>OY728162.1:287419361-288816462 GCA_963277665.1 Viscum album
TATTAAATATAAGGAATTATTGAGATAGGTAGTGACGGGAGGTTCGCAAATAATATATAGCCCCTTGATCAATCTACTGGTCCTCATGAGACAAATAATTTGGACAAATTAAAGGGGATTCAAGCTATATTTTAAAAGCCTATTGTGAAAGTTCTTGACGTTATAGGTTTTCAAGTACCACAGACATGATGAAAATTAATTAAGAATATACTTAATAGATATCTCAGTTATCATTGTTATTATCTTGAAGGTTTTCATGTGATAAAATCTATGGATGAATTTCCATCTCATTTTTTTGATTAAATGAATGTTTTTTCATTTATATACCTTTCCATATTAGTGATTCCTTATCCATTTATTTTAATAGAAAGTGTTATATGTTATTTTCCTTTTCATATTGATTTATTCTT
Organism: Viscum album; assembly: GCA_963277665.1. Lineage (NCBI taxonomy): Eukaryota > Viridiplantae > Streptophyta > Magnoliopsida > Santalales > Viscaceae > Viscum > Viscum album. The sequence continues at coordinate 287,419,772 of OY728162.1, forward strand.
ATTAATTAATTATTTCTTCCTCTTTCTATACCCTTATTAAGAATTTGAGATCACCATTATTATTTCTCCTTTCCCCATGTCTTGAAATGGAATCCATTGAATCATTTTCAAGGATGATGATGTTTTAGATATTTTATGATTTATTTTCTATTCAGAATTTATTATGGGTATCATTTATATAGTCTAGTTTTTCAAAATTGATAAACTTATTGGGATTTTATAGCACAAGAACAATAATATGACTAGAAAAATAAGTACCAAGTGAATAATTTAAATAAGTACTTTCTCACATGTAATAATTTTGGATATAATCACAATACTACTAGCTTAAAAGGATTGGGAGTTTTCTATAACTTTGGAATTAATTTACATCATTATTATTATTGCATTAATAAGAAAAATGTTCCTAGAGTGCAATTTTACAACTACAATGAGATATAACACTTGTAAAATCAATGTCTCAATTTTAAAAGGAATATACGACAAAAGAGGATAACATATCATGTTCAATATTTTTATACTACCACAGACGAAGTGGAATGATTAATATTCCTATGTTTCAATTCATTAATTACATCATCTGGGTATTTTATCATTAAGTTAATGGTCATGTGAATTATAGAATTTGTGAAGATTGTAGTACATTACTTTTTTATCAAGAATTTAGATGTGTTTACCAATCGATACTGATAACCAAACAATTGATTCTATATAAAGTTGAAATTTTTTTTACAACACGTGGTCGAGGGAAATATAACCATTAATATGACCATGACACTAAGATAATGATGTGGGAATAAATAGATGACTAATACGGATAATAAGTATTGTATACTATAGAGTACCGTAGAACTAATTAATGATTATTTGAAAATGTGTATTATGATATCATTTATGGGGTTTACAACACATTTGGAATAATAAATATACATGATAATATTTATTTTACTTATGTAATATAGAAGCTTGAATGTTTTCAATAGTGTTTAATGGAAATGATAGTTATTACCATGTTTTAAGATAATACATGAAGAAGGTATTAATATATTAGGATTGTGAAAACTAAGGCATTATTCTTGTTTTTTAAAGGCTAATGATATTTTTATTTTTATTAATAATCAGACATTCTTTATAAAGTTGTGGATCATAATCTTTAATAAAATTTATCCATTTATTAAATGGATTAAGATGATATTTGGATGAGGTTCAAAAGATTCATTTATTACATCACATTATAATGAATGTTTTTCTAATAAATAATGTATAAATAGTTCATACACAACCAAATTATATGATTTTGTTTACAAAATAGGAATGTATATTTTTGTTTTACTATTATAGAGTGAAAGAGTTCCTAAACTCTTGGAAAATGGACTTAAAAAAATGTTATCCTATTATCATAATTTTTTATGATATAAATAAACATTTTTTATAACTATCTTTTATGGTTGTGTAGTCATAAACATTCATCTGAACATGTTCTTTATCACTATCCATCAGAACATGAGAATTATATTTTTCATCCATGTATATGTTTTCACTAATGTTATCCTATTAGAAAAACTTCTTTTGTGGTGACCATCATATTTCACATTCACTCAAATTAGTAATATGTTATACTGACCATATTTATTGTTTTAGTTTTCCAGAATATTATTTTATAATATCAAACCCTAAATTACCACGATCATGTTTAAATTGAGAGGAAGCAATTAAATTTTTTTGGAGAGGATGTAACACCTCGAAATTCTAAAGGAGTTACATTGTATTTAACACCAATTCATACATGAGTCACTAACCACAGAATGGAATATAACAGCGTGAGAAATTAAGATATAGTAAATACTTTAAATTAATATATTCTATAGATTATAATTCACACCACCCGAGTTATCATGTGTTACATGCAACAATGACTTTGTTCAGTAGTTTTCATTACAATGAAAAACTTAGTTTTATTGAACAACAATATATTATTAAGATATTATTATTTAATATAACAAGATACAAAATATCCACTAAATTAGTGGTTATGAATAGTATCAACTATTTTAATGAAACATATGGTTGAATAAATTGGTAATTTTGAAATGAATAAAAGAACCTACTGAATATAATGGGAAGGTTTTTATAAAAAACTATATTTATGCTAAAAAAGTTGTATTATCCTAATAAATTAAATGAAATTAGAATTATTGATTTATTTTAATGTAGTTCATATATTACATACTCAAAAAAAATTAAATTGAAGCGATAGATTTTATTATAATTTGATAAATACAAACCTAATTTAACACATAAAACCTATATTATAATAAATTCATTTTAGGCACATTATAATTGTCCATCTATGTTAAATATGTATTTTAAATTTTTATTTTATTATATATTTCAGAATAAACTTTTATTTTAAAATAGGTACATAAAAATTATGTTAGGATGATTTTTTTCTACTTTTCTGTGAAGCTTCATTTTTTGATGATTAGTAAAAATAGTAAATTTTAATTCAAAACAACCTTTTCGTCTAATTTATTTATAAGGTTAAATTAAAATTTTATTATTTTTTAATATTTAAAATATAAATTATAAATAAATTAATTCAATTTACTTCATTGTAATCAATTTTACATAGAAATTGTATATAAAAACATATCAAACATTTGAATGTATTTACTTTAAAAACTCGCATTTTCATCTCATATGCAGTATTAATTTTAAATTAACTTATATCACTCCCCGAACTCAGATAATGTTTTTATTTTTTTTATTTTTTTCATGGTTTTGGGTCTGTTGGTCAATGCTTATGTCTGAGTCCCAATCTAAAATTTTCTTGTTTTTAAGATTTAAAGGGTTTCGGGCTGGTACACTAGAACCTCATAGTTATAAGTAACCATGAATTTGGCCTAGGTGATCGTACAGTTCAACAATATTTAAAATAAATGAAATTTTATAAAGATAAAATAATGTAAATATTTAAACCATAACAATAATAATATTACTGTGTATATAATAACAATAATAATAATATGAAATTATTTTTAATATTAATAAAATTATTATTATATATTTAATATGATTTTAATAATGTTATTATTATTATTATTATGTTTATTATTATTATTAATATTAATTTTTATAAAAGTTTGTGGCCAAAGCCTCGTTTTATTTTAAAAAAATACATCATTTTTTCTAGTTAGAGGGAGACCCACGACATATCCTAAAGGCCCAAGGACAAGTTGCCTAAATACAAGGCTTGAAAGCCCATTTTTTGGCCCAAAGGGACCTTTGTTGAATAGTAATGCTGCAATACATAGGCTGCTAGAGTAACTGATACATCACTGCAACATCTACAGTTTCTACTAGGTCTTTTGGATTCCAATCAAGAGCATGCACCACTTTGTTAAATTCGTGTTAGAATTACCAACATTATTATTATTATTATCATTTTTATTATTATTTTGTTTATTATTATTATTAAAATTATTAATATTATCATTAAGAGGATTATTTTTTTCTCTTGTTATTATTTCTCTCTCTTTTTCATACTCTAAAATTTCACATTGTACCTTACCCTTCCCTCACGATGGTGGTCGACACCCCTACCTCATGACCCCACCAACATCTATACATTATGTTTCCTTCTCCAGGGAGCCCTGTCATTAGCTGCACTACATCCCTCTGGTCGTCATCCCTCTGACGGTGCCCCTTCCCAACTTTCACCAGTCTGGCATGACATACCCCTTCTATCTCGTGCTGCTTCCATCGTGCCACCCTTTCCCTCTGTCTAGTGTCGCTCTCTCCAGTGATGAACTTTCTCAATCCGAAACCTTTTCTCCCTCCAATGAGTCTCCACGTGACATTCCTTGATTTTCATATGGTTCATAGTAATTTTCAAAAACCTAGGATTTGGGTTGGCTAATAATTGTTTGATTCTTAGTGTCTTGGGATTCTAGATCATTCATGTGGTTTGTTTCTCCCTTCCCTTGAAGTCTCTTTTCATTATCGCATGTTTGGGGTTGGTGTTTCCATTACTGTTTCTTTCCAGTACAAACCAGATATTATTCCATATGTTCAGATAATTTATTCTATGATACACACCTTCATAATGCATTTGGTTTATTTGTTTTATTGTTTTTATATTAGCATATTTTGGTAAAAATAGGTTTTTAAGTGAATTCCTATTTGTGTCTATGAGTTTTCACACAAAAGGGTGTTTACTGAATTTTTTAAAAAATTTCAAACATGTTTTCACACACATAATGCCTCGATTTAGCATATTGTAGTGTTTTGTTGGAGGTAAAAACTGGTAAAACTTGTTTTACAGTGATTCTTCAATTATGACCACATGTTTGTGCCATTAAAATGTTTTATAAAATACTATTTGTTTTTAGAGATAACACTAATCCTTGTTAGGATATTTTCCCTTTGAAATAGTTGTGGCAATGTAGTATTAATATTATATATTTTTATTAATATGAAAATTGGGTGCCTTTTTTGTTTAGTGGCTATAATGAAATGTTTTGGGGAAAAATGTTTGTGGTTTTAAAATAAGGTTGGTTATATTATTTTAATTTAGTATCATGGTTGGGTTTGGTTCCTCAAGTGGTTTCATAAAGTGGTTTCAAATGTTGGTTTCAATGTTTGACCAGTTTTATAGTTGAAATGTGTATTGGGTGATTTAATAAGTATTTAGAATTGTTTATTTAAATGTTTTGTTGGTTTTTGGAATCTCATATTGGTTCCTTTGTTTGGATTATTATTATTTTAAGGTTTTTGTAATTTTTGAGTTGTCAGTATTGATTCTAGAGTGTGTTGGGCCTTGATATGGTGGTTTCGAGTTGCGGGTGTCACAAATTCCTACATGTATATGCATAGGGTATGTCATATATATATATATATATAGTCCATCTTTGTACATATTATCTCATGTCATGGGGAATATGTGCGATGCATCTAGGGGAATATATATGTATCTATGTATGTATGTATGTATGTATAAAGGGATGTGTGTGTAAGTGCAAATGGATGGATCAAGTATTCATCGCAAAAAAGTGAATTGTTCGATGTTGGATCTCTATGACTTGTGTCATGTCCCATCCCCCCGAGGCCCGTGTCGTGACTACCCCAATCCCACCTTCCAAGGCTAGGGGCTAACGACTAGCACAAAAGGCGTATTTCCTAAAACCGGGAACACATTGTTTTTATAAACTATAAACTCAAAAAACCAAGAACAATGAAGGATACAAGTAAAAAATAAATTGTATAGTAAAAAGAGTGTGTATAGTAAGTAAAGGGGGCCAGAATATGATCCCAATTGGAAAGTACAAGTAAAATTGAAAACAACTCCTACGAACACCCGTCAAGGATCCTACATGAATGTATGTATAGTTCTCAAATGTTCGTCTCTACGGTACGCCACATATAATTTCCACCTCCGAGATGCCTCCAGTTCTGGTACCCTCATCCTCAGTCAATGTTGTTCGTCGTCTGCACAAGACACAGTAAGGTGCGGGTGATGCCCGTGCATGGGTGAGTATAATGATAAATAGTTGGGACCTTAAGACCCCCGAAGGTCTCTCAAAATCCAAAAAGGATATACCATAAAGCATGGAATCAATAGTCAAACCTACTTAGGTGTATGACCATACATATACATATGTTATCAAGTATACTCATCTCATCCATGAGGAAACCCAAATCCCAACTCTTTAGCCCAGACCTCAACTATTCCACGAAAGATTAGAATACTATGAAGGTAACAGCACAATGATAATTACCAAAAAGGTAAAACAACAAAGAATTGTACCACAATGGTAATTCCACACAGAAGAATTCCAAAAATGTAAGGACTCAACTCACACTAGGTATAAAATTGGTACGATTGTAAGGATGATTAGATGTAAATACAGAATTATCTTACTCTATTGAGTGGCAGACCCACATATTGCCATAAATCATCTGACCCACGTAGTATCCTAGTAAAGAAGACCCAAGTAGGATCCCAGAGTAGTCCCACATGAATTCCTAGATCATATCCATGTGGGACCATGAAACACAGACCCATGTTGGATCCCAATGCACAGACCCACGTAGGATCCCTTTCTCATGTTACAGCCAGCTACAGGGTTCATGTACTAAGCTCGCTTGATTCCAGGATGGTATGATTCTCAATAATAAATTATATACTCCAACTACCGATAAGTTTCATGAAAATTTATACCCAAAGAACCTCCACGTAATAGGGGTCTCAACGCAACAGACGGTGTGTCAAACAGACGTCCGGTCTGTAAGTTATTGGCCTTTTAGTCCCGAGGTCCCGGTTGGATTCATGTTTGATCCAATCAAAAAATACCCCAACATTACCCAAAACATAATTTAGGTATACCAAAAGGACCTTCTCGATCCAAGGTTTCTGTCACCGTAGACGGTTCATCAAACAGACGCCCGTAGATCATGTTATGGCTGAAAGAGCGGAAAGGGGTTCAAAGATGGTCTGGGTCCGCTTTGACCCGGTCGAATGAACCCAGCCCGACCCATCCTAGCCCAAATCAACATGGTTTGGGTGGACAAGGCCTAATCCGGGTCCGTCCGTAGGTCCGACCTAGTCTGCGAAGTCCGACCCGGCCGGCTGGGTCCGGCCCGCAGCTGGCCCGCTGCTTGGCGGCCCATGGCTTGGTAACCCCACTGTGGAGTCCACCCTAGCCGCCATCCAAGGAGAAGGCACCCACTTTGTACCCCAACAGCTGGGCCCTTTGTGTTGGGTGGCCAACAGGCCAGCGCCAGGTGGGACCAGTGGCAGGTACATGGGACTCGGGGGTCCAGTGTGGTTTTTCAATTGCCTAGATGACCTGCCCTCCTCAGCGATGAAGTCACGCGCCGCGCCTCCACCGGCGGTCAGTGACGAGCCGGCCGCACCTCTTTCACCGATGCGACCTCGTTCAATTTCCCCTCCATGCCCTGCGGTTTGGACGCATGCCACCACCCCCTTCACATGTTCGGCTGAGCACCGGCCGCCGCCCTTGTTCCACCGTAGCCGACAGGCCGCGACCCTTCTCCGTTGGCGTGGTCATGCTACCGCCGCCATCGCGGACGACCAAAGTACCAACCAACACTCCCGACCCCTTCCGATGTTGGTCTACGGCACTGATTGCCAGCGACGCTCCTCGGGTCACTAGGCATACCCCGTTGGCATGTTATTCATTCTGAAGACTCTGGCACATGTCTAGGGACGTCACCATCGATTCAATACCACCACGGTCGGGGTTTTCTCAAGCCGAAAACAATCCGCAAAGAACACCAAAATCTAACAAGGATGTGGAGGGGTAGGGCCATGTTCCTCTGGCCTACACCCTCCACGTTATAATGGTAGCAAGTGGAATATTTGATCATAAATAATGAAGAACGAAAAGAACGGGGTAAGGGGTATACAAAAACAACAATCCCTACCTCAAAGATTCATTGACGTCGGTGAGGATAGGGAAAGACATAATTCAGTTCATCATTGTGGAAGAATTTTCTCGTTGGAGATCCTTCGATAGTGTTCTTCGTTGAAGAAATTTTCATCGAAGGAGATGATTTCTACCCCGTCCTCCATAGCTCTCCCCAATCCTCTCTTTGCCAACTATTTCCACCCAAAATAGAATAGTAGCCAATTTTTAATTGATTTAAGTCTATTAACTCAATTAATTGTTGGAACGTTAATTAACCTAGAGTTGGAACAATTTATTGGGAAATTCTAAGGGTTTCCCCAAAATTAATGGAGTGTTCATGTGGTCCCCACCAGTGGATTAAAATGGGAGGTTTCATAAAAAAATATTGTTTGTTATTATTAATTTTTACTCTCCCATGATGATCCAGAAAACTAGAATCTACCCTTGACCTACTGCGGTCGAGGTGATGGTTTCTTTAAAGGGATATCTTCACTATGAGTTTAACTATGTCCTCGGATTTTATTTCCATTCACCAGTTCAAAATTTACAAAAATTCACTCACAAATTTACCAAACGTACCCGAAAAAAAATTCAGAACTTCTTTCGAGGCACGCTGGGCCTCGGAATCACGCACCATTATTTTTCACAAACTCGTAAAATTACATTTAATAATGAAAATAAATTTATATGGAAAAATATGGGCCTTTACATTCTACCCACCTCTGGTCTTTGATTCTCTGAAATCCAAAAAAACTAGGGAAACAAGTGGAGGTACTGAGCACGAATCTGATCCTCCCGCTCCGACATGCTCTCCTAGAGTTTCCTCTATAGCCAACATACACTCACAAAATGTAAAGACCACCCATAATGGACCCGATCCTATCCATCCTCAATCTCCACTAGGACCATTGTAAAAATATCCATGTCATTGATGTTAATCTCACCCTAGTCAATGATGTGTGAAGGATCATGTATATATCTCCTTAACTGGGATACGTGAAAACGTCATGCACCCGGTGAAAATGAGGGGGAAGTGCTAGGCAGTAAGCCACATATCCAACTCTATTGAGGACCTGAAAGGTTTCGATGATCTTCAGAGATAACTTGTTGCCCTGGCCAAATCTCTACAACCCTCGTCGGGGTGAGACCCGTAGAAAGACGTGGTCCCCTTCCTCGAACTCCAAAGGTATCCATATCCTTTCGTCATAAGTCTTATTCCTTCTCTGTGTAGTTTATATCCACTCCTAGATAATATAAACCTTATCCATGGTACCCTGTACCATCTCTGGCCATATGAGTGTTGAATCCCCTAGGTCAGTCCCGCACAAAGGCGATCTGCAAGGTCGGCCGCAAAGAACCTCGAAAACTGACATCCCAATGGTGGAGTGGTAGCTTTTGTTGTATATAAAACTCCACCAAAGGAATTTTATCCTCAAAGCTGCAACCAAAGTGAGGACGCAATTATGCAGCTTTTCCTCAATGGTCTGTATGGTCCGCTCATTCTGGCCATCTGTTTGAGGATGCAAGGAGGTGCTCAAACGAAGATGCATCCTGAAAGCCTCCTATAACCCCTTCCATTGTAGGTAAGTGTAATTTTCATCATGATTGGATGAAATCATCGATGGTACTTCATTTAGACACACAATATCCTTCACATAGAAGTGTTCCAAGCTCTCTTCTGAACCCTACTCTCTGATCGGTAGGAAGCGGGCCGACATGGTGAGTTGGTCGACGATCACCCAGATAAAATCATGACCCCTATATGTTTGTGGAAGTCCTATCATGAAGTACATTGATATTTCGTCCCACTTCCACTTTGTGACCTATATATACTGAACAATGCTTACTGGTACCTGATGCTCCGCCTTCACTTGCAGACATGAGAGGCACCGAGAGACAAACACTACTACTGTTTTCTTCATTCTCAGCCTCCAGTGTTGTTATCATAGGTACTAGTACATCTTTGTCACTATTGTATGTACCGCTAGATGCGATTTGTGGAACTCCATCAATATTTACTCTAGAAGCAACACTAGTACCATGGTACATCCTCTAAAAAGGATGGAATTCTCCCCACATTTAGAAAATCCATCAGGAAAATCTCATGTGGATATCTGAGCACGTCGAGCCTCACAGTCAGTGTCCTCAGGCTACTCCACACTGACTCGCAGAAAGAGTGGGTGAGTGACTATAAGAGACTAATGAAAATATGCTCTATCTCGATCCAAAAAAGATATCTGCAAAGCAGCAAACTACTATGTCACCTCACCTAGCAGCTGTATACCAGATCTCCTTATGAGTGCATCTTCTAAAAAGTTCTCGTACCTTGTAGTATAGACTATCTCGAAACCATAGTCCTATATTAACTCAAGCCAATGTAATTGTCCCATGTTTAGGACATTATGGGGGAAGATATACCTAAGACTCTAGTGATCATAGTAGATAGTAAAATTCTCACACATCAGATAGTGTATGCACTTCTTCAATGTGAAGACCACTACTGCTAACTCAAGGTCATGGGTAGCTTAGTTCTTCTCATTTAGTCTCAGTTTTCATTAAGCATATATGATAACTACTATATCTTACATTAGGACACATCCGATCCCAATCCCTCATGTGTCGTAGTAGTCTACATACCCAACTCCCTCCTCCGGAAGCCTCATGAGAGGGGCAATAGTCAGCCTCTGCATTAGCTCCTGAATAATCTATTGGAATCTCTCCGACCACATGAAGGGTTTCCCCTTCTTCGTCAACGTTGATAAAGGTGCTAAAACTCTAGAGAAATATGTTAAAAATCACCAGTTGTATCTGGTCAAACCCAGGAAACTATGTACCTCTGTCACACTCCTGGTTGGATCCCAAACAAGTAAAGCCTCAATATTCACTGGATCCTCCGCAACTATAGCCTCCGAGATTAAATTTCCTAGAAAGTGAAATTCTCAGATCCAGAACTGGCACTTCGAGAGCGTAACATAAAGCTGGTGCTCTCAGAGTGTGTCCAGAACTGTCTGCAAATGACAGGCATGATCCTCCTCATTAGCCGAGTAGATCAAAATGTCATTGATGAATACCACCACAAAGCGATCAAGATATGGCTGGAATATCCTATTCATGAGTCCCATGAACACTTCTAGAGTGTCAGTCACACCGAATAGCATGACCAAAAAATCATAATGGTCATACTGACATCTAAAATACGTCTTCTACACATCCTCATCTTGTACTCTGAGCTGGTGATAACCTCACCTGAGGTATATTTTCATGAACCACAGTACTCTCTTTAGCTAATCAAACAGGTCTTCATTCCTCAAAAGTGGGTACTTGTTCTGCACGGTCACCTGGTTCAGGTGCCGATAGTCATCAAAAAAGCTCAAGCTCCAATCCGCCTTCTTGGAGAACAAAATTGGGGCTACCCAATGAGAAACACTAAGATGGATGAACCCCTTCCCCTATAAGTCCTACAGCTATAATTGTATCTCACGAAGCTCCACGGGAGCCATACGATATTTTGGTGTAGATATCGGTGGCTTCCCGTGGAACAAGTAAATGTAGAAGTACACCTCTCTATGAGGAGGTAGACACGGAACATCATTAGGGAAGACATCTATGTACATTTTCACCACTACAGGATAGCTTATACTCTCCACATCAACCGCTTTGAGGTTATTGATAGCCAACTGATGAGTGATCAGCTGCACTCTCATCCGGGTAAGTCCATCCTATACTGCAAAGGCTCCATTCCCTCCAGTGAAGGTAAACCTAGTCATATCCTCACGGATACACCACACTTTTCTTCTAATGTAGTCGATCTAGGCATGGACTGTAGATAACTAATCCATACCAAAGATGACATCGTAAGGCCTCGACACCACTACTACATGATCCATGCCGAAGCTCTCACCTCCTAGTGTAAGCTCACATTGTCGTCACTAGTGTGTAATTGCCGAATCCTATCCTGTAGGATTCTCTAGACGTAAGGATCAATCCAACGTCTCTGCCAGAATCTATGAGCTCCGAACGAGTGTTGTGGAAATGAAAGAGTGACTGACACATAGGTCTACAAGTACTGAATCTTGGGTGGAATATACACAGATCATACCTCTAATAATATCTGGGCCACCTTAATCATAGGGCTCAGCTTCCTGGAGCTGAGCTCGCCCCTGTCCACCTGCTCCATGTGGTCGGGGTGGACCACCTGGTTGTGGTGGTGGTAACACCTCAAATCATCGCCCACCGCCAGCTACACGGCTAGCTCCTCTGCCACGTCCTCCTACTCCTTGCGAACCTCCTCAGTCGAACCTCTTACTTTGTCTAGGTGGTCTTTCGACTGTATTCTGATCATCTGTACGGCATGTCGGGCAGTCACGAGCCATGTGACACTACACACCACATGTGTAACACTACATGCTCCTCGAATGACTGGCTCTATCTCGGGTGCCCAGCACAACCAACCCTGAATCCTATAGCCGTACACCTGTATGTCTGGTTATCTTGGTCCTCTGTGACATCTATATGTGTCCACCTATAGAAGACTCTGCTATGTGACAATCGGTGGTTGGTCTCGCTGTTGGTGACTGCTCAGCAAAAAAACTCTCCACTAAGAGTGCTCTCTCTAACACCCCCATCTGCATCAGGATGTTGAGAGAAATCATCGAAGCCCTAATCATTCACCTGAGTCCCTACTCAATGGTCTGGGCCCTAATGAATGGGTCCCGCACCATATTAGTGAAGTATCATGAGAGGTTGGTGAACCTCACTGATTACTGAGCCAGATTTATGCTTCCCTACTGTAGATGAAAAAGCTCATGAATACACACTGTGCGAAGGGTCACTAGGACAAACTCTACCTGAAACAGGCTCTCAAATTCAATCCATTGAAGTGTCACCTCGTTGTCAACCTGAAGTATCAAGCTCCACCATCTGCCTGTTTCTTCCTATAGAAGATTGGCGACATGGATCACTATGAGATCATCGAGTGTCTCTACCAGTTGGAAGACTCTCACCATGGCCTCTAGACAATCCTCAACCGCCTATGGGTCTATCTCACCCATGATCCTCTGTGGCCTCTGGCGCTGGAACATGTGCAATGCGCTCAAGCGGCATGCACCCTATGCTACTGGGGTTGGTGGAATCAGTGGCCCAACGGGTAACGGTACCACCGGTGCCTCCACTGGTTCCTCTACTGAAAAAGGGCCCTGCACCGAGGCCTCGTCGCTTGGTGGGCTATCATGACCCGATCTACCCGGAACCCTGGCTAGCTGTCTACGTAGGGTCATTGTGAAAAGAAATAGGTGCACCACGGTCAATAATTTATACGTTGTGAGCTGACTCAAATCCATAACAAAGAAATATTTTTGATACACACACACAAACAATGTTTTTGTGCACTTTTCATAAATCAGAAGTCATGGTCCTGATGTATGGATACGTCAGACTCTGCACCAACACTAGATTCCTTAAACTGATAACGACACTCATAAAACTAAATACTATTGTTGTTAAAAGATCAGAGTCCATTGTTATACAGTAGAACCAACTACTCTGATACCAATTTTTCAAGACTCGTCCCCCCGAGGTCAGTGCCATGACTACCCCATGCCCACCTTCCATAGACCATGGACTGGTGTCTAGCACCAAAAGGCATATTCCCTAAAACTGGGAAGACATTGCCTTTATAACCTGTAATCTCACACAACCATATACAATACAGAATACGTGCACAAAGTAATATGTATAGTAAAAATATTGTTTACAGTAAGTAAAGGCGGTTGGAATACAATCCCAACTAAAAAGTATAAGTAAAACTGAACACAGCTTGTGTGAACACCCACCAAAGAATCCTACATGAAGGGTAGGTACAGTTATCGAACAGTCGTGTCTGTGGTATTCCACTGCTAATGTCCACCTCCGATCAGCCTCCAGTCCTTGTACCCTCTTCCTTGGTTAGTGTTATCTTTCGTCTTCACATGACACATCAAGGTGCGGGTGAAGCCCATGCAAGGGTGAGTATAACGATACATAGTAGGGGCCCTGAGACCCCCAATGGTCTATAAAAATCCACAAAGGATATACCAAAAATCATGGAAACAACAGTCAATAATACATAGGTATATGACCATACATATACAAATGTTATCAAGTATACTCATCTCATCCTGAGGAAACACAATGAAGAAATCTTTAGCCCAAATCTCAACTATTCCATGAAAGAATGGAATACTATGAAGGTAACACCACAATGGTATGTACCACAAAGGTAAATCCACACATAAGGGTACAAAAAAGGTAGATCCAAACAGAAGTATACCACAAAGGTAAGGACTCAGCTCAAAACATGTATAACTTAGGTACAATAGTATTGATGATTAGATGTAAATACTGAATCATCTTACTCTGTTGAGAGGTAGACCCACAAAGTATCCTAAATCATTAGACCCACGTAGGATCCTAGTACAGAAGACCCTCATAGGATCCTAGAGTAGAACCACGTGGATTACTAGAGGGGATCCAGGTGGGGCCCTCAAACACATCCCCACATAGGATCCCAAAGCACAGACCCACATAGGATCCCTTTCTCATGGTACATCCAGCTACAGGGTTCCCACACTAAGCTCACTTTATTCTAGGAGGGTCCACTCCTCGAGCCACAGGTTAATACTCCAAATTCCACAAAGATCCATGAAGAAGTATCCCCATAGAACTGCCATGTAATAGGGGTCTCAATGCTATAGACGGTGCGTCAAACAAACGCCCGCTCTGTAAGTTATTGGCTTTTTAGTCCCGAGGTCCCAGTTGGATTTGTGTTCGATCCAACGCAGTTGTACCCCATCATTATCTAAAACTCATGTGGTTTATTCCAAAAGTATTATCTCGATCCAATGATTCTGGCTCCATAGACAGTTCATCAAACGGACACTCATAGCTCATGTTATGGCCAAAAGAGCAGAAATGAGGTTGAAGCTGGTCTGGGTCCGTTCCGACCCGACCCGGTTCATGTTGACATGGCCCAATCTAGGTCCGGCCATGGGACCGACACGGTCCACGGGGTCCGACCCGGCCCACTAGGTGGCCCGCAGCTTGGCGGCTTGCAGTTGGCCCGTGGCTGGGTTTCCCCATCATGGGTTTCACCTTAGCCGCCACCCTAGGGGATGGCACCCCCTGGGTACCCCGAACGACTTGGTCGTTCTGGTTGGGTGGCCAACCGGATGGCCCCACGTGGAGCCGGTAGTTGGCACGTGGGACCCAGGGGTCTGTCTTGGATCCTCAGTTGGTCGGACGGCCACCCCTCCTAGGCAGCGCAGTCGTGCGTCGCGCCTCCACCGGCGGCCAGCTGTGAGCAATCTGCCCCTCCTTCGTAGTCATGGCCTCATGACATGACCTATGCACGGCCGACGACACAAACACGTGCCACCCCCCCCCCCCTTCACGCAGCTGGCCACCGGCCTTGTTCTACCATGACTGATGGGCCTCGGAACTTCTCTGATGGCATGGTCATGCCGTCACCATCGTCACGGCCAGCTGGAGTGCCTGTCACCGCTCCTGATCCCTTCTGGTGCCGATCACCGGCACCTGTTGCTGCTGACGTTCCTCGGGGCACCGAGCATGCCCCGGTGGCCCGTTCTTCGTTACAAAGACTCCCGCACTCATCTTCGGACGTCACCATCGATTCAAGACCACCACTACTGCGATTTTCTAAACCCAAAAATAAGCGGCGAAGAACACCAAAACCCACAAAGGATGTGAAGGGGTTGGGCCATGCTCAATTGGTATGGACCCTCCACATTAGAATGGATGCAAGTGCCATAGTTGTTCTTAAATCATTAATAATTACAAGAAAGTCATAAGGGGTATACAAAAAATCCCTAACTCAAAGATTCATTGATGTCGGTGAGGAGAGGGAAAGACGGACGTCGGTTCGTCGTCATTAAAGACGTTCCTCGTTGGATATCCTTCAATGGAGTCTTTAGTTTGAGAAATGTTCATCGAAGGAAAAGAGTTCTTCCCCGTTCTCCAAGTATATCCCCAAATATCTCTTTTCCAACAATTTACACCCAAAAAAATAATAAGTGCCGATGTTTAATTGAATTATGTGTATTAACTAAATTAATTGTTGGAACTTTAATTATTCTAGGGTTTGTACAATTAATTAGGGAATTCTAAGGGTTTTCCCACATTATAGAAGGGTTCGGGTGGTCCCCACCACTGAATTAAAATGGTATGTTTCATAAAATAAAATTTAATTGTTTTTAAACACCAATGAAAATTTGGAAAACTAACTTCCAAACTTGACCTACTGTGGTAAAGTTGAATATCTCTTTAAGATAATATCAGCGCAGCGAGTTAAACGGTGTCCTTGGATTTAATTTCCAAGCACTGGTTCAAATGTTACAAAAACATGCTCTCACGTTTACTGATCGTACCTGAAAATATGTTCATAA
The DNA here is from genome assembly GCA_963277665.1 of Viscum album. Lineage (NCBI taxonomy): Eukaryota > Viridiplantae > Streptophyta > Magnoliopsida > Santalales > Viscaceae > Viscum > Viscum album. The sequence continues at coordinate 287,435,640 of OY728162.1, forward strand.
ATTAATTCTGGGCACTCCAGAACTCAGAATCACATGCCATAAATTTTTACAGACTCGTAAAATTTCCTTGAATAAAAAAAAATTACATGAAAAAATCTAGGTCTTTACAACTTAAACATTTGATTATAGAATCATTTATTTAATTTATTTCACACCGAGTTTTTATATTAATTATTGATATTTAATTGTTATTGGAATTGTTTTTTATTAATTGGAGTGGTTTTTTATGTATTGCAATAAATGTTTAGTTTGTGTTTCTCACATCAAGTGATTAATGATATTCCCAATCAACCTTTATAAATGTGTTTGGGATTTAAAATGGTGGTTTGGGTTTCTTAAATGGGTTTCTTTGTGTGTTTCGAGTTTTCAATGTGTCTTGTGTGTGGTTGTTTAAGAAATGGTTTAGCATGTGATAGTTGTGTGAGGACCAGTTGGCTCTTTAAATATAATGGTTTCATCAGAAACCCCTCATTGCAATGGGTCCTCTCCTTGTTGGTTGATGAAAAATGGGATCATCTATGGTTTGGGGATTTCCTTCTATTGTAGTGGTTTAAAGGTGGGTGATGTGTCCCTTGGGGTGACTCGGGGGGTGACCTTATGCTGTGTGTTTACTGTAATTGATGAAAGTACCTGTGATTGGGTAATTTTTTGACATTGTTGGCTCACCCTCATTTGAACATGGTATCCTATCATAGTGAGGAAATTTTTGGTGAAACATTTCTTCACTAGTTTATATTATGCACTGGATGGTGTCACAAAGAAGGTGGTTTTCTTATTATAATTGATGTTGGATTGGGCCTCTCGGTCAGTCCAGGTAGGGAGAATATCGTGTGTTTGGGAATTATGACTTCATCGGGTAGGGAATTCCTTCGAAATGAGTCACATGTATAGTATCATATGGATTATTAAAAATCTCCTAGGTGATCCAATGTTGTATAGTAATTTTATATATATGGAAGATGATTAAGATTAATTTAATGGTTGGTTACTCTTGTGTGGTGTTTCTCCCTTACCTGTGTTTTATGATTATTGATCTTGTTCCTTTCACATTGTATCTTCATGATAAAATGGATTCAAGTGTTTATTGAATGTGGGTTTGATAATTTTTTATATTTCCTTCCTCCATTTTTATTATAAACACCCCTCTTTTAAAATTCTAATGTCAGCTTCTTAACAAGGTAATCATTATTTTAGTTGAAAAATGGAAATGGAAAATGATTTTCTTTTACGTGAAAATTTGTAGAAAAAACATTTTTATATATTTCAGCTCATAACAGAAATTGATGATCCTTTTATAAATGAATTTAATTATGGAATAGATTATTAGGGAACAAATACTGATTTTTAATACTCACGCAAATCATTATATCTCTATTTTTAGTTTCAGGTTTTGTGGCTTACATGGATTTGGTCGTTATATGGAGATGTTGGTTTGAGGTTAGCGGTGACCAGTATGGTCACCTGGAGGTATATAAAACATTATTTTCTCCCAAGTAATTTTTTTGTTTAAATTTTTTTAGTTTTATTTATTTATTTTCCTTTAATTTTTGGAAAAATCATTCCAATATGGTTTATTTTGATTCCTATCCCTAGTTGTCGGCCTGTGGGGATCAGGAACGCCTTTTGAGCCATGTCGTGGGTCGGCTAGGTTGACCAGTCAAAGGTCAAACTATGTTTGTTCATGAAAAAATGGTTTCCAAGGTAGGTTATTAATATTTGGAGTATCTGGTAGATAGAGATTATCACTATTATGATACATCAGGTTGGTGCATGAAGAGCATTAAAAACTATTGCACTCACAGATCCTCGAGTTACTAGGGGTAGTTTGGGAATAAAGTCTTCTATTCTTTTATGAATCTTGGGATGACAATGGAGGAGATATGTTTTCACATTATGTCCTCAGATTTTGTAGTGTCCCATGTAGTGTCTGGGTACATGGTTTATGTTCCTCGTATTATTTGAAGATTACATGGGGCATGGATCATTACCATGTTTACAAGTTAAGTATAACTACTAGTACCTCATTCTGGTGATTTGTTGTGTGTTTTTCCTTATTTGGTTGTTATATTCTCGAATGAAATTTGAAAATGGAAATTTTTTTGGAATGTAAATTATTTATTTAGAGTGGTTTCTAATTGGAGATCTAGATCTAAAATGAAAATGGATTTTTAAAATGAAATTTATTTTTTTCTAGTAATTTTGAAATTGGTAAAATGGGTTTTAGAATAAACTATTTCAGTTTGAAAATATATTTCATGCTTTTATTTGATAATAAATAGATATTTGAACATTTTTAGTATCTATGGAAGGTCACATGTGTATAAGGTATTTATAGAAAGTGTGTGGGTGAGCATATTCATGGATGATGTGGGTGAAATGGATAAACTCATGTGATAGTTCATGGGATTCCATGGGTGAGGTTTCAAAATCTGATGGTTTTAGAAATCAGTTTTCATTTAATATTATGGTTTTTTGTTTGGGAGTATTTTATTTAACTTTTAAGAAGGTTTTTTGAAATTTATATGAAAATTATGGATTATTCAAGGGGTGTTTTGGATTATTTTTGTATTTGTTTGTCTTATGAGTGGCTTGTTTTGGATTTGAGGTGTTTTTTATTATTCTTTGGTTTGGTGCTAGATTCTATTTGTGTTTATCTTGTTGTTCAGAATGTTCCATCTAGAAAATCACCCAATATTGGTAATAAATCATGCCCAATTCTTCAATTTTTTAGTATTTCTTTTTTTATCGCAGTGATCTAGGATTTTTAGGGGGTTAGGGGAAGTGGGGTGGCTTGAAGATGTAGATTGTGTCTCCATATTTTTGGGAACTCCGAATGCTTCATTATCTTATGATTTTTGGGTTTTTTTTGGGAGTTCAGCTTTATACTAGTGATAGTTTTTTTCCACAACCTCGTTGGATGTTTAGGTGACATGAAATTTTTTTATCCACCATCACCCCAGGGTTTATGATTGAGGATGAGAAGTTGAGGAAGGTGGTTGTGTGTTAGGATGTTCTGTAGGTCCAACTGACAATAAAAGTTTATGTTGATCAATTAAAAGTCATGGTTCTTCTATTTTTTGGGGGTCTTCACCATGAGATTGTGGGAAAGGTTTTCTCATCAATTGAATACAATTTCGGGAGGTTGGTGAATGGGGTGTAGTTAATGGTGGATGTCTTTCGTTAAGGTTAGCCATCTTGTGAGGAGAGCATGCTGGGGGAACCTATCTATAAGAATCAATCATTTATTATTAAGACATCTAGGTTATTAGAATACTTTTTGTAGTTCCATCGGTACGGTCGGTTCAAAAATTTCAAGCACTCTTGTTGTATCCCTCAAAAGTCATGCCATTATGATGGTCATTCAGGTCACTATGGGAAGTTCTATAGGAAGCACTATTTGTGGAAGGATTTCTGATTGGGTTATTCTAGTTCCTGACTATGGGGATGGATATTCATCATCCATCAGATCTCTATACCCAAGCATTGGGCTGAAGCTCACACACATCCAGGAGTTTCCTGGATGTGTGAAACTATGGGTCGAGTTATGTTTCAACCCTTGGGGTGGAAATATCAAAAAAATCCTGGTTTTATTCTTATTGTTATAATTTCATCTCTTATTGTAATGGGGTTATGCACTCTCTCTATCACGACCCAAGAAGTTTCATCTATTCAAAATATGGTTTTTATGAATTCAACATTTTTCATAAAGTCTAGCTGGCCCTTGTATGAGATGGTTTCAGTTTAATGGTTCTTTATTTGAGTTCTTTGTGTTTTGTGAGATGGGGGAATGTGGATTTAGTTCGTTTTTGGGTTTTGTTTGGAGTTTATTTTTGTTATTATTCCACTAATATAGTGGGTCTGGATGGGTTTTGAAAATATTATAGTCCTAGTATTGGATTTGTTTTACTCATGCTATAGAAGTCGATTTTTATTGGTTGGGAGTTCCCGCATGGCCCCCCTCCCTATGGTGGTGTGTTTGACTTTTCAAATTTGATTCTAGTTAATTCCATGTGGTGGGGAGAACAGTCTCAGGTTCTCTCATTCTCTTATGTTATGGTTTCTTTGGGATTCGTTGGGTGTGACTTGTAGAGTGAATAGTCACCCTGAGGTTCTCGATTTCCCTCATAATTTTTATCGGCCATGGATTCGAGTTCTGATTATCCATTAGCTGGGTGACTTATTGGGAGAAAAAAGTGTCTGTTGTTGAAATAATATCACACCCTGAACTCATATAGTCCTTTTCTAATTCTTTTCTTAGTCCAAGTTCTTTTGGTCAACACTTGGGTTTGAGTCACGATTTATATTTTTGATGTTTGGAAATTTGATGGGTTTCAGGATGGTGCACTAGCACCACACAGTTAGCAGTAACTGTTCGGTTGTATCAAGTGACCATTCTATTTCCCAATATTTAAAATAAATGAATTTTTTTGAAAATAAAAGAAGTTAAATGTTTAAAAAATAATAATAACAATGTTATTTTTTACATAATATTATTATTATTATTGAATTTTTATTAATGTTATTATTATTTAATTTGAAATGAATAAACTTTTTATAATTATTATTATTGTTAAGTTTTTTATTAACATTAACATTATTATTATTTTTATTAAGTATATTATTATTATTATTATTAAAATTATTATTATTGTTGTTAAGATGATTTTTTTATCCTTATTTTATTTTCCCTCGTTTACTTACACTAACCCATCGCCCCCTTCCCTTCCCCTCACCTTATGATGAATCTCCCCTGCCCCTACCTCATGACTCTGCCACCCTCCCTCCCCTACATTTCCTTCTCCAGTAATCGGTCCCTTCAGCTGTGCGGCATCCCTCCAGTCATCACCACTAACCTACTCACATGATTCAGGCGTGGCCTCTCCCTTACAGTTGGTGCTCAAGCTATCATGTAACCCATTCCCACCAATGAGTGGTGCTGCCTTCACTGGATACTTTCCTCCAAACACACCCTTTTCTTCTCGTAGTGAGTCTTCATACGACATTCCTTGATTTTCATAGGGCACATAATCTTTGGACGAAGGCTAGTGTTAGGTTTGGATAATCCATGGGGGATTTTTTTTGTCTATGGCTTACATATCGTTAGAGGGGCTCAGTTCTCCCTTCTATAGAAGTATATTTTCATCTTCATATGTTTCAGGTAGGCATTTCCATCCCTTTTTCATTCTGGTACAACCCATAAATTCCTGCATGTGTTGAAATAATTTTAAATTACAATACACACATTCTAATGAATTTGGTAAGTGTTTGTAGTGTTTTGAAATTAGTATATTTTTATAAAAAAAATAGGTTTTAGTGATTTCATATTTATGTCTATGTGTTTTCACACCAAATAGTGTTTACACATTTTTTTACAAATTTTTAAACATGTTTTTCACCACCGGGGTGCCTTTTTTATCATATTGTATTGTTTTGGTGTTGGTAATAATTGTAAAAACTAGTTTTTATTATGATTATTCACTTATACCCATGTGTTGGCACCAAAAAAATGTTTCAGAAAATACCCATTGTTTTTGTAGATGAATCTAAGCCTTGTTATGTTATTTGTTCCTTCAAATATTTTTGAAACATATTAATAATTTTATTAATTTGAATTAATGTGAAAATTGGAAAACTTTTTGGTTTAGTGGATATAGTGAAAAATTTTGGGAAAGGGTTTCCGTTGTTTTAAAATATTTTTGGTTATATCCTTGCAATTATATAAAATTGTTGGGTTTGGTACCTCGAGTGGTTTATTAAAGATGATTAAAAAGTAGTTTTCAATGTTTCACCCGTTTTATAATTGGAATACATTTGGGTGTTTTGATATGTATTTGAACTTGTTATTCTTAAATGATTCGTTTGATTTTTAATCCCATATTGGTCCCTTTTTTGTATTATTTTTATTTTAGGGGTTTTTCGGTTTTTTGTAGTTGTTGATAATGTTTATAGAGTACATTGGACCTCTCTGTGATGCTTTTAAACATCTATTGTCAAGAACATATACATGTATATTCATAGGGTAAGGAATATATATATATATATTCCTTCTTTACACATATTCCTTTATGTCATAGGGAGTATTTTCAATCCAACAAGGAAAATTTATATATATATATATTTATAAATGCATGTGTGTGTAAGAACTAAGGTTCGGTATGAGAGGTCTTTGTCAAAAATCGGCATGCTTGAGGTAAGATATCTAATAATTGACCCCTAAATTTTGGAATCACATATTTGTTGCATCTCTAAACAATATTATATATTAAATATTGATATATAATTGTTAGTGAAGTTGTATGTCTTGAATTGGAGTGGTTTTTTTCTTGTAATGTATTTTATTGAATGGTTTCGTTACGTTCCCCACATCATGTTCTTATCAAAATGACATATTAGCATTTATTAATGAGTTTTTGATTTAAAATATTGGTTTGGGATTCATAAATGGTTTTTGATGTGTTTTTTTAGTTTTCAAAGTGGTGTGTGTGTGGTTTTTTAATATATGATTTTTCATGTGATGGTTGTGCGGGGCCTGGTTGGAACATTAAATAAAATGGTTTTATTGGAAATCCCTCATTGGATTGGGTACTCGCCTTATTGGTTCATGAAAGATGGGAGCTTCCTTGGTTTGGGGATTCCCTTGTGTAATGATGGTTTAAATGTGAAAGCCTTATTCATTGGGGTGTCTCAGGGGTGACCTTGTGGTGTGTGTAGACTATGTGTGACGAATATAGTTGTGGATGGCTACATATTTGACATTTTTGGATAAACCCATTTTTAGTATGAACATGGGAACGTTGCATATATAGAGAATTTTTAGTGAATTATTTTTGCACTATATTTGATTACACACTTGATAGTGGTTCATTTTAAGGGTTATCTTGTTGTCATTACTATGGGATTGGGCCCCTCGGTCAGGACAGGTTCGGCGACGATCGTGTGTTTGGTCATTATGATTCCATCATGTAGTGCATGCCTTCGAGATTAGTCACATGTATAGTTTGTTCTAAATTATTCATGATATCCTAGGTTCTCCCATGTTGTTTGGTACTTAGTTATCTACAGAAGATGATTGATATGCATGTGCTGGATGGTTACTATTGTGTGGCGTTTATCCATTTCCCGTGTTGTATTCTTGTTGATCTTGTTTCGCTGCATCGAGTATCTTCTTTATAAATGTGATATAAAATTTCAAGTTCTCATCGAAAATGATTTGTAAAATGTTTTACACTTCCTTCCACACCTTTTATTGTAAACATGACCTCCATTAAAATTCAAATTTCTGATTATTAACAAGGGAATATTGTTTTTAATTGAAAAATTGTATTGGACCTGTAGGTTTTGGGTGCAGCGGAAGCACATTGGTTGGTTTGCCCCACTTTAATTTTATCATTAGAAACAATCAATCTGAGATCTCTCATGTTGTAAAATTCTTGATCTTTGGAATAGAATAATGAACGAAAACAAAAACAGGGAGTCCTGGAACCATAGAGATAGTATCATCATATGTTGGTTATAATTAGTTTAATTAATTGTCAAGAAATCCCATTATGGAATTCTTTCTTTGTGGATGTCTCCAGTCACGATCTGATGTGACCCATCATCGCTTTGTAGAATCCAAGTGTTGTATTTCTCTAGTGGTGATCCACACATGCTTTATATATCTCTAGACATCGCTGAAGGGATCTCCAAGTGATAGCATGGAAGAACCTTCGCTTGTGATGTCCGCCTTCAATCGCCTTGATCCAGTGGTGGTGGATCTCTCTCAGTCTTGAGAGCATTCTTGGAGGAAGGAGTTCTTTCAGCCTTGAGAGAACTCTCCAAAATTATTGTGCACAACTATTTGGGAAAAGGGTTGGGGTTGTGATGATATTTATAATCGGGTTTGAGGTTATATAGTTATGAAAATAAATTAACGCGTTACACATTTTATTTATTTCATTATCTCTTATTGAAAACCCCCATGTTGAATCATTAATTCCTTGACGTGCACCCATGCTGATTATAATAAATATCATTTAATAAAACAATATCATTCCCTTAAAATCCTGACCAAAATCTACACGGGGTTTAATCATTAATACACGGCATTGACTTGTTTTTATTTCCTTTATTTCCTCCACCACGTTTATTAGACCTTGAATAATGGCTATTTATTTTTGAAATATATGAAACTGCCTTACTCGCTTATCAATATATTATTTCTTCCACAATATATTCTCTCAAAAAACTAGTGTCAAAATAAATGTGATCAGTCATCCTTGAATAATTATTAAACCACAGCCGGGAATAATATTTATTCAACATGTTAAATTAATATTTAACTAAGATACATGGACACACTTAGTGTGTGACATTCTAGGCCTTTTTCTCTGTGGCATTAGGTGAAGCCATCCTAAAGTCCAAGGTTACTGTCTAGAAACACGCCGAGGCACCAATAGAGAAATAAGTTAAAGTTAAAATGATGTGTCACCTCATATAAATGCTTATCGTGTAATGTAATCCCTTTTTCTCGATATCTCTAATCAAGCGGGTTGCATTCTAGTGCCATCAACCCATGTGATCGATAATTATTTCTTTGAATTCCAAGAATTGACCTTGTCCGTACCTTACCAGGGCCACGGATTTATTTAGGCTATATCAATTCCATCAAAGGGCCTGATATATCTACATCCAAAATGGAACAGAAGGGACAAATCCTTTCTCTCCTTATCTATTAATGCAGTATTACTCGTGACGCACCCAAAAAATCCTACATCGCTGCAAGCAGTGTGTCGTCACAGTTTTTGTCAGTATATATATGTTTGCGATTTCTAATACCCATTAATAATAATCATAAAGTATATGGACCAATACACACATCTACAGATAGGAACATCCAATGACACTATAAAATTTTGATTTCCTTCTGGCAGGTCTCAGTCTCACAATATCCTCCTGGATATTACCAAGGGCGCACACCATGAGAAGGTGCCTTAATGTTTTATGAGTCCTCACCCCTAATGGCTTGTATTATTTGTGTCCCTCAAATAACATCATCTGTCCCTATAACATATATTCAAGAACAATGTTATGGAAATTTTGTGCTCTCATCCTAGTAAGGATCCTCTATGACCCTTTAATGAAACAGCTATCCTTTGGACATTATCACATGCATTGTCATGCAGATGAACAATAAATATCTGATAAGGCTTTTATTAATGAATAAATTACAATGTAGTTTGTTTTAGGCCACCAACCCTAATATATTTCCACTTGGACTAGAGCCAATGGCTAACAACCTTTAACCTACTATCTCTCACATGTTATTCCTAATTCTGATCAGATAGGCCTTTAGTCATGGGGTCAGCCATGTTCTCTTCCGTGGACACTCTCCTCAATACAACTTTACCCCTTTTATAGAAATACCTCAAGAGGTTATACTTTTGAAATATGTGCTTTGTCCGTTGATGTGATGTTAGTTCATTCACAAGATCCACCGCTGCAGTATTATCACAATAAAACGTGAAAGGATCTTTACTACTAGGCACCACATCAAGCTCCTAGACAAAGTTACGAATTTATACGGCTTCCTTTGATAAAAAAGAAGTCTCTATATATTCGTACTCTGCTATAGAATCAGCAACAACTGACTTCTTTGAACTCTTCCAGCTCACAGCTCTTCCATTGAGACAAAAAACATATCCAGATTGCGACTTCCGATAGTTCTGATCTGTATGAAAACTAGAATCAGCATACCCTCTAATGAAAATCTCCTCGTCTCCTTCACACACCTGTAACATATCCTTATTACTTCTAAGATACTTAAGAATAGTCTTAACAGTAGTCCAATGTTGTTCTCCTGGATCTTCTTGATATCTTCCTACCATGTTCAGTGCATAGGAAACATCAATCCTAATACATAACATGGCACACATGATGGATCCTATAGCTGAAGAGTATGGGACCTTACTCATTCTATATATCTCCTGTTGTGTATGGGGACACATTTTCATAGAAATATTTAAGCCATGTGACACTGGAACTAATCCCATCTTGGATTGTTCCATACTAAATCTCTTTTGTATCTCGTCAATGTATGTACCCTGACTTAGTCCATCCATCCTCTTGGATCTATCACGAATGATCTTGATCCCTAGAATGTAGGCTATTTGGCCCAAGTCCTTCATGGATAAACAATTGTTCAACCAGTCCTTAACTGAATGTAAGACTAGTACATCATTTCCAATAATCAATATGTCATCAACATCTACTACTAGGATAATGATAGATTTCCCATTAAACCACTAATAAACACATGGATCACATTCATTCTTAATGAAACCAAATTCCTTTATGGCTTCATCAAATCGAATTTTCCATGTCTTGGATGCTTTCATTAATCCATAAATGGATTTCTAATACTTGAAAACCCTTTTTCCTTCACCTGGTGTCACAAACCCATTTGATTGTGTCATATACATATCTTCCTAAAGGTGTCATTAAGGAATGTTGTTTCGACATCATTTTGAAAAATCTCATAGTCATGGTAAGCTTCTATGGCAAGTAGGATTCTTATGTATTTAAACTTGGAAACTTGAGAGAAGGTTTCATCATTGTCAATTCCTTGATGCCGCCTTAATCATTTAGCCACTAGCACTGCTTTATAGGTTCTTACTTGACCTTCCATGTCTAGTTTTCTCTTGAATCCCCATTTTCATCCAATAGTAATTACATCATCTGGATCATCGACCAGAACACAGACGTGGTTCTAATATATGGAATCCATCTCAGAATTTATATCTTCTATCCATCATGCAGATTTTGAGCTCTCTATTGCTTCCTTGTATGAGAGAGGTTCATTGTTTTCCAACAATAATGATTCACCGTCATTGGTGACTAGGAAACCAAGTCTCCTTGATTCCCATAACTATCTTGTGCGCCTACGTAGCACTGGTGTTTCTATAACCTCTTACATCAGGACATGTGGAACTAGTTCTTATACCAGCTCATGTGTATATTGAGCATCAACTTTGTCGAAGTCAATCTTTCTCTCGCTATCCTTTTCAAGGATGTTCTCCCTCTTAATAAATACGGATTTCCTCTCAATAGTTACATTCTTTTCTTAAGGTTTATAAAGGTAATATCCATTCATTTCATTGGGAGATAATATAAAGATACACCTCGTGCCTCGTGCTGCTGGTTTGGTTCCTGAGAAGTCCTTAACAAATGCATCACATCCCCACACACATGTGTGTGACAAAATGGGTTTCTTTCCATTTCATAAATCATAGGGAATACCATTTTCCGCCTTAGTTGGTTCTCGGTTTAATGTGTATGCTGCATTTTGTAATGCATATCATGAAAAGGATAATGGAATATCTACATGAATCATCATGGACCTCACCATTTCCAACAAGGTGTGGTTCCTCCTTTCACTAACACCATTCCACTGTGGTTCATAAGGAGGAATGTGCTGAGATAGAATCCCATACTCCCATAGAAGATCAATGAATTCTTGGTTCAGATATTCTCCGCCCCAATCTGATCGAAGCTTCTTTATCTTCTTAAAATGATGATTCTCTGCTTCATTCTTGAATTCCATAAATTTCTTTAAGGAATATAAAATATACCTCATTAAGTAGACATAGCCATATCAACTTAAATCGTTAGTAAATGTAATGAAGTAAGAATATCCACCTATAGCTTATAGTGAAAATGGTCCACATACATCAGTGTGTACCAATCCTAGAAGCTCTGTGGCCTTTTCACCCTTTCCACTAAATGGAAGCTTGTTCATTTTACCCTGAAAACCAGTGTGACATTTATAAAGTGGTTCTAGCTCAGTAGATTCTAAATAACCATCTTGGAAGATCATCACCAGGCACTTAACGTTTACATAACTGAGATGGTGATGCCATAACTGGGTGATGTATGAGTCATGTGTGCTTATTTCGTTATAAATTTCCAAAACTTGGTTTTCATAAATTAATACATACAAACTGTTATTTAAATTCTCCATACCATAACATATGATGTTTTTCTAGGAGAGACAACCCTTATTTCCAAATATGAAAATAAATACATCCATATCCAAACAAGAGATAGAAATTATGTTCGTGGTAACACTAGGAACATAATTATGGTTATGAAAAACCAAAATCATCCCAGTCAGGAAGAAGAGGTGGTAATCACCAATAGCCGACACAGCCATCCTTACTCCATTGGCATCTCGAAGATCCACCTCAGCTCTAGAAGTCTTTCTAAATATACTTGGTTCCTACATTTGAATATAGATGTGATCCCCACAAGATATATCTATACCCAATGTGTAGAAATAGAAATATTATACTCGATAACGAACAAAACTTTAGCATCCCCACGCTTCTAGGTGCAGTTCCTCTTCCAGTGTCCTTACTTGCTACATGCAAAAAACAACTCCTCACATTCCTTGCCCGGCCTCTGGATATTCCCCTTCTTGGATGGATGGCGCTCGGGGATTCAGACCATTTATATGTCTTTGGACCCTTTTCCTTTTCCTTCCTTTTATTATTCACCATAAGGAATATGGGATTGTAATTCCCCATGTCCTTATCTACCTAGCGAATAAAGGTTTGAAGTTACAATAGACTCTTCCCATTATTTAACATTTGTAGTTGACAATAAAGCTTGAGAAGGTCTTGGGAAGTGATGATAGGATGAGATCTGTACACAGCTCATCCGAGAATTTAATCCCTGATATGTCCAGGTGTTCAATGTAGCCAATATGCTTGAATACATGAGGCTGAGCTATCACATAATCTCCAAGCTTTGTTGTAAAAAACGCATTGGATATCTCATATATCACTTGTCTCAACTTCTCATGGTAGAGATCCCTAAGGTGATCCATCCTGCTACACGCATCAATGTTTTCATATTGATACAAAATCCCATTAGACATGGCTGATAGCATGAAACATTGGACATCTGTGGCATCACCCATATGTTTCACATAGACAGTTATTTCCACATCACTATCCTCTTTCGTAGGTGCAACTGGAACAGGCTCTTCCATCACACACAATTTCCTTTCATGGCGAAGGATGACGTGTAAACACCTCTACCACTTTTGGAAATTGGTGATGGTGAGAAGGTTTTCCTTCTCGAGTATGGTTTGCAATGATATGTTTGAAGTCATTTTTCTTATCATTTATAAGAATTAATATGAGCAAAGGTTTTATTACATTATAAAAACTAATACAAAAAAATAAATTTATTAGTCTCCCATTATTTTATCGAAATCCAATAGCCCTCACAATTGACTTCAAAATATTATGTTTCCTAAATATTCGAGTGGAAAGGATCCATATTTCCCTTCGCATTACCCCAAATAGGGTTTCTCAATATACTTTATGGGTTTTAGGTAGGTATTCCAAATTCCAACTACATTAACTCACATATCCTGGATCTTCTAAGTGGACTCCCCAATCCTGAAATCCCTTTATTTTGGATTTCCTCAACCTTTGCCTCTTTGCCACACCCATTATTGTTTTGGCAATCAACCCTTGATGCAAACCAAGTATAGAAAACCCAAAACCTTGAATTAGAATTCCCCGATAATTGAAAGCACCCCAACTAGGGTTTGTCAAGCACTTTGAACTATGGTTCGATTCAAACTAAGATTATGGAAGGCTACACTGACATAATATTTCATTGAGAGATTTTATCCTTATACATAAATTTCCATTTTATTCTCTTTGATTACATTATTGTTAATATTAAGTGGGATATACATAAGTGAATAACCATGTCTAAGATAATATTTATGTATAATCCTATCTTATTTTAGTTCCATCTTGCATGATTGTTAAATTCATTAATTGTGTGATCGTGACAACACACCCATAATAAATAAACCATGAAACTAACAGAAATAAAATAAATGGTATTATCATGAGCTTGTTCTATTGGTTAGTTTATCAAGAAGTTGATAAACTAACCCACGACCTATGGGAAAAAACTCCTTGAACCTTTCAGGATTGTGTTCATAGCTTTCCACTTGTCCACCTTTGTATCTCCTTGGATTGGTTTCAACTTGTCTACTGACTTGAGCCACCTCCACTAGCATGGGATCATTATCCATTACATATGCATTTATCTCACATATAGAAGAGGGGTAAAACATGGGTTTTACATAAAATAATCCTTGAGTGTGCATGCCCAACATATTAATGAGGATAAGGCTCGTAATCCAACAAATTTTATTTTTAAAAAAATAAATTAGAAGAAACCATTAACATAGAAATGTCTTGGTCTAGCTCATGATCACCCATACATGCAGCGATATTTATGCATAAATAAAACTAGCATTCAATTATTTATTCATTATCATTTAAGATAAATCATTCCCGAATCAATTAATTGTTTTTTATTAATAAATCCTTTTATCTTAAAACCATTTCTGAATTTTCATGAGATTCTCATCCATCATAATTTTAAACAAATAAATTCATTTAAAGTTATCCATTTATGTAACTTTTACCTTGGAGGAAACCTGTTGAATTCTCATTCATTACGCAGATGTTAAATTAAACACACATATATATACAACACATATCATGTGTTGTCCCTCACCTTTATGCCTGCACTATGGTACATATCTCAAGGGTTTGTATAATATAATAATAAATTTTAATAAATCTATGTCATTTGGATGAGTACATGATGTGTAGTTCTGACAACACGGTGTGTCCTTTTGTTCGTTGTTCATCCGAAATACATGCCTAGGGACATGGCATGTTGATGTACTTCAAAAAATTTAGGAGTACATGAAGTGTTCAGTTAGACACATGCCGTGTAGTTTCCACGTTACACGGTTTCTAGCCGGTCAAGCCGTGTACAGGGTGCATGGTCAAACCCAAACCTGAAGGGACTACACGTCGTGTTCATTGGGACCACACGGTGTGTAATCTGGAAACCGTGTGCCACCTATTCTCGGTCAACACACAGTGTCATAAATGACATAGATAGGATCTAATACAGGGTTTGATTTGGAAGACCAGTCCGATGCATTGAACCTAGACTATACGGTGTGTACTTCCAAATACACATCGTGTATTCTGGTTTTGTATGGCTAGATACGTTTGGTACCTCCCGATGAGATCCTCTATTTTATTTTAATCAAAATTAAAAGAAAAATTTCTTTCTGTAAGCTTAATGAGAAATGAGAGAGGAGGAACAAATGTCAATATTCAGATTTAAAGAACTATTAACTTGAATTGAAACAAATAAATTGTTAAATGCGTAAATAACCAATGAAAAACTAAATAATTATAATCAAATATATGACCCCTTTGATACCACTTGTAGGTTCTGGGCACAGAGGAAGCATGTTGGCAGGTTTTCCCAACTTTAATTTTAGCATTAGCAATGATCAATCTGAGATCCTTCATGATGTAAAAAGCCAGATCTTTGAAATTGAACAAAGAATGAAACCAAATAGAGGGAGTCCTAGAACCATAGAGATAGGGTCATCATATGTCGATTATGATTAATTTAATTAATTTAAAAGAATTACCAACATGGAATTTTTTCTTTGTTGATGTATCTAGTCACGATATGATGTGATTCGTTGTTACTTCATAGAATCCAAGTGTAGGATTCTTCTAGAGGTGATCCACACATGCTCCATTTATCTATGGACATCATCGAAGGGATCTCCGGGTGCTAGCATTGAAGAACCTTCGCTTGTGATGTCCGTCTATGATCACCTTGATCCGGTTGTGGTGGATCTTTCTTAGTCTTGAGAGAATTCTTGGAGGAAGGAGTTCTTTCGGCCTTGAGAGAACTCTCCAAAGTTTTTATGCACAAAAATTGGGGAATCGTTTTGGGATTTTCAGGATTTTTATAATCGGGTTTGAGGATATAGAGTTATGACAATAAATAAACTCATTACGCATTTTATTTATTTCATTAACTCTTATTGAAAACACCCATGTCGAATCATTAATTCCTTGACATGCGCCCACAATGATTATAATAAATATCAATTAATAAAAATATATTATTTTATCAAAATCCCGACTAAAAAACTTTACGACATGTAATCATTAATACACAATGTGTACTTGTTTTTATTTCCTTTATATCCTCTACAACATTTATTTGACCTTGAATAATGGCTATTTATTTCTAAAAAAATTTAACTTCATTACTCGCTAATAAATATATTATTTCTCCAAAAATATATTCTCTCAAATAACTAGTGTTCAAATATATGTGATCATGCATCCTTGAATAATTATTAAACCACAACAGGGAAAAATATTTATTATACTTGTTAAATTAATATTTAACTGAGATACGTGGACATACATAGTGTGTGACCCTCTAGGCCTCTTTCTCAGTGGAACTAGGCCGATCCTGCCTAAATTCCAAGGTTAGAATCTAGAAACATGAAAAGGCACCCAAAGATAAATATGTTAATGCCAAAATGATGTGTCACATCCAACGAACGCTTACAATGTAATGTAATCCCTTTGTCTGGATATCTCTAATCAAGCGGGTTGCATGTGAGTGCCATCATCCCATGTGCTCGATTATTCTTTCTTTGACTTCCATGAATTGAGCTTTCCTATACCTTATCATGGCCATGGTTTTATTTAGGCTATATCAATTCCATCAAAGGGTGTGAGATATCTACTTATGTTATGCAACATAAGGGACAAATCCTTTCTTGAATTATCTATTAATGCAGTATTACTCGTGACACACCCAACGTATCCAACCCCGCTGGGAACAGTGTGTCATCACATTTTTTGTCAATACATCTAAGTGTGTGAGTTTTAATACACATTAATAATAATCTTAATTTCTAAGGACCAATATACATTTACACAGATAGGAATATCAATTGATACTAGAAATTTGGATTTTTTACTGGTGGGACTCATTCTCATAATATCCTCCTGGATATAACCAAGGGCGCACACCTTGAAGAGGTGACTCAAACTTTTATGAGTCCTCACCCCTAATGGAGTGTTTTATTTTTGTCCCTCAAATAACATCATCTGGCCATAGAACATATATTCATGAACAGTGTTATGGAAATTCTGGGTTCTCATCATATTAGGGATATGTTATGACCCTTTAATGCAACAGTTATCCTTAGGACATTATCACATTCATTGTCATGCAGAAGAATAATCATGATGTGATAAGGCTTTTATTAATGAATAATGTAAAAATTAGTTTGTTCTAGGCCACAAAATCTAACCAGACCATGATTTTCTTTTATGGGAAAATGTGTGAAAAAAAATTCTCCTTTATATTGTAGCTCAAACATGAAATTTATTATTGTTTTTTTAATGGAAATGAATTTGGGAATAAATTATTTGGGAATGTCTACTGAGTTTTACTACTGAAAAATATAGTTTTAAATTTTGTAATCCTTTATTGATGCACCTTCCTTGGATTCATTCTTCATAGTATGATGTTGGTTTGAGGTCAGTGGTAACCCATAGGGTTACTTGGAGGTATGTACAAAATTATTTTCTTACGTCTGTTAGTTTTTTCCTTTGTGTGTATTTTGCTTATTTATTTATATTTAATTTGTGGGATAAATAATTCATACCTGGTTAATATTGATGTTTGAAACTAGTTTCCATCCTGTGGGGATCGGCTACGCCCTTCGAACCATGTCGCGGGTTGTCTCGGCAGACCAGTCTAGGGTAGACCCGGGTTGGTTCGTGGTAATTTCTGACACTTTTTTATTAGAATTTGGAATATTGATTTTGATAATATAAAACTGAATTATTTATAATTAAAAATATGGTAAACATAGTTTTTTACCCCAAATATTATTAAAAGTAATTAAATTTAATAAGAGTGATTAATGTAATATTAAGCATAACATGGGACTAAACCTTAATCTTATGGTCTAAAATGACCTATAAACGTGTCCAAAATACATTGGAAGTATATATATAGACAATAATCCTTATTATATAAAATTTATGAGTTAGATGAAGACAATTTCATGAATGAAACACATATAATAAGTTTCCTAAGGAAAAAAGACCGAATATTTTTTTTACCTTTAAAATTTATAAAGTTTTACAGTACGGAAAAAAGATACATAGTTTCAGTTATAAAAACTATTTGAAAATTAAATTATATTTTTTTATCATGTTAACATAAATTTAATTTTTAAAGATAACATAATTTCATTAAACGCATAGAAAAATCTAACACAAGGATTATTTGGTTGATAATTAAAGTAGATAAATGTTGCTAAAAATATTCAATATAAAGTAAATTTAATGAATTATTGTGTTCCGATAAATTTTAATTGAATAAATCATGTTACAAATATTTTAAATTAATAAATATTAACTCTAATAATGTTTTGATATTTGTAAATTAATATCAAATAATTAATGTCAAAATTGTCATTAATGTTATATTACAATAAATACTATTTTATAAAATGATTTAAATTTCATCATAATACTATATAGTGAAAAGATATATTTATGTGTTAATAAATATAAAATATTGTATATTAATTTTATAACTAATCTTATTTAATTATCATATTGAATTATTGATAGAAATTTCATTGGCAGCATGGTACGTGTTAAAAAAGCGTTTTTTCACATTACACACGATTGTTTTAATATTAGTTACTAACACACTATGTTTTTAAAGTTTTTTAATTAGATATTATATTTATAATTAAGTGGGTCTATATTATCTAAAAAACCTCAACTTAATTTATCTTTAATGGTTATATTACATAGGTTTGAAAGCAATTTATCTAAATGAAACCCCAAAATGAAATCTATAAGGAAACGTAAAGACTATGGAACAAAATTATAGAAAATAAACTTATTTTTCTATGGTGGTGATTTTTATTGACCATAATATCATTTTAATCCATTATTTTTTCATTTTAGAAACATATTAAACAAGGTAGGTATCCCAATTGTGTTTACCTTTTGGTATTTATAGGAATGCCACTCCCCCTCCATTATAAAAATAATCCACTATTCCCCTTCATCACACCTCTAAAGCCAAATTGGAACATCAAATCACATATAAAATAAGATCATAAAATAAATACACTCAATATATATATCCACACCATGGGATGAAATAATACCAATGAATCCCTTTGGATAAAACAAGAAAGAGTTACCCTAGAAAAGAGTTAACATTCTTCGGTGTGCATTTATGTTTTCTTTGTATATCAATCCCATAATATGTTATTATTACATGAGGGTATAATAACATAAATATCCTAAACATAATTAATTTTTATGTGTCTTAACTAATCCTACACACACATCATTAAAATGTGTAATAAATATGCCATTCGGGTAAGGAAATATACTACCTCACGAAATGTTGTTGTACACTTTTATTTACCAAAATTCATGGTTCTGAATTATAATGGGAATTTTTTTTACAAATTATATTTATGATATTTATGTTTAATTCATACGTTTTAGTTTCTATATAAAACATAACATTGTGTGTTACATTTGGTTTAAATACGATAGCATCGTCTGTGGATGTGTGGACAACCACCTCCTCAATGTAATGTGATACATTAACACATTACATGAAATGTATATTGATGGTTTTAGTTAAAAATATTTTTCATGAATGAAATATATACATGTTATTAATTAAATAATTACATTTATCTAAATATTATATATTCTTTCCTTTATATCCCATTTCATACACTAAAAAGTGATAACATCCTTCATGGATGTGTGAACTACTACCTCGTTGATGTGATGTGGTTCCATTTACATAACAAGATATATATATAGCAGTATGTATAATTAAATAAAATTTTATTTATGATATAATAATGAATCTATAAGGACATAATTTTAAATAACATATCCCCATAATGATCATTGAAAAAAGGGAACATTCCTCATGCGTGTGTATGACCTACCGTCTCCATGATTCTAACATTGTTTTATTTTTCATAACCATTATTCATAATTTTTTAAAAAAATTATAATTTATTTTTAAATATGATAATTATTTGATTATTATTATTCTAGAAAATTTTATATAATTACCAATTTGACCAGAACCTACCTACCAAATTCGTTTTACCACACGAATTGAATTTTGTGAAAACACGTGATGTAAATGTAATTATTTTAATAGTTCTGTAAGACATTTTAATATGTTAAGTAAAATTAATAATCATCATGAAAAAGGTAATTAAAAAAGTAAATATTTAACATAGGTTTATTATTCAGTAATATAAATACACACGTCAAATTTTAGACTCAAGGTAAGGGATTTCAACTCAATTTACTTTCCATAGAGAAATATTTGTTGTTTTGAACCAATTCATTTTTTACGGTGCATATACTATCATTTGAGATATTATATCATGAATCTACTTATTCTCATGATACCATATATTTCATTTAATGTTATTAATTCATGTTTATTATGATTCAAATGATTCAAAGTGTTGTGGTACAAATTTTAATGTTTAATGATTATTTTCCTCAAGAACATTTTTAATGATTTTTCAATGTCATTTCTATTCACCAATGTCCACAACACTTACTGTTAATTGTCCTCTACATGGGGAATTAATGATAAATACGTATTATTTTTTTAATATGTATATTTGATCAGGATTGATATTGTTTTCTAATTAAATTGGTTATTCGACATAAGGAATGCTTTGGATATGTAGTGATGGGTGGGGCCCCAAATTTATATGCCTCAATCCATCGACAGGTTCTTATGAGAAAAAAATATTGAAAACATTAATTGTGTTTCAATGTCTATTTTTTAACTATCTTCTTAATGGTCTAAAATGTACATGTTTTCATGGGCCTTATACCTCTGGTACATTAATTAATTATTTTCATCATAGATACTTTAGTTACAATTGTTATCATCTATGAGGAATTCATATGATAAAACATATGGATTCATCTTATTATTAGATTATAGATTAAATGTAACTTGTTTTCTGTTTTTTAACTATCCATATTGATTATTCCTTGTCTATTTATTTGAATGGAAATTATTATTAGTTATTTAACATTCCATGTTGATTTTTTCTCAACAATTCATTATTTATTCTGATTTACGTACCATTACTGATAATTGGTGCTAAAAATTATTATGATTCCATTTCCTAGGTTATAATGATGAATCAAATATATGAGTTTCAAGGATGATGATATTTTACTTATGTTATTCATTATCTTGTATCTCTAAGGTATTATGGGTATCATTTTTGTAATACAAGTTTCCAAAACTACTAAACAGATTGGTCCTTTTAGATTTTATTCCCTGTAATCAAGCTAATGTAATAAAATAATGCACCATCTTCAGGCTTTTGGGGTCGGGGAATTAAAGTGTGGTGTTCAATAAAAAATTTCATCCAAGAAATATTCTTCTAAACATCATCCAGACATCATCCAAAAACCGAAAAAATTGTTATATATAGTTAAATATTCAATATTTTTTCCCATATGGTGAATGGATGGTGTGGGTCTATATCCCCCATTAATAGCCATAGAGTTGAATTACATCCTTATTGATATCTATTTTTTAATGGGATGAGGTAATAATTATCATGTATGTTAGGATGAAGAATATCTTTATCTTCACACTATCTAACATCATTTTTAGATTTAGAGTCCCCCACTAAATATTTATAGACAAAAAACCAACTTATACTCTACCGATTTGGAGAAATTTTTCCAGGAGTACATCATCATGTAAAATCTTTCGTCCCACTATCATGTAGTGTAAAATATACCAATTAAGGCCTATAATATGACTATGTCCAATATGATCTCTTATATGTTTTAAAAATACAATATTCTTTATCTAGAGAGGCTCATATCATATGTTTGGGCCTACTATACCACTACATTAACTATTATATAATAAACACCATATTAATTAGTGTGCAGAACCAAGGCAGTGTTACCCATGGAATTATTATTTCCATTACTTCTAATATACATCCATGGACAAATCTTAGATGAAGATAAACTAAAAAAATCATTTTTATGAGATATTAAAACATGATGAGAAATTTTTGTGTATAATGCACAACCTCTATGTACATTAGAATCGTATCACTCACAACTTGAATAAAATGGTTCACCATAGGTTATGACTTAAGGGAGAATTTTTATTTTCTTCAAGAACCCCATTGATAACAGAAAATCAAACTCTATTATCTAAACTCGAATGGGTAGGAACCTGTGTTATAAATATGATCTATTCCAATGGATATTAATAACTTTCCACAATGTATGGGGAATGTTTCTTCCCCACCAATGTGATATTAATCATTGAATGCATTTCATATTTGTCCCCAAAGTCTCATATGTCCTAACTAAATAATGTGAAACTATAAATAATAAGTAGTGATACGATGATATTAACTCCACAACATCTTTTTTCATGTTTTTATGATGTTAAACTGCACGACAAGTCCTAAACATATTATGTAAAACTATACCGATGATCTCCTAGAGCCATGAATTTAAATTATATAAAATCATTCTCCCTAATTTCATGATGTTCAATTGAATGAGAATCACTTACCACATGATGTTAAATTGCATAGAATAAAAACTCAATCCATAAAGATAAACACTGTGGGGGGAGCATCGTCTGGCCTATTATTCACCATACACAATATTTATCTTTGTGAATGAAAATTTTAGGGTCCCATACCAAAGTTTGAGGTATATCCAGATTAGTAATCCCCCCCAATTAGGATATATGTTTTGTATGATTTGTAAAATTTTAGGATATGTAGTGATGCACAGATCTCTAGTATTGGGTCAAATTAAAATAATCATTTATTCACATTTGATTACCTAAATTCTTATAATGTGATATTATGTTGCAAGAATAAAATCCTTATTCATGGATAATTTCCTCACTTCATGATAAAAATTGTTGTAGCTTTCTATAACTAGGTAAGATATAGTTCTCACATAATTGTATAAGTACAATTTATATAATCTGATATCTTATACAATTGAACATATGATACTAAATACCCATTTAATTTAGATTTATAAACTCCATTTACTGAAACAAAACTTTTCAATTACTTATTTATTACAGTGATTATAGATCGTGTGGGATTCGAAATTTTTGTAATGTCATCCCCACATGATGGATACATACTTGTTCTTTATAGGATTATCATGATCCGAATGTTACCAGTTATAATGATTGTATCACTTTGGGGTTATGTGGGTGAATTATTGATACTATTTTTCTTTTATGTTTCCTTTTAATGGAAATAACCACCACCTCCAGTTATAGATTTTAATTCCCTTTTCAAAACAAATCCATCCCATAACCATATGAATACAAATATTGAAAAGGTTCTCTAGTAAATAATAATATCTTTGTTATTAGTATGGTTTAGAAATGATCCAATACCATATAATATACTAGATATAAATCCTTGTATTATAATGGGTAGGATATACCCTTACACTTATGTTGCACTATAAAACAATCCAAATAGTGCATTTTCACCCTCTTAACACAAATAGGATAAAACATTATTTTTGGAACAACTGATTTTACATGTACTTATTTTAAATTTAATAAATATATTAAAATGAAATAAAATTTATCAATTCCGAATCCAGAAGAATGTTAATAATGTCATGTAATTTTAAATCAAAAGTCAGTTCCATTTTCATGGGTGTGATTGTCCCAGTAATATTTATACGAGTATGATTCTACCAAAAAAATTATTCAAATATTATTTTTTTGATAGAATAGAATAGATATAAATAGTAACCTTTTTTATTTAGGAGTATGATAGAACCCAGTACAATTCTTCTAGTCCAATATTCTAATAGAATAAAATAGAAATAAATCGTCACTAATTCAATTCCTGAGTATGATAAACCCTAGTAAAATTCTTACTCAGTCTGAGAAACTGAATAGGGAAATACCAAAGATGATTAATCCAGTATGATATGATTATCAGGTCAATAAAAATTTCAATTCTCCATCAAAACCACTTCAAAAAAAAGATCATTACGATGACTTATTCTTCTCTCTAAAACTCAGAGATTGTCTATCTAATATTGTGACCATTTCTTCATCATTAGAAAAGTATAGTGTACTTTTATCCTTTTATTGGTGACCCAAATGATGCTTTGGATAGAACCCACAAATATTTTCTGCTCACCAAAATTCAACAAATTTTTAATTTTCCCTAAAATAATGGTTAAATTTTGACTTCGTCAACTCTTATATAAGCTTATCAATTCATATTCAAACTTCATATCCTTATTTGTAACTTCATTTGACTCCCTAGACCGAGTTAAATTGTCAATTCTGATTTTTCCATATCATATTTCGTCAATTCAAAGATATATACAAATTGTCAAACAATTTTTATGAAGAATAGAATAACATTATGATTTTATTAATATGATTCTCTGAACCAATTTTAATGAAAAAAATTTATTTGAATGTTCTACTCTCCCTTTATAATTCATTAAGAAACATCCTTCTATTTTACTATTAACCCACTTGAGATTCCAAACGTTCTTCTTCTCTAGACCAATTTCGAATCCTATAATGTAATGTAACCCTTTTGAAATGTTTTAATACATTATTGATCTTGTTCTCTCCTTCTCTTCTCTTTAATAACATGAAAAAACATTATACACAACACTATTTTTATATCATGATTTCCTTTATGACTTTAAATTCATTTTTTAACTGCATTAAAATCATCAAACTTGAGATGAAAATTATTGAAACTTTACATTCATTCTATTTTATTTCCATTATTCTAATCCTGAGTACTATCTTTTTTGTATACAATTGTTCAAGGTAAAATCGTTTATGTACACCCTCATATTTATCCTATGTCTATGTACGATCAATCTAGTTATGAATATTTTATATCATGTCTGAAACATAATCAGATGATACAGTAAATGAACACATTTTCTTCACTTGACACCACCTCATCAATCAACAACATCTTTTTAATCATCACAATATTTTCAATTAAAACCATCTATTCAATACATTGTTCTAGGGCCACTCGATTTGAAAAACAATTGACTAGATCTCTTTCACTCCCCCACTCATTCATCGATTTTGAATCATATGTTATACACCTTACTTATGATTTATGAGAAATAAAGGTTGAAAAATCAAAGTCATAATTAAAATTAATCATATTCATGCTGACTCTAATTCCCCAAAAAAAGGATTCTTCCTCATGGTATTAATAGCTAATTTGATGTCCATGTACATCAAGCTAGATATTTTTACTCCCATTCTGGACTAGAGTCAAGTCTGATCAAAACCATTTCATCTAGAATAAATTATTCTCATTAAGGTGGACTTTCCAAGTGAGACCTATTCTTTTTAAAACTTCAGTATGGTTCATTACAAAAATAAGCCCAATTAATTTGAAAAAAATGGAAATATGATTTTTCCATAAAAAAGTGATTTTATTTCCTTTCTTCCATTCATTAAAAACATTATTGAGAATAAAAAATAACACATGATAATAATTACCTTCATCATCATCTTGGTCATAACAATATCCCTATATTTATTTTGTTTTCAAACAAGTTTCATAACTCACTAAATATTTTGTTCTCATGAGATAAATCACTTTCAAACAATTCTAAGTCTATGTGATCTAACTCATTGTAGGAAATAAGAATCATGGAAATAAAAACCATGCTTTCCAAAAGGAATAATTATGAAAAAAAACTTCATATTTCTTCCTCGCATCTTCTTCAACCTTATTTGAATAGAAAAAAATTCATTCCTAAAACAACTCTAACAAATAGTTAGAATATTTCACTCTCAGAATAATGATGAATTCACATATTACCCACAACTCTCTCTTTTGTGAAATAGATTTATAAAATAGTAATATTATACCCATTGACAATACAATGAATAGGTAAGACGATATAGGGGACATAAACACATATCTTAGCCTTTAGGTGAATTTGGTTGGATTCCCATGTTGAACCTCCATCTATAAAATCATTCTTTCGGTAATGGTTTTATGGAAATTTTATCCACAAGTTCCGATGTTAGAATGTAATCCAGCTTCAATACATTCTTCTCCAAATGCTTTTTTTTAAATGATATTTGATATCAATATGTTTCTAATGAGAATGATGAACTAGATTCCAATTGAGATTGATTTCTATTTGATTAAAACAACCCAAGAGCAAGGGAAACTTCACTTCAAAAAGTGGATCTTCTTATTGAGTTCTCATCCACTGGATTTGAGTATATTCTTGGTTAGAAGCAGCATACTCTCCTTCATCCATACTAAGATTTACTGAATTATGTTTATTTTATTTCCATGTAATAAAATTATTTCCCATAAATAATACTACACCAAATGTGGATCTTCTATCAGGAATATTCCCAGCCCAATCCATATCTGAATACCAAAAAAACATCTATATTATATGAGTTTCAATACCTTATCCTTATATCAGTGGTGTTTCCAATGTATCTGATAATTATTTTTCTATAAATAATATTTTATTCTTTGTGAGCACTCTGAATTAATTCATATAAGGCAACACCATAAACAATGTCATCTATTGAGTTTGTCAAATACAATAGACTTCCAATCAGATTCTCATACTCTTTCTGATCAACTTATATTCCTTCTCCATATTTACCCAACATGGTTACCACTGATGTAGGTGTTGAAATCAGTTTTTAGTTTTCTATGTTAAATATTTTTAGATGTTCTTTATAATAGTTTTATTGGGAGAGAAAAATGTATTCTTTCATTCGAAATATTAGTAAACAAAGAAAGTATTTCATCTCCACCTGCATTGAAATTTCAAAAAACTTTATCATTTATTCATAAAATCATTCACATATTCTTTCTCCATTCCCATTAATAATAATATCATCGACATAAATAGTTTCCATGTGAGAATACACATTACATTATATGATATAAAAATTGTTACCCAATATTCCTTTCTTGAAGTTCATTTTCCTTATGAAATTATCCAATTTTGAATACCATGCCCCTTGGTATTGTTTGAGATTCTAAAATGATTTAATTAATCTACACACATAATATTCCACTATTCTAATAAAAAATCAACTAGATTTTTAAATATAAACCATATCTTCAAGATAACCATTCAAGAATACAAATTTAAAATCCATTTGAATGATCTTCAATCCTCATCAAGAAAAAATAGAAAGAAAATTTCTCATTGTTTCCAATATTTTCATCGAAGAAATGGCTTCATCAAAGTAAATTTATTTAATATGTGAGTACCCTTTGAAAAATAATCTTTATTTATTTATTATAGCTTCACCTTTTATATTTTGCTTCTTCCGGAAAACCCATTTCATGCCAATGATGTTTTTGTTTTACGGCCCGGGTAATGGTTCCCATGTATTATTCCTTTATATATAATCCATTCCTTAATTCTTGTATTGAACCCATTCTAGATGCCTAAATGATTTTTTCACATTTTTCAAATCCACTTTTTTGTACAATGAATTGTGTGTAATTGATTTTTTTGTTCTTCTTGTTTGGCCATTCTGATGCTAATCACCAATTATTTTCTGAGAATCCACATGTTTCTTTATCCTTGGATGAGATTTTTTAGTGTATTCCTCATAACTATAAATATATGAGTCTATTTATTGTTCTTCAGAAGGATTACAGTTATTTTTATCCTTATAAGAATTATTTTCTTCAACATTCTCAACATCACTATATGCCTGATCATGAATCTATTACTCAAATATTTCAATAAAATTCACACAAACTGAATCGACAATTCTATTTATAACTTTTTTGAATTATAAGTATTTTATTTCTTGTGGAGAATATCCATGAATGATTCCATATTTACCTTTCTGCTCAAACATTCCACAGTTTCTACCATTCTTCATTATAATGCACGGACTATCGAAAACCCTCAAGTGTTTCAAAAATGGAATATTTCCCTGAAAAAATTCATATGGATTAATACATGAATAATTTTTTCAGAACAAATGGTTTTGAATATATAAATTAGTGATGATGTCTTGTATGCCAGAGTAATGAGAAAGACCATGTTCAAGAATCATGGTTTTTCCCATTTCCACTACGCTCCTACACATTCTTTTAGCAACCACATTTTCGGGGAGTATATGGGGAAATATATTCACATTGAATCCCATGAATCTAAAGATAGTATTTAAAATATTTAATTCTATATTCAACACCATTATATATTTTCCAATTCATTACAGAATACTCACATTCCTTTACATCTTTTCTTCTAAAACTTTTAAACATTTTCAAAACATCTAATTAAGGTTTCATATACAAGACACAAGTAATTCAAGTAAAATCATCAATGAATGTAATGAGGTAATTATCTTTATTTGTATAGTGTTTTGTCATTGGCCCACATATATCTGAATATATCAACTCCAGGGGTTGTTTTGAACAAATTTAATACCTCTAATATAAATCATTTGTAATTTTTATTTTCTGGAAGATTGTGCCACACTACTCTCTTGTTCTCATGTAATTCCTGAATGTATGAAACACTATTTTCCTTAGATATCTTTCTCATGATTCACTGACACATGTTTCCCAATGATTTATACAAAAATTCACTCCCTTTCACCATAACATGTAACAAGAATTTTGTGTATCACGAACTTGAAACAAATTTCCTTTTGTATGTAAGCCTCTTGTAACAATATTTCAATTTTCATAATTCTTCCTAAAAAACCCATATTTCCGAAAGATAACTTCTTTAACCTCATAACACAATTGTGAAACTACAAGAAGACTGTGTTTCAGCCCTTCAATATACAATGTATTATTGGATTTCACATTTTATTTTACAATGATTGCTGTACCAACGTATTTGATTTTCAGAGATTCATCGTTTCCAAATGACATTATTCTTTATTCGATATATTTTATGTTTTTCAATATCTTTATTACCCTTTTCATATCAGAATAACACCTAATATCATGTTTCTTAGGGTGTTCTCCTTTTGTGACTTTTAATGATGTTTCAATAATAAGATATTTTTCTTATTTTTAATATTCCGAACATCCATCTTGTGAGAAATGATAAAAAACAATTTGTGCTGGTAACAAAAAAAGACATCATTTTTCATGATTTCCAAGTTTTTCACATCTTTCATAAATAGTTTCTTGGTGTTGGAACTTTTTTTCAATCATTATTCCCCTCTTTTCAAAATTCTTCACAGCAACATCCTCGGACTTCTTTATTTTGGGTGATTGACTCCCCCTACAAAATTTAATTTCATAACCTATGGTGTAATTGTAATTTTATTGGTTAAACCAACACAAAATTTCCATATGTTTGAATCCACCACAGTACCAGCAATAGACATAAAATGACTATTTTCCTCTGAAACCTCCACGTTGGTAAGAATTATGAACAAGTTTTTCATCTACCTTCTTTTTATTTTCAATCAGATTCTTTTTTTTATTTAAGATTTTATATAATCAAATGTATTTGAAACTATTAATGATACACATGACACATTTCTCAGAGTCAAGATGTTTTTTTACTTCTAAATTCATTTCTTTGGACACATACATAAAATTCCAAGCATTATGATTTTTATAAAAAATTGCATTCTTCTTCTCACCCTTTTAAGGAAAATTTTGATGAACATTATTAGGTTTCTAATTATGATAAAACTCGTTAACATTAGTGTTAGATTCCACCAAACATGTACTTTTCCCTTGAGATTTAAAACGTTTTTATTGGTAAAGTTATAACTCTTATTTTTTTTTCTATCAGTTTCACTTACAATTGATCATTATGATTATTTTATTCATTAATTTATTTCATCAAGTAATCAATATCCTTTGTTATTTTTTCATTCTCATTTGTAAAACAATCTGGATTTCTCATTTAATTATATTCATCTTCTAAATTTTTGTTTTTCTTTTCAGTCCTTCTAATTTTTCTCAAACATTTTTTTAATTCATCTACCAAATGTAATTCATGTTGATTTTCTTCATCATTAGAACTAATTCGTCTGAATTATTCATAGTTAATTATTACAATAAATATATTTTCAATGCCATGATAAACTAATTTTGTCACATTTTCATCACTACCTTCTTCTTTTTAATCTTTCAATAAGAAAATTATTCTTTTGGATTTGAATAATTTGTTTTCCTTCCACGTGCATTTCAATTTTTATTTATCTCCCTACTTCTTCAACTATCTTATTGGATTTATATCCACTTTATCACTACCCCCCTTATTCCTTATTTGAGGATAGTTAGGTGAAAAGTAACCAATGCATATACATTAAAATCATTTCAAGGGATGTTTCCCTTTGTATTTCTATATACATCCTTCACATTTTTAGAAAAAAAGATAAAATATCATTGAAATTTTTACATACAGCATTTTGATTAATTTTGAATATTGGGTGCCTTTTTTGTTTAGTGGCTATAATGAAATGTTATGGGAAATGGTTTTCATGGTTTTAAAATAAGGTCGGTTAGATTATTCTAATTCTATAGAATGGTTGTGTTTGGTTCCTTGAGTGGTTTCATAAAGTGGTTTCAAATGTAGGTTTCAATTTTTGACCTATTTTATAGTTGAAATGTATTGGGTGTTTTGATAAGTATTTGTGATTTTTTTATTAAATATTTTGTAGGTTTTTTAATCTCATCTTTGTTCCTTTATTGGATTATTAATACTTTAATGTTTTTGTAATGTTTGAGTTGTCAATAATGTTTAAAGAGTGTGTTGGACCTTGATGCGGTGGTTTTGAGTTGAGGGTGTCATGAACTCCTACATGTATA
Source organism: Viscum album (assembly GCA_963277665.1). Lineage (NCBI taxonomy): Eukaryota > Viridiplantae > Streptophyta > Magnoliopsida > Santalales > Viscaceae > Viscum > Viscum album. The sequence continues at coordinate 287,466,481 of OY728162.1, forward strand.
TGCATTGGGTATGTCATATATATATGTGTGTATATATATATACATATATACATATATATTCCAAATTTGTACATATTCTCTCATGGCATGGTTAATATGTGTGATATATCTAGAAGAATATGTACATATGTGAGTATATATGTGTAAAGGGACGTGTGTGTAAGCATAAATAGTCTGTCTGGGTGGTCAGCTCCAAAAAGTGATATGTTTGATGTTTGATCTCTATGACTTGAATATTTTTGTTATAGAATCATTTATTTCATTCATTTTCAACCTAGTATTTATATTAAATATTGATATAGAATTTTTAGTGGAATTTTTTGCCTTTAATTTGAGTGGTTTTTTTCTTTTTATATATTGCAATAAATGGTAAGATTGCGTTTCTCACATCAATTGCTTAACAAAATTCCCTATCAGGCTTTATAAATGTGTTTTGGATTGAAAATGGTGGTTTGGGTTTCTTAAATGGGTTTCAAAGTGTGTTTTTGTTTTCAATGTGTCTTATGTTTCATTCTTTGAGAAATGGTTTATAATGTGATGGTCGTGTGAGGACGGATTGGATCTTTAAATAAAATGGTTTCATCGTAAACCCCTCATTGCAATGGGTCCTCACCTTATTGGTTGACGAAAGATGGGATATTCCTTGGCTTGAGTATTTCCTTGTGTTATGGTGGTATAAAGGTGAGTGGCTTGTTCCTTGGGGTGACTTAGGGGTGACCTTATGGAGTGTGTTTACTTTTTATGATAAATGTACTTGTGATTGGTTAATTATTTGACATTGTTGGCTCACCACCTTTTAGTCTGAACATGGAAACCTAGCATAATAAGAAAATATTTGGTGAACTATTGTAGCAATAGTTTATATTATGCATTGTCTAGTATCCTATAGCGTGGGGTTTTCTTCTTATAATTTTCAGGGGATTGGGCCTCTCGGTCCAGCCATGTTGGGATAATATCGTGTGTTTGGGCATTGTAACGTCATCAGGTAGGGAATTTCATCAGGATGAGTAACATGTATAGTATGTTCTGGATTATTAAGAAGCTCATAGGTTCTCCCATGTTGTATGGTACTTTGTTATCTACGGAATATGATTGAGATTAATTTGATGGTTGGTTACTCTTGTGTGGTGTTTCTCTATTGCATGTGTTTTATGATTGTTGATCGTGTTTCCTTTCACAGTGTAACTTCTTAATAAAATAGATTCAAGTGTTTATTGAAAAAGGGTTTGATAATTTTTTACACTTCCTTCCTCCATTTTTATAGTAAAAACCCCCTCCTTTAAAATGAAAATACCATATTCTTAACAAGGAAATTTTATTATAGTATAAAAATGGAAATGGATAGTGATTTTATTTTACGAGAAAATTTGTGGAAAAATAACTTTTATATATTTTGGATCATACCTAAAATTGATGATTCTTTTCTAAAGGAAATGAATTTTGGAATAGATTATTTTGGCATGACTACTGATTTTTAATACTCATTCAAATAGTTTTATCATTATTTTTAGCTTTGAGTGTTGTTCCTTACATGGATTTGGTCATTATATAGACATGTTAGTTTGAGGTCGGAGGTGACCCATATGGTCACATGGAGGTATGTAAACCATTATTTTATCTGTAGTTATTATTTTTGTTTTAATTTTTTAGTTTTATTTATTTTACTTTCATTTGTGGGAAAATCATTCCGATCTGGTTAATATTGATGTCCATCCCTAGTTGTCAGCATGTTGGGATCAGGAACTCCTTTTGTGCCATGTCGCAGGCCAACTCGGGTGAATGGTCCAAGGTCGAACTAGGTTGGTTCCTGAAAAAATGGTTTCAACAGAAGGTACATGATATTAGTAGTGTCTAGTAGATAGATATTAGGACTATTGGGACTTAGTAGGTTAGTGTCTGAAGATCATTACAAACTATTTCTCACACTAATCCTTGAGTTACTAGGTGTAGTATCTGATTCATGTATTCAATTATTGTTTTGGGTTGAAGGATGACAATGGATGAGAGTTGTTTTCAATTTATGACCTCACATGGAGTAGTGTCTGATGCGGTATCCGAGTACATGGTTTAAGTTCCTCATAGTGTTTGAAGCTTACTTCGGTAATTTATCATTACCACGTTGTCGTGTTAAGTATAACTACTAGTTCCTTATTCCGGTGATTTGTTGTGAGTTTTTTTCTATTTGGTTCCTATTTTCATGAATGAAATTTGAAAATGGAAAGATTTTTGGAATGTAAATTATTTATTTAGAGTGGTTTTTAATTGTAGATATAGATCTACAACGAAAATGGATTTTGAAAATGAAATTCATTTATTACATGGAATTTTGAAATTGGTAAAATGGGTTTTAGAATAAATTATTTCAGTTCAAAAATATATTTCATGTTAGGATTTGTTAAGAAAGATATATTTAACCCTTTGTACTATCTATGTAAGGTTACATGTTTACAAGGTATGTATGGAATGTGTGTGGGTGATCTTATTCATGGATGACGTGAGTGAAATGGATGGACTCCTGTGACAGTTCATAGGATTCCATGGGTGTGGAAGAAAAATCGTAAGGTTTTAGAAATTGATTATCATTTTATATTGTAGTTTTTTGTTTGTAACTATTTCATATAACTTGTAAGAAGTTTTTTTTTGAAATTTATATGCAAATTATGAATTTTTCAAGGAATAATTTGGGATATTTTTTCATTTTTTGGCTTATGAGTGGGTTGTTTTTTCATTAAGGTGTTTCTTTATTGTTCTCTGGTCTGATACTAGTTTCAGTTTGTCTTTATCTTGTTGTTCAGAATGATCCATCCAGAAAATAACATAATATTGGTAATAATTCCTGCCTAATTACTTTTTTTATCGATTATTTCTTTTTTACAGCAGTGATCAAGTCTATTAGGGGTAGTGGGAGGCTTTAAGAGGTAAAGTGTGTCTCCTGATTATTGGGAACTCTTGAATCTTATTTATCTTATGATGGTCAGGTTTTTTTTGGAAGATCATCTTCAGACTATTGAGAGTAGTTTTCCTGAACATCGTTGTATGTTTAGTGAAACGATAAATTTTTTATCCCACCTTCACCCAAGGGTTCATACATAAGGATGAGAAGTTGAGGAAGGTGGTTTTGTGGTATGATGTTATATAGGTCCAACCGATAGTAAAATTTTACGTTGAACACTTAAAAGTCTTGATTCCTCTATTTTTTGGGGGTATTGACCAAGAGATTATGGGAAAGGTTTTCTCATCCATTGAAACCAGTTTTGGGAGGTTGGTGAATGGGATGCAGTTCATGGTGGATGTATTTCATGAGGGTTACCCATCTAGAGAGGTGTGCATGCTGGGAGAACCTGTCAATAATAATCTATCATTGTTGATTATGGGCCACTCATTTTTTTTCAGTTTCAAAAGCCAGTTTATGGGTTCCCGGTACCCCGCTACATGAGTCAAAAAAACTACATTAACCAAAACATATGAACACTAAAAACCACTAACCATGCACAAGAAACCATGAACCAGGGCACATGAACATCATAGAATATAGTCAAATCTACCCAGTATTACCTTGAGCGTCCTCCGGAGCGACCATCGACACCGACCCAAATCCTCCTGTTGGAAAATTTCAGAGGAATTCTCCCAGCCTTCAAGAGATGGAATGGACCCCCAGGATCCACCCCCGAGGACGTCAAAGAAATCCCGAATGAGGATGACCGTCTCCTGATACTATTATCACCCTGACCAAAGTCACCCCAAAAACCCCCACCAAGCAACTTAATTGGCAAAGTGAGAGACAAACCAAATCAGTCTGGAGGCGAAGCCTCATAAGAAAAGGAAAAGATACCGAAACATAGCCTTATCCTATTAGTGATTTCGTCCCTGTAAAGATTCCAATTCATCAGCCATACCTTAGCATCAGGATCTTCCCCAATAACTTCTTCCAAACGGTCCCCCATTTTGTCCCATGTTCGGATATATTCTTCTTTGCTGATTTTCTGATCATTGAAGCCTCTCATCAGGATAAAATTGTGTTTGTCAATCCACTTAGCCTGCTCATTGTTGACCTCCACTCTTACAGCTCTTCCAATCATATCATCCTCTTCTTGTGGGATTTCAACATGCAAAAATTCGTCTACCATGTCATCCTCAGAGCAAAGGATAGGTTCATTTATGTTCTTTACCTGTCCAGAAGATCTTCCCATTTCATTGTTGCTCTCCTTGATTAAAACCTGAGAATCCTCCCCCACCGCATTGGGAAATAACACCAGAATCATCTTCGTAGAGAAGGTCTCTAAAGGTGGGGGAGTGAGGAGTAATCCTTCTTCCACTTCTTCTTTTTAAAACTCATGTTGTTCTTTGGAATTGGGACCACTTCAGCCGAATGGTCCAGTTCATCCAGATTGGATTCATCCATGCCAACCTCATCCTCTTCACCTAGTGTAATGTGTTCCAAAATCACATTATCCTTTGATAAAGCTTCAAATCTGTTACATAGTGGTACTGATGTCCGAATCAAGCCCGGAACCCTGCTCTCGTCCACCATTTGTAACTCCCTTCCAAGTGTAGAACCACGGCCACAAGAATGCTTATTCGGAGTACCCAATTCAGCCTCCTCAACAAGCATTATTTGACCAGCTGCCTCAGCCTAGTTGTCCTGTAAGAGGTCGCGCCCCATGAACTGGTACTGTCTATTTGTTTCCTCTAAAGTCACCTCACGGATTGCACAAGCAGCTTGCTCTGTAGATCTTCCATCGTTCAGATCTAGTTGAGAAACACCTGCAAGTCTATCCTGTCCACACCTGCCATTTCCATTATCAATCAGAACAATGCCTGTCATGCTCACTCCATTGAGGTCACCTAACATCCTGAAAAAGAAGTCTTGGACTTTCGGCCTAGGAGGAAAAGTAGGTGGTTTCTCCGACCTCACCTAAATTCCAGCAACTTCAATCGTTGAGCCCGAGCCAACTGAAATAACACCTGCCTCTTATTCATCTTGAACCGCAACATCATTCTGGACAACCCAAGCAGGGCTTGCTAGATCACTGCCTTCATGGGTTCTATTGAGGGCCTCTTCATTAGGTTCTTACACCAACAAATTCACCACCATGTGATTCTCCATGTTGCTACAATCAACATTCCTCCCATTCCAAGAAATGCTACAATATCCATTGCTTGCATTCGTCTGGGAGCCATCATCCCTTGCCCTTCGCTTGCATTTCTCTAGTGAATGGCCCAGCCATTTTCAATCAGAATAATAATGAACCCATGATTCATATAAAACCAGCTGTTTACACCGGAACACTTTACCGACAGTGATCCAAATGAAGTCCAATGGAGCCCCTGAGGCGTCCACCTCCACACACACTCTAGGGTTAATCGGATGGCAGACAGTTATGGTCCAGCTATCGGAGAAAAGATATCTCCCCAATAGATTCCCATTCATTTTAACAATCGATGGGTTTTGAAATGTTAAAGGGAGATTCTGAAAACTAACCCAAATCGCCATGGAAGGTGAATCACGCCACATATGGAAATCGTATGACCATCGATAAAGATAGAACAGTGATCCGTTGTAGTTTCAAGGAGCTCTCGACCAGGCCCTTATCAAGTCTTCCTCTGATGCAAAACGAATCAAAATATTCATGTTGTCTAACAATCCTATGGTTGCCTTCTCTTGAAAATCATATGAACCGAAGATAAATCTATCGAACAGATCGACCGAGGGTCTTCTCTTCGAAAATCGAGCAACCAGCATCGGACTATGTAGAGCCGAGGATTCTTTAAACTCTGCAACAGAAATCGGAATATTAGGTCGTCCATTGGGTAGACCTGGAACCTTAGGGCTTAGAAGGATTCGGGGAAATGGAGGAAGGAAGTACGGGTTGGAGAATGGGAGAAAATGTGATTCCGCCCTTGTGTGCCCCGGCAAAGGTACCTCCCCCAGAGGGGGAGGAACCCGCTCAGAGACCACCGACATCACCGATCGGGAGTCAAAAAAACCACCGTCACTGCTCCTTCTCTGTCATGACATCTAGTTAATTATACTACACTATGGTGTTCCATCGGTATATTCAGTTTAGACATTTCAAGAGGTCTTATCGCATCCCTTATAAGTCCTTTCATCATTGTTTTCATTCAGGTAACTAGGGGATGTTTTGTAGAAAGAATAGTTCGAGGAAGGAGTTTTGATTGTGGTATTCTAGTGCCTAACTATGGGGAAGGATATTCTTCGTCCATCGGATCCCTGGACACAATCCTAGAGGTGATGATCTCACATAGTCAGGAGTTTCCAGGATGTGTGAAACCATGGCCCGGGTTATGATTCCATATTTGGGTTGGAAATATATATAAAATCCTAGTTTTATTCTTGTTTTTATAGGTTCATCTCTTGTTGTAATGGGGTGATGATATCTATCTATCACAACCCAAACTGTTTCATCTATTAAAAATATGGTTTTTCTAAATTCATCATTTTTTATAATGTCTATTTGGCCCTTTTATGGGATGGTTTCAGTTTAGTAGTTCTTTCCTGTAGTTCTTTGTGTTTTATGAGATGGGGGAAATTGGATCTAGTTTGATGTTGGGTTTTCATCAAAGATTATTTTTTTGAGTCTTATACTAATATTATGGGTCTGGATGGTGTTGAATAGATTCTAGTCCTATTGTTGATGTTTTTTCACTCATTCTATAAAATTTGTTTTCGATTGGTTGGCAGTTCCCGCATTAGGCCCCTCACTAGTGTGGTGTGTTTGAGTTTTCAATTAAGATGCTAGTTGTGTCCTTGTGGTGGGGGGAACCATCTCATTTTCACCTATTCACTTTTGTTATAGTTTCTTCATGATTGGTCGGGTGCGACTTTTCGATTGAATGGTAACCCTAAGGTTCTTGATTTCTCTCTTCATTTTGTTCAGTCAAGGACTCTAGTTCTGATTATCCATTGGATGGGTGACTTTTTGGGAGAAGAACGTGTCTGTTTTTGGAATAATATCACACCCTTACCTCATATATATATTTTTTAATTTCTTTCATGGTCCTGGTTTTATTGGTCGACACATGGGATTGAGACCCGATTTGTATTTTTGATGTTTGGAATTTTGATGGGTTTCAGGATGGCACACTAGCACCACACAGTTAGCAATAACTGTGTGGTTGGCCCAGGTGACCATTCTATTTCCCAATAATTAAAAAAATTGAAATTTTTTGAAAATAAAAGAAGGTAAATGTTTAAACCATTATAATAACAATGTTATTTTGTAGATAATAATATTATTCTTATTAAATTATTGTTTTTGTTTTTGTTTTTATTTTTAATATGAAATTAATAAAGTTATTATTATTATTATTGTTATATTTTTAATTATTATCATTAAAATTATTATTATTATTATTATGTTTATGTTTATTTTTATTTTTATTAAAATTGTTTTTATTATCGTTGAGATAATTTTTTCCTTTTTTTATTTTCCATCTTTTTCATACACTATCTCATCGCCCCTTCCCTTCCCCTCACCATGGGACACGTCTCCCCTACCCCCTACCTAAAGACTCCACCACCCTCCCTCCCATACGTTTCCTTCTCCAGTAAGCTCTCCCTTTGGCTGTGTGTCCTCTCTCTAGTCATCACCACTATGCTACTCATATGAGTTCTCCGCGACCATTCCCTTCCGGCTAGTGCTCCTACTATCATGAAACCCATTTCCATCAGTGAGTGGTGCTACATCCATTAGAGACCATCCTCCAAATGAACCCTTTTCTCCTCCAGTGAGTCTTCATATGACTTTCCATGATTATCATACGGCATATAGTCTATGGACAAACCCTCGTGTTAGGTTTGGATAATATATGGTTGATTCTTGATGGCTAGGGCTTGCATATCATTAGTGGGGATCGGATCTCCCTTCCCTAGAAGTATCATTTCATACTAATATGTTTGAGGTAGGAATTTCCATCCCTTTTTCTTTCTGGTACAATCCATATATTCTTTCATTTTTTGAAATAATTTTAAATTCTGATAAACACCTTCTAATTTATTTGTTCAGTTATTTTAGTGTTATGAAATTAGTATATTTTGATAAAAATAGTATTTAGTGAATTCCTATTTATGTCTATGTGTTTTCACACAAAATAGTGTTTGAACATTTTGTTACAAATTTGTAAACATGTTTTCACCCCCCGTGGTGCCTTTCTTCACTGTATTTTAGTGTTTTAGTGTTTGTAATAATTGTTAAAACTAGTTTTATAGTGATTATTCATTTATACCCATGAGTTAGAACCATAAAAATGTTTGCAAAAATAGCCATTGTTTTTTGTAGATGAATCCAAGCCATGTTATGTTATTTTTTCATTTAAATATTTTCGAAACATAGTAATAGTTTTATTAATTTATATTAATGTGCAATGTGTCTACCTTTTTGGTTTAGTGTATATAGAGTAATGTTTGGGGAATGGGTTTTCTTATTTTTAAAATAATTTTGGTTAGATTCTTGAAATTATATAGAATTGTTGGGTTAGGTTCCTCGAGTGTTTTATTAAATATTTTTAAAAAGTATTTTTCAATGTATTACCCGTTTTATAATTGAAATACATTTTGGGTGTTTTGATATGTATTTGGACTTGTTTTTATTAAATGATTTGTCGCGGTTTTAATCTCATTTTGGTTCATTTTTTTGTATTGTTGTTATTTTAGGGGTTTTTTTAATTTTTTATTTGTCGATAATTTTTATAGAATACATATGACCTCCCTACGGTGGTTTCCAACATCTATTGTCAAGAACAACTACATGTATATTCATAGGGTAAGGCATATATATATTCCTTATTTATACATATTCCTTCATGGAATATGGAATATTTTCAATCCAACAAGGGGAATTTATATATATATTTATAAATGCATGTGCATGTAAGAACGAAGGGTCGGTTTGGGTGGTCTTTGTAAAAAAGAGGCATGTTTGAATTAGATCTCAAATCCTTGACCACTAAATTTAGGAGTCACTTATTTATTGCATTTAGAAACTATTTTATATATTAATTATTGATATAGAATTGATAGTGATGTTTTATGTCTTGAAATATAGTGGTTTATTTCTTGTAATATATTTTAATAAATGGTTTCATTGTGTTCCACACATCAAGTTCATAAAAAAATTCTATATGGGCCTTTATATATGAGTTTTGGATTTAAAATATTGGGTTGGGGTTCATAAATGGGTTTTGATGTGTTTTTTTAGTTTTCAAAGTGGATTGTGTGCTTCTTTAAGATATGATTTTTCATGTGATGTTTGTACAAGGCATGGTTGGAACATTAAATAAAATGGTTTAACTAGAAATCCCTCCTTGGAATGGGTACTCGCCCCGATTGGTTCATGAAATATGGGTGATTCATTAGTTTGGGGATTATCATATGTTATAATGGTTTAAATGTGAGATACTTATTCCATGGGGTGACTCAGGGGTGTTATTATGGTGTGTGTAGACTATTTGTGATTAATATAGTTGTGGATGGCTACATATTCGACATTGTTGGATAATTCCCTTTTTAGTTTGAACATTGAAACCTTTCATATTGAGATAATTTTTAGTGAATTATTTTTGAACGATATTAGATTATAAACTAGATTATGGCTCATAGAAAGGGTTATCTTATTCTCATTTCTATGGGATTGGGTCCCTTGTTCAAGCCAGGTTGGGCGGGGATTGTGTGTTTGGGAATTATGATGTCATCAAGTTTGGCATTCCTTCGAGAGTAGTCACATGTATAGTATGTTCTAGATTATTAATGATCTCCTAATTTCTCACATGTTGTCTGGTACTTAGTTATCTACATAAGATGATTGATATGCACGTGTTGGTTGGTTACTATTGTATGGTCTTTCTCTATTTCCCGTGTTGTATTCTTGTTGATCTTGTTTCATTGCGTAGAGTTTCTTCTTTATAAAAGTGATAAAAAAATTTCAAGTGTTCATTGAAAATAGTTTGTAGAATGTTTTACACTCCCTTCCTCCCTTTTTAGTGTAAAAATAACCTCCCATTAAATTCTAATGTCTGATTATTAACTAGAGAATATTTTTTAAAATTGAAAAAGTGTAGTGGATCGTGATTTTCTTTTATGGGAAAATGTGTGAAAAACATAATTTTATATATTTTATCTCAAACCTGAAATTGATTATTCTTTTTTTAATGGATATGCATTTGAGAATAAATTATTTGGGAATGCCTACTGAGTCTTAATACTCAAAAATATAGCTTTTAGATTTTTTATATTTGAGTGATGAACCTTCCTTGGATTCGGTCGCCACAGTGTGGCATTAGTTTGAGGTCGGTAGTGACCCATAGGGTTACATGGAGGTATGTACAAACTTATTTTCTGACGGATGCTTGCTTTTTTCATTGTTTTTTTTGTTTATTTATTTATATTTAATTTTTGGGAAAAATCAAGCCCACCTGGTAAATATTGATGTCTGACACTAGTTTCCATCCAGTGGGGATTGACTACGCCGTTTGGGCCATGTCGTGGGCCAGCTAGGATGATCGGTCCAGATTCAACCTGGGTTGGTTTGTGATAATTTCTAACACTTTTTTTATTTGAATTTGAAATATTGTTTTCCATAATATTAAACTAAATAATTTATAATGAAAAATATGGTCAATATAGTTTTTGACCATAAATATTAGTAAAATTAATTAAATTTAATTATAGTTATTAATGTAATATTACGCATAACATGGGACTAAACCTTATTCTTATTGTCTAAAATGACCTATAAACTTGTCCAAAATCCATTGGGATTATATATATAGAAAATAAATCATATTATATGAAATTTATGAGTTATTTTAAAATAGTTTCATGAATTAAACACATATAATTATTTGAGTAAGGAAAAATATAAAAAAAATAAACTTTCTTACATTTATCATTTATAATGATTTAGTGTACATAAACCAATACATAGTTTCAGTTATAAAAAATATTTTGAAATTTAAATTATATATTTTTATCATGGTAACTTAACATTAATTTTTAGAGATAATATAATTACATTAAACTCTTAGAAAACATAACACATAGATGATTTGGTTAATAATTAAATAAGATACATTTTATTAAAATATTAAGTGTCAAATAAATTTAATGAATTATTATGTTCCATTATTTTTTAGATGAATATATCATTTTACACATATTTTAAATTTATAAATATTAACTATAGTAAAGTTTTTAGATTTTTAAATTCATATCAAATAATTAGTGTCAAAATTATCATTAAGGTTATATTACAATAAATACTATTTTATTAAATAATTTAGATTTCATAAAAATACTATATTATGAAAAGATATATTTAAGTGTTAATAAAGGTAAATTATGGTAAATTATCTTTATAAATAATCTTTTATTATTAAAATATTGAATTATTGATAGCAAAATCTTTGTCATCATGGTACTTGTTAAAATAACGTTTTTTTGCATTACATAATCTTATTTTAATATTAGTTACCAACACACAAAGTTTTTTTATTTTTTTTTAATTAGATATTATATTTATAATTTAGTGGGTCTACATTCCTTGAAAATCATCAATATAATTTAGTCTTAATGGTTAAATTACATAGCTTGGAAAACAAGTTATCTAAATGAAAACCTAAAATTAAATCATTAAGGAAACGTAAAGACTAAGAAACAAAATTATTAAAAATGAACATATTTTTGTGTGGTTCTGATTTTTATTGACCATAATATCATTTTATTCCATTATAATTAAATTTTTGAAGAAAATTAGGAAAGAGAGGTATCCCAATTGTGTTTACCTTTTGGTATTTACAAGAATGTCATTCCAGCTCCATTATAAAAAATAATCCAATCTTCCCATTCATCACAACACTAAAGACACATTGGATCATAAAAATACCTATAAAATAATATCATAAAATATAAACACTCATCAAAGCATCCTCACCTTGGGATGAAATTAAACCAAGGAATCCATTTGGATAAAACAATTAGGAGTTACCCAAAAAAGAGTTAACATTATTCAGTATGCATTTATGTTTTATTTTTATATCAATCCCATAATATCTTATTATTACATGAGCATGTCATAACCTAAAAATCCTAAATATAATGAGTTTTTTTCTTTATGTTTCTTACCTAAACCTACACACACTTCATTCAAACGGGTAACAAACATACCATTCGTCTAAGGGAAACTACTACCTCATGAAACAATGTTGTACATTTTTATTTCTCAAAGTTCATGTTTGAAACTTATAATTGGAAAATTGTTTATAAATGATATTTATGATATTTATGTTTTATTCATACTGTTTTGTTTCTATATAACACATTACTTTGTGTGTTCCATTTGGTTAAAATATGATAGCATCGTTTGTGGATGTGTGGAAAACTGCATCATCAAAGTGATGTGATATATTCACACATTTCATGAAATGTATTATGTATGGTTTTAAATAAAAATATTTTTCATGAATTAAATATATATAATAATAATTAAATAATTACCTTTATTTAAATATAATATATTCTTTTCTTTATAACCCATTTCACACACTAAGAAGTGATAACGCCTTTATGGACGTGTGCACTGCTACCTCGTTGAGGCAATGTGATTCCATTTACATCACAAGATTTATATATGATAGAATGTATGATTAAATAACATGGTATTTATGATATAATTATCATTATATAATAATATAATGTTACTTAACATCTCCCTATAATGATCATGGATAAAAGGGAACGTTACTAATGTGTTCATATAACCTACTGTCTCCATGATTCTAACATTGTTTTATTTTTCATGACCATAATTCATAATTGTTTTTAAAATTATAATTTATGTTAAAATATGATAATTATTTGATTATTATTATTCAAGAAATTTTAATTTAATGAATCCTTTAACATTATTCTACCTACCAATGTCATTTTAACACAAGAATTGAATTTTTTCAAAACACCCGATATAAACTTAATTATTTAAATATTTTTATAAGAGATTTTTATAAGTAATGTAAATGAAATAATTATTATGAAAAAGTTAATTAAGAAATTAAATATTTGACACAAGTTTATTATTATTTTAGATAAATACACACATGAAAATTTAGGCTCAAGGTAGGGGATTTCATCTCAATTTACATTCCATTGAGAAATATTTGTTGTTTTGAACCAATTCATTTTTTATGGTGCTTATACTACCATTTTACATCTTATATCATGAATCAACATATTTTATTGATATAATATATTTAATTTAATGTTATTAAATCATGTTTATTATTATTCTAATATTTCAAATTGTTATGGGACACATTTGATTGTTAAATGATTATTTTCCAAAAGAATGTTTTTAATGATATTTCAATGCTATTTCTATTCACCGATGTCCATAACACTAATAAGTAATTATCCTAAACATGGGGAATTAATGATAAATATGTATTTTTTAATATGGATATTTTATAAGGATGAATACTATTTTTTTAATTGAATTGGTTATTGGACATGAGGAATGATTTGGATATGCAGTGATGGGTGGGGCCTAGAATTTATATCCCTCATTGAATCGACAGGTTCTTATGAGACAAATATGTTGCAAAAATTAAATGTGCTTCTATATTTAATTTTTAACTATCTTTTTAATGGTCTTCACAGTACATGTTTTCATGGGACTTATACAGTAGATATATTAATAAATCATTTACATCATAGATACTTTTGTTATAATTGTTATCATCTATGTTGAATTCGTGTGATAAAATATGTGGATTCATTTTATTATCAAATTATTGATTAAATTCCATTTTTCAGTTTTTTGACTTTCCATATTGATTATTCATTACATATTTATTTGAATGGATATTATTATTATTTATTTACCTTTCCATGTTGATTTTTTTCTCAAAAATTCATTATTTATTCTACTTTACATAACCTTACTGATAATTTGAGCTAATGATTATTATGATTCTATTTCCTAGGTTAAGAAGAAGAATCAATTATATGAGTTCCATGATTGATGATATTTTACTTCTGTTATACTTTATTTTCTATTTCAAATGTATTATGGGTATCATGTATGTAATCTAGTTTTACAAAACTGCTAAACTAAGTGGTTATCTTGGGATTTTATTCCTTATAATCAAGAAAATGTAATAAAATAATTCACCATCTTCAGGCTTTGGGGTTAGGGAATTACAATGTGGAGTTCAATAAAAAAAATCATGAATGAAAAATTCATCCAAAAATCATCCAAACACCCACATAATTGTTACATGTAGTTAAATATTGTAGGATGTTTTCCATATGGTGAGTGGATTTTTTGGCTCCAAATCCCCCATCAATATCCAATGAGTTTAATTACATCCTTATTGATACCTATTTTTTTAATGGTATGAGGTAATAATTGTCAAGTAAGTTAGGATGAAGAATATTTTTCACTTCATAATTTCAAACATAATTTAAAGATTTAGAGTCCCCCACAAAATATTTATAGACAAAAAACTAACATATACTCTACAGAGTTAAAGAAAATTTTCCAGGAGTACATTATCAAGTCAAACTATTCATCCCACTATCATGTAGTTGAAAATAAACCATTAAAGGCCTCCAATAAGAATATGTTCAATATAATCCCATAGATGTTTTAAAAATACAATATTCCTTATATAGAGATTCTCCTCTAGGATGTATGGGCCTACCATACCACCATATTAACTACTATATAATAAACTCTATATTCATTGGTGTATAGAACCAAGGCAGTCTTTCCCCTAGAATTCATGTTTCCATCGGTTCTAATATACATCCATGGTCATATATCAGATGAAGATAAATTGAAAAATTATTTGTATGAGATATAAAAACAAGATGATAAATGGTTGTGTACCATGCAAAACCTATTTTTATATCATAATCATATCAATCACGACTTCCATAAAAAGTACACCCTAGTTTATTTCGTAAGGGAGAATTGGTTTTTTCTTAGAGAACCACATTGATACCAGAAAAGAAAACTTCATTATCAAAACCTGAATGGGTGTGAACTTATTTTATAAATATGATCTATTCCAATGTAGATTACTCATTTTCCATAGTGGAGAGGGAATGTTTAATCCCCCTAATGTGATATTAATCAAGGAATGAATTTTATATTTGTCACAAAAGCCTCTTATGTCTTAACTACATGATGTAAAACTATATAAAATAAGTAGTTATACCATGATATTAACTACACAACATATTTCTTCATGTTTTTATTATGTTAAATTACGCAACATGTCCAGAACACATGATGTAAAACTATACATATGATCTCCTAGAACCATGAATTTAAACATTATAAAATCATTCTTCCTAGTTTCATTGTGTTACATTGAATGATATTCACCTACCACATGATGTTAAATATCATAGAATACAAACTCATCCTATAATGTTAGACTATGTTGGGAGAATGTTCTCACCTATTATTCATCATACATATTGTATATCATTGTGAATGAAAATATAAGGGTCCCATACCAATGTGTGAGTATATCCACATAAGGAACCCCCCCCCCAATCAAGAGAAATATTTGATATGATTTCTACAATTATAGGATAAATAGTGATGAAAAGATCTCTAGTCCTGGGTCTAATGATAATATTCATTTATTCACATCTAGTTCCCTAAATTCTTATAATGTTATATTAAGTTTCATGGGTAATGTCCTTACTTCATGAAACAAATATTTGTGGTTTTATATAACAAGGTATGATATAGTCCTCACCTAATGATATGATTACAAATTCTATAATCCTATATCTTAAAGCATCCGATATATGATAAAAAAAATCCATTTATTTTACATTAATGACCTCCATGTAGTGAAATAAAACTTTCCAATTACTTATTTATCACAACGATCATAGATCGTGTGGGATTAGAAATGTTTGTAATGCCATCCACACAGGATAAATACATACCAATTCTGTATAGGATTAGCATGATCTGAATGTTCCCAGTTAGTGTGTTTGTATCACTTTGAGGGGAAGTGGGTGGATTAATGAAACTATTTTTCTTTTATGTTTATTTTCAATTGACTGAACCTTCACCTATAGTTAGAGACTTTAATTCCCTACTAAAATCAAATCCAACCCACAACCATATGAATACTAATATTTACAAGGTTCACTATTAAATACAAATATCCATGTCATTAGTATGGTTTGGAAATGATCCAATGCTATATAATATAATTGATATCAACCCTTGGATTAAAGGAGTAGGATATACCCTTAAAATTGTGTATAACTATAAAATAATCCCAATAGTGAATGTGCACCCTTATAACACAAATAGGATAAAAAATTATTTCTTGAACAACTAATTTTACATTTTCTTCCTTTCAATTTAACAAATATATTAAAATCAAATACAATTATTAAATTTCATAACTAGAAGAATGGTAAGAACATCATGTAATTTTTTATGAAAACATTGTTCCATTTTTTTAGGATTGATTCTCCCAGTCATATTTCTCCGAGTCTGATTCTACCAAAACAATTCATCAAATTTTATTTTTTCATATAATATAATAGATATAAATAGTCACCATTCCATTTGCTGAGTATGATAAAACCCAGAAAAATTCTTCCAGTACAATATTCCAATAGAATACAATTGAAATAAATTGTCACCAATTCAATTCTTGAGTATGATAAAAACCAGTAAAATTCTTACTCAGTTTGAGAAACCTAATATGGAAATCCCAAAGATGATTAATTTGGCATGATGTGTAGATCAATTCATTAAAAATTTTAAATCTCCTTCAAAACAACTTAAAAAAATATTAATACGAAGTAATATTATTCTCTCTAAAACTCAGAGATTGTCTCTCTACTATAGTGAACATTGATTCATCATCAGAAAACTATACTATACTTTTCTCCTTTTATAGGTGATCTAAATGATGCTCTAGATATAATCCAAAAATATTTCATGCTCAAAAAAAATCACCCAAAATTTAATTTACCATAAAATATTGGTTAAATTTTGACTTTGACAACTCTTCTTGAAGCTTATCTATTATTCTTCAAACTTAATATCCTTATTTGTAACTTCATTTGACTTCCTAGACTGAGTTAAATTGTCATGTCTAATTTTTCTCTATCTTATTTCGTCAATTCAATGATTTGTACCAATTTTCAATGAAATTTTATGAATAAGTGGCTACCATTATGGTTTTTTAAATATGATTCTCTGAACCGATTTGAATAAAAAACATTCATCTTAATGTTCTATTATCCCTTAAAAAATCATTCATAAATATCCTTCTATTTTTTTATTAACCCAATTGAGATTCCAAAAAGAAATCTTCTCCTCTTCTCTAGACCTATTTGGAATCCTATAATGTAATTTAACCATTTTAAATTTGTTTACTACATTATTGATCTCATTCACTCCATATCATCTCTTGACTAACTTGAAAAAAAAATATTTATACAAAATATTTTTTTTGTATCTTGAGTTACTTCATGACTTTAAATTACTTTTTGAACAGCTTTAGAATCATCGAACATCAAATGGAAATTATTTTAACATTACATTCATTCTAGCTTCTTTACATTATTTTCATCCCAAGTACTATATTTTTTTAATACAATTAGTCTAGGTGAGATCATTTCTTGATACCCTCATGTTTCTCTTGATTCTTAGTATGATCAATCTAGCTATGAATAATTATAGCATGTTTGAAGGGTAATCTGATGATACAGTAAATATACACATTTTCTTCACTTTACACCACCTCAAAAATGAACACCATCTTTTCAATCATCACCATATTTTCAATCGGAACCAACCTTTCAATATTTTGTTCTTGGTCAAATCAATCTAAAAAACAATTGACTTCATCTATTTCACTCCACCATTCAGTCATCAATTTTTCATTATAGGTTTCATCCTTTACTTATGATTTATGAGAAATAAAAGTTTGAAAATAAACATCACAATTAAAAATTATTCATTTTCATGTTGACTCTAATTCACGAAAAAAAGTTTCTTCCTCATCATATTAATAGTTAATCTGATGTCAACGTACTTCAAGACAGATAATTTCACACTCATTATGGAATAGAGCCTAGTCGGATCAAAACCATTTCTTCTAAAAATAACTTATTCTCATTAAGGTGGAATTTCCAAGTTAGTCCAATTATTTTTTAAGCATAAGTATGATTCTTTACAAAAATAATCCAGATTCCATTGAAAAAAAATAGAAATATGATTTTTTCCATAAAAATGAATTGATTTCCTTTATTCCTTTCTTTATAAACAATATTGAGAACAAAGAATAACACAGGAAAAAAATTAGCTTAATCATAATCTTGGTCCTAACAATATACCATTTGGATTTTGATGTCAAACAAGTTTCCAACTCACTAAACATTGTGTTCTCATGAAATGGATCACTTTCCAATAATTTTTAGTCTACGTGACCTAACTCTTTATAAGAAATAAGCATCATTGAAATAAAAACCCTACTTTCCAAAATGAGTGATTATGAAAACAAGATCATATTTCTTCCTCACATATTCTCCAACATTACTTGAGTATAAAACAAATTCTTTCCTACAACAACTCCATCAAACAATTATAATATTTCACTCATATAATAATGTTGAATTCACAAACTACCCACAACTATCTCTTTTATGAAATAGATTTATACGACTGTACAATTCTTCCCCTTGACAATACAATCAAAAGGTAATATGATATAGGGGAAAAACACATCTCTCTACCTTGAAGTGAATTTGGATGGATGCCCATGTTCAACCTTAATCTATAAAATGATTATTTTGGTAATGGTTTTGGGAACATTTTATCCACATTTTGTAATGATATAATGTAATCAAAATTTAATACATTCTTCTCCACGTGCTGTTTGATTAAATGATAGTCGATATCCATATGTTTTGAATGAGGATGGTGAACTAGATTCTGAGTGAGATTGATTTTTCTTTGATTATCACAACCCAATAGCAAGGGAAACATCACTCCAAAAAGTGGATCTTCTAATTGAGTTCACATCCAAAAGATTTGAGTATGGGATTGAGTAGAAGAAAAATACTCATCTTCATATATACTGAGATTTAATGAATTATGTTTCTTTGAATTCCAACTAACACAATTCTTTCCCATAAATAATACTCCACCAAATGTGGATATTCTATCAGGAATATTTTCGTCCCAATATATATCTAAATACCCAAAACAATCTATATTATATGAGTTTCAATACCAGATCCTTAATTAAGTTTTTCCTTCGATGTATCTGATAATTCATTTTCCAGCAATAATATTTGATTCTTTGGGATCACTCTGATATAATTCATATAAGTAAACACCATATACAATGTCATTTATTGAGGCAGTCTAACACAATAGACTTCCAATCATCTTATGATACTCTTTCTGGTCAACTTCTTTTCCATATCCATATTTACTCATCATGGTTCCCACTGATGTAGGTGTGGAAATAGGTTTTGAGTTTTCTATGTTGAATCTCCTTATATTTTCTTTAGCATAATTTTATTAGGAGAGAGAAAACTATTCTTTATTTAGAAAGATTAGTAACCCAAGAATGTATTTCATCTCCCCCTGCATGGAAATTTTAAATACCTTCTTCATTTTTTCAGAAAATAGTTCACATCTTCTTTCATCTTTTCTCATTAATGACAATATCATCAACATAACTAGTTTCCACGAGATAATACACAAGAATTTCTATGATGTAAATATTTTTATCCAACATTCATTTCTTGAAGATAATTTTCTTAATAAATTATCCAATTTTGAATACCATTCCCTTGGTTATTGTTTGAGCTTGTAAAATGATTTAATTAATCTACACACATAATATTCCTCTCATCTAAAAAAACATCGACTATATTGTTCAATATAAACCTCATATTCGAGATAATCATTCAGGAATACGGATTTAACATCCATTTGAATGATCTTCTATCCTCATTATGAAAAAATAGTAAGGAAAATTCTATTTGTTTCCAATATTGTCATCGAAGAAAAGGATTCCTAAAAATCAATTTATTTAATATGTGATTTCCCTTTGAAAATTAATCTTGATTTATTTATTAGAACTTCACCTTCTTCATTTATCTTGTTCCAGAAAACCCAACTCATGTCAATGATGTTTTTGTTTTAAGGTCTAGGTAATAGTTCCCATGTATTATTCCTTTCAATATAATCCAATTATTCATTCATGGATTGAACCCATTCTAGATTCTCAAAATCATTTTTCAAATTTTTCAGATCCACTATTGAGTACAAGAATATAGGTGTAATTTCATTTTTTGTTCTTCTGGTTTGGACCTTTTGATACTGATCACCATTTTTATTCTGAACTTCTACTTGTTTCCTTAGCATTTGATGAGATTTATTAGTTTCTTCCTCATAAATGGAAATAGTTTTGTCTATTTCTTCTTCTTGAAGAAGGATTACAATTTTTTTTAACCTTATAAGAATTATTTTATTCAACTTTGTCAACATCGTTGCCTTACTAATCATGATTCTATTTCTCAAATATTTCAATAACTCTCACAAAAAGTGAATCAAAAATTCTATTTAATACTTTTTTGAAGCATATGTATTATATTCATTATGGATAATATCAAAGAAGGATTCCATCTTTACCAATCTCTTCAAACATTCCACAGTTTCCACAATTCTTCTTTATAATACATGGACTCTCGAAAACCCTCAAGTGCTTCAAAAATGGAGTTTTTCCATAAAACAATTCATATCGAATAATAAATGAATAATGCCTTTAGAAAAAATAGTTATGAATATAGATATTATTGGTCCAGGCTTGTATCCCAAAGTAATGAAAAAGTCCTTGTTCATGTATCATGGTTATTCCCACTTCCACCAAGATTCATCACATTCTTTTAGTTGCCACATATTTTGGGGAGTATATGGGGAACTATACTCACATTGAATCTCATTAATATCTTAATAGTCTTGAAAATATTTACTTATATATTCACAACCATTACTTATTCACAAATTCATCAGAAAATACTCACTTTATTTTTTATATTTCCTTCTATAACAGTTTAACATTTTTAAATCATCTGATTTATGTTTCATATACATGACACACATAATGCAAGTAAAATCATTAATTAATGTAATGAGGTAATTATCTCCATTTGATTATTATTTTATCGTTGGCCCACATATATCAGAATATATCAACTCCAGGGGTTGTTTTGATCAAATTTCAAGCCTCTAATGCATATCATTTGTAATTTTTATTTTTTGGAAGATAGTGCAACACCACTCTCTTCTTCGCAATTAAATATCGAATGTATGGAAAAATATTTTCTTTAGATAAGTATCTCATTATTCTATAACACATGTGTCCCAGAAATTTATTCCACTATTCATTCCCTTCCACCATACTCATGTAACAAGAGTTTTGTGTATCACTAACTTGAATGAAATTCCATTTTGTATGTTTCTATCTTATAAAAATATTACAATATTTTAAATTATTCATAGAAAACCCATATTTACAAAAGATAAATTTTTTACCCTCATTACACAATTGTAAAATTCATATCTGATTGTGTTTTGTCCCTTCAACATACAATGTTTTATTGGATTTAATATTTTCTTTTCAAATTATGGCTAAACCAAAGTTTTTTATTTTCAGAGATTCATCATTTCCAAATTTCATTATTCTTTCTTTAATATATTTTATGTTTTTCAACATATTTATGTATCTTTTCATTTTATAAGAACACCCAATATCATGTATCTAAGGGTGTTCTCCTTTTGTGGCTTTTAATGAAGTTTCAACAATAAGATATTTTTCTTAATCATATTATTTCCTAACATCTGTCTAGTGAGAAATGAAAAAATGTTTTGTTGTGCTGGTAACAAAACAAGACAACCTTTTTCATGATTTATAAGTTTCTCACATCTTTCATAAATAGTTTCTCGGGGATGGAACCTATTTTTAGTATGTATTCCCCTCTTTTCAGACTTCTTAACAGTAACATCCTCAACCTTCTTTCTTTGGGGTGACTGACTCCCCCTAAATCATTTCCTTTAGAAACATATGGATTAATAGTAATGTGGTTGGTTGAACCAACAAAAAATTTCTGTATGTTTGAATCCAACACAATACCAGAAATAGAAATAAAATTACTATTTTCCTCTGAAACCTTCATGCTGGTAAGAATTATGAAAATGTTTTTTGTCTACCTTATTTTCCATTTCAGTAATATTCTTATTCATTATTTCTGAATCAATATAATCAAACATAATTGAAACATTTAATGATCCATATGACAATTTTTTGAGACTTAGGATGTTTCTTTACTTCTAAATTCATTACTTTGGACACATATAAAACATTCCTAGAATTATTCTTTTCATAAAAATTTGTATTCTTCTTCTCACCCTTTGAATGAAACATTTGATGAACATTATTAGACTTCTCATTAAAATAAAAATTATTAACCTCCTTTGTTAGTTTTTCATTCTGATCAGTAAAACAATCTTGATTTCTCATTGAATTACATTCATCTTCTAACTTTTTGTTTTTCTTTTAAATCCTTAAAATTTTTCTTATACATTTTTTAACTCTTATAGAAAATGTATTTCATGTTTAGTTTCTTCATCATCAGAACTACTACTTCTTAATTCTTAATCATTCATTATTGCAATAAATATATTTTCAAAACAATGCTAATATAATTTTTCATATTTTTCATCAGTATCCTCTTCTTATTCATCTTTTGATAAGAAACTTATTCTTTTGGATTTTCTGAATTTCTTTTCCATCCATGTGAATTTCAATTTTTATTTATCTCTATGCTTCTTCCACTATCTTGTTGGATTTCTATCCTCTTCATAACTATCCTCCTTAATCATTATTTGAGGACACTTAGGTGAAAGAAACCAACACCTCTACATTAAAAACATTTAACATGAGGTTTCTGTTTGTATTTATATGTACCTATTTTCACATTTTTAGAAAACAATGACAAAATATCCTAGAAATTTTTACATACTACTTTTTTAGAGTTAGAATTACCATATTCTTCTTCAATAATAATCCTATTTTAGTTTTATTTCTTTAGAGACTTGAATTACATTTATCTATAAACTTTTTTATCTTTATATCTTTCTCTATTCTCATTTTATAATTTATAAGAGGGATATTAAAATCATCAATAGATAATGTTTCAGAATCTCTGTCATCTAATGAAAAAACGTTTCTGTCAATTTTATCAGGTATGATTCTAATGATATTTTCAAAAACTATAGTGTCAACCATATGTTCACCAACAAACTTGATAGTACTCACCATATCATTCACCCTAGTAAAAAAGTCCCCCAAAAATTTATTCTCTCCCATATTGAAGTCTTCATACTTCTATATCTAGAATTGATGTTTTTACTTCTTGAATTTTGTATTGCATTTGTATCTGTTTTTACATTTTTTCCGTTATACCTTTGGCTATAGAAACACCTTTCAATATCAGTAATTTAGTTTCATAATGTGATGATAATATACCATTATTTTCCCTTCCATAATTCTTCACATTCTTCTTTTCAATGGATGTAAGGGGAGAATTATCATAAATGGAATGAAATCCAACTATTGCATCTCAAAGAACATCATAACTGATATATATAAGATAAGGAAACATTTTACCTTACCAGATATTATAATTCATTCCATTTAAGACCTTAATTCATTTACTTTTAACAAAATTTAAATTCTCCATTAGCATGGAATATGTGAAGGGAACCTACTCTAATACAATTTTCAATTTCTCAGTAATTGTATTTGTATCACTGAGAGGGGGAGGAGTGAATTAGTGATATAATATTTCTTTTATGTTCCTTTTCAATTGAAACAACTTTCACCTCTTACTAAGAATTTCAATTCCCAAATAAAAACAAATCCAACACTCATCCAAAATAAAACAAATATTTATAATGTTCACAATTAAATAATAATAATTACATCCTTGGTGTGGTTTGGAAACGATAAAATATCATTCAATAAAATAGAAATTAATCTTTGTATTATAACGAGTAGCTTATGCATTTACAATCATGTAGGACTAGAATAAAATACCAATATTTCATGTGCACACTCTTAGCACAAATTAGATAAACCAATATTTTTATAACAACTCATGTTACATGTGTTTATTTTCAATTCAAAAAAAGTATTCAATTTAAATAATATTAATCAATTTCATACCTAGAAGATAATTAAGAACATCCTAAACATTATTATGTATACACAGTATGATTTTCATGGGTCTGATTCTCGTGGTCCAATTTCTCCGAGTACGATTCTTATAAATTAATTCCTATAGTCCCATTTTCTAATATAATACAATAGAAATAAATTGGTAGAACATAAACTCATGAGTATGAAAAAACCTATTATAATTCATCCTCAATATGAGAAACGAAATATAGAAACCCCAAAGTGGATTATTCCATCCCGATAGGATGATCACCTGGATACAAATATCAAATCTCTATCAAAACCACATCAAAAAAAGATCAGTATGAAGACATTTTCTTATCTATAAAACTCATTGATCCTCTATATACTATGGTGAATTATACTTCATCATCTGGAAAGTACAATGTTCTTTTCACCTTTTATAGGTGACCCGGATGATGTTTTGGAATAAATCCCAAAATATTTCCTTCTCATGAAAATTCACCAAAATTACAATTTCCCCTAAAATCTCAAGTGAATTTTGACTTCATCAACTCCTCTATAAGATTCATGATTCTTATTCATGCGTCATCTCCTTATTTGGATATTCATTTGAATAACTATATCAATTTCAATTGTTGAGTCTGATTCTTCTAAATATAATTTTTTCAATACAATG
The DNA here is from genome assembly GCA_963277665.1 of Viscum album. NCBI lineage: Eukaryota > Viridiplantae > Streptophyta > Magnoliopsida > Santalales > Viscaceae > Viscum > Viscum album. The sequence goes on from OY728162.1 coordinate 287,491,439, forward strand.
CTCCCTAACCATTGTCAAAGAATTTTTATGAAGAAATGACTAACATTATGATTTATTGAATATAATTATAAAACCATATTTAAATCAAAAAAATAATTTAAAGTACATATACCCCTTGAAAATTCATTTAGTAATCCCCGATTTCTCTATTGACCCACTTGTGTTTAAAAACATCATCTAATTTTCTTCTCTTGACCTAGTTGGAAACCTGTAAAGTAATTCAAAACTTTTGAAATGGTTGAATACATTATTGATCTCATTATGTACATACCTTATATTGACCCACCTGAAAAATCCATCATACACAGTCATATTCTTGTATCATGAATTCATCCATGACATTAAATTCATTCGAGAACAATTTTTGCATCATCGCACTTTGGAAACAAAGTATTGTAACTTTCAATTCATTCGAGTTTCTTTCATTTATTCTCATATTGAGTAATATATTTTCAGAATATAATTGGTCTTGGTATGATTATTTCTTGATAGAGTTAATTTTATCCTATGTCTGAGTATGATCAACCTGGGTATGAAAATTATATAGTATGTCTGATGGATAATCCAACACTACAGTAAAATGGCTTCATCTCTTCACTTTACATCACATCTTCAATCGGCACAATCTTTTCAATAAACACCTTATTTTCAATAAGAACCACCTGTTAAATCATTATTTCTAGGAACTTTTAGGCTTAGAAACAATTGAACTCATCTCTTTCACTCCCCCATTCTTTCATCAAGCTTGCATAATTATTTTCACAACTTATGTATGATTTATGAGAAATAATAAAATTTCAAGCATATTCACAATTAAAAATTAATCATAGTCATGCATACAATGATTCTCCATCAAAAAACACTAAATTATTATCATATTCAGAGTGAATATAATGAAAATTAACTTCAATCAAGAAACGTTCACTTCTATCTGGGACTTGAGTAAATTCTGATTAAAAAAATTCTTCCAAGAAAACATCTTCTCATTACGATGGAATTTCACAGTGATTATGATTATTTTGAAAACATGAGTATAATTCATCACAAAAATGATTCTACTTAATTTAAAAACGTACCTCAATATTATTTGTTCCATAAAAAATGTGAATTTATTTCCATTCTTACTTTCAACAACAAATTTCTTGACAACAAAAGACAAAACATGAAAACCATTACCTTCATCGTCTGCTTGGTTCTAACATGATCCTTCACAAAAGACCCTAAAATTAACAACATACTTCCCCACTTCATGATACTAAAATTAATGGTTATTGTAACATTCATGAAATAAACATACACATTACTCTATACCTCACCTGAGAGGACCAATATCCTTGGATTTGGTCTCTCGCCACACATCTATTGAAGAACTTTGTGTAGCTTTAATCGTGTCAACACAAGTTACATAATGATTCAAAAATATATAATCCATGTTCCAACTATGAAGATAAATAGTAAAAATTCCCCCACATTGTGCATGGTTCAGAACTATATACAGAGTTTCTCATTCATGAACTATGTTTCTCACAATTCCTATCATCAAAAGATATGTAGTGATACCAAAATCACCAATCATGCATCGAGCTGTAACACTCAATTGGAAAACTACCTCCCACAACCTACGGGTCATATTGAAATGGATATTTTTGTATTCAATAACTATGTTGGATTAATTACTGTTATCATAGGATACATAGTGATGAACAAATCTCCAATATTGGGTCGAACTTCAACAACCAATGGGAACAATTCCCCCTACTGCATATTGATGAGACCTTTGTAGAGACTTTAATTTTCATGAACTACATGTGGATTGATTCCTATATTCAAAATATATGTAGTGATTCTAGGATCTATTATCATGGGTTTATTCGAAATATTTAAAAAACATGTGTGAGCCCCCTCCCCCAACATACAATTTAGACCAATTCATTGAGCTTTCATATAGGAACAATGTTTGGATTGATTATTTATATTAAAATATATGTATTAACACCAAAATAATCAATATTGGGTTCAAAAACATCATATTCATTGATAAAAAATGAACCTCTAACTTCAAATGATCTGGACCTATGAAATGCGCCATCTTATTTCCACACTCATTCATCATAACCATGTGGTCGGATGTTCATTGCTTCTCACGCCTAATGTAGATCATGTGAGTTTAGGGAACCTGGAGGTCTACTCTACCCGACCCAACTAAGACACATATCGGTTTAGAAACAAAAACCTAACTGGTTGTTGTAAAACATAATGGAAGGGAAAACATATTTACCACATTATGTTAAATTGGAACGAAAATGTCGTTTTCACATGGCATTAAGCTCCACAACAAATACATCTGCACAAAATGAAATTAAAATTTTCATGACATTACCAATCACCACTTCTTAATAAATATATATAAATAATTGAACTATTATCAACCAGAGTGTGGTTGATTTTAATAGAGACACTACTTTTTCTTACATGACTATTAAATCATTTTAAAGATAAAAAATTCATCATATTAAAAATTACTGATCAGATAATTTAGTGTCTTTGAAAAATTTGGCTCATACATAACTTTTATATAATAAAAGATAAAAATTGTTTAATTTATTCTTATATAGATTCTTAGTGTCCCTCCCTTTCTCTTTAGTGAAAGTAATCACCTAAGGATATACATCAATGAAAGGGGTGACCTAAAATCCTAGTAATATGACAAATAAAGACATGAATCAATATAACATGGTTGATCGTAATCACTGTAATAAAATAATAACTATATGAAAATCATTAAAAATGAGGGAAAGCATTGATAACATCATGTAAAGTGTAAATTAATATAAATAAAACATCATTTCATAGTGATTAAAACCACACATAGTTTTATACAAATATTTCATCATGTTCATGTATAACATATCTGAATAATCATAAAAACATAATTTTGAAAAAATATGGAATAATGTTCATGAATAATTCAAATTATATCTTGAGATACATAAAATAACCCAATTCATTTGATGGATATATAATTCTGGTCCCACGCATTAGATCATTACATTTATATAATCATGCATGCCACATGGAGAGTATAACAATAATCACAATGAAATAAACCCAATAAAGAGAATTTGTGTCATAATTATTTCATAAATAATACATTACTGAATAACCTTTTTAGTTCCGAAATGAAAAGTATGAAAAATTACATTCTATATGAATCATTAATCTATGGTGAAGAATAATGAATCTCAATAGAAGTAAAGATATGTTTTGGAAAGTGTAGTTCTTTTGGAAAATATTTTTATTTGTCAAAAAAGTAAGTTGAAAACATGTATATAATTGAAAATAAAATGGAATAATAGTGTAATAATATTTTATCAAAATTAAATTAATATCTATTCTAAAATAGTTGAGAATGAGGGAAACCCCAAAGAAATGGGGTTGGGTTTAATAAACCCATTACTGTAATTCATGATTAATTTCATCATTTTTTCATCCTAAGTAATAAAATTATGTTTATTAAAACACTAATACAAAATTGAAATATAGTAATTTATACAACTATTTAATAATTATAATCATTGGATTATATTTCCTAATTGTTTTGATAAAATTTATTATTTTTTATATCATTTTTCATAAAATATTCTTGTTTTTATTCGATTTCACTATTTTTTTCAATGTAATTATTAAATAGGTTCGATAATCTTAAAAAATATATATTTAAAAATTTATAAATGATAAATAATTTGTTTTAATGATTCATAATTTTAGGTATAGGAAAGTAATTGGAAACATCCATGTTGGCGGTTAACCTACAGTTATGAGGAATATTATCCAAATTTAGAGAAAAAAATGTAGAAAATAAAAATACATTAAAAATATACTATTAATAGAATATTAAAATATTTATTATAATTTAAAAATTCGTATGAATTAATTATTAGACTTTTTTTGAAATAATTTGGGTAAAGAGAGAGAGGATAAAATTAAAACGAGTGAATATTTGAAAAACATAATATTTATTCATGGAAGCTTCTTGTGTAATACACTATAAACTGGGCTTAAGAGGGAGTACAATGGTATATAATTGTATGTTTAATGGTTGGGATGAGTTTTTTCCAATGGGAGGGATATGGGTTCTTTATTCCTTAGAAGAGGGCTATTTTTTAAATAAAATATTGAATAAAATAATATATCAAAGGAAAAACAAGTAATAGTGATTTGTCGGAAATGTAATTAATATATTAAAATAATATAATGAGTTTAATAATTAGTGTCCAATTTAAAATTACAATTCAGTAATTTATTGAAATGAAAATTTGAATGATTGGTAAATTTATATTTTAAGGAATCACTTTTGACATTATCATTTGAAATGTTTTTTAGTTTGGGAAATTGAGTTGTTTCTATTTTAATGACCCAATTATGATATTAAATATAATGTGTCTAAACCAGATATTCTAAAAAATATTATTTTATTATAACATCATGAATGATGTAATTTTAGATACACTGGTTGTGTGAAAACAATGTTTTTACTATTCACCAAAAATTTAAGAATTTCAGAAAATTACTAAAAAATATCCTCTAGATAAGTTTTACAATATGGTTTCAAAAATAATATTCTTTTTAACAAAATAAATATCTATAATATAAAATTTTATCTTTTAATATAAAAATTAAGACTTTTATGAAATACATTATAGTACTTTTTTTTTGAAAACGTGTTTATATTTCATTTGAGTATTATAATTATGATATTCATTTTTTTGGAATTACAAAATTTATATTTACAAACATTAGTCATGATAGATATTAAATTTATAAAAAAAATCGATGTAAAATTATAATTCCAACGGTGATGTTACTATTCATAAGAGCCAAATTAATATTCCAATGGTCACATTACAATTCTAACCTTCACACTACCTATTATATACTAAATTATTATTTTAGCCAATATTATACTAATTTATCTTATTGTTCTATACTTCTATACTTTATCACTGTTTAATAACATTTTTATTCTTCTTTACAGTGTTTTCATTTGGGGTGAATATTCTAGTAGATTGGGTCAATCCATACTTTACAATTTTGGGTTTTCTAGTTTGGGTTTTCTAGTTTAAATTTTTTTTCCAAGATTTAGTTTTTAAAATTTTAATTGATAACATTACTTATTAACAAAATTATTTGTTGGGTTCTCTAATTTTTTTTAAAATATATTAAAAAAAGAAAAAACATTGAATGAAAATTTACTAAAAACACTTGTTTGTTACATCCTCCCCCCATAAGAATTTTCCCCAATATTACACCTCATATTCTTAGATGAGGATAGATAATGGTACTTATATTTCATTGATTCCTATAGATCCCTTTTCGACACATTATAGTTATATATCCTCCACAACACTTTGACATGGTGTGTTTTCTTGATGCATATAACATTGTTTCTACGGCCCACAATCTTCATCATTTTTTATTCATGTGAGAGGTCAATATCTAGTTATACCACTTATGCATTTATTACATGTTAGGATTGGGTATGTACATGCTTAGGATTGAAATGTGTAACATGTCCTGAACTATATCCATACTTGTTGGAATTGAAATCCGATAGGTCATTCCTCCTATGCGATCAAGGATGTCAAAGGGGAAAACGTACCTTGGTATAATCCTCCAATTATTTCCAACCATCATTAATATCATCCATGGTGATATTCAAAGGAAGACATTATCTCTAACATAAAACCCTATTTCCCTTAAATGGTTGTTAATATGTCTATTGTTTAGACTCAAAGAATCCATTATATGTTTTTGGATTTCATGAACCTTCTCTGCCATCTCTTTCACAGGGTCATGTACAAGTAGATTTCATCCCCCAACATCATTCCAATAAGATGGAGTTGTACATCACTTCCAATATAGAGATTCATATGGACCCATTTGAATACTCTAGGTGGAGATTTTGTTATATGATAACTCAACCAATGGGAGATGTTGATCTCATCCCCCTTTAAATTATATTGAACAGTCTATTAGCATGTCCTCGAGTTTCTAAGTAGTCCATTCGTATTTCCCATTATATTTGGAGTGATATGTTGTGTTGAAATTCAGTTTTTTACAAAAATCATGTTTTAGACTTATCAATAATTTAGTGGTGTTCATTGTATCATGATCATAGAAAATCGAATGTGGTACCTCATGTAGCCTCACAAAACCATTCACATATATAATGAAATACTTTTCAAGGGAAAATATTCCCAAATTATGATAAAGTGTTGTTTTTTAGTGAGTTGATTCACCAAAATCCATATCATATTGTTTCCATTGGATGTTTTTGAGTGACCAGTGACAATGTCCATAGTGACATTCTCACATTTCCTTGTGGGTATAGTAAATATTTTCATCATCCTTTATACTTCTGTCACTCTACTTTAACATGATGACATAAAAAACACCTCAAGATGTACTCAACAATCTCATTATTCATTATTTCCACCAAAAGTTTACTCAAAAATATTAGTAAACCGTGGTTATTTCTGGATGGATAGAGAAATATTATCTATTTTCTTATCCAATCAATCCTTCTTTATCAAAGGATAGTAAGTCTCACAAATCATTGTTCCAAACCAATCCTCGTCATCATCATGGATGTATAAATCTTCCATCTTCCCCCACATTATTGAATTCAACTTCTTTTTTAACTCAATATCATTCATTATTTAATCCTTGATCAAATCTTAAATGGATAGTGGGGTAATCATTCGGTAATGGTAGGATGACTCCATACCATTTTGATTTCTAGATATATTCATTAAGTTTTTATGCTGGTAAGGTCATTCTCAATCTGCATCATGGATAGAGTAGCATGTTAATTTATACTAAGTGCATCAACAAAATTTTTCACCCTTCCTTGAAAGTAGTGAATATAGAAATCATATTCCATGATTATCTATAAACATATTATTTGATGCATGTTGAGCTCCTTCAGAGTGAATATATACTTTAGTATTTTATTATTAGTTTATGGATCACACTTACCACTATATAGATAGTGACACCAAATCATTATAGTGATTATTACTACTTATAAATCCATATTATGTGTCAGGTATTTCTTCTCATGTATCTTTAATTGTTGTGAGGTATAAGATATCACTTTATCATTCTGCATGTGTAAACAGTTGAAACCATTCTTTGAAGAATAATTATATATAACAAAAACATCTCAAATTTTTGGTAGTGTGTTTACAGGTGTATTGAAAAGCCTATTATTTATATCCTTAAATAATTCATAAAATTAGTCCACCCATACATAATTTATCCATTTTTATTTTAAATAACTGAGTGGGCTAGACAGTTAGGATAAATTTCTCACAAAACCTCTATAATACCTAGATTATACATAAAAACTATTTATTTACATGACACAAGTGGGTTTTGGACATTATTTAATTGCCTTTTTCATTGATGGGTCCACATAATTTCCACCACATGTGATCACGTGTCCCCATAATGTGACTTTTTGTATCCAAAAATAACAATTTATGAACATAGCATACATTTTATCTTTTCCTAATGTAACCAACACAATCCTTAGATGATATTCATGTTACTTATTTCTCTAGAAATAAATGAAAAAATAATTGATAAAAAACAAATTTGTTGAGTTTTCGAGTAAATATTCTATTCATAAAATCCTTGAATATTGGTGGGGAACTATAAAGTCTGATGGGCATCACTGTGAACTCATTATACCCATACCTTATACAGAAGGAAGTCTTGTAAATATATTCCTTCTTCACCTTCATTCAATGATATCCAGAGTGATTATCCACCCTTGAGATGTATTTATCTCCTCATAGTTGTTAAAACAAGTCATTAATCCTTAGTATAGGATACTTGTTCTTTATAGTGATATTGTTGAGCTACGGATAACCAATACACAACTAAATTGTTCCATAATTTTTATTGAAAAGGTTCACCGAAACACCCTAAGGTGATGAATTATGGAGTGTGATCCTTTTTTGAAATTCTCTTGTAGCTACATCATTTACTATTCATGTTTGATCAGGGATATCCAATATGTTAATTTTGAGATACGGGTAGCTCTGAGTATGAGCTCTATTCAGAACTCTAGCCCATGATATAGGGGAGGTACATGTAACTCTTCAAGAAATGCTTGTGTGTATTCCCTAATGATGTGAATTTCCACCAAGTTGATACTTTCCATTCACCCATCCATTTGATAAAGGTATTATTCTTCACATTGTATCATCACCCACACTATTGATGGATTTTACAAAGGTCTTGAAAGACCTTGCTTACATTTTTACAGGGGAATTGGAGGGTTTGGAATAGGAGATGATAATTCGTTTTTATGATAGTTGGTGTGTGCTATATATAAATGGAACAAATATATTACCATTATAGAATCTAATTCCACCAAGGGTATCATTATGAGATTCACTAGAAGAATCTTCCCACATGCACCAATAGGTGAGATGTCCAACACATAGGAATCAACCATTACACCAATATGTGTTTTTACAAATATCACTACTCCAATGTATCATGGATTCAGTTAAAATATCTTGAAAAATTAAAGGATATAATGGAGTGCATAGAAATAGAATCATATAAAACAGTTTCCATTCTTTTGTGAATATGAACAGTACAATGTATGACTTCGTTCACTTGATCCACTTTAGCTGTAGTCATGGAATAATCATTCCATTTCTCCATTATCTTAGGTGGACTATAAAACAGATTTCCCTCAATGACTCTTGGTTTAGTGCACTACCTTGCCTAGTTCCCTTTCTCCCTATAATTAAAGCATTGAACCATAGGTGGTTCATTAGTAGGTTCCCCCCATTACTCCATCATGTTGGCTATCTTCTTTATATAACTTAGAAATTCATGACAATGATGGAATTCTCTCCCACACATGAAGAATTTCCACATTTTTTTTGATACAAATACCCTAATTTTTCATCCCACACATTTGACATGTGGGTAGTTTGGCCATTTATTCATCCCTTTTTCATTTTACCCACAATCATGAAACTCAATTATTTTCTTCTTATCTCTATAACCATGGGTCAATTATTTGAACATCACCTCTACTTTAAGATCATGTGTACCCATTTCTCAATAACTACCAAAGACTCTAATTTCCATAGACTTTTGGTGGTGTAGTTTGAACCACTAATGAATATATGTATATTTTCTATCATTGTTTCTTACAAAACCCGATGCATATATTGAAATCCTTGTGAAGTTTTCCTCCAATGATATGATAGATTCAGCTTCCTTTTACTTCAGTTCCATGAATTAAATTTGAATATCTGTTTAAAGAGTTAAATGGAATTACTTGGTATGAAATATTATCATAAAGTATTCCAACTGCATCTATTATATTTCAACATTTTGATTGATTCTATTTACCCATCCCCACCATTGATCGCCTTCTCTATCTAGACAATAAGCTACAAGATTTACCTTCTCCTTCTTGGAAAAATGGATCATAGAAAATATCTTCTCCATTTAGTTAACACAATATTCTATGAAAGTTGGATCATAAGATACACTAAACATGGGTGGACATGTTATCATAATAGACTCAATATCTAATTCATTCTTCTTTGGTGAAGGTTTACATTCCATATGATTAAGGTATTTAGTCATAGCATGTGATAGCTGGATAAGAATTTCCATGAATATTTGAACATTCCCTCCCATGTAATTGGGGATGTCATTTCTACATTTGTTTCGTTTTACCACACATGGTTTGTTATACTGGATTATGTTGGTTCCCAACATTTTATAAAATTAAATTCCATTAAAAAAACATTGTCAACAAAGCACGAATAATTTATTCTTTTATGTAAGTAACAATAAAGGGATATCTTATGGGATCCCATTATTTATAATATTTCTACAAAAATATTTATGGATATTTAAAAATAATTATTCTTATCCAAAGGTTTTTAAATAATGTTCTTTAATCCGAATTTCAAAATAAAAAAATCAATATCTGATACCAATTATAGAGACTCTACATTTTCTTAAATTACTATTACATCATCTTAACGTCAATAAACCAAATAGCATTACAAATATAGTATGAAATAGTTTTGTGTCTTGGGAAAATTAGGCACAAACAAAGAAATTAAATAATAAAAAATAAAAAATTCATTAATTCATTTTTCTCTAAAATTGAAGTGGCCCTCATTTTTTTTCTTAATACATGTAATAAATCGAGGATAAACATAAATGAAAGGTGCGAGGATAAATCCCATTAAGAGGTTAAATATAGCGACCCTGCCTTTTCTTACATTACTATTACATCATTTTAAAAATAAACAACATAATAGTAGTACACATAGAGGAACAAAATGTTTAGTGTATCGGGGAAACTATGACCATACATAACAAATCCCACATCAAGCATAAATATTTATTTAATTTCTTCTTCTCTAGCTTCTTATTGGCACTTGTCCCCTCCTTAGTTCATATAGCCACCTGAGGATATACATCAAAAGGGGTGAGCTATAATCCCATTAAGAGGATGTATACGAACAATACAACATGGTTTGATCATAATCATGACATGGGAAAAAGATTATCAACATTAGAGTAAGCATAAATATAAGACATGAAATGTGGCAATGCATAAAATTGAAACATCATGTCTTAGTTTTTAACTACCACACATACTTGTGAACCATGATAGAATCTTTTTCACACATCATTTGACATTTACTCATGAGATTCATCACTTTACCCAATGCATTGGAGTGCTGTATAATTTCGGGCGCACCTGTCACTTTGAAACATTCATATTGCGCTATATAATTCTTGGCGCACCTGTCACATAAAAACATTATCATCATCATTCTTTCCACAGACAATGCATATCAAAAATGTACATAACTAACCCATGTAATGGAATAGGTTTAATCTCATAATTTCACATTCATAATCTTTGGGTTCCCAAAATAAATAGGGAATAACATACATGTTACAAGAACCATCCACTTTGTGTGAGAAGTAAAAGGGGTGTTCTTAAAAGAGGAGTTCATTTGGAAAACATTTAGTTTGACATAAAAATCAGTGAAAAACATTTATATCCCAGAAAAGTAAGGACAACAATGAAAATATGATCTTTAAAGAGTAACCACATCAAAAATCGAGTGAAAGAGGGAGAACCCGAAGGAAGAAAATTGGGTTCGAGATTTCCCCTTACCTTGTATCTGAATGCTTTATTCCCTTTAATGTCAAGTATAATGACATTATATTCATTAATTAGAAATATTTAACCTTTAGTGAATTAATATGTTTTATTATGGTTTAATTAAGTGATTTTATGTTCCTTTTTATGAGTTATAGAGTTTAAAAACATTATTTGGGAATGATAGTTCTTATGGATTTCTTGAGTAGTTCACTTGTATTCTTAAATTCATGTTTGGGTAAAACATGGGTAAACATCCAGAACTGATATTATATGTTATTAATGATATTACAAGAGTTTGGATGATCTTTTAATGAATTATATTATATCCATGTGGATGAATCATTAGATAATAATTAAATGAATATTTTTTGGGTTAATTTTAGCGATTTTTCGATCATAATGAACTTGTTTTATTTTATCACTAGAAATATGGTCGAAATTTAGTTCTAGAACTTGAAATAGGAGATAATACATATATCATATTCTGGTTCAACCATAAAAATGGTTTCATGACCAGATCTGAAGGTAGAAATGGAAGAAGAAAGCATGTCGTTCTTGAAGGTGATAAATTAACACCTCACAAACAACATTCTCTTAATAAAATAAAATGAAGAGGGAAAGCAGGATGAATGATATAATATCCTATTAGAATCATAAAATTCCATTAGATGTGTAATAATGGAGTTAAAATATTATTTAGAAGAATATAGGTGGGGAGAGATCAAGAAATGAATTTGAACATGGAAGGAAATTAAAGGAGAAGAGTGAGAGAAATTACATCTTGAATCCTCCTCTTGAGAACCTCTTTAAGGGGCTAATCATGGTATTTTGATGAGACCCTCAGCTCTTGGACATTTGGGAGGGGCTAGGGAAGGTGTTTTTGTAGAGTTTAGGAAAGTTTTTGAGCTTGGGAGGTGTAAGGAAATGAGGGTGATAATGGTGGATTTTATAGTGGAGGGGAGAGGGGTTTCCTTAATATAAAATTCATTAGTTTATTATTTCTTCACAAGAAAAGTAATTGTGAGTCATGAATGACCAAGAATAGTGATTTTGTCATTTTTCCCCAACAAAGTGGGCTTACATCATCATAACATCATCGATGACTCAATTAACCCATTATTTATCATTTATTGTGAATTATCAGATTCTGCTATTCATAAAAAATTCATGTATTTCAGAAAAATCCCAAAAATTTAACCCTACCCATTTTCAATGTGTATAATCCAAAAATGAAGAACATTTTTCAAAAATAATTTTTTAAATATTATTAATTTAATATTTAATTAAAATCATAATTTACTTAAAAAACTGTTTTTAAGATTAAAACTGATTTTATAGTGCTTTCAAAAATTACATAGAGTCTTATAAAATTATCTAAGAACTATAACACATTGAATTGATAATTAAAGAAAACATTTTAAGAAAATACTATTTCTTTTAAATTAACTAATTAATTACAATTAATTATTTATGACCGACAAAATACCAAAATGTTTACTAAGGTCAAATTGTCACCTTCTAAGATGTTTAAATTTTATTTAATTATTCATGGGTAAGGTTACTCTTATCATGGTTGATTTAGTATTCATAAGGGTCATAATAATATTCATAAGGTTATGTTACTATTCATAATGGTAGGTTTCTATTCACCAATTTTTTTTTTGTTTTATTAGACTCCAAAAAACATCTTGAACAAAACAGTGTATGTCAGATTTTCCAAATTCCTAATACAGAAGTGACACACTTATGTTTAATGGTCACATAGAACATAGTAGTTCATTATGTTGTGTTTTAATGTGTTTTTATGACATAAATATAAGAAGTAAATTTTCATTGAAAAACTTTTGCTCGTTACATTCTTCCCCCCTTAGGAAATTTTGCCCCCGAAATTTCACTTTACACAAATAGGTGAGGGTAATTATCCTTCATTACTTCTTCTGGTTCCCATGTTGCTTCCTCAAAATTATTGTTCCTCCACACCACTTTTAGAAGATGTGTTGTCTTGTTGCGTAGAACCTAATCTCTCTGATCTAGAATCCTTACTAGCTGCACCACCTCTGAGTTTAGTACATGTGAGGGTTCTAGTATGTTCATCCTTAGTAGTGATACATTAAACACATCATGAACATGAGCCATATTTTTTGGAAGTGCAAGATGATAGGCCATGGATCCTATGCGGTAAAGGTTCTCAAAGGGGTAACTATACCTTGGGATTAGCTTCCCTTTCTTCCCGAATCACATGACTCTCTTCCATGGAGATATTCGAAGGAATACTTTATCTCTAACGTCGAACTCCATGTCCCTTCGACGGTTGTCAGCATAGCACTTTTTCTGAATTTGAGTAGCTTTCATGTGTTTCTAGATGACTTGAACCTTCTCTGTCATCTCTTGAACAAGAGCGGGTCTAAGTAGCTTTCTTTATCCAACATCATCCCAACAGGTTGGAGTTCTACACTGCTTCCCATAAAGAGCTTCAAAAGGAGCCATCAGAATACTCAAGTGGAATATATTATTATATGATAACTCAACCAATGAGATATGATGATCCCAACCACCTTTGAATTCAAGAGACTAGGCTCTTAGCATATCTTCAGGCATCTGAATAGTCCTTTCAGACTGGCCATCTGTTTGGGGGTGATAGGTCGTGCTAAAATTTAATTCAATACTCAAATCACATTGAAGACTCCTCCAAAAGTTAGATTTGAACCTTGGATCATGGTCAGAGACTATTGAGAGTGGAACACCATGCAGTCTCACCACTTCCTTCACATATATCTTTGCAAGTTTTTCAAGCATGAGGTATTCCCGAATAGTGATAAAATGGGCAGTCTTGGTGAGTCAGTCAACCACAACCCATATCGCATTATTTCCCTTTGACGTCTTCAGGAGACCCGTGACAAAGTCCATGGTAACATTTTCCCATTTCCACATGGGAATAAGCAATGGATGTATCATACCTTTGGACTTTTGTCACTCAGCTTTAACTTGCTGACATACCAGCACCTTGATATATATTATACAGTCTTCTTCTTCTTCATGTTATCCCACCAGAAGTGTTCCTGAAGATAACAGTACATATATGTATTCCCTTGATGGATAGAGAAAGTTGAGCTATGTGCATTTTCCAATAGATCCCACTTTATCCCAGGAGATGAAGGAACACAAAGACGCATTCCAAACCGAATCACACCATCATCATCGATATGGAACTCTTGAAGCTTCCCTTCCATTACTACATTCACCCACTTTTGTATCTCCACATTATCCCTTTGTGCTTCCTTAATATTCTCTTGGATGGATGCTTTCACAATCATTTGGGAAAGGTAGGATGTACCTGCTTCCCTTATGATTCCATTCTTTGCATATCCAAGTGGATAGGGTCTTTCTCAATCCGCAACATGGATTGAGTAGCAGGTTCTTTTCTACTTAGAGCATAAGCTACCGTGTTCGCCTTTCCAGGATGATTTTGAATAGATAAATCATAATCCTTGATTAGATTTAACCATCTCCTTTGACACATTTTGAGCTCCATTTGTGTGAATATATACATTAGGCTCATGTGGTCGGTGTATATGTCACACTTCTCACCATAAAGATAGTGCCACAATATTTTCAAGGCAAAAATCACTGCTTCCAGCTCTAGATCATGTGTCGGGTAGTTCTTCTCATTGATCTTCAACTGTCGTGAGGTGAAGGCTATCACATTATCATTTTTCATGAGTACACAACCCAAGCCCTTCTTTGAAGAATCACTGTATATCACAAAACTTTCTCCACTTTTCGGTAGTGTGAGTATAGGGGCAGTGATAACCCTTCTCTTTAGCTCCTTGAATCTTCCCTCACATTCTTCCATCTAGAAATACTTTACCCCTTTCCTTGTTAACATAGTTAGCAGGATTTAAAATTATGAGATGTTTCTCACAAAACTTCAGTAGTACCTAGCTAATCCAAGAAAACTACGGATTTTTGTGACACTAGAGGGCATGGTCCATTCCTCAATCACCTTTGTCTTTGAAGTATCCATAGAAATTCCATCACTTGTGATCACATGTCCCAAGAACGTGACTTGCTTCATCCAAAAGTTGCACTTGATGAACATGGCATAAAACTTCTCATTTTTCAATGTCTCCAACACAAGTCTTATATGCTCTTCATGTTCCTCCTTGCTCTTGGAGTAGCTGAGAATATCATCGATAAACACTACCAAAAATTTGTCGAGGTAATGTCTAAAGACTTTATTCATCAAATCCATGAAGATTTCAAGGGCATTAGTAATCCTGAAGGGCATCACCAAAAACTCAATGTGCACATACCTTGTACAGAAGGTAGTCTTCTGAATATCTTCCTTCTTCACATTTACCTGATGTTATCCAGAAAAAAAGATCTGCCTCTGAGATGTATTGAGCTCCTCCTAACTGGTCAAACAAATCATCAATACTTGGGAGATGATACTTGTTCTTTATGGTGATCATATTGATTTCCGGATAATCGATACAAAACTGCATTGTTCCATCCTTCTTCTTCACAAAGAGCACTGGTGCACCCCAAGGTAATGCACTAGGGCATATTAACCCTTTGTCCAAATTCTCTTGCAGCTGCTTCTTTAACTCCTCCAGTTCGATAGGATTCATCCTATAGGGACACTTCAAGATAGGATTAGCTCCATGTATGAGTTCAATTGATAACTCTACCTCACAATCCAGGGGAATTCCAGGTAAATCTTCAGGAAATATATCACCATATTCCCTCACAATGGACATTTCATCATGGTTGGCACTTTCCTTTGACTTAACAATTTAGGTGAGGTATGCTTCTTCATAGGGAATAAACACCCAATCCAATGAAGGATTTTTCAAAGTAGATTCATGATCATCCTTGAATTTGTTGAGGAGCATGGGATGGTTTAGAATATGAAAATATATTTTCTTTTTCCGAACAGTTGATATGTGCTCTATACAACGAGAGCTAATTCATTCCCATTATAGCGTCGAATTCCACCAAGGGAATCATTATGAGATTTTCCAGAAGATCTTCCCATATACACCAACAGGAGAAGAGTCAAATACTTGGGTTTTGAAGATTTCACCACTTTGTGTTTTTACAAATATCTCTACTTCAGGGTTTTGGGGATTCAATTATATAGTTCTTGTAAATTAGCAAGATATAAAGGAATGCGTAGAACCAGAATCAAATAAGACTTTTTCCATCCTTGAGTGAACAGGAAGTGTACCTTGTATGACTTAATTATCATGATCCTCCTCTGTAGTAGTGATGGAATAAGCCTTCCTTTGTTCCATTGGCTTTAGTGGCTGCTAACGTTGATTACCCTCCAGAACTCGAGGTTTAGTGCACTGGTTTTCATAGTTCCCTAGCTCTATATAGTTGTAGCATTGAATGATGAGTGGTTATCTCCTTTCATTGGCTACATTCTACTTCCTTTTCATGTATTTTCGACACTCTTGAGCATGGTTTCCTTCTTTCCCACACTTGAATCATTTCCCTATCCCTTTGAGGTTGTTTCCATGGTGCAACATCCCACATTTTTGGCATGTGGGTTGTTGATTTTTCTTCCCACCTTTTTCACTAGATCCACCATCTTGAAACTCCATATTTATTTTCATACCACCATAGCCATGGGTCCATTCTTGAAACTCCATATCCACTTTGAGAACACACCTAACAACTTTATCATAACTCCCAAAGTATTGAATTGGATAAGCCTTTTGAATGTGTGTTTTTAATCCACTAAAGAATCTATCAATTTTTCTATAATTGTTGATAATAAAACCCGAAGCGTACCTTGCGAGCCTTGTGAAATTCGCTTCATTGGTTGTGAAAGATTCTTATTCTTTTTTCTTGAGCTCTATGAATTCTCTCTTCATCTTCGTGCGAAGAGTTCTTGGGAAATACTTGTTAAGAAACATTATCTTAAAGTCTTCCCATTCCATGTCTTCAATTTACTCACTTGACTTGGTGTTCTTAATCAAAGACCACCAATGATAGGCTTCTCTGTCTAGAAGATAAATGGATAAGGTCACCTTATCTGTATCAGAATAGTGAATAACAGAAAAGATCTTCTCCATGGATTTGACCTACTATTCCGCAACTAGTGTATCAGAAGATCCACAAAACGTTGGTGGTCGTTGCCGAATAAAACATTCGATAGCCAGTGGGTCCCTCATTAGTGAATGAGGACGTGCCCCATTATTATGGTTATTGTTAATGACTTGAGATAATTGGTTAAGAATCTCCATGAAGTTTTGAACTCCACCTCCCAAATCATTGGGGATGTCGTTCGAGTAATCATTGTATTGGCCCTCGCACGAGTTGTTGGCCTGATTTTTCCGGGTTCCCCCCATTTTATAAAATAGAGAAAGTTAGAACAAAACATAAGTAAACAAGTCATGAATAATATATTCATTTAAATCATTTATACCAAAAACATAACATATGGGATCCCTATATAAATATACTTGTTTGAATTTTGTACTTAGTCTCATGCTATAGGTTTTCTCTAAGGTTCATTAATCCTCATTCCCAAATTAACTAAATCTTTCCTCTGATACCAACTTTAGAAAACATACCTTTTCTTACATTACTATTACATCATTTTAAAGATAAAGAACATAATAGTAGTACACATAGAGAATCCAAATGTTTAGTGTCTTTGAAAAACTATGACCATACATATCAAATACAACATCAATCATAAACATCTATTTAATTTCTTCTTCTCTTGCTTCTTACTGGAACATGTCCCCTCCTTAGTTCATATATCCACCTAAGGATATACATAAAAATTGGTGATCTAGAAGCCCAGTAAGAGGATATATAATAACAATATAGCATGGGTTGATCATAGTCATGACATGGGAAAAAGATCGTGAACATTAGAGGAAGAAAAAATATAAGACTTGAAATGTGGCAATGCATAAAAATGAAACATCATGTCATAGTGGATAACTAGCACACATACTTGTGAACCAAGCTATAATCTTGTTCACACATCATTTGAAATTTACTCATGATATTCGTCACTTTACCCAATTCATTGGAGCACTGTATAATTTCGGGTGCACCCGTCAATTTGAAACATTAATATTGTGCTATATAATTCCAGGTGCACCCGTCACATCATAAAATTATCATCATCATTATTTCCACATAAAATTCATATAAAAAATTTAAATCAATAACCCATGTAATGTAATGGGTTTCATCTCATAAAATCACATTTACAATCATTTCGTTCCCAAAATAAAGAGGGAATAACATACATGTTACACGAACCGTCCACTTTGAGTGAGAAGTAAAAGGGGTGTTCTTAAAAGGGGAGTTCTTTTGAAAAACTTTTTTTTTGACATAAAAACCAGTGCAAAACATGTATATCCTATAAAATTAAATACAATGATGAAAATAAGATATTTATGGAGCAACCATATCAAAAATGGAGTGACAGAGGGAGAACCCGAAGGAAGAAAGTTCGGTTCGAGATTTCCTCTTACGTTGTATCTAAATTGTTCCTTCTTTTTAATGTCATGTATAGTGACATTATATTCATTAATTAGAAATACATAAACTTGTGAAAATTAATATGTTTCATTATGGTTTCATTAATTGATTTTATGTGCCTTTGGATGAGTTATGGTGTTTAAAAACATTATTTGGGAATGTTTGTTTTTATGGTTTTCTTGAGTAGTTCACTTTTATTCTTAAATTGAAGTTTCGGTAGAACCTCGGTAAACATCCAGAACTGATATTACTTGTTATTAATTATATTAAAGGAGTTTGTATGATATTTTAATGAATTATATTAGATTAATTTGGATGAATCATTACATAAGAATTAAATTATGATTGTATGGGTTAATTAGAGTGATTTTTCGATCATAATGAACTTGTTTTATTTTATCACTAGAAATATGGTCATAAGTTAGTTCTAGAACTTGAAATAGGATATAATACATATAAAATATTCTGTTTCAACCATAATAATGGTTTCATTACCAGATATGAAGGTAGATATGGAAGAAGAAAGCATGTTGTTCTTGAAGGTGATAACTTAACACCTCATGAACAACGTTCTCTTTAATAAAATAGATGAAGATAGAAAGGGGGATGGATCATATAATATACCATTATCATCATAACATTACATTAGATGTATAATAATTGAGTTATAATACCATTTATATGAATATCGGTGGGGAGAGATCAAGAAATGAACTTGAACTTGAAAGGAAATTAAAGGAGAAGAGGAAGAGAAATTACCTCTTGAATCCTACTCTTGAGAACATCCTTAAGGTCCTATGCTTGGTCTTTTGATGAGACCATCAGCTCTTGAACTTGGGGGAGGGGCTAAGTAATTTGTTTGGGAAGAGGTTAGAGAAGTCATGGAGCTTGATAGCTATGAAAAAATGAGGGTGTGAAGGGTGGCTTTTATATTGGAGGGGAGAGGGGTTTCCATAATATAAAATTCATTAGTTTATTATTTCATCACAAGTCAAGTAATAGTGAATCTTGAATGACCAAGAATATTGATGTTATCATGTGATCCAGGACCAAGTGGTATTACATCAGCATAAAATCATCGATGCCTCAATTAACCCATTATTTAGCATTTATTGTGAATTATCGGATTCTACTATTCATCAAAAATTCAAGTATTTCAGAACAATACCAAAAATTTACCCCTACCATTTTTTGATGTGTAGAATCCAAAAATGAATTCTATTTTTCAAAAATAATTATTTAAATATTATATATTTAATATTTAATTAAAATCACAATTTACTTAAAAAACAGTTTTTAAGATTAAAACTGATTTTATAGTGCTTTCAAAAATTACGTAGAGTCTTATAAAATTATAGAAAAACTATAAGAAATTGATTTGATAATTAATGAAATCATTTTAGAAAATTATATTTCTTTTCAATTAATTAATTTATTATAATTAATTATTTATGACCTACAAAATACCAAAAATTTTACTAAGGTCAAATTGTCACATTCTACGATGTCTAAATATTATTTAATTATTCACGGGTAAGGTTACTCTTATGTTGGATTATTTACTATTCAAAAGGGTCATAATACTATTCATAAGGGTATGTTACTATTCATAAGGGTATGTTACTATTCACAAAAAATTATTTTTGTTTTATTATACTCTAAAAACATCTTGAAGAAAACCGTGTATGTCAGATTTTCCAAATTCCCAATACAGAAGTGACACAATTATGTTTAAAGGTCACTTAGAACATAGTAGTTCATTATGTTGTTTTTTCATGTGATTTTAGGACATAATTATAAGAAGGTAATTTTCATTGAAAAACATTGGGTCATAACAATAAATAAGGGTATGAATCATTATAACATGGGTGAGAATAATAGTCCTCATAAAATCATAACAAAAGAGTCATCATCAACAACATAAATAAAACATGTGATAATTTCATGGAATTTGGTAACTCTAAAAAATGAATCATCACATCATAGTGTTAAAAACCACACGTATTTGTGAACAATTCTAGTATCATGTTCACACATGATATATGTCCATAATCATAACATCAACATTGTGAAAAAATATAGAATCATGACCATTCATATTTAAAATTATCTTAGAAGATAGATCACATTATCCAATGAATTATAGGGATACATAATTCTATTCTCATTTATTACATCATTACAATTACATATTCATGCATGACACACAAAAAGTATAATAATAAAAACCATGAAATAAACACAAGGAAGAATATGGGTTTCATAAGGATTTCATAAACAATATATTCATGATTGAACATTTCGGTTCCCAAATGAATATGGGATAAAATAATTGGTAAAATTATTATCAATTTTGGGCGAAGAAGATAGAATATCATGAGGAGTCGAGATGTGTTTTGAAAAAAAATGATATTTTTGAAAATATTCTTCATTTTCATAAATCTAAGTTAGAAACAAGTATATAATATAAAATAATTGATAATAATTAAAATATATATTTAATGAATAATAAATTAATATTCATAACGTAATTTTTTAGAAATATGGAAAACCCAATGAAATGGAGTTCGGTTTGAGAATCCCCTAACCTTAATGCCTACTTAATTTTATCGTTTTTTCACCTTCTGAATAAGAAATTTTGTTTATTAAAACACATACTAAGAAGCTAATTCTATTCCTTTATACAAATATTTACCCATTATAATCCTTGTATTATATTTGTTAATTTCTTTTGATGAAATTGAGACATTTTAATATAATGTTTTCATAAAAAAATTATTTTTCTTTGATTTTGATATTTTATTAAATGTATTTATTAAATAAGTTCAAGAATATTAAAATACATAATATTATTAATTTATATATTATAAATAATTTATTTTAACACTTCATGAGGTTAGTGGTATTAAAATAATTATAAAGCACCCCATTTTCGGTTAACTGACCGTTATTGGGAATGTTATCCAAAAATAAAGAAAACTAGGTATAATTAATAAGTTCATAGAAAATCAAAATTTTAAATCATGTTAACATAATTAAATTAATTTTTACATTATTCGAGGATAAATATTATAATATTTTATATTGAATGAATCTGGTAAAAGAGAGATAGGAGGAAATAAAAACTAGTGAAGGGTTGAAATACATAGTCTTTCTTTGGTGTAGGTTATCTTGTAAGACACTATAAATCCTTTTATTTTTGGATTTAGATAACTGCATAATGTGACTATGGATTCTAAGAGTCTTAAGAGGGATGATTTTGGTAGATCATTGGAATTGTAATGGGTGGGAGGATTGGTTTTCTATGGGGAGGGAGTGGGGTTATTTATACTCGAGGAAAGATGTATTTTTAGAATAAAATAATATATCCAAGGAAAAACATGTAATAGTAATTTTTTCAAAATATAAATCACATATTAATATTATATAATGTGTTTAAGATTTAAAAACCCATTTATATTTCGATTTTTTTTTAAAAAGAATGTGTATTGAAATAGAAATTATTATTTTAAGGAATAAATTTTAACTTTAGGATTTTGGATGTTTTTTTTGTTTGGAAATTGAGTTTGTTGAATTTTTAAGGAAAACATTATGAAATTAAATATAATAGGGATGAACCTAAATGTCTATAAAGGCTTATGTCATTATTACATAATAAATGATGTAATTTGAGATACAATGGCTGTGTGAAAAAAATTATTTTTACTCTTCTTTATAAAACTCAACAATTTTAGAAAATAAAATTAAATCCCTTGGGTAATTTAGAGGTATTGATTTCAAAAATGATATTAATATTTTCAAAATAAATATCTAAAATAAGTATTTTTAATATTTATTATAATTTTTTACTATTATGAATTACATTAAAATATAGTTTATTAAATATGTGCTTATATTATCATTGAGTTTCTTAATAATGGTATTTCATTTTTGGGAATCATAAAATTTATATTCGTTTAAATTAATTATGATATATATTATTTTTTCAAATATTTATTATTTGAGGAAAAAAATTACTATTCCCACGACCAAACTAATATTCTTAACAGTGACATTACTTTTCCAATGGTTTTATTACTATTACAATGGTCACATTACCTTTTATATATACTACTCTATTATTTCATTCAATATTAAAATAAATTACTCTAATGTTATTATATATAGTGTTTGTAGTGGGGAAAATTATTCTTGTAGATTGGGATAGTCCATATTTTCCCATTTTGGATTTTTTATTTTCTATTTTTTCCACATGTAGTGTTTGTAATATTAATTTGTTTCATTGCTGAATAAAAAAATGAATTTAGTTCCCTACATTATTTTATTTGCATAATATTATATAACAAACATTTATTCAAGAAACAAATTTTTCAAAATGAGTTAGGGTGTTAAAATTTCATTATCTTTTAATAAACTGATCCCATATGTCATATATTGGGTCTTTAGTTCCTTTAGTCACCCCAAACCTTCCACAACCCTTGATAAAAGGAATCAAGACATAAATGGGACCTTGTGTTTCAATATTCATGTCTTCCCCTGGTTCGTACATTTGAGCCTCAAGCCGTCAACCAAATGCGTTATTTCATTCCAGAAGAAATTTCAGATCCTCACAATCCCTAATATCGCAATGGTATAACTCATCATCATATAGTGATTTGGGTAATCCCCAAAATTATATTCCCATATAATTACCCCAGAATCGAGAAACATGACCCATGATTTACAACATTTTTATCCCCCGTACAAAAGGATATTGGAGTTCTATGGAAACTAGGTATCCATGTTAGGATGTTGAGAAACATGGACTTCCTAACAAGTCCACATGAATCATGGCCTTAAAATAAGTTCACTTTATCCTAAAATTAACTACCCTAAACATTAGTATATTATGGTCAAAATTGAATGAACCTAAACTACTTGTAAAATATACATA
Source organism: Viscum album (assembly GCA_963277665.1). Lineage (NCBI taxonomy): Eukaryota > Viridiplantae > Streptophyta > Magnoliopsida > Santalales > Viscaceae > Viscum > Viscum album. The sequence continues at coordinate 287,515,117 of OY728162.1, forward strand.
AAACTTGTTAGGTTGAAAACTCCCTAAGTGTGGCCTGAGCAAAAGTCAAGTCTCCACTCACTAAACTCTTTATCATCAGATTTTATAAAAATTATAGAGCATAAATAAACTAGGCATGAAACTCATATCCCCATATTTCATCCCTAATATTATCCAAGACAAACTTTCAAGATCCCATGTCCCATGAAAATATTATAGTAGTGAATTTCAGCATATCCCCACCATGATAACATGTTCATAATCGGAAAAAAAAATCAAGTTGCTCAGACCCTTCTATACTGTTACACATTCCATAAATCTCACTTCATTATTTGAGCACCTCTGGTCCTTTTAATCTATCCATGTCCCTTATAGTGTGACACCCGATATAATGTGACCCCTTTTTCACCATGCATGTCTTCCCTTGGTTTCTATACGTGAGCCTTTCGATATCAACCAAATGCATCATAACATGAAAAGGGGATTTATGTTCCATGTGAGCCTTGATATTTTTATATAAGAACTAAGAACCATAGAGTGTTTTAATCCATCCCTACTATGATTTAAAAATCCATCTTCATTACCTATAAACTTTGTACCATTATATAAAACCCCCATAAATAGACAATTCAATCGAAATCAACATACTCAAAAATATTTCACAGTGCATTGCACTCTTTATCAATGTAAGATCTAGAAAATCCATAGAAACCTATTCGGTGTCCCACACCATCTAAATCCAAAAAATATAGATTATGGACCTATCCTCCCAAACACATATAAACTACCTTACAGTAACAAAAAAACATCCTAGATATCTTTCACATCATTTCCCACATCAATGCCCAAACATGCAAGTCTTAAAAAGTATTTCACAACACATGGAAAAGATCATATATCCTCTAGAATTGAATGACCATGTAATCCTTTTGATATCCTGCATAAATTCTTATGACCCAAAAATTAGAGGAATGTCCTCATCAAAATAATTTCACTTCAATCCTCATAATCCCCATTAACACCATTGCATAAATTAGCACCTTATGGTGTTATTGGTAATCCCCGTTATTTCTTCCCCATTATATATCCATCTGTTGAAACTAATGGGTTACAAATCCCACACACCATATTCTATCTATCTAGGTGGACTCAGCTTACATAATATGTTACCCTCAATGATTATTATTCTCCTCAATCAATCATCACCCCTTAAAAATATTGGGTTTACTCTTTGATTGAACATTTATACAATCCTTATGTGATAAAAAATATGGGATTCTAACCTACCAACAAGAAGAATTCACCCCCCCCCCTTCTAGGAAAACAATCCAATCATTATGAGACCTATAAATACAATGGTGGAACACATCATCTTAAGGTATTTTTTTCATCATTGGTATGTATTATGCATTCCATATTCACAAATCATGTCCTACAATAAAAATTTTAAACAACCTAATATATTTACATACATAATGCATGATGATAATCTTCATGATAGAAATACTTAATGAATGAAGTTAAATTTTATATAAAATATCTTTATCACATGACATTAAACTGAATGAAAGGTAACCTTACCACATAAAATTAATCTATATGGAAAATAACCAAACTTCATATTGTTAAAATTCACAACCTAAATAATTATTACATGATTTTAAATAGCTTGGAAGAATTTTATACTGCATGATGTTGAACTTCATGGACATTTTCATGGTATAAAAAATTTAAACCGTATACCTTATTTGCAATCTTACATTATTAAGATAATCTACATGGCTGATATCCGTACTTCATGATGTTAAATAGAACATATATTAGCATTAACAGATGACATTAAAATTCCTAGAGTACATTACTTCTTGTATGGTATATAACTAACAACATAATTTTTGATATAAAACATCGTAAACTATATCACTGTAATGGTATTGTGTCCATGAACTTAAACAAACCAACTGAGAGAGACACAATGTTCTCTAAGTTAAAACCCTGAAATAGGAATCATGGGAATAATTCATGTCTCTACTAGTTTTATATTCACTTTTCATGATCTGGGAAATATTGATCACTCAAAACATAGATAGAGCCCAAAACATGTCACGTCAAAACCCCATAAGTGATAAGAAATTAAAAATCAATGTTTATCCCATTGATCCTTCACCTATATGAATCATAGGAAAAAAAATTGGAAAATATGATGTCAAAAGGATATAAATATTGTAGGGATCATCACGTGGCCATAGAAAAATTCAATAAACACTTGTTAAATCTTATGGAATTAGAAAATTATAATTTTCTCCCTCATAGACATATATTTTACACAAATTATTATTCAAAGTTATGTGATATCAGAAAAACCAATGTAGGTATATCAATAAGGAATCTCATTTTAGTGGGAATTCATGATCATTTCATTGTAAAATTATATTGTGATTCAGGAATTTAAATCTATCCATCTAGGTTTAGATGGAAATATGAAATGGATGTTTATCATTGATGATTTAGGTGAAATTAGACCAATGAAATATCACGTACATCATGAATGAAGAAATATTGTATAATTATTTGTAAATTAATGATAATTTTTTCATTTATAAGATTAAAAATTATGCATCTCCACATTTTGGATCATCTCCAATGATGACATCAAAAATAAAAACATTGGTGATAAGAAAATAGTATGATTATATAAGGCTAATTACTCAAATAACCTAGATTCTTGAGAGAATTATCAAATTAATGATGTTGTGTCATTCACTATGTCTCCTCGTCCACTTCATTAGGACGAATATTATCAATAAACTAATAAGACACAATAGTTCCATTATGATTGGTCTCTAAAATATATGATTATGTTTTAAGATGGGATCTGGAAACTGAGTTGTGTTTTTCATATTCTATTATTTCAATAATAAAGATGTCTATCTGAGTGTGTAGATGATATCCCATGTGGAATATCTTCTAAATCTCATCTAATTCTTCCCTTAGTGACTGGTCTTCAGAGCCATCATCATAATATAATTATAATCCCTTCTCTCTATTAGAAATTTATTGTATGGTGAGGGTGTTTGGTATAATGATATCATATAATTGTTGGTGGTTAAATCTATCTAACCCCAAATCATTAATGTTCTGGAATGGTAACTCTCCTTTGCTATAAAAGTTTTCCCAAGGAGTCTCACTGACCAAGGTTTCAATCTACTTCCAGATTATCCCATGTTTTACTTGGCCCTTTTCAATATCCGCAGTGGGTACATAATAAGGGGGAATGATTGGATGAGATGATGAAGAATCAAGATAAGAAGTTTCATGTTCTATTATCTAACATAATTCATCTTCTATCACATGTATTGAGGACCATATTCCAAAAAAACGTTCTTCTCCACTAATGGTATGGTCATCGCTACTACAAAAATTCTTCTTTGAAGGATCACCCGACTCATGAATAAATTCCATTATTAATACTGGTTAGGGGGTTGATAAAGAATAGGTTGTATCCACCTAATGATCTAATCAATTTATCACACCACCCATGTTGGCATCCACTCAAGACTATGAATAATAATATGATAAGAATACATCAGGGAAAACATGATGAAGAATAGTTTTAGTTTTCATGTATTCACACCCCAAGATAAGCTAAGATTAGAGAATATGATATGGATGTGATTCTCCTTGTATGCCAGCAAAAGGGAGATGATAAAGGCCATTGATGAAACCAAATTGGTAGGTATAATAGTTACTTTTATATGGATCAAATATAATCATAACATCCATACGAGACATGAGAACACAATCGTAAAGAAATTTTTTTAATGATTTTTTATCAAAAGAATGACTATCATTATTAACAATTCACCCAGTTGGTGTGGAATAAAGGATATTGTTGAAATAATTAAGATGACTCAAAAATTCCTATAACTCAGTAGGGCCTAGAAGAATCACTACCACCACAAAAATATTCACATAAATGTTGAGAAAAGAAGTATTAGGGATCCCAATAGTGGTTTAGTATTTTCAATATAAGAAATTATCTACTATCGATCCAAATATGAAATGGAATGTTCCCAAAATTCCATAAGGAACATATCCTTATTGGATATAGTCCATTAGTGTGAAGTAGGGAAGAAAGAGTCACTTCTACTAGATTATTATGCATTCCCTATTCTAATTGAGATGGAATCACTAGTGCTCATACTCGTATTCCTAAGCACATGTCCCCATGAAGGAAAATCTATTCATTTCGAAACATAGCTAAAAACTATTCCACCTAAGGAATAGATATAACTTTGTTATCACCCAATAGGCACATGGTTTATACTCTCTATCCTCATGGATTTCCCAATATGAGCCTACACTACTACAGACCTATCAGGAATGGAATTTTTGAGGGCGTATAGTGGTAGGATGAATCACTCTACAATAAGGAATGATATTTATCCAATGCCTTAATTAAATCAATGATCGTAGACTCAACTCCTTTTTTATATTTTCCTTCATATGGTTAATCATGTATCTTTTCATGATGGGATTTTGTCTGGGGTCATCCAAGATGTTCGCATCTGGAATAAAATTGTCTTACATCCACCCAAAAAGATATATTATTCCCAATTAAAAGATATAATAATAGAAGATTCCTACTTCCCTGAGGGATAGATGGAATGAATTAGTTCCAATAGACCAATGCATAATAAACCATCTAATAAGTTTCTATTGATGATATACCCAGAAATCTCAGTTAGAGGTGAACCTATGACTATTTATTAATAAAGAAAAAAGCATCAAGGAAGTACAATAAGGCAGAAAAATAACTAGATCTCGTCAAAATAATACCCATCATCACATCCATTGTAAATTTCTTCCTCCATCGTAGCCGACTCCCACTCTGAGCTTTCATAATTCTTAAGAACCTTGGCCTATTTACTTCACAGATTCAACTTCTCCAATGCTAAAAACTCCTTAGAGGAATGCATAGAGCGAAATTCCTTTGTAGCAAAAGATCTAGAAGACACAGACCATGGAAGATAAGAGTAGTCCTTCCTCATCCTTAGTTGTGTTGGTATAGTTATATCACCCTCACTATCATGCACCTTCATCCTCCCATCCTTAACGACATCGTTATAGGATGGCCAGACAATGCCACTATTATTTTCCTTGTCACTATTTGGGACATCGCCCCACTTTCTAGATATGTGTACCTCTTGGTAACCCTCATTAAAGCTCCAATCCTGCTGAACATGAATGTTAGAGTCAACCATGGCAAGACATTGTGGTTTCTCCATAATATTCTGCATTCCACTCTCTCCAATTGCATTCTTATAGAAGTCATGATGTAATTTTACACCTTCTTGCCTTTTATCATTCTTTTTTATATGAGTGGTATCCACATTATCCAGTTCATGAAAATGGTTACTAGTGGAAACCGTGATAAGCATTGCTTCAGCAACATCTGCCTGCCCTTGCATCTGTTCAGCACAAGTGTCCTCCGCCTCCAATTCAGATACAATTGAGCCCACATGCTATGCAGTCTGCACTTCCATATGAAAATCCCCATGCAATGTGTTCTCAGGGCTGATGTCTGCAGCCCATACCATAGCATGCCGAGGTTTATCATCATCCACTATCTAAACATTGGAAATTATCTACTCCTGAACACCATTAGCAACCGATTCCAGAGGATTTGAAGAGGAGCAGGCTATCCCTGCATCTACTTATGAGAAACCGTGCCCACAACCATTGCATTCCCTCACAACACCTTTATCTCCCTTATCCTGACAAACTGAAATAGATTGTATATCATCTTCAGACCTGCTACTCAGATGGACTTGATTCCGGCTCAAGAAATCTGGACCCCCTGCATCCTCTACTCTGTGCATGCCCAAAGCAGATCCAAGCATACCCTCACTCTCATCACCATTGTCCAGCCTTAACTCCCCAGCACCAATAGCTGACACCACCTGACCATTGCCAATCATCTGCGCCCAGACTGCTTCCCGCACATTCCCCTAAGAAACAAATTGTACATCATCATGTTGTGACATTCACGCACCACCATGCACATTACACTTGACCGCAAGATCCTCCCTTAGTCTGTTAAACACACTGGACACCCGTGGATTCAATTTATGACCCATGGCTAGCTTCCCCCTCTCTGATCCAGAAAAAGCCCCTACAACCCCATGACACACCGCTGAAACGTTAACAAACCGCTCCTTCTCCACCAACCGCAACATCAGTTGCTCCCGACCCTTGTCCTCTCTACCAGCACCCAAACTCATTAAGCCATCCTCTCTGACTACTCCAGAGGCCATTCCACTATCTTCTATTTGGACTACCCGGTGACCAGGACCCCTGCCCACCATTCTTGTAGCCCCCCGTCGACAAACAGTGGAAGAATGCCCCAACCACCTACAAGAATAACAGTAATCCGTCAAACTCTTGTAGATCACACGTTGTTTATACCTATACTCCTCACCAATTGTTATCCATACATAATCAAAGGGGGTTCTAGACATTTCCATCTCAACACACACCCGCAGATTAATAGGATGACAAACTGCCTGTGTGCGACTGTCCGAGCAAAGATACCTACCTACCAGGTTGACGAGCATTTTTAACATAGAAGGATTTTGGAAAGGTAGCAGAAGATTAGGTAACCTAACCCAAATCATACCATAAGGTAGATCACAACTCATATGAAACTTAAAGGACCATCGAAAAAGAAAGAACCTGAAAACATCGCAACACCGGGGATCCCATGACCAGGCATTGATGAGATCCTCCACCAATGAAAATCGGATCATGATATGATTGTTGTCCACCAATCCCACTATCACCCTTTGTCGGAGATCCCATGATTCGAAGACAAATCTATCAAAGGAGTCCACCGAAGATCGCCTCTGCTTGAACCTCGCAACCAAGGTGAGATCAAAGAGCTCAGAGGTATCCGTGAACTCTGAGTTTGAAATCTGAATATTCGGGAAACCATTAATGAGATTCGGAACTTTTGGGCTCAAAACAGCTTTTGGTAGCGGTGGAAGAAATTCAGGGTTAGAGAAGGGACAGAAGGATGCCACTCCATTCAAGGCCTTCGAAGATCCCTCCCCCACTGAGGGGGGGTGGACCGGCGCAGAAACTGTCGTTTTCTCCAAGAGAAGGACCCCCTGGCTAGGGTTCTGCCGTCGTCGTCCATCTTCCTCTATTGAAGTTATATGATGAACTAAGAATCCAATGTTTCCATGTAGAGGTGATTATTATGTAACTAGTTCGAGAACTCTAATAATCATTTAATAACCCAGAATAGCCATGAACATTCATAAGAAATTATAAAACTAGTAAATATGTCTAATTTCGAGCTCCAGCATATAATAGATTTATTTAAAGATGATATAGATATGATCTAATAACTTTGAGTTATTTGTTGGGGGTAAAAATTGAAACTATCTGGATGTAAAAGCGAGTTCTCCAAAACATAGGAGAACCCTTGGAAAATTCTTCAACCAACTGACTATCTTCATATATAATCATTTGAATAAAATTATGTAAAGATGAAAACCATCATGATGAAATCTTAAAATCATGTGTGGGGATGATAACATCATCCAACATGCCAAATCCATGAAGAAGACGATTATATGATAAGGGAATTCTTTGATGTTAAAATGAGATAATACTCTTCAAAATAACATATTTGGATGGAATGTGATACAAAGGGTTATCATTCTAAATCCTAGAAATCATGGGCCTCTATATTTCCATAGTGGAAGATGAATAGGAACTGGATTCCATATGTATAAAAAACTGAAATCATGATAGATTAGATAGAATACCTAAAAAAAGTGATTCATGACTCTATTAGCATCATGGGAATCACCTGAATCATCAAGGGGTTAAAAATTTAATGACATGATATAGGTATCTCAAACAACATGATCTAAGGATACCTTATGAATCACATGTCCCATGGTAAATCTTGCGAACTCATGATCCATTATAACACTTGATATCGCGTAACCCTATGATTATCATGAAAACAATATAATTATTGAGTGGTCATGAAACTAATCTAGTAGATCTTGAAAGGCTAGAAAGATAGCAATACAGGCTAGGAATGGGGTCATTTTTCACAATATTTTAATGAATTGATTTATGAATCATTTGAGAAAGTGATGATACAAGTAAATAAATTTCCAAGAACACACGATCATATCTCATAAATGAGTCTGAGAAAAAAATACCATGAAGAAGTCTTGTGATTTGTTTATGTAATTAGTTCTTGTGACCTATGATTGTATATGATTCTTTTTAATGGGATATTTTATAAAGGTCATTAAAAGTCACCATTATATAGAAGAAATTATGATATCTCTCTAGTTTTGGAGGAATTGCTGAATGAGCCTCTCAAAGATCCCCTATTGATAGAGTGCTCCATGGAATTACATAGGTTACCAAGAAGAACAAATGTCACCCAATACATTAATTTGGGGTAGGAAAAAATGGCTTATGTGGGAATTTACGCATCTCATAAATGAGTCCTCATCCCTATGGACGTCTCCCATGGGTGGTATTTTTTAATCCCACCAAATGAGGATCATATTATGAAGAATTGAATTAATACTCAATCCATTGAAATTAATTTCTCTTTAAAAGGGAATGTTGGCAAACCATGTTGGAAACATAATATTTTAAGGGAACATGATTGTGTTACCTTTGGAAGGTCATGCAAATGGATCATGCATGATTAAATATCTTATTATAATAATTATAATCCCCTTTGAGAATGCCTCTTATTCTTGAGAGAGTTTCCAAACAAGCGTTTATGATCATGTAGAGAAAACTAGATGAGTTCCTCCGATACTGAAACATGTTAGTCAACAGATTCATGAAAATCATCAAAATTTCCCATGTAAAATAAAGGTAGAAAAGGCATAAATATCATGTGATGTGGTGTTATATTGATATACATCAAACCTTCTGATGGGATCTATAAGATTAGATGTAGCCCATGGTGTCATGTCTATTGTTTCATGTGAGAGAGGGTCAAAAGGCCACATTCATCATGTGATGGGACTCAGTCATGTATATTCAATTATGTTATATGACTTCATATCCATAGAAAAATGGATTTATTTTCTTGGACATTATGATAGTACTTTCATGAGATCCATCGTTGATCATGTGACACATCATGGACAAGACAAATGATTATCCACAACAATGCTTGCAAGTTAGCATGATATCACTTTGTCCTTTTAAAATAAGTAGGGATATAAAATGGGAAAATACATATTATTCACATGAATGGATGACAGGTTGCTCTTTATATGAAAAGGGTTTTGTGCCCCATCTGAGCACCATTGATCATGCGAAGGTCCTCTATCAAGACATCTCAGTCTGAGGATGACCCCTCAATAAGTCAATGTGGTTTCTTAAACGACTTTTGATAGGGCCTCTTGGCCTCATGAAGGGACCAATACGGGTCATCCTAGATCCTCTGAGATCCTTTCCATGGGAAACCAAATATCATAAAGGCTATATATAATTATTAAACAATGGATTATAGACCATTTTTCTATTCAACATGGTTATGTGAAATACTTTTTATATGTCATGGTCTAATAAACCTGGTGATGGAATAACATTATTTTGGTCTCAATTATCATATGTCACCATAGAAGACCCTTGGTGGGACCATGTAAAGAACATGATGAAAAATCCCCTCCACTGATTCCAGCTCCATTTTGCGAGAGACACTCCATGAAAGGTGGCTATAACATGGGAAATTAAGCATAAAAATACCTCCCACTCAGAAAAAAAATACATAGATGATGGTGACAACCACATGGGAGATAAATATGAGACTTAATGGAGGGGAAATTAAAAGGATTTCAATACTCTTCCATGAGGAAAAATAAAGTTCATGGCTTAAGAAATCCTATGAAATGAAAATTTTCATTGACTGATATTCCTACAGATCATGTGAAGGACTTATAACATGTCATCCGGATCATGAGAAGGTGTTTCTTTGTGTCATCAGAGTCATGAAAAACCTAAATAAGCTAACGATAAACAAACCATGATGCATATATTAAATACAGATTGAAATGGAAGGAAAAATATGGAATACATAGGTGAAGATGGATACTCCATTCTAGTTATGCTTATCGTGACCTACCCAAATCATGAAACCATACAAGAATATGTTTCCCAAGTCTCGCAACACCCTCTATTTGTGTCTCCCTGATCAAGAGATAGCAGTATGAAATGTCACCCAAGTCACATGGAGTCATTTTGACATGTCCCATAAGTCTTGTGACATCTTCCAGACATGTCAAAAAGTCCATGGGACACCCTCAAGACATTTCATATATATCATTTTATGCCCTTCATACATGTTATCTAAGTCACGAGAAACCCTTCAGACATGAAATTTTGATCATGAGACATTATCCACACATGGAATCTAGATCAAAGGACATGCTCCAAACAATTCACCTGGATCATGTGATTACCCTTAGACACGTACTCTAGGTAATTGGGACATATAAAAACATCGTCAAACATGTCATATTGATACCCCAAACATGTCAGGAAGAAAATAAGGATGTGTTAGTAAGACATCACATGATATGATAACCATGTCCAATTTGTGTATTCTTGAATACCCATATTGAACTATATGAACATAGATTCCTTCTATATGTAGGATATGTAGGATTCCTTCCTAAGCTCCAATCTCCAACTACCATCCACCTTAGTGTAAGTCCCTCTTTATCTCAAAAATTCAAAACCTTAGGACCCTATCGCTCGCATAATTTTATCATTATTCCTCATTCACCAGAAAGTCAAGGATTGAATAGAACTATTAGAAATAGTATCCTCATTAAAACAAGGATTATTACGAAACATACTTATGGAGAAAGTTCCAATGGTAATATTCTTTTCTATAAATCACTTATTATATAAAACATGCTAAACAATGGTGATCTGATCTCTCCTAGGGATCTTTCATATCCCCCATCCATCAGTGGATTGAGGATCCAATTAAAAGAAAAATACTTTGATTTCTTCTATAAATATTATATATATGTCACCATATATTGTGTTGAGTTTCATGTTAAATATCCCACCAGGAATGCTTTGGTGCACCAGCCTCAAATCCATATGTAGTGAGACTGATTACATGGTATAACTTATTTCTCAAAGAGAGCATGGCCCACATTGGTTAGGGGTTTAAAACAATCATATAATTCAAATAATTAATCTTTCCCAACCATAGAATCCTTAGGTAATAATACTTGAATAGTTCCATGATATAACTACCCTCATATAAGGGCATCTACCTCGGGGTAAGTCTCGATGATACATCGATCGAGGTTGACTATGATTCATATAATAAGTAGGATTTGTTGGATTCCATCCAAAGGCCTAACCTCAACACCCAGTTCTTATGCTGTAACACCCCTATATTAAATGGTATGTCTTTTTTTAATTTATTCAACATCATATGTTTCACATGACAACAAATTTAAGCGAACAATGATATATGATTAAATATCATTGTTTTTAAATGATTGTTTTAACCTAGAGATTAAAATGGAATTTATTACTATTATTAAACAATGTTTTAAATTTATGTATTATATATCTATTAAAATATCTTTACATTCATAATGATGATTTTGTAGCTATAATATAAGAATGAATTCAGTTTTACACATTAAAAAGATATATTTTTTCAAATACATGTTTACTTCCTTTTAATCGAACAATTGTTTTAAAACTAAATTATAAAACTTTTATAAATTCTATTGAAAAACATAAGATTTATATTTAATATTTTAATTCCAAAATTATATTAGGGTGAAATTTTTTTACTAATCATAAAATATTTATTTTCTAGTGAATATTGAAAAATAACAATTTTTATAAAACATTAATTTTCCATATATTAGTAGTCCATTTATGATTTAAATAATAAACTCACAAATGAAGTTATAAAATAAGTTTAGTATCATATGAGTTAAAATATAATCTATTTATATCATTGAATAAGTAAAAAAATATAATATTAATAAATTTACTATTAGTATTTTTTTGAAACATAAATATTTATTAAAAAATTATTAATTAAAATACTTATTTAAAAGGAAATTTATTTTCATGAAATATATTCAGAAATTGATATTTTAATGTATTATTATTGTAAGATAATTTTTCAGAGTTTAATAAATTTCTAAAAAAATAGTTAAAATATTAAAATTGATATTTGTTGAATAAAAAATGATTTTAATTGGAAATTAAATTTCACACAATTAGAAAATTATTTTCATAAAATGGAGTTCATTTTTTAAATCTACATGTGAAAAATTTATGGGGGTAATTTTTTGTATTTTTTCAAAATAGTTTTATTTTTAATATATAGTGAAATATAATAATTTACGATATTTAATATTTTAATCCAAATACATGAATTGAGACATCATTCATGATGTAATAAACCATTAGTTAGAAATCACATGAATAAATAAATAAATTTATTCATTGAATAATCAATATTGTTGGTTTTGAACCAAATTAATAAACTAATGTATAATATAATTAAAAACACCTCTCTCTTCCACAATAAATATCACCCCTCGCCACCACTTCTCCTCATACCTCTTAAGCTTGGAGCTTCTCAAATTAATCTCCAATACTCTTACAAAGACTCTTTCCAATTCCTAGGAGGATTCAGTCTCAAAAATATACAAAAAAATGTCCCTTAAGGTGGTTCTCATGGTGAAGAATTCAAGAGGTAAAAACATATTTCCTTTTCATTTAATTTCATTTCAATTTATTTTATTCTCTTATTTTATCCTCACGTCATCTATCAAATTATGCATGATATCTCCATTATATTATAAATACTATATTGTTATTATTTCAGTGTAAAATCCACCATCTTGTATCTTCTTCTCTTCCTTTTATACTAAAAATGAAAACATCATCCATGAGGTGCCGATTTACCACCTACAAGGATGACGTGTTTAATTTTTTCAATTTCACCTTCATGGATAGTCATAAAATATTTTTTTAGTTAAAATAGATTATAATATATTAATTATATCTTATTTAATGATCTATAACAAGTATATAAATACATAATATAATTAATTAAACAAACATAGTTTGTGATGATAAAAATAATGTCCAAAATAATCTAAACTATTATCATTGTCGCCTTATCTAATTATTCATCCTCACCCAAAATAAACACTTGAATTATATAATAATTTAGTATTCTGAATTTCAATTAATAATATATAATTTATATTTTGTATAACTTTTCCCATTTTACATGAACTATCATTAATGTATACAACTAAAAAAATCATGAAAATGAAGAAAAAGGATACTCCTGAATGAGGAAATTAAATCATATAACTCATCAAAGGGCCATAAATGAACCTAATGAAATAATAATAAATAAAATAAATCTTAAAAAGTTTCTTAATTAATTTATTAATTAATATCATTTCATTATTTGATAAATTAAGCATAGGTTCATAACACTTTTGGACATAAGGTAAGTGTTTTCATCTCTCTTTTATTTATGAGAGATATGTCTTATTAACCACTATTTCTTGTGTGTGGTAGTTGACGCCAAAATTGGGGAAGAACAAGAATGAACGGAAAGAATTAGGGGATGCCTCACGAAGACCATTCGTGAAGACCATGTGGTCGATGCAGAGCTCCCCCTTCGCAAACCCACCACAGATCAAGGAGGTGGGATGCTCAACAAACACCTTTAACGTTAGTGAACCCGCCCCGGGGTAAGGAGGCAGGACACTAAACAATCTGATTTGACATTCATGAACCCGCCACAGAGAAAGGATGAGAAATGCTCCACGAACCCCGTTGATGTTTTTGAACCCGCTACCGAGCAAGGAAGAGGGATGCTCCGTGAACCCTATTGACGTTCGCGAACCCACCGCCGAGAAAACGTCGTCTTCACACCAAGAGAGCTCTACTTCACGACACCTATTTCCTATAAAAACGGGGATCCCCTTGAGTCTAAAGGATGGATCCTCTGACCATTCACCTTCTTAGCTCACATATCACAAAGCAATATCTACTCTGTGAACCATGAGATCATCAATGTACTTTTGCACCATGAAGCGCATTTCCCTTGGTTTGAATTCAGCCCCTCTTCAAGGAGGGATTCCCTTTGCGGAGCCCACAAGCCTTTGCGAAGCAAGGGGATCCCCAAGGTGACTCGGGTCTTCACGAGGCACTTATTCTTTGTGAAGTACCCTTCATTCACATATGCCCCCATGCTAAGGCAGGATCACTGTGCTTTGCGAGGTACATCGCTTCACATTACTAGCTTCATGGACAAGCCTTGCTTCACAAGGCATTGTTGTGTAAATTCCTTTCCACATCGCGAAGGACCTTCCATATTCACCTATTCCCCATGCCTTATATTGGTCACTTCACTTGGAAAAGCACACCCCTTTGCAAATCCCCTCTACTACATAGAGAACCAGAGCTTCAGAATACCTATGGACCCATTTGCTCTGCAACACCCTTTCTTGTTCAACCCTCTAGTTTTACACAATGGGATTTCAAGGTCCCTTGGGTTGTGTTTCCTGTTTCATTGCTTCACCTCATGCCTCTTCTCATAGGCATGCTAAAGGCTATTTCATCTTCGCATAGCCATGCTAACGTGGGCCCCTCAAAGGATCACTCCATAACACTCCCTCACCATGGAGTTGCAGATTCCTTACTTATGACAAGGGAGGGCGGGTATCATTTATTTATGTCCTAGTGGTGTGGATTAAACCCACATAGTCCGGGCTTCAGGATGTTAAACTGACAAACACCATCGTCCTCAGCACATGACAATAAACTGTAACCACTCTCCATGCATTGTACGTAGGGTTCCCCACCTCTGAAATTTTTCATGCCTACAGGTCTCCACGGAAGTGTGATCATTCCACACATGGAATGAGATCCCCATTATCAAAGAGGCATCTGTCCATGGGGAAATAGAAACTGCCTTGGTGTAAGCCCTAAGCCTTTCTTATAGGAGGTAGTACCCCATCTTCTATATTCTACCTGGCCGAAGACCAGAGAGGGGGGGGGGGGATGGGCACCAGATCCCTCCTTTCTTCGATTCCATACCCCTCTTCTTGTGGGATTTGTCGCCACATGGGCCTCTACTCTGGAGTAAGTTCCAGTCTCCATCTCCCTGGGCTGCGAACCGCACGTAAGCCCCTATTTCCTCTTTGGGCTGCAGACCATGTGGAAGCCCCTGTTTCCATTTTGGGATGCTAAAAACATGTAATCCCCATTCCATTTCCCATGGACACAACATTCACGATGTGATCATCGGGTCTTTGCTGCCTCTTGTTTCTCACACTGATCCTGACTCACATGAGCTTGGAGTAAGCATCGACCATGAAATCCTCTCTGGAAAGCCTAGGGTTTAATCCCCACAAACCCCTTCCAATCAACGCAAACATTGATCCTTTCCAAGGCAAGGTATGTAGAAATCCTCAATGAGGTTCAAGCCCACCATAATATGGTTCCTTCCCCCTTCACATCATTTCCTACCATTCCAAACTACATGGACTTTGATCCTTTCCAAGGCAGGGTACATTGGAATCCTCCCTAAGGTTTAATCACAACAACCATTGGTTCTGACCCCTTACACACCAGTTCACCAAAATTTTGAACTACATGGACATTAATCCTTGCTAAGGCAGGGTACGTAAGAATCCTTCCTGGGGTTCAATCCCAACAACCATTGTTCCCAACCACTTAAAGTCAATTTACCACACAATCTCAAACTACATGGACTTTGATCCTTTCTAAGGAAAGGTATGTAAGAATCCTCCCAAAGGTTCAAGTCCAAAATCCATTGATTCCGACCGCCATTCACATCGGTTCACCAACACCACCTGAACTACGTGGACTTCGATCCTTACCATGACAAGGTATGTTGTAAGCTTCTCTGAGCTTCAATCCCAACATCCATTTGTCCCAACCATCTTCACATCGGTTCCAACCTACCGGAACTATTTGGGCATTGATCCATGTCTCCTAGATAGGCTACTTAGGAATCCTACATGAGGATAAACCCCATGCAGTGGTATTCCGTGGTGACCCCATCTAGCGGTAAGCCGTTTTGACCCCATAAAATGGTAATACATTGTGACCCTATCCTGTGGTAAGCCATTATACCCCCCATCCAGTGGTAATACATTGTGTTTCTAACCAACAGTAAGCTGTTGTGTACCCTGATCGATGGTAAGTCATTGTCAATCCCAACCAGCGGTATGCCATTGTGTTTTAAAACCAGTGGTAAACTGTTGTCATCCCCTCTATTGGGACCCATATCCATGGTCCATCCATGTGACGTGAAAGACCAACCCGGGCTGTTGGCCATGTGTTAGCCCCAGTATATCATCAGGTTGTTTTCCTCTGTGCACACCCTGATCATATACACAATCCTGAACTACATATACATTAATTCCCTACCACAAGGATATGTAGGAGGTCTCATCGAGGCTCAATCCCAATATCATCATTTCCCAAGAGTCAACTCCATATCATTCTCCATCCACTTCACTTGACCATCCATTATACATCTTGATTATTACCTAGTCCACCACATCCTGGTGAGATCGTGCCAATTAACCTCCTAGCATCAATGTTCCCTCTAGGGATTTCACCCAGAAGATCCACTCTAATCAGTGTTCTGATTAGTATAATACATCTCTTCTAGAGGTTAAACCTGCGGCATACCATGTGTTAAACATGGGATGCTGAGAAAAACCTCATAGACATGCCTATGGAATATAATTTCCTGCATTGTACGTGGGATTAATCCGACTTATGCACCCTCAAGAAGCCTTATTATAAGTGGAAGAAACCTAGACGCACAATTGTTCTAGCGTCCATCCATGCAAGTGATGTCCAACATGACTACTTCCCCGATCAAAGGTTTCTACCCTGACCGGACCCATTGGAATGTATTGAATGAAGCAGTGTAATTTACCAACGTCCATGAAGATATGGAACTGGGAAGAGTCTCACGAACAATGTCTTGGTCTGTAAGAGAGACTCGGACTAGGTAACAAGTTCGGAGGAGGAATCCATAGAAGGAAGAACCGACATTCCATCATCCTGTTTCGATCAAAGACCAAACACCCTGGAACAAGGAACAGATGTCGCCCGCCTTGGGAAAGAGGGAATGTGGGGAAATAACAAGAATTTCCTCGTCATCCTCTATAGAATAATGCATGTGCCCCGGAAAAAATTTCGAAAATAGAAATGGTGAACCCGACTCGATGATCTTCACCTCAATGTGGATATTAGTTGTTTTCGAGACATCAGTGGACTATCATGTCACCGGATCCAGTTATCTAGCATCGGGTCCTACCATGAAAATAGTGGGCATGGCATGAAACTCACCAGAAGTTGGGGCAGTCAAAGTGTTGGGAATCTTATTCTGTGACATTGTCAGCATGGATCCCTATTACCATCCATGGATGAAAGAATGGTGATGGAGGACTAGACGTTGATTTCTTTGTTTCAGTACTAACGGCTTAATATCCCAGCATTCTAGGAACCATGCTGATGCATCAGGAATCTGATCTCCACCCACCCACCGATGTAAGAGTAGGGGAAATGCCAATGCAGCAACCCCACGTGACTCCCCTGCTTCTGTGACAACCT
The DNA here is from genome assembly GCA_963277665.1 of Viscum album. Lineage (NCBI taxonomy): Eukaryota > Viridiplantae > Streptophyta > Magnoliopsida > Santalales > Viscaceae > Viscum > Viscum album. Next base: position 287,532,826 of record OY728162.1, read on the forward strand.
CCACAACCACAGCTGTTGGGCTCCCCCGCCCCATCTCTCCTTCTGAAATCATTCAACGAAGGGTAATAAGTGACCTCATATGCCAATAATAGGAGCAAGAGATTTTCCTGACTCGAGATATGACCCGGTAAGATCTAGAGGCATTCGTGCATCATCACCACTGCCTCCCCCAATGGCCTCATAGGGAGACACTTCTCCCCAATCCAATATACAATCGTTTCAGGATCCTTTACCCATAACACCTCAATGACTCCCTCCCCTACACCGACGAGGTAGGGGATGTCTGGGTAACCTGGATGGGATCCCGTTTTAGGGCCGACCAAGGAGGGTTTCCACTAGGCCGTGCTGGTGCTGCCACCATGTCCCATCAGATGAAGACAAGGTAATCTATGTACCTACAGCACCGACCTCGGTCCGGCTTACCTGATGCCAATGCTAGACACAGGTCGAGGAGGATGCCCGCAAAGGGGCGTCTACATCAACTACTATGGCTCGGGCCTCCGCTGAAATATATCATCAACCCCCTATTTATGATAAGAAGCAGGACTTGTATACCCAGCCCAGATCTGGGCCCCAACCGCCCCACGGGCAGGCTGGGTTGACTCCTTCGGCCACCAGCGCAGGGAGCACCCACCGTGGACAGATCCATGACAACCACACCCAGTACAAAGGTCCTCCTCATACTTCCATCATAAAAAACATGGTCCTTCCCTGTTCCCAATCTAGGCATGGAGTTCAGCCCCATGCCACCTTCAATTCGAATGAGGGTCCTCCCCAAGGCAGTGAAACTCAGTACGGAAGTCTCTCCTATGAGAATTACACTGGGAATGGAGTTTTTCTTCCTGCCTAAGTTCACCAGTGTAGGGATGTTACACGTTCAGTCAATCTCCAACATGAGGGGAATCCCCATGTCCTGACAACATATGGTGAAGGTCCTCCTTTCCTTAGCAATCAGAGGGGTGAAGGTCATCTTTTCTTCACTATCACCCATCACGGAGGTCCTACCCGTGTTTGGCTCGACTAGTACGAAGATCCTCTTCATGATTCTACTTCTAGGGGAAACAAGCATGGAGGTCCGACCCATGCTCCTATCGGCTGAAGGGGAGGTCCTACAAGCTCCAGGACTTCCCAAGGATGACCTCCCCATGTCCCCTTTGATATCTATCCTAGTGATCCTCACATCCCATCTCATGCAGGCAGATGTCCACCCCGCCCCAGCTCCTGTTAGGCTGAAGGACCGCCTTGTGACCAAAATCTACCAAGTCTTGATGAACCATCACGGGGCATGAGAGCGGGTCATCTCTGCCATAAAAAGAACGCAGAGATGATTAAGGATGAGATAAATACAATTTTCTTCTCAAATTCTGAGGTGGAATACGACTCTTCAATGGAACACTCTCCTAGGTCCTCCATGCCAAGATCCATGGCAGGAAAAAGGGGCATTAGCCTCATAATTATAGAAAGTGAGGTCCATAAAATTATCACCTCCCTCTGCATGTATATCTAGGAGGAAAAAAATTTAGTAGCTCCATAGGTTACGGCTGTGAAGTAACCATCATCATCACCCGAAGCACTATATACCTTGACTAGAAATCATAGAGAGCTATTATAGGGACCAAAGGTAGACGAGGAGCAACATGGTCCATCGCCAATATCCATATTCACTGATCCAGATATAGCGGTCGTTATCCCATCATACCGCGATGTGGTGGCTAAGTCACTAAAATCTTATGAGGATAGTCTGAGGTATGGTAGTTTGTTGGATCACTCGTCATATTCTCCCCCGGCCTGCCTGCCATCTCATCAATCTACTTCGGTACCACTACGGGTTCCCCATCCGCCTTCGGTTGATGTGTGGGGAAATGAAGGGAATTACCCTAAATCCAAGACCAAGCGATTATGGTATATCCTTACAGTAGACCATTTCCATGAGATGTTTTGGTTGGTTGTAGTGCCTAACTTTTGTGCCCTGGAATCCCACACCCAAGAGGAAGTCGAGTGTCTTCGCCAGACCCTATGGGTGACTCATTTCGATCTTTTTCATCAGTGGGTGGATTACCCTAAGAGGCAAGAAAATTTTTAGTAAATTGGCGAACAATGTTTTCTGGTTGATTTGGATGCACTCCCTATGGCCTCGCGCCCTGAGTCACCAGGCCGCTAAAGGACCATCCAACAAAGATGCATCTGGAGCATCAAAGTTCTCTGCAAGATTATCAAGGAGTCTTCTCCCCACATACATATCCATGTTTTGGGGTAGTATGCGGTCTTCCTCTTCAGTCCTATCCGGTGACAACCTGATATTCTAAGAGGGGTAGAGGATATGCCTCTTGGCAGGGTCTCGGTTAACACGGCCGGCCTACCGGAAGGTGAAAATGAGCTTGAGCTTCTTGTAGAGGACCTACCCCCCAAGGTAGTTTCAAACTTCTTGGATCTGTCTGGAAGGATTACTCATCAAGAGAGTAATCTACTAGGCCTTCTCATTCCCACTGAGTAACTAGTCCAAATCCAGAATCCCAAAAAGGGAATGGAATACCTCGGAGCCATTAAACGCTCTAACACGTCTGGAATAGTGTATAAGGTGAAAGATGATCCTGAAAAATCCATGTTTCATCAAAAAATTTCAAAACCCAACAATATGGTTGATCACCTCCTTGATTAATGTGTTGTAGAGCGATGACCGGACTACAATTATCCCCGGCCAAGGTAGCAGGGGCAGACACAACATCCCCTCGAAAAATTGCCTTTAGGTGACTCTGGCCATCCCTCCCATGTAGACAGGGTTGAGGTTGGAACATACAGAAAGAGGGTGTGATATGTCAAACCAAATCCTCTTGAATGGCATGAAAATCCTTGGGAACCAACTATGGTTCCCCCAGCTACTCCACAGGTCACTCCACTAGCCGCTCCCTGAGCCGCTCGGCCTGTTTATCATGTTGAATATCCTTCCAACGCACTGGTGGTCAGGGTTCCCTATCAAGACATGGAACCCCATCCCGATGATCCAATGGTGGCACACATTCCCTGTCTCGAGGAATTGGAGACAAGATAGGTGGCAATCCCGCCAGATGGAATGTCATATCCGGTGTGGGTGGATGATATGCCAGCACCCCCAAGTTTTGAGAATCCCACATTTCCCCCTTCAATGGGATAGGGGACCCGCCACAGCTTTTGGCCCACTTCATCTGACGGTGTGGGCCCAGGTTATGAACCCCATCATAGTAATAAGCCTCCAAACATTGGTGTTTTGTGCAGACATTGGAAGGGCTTGCGTTTTTTCTGGTACAACCAGCTCCCCATCGGATCAATAGCTAGCTGGGAAGACCTCCATAGAAAATTTATTAACTAGTTCAATTCCAACACTTGGAAGAAGAGTATCGCAGACCTCTTCATGTTAAAGTAGAGGCCTGATGAGCGCGTTTCAGACTTTTTCACCGGATGGAAAGGGATCACATACTCTCTTGACATGCCAATGACTCATGAGAAATTTTTGACGATATGAATAAGGAATTTAATGATGGAACTAGTCCCCTATTTTATCACCAATAAATACCCTGGGGGATTTCGAGACATCTCTCAAAAGGCCCAACACCTAGAAGAAGACTTACAGTAGGCTAATCAGACATGTCTGTTCCCTCCTACAATCCCCACAAGAAGGGCTTCCAAGGCCGAGCCTACCATAATGGATGAAATATAGGCCCCTAGGAAACTATAGTGGTTACCAATGGAGCCACCTCAATATCCCTCCACCTCAGGTTTAGCCTTCGACCCAACAGCACCCATCTCAGAATCAGCAGGTCCCCCTGTACAATGTGCTGCCACCGCCCAGGCGAGATAACCGGGCTCTGCCTCTTCAAAAAGTTCCTCCAGCTCCTCGTTAGGGTAAGGATCCAAGGGCTCCCTTTTTAGATAGGAGGTACCAGACCTACTTGTTCAATGAGTCTTGGTTCCCCGTTTACTTCCGCAGAGCCTTAGAGTAGACGATTGTACGTTTTCCTGAGTGTAGGATGCCAGAGGTGGAAAACCTCACTGATCCCCCTAATTAATTCCCTTATCTCCTGATCTTGGGGCACACTCTCATGAATTTCTATGTGGTCAAAGACTGGATTCAAGACTAGGTGGATAACAACATAGTCAGGTTGGGCCCGGCTCCGGAATAGGTGGCATGTATTTCTATGAGGCAAGACATTAGCAGTGACAGTGAAGGCGAATGGCATCAGGTTTCTAACCGTGGGTCCCAAAAGTATGACGACTGGATGGCTTGTAAAATAGTCGCTCATGCCCATGGTGTCATCGTTGTGTGCCGGAGTTAGCCAGAGCCTTCAGAAACCGAAACTACTACTACATCATCATCTTCTCAGCCATCCTCTTCCCAGAAGAGAAAAAACAACAAGTGCAAGGGAAATAAAGTCCCCCCGCCAATTTCATCATCATATAGTAATCTAAGTAAAATCATTCCTCAAAAGATGGAGATTCCATTAAAAATAAATCTAGAAGTGGATAACTCTTTGAGTGATGGTCAAGGGTATGCCTCGGTTAATACCAAAAAGCTGGTAAACCCCTACATGAATCTTGACGATAGAGAGATGATGATGACGAAGTAGCAGCCGCAGAAGCCTTTCATGCTAAGGCGGTCAAAAAATGATGAATTTCAGGCCATCATCTCGTTACTTGGAGATGATTAAGTCTCTCCAAATCATGGGTATATTCTACCATTTTACATCACTGGACAGTTCAATGTCATAGAGGTTCACCGCTATTTCGTCGACACATGCTCTGGGATTAACCTAATCTATACTCGGACATTGCGAAAACTGGGATTCTCCAAGGATGATCTAACTCCCTATGACCTAATAATCCCAGGTTAGGACAGGACAAAATAAACATCGGTCGAAAAGATCCACTTGAATACCCAGTTTGGTGGCATGGTTTCCAGCACTGAATTTAAGTTGTCTCTCAGGACACTACCTACAATGCATTGATGGGAAGGCCATGGATTCACCTGCATGTGGATGTTCCTTCATCATATCACTAGTAACTCAAGAACTACCTTAAGGAACGAGTTCTCATACTAAAAATTGAATCATCTCCCTTTGCCTCTTGTGAATCCCACTATCTAGATGCTGACTATTACAAGAGAAAGGACAAGCAGATTCAGACTAACGAGGTCGATCATTCCATGGTTGTGATAGACCTGCGGACAGATCTAGACGACACCTACATATTTCCAATCCCCTGATGGGATGCCACAACTCCGTACATGGGAAAATGATTAGTAGTTTCTCTAAAAAGGGTGGAACACATTTCCAAGTATATGTGTCGCACGAAGATTACCTAGTATTATAATACAAATCGAGCTTAGGGGATCTTGAAGACTCCTACTTCCAAAAAGTATTGGGATTTCCGCCCCATGGAAACAGCAATAAATTATACATTCTTATTCCACTGAGATGGGATAAACTGGATCAAGACGACGCGCCACTATTACTTGGATATCATCAAGCATGGCCCCTTGGGATGAAGGCCAGATGGGATCAGATCAAAATCCACCATCGCTATGGTTGAAGTAGCACAGGGGTCCCCAGATGTAGCGTCCACTGCCACTGAGGCTGGTACCAGCCTCCCATCGATATCTGTCGACTCAGAAGAAACTCCTCCCACCAAGGATCCCTCCTCTATTAGTGTCAAATAGGAATTAGAGTATTCTCTAGTACCTTCGATGTGGGTGTCTCTGCCACAAACGATGAATTGGTACAAGTGAACCTCAGTAGCGAGGTAGACCTGAAACACACACTGATCAGTGTTGAAATGCCCCTCGAGGAGCACCAGTGGTACATGGATTTCCTGAAACAAACCCTTGATGTGTTCTCCTAGATTTATGATGAGATTCTAGGACTACATCCTCAGGTACCCATCCACTGCCTCAGTCTCCTGGAAAATCAGCACGGGTTTAAGCAGCCTCCCAGAAAGATTCACGCTTCTCACGGTGCCATGGTTGGGGCAGAAGATCATAAGCTCATCAGAGTCAACTTTTTTAATGAGGTCTAGACCACTAATGGATAGCCATCATTGTGCCAGTAAGGATGAAGAACAGATAGATTAGGGTCTTCTTGAACTTATAGGATACTAATAGCTAGTGTCAGAAGGATGAATTTCCCCTTCCTGTGATGGAATTGTTGATCGACACTACAACAGGGTTCCAGACCCTCTCCTTTATGGATGGGATTCCGGGAATTACTTGATCTAAATGGTCCCTGAGGATGAGGTGTCTACGGCCTTTAGGGAACCACTAGGTACTTTGTGTTACCATGTCTTTCCCTTTGGTTTAATGAATGCAGGTGACACCTATCAGCGGTCTATGCATCACATATTTAAGCCGATCCTCATAATGATGGTGGAATGTTACATGGATGATTTGGTGACCAAATCTCGCCAACATGAAGACCATATCAAAAACCTTGAGAAAGTGTTCAGATTCCTCTTTTCTCACCATCTGAATATGAAACCATTAATGTGAGCCTTTGGGATCACCTTGGGAATGTTTCTCAGCTTTTTTTTTGATATATGGTCATTGAGATTGACCCAGAGAAGATTGAGTCCATTTTCAATAAGTCTCTGCCGAGAAACATTCGGGAGCTTTGAGGCTTCCCAGACCACTTTTATTACATATATTGATTCATTGCGAATTCTTCCAGCAATTGTAAGGAAACATTCAAGGCTCATGAAGAAAGGCATTGTCTATGAGTGGGAAAAAGAGTACCAGACTACTTTTGAGGAAATTAAGCATTATCTTCTCTAGACTCTGGTCTTAATATCACCCATCTTTGACAAGCCACTGGTTCATTATGTGACTTACTTGGAACGGTCTCTCGGCGCCCTCCTCATCCATAAGTACAATGAAGGGATGAATAATAGCCACTATTATCTCATTCACATGCCCCTCGATACGGAGACCAGATACTACCCTATCCAAAATAGATTCCTTGTGCTAGTATTTTCAGTACAGAAATTGAGGCATTACATGCAGCACCATGAGGTACAGCTGGGGTCCCGAGTAGATCTACTGTAGTACATCATGAACCTCCCCATGTTGGAAAGCCTTATAGCCCAATGGGAAGTGATTCTCCAATAGTTCGACGTCAGGTTGTCCCCCCAAAGACTACTAAGGGGAAGGCATTGGAAGATTTCCTTGCCTTCCATCCAGCACCTATGGACCCGTCCCTGGTTATATTTCCTCGATGAGGTGATCCTCTCGATAGACCAAACCATGTCCTCCTGGAAGATTAACTTCAATGTTGATTCTCCTAGCTCCACCAGCAGAAGGATCAATGACCCTAGACACAACATAGTACGCCTGGGCATCGTCTTCATTACCCATTCACAATCCATTCTTTCGTATTCATTCATGTTATCGGAAGGCAACACCAACAAAGAAGAAGAGTATCAGGCTCTCATCACTGGCCTCGAGCTGTCCCTTGAGAATCATGTTCCCCATTTTCATATGAAAGGGGATTCCGATCTAGTCATCTAGAAGATCAACGGTCACTATATTCTCAGAAAGCTAGAGCTTATACCATTGTTGGAGTGCACTCTCTGGAAAATAGCCCAGTTCCCATCTAGGCCAGAGGTTACTAATGTTTCTCATTCATAGAACGATACAGATGATTTCCTAGAAAGCCTACCTACATCACATTAAGATCCAGAACAAGATGATCTGATTATCCACATGGAAGACTAGAGAGTCATTGCTCCCGTCACTCCGGATGATGATGATAGCCTGCAGGTTTGTCTCCTTACCTCCGATGCTTCCACGTCTGGACCATCAGGTCCCCCTGATACAGTGGTTTATGTTACTCAATACTAGAGAACCTCTATTGTCGAGTACCTCCAAAAAGGTAATCTCCCAGTAGATCGGGCAGACCGCGAGTGAATCTGACGCGGCACATTACAGTTTACCCTTATGGACGGTTCTGGCCATGAGAAGATCCTCTAGAACTGCGGGTTTGATGGGGTTCTCCTCCATTGAATTCAATTATTATAGATTTCCCATGTCATATAGGAGGTTCACTCTAGTTCTTCCAGGGCTCATCTTACCGGGCCGAAACTATCTCACCAAATCCAGATATTGGGGTACTTTTTTCCCTACATGATCCATGACTGCATCGAGTTTTCCTAGAGGTTCCATGAGTTTTGAATTCATGCTAACTTCATGCATCAGCCACCAGTGCATCTCCACTACACCAAGTACTCATGGCCATTTGAGGTATGGGGACTCAATGTCATGGGACCACATCCACCGGCAACAACTCTCCAATGCAGGTACATCTTGAATGTAACAGATTTATTCTTCAAGTGGGTAGAAGAAGATCCGATCAAGGAGGTCAAGGCCCATTCTGTAACATCCCAAGAAACTGTGTTTTATGTAATGATATGTTTTATATTACTATGTCTTCCTTTAATCGAACAAACTATCAATTTATAAAAAAAATATAACAACGAAGTAGAGTAAATGCACCAAAATGATTGAAGGGATATTTTATTCAAATCAGGAACACCATGGTAACTACAACTCACTGTGATCAAACGAAAAGCTTAGCTAACCAAATATTCCTATTAAAAACCCGATTAAAATTACAGGAATACCGTTCAAACAAACAAGAACCCTGAGAAGGTGATATGGGTGTTTGTCATCCCTCAAAATAAACATAAGGATGTCGGAAGCCACCGCAGCCGTACTGAGCACCAAAGGAATGACTTGAACCATCTTACCCTCTTTCTTCTTCAGTTACCTTGAGTTTAGGACACCCCGAGACCAGGTTTTATAGAACACCTATCCGGCCGTTAGGCACCAACGGCTATAATTATAGTCATTGGCTACCCCATGATCCATTTATCTTCTAATGTTTTAATTTTCAAATTGAACCGTTGAAGCTATGAGTTGAACACCCCTGAATGGTTCAAAAATGTTAATTATGTTATTTGCTGCAATGTTTAAATAACGACAACAATGATAATGATAATATAACTAATTTATTGTTCGTTTTCCCAAAATGTAAATTATATGAAAATGTCATTATTATAATTCATAAAAGTGGGAATTGATATTATTTTTCACTATTAATTATTCCTGTTTTTAACTTGAGAAAATAAATATTTATTTTATCTAATACATGAATGAATATTTTTAATCTGGTTGGGATTTGCTGTTTAGTTTACGAAAATATATGTGTAAACTCATGAATCATATATATATATATATATATTACGTTAAATAGTAAGTTAAATATATTATACTTACCTCTAAATTAAATATAAGCAATAATAATAATACAAATGTTTTATAATTTGATCTTATTATAATTAACAGTTTTAAAATTATGTCAAATTATGGTTTTATATATATTACAAATTATGTTTTTGATATTAATATTTACATGAATACTCTCTTAATTATGATATTTGAAAATAATTATTAATGTTGTTATGTTAAATATCTAATTGTATTAACATCATTAATATAGATCTTTACTTTTAAATAGAGATTAAGATAATTAGTATATATAATTCAATAATGAAAAAAAACGATAATATAATTTATGATATAAGATAGGGGTAAATAGATATGTGTATTAAATGACTTTGACTTATCATAAAATAATAAAAGTTGATTAATAATTGAATGTTAATAATAATAACATTTTTATAATAAGTGTAATAAATAATTAAAAAGTATTGAAGATAAAATTAAAAAAACGAAGAAGGAAGAGGCCCGCGTTTTTTTAAAAGCGCTGCCTCCCTCTCGGTCGTCCGACCATCTCCCCTCATCACGACCGTCCAAGTTTTTTTTACACTGAAATGCATCAGGTCATCTGATCTTTCTCCCATTCAATCTGGGCCATCCGTTTGTTTACGGATCTGCCTCCCCGCCGCAGTTTTCTTCTACCTCGCACACGCCGAACCAGTAGCTTAGGTTGTGTTTTTCTTCACCTAGGCCGGCGGTGGACCCATCTGACTCTTCTTTCCAGGTGTTTGGCACCACCTCATCCCTCAGATGCCCCATCTACATCACCACGCAATGAGGAGTCCCCTACTTGTAAGCTCCGGGTTTCACTAAAGAGAAGGGTTTTTGGTGCGGATTTCTTGGATCTTCGACCACCTCGATGTCACCACCTACTTCTTCCTATTCTCCTCTCCAAGCGAAGGTAAGGGAAAATTTTATTTTCTTGTTTTCTTCATTTTTGGTGAACATACATATTTTATATACACTATACATATATATATACATATATATACAAGGCCATAAGAACGGTATTATACATGTTTTCCTCTTCCTGCATGGAGAATCGAACTAGGGTAAGGGAAACTCTTGGGTTTTGTTTTAATTTGGTTCTACTGATTGCATATACCTATATACACTTTGTGTATATATATATTTATACATATATATAAGACAATATATGCATGTATACACATTTCTTGTATATGTATATAACCTTTGTTTTACAATGCCTTATGAAAAACAAAGGTTTCAGGTAATTTTATGAACATATAAGACTATACAAGTAAAGTATTATATATATATATGCATATACGGGTTCATATATTTCTAAAGAAAAACGTATGTGGAGTTTTCCAAAAAAAATGTTTTTGAGTACACAGAACATGCAAGGGGCCTCATGCTTTCAAAGTAGCATGCGAACCCTTCCCTTTCCTCACGGATATATACATATGTATATATGTTTATAATTTTTCCTTGAATCCGTTTAGAATTTCAAATTAAAAATATCTATATATGTTCAAAAAATTTCCTTGAATCCGTTTAGACATTCAAGTTAAAAATATATATATGTTTATAATTTTTCCTTGAATCCGTTTAGACTTTGAAATTAAATAAATATATATATATATATATGTTCATATATATATATGTGGACACATTAAACCCATTTCAGGTTACGATATTTGAAGGATGACCTTTCGTTTTGGGTATTGTTTTCAAAACCTGAACTGCATGCCAGGGGTCTGGTCCCTCAAGTTCTTGTGTACCTTATTCGTAACTCATGTAAGTTTAGATATATAAACATGAAATAATTAGGGTTTCACTAAATCATTTTTTTAAAGTCATGCTACTGTTGATAGATTTTAATAAAACCTAGTTTTGTGGTGTGTAGATCCCAAACACACAATCTAAATGTACATAAATTCTTTTATTATGATCGTCCCTTTACCTGAATTCGTATGTATTTCAAATTCGGTTTTTCAAGTAAAGAGTGTGATGGTTGTTTTATGTTTAAAAATAAATATACTCCCATGCATGAGCTCATGGGTGTAAATATGGCTTTTATGCTTAAACACCACATAGTCCATAAACCATGTTTTTTATTTTTGATGTTTCACAAGTTCTGCCTTTGGTCCTTCGGGTTGGTGCATTAGTCTATTATAAATAATCGATGTATAAAAATTAAATGGGTACCATGGAGTTTAAAAATGGTATCAACATGGTCTGGAAAAGGCCACCTTCTAAAGGGTTTAAATGCAAGAATATTATCTCTTGTTCTAACCTATCATTTTATGTAAGAAAGTTTTTCTTTATTTACATGGGCATAAGAATATTATTTTTCCTTCATGTCACCATATGAGGTGAAACCAATAAGTTTAATCCTTTTACATAATCAATATGAACATTTGCAAAGTGTATTATGGACTAAAAATGCAAGTTATGAATATGAGATCATGCTATAACATGTGAGGGATGTTTTGGAATTAAATGATTATGGACGGGTGCGCCTGGAATTATAAGCGCTCCAATGAATTGGGTAAATGATGAGTCTCATGAGACATTATGTGTGACGGTCACGGCGGTTAGCCTTGTCTTGTGATACTATGGAAACGGGGTAGTGGTTAGCCTTGACCCGTTTTAAGTTATGTTTTATGGTCATGATGCAAGGTCTTGAAAAAGTATGGCATTATACATTCCCTTCACATGTGATTATAAATGGTCAACCAGGGGATAGTTCAACTAAAAGGATATCCCCTAGATGGAAATTTCCTTTAACTATGAGAATGATATTATGAGATATGAAATGTAATACATGTGGTATGCTGTTATGGAAATTTTATGTGTGGATAAATCATGATATGAATGTTTTCTCTATTTTCACATAGTCCTTTTAAGATGAAGTAATTTTGTTGTAAATTTTGCATCATCTATTATTCACATGCTTGTGCTCTCTGATTTATGTCTCCTTTGAGGTTTATTTTAAGAAATCACTTCTTTTCTGTGTAAGTGGTTTTCAGGAATGTAGGTTTTACATGTTTAAAGGAAAATATAATGCCTTGTTTTATTAAAGTGTATTATCCTTTTCAAAATGGATGTCTTGAGAAGGAAATTACTTTAAACGTTTTAAAACCCCTTACTAGGAATATTTTTCTCACCCTACGCTTTTGTATTAAAATTATTCAGGCATCGGATTGTATTAATGATGTTTTTAAGAAGCAGCTGATTTCCCAGAATCCTAAGCTTCACGATCTTCTGTAGTAATGGGACATGATGTATTATTATAATATATGTAATAAAACTTTTAGTACATCATGCCCCATGGCCTCCCGGGAACCGGGGTCCTTACAGTTTGTATCAAAGGATGGGTTCATGAAACTCTAGAAAACTAGGTGGTATGAGTACATAACTATGATTGACTATGTAATTATGTTGTAACTTTCAGATGGATGATGGAAACGTATCTACCAATCTACTATCACTTCCCACTGAGGCCCTAGAGACCATAGTGTCTCTAGCTAGTGGGGAGAACTTTCTTAATTATGCCTATATTTTCATGTCATCCAAGCACCTGTATGATGTGTCAAACTCACCTAGGGTTCTTAGTCTTCACCGGGGATTGGGAAGGGATTATCTCCTAAAGATTATGACCCAATTCCCCTCTTAGGAACGTTGGGGAAGGTAGCACGAGGGACTCTTGCGAGTGTTCACGGCTGTTGATGAATTTGGCATAATGCTCGATAACCCCATTCAAGAAGCTGCTGCTGCCAGAGACCTCCGAGTGGACTACCTATGTCAGATTTTTTACTACGGCTTTTGGGGCCAGTTGATGAACTTTGGGGTGTTAGAAGACGATGCCACCCGTTTTTCTAATAGGAAACAGGTGTATAATGATGTTTATCGACTTCATACACCTCATGCTAAACTCAGGAGGTGTCATAGGTGTTCCCATGAGTTTAACTGCGTCTGTTCAGCCTGTGTGTGGTTTGTGGAATTACGGAGCTTTTCTTCTCTATGTGGTGTTCATTTAGTAAACTCGGGATTTTCTATGTAAACTTTTGTGAAATTGAAAATTTCATGTTTTCTTTTCTTGTCTCTACCTTATCAGTACAATTAAGTGAGTCCTCTTGAATGTTTTTTTCAGATGGTTGGTCAAATGAACATCTCATCTCTACCTGATATGTTAGTGGAGGTTATTTTGATCAGAACATGTGCGGTGGATAATCCATCCTTTCTCTGCCTGCGAGGATCTTGCCAAAGCCGTCTTGATTTGTCGAACAGTCCTGAGATTCTTCATTCATGTCAGAAGAATGACCATGTTTTTCATCTCATTGCCACTGCCCTACTCCCCTACCATAGGCGAAGGCGGAGATACTACGAAGGCATCTTCCAGTGTTTTACTCTAGCGCAAAACTTTTCTGCCAGAGCATGCTTCCTCAAAGCTGCTCAAGATGGCCACCTCAAGGAAGAATTTATGTTCTAGGTCTTAAATATCAGTCTCCTCAATCGCATCATACCCCTATAATACCTCGAGTGTGACGTAGTTCGAAGGGTTATTAAGGAATTTTTTCACTCGGACATTTCCGAGCTTTTCACCGCACAAGACTCCTTATGGAAGCCTGTGTGTAGTACACATGAGTAGGGATTCAAATCTACTGCTCAAGGTGAATATGGGATAGAGAAAAGGAGGAACTATGTACCAACTTGGGTATTCCATTAACTAAGACAAATATCCAATTTTGGTAATGTTGTACGACTGGGGGTTTTCTTTTTTTACTAATAGAATTGCGAGGCCACGATTATTTGAAGTGGGAAATAATGTAATATCCCAAGAAACTGTGTTTTATGTAATGATATGTTTTATATTACTATGTCTTCCTTTAATCGAACAAACTATCCATTTATAAAAAAATATAACAATGAAGTAGAGTAAACGCACCAAAATGAACGAAGGGGACTTTTAATCAAATCAGGAACACCATGGTAACTAAAACTCACTGTGATCAAACAGGAAGCTTAGCTAACCAAATATTCCAATTAAAAACCCAAATTAAAATTACAGGAAGATCGCTCAAAACAACAAGAACCCCGATAAGGCGATATGGGTTTTTGTCATCCATCAAAATAAACATAAGGATGGTCGAAGCCACCACATCCGTATTGAGCACCAAAGGAATGACTTGAACCATCTTTTCCTCTTTCTTCTTCAGTTACCTTGAGTTTAGAACACCCCGAGACCAGAATTTATAGAACACCTATCAAAACGTTTGGCACCAACGGCTATAATTATAGTCATTGTCTCCCTCATGATCCATTTATCTTCTATTTCTTTAATTTTCAAATTGAACCGTTGAAGCTAAGAGTTGAATAACACTGAAAGGTTCAAAAAGGATAATTATGTTATTTGCTGCAATGTTTAAATAATGACAACAATGATAATGATAGTATAACAAATTTATTGTTTTTTTCCAAAATGAGAATTATATGAGAGTTCCATTATTATAATGCATAACAGTGGGAATTGATATTATTTTCCACTATTAATTATACCTGCTTTTAACATGAGAAAATAAATATTTATTTTATCTAACACATGAATGAATATTTTGAATCTGGTTGGGATTTTCTGTTTAGTTTACGAAAATATATGTGTAAACTCATGAATCATATATATATATATATATATATATATATATATATGTTACGTTAAACTTTATGTTAAATATATTATACATACCTCTAAATTAAATATAAGAAATAATAATAATACAAATGTTTTATAATTTGATCTTATTATAATTAACAGTTTTGAAATTATGTCAAATTATGGTTTTATTTATATTACAAATATTGTTTTTGATGTTAATATTTACAGGAATACTCTCTTAATTGTGAAATTTCAAAATAATTATTAATGTTATTATGTTAAATATCTACTTGTATTAACAACATTAATAGATATCTTTACTTGTAAATAGAGATTAAGATAATTATTATATATAAGTCAATAAAAAAATTGATAACATAATTTATGATATAAGATAGGGGTAAATAGATATGTGTATTAAATGACTTTTGACTTATCTTATAATAACAAAAGTTGAATAATAATTGTATGTTAATAATAATAACGTTTTTATAATAAGTGTAAAAAAGAATTAAAATGTATTGAAGATAGAATAAAAAACGAAGCAGGAGTAGACCTGTGTTTTTTTAAAAGCGTTGCATCCCTCTCGGTCGTCCGATCCATCTCCCCTCATCGTGACCATCAAAGTTTTTTTAACACCGCAATGCATCGGGCTGTCTGATATTTCTCCCTTTAAATTTGGGTCATCCGTTTTTTACGGATCTGCCTCCCCACCGTGGCTTTTTTCTTCCTCGCACACGCCGAACCAGTAACTTAGAATGTGTTTTTCATCACCTAGGCCGGAGGTGGACCTAGCTGCCTCTTCTTTCCAAGGGTTTGGAACCGCCTCGTCCCTAGGATGCCCCTTCTACATCACCACTCAAGGAGGATTCCCCTACTTGTAAGCTCCAGGTTGCACAGAAGAGAATGGGTATTGCTGCGGATTTCTTGGATCTTCGACCACCTCGACGTCGCCACCTGCTTCTTCCTCTTATCCTCTCTAAGAGAAGGTAAGGGAAAATTTTATTGTCTTGTTTTCTTCAGTTTTGGTGGACATGCATATTTTATATACACTCTACATATATATATATACATATATATACAAGGCCATAAGAACGATATTATACCTGTTTTCCTCTTCCTGCATGGAGAATCAAACTAGGGTAAGGGAAACTCTTGGGTTTTGTTTTACTTCGGTTCTGGTGTTTGCATATACCAATATAAAATTTGTGTATATATATATATTTATACACATATATAAGATGATATATGCATGTATACACATTTCTTGTATATGTATATAACCTTTGTTTTACTATGCCTTATGAAAAACGGAGGTTTCAGGTAATTTTATGAACATGTAAGATTATAAAAGTATACATATTATATATATATATGCATATATGGGTTCATATCTTTCTAAACAAAAATTTATGTGGAGTTTTCCAAAAAAAATTGTTTTGAGTACACAGAACATGCAAGGGGAATCATTCTTTCAAAGTAGCATGCGAACAATTCCCTTTCCTCCCAGATATATACATATGTATATATGTTTATAATTTTTCCTTGAATTCTTTTAGACTTTCAAATAAAAAATATGTACATATCTTTATAATTTTGCCTTGAATCAATTTAGACTTTCAAATTAAAAATATATATATATGTTTATAATTTTTCTTTGAATCCATTTAGACTTTCAAATTAAAAATATATATATATGTGTTCATATATATATATATATATGTGGACACATTCATCCCATTTCGGGTTACGATCTTTGAAGGATTACCTTTCGTTTTGGGTATTGTTTTCAAAACCTGAACTTCATGCAAGGGGTCTAGTCCCTCAAGTTCTTGTGTACCTTATTCGTAACTCATGTATGTTTGGATATAGAAACATAATATAAATAGGGTTTCACTAAACCATTTTTTTATTTTAATTCATACTATGGTTGAAAGAGTTTAATAAAACCAAATTTTGTGGTGTGCAGATCCCAAACACACACATTAAATGTACATAAATTCTTTTATTATAATTGTCACATTACCTGAATTTGTATGTATTTTAAATTTGGTTTTTCAAGTAAAGATTGTGATGGTTGTTTTATGATTAAATATAAATTTACTCCCATGCATGAGCTCATGGGTGTAAATATTTTTTTTATGATTAAACACCTCGTAGGCCATAAACCATGTTTTGTATTTTAGATGCATCACAAGCACTGCCTTTGGTCCTTCTGGTTGTTTCTTTAGTCCATTATAATTAATCGGTGCTTAAAAATTAAATGGGTACCATGGAGTTTAGAAAGGGTATCAACATGGTCTGGAAAAGGCCACCTTCTAAAGGGTTTAAATGCAAGAATTGTTATCTCATGTGCTAACCTATCATTTTATGTAAGCAAGTTTTTCATTATTTACATGTGCACAATAATATTATTTTTCCTTCATGTCACCATATGAGGTGAAACTAATAATTCTAATCCTTTTACATAATCAATATGAACATGTACAAAGGTGATTATGGACTAAGAATTCAAGTTATGAATATGAGATCATGCTATAACATGTGAGAGATGTATTGGACTTAAATGATTATGGACGGGTGTGCCCAGAATTATACAGCACTCCAATGCATTGGGTAAAGGATGGGTCTCAGGAGACGTTATGTGAGATGGTCTTGGTAGTTAGCCTTGGCTTGTGCTACTATAGAAACGGGGTAGGTGGTTAGCCTTGACCCGTATTAAGTTATGTTTTATGGTCAAGATGCAAGGTCTTGACAAAGTTTGGAATTATACATTCCCTCCACATGTGATGATAAATGGTCAACGAGGGGATAGTTCAACTAACAGGATATCCCCCAGTTGGAAATTTCCTTAAACTATGAGAATGAGATTAGGAGATATGAACTGTAATACATGTGGTATGATGTTATGTGAATTTTATGTGCAGATAAATCTTTATATGAATGTTTTCCCTATTTGTACACATTCCTTTTAAGCTGAAGTAATTTTGTTGTAAATTTTGCATCATCTATTCCTCACATGCTTGTGCCCTCTGATTTATGTCTCATTTGAGGATTATTTTACGAAATTACTTCTTTTCTGTGTAAGTGGTTTTCAGGAATGTAGGTTTTACATGTTTAAAGGAAATGATAAGGCCTTGTTTTAATAAAGTGTTTTATCATTTTCAAAATGGCTGTCTTGAGAAGGAAATTACTTTAAACGTTTTAAAACCCCTTACTGGGCATATTTTTCTCACCCTATGCTATTGTTTTAAAATATTTCAGGCATGGGTTTGTACTAATGAAGTTTTTCAGAAGCAGCTGGTTTCCCAGAGTCCTGAGCCTCGCGATCTTATGTAGTAATGGGACATGATGTATTATTGAAATGATTGTAATAAAATTTTTAGTACATCATTCCCCATGGGCACCTAGGAACCAGGGTCCATACAAATTCCATCCTTGACTTTGTGATCTCCAACATCATCTACTGATTCAGAGTCCCTCACTACGTCCTCACCAATAACGACACGAACATTCGGGCAGCAAAGCTGAAGAAACTGTATTCTAAGTACAACATCCTCTCTAACCATACCTCCCACTATTAGGCAGCGAAAAGGGTTCAATAAAACCCTCTATTACATTCTGCAGAAAATATTTGGTCAGAATAAGAAGAGTTGGCTGAAAATCTCCCCAAAACTCTCTGGGCTTACTGGATGATGACTCGTAATTCCACCTAGGTGACCCCATATTACCTAGTGTATGGGATGGTGGTCATCTTGCCCAATGAGATCCAATTTCCATCATTTCACAAAGCTTTATATGGTCAACAAGCTCTAGATAAAGTAGCTGAAATCTTTCTATCTATGTTGGAAGCACTCAATGAGAATAGGCTTTGTGTCCTTTACAATTTGGAAAGGTGTGAGAACAAGATAGCTAGAGCTTTCAACAAGAGTGTTTGCCTCCTCTCCTTCATGCAAGGCGACTTGGTATTGGCCATGAAGACACCAATGATACCTGGCAAGAAAGCACCCATGTTGAAGACCAAATGTGAAGGACATTACAATGTTCACAAGGTTTACTCTAATGGATCATATTCCCTGGTTACCATGGATTGTGACCTTGTAACTCCTCCAACCAATTAAAAGTTCCTCAATCAGTAATTTTCATGAATCGCATGGTCCATCACGACCTTAAACTGTATGGTCTTGTATGATCTTAAACTACTTTTGATCCTACATGACCTTAAACTGTAATGTCCCGCATGAAATTAAACTATATGTCATCATGCATGACATTAAACTATATTTCATCCTATGATATGTTAAACTGCAAGAACTATGGATGGATTGATTCCCATCCTTATGGGATACATAGGAATGCTCGGATGCCTCATCTCAAGTCCAGCCCCAAGTTTCCTCTTTTACTACCCCTGGGTATAGTTCTCTTGGAGGATCCCACATGGTGTCGCATTGCCTTCTTTAGCCCCATGTATGTCATGATTACAATGTCCACACCATGTTCCCTCCCTCATTATTCTCTCTTCCCATGTCCTCACCGCATGACGCTTAACTGCATGGCCATCAAAAACTACACATGGATTGATTCCCATCCTCATGGGATACGTAGGAACACCCTGACATTTTGTCTGGTTTCCCATCAGAAACATCAAAATCTCCACTCGGGTTAGAACACATGGGGTATTGTTGGATTCCTCCCTATTTCACTTTGATTTCATCATGACCCCACCATACATCCCACCCTATGGATACTTTCACCTCTTTCACCACCCTACTTGACATAAAATGCACATTCACATCTATTCTTCACTCAGCCCTTTTCATGGGACTCAATTACCTTTAAAATCCAAAAGTACCCCTAAATGGCATGGATGCTCGGCCCAAGGGATATCCTACTATTTTGGGCTAACGCCCTTGAGGGTTTCGAACAACAAATTGAAACCAGACTCGCAATGTGAACATGGTCAGCTGTCGACGCTCGTTTGTTGTTCCCATTTCAGGTCAGAAGATACATGAACTATCTTTCGAATATGGTCAACAATTATCTTGGGTCATTATCACCACCACATATGTACCGAACATTGAGTGTAGTGATCCATTCTGCCCAGCTATCTCTTCAAGCTTTAGTTTTCCTTGGGTAGGAGCATAACTCAAGCTGTCGGACCCTTATATTATGGGGAGATCCTATTCCTACTCTTTTTTCCCACATCGAGCATTGCTCCTTTGGTATTAGGAGATATGATGCGGTAACCCCGCATGAGAGGCCATATGGATACAGATAGCTAGGAAACCCAGCCTCAAGTCCCTCAACCTTCTCATGCCCCTGGCCCATGTTCTCACTTTGAACTGTACGGTGTGGTATGGGAAATATCCTTATTCTTGGAGGGTTAATCATCGTGATGTACACTTCCCTCGTTGGGGTATCCTTCCCTTATTTGTGTCATTGTTGCATGATGTTAAACTACACGACATTTTGTAGAACTACGTATGCATTGATTCCTATCCTAATGGGATATGTAGGACCGCCCAAAAGTCTATTCTTCAGGTCCATCCCCATCTCTTAAAAAATCCTCGATCATCTTGTCCCCTTGGCTTGAATCCTTCCAAGAGAGGGGTATATGGTGTGCTATGGGATTATGTCCCGATTCACATCGGGTTTATAACAACCACACCGCATACCTCTCTCCTCTGATTTACTATCCCTCCCCTTCCCTATACTATTATTTTCAAGTCGGGTGCTCTTAAGTTGAGTCCCTCGACCCTTGTCAGTGATTCACCAATCTTCCCAGGAGTACTTTCGTTCAGATCCTGGAGTATCAGAATCTACCAAAACAAGCTTCCACTCATTTTTCATGCTTCATGTTCCCCTTATTTTGTTCTTCCATTATTTATCACATCCGAAGAGACCCCCAAATGGAATTGATACTTAGCCTAAGGGAACTCTTACCATTATAGGCCAACTTCCTTGAGGGTTTCAGACAACAAATTGATACAAGTCCAACGTTATGAATATGGTTAGCAGTCGCCACTCATTTTTTTTTCCATTTTATGTCACACGATATGGATGATTTGTTTTGAACATGGTCAACAGTTATCCTCCATCGTCATGCCAACCACATCAGGCCTTTAATTTTGGTTACATGATTCACATAATTTTCTACTCCATTATGTCTTAGTGTAATTTCAACACACCCAGTACTATCCCTCAGTGCACATTTGCACGTTATGAGGAAAAATCCCCAATAAGGCATCATTTAGGACCCCACACTGAATTATCCTTCAAATGTATTCCATGTGCTGTAAATTCCTCTTCCACCCTTATTTCCCACACTGTGTTTGCACATGTGGGATTAGGGAAAAGATCGAATCTCTTGGAAGAGTTTTTCTAATTCATTGGTCTGAGATCTAATACCTTAAACGATGATCTCATCATAGGTCATCCCTAGAACTACGTCTATCTTGATTCCCATATTTATGGGATATGTAATAACACTCAGACATTTCGTCAGTGGGTTCTGCTCAACTGAGGGCTAGGCACTCTTGGCATGTATTCTCTAACCTTTCCATGCCCCTTGTCTTGAGGTTTCTTTCTTGGAATCATGTGTGGTGTGGTGTGGGTCCCATCCTCATTCAAGTCGGGTATTCTTTATCATATCGTGCACATTCAATCTTGAACCACATCTATCATGTGTATGTCAGTGCCATATGACATTAAACTATTTTCCCTAGTCCCACATGAATTTAAACAATTAATTCTATATTGCATGACGTTAAAAGAGAATGGTTGTTCCCATTACAGGACCCTAAACTGTGACATTATCATCCTGGACACATGATGAAAAAAGACACTGCAACATGGGGTCCTCACTCAAGGGTACATTATGATTGGTATTGGTCACACACCATACCATTTGTCATTTCCTGCATATGGTTTGATTCTTATGGCAATGCCAGGAATTTCTATCCCAGGTCTATCGCTTCATGAAAAAAACATATATAAATTTAGCTTAAAGGATAAACAAGATCTATCAATTACTACTTCTTTAGATGCGAAGGACAGACCCGCACTGCCTATCATCCCTGGAACCTGTACCTTATCATTCCATCAAAATCACTACATATGGCATGATTCTCAGTCTCATGAGGAACATAGGAATGCCCGTATACTTCCCCTCCGGGCCCAACCTAACCTTTATTTTTGGTCCCTCGACCTAAAAACTCCCAAATAAACACTTGGTTACCAAGACATCATGTCCTCATTCATGTTGGGTAGTATAATTACCTCACCATGTGTCTCCCGCATTTTGTACCATCTCTGGTCCGAGCTCTATGGCCATAAACTAATAACACTCTGCATCCTTACCACATGACGTTAAAATATACAGCACTTTCGAAACTACGTATGGATTGATTCCCATCCTTATGGGATACATAGGAACTCCCAGACATCTCACCTCTGGGTACAACCCTAGGAATCTAGAATCATGTCCCCACTCTTTCAGCCTTCAGGCCCAAACCTCTTTTCGGAACATGTGGTGTGCCGAGTACCTCATGGATTCTCATTCGCTTTGGGTTTTTCAATAGTCGAACCATTTGCCTCATATGTCTTCTACTATCCTGGTCCAAGATCTATGACCCAAAACAAAGATCTTTCTATGGGAACATTACGTCACATTTGGCCATTTCGCTGCCCTATGCACATTCCACTAAAATAATTCCCCTTAATGATCCACCCTAGGATATTATTTTGGAAGCATGTGACCCCAGGACCCTTGTCCTTGGGAAGGGACTCGACTACCTCTATCTGATACATCTTATAGTAGTACTCAGATGTTTTTTGACATAGATACCGAAGTGTGGAATTTTCACGGGGACATTCCACTAGTCCCATGTCCGAGCTTTGTGATGCCTTTATTTGGATCCTCATCCTCTTCCAAATCAGAAGGGATCCCTTCACATCCTGTTCTCATGCCACATTGGATTACCTACCATCCTGTGTTAACATCCTTAAATTCCGCAGATGACACATGCGACATTTCCCATGTCTCGAACATGGTAAATGGTAAACCCTCATCTGTACTTCCTAGTGTCATGATAACAGTATAAAGATACTGTGTTTTGAACATGGTCAAAAGCTATCAATTATCATGATTCCACCACCATTGTGGTCCATATCTCATGAATCATGATTAAAAAATTTCCACTTCCTTATGTTCATGTGGATTTCCAACATACTCGACTTTACTGCTTCGAACATCTAGGTGCGTTATATAGACGGGTCAGCATCATTGGGACATCATTCACCGAGCGCCCCATCGCCCCTAACATGTTCCTTCCTGTGTCAGGATACTCCCATCACTACCTATTGTTTCCCACATCGAGCACGACTCATGTGGGCTTAGTAGTTTTGATAGGATGGGTACTAGCACAACCATGCCACACATGCCTTTCATCATCCCGCAAGATGTTAAACTGCGCTCTCAGAACTACGTGTGGCTTCACTCCTGTCCTATCAAGGTAGTAGGAATGGCCAACCACTTTCCTTTGGGCCCAGTCTAACTTTCTCTTTTGGTCCCTTGACCTAAATAAGTTCCTCTAGGGATACGTGGTGTGGTCCGGACTCCTTATGTCCTTATTCAAGTTGGGTTTATAGCTACCAAACTAAATGCTCCCATCTAGGAATCTTCACTTTCGTTCTTCATCCAATCGTATGACGATAAACTACACAAGCCCACATGTCCTTGACTAATTACAATAAACTTTGTTTCTACCCTGAAAATTTTTTGGTTGCCCCATGTTAGTCATGGGGTGCACCAAATCCCTTGCTAGAGAGCATTTTCCCTATCAGTGATGGAATCCAGCCACATCAAACCCCTAGAACTACATCCAACTTCATTCCCAGCCTCATGGGATATGTAGGAATTCCATGGAATCTTTCCTTCAGGTCCATCCCTAGGAACCATAAGTCCTGTTCCCCTTATTCTACGGCCCCTTGTCCCGAACACTTTCGAAGAACCATGTAACTGCAGCTATACCCTGAACATTTTTGGGATGCCCCACAACAACATTGGGATGCGACAGCTTCCTCACCAGAGAGGTCATGTTTGGACATAGGGATGGTCCCTAATCAAACTGGTACGTCCGCCTAATGTGATTCCACCACAGTGGTGTGATTTCCTAAGTGTTGGACTCCATTTGAACAATGCATCACTCCCCATTCCACGAATTATGTACCCTTTATTCAGAACCTCTTCCTCTTTCACATCCAAAAGAACCCCCTAACAGTATGGATGCTCCACCTATGGATCTCTTACTATCCTCGGCCAATGTTCCAGAGGACAAAAGGATGAAATTTCGAGTCAGGCCCCTTTTTTTGAACTAGGTCACTTGTCAGCCCTCATCTATTACCCCCATATAGGGCTAATACAATATAGATACCATGTTTTGATTATGGTAAACAGTAATCCTTCATTGTCCCACCACCCTCATAATGTTCCGAACCTTGGGTATCATGATTCACAATTATCATTCCCCTATGTTTGGATTAAGTCAAACACCCCTTGCATTACCCTTCTCATGCACTAGATCACATTGGGGGACGACACGTGGATTGTTCTGAGGTCCTCATCCTTTAATCGGGTGTCCCCCTTTTTCTTTCCATAAATCTAGATTGGTTGTTCAAACCCCCAAATGCTTGAATATTTGTTTTCAATCGTACATTTGGATGGAATAATAAGGTGGGTATCCCTTGATTCTCACATCGATCCTGACCCATGTGATCTTAGGGATTGATTTCTGGATGCTCCATGAATATGAAAGGAATGAAATAAATCAATACAAATAACATAATTCATGCATGTAGATGGCATAAAATGACCAAATCATGAATGAATGTTTGGTGGTTTGGAATTATTACAACAACTAAGGATCGATCCATCCCATGGATGGGTTGACCCCATCAAAAGAAAGTGGCAGCTCTACCACCCTCTAGCTTGTGGCGTCCAGGATTTGCTGTCGCCTGTTCAACTCCCGCTCCTCATCAGCAGCAATGGGGTACAGTTCATCATCCACAATTCAGGCCCTCTTTATGCTGGTCCAGATAACAGTAATTTCTTTAGAGGATTGAATCATGTGCACCTCAGCCTCTTCCATCTGGGCCTACTATTACAATATTATCTCTGATTGCATGTTAAGGGAGGCTGAGTGCTCATCCACCCGAACCTGCAGCCATTGAACCTCATTCTCAGCCTCCTGGAGCCTCTTGATGTTCACCACATTCCTCTTCTACTAGCCAACACCAAGGCCATGGTCATACTTCCAGATCATCTCTTCCATTATATCTCGGATGAGCATGTGGGGATGTTGGGCATCCACTCCCCCAAGGCACAGTTCACACAGTCATGAATGGAGTCTCTTCATCTATTCCATCCATTGTGCTTGTGGTGTGTCAACTACAAAGCACTTGATTAGCATCCCGGACCAGTGACAAATTATCATTCTATCCTCTTCATTAGAGGCTGGTTTGTCCCAGTCCATGTGGTTGGCAGGATCATATGCAGGGAATTCCCCAAAGAACTCATCAGCACGGTCCACGTCCGGTGTTTGATCAGATATGGAAAGACCTGGGCTGACTGATGGATCTTCGTCATCAGATCCCACCTCAATAATCTCAGGCTTGGCCCTGATAATGGTCCCAACATTGATCAGGAGCACCGCCACATGGTCAGTATGGATATCCACCTGCACGACCACCGAAATTCCCCTTGGAATGGTGCCACCTAGAGTACCAATCAACCTCACCAAGGTAGCCCACTCCATTTGAAAGATTTCACATATCAAAAGGTCCCAGATGTCATTAGCCTCGTCAATGAGTGGAAATCATGAATTGGGCACAGAATAATTACAGATATCAAACTCTCAGTCTCCTTCCCAGTTTATTGCTATTGGGACCCTGAGACGTGGCCCTCCGTATAGTATAGTGAAGTTTGAATACACCATGGGAGCCATCCAAGATTTCCAAGACATGCCAAATGCACTAATCTCTATAGAACTAGGTAAGGATTCTAAAGGCCCAGAATTTACATCCATTTAGGGATGAGAACATGTTCTCTGTATGAGGTCCTCCTGCATAGTTCAAATGTTAGTCAAGTGGCCAAGGTAACATAAAAGTAGATCCCAGTGAAGGGATTCAAGATTTAACCTCAAGAGCCTCTGCAAACTCTTCAAGATCTAGGTTTGAAACACCAACTTATAACTCCTCCAATGGGCTCCCACTATCAACCTCTTCTACCAGGAGGAATCATCCGATTCTTCCGACAAAGGGAATCAATCTCTCAATTCTTCTTCTGAAAACTACAAAGGCGTTGTTCGATATAACAACACCTTCACCTAATCTGGCATTGGACGCAGGGCATCCTGGTACTACAAAAATTCCTGCAGCTCTTCCAAGTATTTCTCTGCCTCCTCCTGGGACACCGCAAAGCTAAGCTGGATAGGGTCTATCCCCATCAAATCCATCTCGACATATTTCAACTATATCTACATATCATATGGGCTGAGGAATTTCCTATTGACTTCCTAGATGTCCCAATCCCCTAGGAAGATAGCATTCTCTGGCATATCTATGTGGCACCACTACTTCCCTGGAGCCTGAGTGGATATTCTATAGAATCCTCTCAGTGTCCTCCTCTCTGGGTAACTCTGCTCTTCTGAGACAACTAGCTCCACGACTGTTTTATATCTTCCACCCCTACCTCCCCCTCAAAAGGTGTGTAGGGAAATCACGGGGTACGTAGAGCTTTGAGAATCGAGATCATAAAAAGCCAAAAATGTGGAGAAGAGAAAGAAAATAGATAGGTAAGCACCCTATTTATAGGCGAGGAACTCGGGTGATTCGTGGAACACTCATCCCACATGTCACCACTCCACTTTGTGAACCTCCTTCGTGGGTCATCTTGGCGATTGACCGGGGGATTTTGGTGATGGACCCTTAGACTCGGACTCTCACTTCCTCCTCATATCCAAATTTGTGGGGGGGGGGGGGATTTGATGATGCCAAAACTAGGGAATCCTAATAACGAATGGAGAGCATTAGGGGACGCCTCGTGGAGACCGTTTGTGAAGCCCCAGTGGCCCCACGACTGACGCAAAGCTCCCCCTTTGGATACCCGCCACAGAAAAATGAGGCATGATGCTCCTCAAACCCCTTTGATGGTCTCGAACACACCGTGGAGCAAGGAGGAGGGATGCTCCATGAAACAGTTTGACATTCTAGAACTCGCCACAGAGTAAGGAGGAGGGATGCTCCACAAACCCCATTGACATTCAAGAACCCGCTGCCAAGAAAGGAGGATGGATACTCCGTGGACCCCATTGATGTTCGTGAACCCACCACTGAAAAAACATTGTCTTCATGATGAGCAAGCTCTGCTTCATGACGCCTCTTTACAATAAATACCAGGATCCCCTCGAACCCAAGGGAATGATATTCCAACCTTTCACCTTCTTATCTCTAAAATCGTGAAGCGATCTATGCTCTGTGAACCATAATCTATTCATAGTACTTTAGCATTGCGAAGTGCCTCTTCTTTGGATTGAATTCAGCCCACCCTTCAAGGAGGGATGCCCTTCACGGAGCCCATGGGCCTTCGCGATGGAAGGGGATACCCAAGGGGACTCGGGTCTTCATAGGGATCTTTTGCATTGCGAAGTACACTCCATTAACATGTGACATGCATGCTAAGGTAGGGTCACTTTGCTTCACGAGGCACATCGAATCACAATACTATGCTTCATGGACCATCCTTTCTTCATGAGGAATTTCTCTGTGAATCCCTTTCCACTTCGCGAAGCACCTTCCATATGAACCTAAGCCCTACACATATGCTCGGCCACTTCAGTTCGCAAAGCACACCCCTTCACGATGCCCCTCCACTACATGGAGCACCAGAGCTTCACCAGTACTCTACCTATGGACCCCTTTGCTCTGTAAGTCCTTTTCACATGTGACCCTCTAGGTTTGCATGATTTGATTTTGAGTTCCCTTCGGTAGTGCTTCTCATTGTGTTTCTTCACCTCATGCTTCTTTGCATAGGCACACTAATGAATATTTCTTCTTCGCATAGCCATGCTAAAGAGGGATCCTTAATGGATCACTCCATCACACCCCTCACCATGCTGTTGATGATGCCTTGCTCCCCTTAATGGTGGGTGAGTATCAGTCATATATGTCCTAGGGGTGTGGAGTAAACCCACCTCGTCCAAGCTATAGTAAATTATACTACCAAGCACAATTGTCCTCAGTACATGATGTTAAACCATGACCTCTCCTATGTGTTGTACGTGGGGTTCCACACCTCAAACACTCTACAGGCCTACTATTCTCCATGGGAGTGAGATCATTCCTCACATGGAATGAGATCCTCTTTATCGGAGCGACATCTTTCCGCGGGGAAAGGGAAACCAGCATAGTGTAACCCCCTAGCCAATCTGGCATGAGGCAGCACCCCTGCTCCTCCTATCTTCTTCCTGGCCAAAGACCAGTTAGGGGGTATGGGAACCCAAGCCCTCTTTTTTTTAATTCTAGATCTATCTCCCTTTGGTATTTGTCTCCATCAGGTCCTCTCTCCTGGAGTAAGTCCTAGTCTTCATCTCCCTAGGCTACGAACCACGCATAAGCCCCCATTTCCTTTTTGGGATGTAGACCACGTGTAAGCCCTTATTTCCATTTTAGTATGCTAACAACATGTAAGACCCATTCAAATTCAAATGGACACACCTTTATTGACGTGATCGTCAGTCCATTGGTGCCTCTTGTTTATCACACCAAGCACGAGTCACATGAGATCAGAGTAAGCATCAACCATGAATTCCTTTCTAGTAATCCTAGAGAATATGCCCCACACACCCCTTTCAAACTAAGTTGACTTTGTTCCTTTCCAAGGAATGGTATGTAGGAAGCCTCCCTCAAGATCAATCCCACCATCCATTAGTTCTGACCCCTTTCACACTGATTCCCACCGTTTCGATCTACATGGACTTTGATCCTTGCCAAGGTATGGTACGTAAGAAGCCTCCCCAAGGTTCAAGTCCAACAACCATTGGTCCTCCCCTACTTCACATCGGTTAACAAAACATCAGAACTATGTGGAGTTTAATCCTTCCCAAGTTATGGTACGTTGGAAGCCTCCCTGAGGTTCAAGACCACCAACCATTGCAACTGACCACTTCAAGTCAGTTCACCACACCATCCCGAACTATGGGGACTTTTATCTTTACTACGGCAAGGTACATAGGAAGCCTCCCTGAGGTTCAAGCCCAAAATCCATTAGTTATGACCCACATTCATGTTGGTTCACCAACACCACCTGAACTATGTGGAATTTGATCCTTGCAATGTAAAGGTACGTAGGAAGCCTCTCTGAGGTTCAAGCCTAACTTCCATTGGTACCGACCATCAACATTTCGGTTCCCACCATTTTAAACTACATGGGATTTTATCCCTATCTACTAGATAGGGTACATAGGAAGCCTCCATGAGGTTCAACCCCATCCAACGGTAAGCCGTTGTGAACCCATCCAGCGGTAAGCCGTTGTGACCCCATCCAGTGGTAAGTCTTTGTGACCCTATCTAGAGGTATGCCGTTGTGACCCCCATCTAGTGGTAATCTATTGTGTTTCTAACCAATGGTAATCCGTTTTATACCCTAATCGATGGTAATCCCTTTTCAATCCCAACTAGTGGTAAACCATTGTGATTCAAACCCAGTGGTAAGCCGTTATCATCCCCTCTGTTGGGACCCATATCCTTGGTTTGTCCATGTGAAGTCAGGAAAACTCGGGATATTAACCACACATTATCCCTAGTATATCATCAGGCCATTTTCTTCTGCTCACACCCTGATCCTATACACAATCTTGAACTACGTAGACTTTGATTCCCTGCCATAGGGATATATAGGAGGTCTCTTCGAGGTTCAAGCCCAACATCACCATCGCCCTCGAGTCGACTCAATATCATTCTCCATCCAATTCACTTGACAATCCATTATCCATCTTGATTCTTACCCAGGCCGCCGCATCCTTGTGATATAATTCCAATTCACCTCTTAGAATCACTATTACCTATAGGGGTTTCAACCATCTAATCCACTCTAAAAGTGTTCCAATTAGTCTGATCCATCTCCGCTAGATGTTAAACTTGTGGAATACCCTGTGTTAAACATGGGAAGCCCAAGAAAGCCTCAAAGACATGACTATTGAATATAATTCCCCTTATTAAATGTGGTATTCCTCAGGATTCAGTGCCCTGGAGAAGCCCTATAATAAGTGGAAGAATCCCAGACGCACTAGTGTTCCAGCATCCAAAAATGCCAATGATGTCCAACATGAGTACTCCCCAGACCGAAGGTTTCTTCCCAGAAAAGACCCCTCGGAATGCCCTGATATAAGTAGTGTAATTAACCAACATCCAAGGTGATATGGAACTAATAAGAGTCTCAAGAACAATATCTTCGTCTATAAGGGAGACCCAAACTAGGTAACGAGTTCCATGGAGGAATCCACATACGAAAGAACTGACAACCCATTAACCCGCTTCAATCAAGGATAAAATGTCTCTGATCAAGTAATAGATATCACCCGGCTTTGGAATGAGGGAATTCGGGGCAACAACCATCATGTCCATGTCGTCCTCCACAGACGGATGTGCGCACCCCGAAGAAAGCGTCGTAAAAAGTGGTGTATGTATACTCCCTATTGTTTTGTTATATCACGAATCACATGATATTTAGGGTATTAAATGTATTATTATATGGTCACTAATTTTATTGGGTTTCTGGTTAGATTTTATGCAATTTGATAAGAGATTCTTTTCAAAACTCCATATTTATTTCGGGTTATTCTTTCTCTCTCATTAACCCATTATAATTCATATATATTTTAATATAATCCTTATAAACTCTTTTTATATGTTCTAAAATAGGTATCTAGATCATTTAATATTTATTTGATAGTAAATACATGTTTTATAAGGATCTATTTTCAATTATTGGCAATAAGAAAGCTCGATTAATTATAAATTCCCCATTTCATATCTGTTTTCAAGTATACTTGATAATTGGTATTATGTAACCATTATATTTTATAAATTACCCATTTTAATAATGAAAAACTATATTATCTAACTTCTAGTTTTATGATAACTATTATGACTTTGTATGATTTAAATAATCTTATATATTTTTCGTTAAACTACACTGAAGTGGACCATTTCTAATGTTTTATAAAAACTCATTTTATATATTTTAACATAAGTTGGAAATAATTTATGCCTAAAACATAGTTTAATTATCCTTCCATTTTGTTTTCTAATATATATATGATTGTAACTTTTCTGTATGACAAATAAAAATGATTTTCTAAAAAAACTATTCTTTGAAAAATTTAATAGGGTATTTCTCTCAAACATTTCTAAATGATTTTATTTGTGTATTTTCATCAATTATTATAATTAAAATATATTAATGTTTTATGGGACTCTTTGATTTAAATGTATACTTTTAATTGATTATTGTATATATGAGGAATACACGGGACATAGTAAGTTGTATGCGGAGCCTTCCAAAGACCCTCAATGCATCGGTAGGTATCATGAGAAAAACTAGATTCAGTTTTTACCCATTAATGTATGGAGTCATGGATGAAGTGTGGATAGTTTACTTATGATTTCAAACATTACGCATTCCCTAATTATGATGTTAGTAATTTAAAATCCATGTAAGTGTTCAAATAATATAATATCCATAGATAATTTTCATTCTCATGTGTATAGTTATAGGTCATTATTATTATTTTTAATTTATTTATTTCATATTATGAATGATATTACATTCCAATGGCATGAGTTTTAGTCATTCTACAAGACTTATAATTTATGTTATCTTCTATTGTATTTCTATTCCTTACTGAGCATCAGAGCTCACCCATTTCTAAAGTTTTATTTTTCTCTAGGATGCGAATATGCGTATTATGAATGACTTTTAGTTATTGTAATAACCATGTTCTTCATATGAGGTACTGTTTCTACCTTTCTTTTTTCCTTTGAGTTGTTTTTTTCAAAAACAAGGAAAATTGGAAAAATGTAATGTTTTAGTTGAACACATAGTTATATCCTATGTACATGACATGTACTCTGGCCAGATGGGATGGGGATACACGGTGGGTGATTTAGTTGGCTAGGAAGAGAAGAAAAATCCACAACACACCATGTACTTCCTAGTACATGTCGTGTAGTCATGTCGACAAGGTCAGTGAGGGATGCGTAGAGTGGGCCGGTGAATTTATGAACAGTAAAATAATACACATTCCATTTATACTAACATACACATCATGTTCTACTAATACATGGCTTAAAATAGGCATTAGCCTTGTTTTCACTTTTTCTGGACACAAGAGACGCAAGGTGAAGAAGAACGAGCCGCGAGATCGATTCATTCTCTGATTTTTTCACCCTGATCCTGATTCCAGTGTCGTCAGTACCGTTGGATTCCTCATAGTAAGATATTTATTCTCCTTTATCCTTTCATGATGATTTATATTCATGAGGATGTTATTTATTATTTATTTATTTATACATTTTCATATATCTATGTCGTTCTAGGAAGATTCAAGGGTCGACATAGAATTATATCAATTATACAGCATTGAGGTGGGTGGTCTTGTGCCTTTTGTAAAATTTCGAGTTGATTATATGTGCAAAAATGATATGAGACCGTTTTTGGGTATTGTTTTGCATAAAAATTAGAACCTGTTGAAACCTAATGATGTTTAGGTATTTCAATATATGAAATTGAATCATGTGATTGCTGATTTTTTGATTAAGGGACACCCCATGGGTCTGTTTCCCATGGTTATCCATTTGGATAAAACTCTTCTGAGGAGTGTAAATTTTTTCCCTTTTGTGGTTTATTAGAATGATATATTGTTATATAAAATTCCCCCATGAGTTTTTATGATTAAAACTGTGAAATAGTTTAATTTTCATGTGGTTTCTATAATGTAAATTCCTAACATGAGTTGTTATGTTGAAATCCATGTGATAGGTTAATTCACACGTATTTTTTTAAATGAAATGATAAATGATTAAAAGAGGTTATTATCCATGGGTGATCCATAATATCAGTTAAAAGACAATGTGAGGCTCATGTGACTAATTCCACCTTGATTACGTTGGGTGAACCATTGTCTCGGTTAAAATCCAATGGACAGACTTAAGCAGTGAATTACATAAGGTCTGTGAGCGAGCCATAGATTTGGTGGCCGGGCCCACAGAGACTTCTTTGTAAATGCCAAGTGATTCCTTTGTCCATTGAAGGATACACAGGACAGACTCTATTGGCAACATAACAATTGATTAAATGCTGATATACTTAAATGAGAAATGGTTATGTCCCGATTTGATGATTACTTATTTATAGGGGGTCGATGGGTCTAGGCCGAACATCGAGACCTTAGTTCACATATCATGTAAAATGAAATGGAAAGACTTATTATGTCTCTTCCAAGCCAAATAACTAGCTTTCATTCGGTCATTACTTTTTATCCGGATGATCATCTAAGACATGGGATGTGTTTACTTTTATACGTGGTATTGGCATGCTAAATCTAAATCATGAGATAGTCATACATAAATGAAACTAAACTACTAATGAACATAAACAGAATAAATGGATAGTTTACTTGAGTATCACGATTGTTGTTTTCTTTTACTGCTATTTCATATATTACTTAACTATTTGGAACAGATCTTTAGTTGCTTCCTACTGGTATTAGTCTCACACCCTGTTTGGGTGATGCTTTGGGGCCAAATAGATTATATTATTGCTAGTGTAGTCAAGGGAAATCTCCCTTATGTAGGTACTTGATTTCTTCTTAGGAGCAGGAGAGCATGAAACCATGATAAGGCTTGCAATGCTTCTGAGTTAATTTTCATTTTCTACACTTCTATTGTATTTGAATCTGATTGCAGTGTATCATGTTTTAGATTCTTTCTTAGAGAATATAACACGATCCATTATCATTTTTATGGTTTAGACTTGGATATTTATCTATCATACATCCACTACTTTGTTTCATTCGTATGTTGTTTACTACTTCCATTAATATATTGTTTTTTATTCCTTTGTGTTATACTCTACCAATGAGGGAATATTTTCCACACCATCAAATCCAAGGCCCTCTATACTTTTTGGTAGCCTCTAGCATTTGGGGAAATGTAGTTGAGGCCATGTGGCCAACCGGTCCAGCTATCGGTTTAGTGGTAAGCCATGTCGGGAAGTTACAAAGTGGTATCAGATGCTTTATTTCTTCTTTTACTTACTATTTAGATCCAATAGACTGGATAGGATGGTTAGAGGAATTTTTTAAAAAATTGTGCCCAGGATTAGCAAACCCACACACATGGAAAAGATGAATTACCTTGAATGAATTGTGATATTTATTATTTTTCAGTTTTACGGATTTCACCATTAGGCGACGCACTTGATTTCTGCTATTACTATTGATGAAATTGTGGGTTTTATTTTTATTACAACCCAATGAGATGAGGGTATGTCATCTCATGCATTATATAGGAACTTGTTAAAATAACATTCTAGTCATTATCTCATTTCATCTATGATACATTAGTTATCACATGATATTTTCATTGATGATATGATAGCTATGCCTGCTATTGTGATATAATTATTGTTATGTGCTATGGTTTGGATTAAATGGATTCCAACCTTTGGTTCCTGAGGAGTATGGTCCCTCTTGTACAGTAATTTGGTAGATCATGATTTATCTTTTATCTATAATTTAATTATAATACGGTCTGCTCATATTCTTAACTTTAATTCGTGTGGATTATGGGCCCCCACGGATAGGAATTTGGCATCCTGCAGGTTGGTATTCTATAGAAAAAGGGTTCTTTGGGAAGCTAGAGATTTTTCTTAAAAACCATTTATACACGGCTTCTAGTCTAGCATAACAAATTATGTGTTCTTCCTGTTCAGGGATGAATGTGTTCTAAGTTTTTATAATAACACACCGTGTACCATGTATACACGTCCTGTAGTCCTTGATCATGTAACCTGCCGTGTGAGGATGGAAAACGGGTTTTCAAGATTTGAGTAGGACATGCTGTGTAATGGGATACATGTTGTGTATAAGTAGACAGTGGATCGTTCCTTATTACTAATGACACGAGTTGATGAAACATTTTTATGTACACATCGTGTCTATGTTGAACATGCCATGTAGTATCACATTGGAAGAAACATGTATTTCAATTGTGTAAAAGTACTTGGGCATGAAGGAAACTCAAGTACATGTCATGTCTGTTGGGGAACACTCTGTGTACATGGGTTGTTACATGTCCATATTGAGAAGAAGTACACTCCATGTAAAGGCCTAAGAGAATACACTATGTAAGGGGTAATACACGCCATGTAATCATATTTTGAAAAGGATGAGTGTTTTACATAGCATGTTCCGTTATTGAACTTCTGAGTAATAGTTTCTTTTTCATTAAGTCGGTACTAAGGCATGTTTGATGGACTTTATAGATTCATGTCTCCACAATTACCATGATATTTATTCCAGGAGAGTGGAGATGAGAATACTCCTGAAGTTGAGGGCCATGGGATTCTGATGGATCCTTGAGTTTTTTCAGATGTGCAACTAGCCATTATACTGGACACAAGTTCAGACGCATAGTTCCATTAAGTTTTTTTCAGGACCATGCAGACCTTCCAGGGATCACCCTAGGCTACCACATCTATGGTAGAGCTGACATGTATCTTCTAGAAGTAGCAACCACCGTCTTTTTCAAGGGATGGTGGAACATAGGATCCAGAATCATTGATGGAATATGTGATGACTATATTTGAGCATCATGACATTCCTCCTGATTGGAGGGTTAAGCTTCAAACTTATATGCTACGTGATTCTTACAAGAGGTGGTGGGATGTTTTCACATAGACAGATTTCCATCGGGACCTGGCATGGGGAGACTTCCAGATAGTATTCTATGACTACTTCTTTCTTGAGACCCTAAGGTCCAATCGAGCCTAGGATTTGATGAATCTAATGTACGTTACTATGTTAGTGATGGACTATTCTTCCCGTTTTACAGAGGTTCAAAAAATTTCACCAGTTCTGATTGGTCACTAGGCATTGAGATATATGATCTATGAGGATGGTCTTTGATACAAAATTTGAGATAGAGTGATGATTTTAATGTTTCCTTTCGTTCATTCCATTGTGAAATAGTCGATGATTACTGATAGCAACCTACGCGAATCTAGGGGTGTGATCCAGGGTAGTTCAGCACCACGATCTGGTACTGTCTCGACCAGAACCAAGAAGAATTGGCTAGAGTTTTCTCATGGTAATAAGAGCAGTCAGGATGTATCTTCTTGTAGCTAGGAGAGGTGTTATCACTGTGGAAGATTTGGGCATACTATAATTTAGTGTCTGAAGGACCCAGTTGAGTGTCAAGCTTGCAGCAAGATGGGCTATCTAGAGCGCTTCAGCAGGATGTTTCCACCTGTGGCTAGTGATAAAGGTTTTTTATAGACTACCCATACATGATAAAGGTAAGTGGATTCTCAGAAGTCTGGAAACTGGAATACATCAGGGCATGTCAACTAAGGCAGTGAGCATGGTTGTGGAAGCCAGACCTCAGTATATCAGCAATAGTAGGGCGGGCAGCTCAGGGTAGCCAGGCAATGTCACAGGCTCTTGGTAAAGGTATGACATATGTAGTGCAACAGACCCAAAAAGAGTATCATCCCAAAACTACTACTATCAAATGTACTATTCTAGTTGCCTCTATTTTATCTTCTGCACATTTGACACTAGAGCTTCTTATAGTTTTATATTTTTTCCCACTGTGGAGATCCTTATGATTTTTGTTTACACTTATAAGAATTCTAAGATGATAGACACCCCGTTTGTGATTAGAATAGTAGGTTTGTGTCTGTAAAAGGAGTTCCCCCTTGTGATTGGTGGATGTTTCTTCTTTCTAAATCTCTATTTCGTAGAGATGACGGAATTTTTTTCATCCTCAGAATGGATTAGCTGGTATCCTATCAGGCCTTCGTTTACTACTATTTTCGCAAGGTGAGTTTTATGTCACCTGAGGGCGGGAATTTTATATAAAAGTCTTCATGGGATGTCCAGGAGAGCTAAGCTGGACCTGAGCATCATGGGCTAGGTGGGATGACAACCAAGATCAATAGTTTATATCTAGATGATCAGAGAACATATCTGGTAGATTTTCTTCCAGTGGTTTAACATTTCAGACACGTTTTCCCAGAAGACTTCTCATGCTTACCTCTGGTTAGAGAGGTGGAGTTCACTATAGAGCTAGTTCTAGGAGCTACATCAGTATCATTTCCTCCTTAAAGTATGTATATGATGGAGTTGCAAGAGCTCAAGAGGTAGTTAGAAGATCTGGAAGCTAAGGTTTATATCTAACACAATACTTCTCCTTGGGGTTAACTAGTCCTTTTAGTAAAAAAAGAAAGATGGTAACCTTAGGCGATGTGTGGAGAATCGAAAACTGAATCATTTGATGGTTAAAAATTGATATCCCTTAACATGTATTATTGAACTCTTTGATCAACTTTTAGAATCCCAGGTGTTCTCAAAGATTGACTTAAGTTTAAGATATCACCAGGTACGTGTTCGACCAACAGACATACCACGTACAACCTTTCGTTGTAGATATGGTCTCTATGAGAGCTTGGTCATTTATTTTAGTCTCAAGAACCACCAACATTTTTCATGGAGCTGATGAACTGAGTGTACAATCCTTACCTTGATTCTTTTCTGGTGGTTTTTATGGATGATATCTTGGTGTATTCTCACAATCGACATGACCATGCAAAAAAACTTGAGATAGTTGTGAATACACTGATAGAGAATCAGTTATATGCTATGATAAAAAAATTACACTTTCGGATGGATCATATTATCTTCTTGGGTCACATCATCTTAGAAACTGGAGTATTAGTGGACCCTGAGAAGGGGAGAGCAGTAGTTACCTGGAAGGAGCCCAATAATGTTTTTGAGGTTCGAAGTTTCTTGGGGCTAGCTAGTTTCTATAGGCTTTTAATATAGGACTTCTCCTATTTAGAAGCACTGATGACGGACTTGACTAAGAATGGTTTGAAGTTTGAATGGTCAAATTCTTGGGATGCATCCTTTCACGATTTTAAGGGACATTTGTCTTTAGAATTGATACTGATATTTCCTGAACCGGGAAATATTTACAATGTATACTGTGATGCGTCAGGTATTGGGATGGGATTAGTGTTTATGTAGGAAGATCGAGTAGTTGTGTAAAGTACTCAAAATTTGAGGTCACGTGAGAGAAATTACCCGACCCATGATCTCGAGTTGGATGTGGTTGTTCATGCTTTTCACTAATGGAGATATTATTTATTGGGGCCTGTTTTTTTGGTGTAAACAGACCAGAAAAGTCTCAAATACATATTCATTCATTGTGATTTTAAAATGATACAATGAATGTGGGTGGAATACCTTTATTCTTCTTACTTTGAGCTTGCCTATACACCTGGAAAAGGTTATGAAGTGGCCGATGCACAGAGTAGAAGGACTCAAATATAGGTAGTGCAGGAGGCCATTGGTGAGTCGAAGCTTATGAAATTGTTTTATAAGATACATTTAGAGGTTCAAAATTGTTATGGACAGAAATATCTTTCATATCTGGTAGTTACATATACCCTACTAGATAGAGTATGATGGGGCAACATTTTGATTTCAATAGCCATGTTCTATGGGAGAGTATTGTAGTTATAGACCCTCCCCCTGGATGGACGATAGGTGAGGATGATGTTCTGTGTGTCCATGGATGTGTGTGGGTTCTAGGGGATATATGCGAGGAGCTGATTCATGAGTTTCATGATTCAGGTTGGGAAGCGCATCCCAGAGTCTCCATGATATACCGTGACTTTCTCCATTAGTACTGCTGGTCGGGAATGAAGTGAGACATAGCTGGTGTTGTTACGAGGAGTTCCACCTGTCAATAGGTGAAGGAGGAACATCAGTGTAAAACGGTAATTTTACAATAGATACCCATTCCCAAGTGGAAATGGGATGATGTCACGATGGATTTTGTGATGGGTTTACTGAGGTCTCCTAGTGGAAATGATGCTATGTTGGTGGTGGTTGATATGCTTATGAAGGTCTCTCACTTTTTTCTAATCAAGAAGTCCTTTGGTGTAGATGAGCTTGAAAAGCTATATATTTTGGAGGTGGTATGACTTAATGGGGTTCCTCATTCTATAATTTCATATAGGGACCCCTACTTTATATCTCGTTAATGGCAGAGTTTTTAGAGGGCACTGGGTACACAAGTGATTTTGAGCGGATATTACCACCCTCAAACAGATAGCTATTCAGAGCACGCAATTTAGGTGCTGGAGGACATGTTGTGTGCATGTGTCATGGATTTTGGGTGTTCATGGGATAATTATATACCCTTGGATGAGTTCTATAATACTAATAGCTTCCAGGATACTATTCATATGGCATCATATGAGGATTCATATGGCATGACATGTCGATCACCCTTGTGTTGGTTGGAGGGAGGAGATGAAGCTATGCTTGGACCTCATCTTGTCCATGAGAATACTAAATAGATTCACTTGATTAATAAATTGGTTGAAACTAAACAGTCTCTTCATAAAAATTATGTCGATCTCCGTATATGTCTTTTGGAATTTGAGGCTGGTGATTGAGTTTTCATTTATTTCGCACCGAGATTTGAACACAAGTGGATACAAATATTAGCTAAGATTTCACCATGATATATCAGACCATTTGAGATTCTGGAATGGGTGAGGTCAATTTCCTATCAGTAACAGTTTCCTCAAAGTTACTTATCCATGCATGACGTCCTCCACGTATCTTAGCTGTGCCACTATCACCCAGACACATCTCGCATTTTATTACCCAAGTACGTTGAGCTTCAGGTTGATTCATCCTTTGAAGAGCATCTGATTCGTATAGTTTGCAGGAGAACAAAGGCTCTTTGAGGCTAGTATGTTCCTATTGTATGGGTTTTATGGAAGCATGGATGCGTACAAGATTAAACTTGTGAGAGGGAGGATGATGAATGTGCTTAGTGTTCAGAGTTATTCTCAAATATTCCTTCACCGCCGATGGAAGGGAAATTAGGGGACAAATTTATTTAAGGGGGAAGTTTTTAAAAACCTAGTTCTTCTTATGATGTACTATTTCTACCTTTTTTCCACAGATTTTTTTTAGAAATCAAGGAAAACTGGAAAAATGTTATGTTTTAGTAGAACACACCATCAAATCTTATGTACACACTGTGTAGTCTAGCCATGTAGGATGGGGATATATGGTGTGTTGTTTTGTTGGGTAGTAAGTGAAGAAAAATACACTACACGATGTGTACTTCTTATTATATTTCATGTGGTCATGTCGACAAGGTTAGTGCGGGACACGTAATATATGTTTGGTGAATTTATGAACAATAAAATGATATACATATGGTGTATACTAACTTACATGCTATGTACTACTAAAATTAAGCTTTAAACGGTCAGTAGCCTTGTTTTCTATTCTTCTAGACTGAAGAACAACTGGGTGAACTATACGGATCTCCGAGATCGATTCCTTCTCCAGTTTCATCATCTGGAACCCGATCCAAGTGTCATAAGTAACGTTAGATTCCTCTCAGTGAGATATTTTATCTCTTAGAGCCGTAATTAATGATTTATATTCTTGAGGAATTTATTTAAGGTTGAATGAATTAACAATTTTCTTAGATCTGTGCTATTCCTGTCCGATTCAAGGGTCGACGTCTGATTATATCAGTTATATGGAATCGAGGGAGGTGATCTTGTGTCTTTAATTAAATGTTGAGTTGATTATATGTTCCAAAATGGTATTAAACCATTTTTGGGTATTTTTTTCTCTATAATTGAAACCTGTTTATACCTAATGATGTTTAGGTATTTGATTATATGAAATTGAAGCATGTGATTGTTGATTGTCTGATTTATGGACACCCCATGGGTGTGTTTCTCGTGGTTATACATTTGGAAATGATACCATTGATGTGTGTGAATGTTTTCTCTTTTTGAGGTTGATTATAATGATATTTTTATATGAAATTCCCACGTGATTTGTAATGATTAAAACTGTTCAATTGTTTAATTTGCATGTGGTTGCTTCAATGTAATTTCCTATGTGAATTATTATGTTTAAATACATGTGATAGTTTAATTCATAGGTTTTTTTAAATGAAATTATATGTGATTAAAAAAAGGTATTTATCCATGGGAGAGCTATAGCCCCGGTTAAAAGAAAACATCGGAATCATTTGACTAATTGCACCTTTCTTTCCTTGGGTGAACCATTGTCTCAGTTAAATGGAAATAGACGGACTTAATAGGTTAATTACCTAAGGGAAATGAGAGAGAAATAGTTTTGGGGGTCTGGCTCACTGAGTATTCTTTGTAAATGCCGAGAGAATCCTTGGTTAATTGGGCGATACCAAGGACATGCTCTATTGGAAACTAAACAAATGATTAAATGATAAAATGCAGATATGATTAAATGATAAATGGTTATGTCATGAGTTGATGATTACTTGGGTATGAGGGGTCGATGGGCCTAAGATATTCATTGAGGCATTAGTTAACAGAACTTGTTAAGTTAAATGGAATAAATTATGATTCTTATTTCAATAAAAATTACAAGAATGGATTCAGTCTTAACTTTTCATCTTGATTATCTTCTAAGACATCGGTTGTGTTTACTTCAATACGAGGGATTAGCAGGCTAAGGCCGAATCTCGAGATGTTCATATATAATTGAAACTGAACTACTAAAGATCATAAAAATACTAAATGGATAGTTTACTTGAGTACTTCTTAGTTACAATTTTCTTTTACTGCTATTGCAAATATTCACTAAATTTTAGTCACAAATATTTGGTGTTTACCTACTAGTATTAGTCTCAAACCCTTTTTTGGTCATGCTTTTGGGCGCAACTAGATTATATAATAATATGTGTAGACAAGGGAAAGAACCCTTATATATGTATTTGATTTAAACTTAGGAGATGGAGAGCATGGGACCAAACCAAGGCTTGCAATGCTTCTGAGTTTTATTTATTTTTCTGAACTGGTATTGTATTTGTAAATGACTCCATTGTATCTTTTTTTGGCTACTTTTGAAGAAAATATAACATTTTCCATTATCATTTGTATGGTCGAGACATGGATATTTATCTACCAAACTTCCCTTCTTCTTTTTTAGTTGTATCCTATTTACTACTTCTGTTACTGTATTGTTTTCTATTCTGGTGTGTTATACTCTTCCAAATGAGGGCATTGTTTTCCCACTATCACACCCTAGGCCCTCAATGCTTTTCAGCATCCTCTACCATTTGGGGAAATGCCCTTTAGGCCATGTGGCCAATCGATACGGCAATCAGTTTAATGGTAAGCTAGGTTAGGATGTTACAAGGATGATTTGGGAGTTTATTGGTGTTTCCTATAAATATTATGTGTTGTTTTCCTTTCAAGTTGTAATATGACAATTTGTCTTGTATATGGTTTTCCAAAGACACTAAACTATTCTATCCTTCTAGATGTCACTTTATTGTTTATTATACCTAGGTAATCTAGTATGGCATAGACTCCATATGACTGGGGTCGAGTTCATTACAATTATTATA
This sequence comes from Viscum album, assembly GCA_963277665.1. Taxonomy (NCBI): domain Eukaryota; kingdom Viridiplantae; phylum Streptophyta; class Magnoliopsida; order Santalales; family Viscaceae; genus Viscum; species Viscum album. Next base: position 287,575,527 of record OY728162.1, read on the forward strand.
AGAGAAAGATTACTATAAACCTTGGGAACTACATTTTGATCACATATATTTGGTAACATACCCTGAATATAGACATTGAGGATTATAATAGTATAAAATCCTAGAATTTTGGTAATGTATAAATGAAGTTGGTCTTTTTAAAATGCTTCCATGTTACAATACTACAAAAGGATGTCATTCGGGCACAAATGTACCTATAGGTAACATAACTAACATGGTACATTGGTCCTAACATGGAATAACTTGGAAAACAACAACATTCCTTACAGCTCACCTAGTATGAAACTCACGGGGGATATGGTTATAATAAATCACACTTTATTTACAAACCATTATGATGGATTTAAATGTAAATATGTCCCCAAAGAAACTATGTTTATTATTATGAGATTAGATATGCATAAATTTTCATTTTATGTTAAGTATTGGAATACTACAAAATTATGCATTAGGATTTATATCATAATATAGTGTATGCCACTGTTTAGAAACGACTCATGGAAGGATGTTTGGTTAATTATAGATTAATTTTTCTAAGTATATTCGTTTAATAACACATTTTCTTATTATATTATATTTCTAGTTGAGGAACACCCTCAAAATGCAATGAGAAAGTTCACAGACTACTATTATAACTCTTCTAGTGGATTTAATTTCAAGGATAATCATGAAATTTTTCTCAGATGATTTTGAATATTTTATCACAATACAATATACCTAATGAAAAAAAATTTATGTATATCACACCTATATTCTCCCCCATTTATTCTGAGGATTATGGTATATATACAAAAAAAATATGGCATTTCCATCTTTCCTACTCTTCTTGGTATGGAAGGTATTATAAGTACGTTATTTAATTATTCACCCTAACCTAACCACATGAAGCACTCATAAATCCTCAGTGAGATGTAGAATAGGGTGACCTCAGAGCATCTTACATGTATCAAATTTTAGATTTTTATATCTGTGTAAGTATCAATGATAATTATGAGACCATTGAGTAAAATAATAAATATTATTTTATAATTTTTGGGTTAATGAAGATGTTAAGCAATTTTATATGGAAAATAAAATCATTCTAATTACTTATATATGTCCTCATCATTTCTATCTAAAATACACAAGTTTCATTTTGAAAGAGGTGTTATATGATTTGGAGGATATCCTGATGTACTACTAGTGTTCATGGTCACATTCTCTTCATGATAGATTCGAACACTGAAGACCAGTATGAATGTATGAGTTGTTGTCGTATAAAATTGTATGTTTTAGTGATCTAAATTATAATTTTTTCGGTAAATAAATGGGATAGGTATTTATTTATACTAGTTGTATTAAAAATAATTAGTTACAAGGATATGAAGTGATTAACCTTATTTCAATAATGTCCATTATATTTATTTTCAATGTTATATTAATATAGATTTCTAAAAATAACAACCCATAGGCTAGGAGACAACTCATCATGTCCAGCAAGGCCAATAGGTTTGAACCCAAAACTAAATGAAGACAATAGTACAACAACTACTATTAGCCTAAATTATGTCCTTCATAGAATTTATTTTTATAGTTAAAATATATAATGGATTAAAGTTATATTGATTTTAGGGACATTCATTATATTAAATATACAACCTTGGAATTGGAAAATGATTTGATGACTAATGTTATTTCAGCAGATGGAGAATATGTTAAGGAATACAATATGAATTGTATTTTGGAGTAAAATATTATTTTATTATGGAAGTATGGTGATTTAGATAATTTTTAGAAATATTCATAATATCATTTTAATATAGAGGCTTTTTTGGACTATGAATTTGAGAATATTTATTTTAGATGAGTCTTAAGGTTGGAATGAATTATGTTCGAAATTGGATTTTATTTTTTGAAGAAAATGTATGATTTATTAATTAATTATTGTTATCAATTTTAGTTTCATTAAATATTTAATGGTTGAATGAATGACAGGTAAATATTATGATTCATAAAATTACTACAGTGGAAAACATTTATTGAATATCTATCTTTTTGTTTAATAAATGAAGAAGAGATAGATCATAGAACAACTAAATAAGGAGATCATGTTAATGTAATGGAAAGTAATCAAGTATGTTGATTTTCTCAAGTGCCTTTCTGGATAGTAAAAGAAACCCCACCTTTTGTAAAATGATTTTCGAAAAAATTGTAATCCATTTTCTTTTCATTCTGAGAAATTAGTGGTATTTTAATCGATCATAATATTTATGGTTTTGTCATCGTTACATTTCTAATAATCATATTTTTTACCACTCTCCATTATAATTTGGTAGTTAGATTTTATATTCCATGCCCATTTTATCATTGTCCACTAATGATTTCCAACTGAAAATACTAGTTTATTGGCAACCTTATCATTTCTATTTCCACATATTAAGAGGATATTTTATTAACCATATTTCAAATGTGGGTTCCTCACAAAGTAATTTTTATTTATAAACATTTTATTTTTGAATTAAAATTTCAAATTGAGAAGAATTAGTTTATTGTAGGAGGGTAGAATGTAACACCCTATGATTTTATGGTGTGTTTTTTAATTTCTTTGGTATCATTGGTTTTATAGAACAAAAATTTTAAACAAAAAATGATATAAAATAAAAAATCATTATTTTTAAGCAATAGTTATATGATATCTATTAAATTGGAAATAATTAATAGTATTATACCAATTATTAAATTCATATGTTAGCTATTTCTTCAAATATTTTGGCATTCATCAAAATTATTTTATAGTCATAAGACCAGAATGAATCAAATTTTTTTCATTAAATGGATATAAATTTATAAATTCAATTTTAGAACTTTTTAATGGTGTAATTATTATAAAAGTATTTTTTGAAACATTATAAATACTTTTGATCAAAATAAACTTCATTTTTAAAAGTGGAATGTATCTTGGAACTTGAAACCGGGTCCAAATAATGCACTGAATGCATGAAAACAAGATATCAGAGCATAGCTTGATTCGAAGGCATTGATTTGACTAGATGTGAAGCTCAATAGGAGTTATGGGTAAACTTTTATGTGTTTTTATGTAAGGTGGCTGAAATTATACACCCAAAGTAATTTTTTGGAATTGTATTGAAGTGCACACAATATTTATAAAAGTGTGAACACGACTCTTACGCACCTACATCGACATATGTTAGGAATTTTATCAAAAGTTTAGAGAAAAGGGTTGTGTAAGATGAATGAATGTTTCACGATGTGAGCACCAGATTAGAATCCCCATACTAGACTCTTATGCACCAAATGTGATTTCAAATGTCCATTATCAAGTGCACATACCATAGGTCACATTGAAGACCACTTCCACAACCATGATTTTTTAGGACATTGCAAACATTTTCTCCTATTAATAGAAGTGCAACCCCACCCACATCATCAGGGTGAGCCACCAGAGTTCAGTCGCTACTCTATTATGTGTAAGACCAATATTACACACCCATACAGAATAATGGAACCCACCATATAGAGATCTAGTGACACAAGTCGCCTTTTGTCCCACCTTCAAGAAGGACCAGAATGGTTTGATCCTTTCCCAACCTCTTTCCATTCTATGGATGCTGTGTGAAAGACCACATATTGTGAAAATCCTGGGTCCTACACACAATCCCAATATTTCATGCAACATTTTTACACAGCCCCATCTTTCACACATCCCACCGTATGCATTTCCCATAATGCATGAAATATTTTCTTGTCAGGTTCCCACTGGTCTATATCAAGCAGGTGAATCCCCCACACCCCTACTAAGGATTATTGACAGCCAATGGTCCAAACACTATCAAATGGCCCCTCACTACCATCACTAACCCTAATGAAAATCGGAAAGTCACCCCACAAACATCTTAGGCAGGGTCGTTGACAATTTAGCTTGCTCCCTTATGCACACCCAACTTGCAGCTATGAAATACCATGGTTTTAGATACTCCTCTAAACTCCTTGAAACACATTAGGTTGACATAGTCCCCTTGGTCCTTTTCCCATATTGTGAATTGATATTAACATCTTCAATTTTAAGAGTACCTTGAGTCGAACAAATCTTTAAGAAACTCTTAAAACCTTTTTAGCCGACTTCCATGCTTGGTCAAAACAGATAGATATGGTCTTTTGTACTTCCCACACCAACCATTTATTGACATAGTATTTCTAATAGTCCTCACTACATGACTCTAAACTGTAGAACACCATATCATTCAATTATATTATTCATTATGCATCAACCATAAGATGAATCATAACAAGATGAAAAGAAAACAACCATGAGGGGCCTCCTCATAAGGCGCACGCTCCAAACAATTTTCCCTTGATCAATAATCATATAAAGATTCCATCATGACTTAACATGGGGAAGATAAAATGAGAATATTCCACATGTAAGCCCCATCAAAATGTTCCACTCCAGAATGGAACATTGGAAACTTCCACAAGTATGCCCCATCGACCATTTCTAATGCTTATCTGATTATAGATAGCTTCCATGCATAATCCCTATCCACAATTGCCTCTCATTAGGGAAACATGTCCAGATTTCACTAGTAATCCCCATCCACCTTTTATTCTCCATATCTACACATAGGTATCTTCAAAGCATAACCTCAATACCTCATTGTTTCTTCATAGTAGTACATGAGAAACATCCATGTGTAAGCCACATCCCCCATTACTACTCCTTAGAGGAACACATGTAGCTTCCACGTGTAAGCCCCATCCACCTTTTCGGTCAATAGTGGCACACAAGTATCTTCTACTCACAGGACCCATCCTCCTTTTCCATTCCATATTGGAACATGATCATCTTCCATATGTAAGACCAAACCAAAATTGTTGCTCCTCAGTGGGACAAAAGTATCTTCCATGCTTATTCCTCATCCGCCATTATCAATCCATAGAAGAACACATGAATCTCCAATGAATAAGGACAATTAAAAAAAAATTCCCTCCTTTGAGGCACCTAAGAAACTCCCACATGTAACCCCCACACAATCCCTCATCGGCACATCTTTCATGATATGAGCATCAGGTCTTCTGACGGCTCTTATTTCTCAAACTGAGCATCACTAATGTGATGTGTGAGGTTAGAAATGACTGTGAAATCCCTCTCAAAATTGTGGGCTACTTTAATGTGTAATCCTCATTACCCATAACATCATATTCATGAAATTTCACTATCATCTATATTTTGTGACGTTGAACTTCATGTGTATCATTCTCACTGCATGACGTTAAACTGCATGGGCTCTCAAACTATGTGGGTTTTTAACATTGTCTTCCATACATGGTATATAAGATGCATCCTTATGTTTAAATCCTGATAAATGGTAATCATTGATGCCCCATCCTTTGTGTTCACCCTATCTGATCCACCTATATCAATGTCTATATTACTATTCATGGTGTTACATCTTCCCTTTTTGGGACACACCACCTAGGGTTTTCTCCCATAGGGTGTTTGGGTTCATCAACTAGGTAAATTCTTGTGTCCTATCATAGGAATGTAACCTCATGATATGACCTCATCCATTTTTGGGACACATCCCCTTGTTCATCCTCCCTGATGTGTTCTGATCAATTTTCCATCACATCATCCATCACCTTAGTTATATCTCTATGAGATCACTTTATCTGCCTCCATCAATTTGGTCCTCTAAGCATGTGTAATCATCTTCATGTTAAAGGTTAGCTAACCACATGTAATCCCCAATTACATCCTAAAATAAATTTACTTTGATATGTGTATTCTAAATAGGGTATGTAGGAAGCCTCCTTGAGGTTCATTCCTAACTACCACTCTCACTCCACATGTTCCACCAATTCTGTTTCCACACTTCTTCTATTTCTCTCATGATTATTACTCGGGCTAGCACATCCCAGTGAGAAAATTCCATACACATCATCGCTTATCCTAGAAGAACACATGAATATATCCATTCATAATCCCTACACAATCCACCTTCACAACTATTCTGATTAGTCCATTCCATCTTTACAAGATGTTAATCTTGCGGCGTTCCCCTTGTTAAACATGGGAACCTGAGGAAGACCTCTAAAACATGAATATAGCATATGATACCACGTGATCAACATGTCATGACTAAGGGTTTTGTTCCCTTGATAATCCCTCTTTGGAGTAAGAATACAAGTGACCCAATTTTACAACATCCATTGATTCCCCAACATGCATGATATTACCAACAACTTTGATAGAAAATTGTTTCCCTATCAAGACCCTTTGGAATATCCAGACAAAAGAAGTGTACTTAACCCACATACATAAAGTGATTTCAGGGGGAGAATGTTTCACAAAATAAACATATTAATATATAAGGGATACCCATACTAGGAAATTAATTCTAAAGAGGAATCCACAAAAGGAGATTCAGATATCCCATCATCCCATTTTGATCATGGAGAAAAAATCCCTGAAGAAGTGAAAGATGTAATCCACCTTTGGGAAGAGGGAACATGAGGCCACATGAATTCATCACCATGAGGATACATTCTTCATCCAAATAAAGCATCAGAAACCATTTCAGAATTATATTAGAGCAAATTATTTGTATTTTTTATAAAATATTAATTTTCTAGTGAATAGTGAAAAATCCTGATTTTTATAAAAAATCATTTTCATTATATTATTATTATATTTATGATTGTAATAGTAACCACATGTATAAAATTTTATATAATATTAAGTTATATTATCAATGAGAACATAATATACTTATATCATGGAATAAGTAAATAAATGTTATACACATGATAAACTAACTATTAGTATTTTTTGTGAATCCTAAATGTTTATTCACAATTTTATATCTAAAATTATTAGTTCAAAGGAAATTTATTTTAATGAAATATATTCATAAATTAATATATATTTTTCTTATAATTTTATTAAAATTTTGTTGGACCTTAATTAAATTTTCAAGAAATATGTTGTAATTTTGAAATATGTATTTCTAGAATAAAATATTATTTTATTTAAAATTAAATTTCACATATTTATTAAAAATAATAATATAATAGATTTGATTTTTTAACTCTACATATTAAATTAATTTTAGGGTGAATTTTTTAGGATTCCTAAAAAATAAATAATTTTTTTATAAACAGTGAAATGCAGTAATTTATGTTATTTAGCATTTTAATCCGAACAAGCGATGTAAAACATCATGAATGAAGTAAGAAAACATTATTTAAAATGAGAATTCACTAATTTGGTCATTTATTCATTGAATCATCACTATTTCTTATCTTTAGGGAAAAATATAATCTAATGAATAAAATAATTAAAAAACACCCCTTTCCATCACTACAAATACCACCCCTCGCCACCTCTTCTCTTCACACCTCTTAAGACTGAAATATTAACCCATTATTATCCAATACTATTCCTAAGAATCATTCCAATTTCATTGAGGTTCTAGTTTCAATATATGACCAAAAAAGACCTTATGGAGGTTCTCAAGGAATATAATTCAAGAGGTAAAAATCCCTTTCTTTTTCTTTTATTTTTTTTTCAATTTCTTTTATTTTCATATTATCTCCTAATTTACTCTATCTAAATATTCATGATAACTCCATTATCATATATATATATATATATATGATAATTTTATTATTCAAATTGAAAATTAACCATAATGTCTCTTCTTATCTTACGTTTATTCTAAATGTGAAAACATCATCTGTCAAGTACCTATTTACTGCCTTCGTGGACAACATCTTTTCATTTTTCTATTCCTCATTAAAGGATGTTCTTAAAACCATTATTATGATAAATCAATTATAATATATGTATTATATCTTATTTAATTTTTATAAGTGGTTATATATATACATAATATTAATTATTGAAACAAAACTGGAATGCAATGTTAAACAAACCATGAAAATAATATAAAACATTATCACTAATGACTTATCTAAAGATTGTTCCTTGTCATGACCTGACATCACTGAATGTAGGGAAGGGACAGCATATTTCCAAGCCCTTGTTTCTTTAAGTTGAAGGAGAGATAATGACCCCCGAATCCCGCCTCCAGTATACCCTAGAGTCAAGACTAGCACCAAGGGTATAACATTCTCACAATATGGTAGGCATTACCCTTTTTTTTATCCAAGATTGGGGTAAAGAATGAGTCAACACCAAACACCACCATGTATAGAAAACTCAAGGTAAAAACCAAACTACGTGCATGTTTTAATATACAACTGAACAAAGTACAAGGACTCCAAAGTACAATACCTAATAGGAAAGAAAAAGTCTAAGCAGAATCCAACATCGACCAATAGCAACTCCAACGTCTAGACTAGTAAGGTCCCGCACGACCTCTGAAGCCCTCCCAGATACCTGAAAGTAGATGTAGGGTGAGAATAAAAAGTATACTCAGTAATTAAACCTAATGATTTCGTACACAAGTGGGTAGACATCCTAATGTCCCATGAGAAGCATAAGAAACATCATCTATCAAGGAATCTATCCATCCCACCTCACCGGCCATGCTCACCAAATAATACAATCAGTAAGATAATAGTAAGGAAAAAAGAATTTGGGTACCCCACACCACTATTTCCCCCACTAGCTAGGTGTTAATCCCTAATAGAAAACGTCTTGACACTACCAGGCTCTTCTTGCCTGCACACACCTGGGCCTCACAACCATCCGCATCCCTTCCCGCACACACCTGGGCCTCACAACCATCCATCCCTGCCCCCACACACCTGGGACTCATCCCAAAGACACCTGGGAAAACAAACCTACTCGAAGATTCCTGGGCTAACAACACACCAAACGAAACCAAACCGAAGAGTCTTGGGTGTAAGGTCTCTTCCAACCATCACAACCTAGGGAAGAGGTAGAAGAAAGGAGAGTAACTAGAGGGAAACACCCTTCCCCATGAAATGGGGTGTCCAAAACTAAGTTCCCAATCTGGGTGGGGCGCGACTAAACACAAAACATACATCTACATATATATATATACCAACACACAGCCCAACCTATGGCTCCTCAACAGATAAAAGCAAGTGCCCAAGCACTGCGGCCTCAGAAAACAGGCAGACAACAAATAGTTCCTAGTTTTCCTATTCAGGTATCATTTCATAACAGTTCATAGTGAATTAATCCCTTCACTACTAGGAAACTAACAGGCACAACCACAGATGTAACGATAATTAAAGTAGTAAGGAAAACTGTTGGAAATAATTAACCATTCCTACCCAGTTCTCTTGTAAATTCATGACAACTAGGGATCAAGTGAGATCCCTCGAAGTAATGGAAACAAAACAACCTCAAGACACATCCCCATGTCCACAAAAACCAAGATCCAATGGTTTATCAACAACAGAGGATCCCACCTGAATTCGTGTCACAGCAGAGCAACCACATAGCCTTAGGTTCACAACCAGAAAAAGTATAACAACAGGGGATCCCATCCCCACCAATATGACCCCAGCAATCTATGTCCATGAAATAAAACAACCAAAACACATCCCCCAACACAAGGCAGTCCCTTATAGGTATTTTTAGATTTAAAAGATTTAACACACTCCATGGTTTCAATTCCACTGAGCTTTAACCGGAGTTATCACAGAAAATGGTTGATCCTGGTGCTTTCTATTTATTTAACCGAGTATACGTAATTAACCAATTCCATGTTACATTTATTTAAACTTACAAGGTAACTGAGGTTCATTAATGCACAAATAAAGACCACCAAATTCTATGATTTTCAGTGAGCATAGGGCCGAATAATTCACAACATATATCAACATAAACGAGTACAGCATAACATCGATCACACCCCACCTCTCTCCTTCTTTAGAAGTCCGTTCATTATTTTCATTAGTTTGGTTTCATAAAATTCCATAGAGACAAAAGCATACCCACCCCACATGATTCAGAAGAAAGAGAGATGAAGGAGAAAATACCTACTTGATTGATAAAGGATCAATGTTAAGTCCTTGCGTGAAAATTGGAAATCAGGAGTTGCAGGAACTCCATGGAACGCGATCAAGGAAAACTCGTGGGGGTACAACTCATCCGGAGGAAGGGTATTCCGAGCGCAGGGTGATAAAAAAAGAAACCTAGGGAGAATAGAATATTTTAGGTTATAAATGATGAGATACAGCATCCCCGTGATGGTTAAGATATGGAGAAAAACTCAAAACCGCGGAAGAAGTGGGATCGTGGGTTGACCACGCAGCAGGGCCACCCCACATGTAACTTAAAAGGTCTCCTCCCTTTGGGGCAGTTAATAAAAATGCACACCTTGCCAATAATTTAAATAAATACCATTAATGGGATTTAAAACAGGATTAAAGGGGTCAAAACATGGTTTACAATCCAATTCGCGCAAAAAGGAGGCGCTACGGGAAAACCTGTGGAGAGGTCACCGGTAGGCTAGGTCCACCAGTAGACCAAGTTGCCGGTTGACCGAGGCTACTGGTAGGTCGAGGCCACCAGTAGGATGAGTTACAGGTAGACCTAGGCCACCAGTAGGCTGATATACCGGTAGGCCGAGGCCACCGGTAGGCTGAGCTACCGGTAGGCCAAGGCTACCGGTAGGCCGAGTCCTTAAGCTTCACAGAGAAGCTGGGATGGCCTTCCAGACCACCCAGAACACCCCAAAAATCAGATTTTCACCAAGTAATGGACCCCAAAACCCCAGGTCATTACATCAGATACTTCTCAAACTATTCGCGTCCCCGAGAATATAAGAACAAACCAAAATGGAGAAAAGAGGGGTCCAAACAACCACCCTCTAAAGATATGTCTCAAGGGAAAACCCCTGAGTTGTTTGAAAGCTGGAACAGAATTACCCTACATCCAGGAATACTCCCCCAAGAGTTATCAACCACAAACATTCACAAAAAGCACAAGGATCACACTATCCAACTCCTGAGTCAGGGAGTCCCTTCCTACATGTCAGCATATTATCTGCTTTGGGAGGCACTGACTCGCCCGCACGGGTTTAATTACATCCATATTAATACACCTTGATTAACAGTCAGGTTTTCCCATTGTCACAAATTAAGTGTCAAAACAAGAAGAACAAGAATTTCATATATTAAAGTACAAGGTGAAACATCTCAACAAAACTCAGAACAACAACTACAACAGGGAAGTCAAAACAGCTCTGGGTACTGAACGTGTAACTGGGCCTCTCACTCCCAAGTGCTCTCCTATAGAACACCATGCCTCCACAACACACGAATCAAGGGGATGGTTCTTCTATGAAGCACTTTATCTTAATGATCCTCAATCTTGATCGGCCGTTCTATGAAGGTCACATCATTTTCGACATCTAACTCTCCCCAATCGATGACATGGGAGTCTTCCTGTAGATATCGACGAAGCTGGGATACGTGGAAAATATTGTGAAATTTTTCCAAATGAGGTGGCTACACCAGCTGATATGCCACCTCACCAACTCATCCCAACACCTCGAAAGGTCCGATGAACCTAGGGGAGAACATACTCCCCGTCCCAAACCTACACTGCCCATGTCGAGGGGAAACCTTCAAGAACACATGATTTTCAACCTTGAACTCCAAGGGCCTCCTCATATGATAGGCATAAGACTTATGCCGATCATGGGATGCCTTCATCCTCTCATGTACGAGCTGAACCTTCTCAGTGGTTCCCTGCACCACTTCTGGCCCAAGAACAGCTGCTTCCCCAATCAATGTACAGCAAACGGGTGAACGACATAGCCTTCCATACAAGGCCTCAAATGGTGTCATGCCAATAGTGGAGTGGAAGATATTGTTATAAGAAAACTCTACCAGATGCAATTGTCATACCCATGATCCCCCAAAATCCAAATCACATGCCTGCAGCATGTCTTCCAACATCTGGATCGTTCGTTCTGTTTTTCCATCTATCTGAGGGTGGAAAGTAGTATTAAGGCATAGCTGGGTCCCAAAGGCATGCTATAATCCCCTCTAGACTCGTGGGGTAAACCACATGTCTCTATTAGAGACAGTAGATCTCAGAATCCTGTGCAACTGCACCACCTCATCGACGTACCTCTAGGCTAAGCTGCTCCCCGGGCTCGACTCCTTAATCTCCAAGAAGTGTGTTCATTTTGTCAACCAATCCACCACTACCCAGATGGCATCATAGCCTCCCTGAGCCTTGGGTAGCCAAGTGATGAAGTTCATCGAGATTTCATCCCACTTCTACTCGGGAACATCTAAAGGCTGTAACAACCCTCCTGGAAAACGGTGTTCATCCTTCACTTGCTGACACACTAGGCACTTATCCACAAACTCTACCAATGTCCGCTTTACCCCGGGGAACCAAAACTATCCCCTCAGGCCTTGGTACATATTTGAGACCCCAGGATGTACGGCTAAATCCAAGCCATGGAACTCACATAGAACACCTTTATGCATCATCTCGAAAACAAAAATTCCTTCCACAGAAAAGCATCTGATGCTGACCATCCTCCGACTATCCCTCAGGAGAATTTCCCTAATAAACACGATCTCGCATCACTTCCACCTCCGAGTCCCCCCAATGAGACTCTTCCACCTGCACCACTAAAGAGGAAACTATAGTCATTTGAAACCGACAGCCACTTCCACCTTCCACCCTTGCATCCAAATGCAAGGCTGATAACTCTTCCATCGCTCTCCAAGCATCTGCAGATTTCTGAACTAATTCCTTTTGTGATTTCTTGCTCAGGTCATCAGCAATAAAATTTACCTTCTCTCAGTATAAGAGATCTCAAAGTAGTAATCTTGGATGAACTAAACCCATATCTGCTACCGTAAGTTCAGATCCCACTGGGAAAATACATAATGCAAGCTCTTGTGATCTGATAAGACCACAAAGCGCTCTATGATGAGATAATTCCGTCACAACTTCAATTCAAACACCACAGCCGCATGCTCCAGATTGTGGGTGGAATAGTTACGTTCATGAGGAAATAACTGCCTAGACCCATAAGAGATCACTCCTCACTGCTGCATCAGTACACATCCCAACCCAAGGCCAGAAGCATCACAGAACACTTCAAACAGCACCCCTTCCTCTGGTAATTTGAGTACTGAAGCACTAACCAGCTTTTCCTTTAGGTAGTGAAAATCTTTCTGGCACTGGTCGCTCTACATGAAGGCATGGTCCTTCCTAGTAAAATCTTTTAACGGAGCTGGAAATCAAGAGAGGTCGAGCACAAAACCTCTGGTAATAGCCTGCCAAACCCAGGAAAATACGAACTTCTGCCACATTCATGAGTGCTTCCCATGAAAAGACTACATCAACCTTCAACGGGTCTACCGCTATTCCCTTCTGAGACACTACGTGTCCAAGGAAATGTACTTCTCGCATTAAGAACTTGCACTTAGATAGTTTCCCATAAAGATGGTGGTGTCTAATGACTCCCAAAACTACTCTAAGATGCTCAACGTGCTCTTCCTATGATCTTGAGTAGATAAGGATGTCGTCTATGAACACCACAACGAACTGGTCCAGAAACTTTCAGAAATCATGAGATTCATGAACATAGCTGGTGCATTCGTAACGTCAAACGGCACGACCACGAACTCAAAGTGGCAATATCTACACCTGAAATCCATCTTTGGTATATCACCTTCCTTCACTCTCAACTGGTGGTATCCAGACCATAGATCGATCTTAGAGAACCAACCTGCTCCCCTCAGCTGGTTGAAATGATCGTCTATCCTCGGGAGTGGGTAACGATTCTTGACTGTCACCTGATTCAACCTTTCGTAGTCTATGCATAGTCATAGACTACCATCTTCCTTCTTTACGAAAAAAACTGGAGCACCCCCAGTGACACGATGGGTCGAACAAATCCCTTCTCCATCAAATCATCAATATGAATCCGCAACTCCCACTACTCAAAAGGTGTCATCCGATAAGGAGCCATCGAGATTGGGCAGGCACCAGGCTGTAAGTCTATCCAAAACTCAACGTCATGTTGAGGGGGTAGAGTCCCAACCTCATCGGGAAAGGCCTCAGTATGTTCTCTCACAACATCCGGGACATCCATCATTCCTCCGTCTACCGACTCCACTGACACCTCGTCCAGCATAGAAAGGAGTGGCTCCATGTGTCGACTCCACACCTAATAACTCCACTCCCCAACAATATCCACACACCATCCATCCCATTGGAGAATTCAATCCTTCTCTGATAGAAATTGATGATGGAATTCATGGAGAATAACCAGTCGATGCCTAGAATGACATCGTATTGTTGCATCTGTAATGAAAGAAGGTCTCCACTGGACGGATGCAGTCCCAATATCAGTCTACATCCCCGGAAATAGTACGATATACTGGTTTGACCCCCAACTGATGTACTCAACACTAGGGGCACAAAACGTATCTCGACATCCAGACCCAGAGCATGGGCTAATTCGGGCGTAACAAATAAGTGTGAAGCTCCCAAATCAAACAAGGCAGAAACACGAGTTCCAAATAAACTAATCATACCTGGAACGAACTCTGGCCCCGCCGGATCTACTAACTCTGCTGCGTGCAGCTGTCCATTCCCATCTACTCTGCCTCGCTACTGTCGAACTCCTCCCCGACCACGCCCTGATCGAGGTCCCTGTGGAGCATCCTGGTGTCAGTATCCTCCCGCAAGGTCGTCCGTCGGAAGGCCATAGGCCTACTGTTGTTTCTGGAAATGGCTCACCGAAAACGAATGCTACTGAGGTGGGTGTTGAAACTTCCCACCTCCACCATGTGGAGCTCAGGTCAGACACCTGCTCTAGACATGCCCGAAAACTTCGGAAGAGAAACACTTCGGTCCTAGCTCTGTGGAAAAGGGGTGTGGGCTAGAAGCTCGAGATTGGAACGAATGAGGCCTAAACCCCTCTTGTTGAAACCTGGAAGTCCCTGTTGTTGGAGACATGCTGCTAATCGCCTTCCCCTATGATGAACTCAGATGGTTCCCTTCTCATGGTGTGCCTCCCTTCGTGTGCATCCTCTCTACTATCTCGGCCTTCTTCTGTACTGCTAGGTACGTCAGAAGAATGAAGGGAGTGACAACGTACTGAAGAGAAGGACGGAGTGCCTCCTCTAACCGTCTTTCCCGAGACTCCTCATCTGGAAAGAGATACGGGGAAAAGTGCAAGAGATCTTTGAACTTGATCGCCAGCTCCCTCACTGACATGCTTCCTTGTTGAAGGGAGAGGAACTCCTGTCTCTTCTCTGCCTTCACCGTAGATGAGAGGAGCTCCTCACAAAATTCCTTCTCGAAACTGACCCATGAAACCTTTTCCTATGTCTTCTCTCCCAGGAAAAGCATCGACCACTGACGCGCTTCTCTTCTCATCTGACTGACGGACAACGGAACCCAGTACTCCCTCGGAGCACGAATCCAAGAGAAGGTGATGGAAAGCTCCTTGATCAATCACTCTATTACTGAGTCATAAACGCTACCCTCGTACTTCTCGAGGGTTTGTCGTTGGAAGGATCGCATATTCCTCTTCCACAAGTCATCCTCCTCATCTCGGTCCACCCTCTGCTAGTCAACTACCTCGATCTGTTGGGCCTCAACTGCCCGAGTGGCACGGGGATAACATCCTGGTGCCATAGCTGCATGGTAAACAATGAATGCCTAAGCCCGAGTGGTAAGGGAATTATTATTATTATTATTAAATTTTTCTCCCCAAGGTGCCCCAAATCAATAAAAACACAATCCGTATGATGCATTTACCTTCCCTAGGGTCTCTACTCTACAATAAATGTTGTCTCACTTGGTCGTTTGATAGGCTTAGAGTCCTTGCATCGGATCATAGGGGGCCCTAAAATATCATGTCCTAGCCGGTCCTCCCTGGTATATTTCACGAACCAAGATCACCTAACATTGTGGCCCTACCATCCCATGCAATCCTCACTGCGCCTAACTCCAGACTCCATACTATCCCTCGTCCTTGGATCTGATACCATTCTGTCACGACCTGCCTTCACCAAAAGGAGGGAAGGGATAGCAGATGTCCAAGCCCTTCCTTATTTAAGTTGAAGGAGAGATAAGGACCCCCAAGTCCAACCTCCAGCAGGCCCTTGAGTGGCGGCTAGCACCAAGTGTATAACTATTTCACAATATGGGAGGCATTATCCTTTTTTTGTTAACCGAGATTGGGAGAAAGAATGATTCAACACCAAACACCACAAAGTATAGAAAACTCAAGGTAAAAACCAAACTACATGCATGTTTTAATAATAAAACTTAACAATGTACAAGGACTCCAAAGTACAATACCCAACAGGAAAGGAAAATGTCTAAGAAGAATCCAACAGCGACCAACAGCAACTCCAACGTCCAGACTAGTAAGGTCCCGCACGACCTTCGAAGCCCTCCTGGAAACCTGAAAGTAAACGTAGGGTGAGCATAAAAAGTATAATTAGTAGGAAAACCTAAAGCTCTTGTGCACAAGAGGGAAGACGTCCTAAAGTCCTGTGAGAAGCAAAAGAAACATCGTCTATCAAGGAATCTATCCATTCCACCACACCAGCCACGCTCATCAAGTAACACAGGCAGTAAGATAATAGTAAATAAAAAAGCATTTGGGTACCCTGCACCACTATTTTCCCCACTTGCTAGCTTCTCATACCTAATGACAAATGTTCTGACGCTACTACGCTCTTCCTTCCCGCACACACCTAGGCCTCACAACCATCCACATCCCTGCCCGCACACACCTAGGCCTCACAACCATCCATCCCTACCCCCACACACCTGGGACCCATCCCAAAGACACTTGGGAAAACAAACCTTCCCGAAGAGTCATAGGCTAACAACACACCAAACGAAACCTACACGAAGAGTCTTGGGTGTAAAGTCGCCTCCAGCCATCACAGCCTAGGGAAGAGGGAGTAGGAAGGAGGGTAATTAGGGGGAAACACCCTTCCCCATGAAATGGGACCAACATGGGTGGGGTGCGACTAGACACAAAACATACGGTTACATATATATATATATATATACCAACACACAGCCCACCCTATGGATCCTCAACAGATATAAGCAAGTGCCCAAGCACTGCGGCCTCAGAAAATAGGCACACAACCAACATTTCCCCGTTTCCCTATTCAAGTATCATTTCATAAAAGTTCTGATTGAATTAATCCCTTCACTACTTGGAAACTAATAGGCACAACAACAGATGAAACAATAATTAAAGCAGTAAGGAATACTGTCATAGAAAATTAAGCATTCACACTCGGTTCTCTTGTAAAGTCACAACAACTAGGGATCAAGTGAGATCTCTCAAAGTACTGGAAACAAAACAACCCCGAGACACCACCCCATGTCCCCAAAAACCAAGAGCCAACAGTTTCTCAACAACAGAGGATCCCACTAGAATTTGTGTCACAGCAGACCAACCACAGACCCTCAAGTTCACAACCAGTGGAAGTATAACAACTGGGGATCCCATCCCCACCCATATCACCCCATCAATCTAAGCCCGTGAAAGAAAACAACCAAACCACTACCACCAACACAAGGTAGGCCCTTGCAGATGTTTTCAGATTTCAATGATTTAACAAACTCCATGGTTTCAATTCCAGTGGGCTTTAATCGGAGTTATCACATAAAAGGGTTGATCCCTGTGCTTTCAATTTATTTAACCGAGTATACGTAATTAACCAATTCCATGTTATATTTATTTAAACATCCAGGGGCACCGAGGATCATTAGTGCATAGAGAAGGAACACCAATGACCATGATTTTCAGTGAGCATAGGCCCATATAACTCACAACACATATCAACATAAAAGAGTACAATATAACATCGATCACCCCCCCTCTTTCCTTATTTAGAGGTCCGTTAATTATTTTCATTAGTTTGGTTTCATCAAATTCTACAGAGGCAAAAGCATACCAACCCCGCATGATGCACAGAAAGGAGAGACGAAGGATAAGATCCCTACTTGATTGATCAAGGATTGACGTTAAGTCCTCGCGTGAAAACTAGAAATCAGGAGTAGCAGGAACTCCACAGAACGTGATCAAGGAAAACTCACAGGGGTACAACACGTCCGAAGGAAGGGTATTCCAAGTGCAGTGTGATAGAGAAAAATAAACCTAGGGAGAAGAGAAGCCTTTAGGTTATAAAGGCTGAGATACAGCATCCCTGGGATGGTTACGATATGGATAAAAACACGAAACCACGGAAGAAACGAGATCGTGGGTTGACCACGCGGCTGGGCCACCCCACACGAAACTTAAAAGGTGCCCGCCCTTCAGGGCGGTTAAAACAGACACACACCTCACCAATCATTTAATTAAATAACATTAATGGGCTTTAAAACATGATTAAAGGGGTCAAGACATGGATTAAAATCAAATTATCCCAAAAACGAGGCGCTAATGGAAATCCCGTGGAGAGGTCACCGGTAGACAAAGCTACTGGTTGGCCGAGGTTACCGGTAGGTCGGGGTTACCGGTAGGTCGAGCTTCTGGTAGGACGATGCCACCGGTAGGCCGAGCTACGGGGAGGATGAGGCCGCGGATAGGCCGAGCTATCGGTAGGCTGAGGCTACTGGTAGGCCGAGGCCTTAAGCTTCACCGAAAAGCTGTGATGGACTTCCAGACCACCAAGAACACCACAAACATCATATTTTCACGAAGTAATGGACCCCAAAACCCCGGGCCATTACAAATCCTCAAACCAAATAAACGAATGATTTAATATTCATGATATACATTAATAATATATAATTTCATTTTTGGATAACTATTCCCATTTTACATGAGATTTCATACATGTATACAAGAGAACTAATCATGAAAACCATGCAAAAGAATACACCCAAACGACGGAATTAAATATTATTACACATGAAAAAGGCCATAAATGATCATAATAAAATTATAATTATAAAATAAAAGTTAAATAGGTAATGAATTAAATTATTAATGAATATAATTTTATTATTCTTGACATTAAGTGAAAATTTGGAACGCATTCGAATATTTAGTATGGGTTTCCTCGTATCACTTTTTTTTCTTTGAGATATACCTTATTCATTACTATTTATTATGTGGGGTGTATGTATAACACAAAATTATGTATCATATCCTTAATTTATTTATCTCCGTGGTATTGAATTTATTATTGGAAAATCATATATTTTATGGAGCATGTGGTTCCACTATTTTCTAGTGGTAAGGTATTCTTTCTGAACCTCTATCTTTCCCTTGGGTTATGATTTATCTCTCGTTAACCTAATGTAATTATTCAATGTTTTTAAATAATTATTATAAATTAATTTTAAATTCTCTAAAATCATGTATCCAAATAATTTAATTTATTTTATGGGAAATATATGTTTTATGAGGTTTCCTTTTAAATTATTCCCAACATAAAATCCTAGTTAATGGGAAATTACCGATTTCATACCAATTTTCATGTATACTCTATAATCTGTATTAATACAAAATTATATTTATTAAACCACTAATTTTCATAATGGAGAACTATATTATCTCATTTATATAATTATGAATAGAATTATTCCTTATTCATCATTAAACATTCTTTGATATATTCCCTTAGACCGCACTGAAGTATCCCATTTCTAAAGATTATTAAAAACTCTTTTTTACATGTTTTCACTTTAGTTGAGAATCACTTATTCTGAAAAATAATTTCATTTTCCTAGTCTTATTTTCTAGGATAATCATGTTTATAGTCTAATTATATAACAAATAAAAATTATTTTCCAAATGAACACTTCTAAAAGTAAAATGGTATTTCTCTAAAGAATTTATCAATGATTATATTATAGAATTTTCATATATAATTATAATTAAAATATTTAAAATTTTTATGGGACACTTTTATTTAAATACATATTTCTATATCAATGATTTAAATTTGGGAAATTCATTGGACTTACTAAGTGATGTATGGGGACCACTATAGTCCCTTGATGCATATGTAGGTTTCATGAGACAAACTAGGCCGGGTTATTACCCATTAATCTTGGGTGTCTTGAAAAAATCCTTGACAGTTTGTTGATGATGTTTTACATTATTAAATCCCTTGTTATGATGCTACTAATTGATAATTCATGATATTATTCGACTAATATAATATCCATGGTTTAGTTTCATTATCATGTTATTATTTACAAGGAATTATTTATTCATATTTTACACCTATAATATTATAATCTATATTACATTCTAATGACATTTGTTTATAGTCATACATGATTACTATCATTTATGTTATAATTTGATATATATGTTACCCTTAAAGAGCATCTTCCCTCACATCTTTCTTGTAATTCATTTGCATCCAATATGAGATGATGTGTGTCATGAATGACTTACAGGAATGATCTAAATGTTTATTGGAGTCTCCATTAGAGTTTAATTTTTGTTTTTATTTAAATTTTTAATGTATAAATTTTGTTTGTATATAGTTTTCCAATGTTACTAAACACTCGTTCATTCAGGATATGACTTCTTTGTTAATTATACTAATTTAATTAATTAAGGCACCGTCTATGGGATACTGGGATCAGGGTCTTTATATAAGTTCCCTCATATATTCCCTTTTTTCATGATGTTAAACATCATAATTTCAACAAACTATGCAGGTTTTGAATCTTTTTTGAAATAGGATACATAGAACACGTCATAAAGGTTATATCCCATCCTTGAAATATAATTTACCTCTGAAAATGGTAGCAAACACTATTGTTCTTGGATATATGGCGTCAAAATATATGTATCATACCATTGCAATGAATTAATGAGAAATGGATGAATAACATTAGATAAATGATGATTCAATCATTAAGGGAACCCACTTATCCCATAAAAGGATTCAATATCATATCATTTTGTTTGGGTAACTAGTTCCAAATCAGGATAATGAATAGATTCTAACAAATATACTAAATTTATATCAGATTCCCAAAGTATGTTATAATTCCCCCCAAAATTTTTTGATGATCCCAACCAAATATATTATTGTCCAATTTGAGTTATTAAGCATCATTGGAATCTGAATACATGAATGAATGCCATCCTTTGGAAGGAATGTCCATATTCAGATATGGATGTGCGAACCATTGTTAGTTTCTATGAAAGAAAAAAGGCTAAACCTGAGGTGACAAATAAGGAAACACATTCAACCCCCAATCAATCATCAAGCCCCAAAAACATTCACTAGAAAGGATTTAATAAATGAATTATTATAGGGGGTTTTTTATTAGGTTGTGATGGAGGTTTTTCTAACTATTTAGAGACCATATTGATGGAGGCATAGATTTCCAATCCTTTAATTGAAATTTAATGATATTTTTTTATATTTATAAATGATCTTGATTTTTTCTAGTGGAATGTTTTTATCTCAACCCAATAATAATTGAAAAATATATAAGGATCCAGTTATGGATGGTTAATGGTCTACTTTCAACTTTTATATCGTAATAAATGGTTCTCCGACCAAATTTTTATAAAAATTATATATTTATAGATTATTTTGTTAGAAATTTCTATTTTATGGGGGCACCAAGAAGCTCTCAAGGCCTTTATTGAATACATTAATGAAGTAAATGAATAATATTATTCTATTTTCACAACAATACTTTTATTTTTTGGGTTTATTTCCCATATATTTAGAGGTGATTCATGTACTTAATTATTGTTTTAAAATACTTTCCCCTTCCAAATCTCATATCATATGTTGATATACCATGTTATATAAATATATATCTCTAAAAGGGAAAATATCCCAAAAAAATAAATTAATTTGAGTCATTGTGGAAATATGTTTGGCATTAATAATATGATTATGGATTTGGAACATCGATATGGAGCTATTTTCATTCAAGAAGGGAACTAGATATTTTATCTTAGTTGATGAACATGAATTTAGTGTCAATTTCTAAATTCCCAAATTGTATTTTAAATATGATATTTCCCAACAGTTTCATCTATATATTATTGTATCCCTCGATATTTATCTCATATGGGTTCATTGAGATATTTTTTTATTGTATTGATTGATGTTTTTTGGGATAAGATGATATTATTCAAAGAATAATTTTTTACAACAACCTCTAAAATATCAAATTAATTGATATATCTAGATATGTAGAGGGGACTAAATATTCAATTTATCAATTTTATATGGTCATTTTAAATCATGGAAATCCAATAATTATTGTAAAAATAATAATTCTCAACCTTATAAGCTTATTATATATCTACATCTATCTAAAACATATGTGAATTTTCATAGACATCAACAATGGACACTATAAAATCATTAAACATGCTAGTAGAATATAATATTAATAATTATCTTTGGACTATTATCTTTATTTTAAAAAAAAATTATTTTTAGGCTGGTGGTGTTGAATTTCATCTTAGAACAAGTTCCAATATTTTAGGTGGTATGGGATATAGGGGTTGAGATTATACAATTCATACATTTTTTAAGGTAACACATCAATCAATGTTTTCTATGATAAACTTGGAATATTGTAATTAGATAGTTTTAATATATATAGTTATCATACTAAATAGTTTAATATAATGATGGGTTTTAGAAAATACCTATATGGACCCAAATCCAGTTTCTTCTTTCTTGACTAAGCATACCACATAAAAATTATTATTGTATCTGATATATTGATGAAATGGTATTGGACAAATTTCTAAATAATAACCTCCTAGGACTTACTAGGATTTGGACTCAAATGAATCTTATCTAAGTAGATTATTATTGATCCTACTCATATAATACTTGTTTTAAAATTATACATGTTTTGAAATGGAATGATATTGGTATATTCAAATATATTTATTCATTGGAAGTGTTTTGAATTTAGCATGGTATATAACATTATCCCATTATTGGGGTAATGAAATCTAAAATGGAATTAAATGGATTGAGAAACATTTGGGGTTATTCTTCATGATTAATAGTTTTTAATTAGTAGTTTTTTCTCTATTTAAAGTCACCTAAACATATGGAGAATCCATTAGGGATATAAAACAAATAAGGGTAATGATTAGCTTGTTAAGACGTTTAGTGATAGTAAAATGTTTGCAGTTAAATTATTTTAATGAAATAATTTTTTCAAACGTCAGAGAATTTTTATTTTTCTACATCCTATCACAATCCTACTTCCTCATAATATATGTAACCCACATGGGTAAAGTCTTCTCATTGAGTTCAAAAATCACTTTTCAGCAATGAAACAATTTCATCAGGATTAAATTTAAAATAAATAATTCTTGGATGGTGTCCCCCAAGATTTCATGAATGTTGAAATTAAAACCATCAATTCCAACTCACTTAGGTTTGTTAGCCTTTGGAAATATGATTAATTAATTAAAAATGAAATTTATAAACAAAATAATGATTTGTCAAAAACCGAATCGAATAAACTCTATTCTTATAAGAATGGAAGAAATGAAGAATATAGACCCCACTAACATATTATAATCTTGGGTAAAGTCAGTCACACTATTTTTGCTGAGGATCATATTTGGGTAATGGTTATTAAATTATCTAACTATTTCAGGTACTATGTTTGATGTAATAATTTTCACAAATGAATATATATATATATATATATATTATGGGTCCAAATATTTTGGGTGGGTATTACTGAATAGTATATTGATGTTTTTGGGAGGAATTAATCTTACAATATTTTTGTTTTAATAA
The DNA here is from genome assembly GCA_963277665.1 of Viscum album. NCBI lineage: Eukaryota > Viridiplantae > Streptophyta > Magnoliopsida > Santalales > Viscaceae > Viscum > Viscum album. The sequence goes on from OY728162.1 coordinate 287,599,260, forward strand.
TTTCTTCATTATATATTATATATTATTTATATGGTAAAATTATTGGGAATATGTTATTTGAAATGTTATTTATTCAAATGATAATGATTGACTGTTTAGTAAATTAAATTTTATAGTGAGTGTGTAGAAATCTTACAATGGTTAGTAATTTCATAAACCCTTTATTTTATCATTTTTTATTTAAAAATAATTATGTTACAATTTCATATAAATGATGAGATTACATTTATAGGAATTATTTTGAGGGGTCTTCTATAATATATATCAATCTTGAATAAAATATTATATACCATATAATGGATTAACCTACCAATTTATATCGATTTACGATGAGTTGGGATAAACCACATATTTAGGGGTTCCAACATGGGGACACATTAGGAGGTTAAGTGATTTTCATTTTACTTTGGATCACTTATATCGGGCAATTTAAAATAATTACAGATGTTAATGTTCAATGGTGTAGGTGTCAAAACATATAAATAATGGTATTATTGAATCAACTTTATATATCTATTAGCATCATTCATTCAATCAATCTAACAGTAAAGTAATTTTGTTATAGATTTCAGTTTGTATGGTCTTTATCCATAAAAAATCACTCCTTCATAAACATATCACACCAAAATATGAATAAAAATTTAATGGGTAAATCCCATGGTGGTCCAAATGTTTTAAAGTTATTTTTATTGGATAACCATTCTCATAACATATTTATAAGTCATGATCAACTATTAAAGTATTATATGTTATTTCATAGCTAGGATGGTTACCTATAAAAGGGGGTTGAACATCGACATGATTTTCATTGAGGTTAGGCTAATTTCCTTGTGAGATCCCCAAATTTGTGTACAAAAGAATTTTAATCTCATGTATAGAAATAGAAAGATCCTATTAAAATATAGGTACCTCAACAGTCATAGTATAACTTTAGAGTGTGGGATTAATAAAACCCTTACAATTATCACCTCATTGTATTTGTCAACTTGTTGGTATAGGAATATCTATAGGGGACACTATGTCTTGATTCATCCTATATTTTCAATTTCCCACTGCCTACCCGTCTAAAATAGTGAAGGGTTGATTGTGGGATTGTGTGTAATACAGTTTATGTTCATCATTTATGTTTTCTTTAGAAACATTTTTTATAAGGTCCCCCACTCAATTACATCTCAAGGGAACAATCTCATCACATCTAACATTGAAATATAATACTTCATAATTATCTAAAAACCCATTATATACATCATTTCAAGTAGCTACAGTGATTGGAAAGTCCAAATAAGATGTCCCTATATGACCCCTATGATATTTCACATGATAATAGGGATAAATATTTTATTTATTCATTAGGATTATATATAGCTTGTTTTCATAATAGAATCCCTTTCTAAAATTTGAGATAAAGAGTTGATGATGAATTGTAGATAATAAAATATTTATGAGAACACTAATAACATGAAAAAAATATAAAATCCTCTTAGTGGGTACCAAAAATGTAAAATATAATATAGTCATCGGTTTTGTTTAGTGTGATGGTAGTTTTTATAAAAGTGTTCCTAGACTAATTGTTCAGGGATTTGAAGATGGTATGAAAATTACATTCTATATGGGAAGTTAATTTATCTATGATTTGGTTATGGATAAACCTTAAATCCTTCTTTCATACATCACATGTAATATAGAACTATATAAAACAATTTATAGTTTATGAGGGACGAATCATGTGTCAAAAAATAACAATGGATGGACAACTATTTTCTTCATTCTGGCTTTATGGTGTTGTCCCATTCAATGATCTACCCAATTTTATTTTTGAATGATTTTATGGATGATCTTATTAGTAGTTAGATATTTCTGTTCTCACACATTTTTATGCCATGTGGTTCGAAAGCGTTTTTGCGAAGACCCACTTGTGGCGTCTCTCTAATTTACACTTCCATATTAGCTAATTAAATTCCATATCTCCCTTGTGGGATATTTTAAATCACATGTTTACATTACTTTTTATGAATACTATAATTATTGAATGGGAGAGATAATGTGAAGGGAAATATACATTCCCATAAAAAATACATATGAGAGACCTCTTTTATTACATATATGACCTCCATAAGAAATTTAATGAATGTATGTTTGATACACCCATGTTTTCTCATAGGTCAAGGGATTCCAACTATTGATAAAATAATAATATAAAAATGAATTATCTATTGGTTAACCAAGATGTGATTCTCATATATTTAATCATATTAAATATTCCAACATCAATAAATATTTAATATTTCTTATAGATTATGATAAATGTGTGGTATCTATTCTACTATTATATAACTAGAAACCATACCAAGGAATGCAATGAATGAATAAAACCTGAATAAAATTTATTCCACAACCAATTCATTCACCATGTTGGCTAAGAAAGAATTATATTTCTTATATGATTATATTTTTTCCATTCCTCAATTTTTATTCCTATATCATTTCCTTGTAGGGTCATTCTTTTCATGACATTCTCTGTTTCACCTAATTTCAAACTCTCATATGGTGTAATAGATGTTGATTAATTTTTTAGGATGTTTACTATCAATTATTGGGTATCATTTAATTTTTAAAAGTGATTAATAAATGTTTTTATCTTCTATTATACCTCATATAATCATATTTCCTTCAAAACATATGAAGTGTCCACTTAATAGATTTTCTTGTTACAGACAAGTTCAATCACTAACACTTTAGGTATTTTGAGGAACTATATTGGAATCGTTATTATGATTCCATTAAATATATACATTTATAAGGTATAAAATACATTGTGAAACTTGTCACATTGTATGAGAAAATCCATGAATTAGGTTATGTGTTTTAGAATTTAAAGAGTGTTTACAATTTGGGTCACCATGATATAAAAATGGGAATAACACTTGAAATCATTGATATAAATAAGGTGAAACCCTCTATGAATGATTAATTTATCTATTTTTGGTTATTTAATTATAATTATATAATGATAATATAGTTTTGAGTGATGAATTAACAAAAATAAACAAGCAGGAAAAAATGAAAAAATGAGGGCCACCCAAGAACCATCACTTGGTTTATGTTCCCTCTGATCCATTTTGAAATTAAATTACTATTTTAGAGATACATTGGTAGAATTGTTGAATTTAAAGGTATATGTAGCTTTAGTAGGTTACATAGTTCCACTATTGAGAAAGTGGTTGATGTGACCATGGCAAGATATTCTCCATGGTGCCTGAGTACATGTGACTCAGATCAGGGTTTCTTTGACATTGACTTATAGTGTTAGGGTCTCTCTATGACGTCAGTGATGATAAGGGGATGAAGGATTATAGTGGGACTCCTGAGTATAATTATGTAATTTATTAACATCTTCTGTAGCTTTCCATTGGTATGGGATATAATAATTATCTCACTCTATGGATAGAATTATGAAGTTGTTTTATTTTTTGATATGGATTGATTTCATCATGGTGGTTGTGAGATGTAGCCCGAGCCATTGTGGAATGATTAATTTAATGACATTCCTAAAAAATCATGTGCATAAATTAAACCGTCATGAATAAATTCAAAAGTGAATCCATTAGTTATCTATTGGTTTAGGTACAATATAGTGAAGAGAGAGAGATGATTTGTTACAATTGTTTTAGAGGTTGTGACAATAATGAAATCGGTGTAATGTTTTTTGGAATGATAGTTATGAGTCACATAGATATGCATAATCCTCGAAGAACCCCTACACCTATATTAGGCCCCAAAAACTTTATTTCAAATAGAGGCCTCCATTTGACGCAGGTGGGAAATAAGAGAAACTAGAAGTCCCCAATATACCCATAATTACACTTTAATAAATTTTATTTTATCACCTTGATTTATGTTAGTTGTATTCCATGTGGATTTCACGATATTTTTTACTGATATTTTCATGCCATATTTAATGATCAAGAAAATTTTCTAATGTGACTGATTAGAAATTTTTCCCATTATTATTCAAAATATTTAGATTAATTTAAAACATAAATAATATAAATCATTTTTAGGTGATTTATTTTTAAAAAAATTATTAAATATATAATTTATTATATAATTGGCTGATGTTACTATTTTAAATGATAAATGAATTTTTTGAATAATTTAAACTAAATCCAAAATTATTATTGAATGTTTTGGTTAATTTTACAAGAAAATTATAGTCACATATGTTTAAATTTTATTTTTAAAGGATCAAGAAAGAATAAAAATATTTTTTTCTAGGTAAGTTAATGTATTCAAATTATATGTACTGTCAGACTAAATGGTTTCATTTTCCTCTTTGTATTATTTTATGGAAATAATTACCACTATATGCAGATAAACCAAATGAGAAGGAACCAATTTTTAATAAACCAAATTGTACCAACACCTTTCTGTGTCAAATTAAATGGAGAATGAAGAGTCATTCAGCATATTAATATTTAAAAGCATCACATGAATAACCAACATGGGAATATAACCATATGACATTAATATAGAGGGGGAGATATCATGATGTCTAAAACTATATATCACATCATAACAAATTTCCATTATCTAATGTCTACATAGAAGTAACTCAACATAAATGAATTATTATGTCATGTTTTACTACTGATCTACCTACACAACATTATTGTAAACATGATTTCAAATTTACATTACATTATTTAAACAAATATTATATCAAATTGGAGGTCTTCCTAAAATAATATTTCTATATTAAAAATTAATTCCAAGATATTGAAATCTCCATAAAAGTATTTCACACATCAATCATATAAAATTTATAACTTTTAGTGATCATAAAATGATTATGTCAGAATCATGACATAAAGGAGTATTTAATATTTTACTTTCCATAGACAAATCATAAATCTCATATTAATTACATAGAAGAAATATAGGACTTTAGAATAAAGGTTTTGAGTTTTATTTAAATATTTTGATGAAACTACCTAATTATATATTTATTTTACATAATTTCCATAATTTATACATTACAACCCCCACAAAATAATTTATTATAAAGAGACTTTTTTTAGTGTATTTGAGGTTATACATGAAGCATATTTTACAATACCTATAAACATTTCTCTATCATAGAATTCTTCTAGACCCCGTATAGTGTTCAAATAAGTTACAATTATCAACATACCCTTTTGAAGGGAAACATATGAATGGGATGAGATTAAATACTCAGTAAGGGAAAAATATCAAAATTTCATCTACTGTAAAATCGTTATCATAAGATAAAACAATATCATGATGATATTTATTAGAAAAAAGAAGATATAGAAATTAGTTTTTTTATAAATCATGACGGAATGGAATGTAATCTAAAAATAAAAAACATGCACCATGTTATAAGAGTGTGAAATAAACATGTAAACATTGTATGTGAAATGACATGATAAGATCATTGAATCATAATCATGTTGAAACATCATGAAACTTGACATCATTGGAATGTACCAGGGGTAACCTCGAACAAAGCATAATATACGCTATCCACTATCATAATCATGGTATGATCTGGATAACCTCCATCATTACATTTTTAATCTTTATTTATCCCCCAATGAACCGCACATAATATTCCTAGGATAATTGACTATTTAGAATACCTATTTTCTATAGGCTAACATCTTATTGAATACACATAATGTTCTTAGTCTAACCACCCAAGCATTATTAATGGTTTTATTTGAGACATTTACCTTAACCAATGTATTAGAGGGCTATAATAAAACCAAATGATACAACATGACCCAACCACCATAATAATATAAATAATATTATCTATCAAAATAATGATATATAAACCATAAATAAATCATAATCATGGTAAACATCATGAGAAAGAATGTGGACTCAAAAATATTTTCTTATGGGATTATGGAATGTTATATCATATATTTTCTTAGGAGAAGGAGAAACCAATTAAATTTGGATATGAATAATTAAAAAAAATTTAATTAACATGGATTTAAAAAGGAGAAAATTCATTGGAAATATCATTAGAAGAGATATTGAAAATAAACCATTTGGGTGAAACTTCAAAAAATAAGAAACATACTTTTTAAGAGAATGAAAAATTAAATCATGTCCCATAAAACTATAACTGAAATAATAGGGTTCTCAATATAATATTTATTATTTTTATAATATATTCATGAAATAAAAACATTTTATATCATTGATTCTTTAAATTAAATCTTATATAAGATTATTCACAAAAATCAGGTTTATTTAATTAGTGGATTTTTGGTGTGAACTAAAAACTTGTATAAACTTATTATTGAAATATATATTTGACTATGTAAATGTTTGATTTATATAAATATATTTGTAAATAAAATAGGCACATGAGATGAATATTTTATAAAAAGTTAGAAAAAGTAAGGGATATCATAACTAGTAAGTCATCAAGAAACTATGAAGGATCCATTTTTCTATTTTGAAATAGCTTTATTGGAATCTCCAAAAATAAAAATAATAAGAAATATTTCTATTAGAAATAGGATAAGGTAAATATGATTTTTACATTAGTTAACTGATTACGAGCATTTAATTTTAAAAAGGATAATAGAGGCAGGAACGGAAATTTTATACAAGGAGGGGAAACCTTCACATAAATAAATCTGAATTCTTATTGACATTGATTTTATTTTAGAAAGAAGTTGAACTCGATAATAAGTAATAATTGAGATAAAATTTTATCTGAATAGACATACATACTTCAACCTATATTAAATTAAATATTATATTCATGAAAAAAAATTAACTTAGGAAGTCACGATGAGTTATGGAAGTCCCTTACAACATTAGCTATATTTTAACTATAAGTCATTAGAATCTTGAAAATCATATGTTTATTTAAATTCCATGAAATAAATAATGTATTGTCCTATAAATAAATTAATGTATAGTATATAAATCATATATATATTGAGTTGGTTCATAACATTAGTTAATGTATCAATTTACAGAATTGGTGACAAAAACCCGAACAACCTAAGATATATTCAAATAAAACCTCCATGAAAGAAATATAACAATAATATTATGATAATATATTAAAAATAAAGATAATAAATGATTTTAAATATAAAATTATTATTATATACACCGTTAAAAATTAATTTGGATTATAAAATACCAAGTGTCTCAATCACATGTGTTTTGAGATCAAACATTTACGTTTATTAGAAAGTAATCTATACATTCACTTAACATAATGCATAATATAATTAATTATATATATATATAAATCCAATATCATTATTCATATAAATTTCATATTATATGGACCATTAAAAATAATATATTATTTATTCACAATATTTTATTCATTCTTATGTTACTTACATGAGGTTGTTCAGTCAATTTTCTCATAACTCAGAATATTTCTAGACCATGGTTAAAATAATTTGAAAAAATTATCATAATATATCAAATATTAACAATTTTATAGAAATAAAATGTTTATACCATTTACATTTTTAAATCTATCCATTCTGAGATGTGAAACCTAATGAAACTTATTGCTCACGTAGGAGATAGTTTTAACGTAAACATGTTTAATGCTTCAATTTCTAGGAGAATTAGAGGGAAATATGGTAAATGATAATTTTGACTGATAGGATCACATTTATAATATAGATATAATATTTATTAATACAGTAAACTAATTTTCATTTATTAGTAGATATGAGTAAAAATTGAATACGCCACTTTGTGGAGGTGGAAGTCCAAAAAACACATTAGTGGTGTTTTTTTCTTAGTGGATGGAGAGGAAAAAATAATGGATATAACATTAATATGATAATATATAAATATTATTATTATTATTATTGAATTGTATTTTTATTGATATTATATATTTTTAATATAATTATTAGGAATAAAATCATAAGAGAGAGAGAGAGAGATAAAACTTATTTTAGAGACTTAATATTTCCTTGGAAAACTCCTTGGAATTAAAGGACTTAGGTTGTGATACTGTGACAATATGCATAAGATCATGTGAGGGAAATATATAAGAGGATATTTCAGATTATTATAATCAATATTAATATTGTTAGGTGTATTTTTGATAGGTATTAAGTGAACCTCATTTATAATAGTGGAAAATGATACTTTTGGAAACGACTGTTATATTATTATAATTTTATGACAATGTTTCAGGGTTAAAGGAACCCGTGATCCTAATTAAAAACTTTTTTTTTGAATTTGGGTATATAATTATTAAAACATGTGTTTCTATAGTATTTTAATTATATTATCAATTTTTTACAAATAATATTTTATATTTTACTCTTTTACTTTTATAATAAGAAATTAAATTGGAATTCAGAGATTTGATGAGGTATTAAAAATATAACATAAAAATCATAACCGAGATTTTCTATGATGGTAAAAATTATCCGTTATTTAGTCATTATAAATATATTAATATTATTAAATTAAATATTATTTTATTATAGGTAAATTTTTGAAAAAGTCTTTTAATTGAAAAATGACATTTTGACATTTATAGATTCATAATAATATTTAGTATTATTACCAATTAATTAATTTTTAATTTACTTCTTTTTGTGTTTATACATCATCTAATATTTATTATTTAAACATTTGTATTTTAATTTTATCTAATTATATTACATAATATTAATAAAATAGTTATTTTAAATAATAGTTTCAGAATGACAATGGTAATTAGATTTATTCCTAAATATCTATATTGTATAACTAAAAATGAAATTGGTATTATTAAATAATATTTAAACCATTATATTAGTTTTGAGATTATTTTTTAAATATTTTTTATCTTTTTTAGAGAAATTAATCATAATGTTATCTCTTTTATTATGTAAAATCCTTTTTGATGAAAAGTTATTTTTTATGCATACTATTTTTTCATAGGAAAGTATTATAAATTTTATTGATTATAATGAAATTCATAACATTCATATTGTCTAATTAACTTGTATGTTAATATAATATAAACTCCAATGCCTAAATTCCATATATGTAAATTTAAATATCAGTACATATAAAGAATGTTTTTCAGAAAATATTACATGATATTCTAAAATGAAAATCGTGGGATTCATAAATTTTGAATAGTGTTATAGATTAATTTATTTTCTGTAATAAATTACAATTATTTATTTTAAGAAGGTTTTAAAGATATATTTATCATATAAATGCACCGATATTTGGAAAATTATAAATTTTAACTATACACCTAAAAGGATTGTTTTAATGAAAATTAAAAATATTAAAGTAATTAAATTTTGGTATGATAAATTAAAAAATTAAGATTAAATTATTTGTTCAAAATTTTAAAATTCATGTAAAATGGTTTCAATATAAATGTGAACGGATTGAAAGAAAACATTTTAGAAATAAATTTATATTATATGTAAAATGTAAATGTTTTCTTGGGTTGGGTCATCAAATACCAATTTGATGGATGATAGATTATTTAGTTTTATATTAAATTCCTAATTTAATGTTCTATACGTTAAATTTAATATTCCAATTCCAAAATGAGAAAAACATTATTAAGCATAAAATGAAATTTATATTATTATTATCTATAGATTCTATAGATAATAATTAAATTATGATATCATACTAATAAAAAAACTATTATGACCTTTTAATTAGATCTATGGGTAATATAAATATTGGTGGAAGTTTTAGGTGGTGATTTTACTAGAATAAATTTCATAGAAAATTCTATAAATGTAATCTTTCTTTAGAAAGGATTTCATTTAATCCTTAATATTATTAGTTTTTCTTGGCCTTGGCCCTATAAAAAACTCTACAAAAACTAACTTCATTAAGTGATCATAAAACATGGATTCTTAAGGAAGAATTATATTTTTATATTCCATTTATTATTTCATTTTTTATTTTTGGACATGGTCACATTAATTTATAGAAAATAAAATAATGGAAATGTTTCAACGATCATAATAAAAATTCAAAATATATATATTTTTTATAAATGTAAAACATGCTATTATATTCATTATTTACATAAGGATAGTATATAGTTAAATCACATGCCAATACATTCAGACCAAAATAATTTTAATCCTTCAAATTTTATTTAATTCAATCGTATGATTGTAAGTGTAATCATAATATATTACTCAATTTAGATATAACCACTATAATGAAATATATACTATAATTTATTATTATTTACATAGTTACCTTTATTTCTACAGGAAATGTTTATTATTCATAAAATTATATACACTGATATGTATATATCACAATCATATATTATCGTGATATAGCTTACAATAGATGATAGGGCCTGGATGTCTTTGTTGATCTATATGGGATGGAACAACTACATGTGAATCATGAAATTAGTACATGGGAGTGATTTATCCCTTGATGAAGAGTAAAATAACTTTAGAAAAACTAAAAAAACAAGAAAATTCTTCAGTAGATAGGATATATATTTTAAATCAAATAATTAAAAAATAAATAGAAATTTGAGTAATAATTCCAAAATAAAATCTCCACTAAAACACTAAAATCCATCACATAGTGTGTAAATATGAAAAACAATCTACATTTATATGGATTCGATTATTCCACTATCATTTATCGCTATATTCCATTCATAGAATAATTAAATAAACTAATTGGCCACAGGAAATTTTTTGAATGGTCACATGTGGGAAATTCTATGAAAGTAAAAGTGGTTACTACAAAAATCATGTAATATTTACATTTGTATGAATTGAATAATATAAAACTTATAATAGATAAACCAATTTACTTAAGAGTGTCCAAAAGAGGGTTCAGAACATGAAAATTTTATGATAATAGTCGTGAGATAAAAAATGAATGAATTCTAAAAAAAATCCACTCTACATGTATATGATTTTAAATAAATATCAATTTTCTTATTTTATAAATATAATTATTTAAATTTATTTTTCTAGTACAAAAAATAAAAAAGAGATATTTTCCAATATAATTTTATAAAATTTATTTTTTGGTTATATAAAAATAAAACAACGTCATTGAAATCATTTATTAGGAGAATTCTACATTTTTAGTTTATATTTCAAATATCAATTAAAATAAATTGAAAATGGTCATTGAGAGAACAAATACCTGTATCATATATGAAAAGGGAATTAAATAATGTCATAATATTATAGATACATTCTAAAAAGTAGAATAATCCAATATCCACTAGTATAAATATCAAGAAGTTAGTCAACATCAATGATACAAGGGTGTCCCACAAAATGAACCCAATAACCATAGAAATATATTTCACAGGCTTCACCATAGGACCAAATGTCATAATGTCCTATAATTTAATCAATGGGCCAACCACCCATACTATGTCTCATCGTACAAAACCACCTATCATTACATCATTATGCCTCATAAGAATTAACTCCCACATTCCCTATAACTAACTAAAGGGGACTCTAGTAGTATGAGACTATCTAGTGTATCATATGTATTGAATCCCACATGTCTACTAGGGTTACTGTTACCCAAGTAAATAGAGGATGAATAAATATTAAAATATCACTATCATGCCCTAAACATTTAAAAATATGAATAATTATATATTTCATAGAGAATATAAATATCTCATCATCACCACCTTCTCCCTCTCATGAAAATAATCATTGGTTAACAATCATCACAAAAAGAAAATTCATGGAGAGCCATAATACAACTCATCCATTTAAACTAGTGTTCAGTAGTATCATTCCCACATGTCCTTATTAAAAAAATTCTTAAAAGTGTTACATGTTCCTTTCAAATATATTTAAAAATAATAGTGGAAAAATAATTTTTTTGTTTGTAGTCATATAAGCATAATGATTTTTATATATCTATTATTTCAATGAAAAAATTCACATATTCTTTTGTAAAATTTTAAACGCACACACATATATATATATTAATAAATACCTTTATAATAAAAAATATATATATACACATATTTTTTCAAATAAAATTTTACAATGAGACACATTTTTATTCAGAATAGAATGTTTGAATATTTTACTAATTCTTTTCATTTCATGTTTCATATGAAATATAATGTTTATTTTAATCGTATTTTTTTATTGTAAAGTATTTATAACATGTATATAAAAAATAAAAATGGTTATTCGCAAAACCCCTAGAAATTTCAATTTGATTTTTACATTAAACACAAAAAAAACTATCCTTTATTTTTAACACTCTTGCATACCCAAACGAGGTAATTTTTTTAATATTTCAATTTAATTTAAAAATATAAACATATTTTAAATTTTGGTAATTTGATGTTGAACATGAATTTCCATGTAAATTAATTATTTTAAATGCAGAATAACTAAAATCTATTAAAAAATACAATACTTCTATCATATATATGCTTAAATTATAAAATAATATATTATAGACATAATAATTAATGGTTTCAAAAATAAAAAACTTTGACACAGAACAACCTACCAAAAATAAATCAAACCCAAGCTCTAATGAGTTGAAATATGGTGCTATTTTAATAACACACCCAGTCAGGGATGAGTGGACCCTCATGAACCCTATTCATCAATGAAATCACTATAAACCAATAAATTCCTATTCATTGAATTTGACTGAACAAATGAGAGGGACAATGTATGTGGAAAATATTGGAAAATGGAAGGAGTATGGAGGAGGGACTCATATTATGGACAATCAGAAAAGATATTGGAATGAATCAAGAGAAACAAAAATGTGGAGGGGAGGATGAGATGTTCGGTGTGAAATTCTATAGGGGAGATCTCATACGAGGATGATTTTGTGATGGATGTGGTAGAAAAAAGGGGGAAATAAAAATTAATGGAGGTAGAACATAAAATAAATTAAAAAATTATATAAATAACAAATTGTCACATAGTTTATCCAAATGTTTTAAAAAATTGTATAGTGACTGTGAGGCCGACAATAGGAATGAAAACGTTATTCATGGTTTTATTTGGAGATATAATTGTTTAATAAAACATACTACAGCCACTCCAAATGGCACATTATTGAGATAGAACATACCACATGGAAATTACAGGGTTTCCCAAACCAGGCTCGCAAACTATGAAACCCATAATATGTTATAATGAAATACAAATTTACGACCTGGAACTCTTTTAAAAACAATAATTATAATTATAATTATAAATAATTATAATCAAATAAATCAATAAGACTTGGGGTGTGAAATATTTCCCCACTAAAAATCATTATTCACCTAAAATTCCATTTCTTATGGATAAAGGATGACAAAAAAAAATCTACTAAAATGATTCGTCAAAATCAATGGTGCATTTCGTCATGAGATACTTATCACCTCCCATATAAACCAATCCACCAAGATACATACAATGTAAGGAACATAAATACCAACTAAGGTCTCCCCACTATTTATACTTCAACTTAACTAGTTGTCCATCAACACCCACTCTTCAAGAGAAACATTACAAAAAAATAATTCCTTCTAATGAATAACCAATGAATCCAAAATAACTTTGTCAAAAATTTCATCCAAAATGAGTAAAACTATAACACTCAATACAAAAACCATCATGGGCCTTAGAATGAGGTCACCGTAATGAAATGGGTGAACTAGGACCTCAAATTTGGAACATTATCCCATATTAAACCATAATATAATCAACACTACAAGTTCTTCCACTACTTTATGGCCATCTATCCATGTTTAATAGGATCCAAATGATGTCAATCATCCTCAATGCATTGAAAACTAAAAATATCAAAATGTCTGCCCTGATATACTATCCACAAGATAGAAGATTGTCCACCAACCATAAAAAGAAAATGAATTTCCAAAATCTCATAAGCACTTAACAACAAACAACATCATATAATCAGACTCATAGATTGATCAAAGCACTTATTATATATAATATACCTCAAAAGGACATCGTTGTATCCAATTCCACTAAAAAAAGAATGACCTAGGGAAATAATCAAACCCAAAACAAAAAATATACAATATCCATATACACTCAATTGGGTTCTTCCAATATATATATGAAGAACCTAGATACTAACACAATATTAGGATGAAACAATTGTAGAATAATATAGTTAATATAATGATAAATTATGAATTCACCACTACTATTTGATTTACCAACATTATAAGTCCACCAACTATAAGATCCAAAAATATAAATAAGTAGAATAAGATAAAATATCATCCCCTGAAATAGAAAAACCATTCATTATAAGACCTTTCCTAAAGGTATAATTCAAATATCACAAACCATAAACACAACTATATAATATGTCAAACAAGAAAACAAAATTACAAAATAAACTATTGGAAAAAATCAAGAGAGTAAAACTAATTATGTACCATAAGGCCTTAGGGCCACCTCAAGGCCTTCGAGCCACCAGAAAATGTATATGTACTAGACTAATTACAAGAAAAGGCTCAAAATTAGGATTTAGAGGTGGAACATTTACCAGATCACAACTAACGAGGCATGAAAGAATTATAGGGTATGGAATTTCCATCATTGTTGGGCCAGTGTATCTCTGCATATGATAGCTAGCTGACTAGCCATGTGAAGGTGGAGAGCTGGCATCATGACATTGGATGGGGAGGGGCAGTTACAATTTGTCTTTTTGGGTTGATTTCCTCAGACCTACGGGTCATGTAATGTCACATAATCCTTTGGGTCTTATAAGGGTTCTACCTTATACCTTGAATGGTGGATTATCAAAAACAATTGAAGGATTTTTATCCATTTAGGCAACACAGTACATAGGAATCCATTTTTATTAAATTCTCGAAGAAACCTAAACAAAAACAATCCATTTAATAAAACATTCCTCTTCCATGATTTTAAACTCTCGACTATCAAAATTAAGACTTAACTTGAATAAACTATACGTTAAAAACAAAAAATTAATATTTCTGAAAATATTCATAATATATCCCAAAAAGTGAAATGAAATCCCTTTTTAATATAATTTTTTAAACCATTTTAAAATATGATATCAAAATAAAAACAACCCTAACATTTTATAAAAATAAGTCATTTTAGAATATTTCTTAACAACCAGTTCCATTTTCACAATAATACTTGAAAATGATAGCTAACTATATCTATAGAGAAAGTATAAATAAATTATAAAAATGAAAAAAACATCAAAAATCCAAAATACAAACCGCATGTCGACGTTTAACAAGTCCCATTTGACTCACCATCCATCATTGCTAATTCATATATATATGTCTTAAACATTAAAACCAATTAGTATGTGGAACAATTCTTCACTGAACTATATGGTTTGAGGGACTACTAATCAACAACACACCAATTTCTAATATATATCATGTTCATGCATTTGGTTGTTTCCTAGTTTCTTAGGAAGTGTAAGAAAACATTATACCCTTGAAATGTGTATTATTTTAATCCAAAAATCAAATGTGACCCTCAAATAAACTAGATCATGATTATTAGGATTAGTAAATTATAAACAATAATAAAATAAAATTATAATTCCTAATTGGAATCATGAATACCTGTGTTGACTAAATTGTTATCATATTTGGTGGTGATAAGGAAACAGTTCACTAATAGCCTACTGAGTTCCAATTACCAATTACAACTTGATCCTACCATGACACCCAATATAACAAAAGGGGTGCTCACGAGGTTTCAATTTTTAAAAAAAAAATCCAACTTCACTAATACATATTTTTCATGAACCCACATAATTCATCCATTTTTTAGATTCTAAATCAGATTCATAAAGGGTATTAATGGATGTTCCTAATCCCCATGGGCAGAAACAACTGACTGGGTATTAAAGATGAAATAATTGGAAATATCATCCCCCTTGAAACAGAATAATAGAATAAAAAACTAATCAAAACCTTTCCTGACCAACCCATATATCGAAAATATGTTCTAATTAAAATATAATGAAAATAACTATAAATAAGAAAATAAATTCAGATTTCAATTATCATCTCACACCAAATTCTTAATCTCATGTGATGAAAAAATGAAAAAAAACATGCATCTATATATGGTTACATCAACCACCTTAAGTTATCGTAACCCTAAATCTGTTGAAAAAAGTAAAAGTGTAAATAAAAAAGTAAATCATTTTATGGTCCACACACTTGACATTATATGAAAATAAAACAATGTTTGGACAAAATAAATTAATACGAACTTATGAATGAGTGAAATAAAATAAAAATAACCTTATATATATCAATAAAACTCAATAGTGACAAAAATCTAGATAAGATTCTAAAAATAATTATGAAAAAGTGTTATATAAAGCTTAATATGAATAAAAAAGTGAATCTAATCCCCATGTTTAAACTGAAAATTAAAGATCAATTTTGAAAAAGGTTTAATTTCATTCGTTAAATATAATTTTCATATTTAAATATATTAATCATAATGATTCCAAAACAATTTAACAAAAAAAATCCATTAAATATTTTAAATAAAAACAACCAATTATAAATCATTTACGGGGAATTTTACACCATTATATCTCCCATTTCAATGATCATTAAAAAATATTTGAGAATTGTTTTAGGAGTAAAATCATAAAAGTTTCATATAATTGTAATTAATGTTTTGAACCATATCATAAATACTCAGGAAAATTATATGGAAAATATACAACTTCCACATATATCAATTAGCTAGAGGATATCGATGAAACATGTGATTCTGCCTAAGTAAATCCACCAATAAAGGTATTGATGATATGTGTTTTACTATGAATCTTAAATTGATATACTACTGTAATATAACCAACAAACCATCCATCCAACCTATGTTGTATCCTATCAAACATCACACAACTAGCTAGCACGTAGCCTCATTATAATGGAACACCCTATATTGGAATATCGCTGACTATAAGGGATAATAATAATGTGTATAAATATAATGAAGAATATTATGGACACCCACATAGTTTCCCATGTTCTCATGGAGAATGTAAATTTAGGGTGAGTGAAAAAGGAAAGGGAAAATCATTTACATGCATTAATAATAAATTGTAAGAAATATAATTGTCATATAGTATATCAAATAACTCGCCCTCACCACTAGATCCCTCTCATGAAAATAATCTCGGGGGAATACTGAACCCATGGTACAAAATATAATCATGCCTCGATGGCCATGATAAATGTAAATCAGGATAAATGGTGATCAAGAGGATCTCAGATTCATTCATATCATTATAATGATCCTAAAATTAAAAAAAAATTACAAATAAAAGAAAAGTTCTAAAAAATTTTAAAACCCCTTTTATAGTTTTACTCATCTGTACAATAAAATTTAAATATATCTATTATCCTATTGAAAAAAATAACTTATTATCATATTTATTTTTAAACATAGATTTATATATACTACTTTATATCTTGTGAATGGTTATATGTATATATAATGTAATTTTAAAAAGGAAAACATTTTAATCATAACCAAATGTTTGAATATTTTACCAATTGTTGGAATTTCAAGTGACTCATGAAATTTTAAGTAGATTTAAAAATTAAATTTTAAACTATACAATTTATGGGGGTTTTAAAGACATGATTCATAAAGGTCGATCGTGAAACACTTTAAAAAATTATATTCAAATTTCATTGAAACCCTCTAAAGTACCATAATATTATTGAAATTTACTTTTAGATGCCAATCGTGTAAAAAATAAATAAAAAATTTCAATTTATTTAAATAATATATTTCATGAATAATTTTATAACATTCTATTCAATATTACCATGAAATTCCATGTGATGAAATTATAGTTACTGAATAGTACCTCAAAATAATTAGAAAACCTAGTTCATCAATCCTATTTAGTATTAGATGATAAATTTTAATATTAAAAACATCAATAAATTATGATCTATTCAATTTATTTTTTCAATATTGGGAATCCTATATCATATCAAGCATAATGAAGTCGAGGTAAGCTCAAAAATTCCTCCATCAATGGTGGATACTCAGTTGGGAGTGAAGAGAACCAAATAAACAATAGAAACAATATAAATCATACAAAACGAGTAAATTACTATTAATAAGGTTCATATGAATCTAGGGGAGTCTTAAGGGATGGGGAAAACATAGGAAAAAAAGTTTAAGGGGGAGGAAATAATACCTTATAGAATCAGAAATCAGACATGTTGACATTCGAGAAACTATAATCTAGAAGGGAGTCCAAGAGAAGAGGATTTGTACATGGAAGGGGGTTCTAACGAAGGAGGGGTGGAAGATGGATTTTGAAAAATATAGGGTAAAATAAAATAATAATAATTTTGGAAATAAATAAACTAAACCAAAATAAAAAACTATAATTGAAGAAAATAAATATATTGTTTGGTACACAATGTATGAAAATGGTTTAATAAATAATATGGTTACTATGTGATCCACATGGGGTAAAATATACTACACAATGTTAATATTATGAGATTTTACCATTTAACAAACCATTTAAAAAATGTTCCAAATGGAATTATCCCAATATAGGAGACACCACACTATTTCCACATGGTTTCCCAAACCATTCTTTCAAACCATATATTGCTCATAAAAATTAAAAAAAGATACTTTTTGACAAGATTCACTCTGAAACTATAGAAGAATCATAATATTGTAAAATTGTATAAACAAAGTAAAAAATAATATTTTTGTTGTGTCCTATATTATTTATTACATACCACTCCCCAAACCATTTGGATCTCTAAAAAATTAAACCATAAAAAAATCTCATACTCTTTCAAAAATTAACTCTATAATTAACCATAAAATGATATTAACAAATAGTTTATAAGGATCCACCGTAGTATATATATATGACATATTCCCCTGCAAAATGAGATAAAATTAATTAAACATATAATTATTTATTTACCAATATGAAAATCACAGGTACTGTGAAACATAATTTTTTAAAATCAATCAACCATTTTCCCTCAATATTAACCACATATTAAACGTAAGTGTTATCAATACCTCAATATTATTTTTATCAATTATTATCCCAAAACAATTATCCACCTTATAAAATAATTTTTTTCTAAGACATTGATACCAATTAGTATATATTACCATTCCTTCAATGAAACACTATTTAAGAATAAGGTTTTGATGTTTCACATAACCTTCTATACATTAAGAATATTCTTTAATATTGTTTAAAAATATAGCATTATTAGAAAAAAAAATTACAGTATCAAGATTTAATTTTTATTAATTTATCAATCTCACTACCTAATGTATGATAATGAAACTATCATTTTCCATCATAACATACATATACCATGAATATCAATTATTTATGAATTATCCTTTATTTTTCAATAAATCTTATAGATTTGTTGATACATACATTTATCATCTTCATTTTATTGATAATGTTTCAAAAGAATACTAATCTATAATATTTGTGACAATATAATAAGAGTAAATTACCATATGAATATTAAATCCCAATCCTATCATGTATTCTCCAAAAAAACATTAATTTCATCCCATGATACATTCATTTCCTTAATGTCATAATTTGTTCTTCCTAAAATTTTATTGGTATATCAATGGTTACTTGATGTTATGTTATCTAATACTTCTAAACATATTTACTATAGGTATCTAAAAAAATAATCCATCATAGTGGTCCATAAAAAGATTATTACTAAACAAATAATACCCCATGATAGTCTGAAAATAGGTGTTTAGTTAGGCCTCTTAATCATGAACTACATTATGGTTAATTTAACACCCAACATCCCAATTTTAGTGTTGTTAACCTAAGGTATATGTATTAAAAATCCAAGAACCACTTGTAGTATCCAGAATCAGATTTATTTCACATAAAATCACACATTTTATATAAAACCATAATTTGATTATGTTAAACTATAATAAGACATATCACGAGGGGTTTCAATAATGTTCTATTACCTAATTCAAAACAAGTAACTAAAAAATAATCATAAGTAACTAAACTATCATTTGATTCCAACCTTGATGACCGATAAAAAAAATTATATATATTCAATTTATAATTTAAATGTTTCATCTCACAGTAATCTCTCGTGTAATTTATAACCATTTCAATTATTGTATTTTATGATAAGCTATATAGGAAATTTATTTTACAAAACTAGTGATCATTTATCCATAGTTAAATACCTCTAGACCCCCATATGTCCTTATCATAATTTATAATTATCATTATAAATATGGAAGGGAAAATAAGAATGGGATCAGCTCGAATAATAAGGTAAAACATATTGACATGTTATAAAAGGTCAGATCATAAGACCATGAGAAAAAAAGATATTGTATAAATATATTATTAAAATATAATATGAAAATACTTTTAATTTATAAATCTTGATGTAATGAAATGTAATCTAATAATATTAAACATGTACCATGTTATTAGATTGTGAGATAATAATGAAAACACTATATAAAGTAATTATATTTTAATATAATGAAATTAATATCATTTAGTATCATCATATAACATGAACTCATAAGTATATTTCTATGATAAATAGAAATACAACATAATATAGAATATCCTCCCATGTAATCATGATATTCTCAATTTAACTTCCATCATAACATAGTTCCCTAGGCTAACTACTAATGCATGATACATAGTGTTTTTAATATAACTTCCAATGCACCATGCATGATTTACATGGATAATATCCTAAGTCTTATACATAATGTCCATAGGATAAATGTATATACACCATTCATGATATACA
Source organism: Viscum album (assembly GCA_963277665.1). Taxonomy (NCBI): domain Eukaryota; kingdom Viridiplantae; phylum Streptophyta; class Magnoliopsida; order Santalales; family Viscaceae; genus Viscum; species Viscum album. The sequence goes on from OY728162.1 coordinate 287,620,129, forward strand.
AAGAGACATTAGGAATACCGAAGGAACTAGAAGGATATAATGGAAACATCTATCAATGAAAAAAATAATTTAAATAATAATATTTATAAGATTATGTGTTCAAAAAATTTAAATAGAAACTATATGTAAAGAATGAGCATGATAATACCCATTAGTATAATATGTGTTAAAAAATTATTTTATGTCATAATTAATGGATATATCATATATATTCCCAGGAGAATAAATAATTAAATCATTTGAAAATTCATAATATCAATATTAATATATTCCTTGAGCATGGGGTTCCAATGTTGAAAATTCACTTGACAGTTCTAGTGAATGAAGATTGAATGTAAGCCATTTGTGTGAATACTTATAAAATAGGTGATGGAACATTTAAAATATAGTAAGATAATACCATTTTTTATGAAACCAAAATTGATACAATATGGTTCCCTATACATTATTTATGGTTTTTAAACATTTTAATACATGAAAATTATTTGATTGGGGTTATATTTTATAGAAGATAATAAATGAAAAATCTATTGTAAATTGGGTTTACCTAAAAGTGGGAAATTCATAGGGAACAAAAAATAAGAATCACTATATTATTTAAAAGGATATTAAACTGGGTCTATATGTATGGGGAATACAAAAAATTATATAATAGGTACATGATAAAAACATAGAATATAATGGTATAAAATGAAATGGAATTTGTAACCGACAAGTCATTGAGGAGGTACAAAATATAAATTTTTATATTTTATAACATTTTTATTGAAAATATACATTTTAAAGTTAAATAATACAACATCATCATAAAAATTAGATAATAAAAATTTGATGTTAACATGATTTAAAACGAAGTTTATTTCCAATTGCAATAGAAAATATTGACAGTAAGGGATATTCTAGATGATAAGGGGAAACAAAAATTTAATTGGATGATAATTATTCATAATGTATTTTTATTTTCCCAAATGATTAGAACTTGGAAATATATAATTATTACATTAAAATGTGATCTCAAAATATATAGATAGGATATATGATATGAAATGGAAGATGATGATCCATGAAAAACATTATAAAATATTAAATCAAATCATGTTATAAATTACCCTTTTAGATTTATTATTTTTGGAATTAAAAGTAATTAAAAGATTAAAAATCATTTGGTTCTATAAATTCATTTAATTAAATTGTCAAGTATGAAAAAATAAAACATCTTATAGTATAAAAACTATATAAATAAGAAAATTGTCTATATAAATCAACCTTGTCTCATTGAAATGAAATTGAGGAAAATATTCTCGTGGTTCAAGAAACATTATTTCAAAAATACCTTGAATAAAATAGATTCTGACATTGAAGTTAAAATAAAATTAATAAGTATAATAAAAAAATTTAATATCAAATTATTATTATATAAAATATTTTAATTAAATTATATGCATCCTAAAAAATTTCCTCAATGATAGATCCTTTGTGATGAAACTAATTCTTCTATCAAAAAGATCCATTAACTTGAAGTAAAATTACTATATAATTAAATTATGTTCATTATATATATACATAATTAAATTATTCATATATATATTTTATTTAAAGAAACATTAACTATCATATTTGTTTTATTAATAATATATTTTTCTTACATAAATCAGATACAAGATATTTTTATCTACTTTCTCTATAAATCATTCTGTATGTTTTCAATGGTTGAAAGAGTTTTTATATAGATTCATAATATCTATAATATTAATTTTGTTATGGAAATAACATTTTTATATTAAATATATTTTTAAATAAAACAATAATTTTTTTGGAGGCCCATACTTGTCAAAAATAAATATGTTATATTTTTAGATGAATATTCATTACATTTCATAAATATATTCCCATGAACTATAATGGGTTATTTGAACTGGATAGTAGATTTACAGTCTTGAAATTATATTAATGATATTCAACTCCTCCAACAATGATCTTTTCACTAATTATTTTTCATTGCAATACCCAAGTTAAAACCATTATTCATAAACTGGGGAAATAAAATCTAAAAATGGAGATCTTAGGTCTTAATTAAGTGAATGAAATGGAGAAATAGGTATAACATGATCATATAGGTATCAGAACATGAGGATAATATTTCAAAACCAAAACATGAATATCAAAGGTAATAAACATGAGTTTTCAAATAAATAATGGAAGTTCATAAGTAATTAATAATAAAGGAATAAAAGAACATAATCTATCTTAGTAATAAGACATGGAGTTTTGGTATAAATATACGCATATAAAATCTAATGCCAAGGATATCAACCTATACTTTTATAACCTTTTTTCTTGAGATAACCACATGTGTACCTTCATTGAGAATGGTATAATTTCATGTATTCTCTCACTAGGTATTAAGATAACCAATCATGTAGCATCAGTCAAGGATGGGATAACCTCATATGTACCCTCTTTTGAGCATAGGATAACCTCCCATGTACCCTCTTTAGAGGATGGAATTACTACCTCTATAAGCAATTTCGAGCATGAAATAACATATTATGTACAATTTGTCCTTGTATAACATTAATCATTACCAAATTAATTAATTATATATATTGGTACCACCCATAACATAATCCATACATTAATGTTCCAGATGTTCATAAAGTATTTTTTATAACATAGGATAGATAAAGGAGTCAGGTTTCATTTCTATATCATTATAATTACAATAAATCATCTTGAGAAAATGTAAGGATGGTAGAATTGAATTATTTCACCAGTAAATCTATTGTAACATCAAATTATGTCATCCTATATAGAAAATAAGTTTTGAAATATGTCTTCGAATATTTTAGTGAAAAATAACTTTTCATTTTGAAAACACCTTTTTTATAAAATCAATGTTGAAAAAATATTTTGAATACCCCTTTCATGAAAAATTAATTTTAAATCCTTATAATGGATTATATAAAGTAAATAATGATTATCAAGTTAATAAATTCTATTAATATCATAATCCCGAAGTCAATGATTCCTTTAAAAATTTCATTAATGGCTAAACATGCCTTGTTTTGGTAAAATATGTCATGTTTCTTTTTAAAATATTTTCAAAAAAGGTATAACATACGTAAAATTTTATCTTAAAAATAATAGGACAAAAACGTTTTTTGAAATAATTTTAGAAATTATGGACATGGAAGATAAGGGGTTTTTGGTCAAATAGTGAGATAAAATAGATTTTCCTTAAAAACAATTTCCCAATTATTTAAATTAAAAAAGAGTGAAAAAATGGTACTATTATTTAAAAAGTTAACGAATAACCATATTAGAATAAATGACAATATTTTTATGTGATATATATGAAAATAATAAATCATTGGAATCATAATCCTATACAACCCCAATAAATGATGAGATTGTAAAATTTTATCATTACCACTTAGGTAACATTCTAATAATAATCCCCATGATATTATAAAATAAACTGAAATGCTTAAAAATAATTAAAATAATTATATTCATGATATAACAACAATGAGGTACATTATATACAGCTCAAAAATTAATTTATGCATATAATATAACTGATATCCAAAAGAAGACAAATTGAGACAAAATCCCATATCGCATTATAAATATTTGAACAATAAACCCCTTGAAAGAGATAAACTAATTGGATATGTAATTAAAAATTATTTCATGGATCATAATAATAAAAAAATACTTGTTATTATATAATCCATATAAAATAAATAGATGGTGAATATGGAATGTGTCTCACAAAAGTAAAAAGTGAGACAGGAATCCCATAACTCAAGTACCAACTTCATTCATACACGTTCAATCCTCTTGAATAATAAACATAAATATATTATGAATATATTGTAAAATAATTTTTATATATGTGATACTATATATGGTTTACTCATTTACTTTTATTACTCATTTATTAATAATTCTTTGGTTTAATCATGTTTCTGATAATAAACGCTTTGTTTTCCCTCTATGTTTGAATTGTTAATTGACATCATATTAAATTAATAATGGTTACATATTAACTATAATTCTATCCATGATATAAATATACTAAATATTATTTCTATATAAATTTATATTATTCCATAAGATATATATAGAAAATGAAATACACCATTTTTAGAGATGGTAGGTCGTATGTACACATGAACACTGTTTCAATTTTCTTAATAGATTGAAATAATGAAATGTAATTAATATATTAGAATTATCGAAACATAGTTATAATATATATATATACATTATTTTTATTTAAAACTATAATTATTACCTTCCAAGTAAACTGTACGAGAATAATGAATCACATGGATTCACGTGGCGATAGTCCACCGTACACACGAGTGACATTTTCATATTCTCATGGAATTAAAAGTATGGAGGAATAAGTGTTATCATAATCAAAAAAAATCTAAATATGTTACCAAATATAATATATATTAATTTAATATATCATTATTACCATTATTGTATAATAGAAATGAAAAACAAATCCAATCATTTCATGAGGTTGTAGTGTTTCTTAATCATGAGGGACATTATTGTTTTAAAATGGGTTTGGATGTAAGAAGGGATATTTATTATTATAATTAAAGTTCAATAATAATATAATAAATATCATATATATATATATGTATGTACCTCATCCATCATTATATTCATCTATTAGAGTTGTTGATGGATACAAATAACATCGGTTCATGAGATGATTGTCTAACAAACACACGAATAATGATTTTATAACATATTTTACAGAAGATGAGTTTTATTTTCATTATTAAAATTAAATAATAAAATCTAAATATGTTGAATATACTGATTTTATTATATAAAAATTTTTTAAAAATAATTTAATGAGGTGGATGAAGAAATAAAATAGAATTCCCTATTAGGGACGTTACACCTTCTTTGGAAAAACTTTTCTGGTTTTCACCAATATCCCACCAAGGATGGATTTATGCAGAAAATAATGACTATATAATTATATGAGGGAATCAAAAATGGGATTTTCGATATACTAGTATGATGTATATGGGTTTGATTCATTGAACATGTGAAGAGTGGAGTGGTTTTTTATAAGTGATGTTACTGACACACTTGTTTTTTTAAAACAAAATTGCATATCAATGTTTTCCACATTCCATATAGAACCAAAATGATTCATTATAAAATATTATGGCTATTAATAATGAAATATTTCCATCCAATGGGTTTTTACATGTTTCTTTCTCACTATACCACTTATCCTTTTAATTTACCCCCACCACATATTAAATATTTTTTTAGCTTAAATACAGTAACTAATTTTTATGCTTTTATTTTTAATAATGAGAAAATATTAATTTTAAATTATAATATAATATAATTTATACAAATTCCAAATATGGAATCCATTTACATAATGGAAATTGTTTATTTATAATTAAACAAGTAGACGAGATGAAAAGTTGTTTTCAAAAGAGAAATGATTTAAATGGTTAAAGATTATTTTAAATAAAATATAAATATTAAATTGATTCTAATGGAAATAATTAGACAAATATATATATTTTAAATATCTTTAATTTTTATAAAATCATAAAATATTTTCGACGATTTCAAATTCATTAAAAGAAATTAAAATTCAAAAAAAAACCAATACTTTTTAATATTAATTGAAAATTTATCATTTCCAAAAATTATAGAAATATCTAATAAAGAAAAATATTACATGATGATTTCAAAAATTAATTTTTTATCCAATTAAATTTTTTAATATTGTATAAATTAAATTTTAAATAACTATAGAAATTGTGAAAAAATATATTTATAGAAAAATATATTTTTATGGGAAAAATGGGATTTATTATTATCTATTAGATATAAGAGACATATGATTAATGTTAAACAGTTGGATGAATAGAAAATATATTAATTTTTATACAATAATTCACCAAAATAAAATTATTTTATTCATTAATAAAAAGAAGTTTATGTGCATAAAAATGGTTTTTTAAAAGGTTTTCCATTATATTCAAATAGTTTTTATATTCAAATATAATTATTTGGTCACAAAAATATTCACTATATATACATTTAAATACCATTTTATCTATTAATTAGTTAATCATAATAATACCTTCCATTTTATTGGATATGCAGTTACAATCATATTAAATAATTATGTTTTTACTACTGTGTCTTGTTTCATTAAAACTCGGTGTTGTGTGAAATGAAATCTAAACTCTATGTTTCATCTAAAAAATAAAAAACTCGATGTTGTTTATAAGGAAATAAATAAAAAAATTCACTTAAAATGACTAAATGATTAAATATATTTGGACATTGTTTCACAAAATCTTGGGATGTCACATTCTACACCCCTTAATATTTAATTTCTCCCTCAAAATTAATCACATTGGTACCAACAAATTTGGGTCATTATACCTCATTACATCCTCAAATTCCCAAGTAATTCCACTATTTGGTGGATTAAACACTAAACATTGACCAGGTTAATGTCCCTATATCTTAGAAATTTCATTTTAATATCTTTAATCTCCACCAATTGTTCCCCATAAGAGAGATCATTATTCAGGGGTACTACAACTGAGTTTAGTACTTCTGATGGATCATGTATTTAATTAATTAATATATTTATATCTAATAGATGATGGAACTAGGAAAACATTATTGGAAGATATCAAAAATACGTAATAGTCCTAATATGATCAAAAATTTCAAAGGGACTCTTATTCCAAGTTCATAGCTTTTTCTTCTATATCCTTTCTTATAGAATATGAGGGATGTACATATTAAAAAATATCCTCATAATCTCATCACATTCCATGGATTCATTTACATCCTCTTGACATGTATTAATAATAATGTTCCACTTTATATTATATTTTCCTACCCAACAGTAGACAACCAAAATATCATTTTAATGATATGAACAATGGGTAATGGAAAATATATTTTATGTTTTAGTGATAAATTTCTTAATAACTGGTATATTAGTGGGCCAGTATAATAGGTTGTAAATTTCCTCATGAAGGACTTAGAATAATTTTTCCCTCTTTTTCTCATTTGAATGTTCATCAAGATTCATATATTGTGATATTTTTGTGGGAATAATAACAAAGGTTTTATTTCATGTTCACATAACATTCAATTTATCACATGGAAAATAATTCTATTTGATTTTAAATTCATTAATTACATTGTTCTTTATATTTCTAATAATTTTATAAAACCATAACTAATAGATCGATAAAAATAAATTAGATTTTAAAACCACACAATCATGAAAAATAATTTATAAGATGTCTAAATAATTGCACATTCCTTTCACTCTATGACATCGTAGGCTTAAAATAAGTATTTCATGATCATTATTAAAGTAAATTGGTATGTTTTGTTTTTAGATTGTGAATTTCAAAAACATATCCCTCGGGAGTGTCAAAATTGGTGTGTAGTAAGGCTTGTTTTCATGCACCAGGTGATGATCGAGTCTATCCTAGAGAACCCTTTCCAAATTTTTAACACATTGGTACCACTATTATTGATATGCTTAATGTTTTATTTTTTAGACCATGATGTAATTTCTTGGAAACTAAATGATCCATCCTTTAAAAAAAATTCAATGACATTTTCCTACATGTTGACTCATCATTATAATTACACCTAAACATGTCCCTATAAATTTCATTAGAAATATACCCATGGATCTCATTAAGTTTTTTCATCATATTTTCTAATGAGAAACTAATCCTCTTCTCTGATAACAACTACAGAGACCGAGAAATATAATATATACATATTATATCTTTTTAGATACATATATAATAAATATCACAAATACACTCTCGTTAACTATATAGGTTCATTGTATTTTGAGTCTATATCGACTATCATTATATATTATTAATGATATCCAATGTCTCCCCCAATGATCATCCCATTTAGTAATCTCAATAGTCAAACCCACCATAAAATCATTCATCATAGCATGGGGAATGGAAACATAATAAAGGGTTATCAAAGATGTTCATTAAGGTTGAAAAGTGAAATGTCAATATAACATGATAATAAGGCAATGAGAACATCATGAAAACATTTTAAAACTATACCTTTCATATTATAGATAAAAAACATGATATATGAAATAAATCATGGAGGTTTATAATATAGGAACCATAAACTAATCAAATAAAATAAACTATAATAGGAATACGACTGGAAATTTTGAGACACATATCACCATAGAAAATCTTCCTTTATGGCTATCTAATAATACAATAATAACATGTTAGGATTGGGCTTACCACTTGTGTACATGATTTAGTCTTGAGATAACATCCTATATACCCTCTTTCACGATTGGTATAGAATATGGTGTACCCTTTTTTTGGCATGGGATAAATACCATGTGTACTCTCTTTTGGGCATGGGATAACCTCAATTGTACCATATTTCATACTTGGGAAGATGAAATATTTACCCATTGATCTCATAAAACATTAATAATTACCCAATTATTTAGATGGAGATATAGGTATCATTCATCACATAATCCTAACTATTTTTTGTCATATAACATAATGACATTTACATAACATAACCCACAAAATTAAATGGGTTTTATAACCATATCATCATCATAATAATACACCATCCAAATAAACAACAGTGATTTTACAATTGGATCATATCCCTAGAATATTTTATGTTACTTCAATAGATATCATGAAATGTTTATAATTATTTTGATATATTTCTTAGAATTTTTCCTGAGGAAAATAAACATTGTATTTAAAAATCCCTTATTTTCAAAAATGATAGTTCAAAAAAATAAAAAAACATTTATGAAAATTTCTTTTAAAAATTACAAATAAATATTTAATGAAATTTATTCCCAAGACACTGAGAATTATATTTATGTCATACACATTAAGACAAATATTACTTTCAGAATTTTGGTGATCATTAAATTGTTTTACTTCCGGAAATTTCATGAAGAATAAATTAATGAAAATAATAAAGGATAACATGGGTAAAACATTAATTAGGAAATCATATTTGGAAACACATTTTTTTAAACATGAACATGAAAGATAAATGGATTTTGACAAATTAGGGAAAAATTATATTTTCTATAAAAATGTTTTCTAAATCATTTCAAGTACCAAAGATAGAAGAACGGTATAGTTATTGAAACATAATGGATAAATAGATTAGAATAAATAAAATTATTTTCAAGGGATATAGATCATAAGATATCATAATATTATTTTTAATCATAAAAAATACTCGCAAATCATGAGATTGTATTATAAATTATTCACCACTATGTTTGAATTTGTATCAATTCCCCATGAAAGAATAAAAAATAAAACTTTTAAAATTGAGGAAAATAATTATATTCAATATATATCAATTCTAATGTGTAGTTTATATACATCTTAAATCATGGTATATTCATAACATAACTAATATCCCAAAGAAATAAAATTCAGAAAAAAATATGTTTCCATTTTGGTAAAATTAGAACTATAAACTCCACTAAAGAGAGATAATAAAATATAAATTTGAATAAATATAATATTAAAGATAATATTCATATAATAAATTAATAGATATTATATAGGACATATTAATTAAATAAGGTGTGAATATGGCATTCATCTAATATAAGAAAAATGTGAGACAAGGATCCCTTGCCATATGTCTCAAATTCAATCCTACATGATAGAAACTCATATATAACAAATATAAGTTAACTATTAATATATTTAAAAAATATATATATATATATATATAATACCTTATATTATTTATATGTATCATTTAATAACCCATATAATAACAAATCTTTGTTAAAATCATATTTATGATAATAACAACTTTATTTTTCATATTTGTTTTATATTTGAATTTTATGTCCTCTTACATTTCATCATAGTTCCATTATCAACAGAATGTTAACCATGAAAATAATATTATATATATTTATAATATTATTAATCATTTTAATTCATAAATTTTAAATATATAAAATAAAACATAATGTTCATGGAGGTGGTAGGTCATTCATACGCATGAACGATGTTTCCATCTTATCAAAGGATTGGATGAAAGAAAGGAAAATAATATATTAAAATTACATAATCATTGAAATCTAATATATATATATATATACCACATATTTTTATTTAATATTATCTTTATTACCTTCCATGTAATGTCTACGTGAAGAATGAATCACTTCGCTTCATGAGGTAGAAACCTATTGTACACAAGAGTGGTGTTATCTTATTTAGACGGAACAGAATGTAAGGATAGATATGTGATATCATAATAAAATATGTGAAATATGCTAAATAAATTTATATATATTCATTTAATCTCTCATTATAAATATTATTGTAAGAGATAAATAAAAAACATATCTCATCGGTTCGTAAGATAGTAGTCCTCTTTGTACACAAACTGTGTTATTGTTTTCCATGAGGTTTGGTGGTAACAAGGTAGATGATGTTTTATAATTCCAGATGTATAATAATATCTTAATTATTTTATATGAACATTGAATACATTATTATATGCATCTGTGATAAATGATGTTTCAAAATGGATAAAATTGGTTCACGAGGCGGTTGTCCATCACACACACGAATAATGATTTTATAACCAATCTGATGTAAGAAGAGATGGGTATATGTTATTATATTAACATAATGAGATAAAAGAATATTTATTATAATGAGGTTATTATATTATTATTATTTCAATGGTAATTGTTGGAGGTGGAGGAAGAAATAAATTTAAATGATCATTTAGATATATTGCTTCTTCTTCAGAAAACATTTTTTGGTTTGCACAATAAGCCCTCCTATAGTGCATTTTTGGAAAAAAAATCTTCTATTATGATTGTAAAGAAATAAAATAGGAATTTTAAGGTATTGTATATGAAAATGGCTTTGACTATGTAAATATGATAAGAGAGTGGGTGGAATTTTATATGTGGGTTGAGTGGAACACATTTAATTACTGAAAAAAAAAGTTGAACCCAGACTTTTAACATTTTAAAATGTTAGAAAAAAAAATATAGAAACATGTAGGTTATAAGATCTAAAAATGGGAAAAAGTATTTTTAAAATATTTTAGGTCATTTTACCCCTTATCGTTTTAGTTAAGCTCTTAAGTAAACCCATTTTCACCTTAACCACTATTATTACCTTTTTATTTATTTACATATTCATAAAGGTCCAAAAATAATTTAAACATATTATAGAATATATATTTTAATAATTATAAATATTGAATCTTTTCATAAAAAATTCAATTCATAGAAGCAAAAAAATATTTTACAAAATTCATCCCACAGACACGACAAGAAATATTTGTCCTTATATTTTTTTTTCAAATGTTTAAAAAAAATTACATATAAATTTCATATGAAATTGATTTCAATGAACTGATTTTTTTTAATATATATGTAATTGAACTAATTTTACATTTATAAGCATCATAATTTTTTTATTTTTTAAAATTCATTAAAATAAATGGTAATTGATAATAAAAACAAATATTCTATCATTATTCATTAGAAAAATAATCTTTTGTAAAAAATATATTAATAGAACCCCATGGTAATTATGAAAGTACTATTTCAAAAATGATGTTATTTTTTTTAAAAAAATATATAAATTTATTCATGATTTGTATTATAATATATTCTCAAAATGAGAAAATATTCGTTTTTATAAAAATATAGTTTTTTAAGCATGAAATTGGATTTATTCTTATCTCTTCTCCAGAAAACACATAAGATGGATGGTAAACATTTGATTGATTATATAATATATAAATTGAATTAAAATAATTCACCACAATTTTATTATTTTATTTTCTGATGTATAATATGTTTGTGTCAGTGAAAATTGTTTTTCGAAAAAGTTTATCAAATAATTTCAAATATTTTTTTTCATTTCTAATAAATTAGGAAAAAATAAATTATTATATATAAAAAATAAACCATGTATTTTTTATTTAGTTAATCCTATTCATACCATCCTCATAAATGGATAGTTATTAAGTATTATATTAAATAATAATATTTTAGTAGTATGTCACGTTTTATTGAAACCTGATTTTTCTTGTAATGAAAGATAAATTAGAGTTTGTGTATAAATATAGCTAAAATCAGTGTTTCATATAACAAAATATAAATTCAATTTTACATGTAATTTATAATAAGGTAATGATTAAAATTATTTCAGTTTTTTTTTAAAAAATCTAAGGATGTTACATTCAACCCCCCCCCCCCCACATTTAATTTTACCCAAAAACATCATAACATTAGTAGTTAAATGTGAGGATTATTCTACCTCATTGTATCCTCATATTCCCATATAAAATTCTCAATATGGTGGTTTCAGAAGGAGAAAAATTGGCTTGGCTGGTGGCCTTGTTTCATTTAACTCTCTCTCTCTCTATGATCCAACATTTCCACCAAATTGTTTTCTCATATGAGAGATCATGCTTATGAGGTATGACTAATGAGATTAATAAATGTGGTGGATCAGGTGGGTACCTTCATAATATTGATACGTGTAAAATATCATGATTCTAGTATAGTATCAGTGAACTTCACCCAAAATAATCTATTATCCCGATAAGATAAATAATTTCAAGGGATTGATACACCTATATCTTAGTTTTCCCTTATATCATCCATGGATAAATTCATAGAAAAACATTATCACCAACCTAAAATTCATTATCATATGGACTAATATAATCAAATTAATTTTATCGACATTGTTCTTCCCTTATGTGTTTTTAATAGATTCAATATTCTATTCCATTTCATCAACTATCTTATTTCCCAATAGATTTCCTTCTTCTAATTAATTATATTACAATGAATTTCTAAACTTCATTCAATAAAGGGCTTCATAAAGAAACATCTGAATTCTCAAGTGAAAAATATTGTTGTATTAAAACTAAACTAGAGGAAGTTCTTTATCCAAAAAAAATATTAAATCAATGGATAAATACCTTAGTACATCCTATGGTGTTTGAATTTGTCTCTCAAAATAACCATCTATCTTTGGGTGATACATTGTTCAAAATCATAACATCATATTAGGAGCTTGAAATTTAATTTTTCTTCCATTTATTTTGGTGCATGATGTTTATGTTGTGAGACTTTGTGTGGTTTAACAATTTTTACTTAAAAGTGAGTGATAATAAAAAAAATTAATTTAATAGAAGAGAATATAGAAGAATTTTCAAATACATAAATATAAAATTTAGATCCCAATAAGTTACAATTAAATGTGGTACTCCATGAATCCTTAAAACAAACATAATATATATTCCAGAAATTAGATCTAGATTAAAATCTCCTTTGATAGCAACAAAGTGTGCATTCATCGTAAGGTGATCGACTAGAACTAGTAATTACCTCATCATCAAGGATATGGTAAACCCTAATGATTAACTGTACATTTAGTCATATGTCAAAAAAGTGTAAATTAATTCCTCCTCAAATAAATTTTCACTAAAACATGTAATAAAATATAGGGATTTATTTACATTCATATATCTTAGAATATCCATAACTTTAAAAACCTCAATATGTATTTTAATAAAATTTGATATATAATAAAAATGAACTCATAAACCCATGATGGTACAAATAAAAATTATATAAATCTTACATGGAGACATTTATAATTCCAAATGTCAATTCACTATTTATTCCTTAAGTAATCTATTATAAAATATAAAAGAAAATCATTGGAATATTGGGTTCATACTTATACCCATAGAATATAAAATGTGATTTCATTATTCAATAATCCATCAAGATTGAGATAATCACATGAAATTACATTAAATTATGATCAATAATATCTTTATATGGATCATTAATAAGAAAAATAAAACAATAAATTCAAAACTATGGAGGGGGGATATGTGTTCAATAATTATCATAATTAACTACATCCATTGTGATTAATTAATAATTATAATTTACCATTTTTTAGATTGTAATATAGATTATCATCAACATTATCCCTTGGATTGGTTTATTGATTCAAAAAACTCTCTAAAAACCAAGTACATAAAAAAATAGAATGAGGGTTCTGAATTGTTTTCTCTATATCTCTATTTATTTCATTAAATAGACTCTTTAAATCACATATAAACTATTTTCCTTGGTTTCTAAGATTCCTTGCTTGTTACATTGTCTTATTACCTTCATTCATCCACCTGAGTTCTTCATCCAATATTTATAGAATGTATGTGACTGAAATTTATTTCTCCTATTTTATTTATTTGAGTACTAAAGGGATGCAATCATCATTTTTATATAAAAAACGATGTTAATAGTCAGAGTTTACAATTTGTATTTATACATTTATTTCAAATTGAACGAATTCCATAAAGATACAAAATCTCGAATATCCAATTACTTTAGAAGAAATGGTCTTAAGTCACAAAATAATCGATGAATTTTTATTTATGAAATGATTATTAAACTCAAAAAGTATAATTATAATATTTTAAAATTATCTTCATAGGTACTAATTGATTCATCATACTTGTGTTTGACTATGATAAATTCATTCTCTTTAATTTTTCATAGAGTGAAATGGAATTACATAATGAAAAAAATAATCTTAAACTCATCCCATTACATGGGTCAATTAAATCCTCTTGACCCAAAATCTAAATAAGGTTCCAAAATTGATCTACTTTTTATTCACACTGATAGATAGAAAAAATATATTGTTAAGGATCATAATAATAGAGAATGGATAATATCCTTTCAGTGGTAATGATCCATTTCACAGTTACAAGTATATTAGTTGGAAGAAAATGGATGTATATTTCCTCTTGAGGATTCAACAGAACATTTTTCCCCTCCTTTTTCCATTTTTTAGTTCATCATGATTCATAGATTAGGTATTTTGTGTGAGAATAGTAATGAGGGTTTTCATTATTTGTCACATAGAATTCATTTTATCTGGTGGAAAATAATTTCATTTTCTGTTGACTTTAGTATAAACATGGTTTCTTTATATTCTATCCATTTACAGAAACCAACAATCATTATGCGAGAAGTAATAATTTTTAGTGAAAGCCACATTTCTAGGAATAATAATTTATTGAATTTATAATCAATTATAACATATTTTTAAACTGTGACATCTAAGGCTTATCTAATATCATTCATGGTCATTAATCAAGTCCTTCACGATGCTTCATAATGTTTTTTTAGTTTCAAAATCATATCCCTTGAGAATATTAAAATAGGTCATCATTAAGTCTTGATGTCACACAATAAGTGATGATCAATTACATATCATTGTTCCATATTTAGAGTTATTTTAATAAGGTACATATGATTTATAGGACCATCTAATTTTAGTTTCGAGACTAGGATGCAATTTCTTGGAAACCAATAATTATATCCTTTACCAAAATGCCATTATTTTTTCATATAATTGGTCTTATTCATAGACTTGTACTTAGAGATATATCATGAAATATACTTAGATATATAACAACGGATCTCATTAATTTTTTATCATCCTATTTTTTCAAAGATTAAGTAATATTTTTCTCTAATACCATCTACAGAGACACAAATATCTCATAAAAAATATTACATCATTTTATATGATTAATCAATAAAATTCTTAAAGACACTCCCGGGGACTTTATAGGTTCAATGTATATGGGAGAGAGATTAACCATCTTCATATTTCTTGAAAAAATTTCATTATCTACCATAATGATCATAACAAATAGTAATCTTCATAGACATTCTCAAAATAAAACATTTTATCATAATTATTGGAAATAAAACATATGAAATGGTGAGGTGAAATGCATAGTATGGTTAACCATGAGAGAAATCAACATAACAAGATAATAATGGTATAATAACATGAATAGAAAAATTAAAAAACCATACCTTTATTATTATATATCATAAACATGATTTATCACATAAATCATTGAACATCATAAGACACAAATCATAAAGAAACCAAATAACATAATCCATATTAGTCATAAGACCTCATTTTTTGGAATACACATAAACATAGAAAATCTTATGTCTAGGATATCTACCATGAAATTAATAACATGTTAGTCTTGGGAAAAACACTTGTTTACTTAAATTGGAACTAATGTAAGATCCCATTTAACCACTTTCGACCTTAGGATCACCTCCCATGTGACCTCTTGAGATCGTGGGTTAACATCCCTATTTACTATCTTTCAGACTTCAAATAAACACATGTGTACCCTCTTTTAGGAATGTGATAACTATGTTCCTTTTTATCTCATATAAAATTAATCATTATCTTATTAATTAGAGGTAGATATAATTTCCACTCATCACATAATCTACACACACTTATTCCACAAGATTATAATGAATTTTACATAACAATCCCTATAAAAACTAAATGGTTTTTATCACTATCTAATTATCATAAACATAAATCACCATAAAAATAATAAGGATAGTAAAATAGGATCATATCCAGAGTAAAACATCTATAACATCAAAGGATATCATCATCAATATAAATTTTTTTTAAAATGTCACTTGGATTGTTTCTTGTGGAAAATAAAATTCTAATTTTGACAAAATAAAATTCGAAAAATAAAATTTTAACAAATATTTTGAAAATAAATTATTTTAAAAAATTACCTTCAAAAAATATAAATAAACCATCAATGAAAATAATTCTCATAAAATTGTTAAATTTTTTCTTATACACATTAAAAAAAATAATTTCACAATTTTGTAAAAGGATAAACAAGACTAGTATGTAAAATGTAATGAAGAATAATTATAAATAATTATTCAAAAAATTTAATCATGGGTAAAATATTCATTAACAAATAATTGCTGAAATTTTTTTGAAACATTTTTATAAATCATTAACATTGATGAAAATTGTGTTTTCCGGAATAGAGAGAGAAAATATAGATTTTCCTTAAAAACATGTCAAAAATAATTCAAAGTACCAAAGACAGTGAAAATGGTGACATTATCTATAGAGATAATGGATTCCTATAGGAAAAGAAATTAAATGATTTTTTGATAGGTATATCATAATATTTCACCATAGTATGTATAATCATAAACAATACGGATAAACAATGATATTGTAACATAAAATCATTTAATCTTTGGTAAAATTTGTATCATAATACCCTTAAAAGAAAAAAATTAAACATTTAAATATCTTTAATATAATTTTATTTATTTTATAACATGTAAAAAATATAGCATATACACCTCATAAATTAAGGTAGTTTCATAACCTATATAATGTCACAATAACTAATAACAAATAAAACTCCATTACCATTTTTTATGATATTTATCCATAAACATCATTAAAGAGAGGTGAAAAAATGGGTATTTAAATTACAACAATATTCATTATTATCATCATATCATATATTAATTGGAATTATATAGACTATGTAAATTAAATATTGGTGAAAATGGCATGTATTTCACAAAAGAGAAAATTGAGATAGAAATTTATTACCTTAATTCTCGAATTCTTCAGTACATATTTGATCCTCATGTGTAAAAAATATATGTTTATTATAAATATATTATATAACCACTCATATATATATATCATATCATATATGATTTACTTATGACATATTATTATCATTTTATTTGTAATTCTTTGATAAAATCACGTTTTAGATGATAATCACTTCATTTTTAATGTATGTTTTTATTTTCTATTTATTGTACTCATACTTTTAATCATGGTTCCATAATTAAAATAATTTTAAAAATGAAATTAATATCATATATATTAATAATATATGTATTTACAATAATCCCTTAATTATATATATAGAAAATCAAATACAATGTTCCCTGAGAGAGTTGACCACACATATGAATAAACCTTGTTTCTATTTTCTCAATTGATTAAAAGAAATAATTGTAAATAACATATTGAAATTCCAAAATAATTTTTATTTCATATATATACATATATATCACATATCCTAATAAAATTTATGTAAATTTTACTCGAAAAATGAATTACATTGCCCCATAAGGTAGTAACCCACCATAAACGCGAGCGTCGTAATCGTATTCAGATAGAATGGAAAGTTGGTATAAATATGTGATATCATAATCATAGTTTTATAAATATTTTAAAATTTTAATATATATATATATATATACATATATATTAATTTAATCTATCTTCATTAAAATACAATTAAACGAGAAATGAAAAACGCCTCACATCGGTTCGTTAGGTGGTAATTTGTCATACACATGAGTGATGTAATTATTTTCCATTTGGATTATAGGAAAAAAGGAAAATTTGGTGTAATAATTCCATAGGTATAAAAATATCATAATTATCATATATAATTACAAAATACATAATTTTTTCTTTTTTTGAGATGTGGTGATGCAAAATAAATATAATCAGTTATTGAGGCGGTAGTCTGCCAAACACTTGAATGATGATTTGATAAACCATTAAATGGAAGAGGAGATGGATTTAGGTTATTATATTAACATAAAAAATATCAATTATTTTTATTTTAATTATTTTATTATATATAAATTTATTAATAATAATTTATTGTGGTGGAAGAATAAATAAAATGACACACTCAGTTAGGGACAATATCTATTCTACAGAAAATGTCTCCCACTATGGTTATCAAGCTTAGTATTATTCCAAGAAAATCCCTACTTATAACTCTTTTTAAAACATGTGGAATGGAAACATAACAAAGGTAGAAATTAGATTATTAGTTTGTGTAAACAAGGGAGATATAAATATAGAATGATAATAATGGTATAATAACATGACGAAAACATTAGAAAGTTATACCCTACATATCATATATCATAAACACTATTCATGTCATAAATATTGGATGTTCATAATATATGAATCATAAAATAATCAAAAAACATAAAACATATTATCCATAAGACCTAGAGTTGTTAAATACATGTAAGCATTCAAAATCATATTTTAAGGCTATATATAAAAATAATAACAACAAGTTAGTCTCGGGATAACCACATATATAATGGATTCAGTGTTTTGATAACCCAATATGTACCATCTTCCGGGAATGGGATAACCACCTGTGTAACCTCTTTCTGGATTGGCATAACTTCCCAATGTAACATATTTTATTCTTTGGATAACCTATCATGTAAGCTATTTTCGGACTGGGATAAGAAAATATGTTCCATTTGAGCTCATAAATCATTTATAATTACACATTTAAGATGATGTTGTTCTCAGTCCCACTCATCACATAATCTATACATTCATGAGTCATTGGATCATAACACATTTTATAAAACATGACCCTAGAATGTAAATGGGTTTCATAACCATCTATCCATCATAATAATAAATCATGTAGATAAATAAATAGGATGGTTCAATAGGATCATACCCCAAGTGAAGATTATGTAACATCAAATGATATCATCATAGAAGGAGAATTATTTTGAAATCTCACTTAAAATGTTTCTTGAGGAAAATAAAGAATACATTTCTAAAATCACTTTTTTACAAAATAATGTTAAAAAACATTTTGAAAATAGTTTCCACTGATAATCACCTTTCTCTCTTATAATTAATGATTCATAGAAAATAATTATCATGAATTTAGGGTGTTCTACTCATATCAAACACATTATGACGTAGATAACTTTCATTCTTTTGGTAAAATCCAAATAAACCTATTTGTGGTAATATTAGGAAGGAAAATTTAGTCCATTTAAAAAATTTAAAATGGTTTAAAATTTCTCTAATAAATAATTGGAGAAAATTGTTTTTGATCCTATTTAGAAAACATTAACTTGCAATATAAATGGGTTTCAATTGATGAGAGAGGAAGAATAGATTTCCCTTAAAACTATTACTCAAAACTTTCTAGTACAACATATATAAAAAATGGTAAATTAATTAAAAATATAACTAAAACTAGAGTATAAGAAAATTACATGAGTTTTATTAAGGATATGTTAAATCATATTTCCATAGAAAGTATAATAATATACAATTCTGATAAATAATGGGAATGTAATATAAAATCTTTAACAATTTTTTAAATTTTGTATCATAAGCCACTTGAAAGGATAAAAAAATAAACTTTGAAACATAATTAATATAATTATATTCATGATATAAAATGTCATAGGGATATTATAAACACATCATAAATGTTATCAGTTTTATAACATAAATAATGTTCCAATGAAGTTAAAATCTAAAAAAAATACCCTACATTTTGTGTGAGATTTGAACTTTCAACCCTATTAAATAGATATACTAGAATTTATACATAAATAAAATAAATATTCAAGATAATAATCATCAAATACATTCATGGGTAGTATATAGACCTCATAAATAAAATAGGTGGTGAATATGGTATATGTCTCATTGAAGTAAAAAAATGAGATAAATATCCCTTATTATATATATTCACTTATTTTTTACATATCACAAAATCAGTTATAAACAAATTAAAATTATTAAAAATATTTTAGTGAACCATAAATATATTTATATCATGTCATATATTATTTCCCTATTACCTTTTATTACATGTTTATTAAAAATGTCGTGTTAAAATCATGTTTCAGATAATATCCACTATGTTTTTTATGTTTGTTTTGATTTGTTATTTTCAATAATATAACTTATAATCATTTATACATAATCTCCATAATGTTATCCATGATATAAATATCATATATATTCAGTATATATTAATTTATATTGATCTATTAATGTTACATATAAAAAATCAATAATAATGTTCACAGAGATGGTATGTAGTACATATAGATGATTTTTTTTCAAATTTGTCAAATATTTGAATATATTAAAGGATAAATATATATTAAATATATATAATCATTTTTATTTCATATATAACACATATTTTACTTAAAAATTATATTATTAACTTACTTGTATTTTGTTCATGAATAACGAATCACATCGCTTCGCAAGGTAATAATTTCCCGTATAAAAGAGTGGTGTTATCGTATTCCCATAGAATGGAATGTATGGATAGATATGTGATATCATAATAGTATATGTATAAATATTTTTTCAATTAAATATAAATTAATTTAATATATATTTATTACCAACAATGTAAAATAGAAATGAAAAGCACATCACATTGGTTCGTATGGCAGTAGTTCACCATAAAAATGAGTGAGGTTATTTCATTCCATATGGTGTGGAGGTAAGAAGATAGATGTTATTTCATAATGATAGATGTATAGTAATATCATATATATCATATATACACTTATTAAATAAATAATTATATCCATTCGTGTCATCTGGTTATGAAAATCGAGTAACATCATTTCATAGGGTGGTTGTCCACCATACCCACGAACGATGATTACATAACCCATTTGATTGATGTAGATATGGATTTAGTTTATTTTAATAAAAAATACCATATAATTATATTTATTATACTTATTTTATTAAATTTTCATGTTTTAAAAATAATTTAATGAGGCAGATGACAAAATAAAATAGAATGCTTGGTTAAAGATATTTCTTCTTCTTTGGACAATAGTTTTTTGTATTGCACAAAAATCCCCCATATGGTAAATTATTTTCCAAAATAATGATTATATGATGAGTTAAAGTAATTAATTATTGTATTTATAAGGCCTCAGCTAATCAAAATGTTTTTTATAGTGTGAATAAGAGAATATAGTTGGTGGCCTTTTATAAGTGAGGTGAGTGCCACATTAGTATTTTTTTTAGAACAAAATGGTGTACTAATGTTTTACACATGCCCAAAGGATCCAAAATGAGAAATTATATAATCATTTATGTGAAATTTTATAAATATTTTCATCAAAAATGGATTTTTAAATGTATCTATTTCATTTTACCCCTTATATTGTTATTTTGAACTCCCCGATAAACAAATTTCACTATAAATATTGTAATACTGTTTTTTATTTTCATTTTAATAATGGAAAAAAATAACATAAAATTATTAGACAATATATATTATCATGATTAAAAATATAGAATATGTTTTTTCAAATTCCATTAACATATATAGAAAATGATAGTTTAAAATGAATCTCTTAGATAAGATGAAAGTTGGAATTTCCAAGAGAAAAGATTCATAACTTTTAAACATTTTTCCAAGGAATTTGATAATAAAAATGATTAAAATAAAACAAATTCTATTAATATATTTATAATTGGTATAATTATAATTTTATATCTTCATTAAGAATAATTTTTATTTTTTTAAAAGATAGAATGGAAATTCGAATTCTTAACAAAAACCAGAATTTTCAAGTATTCATCGAAATAATAATTATTGGAGGTAAAAAAATAAAATTAACCCCAATATTATTTTGATAGGATTATTTTACAAATGAAATATATTTCTTTCAAAAAATATAGATGTTCAAAAAATAATTTTTAATTATATTCTTAAATGGAGACATAATGAGTTTTATAAAAATAGTGTTCTTATACATACGATTTAATTTATTATTATCTATTTCATAGAACACACATAAGATGAATTCTAGGAATTTGATTTAATATATAATATAAAAATTATATTAAAATATTTCCAAAAAAAGTCTATATAATTTCATTTGAGAGAAATATTATTTGGGTTCATAAATATATTTTTCCAGAAAAAAATTTCCATTATTTTATAATAGTTTTTTCATATAAAATATTTTGGTGTTTAAATAATGAATTATATATGCATGTGTAAAACATATATTATAATAATTTAGTTGATATTATTTATACTAACCTTTAAAATTTCTTGGTGATGACTATCATATTTAATAATAATAAAATATTAGTATGTGGTGTTTCATTAATACTCAATGTTGGGTAAATATAAGATAAACATGCTTTTGTGTGTAATTCAATATGGAGTCATAGTTTTTTGTAATAAAAGTTAAAATATATTTTTAGTTAGATTAAAAATATACAATTGATTAGATTTATTTGAATTAAAAATTTCAAATATCTAGGGATCTTACATGTGTGGTGACAACAAATGAAACTCTTTGCTCATGGTGTTGATAGTTCAAACGTATGCATTGATAATGTTTCTGTTTATAAAATAATTGGAAGGGAATAAGGTAAATTATAACTTTATATTTCATTATAATATTTATATTTTATATATCATATTCATAAATATTTTAAAAGCATTTGATCATTCATGTATGGTAGTGATGAAAAAAAGACTTCGCTTAGTGGAGGCGATATCCCATGAAATGCACTAATGACACTTTTGTTTTTAATTGTGGATGGAGATTGATAAATAATAGATATACCAAAAATATAATAAAATATCAATATAATATTAACACTGATTTAATTATATATATTTTCATAATATATTTGGTAGAGGATGTTTTTGTAGAAATACATTAGAAGGAGATAATACTTATGTTAGAGACTTGATCATTCTTTAGAGAACACTTTTTAATTTAAGGATATATGACAACATAGTGTGTCCTGGGGCAAAATAATGTGGGAGGTAATTATAGGAGTGGATATTTTTTATGATTATTAATTAAATCTCTAATGGTATATTCATGTTTGAAATGGTGTAATTTACCCCCATATATAAGGGAGGAAGTTGAAATTTTTGGAAGAAACCATTATATTTAAATAATTTCATGACACCATTGCCAGGTCAAAAGATCCAATAATTTATAATTTTAGATTATGGGTTATCATTTTTTCTTGAAAATCTAAAAAATCTATTTTCAAACTTTTTAAAATATTATATATTTTTTATGCCATTAACATTTTAAAAATTTACTCTTTTACATTTAAACTTCGTAATTAGTTTTTAACTTCAAAATTTGTCATTTTATTAAAAATATAACATAACCAATTTTACAATATTTAGTTTGTATGGTACTATATTATATATAATTTTAATATAATTTGTTTTATTGAAATTATAAAATTATCTTTGAAAGAAAATATGTAATGTGTAGGAAACATTTTTTGGTAGAAAATTAATATTTGACCATTTTGGATTCGTAATATTTTTTAGTATGGAATAAAAATTAAATAAATAATAATATATATATTTTTATTTTTATAATTTAAATAAATAAAATTACTTAATGGATTTTATTTTAATTGACCTAATATAAATTCCATGATTTTAATACAACGCTAAATTTAAATGTTTGTTTTTCTATTAACATAGTAAATAGCGTTAATCTGAATAAACTAAATTTTATACCAAAAATTATAAATGGATAATATAAAATAATATAAATTTTTTTATCTCAAAAATATTAAAACATTTATCCATATACTTTTTATGTGTAGTGAAATTAATCTCAATGTTAGTGTAAGTAACATTTAAAAGCCTGTTTTAAAAAAAATGTAATTTTAAGAATAATTTTTATGTATGGTTAAATATAATTAGTGTTATTGATTATAATGATATCTAGAAAATTATTATTTTTAAAATTTAATTTAATTTAAATTAAAATAAATCCCAAAACCCAACTTCCACATCTATAAATATAGTTATTTAAAGAACAGAAAAAATAGTTTTCATAAAATACTTCATGAATTACTAAAATAATATTAATTTTCCTTATAAATAGAAAATAACATTTCTATATGTATCATATTAATTTATAAATATTTATTTTTATTGAAAAAATGTTTCAAAGAATACTATCTCATGTAAAATTGATGGAAATAGCAAAATATGGATTTTTTACGATTCACATAAAAATCAATTATTTTATAAATAACTAAAAAATTTCAACTAAATAATTTTTTATATGCTATATTGAAAGATGAAGATCGTTTTATTAATTAAAAATTATAAAATTCACAATTGTTTTGAGAAAATGTAGATGCATGGAATAATAATTTTTAGGAAAATCTATCTTTTTGTCTAATATGAATGTATTCTAATTTATTTATTGAAATATATTTTGGATGGATGTTAAATTATTTTTTGGTATATAAAATTCATATCTAAAAGTTATATAATATTATTTTAATATAGGAACACATATCCTTGAAAAATTTAATTATAAATAAAATAATTTTTATATTGATATTCTAAATCTATTATATATATTATATTTACATGATTTATACATAGAAATTAATTATTAAATCCCCCTCATATATAATGATTATATTTATAGTTGTGGAAGTCACATGTGGTGATTTAGATAGCATAGATTTCATTCATAGTTCAATATGTTTGTGGTTTTCATGTAAATGATTTAACTTAGATATTAATTGATCTAGTTTACAATGGATTTGGTCCACCAAAAACCCTAGGTAAATTTCCACCCTTCCAAGCCCAAAACTAGGTTTCTTACGGAATAATTTTCCTGTTGGATTCCATTTCTTCCTAATTTATTAGTTTATTTTATGAAATGGTTACTTAAATTTATTCCATCATTTTTAATAGCTAATCATCAATGGTAATATTTAATATTAAAAATATATATTGTTATTTTTTTGTTTTTATTTTTATAAAAGGTATAAAACATGATATTATAAGTAATACTTTTTAACAGATAATATGTAAAATTTCTCAGGTAGTTATTTATTTTTCTAGATCCTATGATTCCCATAAATAAATTTACTTGTAAAGGATAGATGATTAATCCTACAGAACTCATTTTGAATAGATGAGGATTTTCAAATTTGTATATTATTTTTAATATATTAAAATAATATTCCATATTCATTTTTGATTTTTGTTTTTTCATGATTCCTTTCACAGTGTTCTGATCCCATTTATCTATTATTAAATAGAAGGCAAACTAGTTTTGTCACGACCCGTCCCCCGGGGCCCATGTCGTAACTACCCCAAGCCCACCTTCCATATGCCAGGGGCTGGCGACTAGCACCAAAGGTGTACATCCCTATAACTGTGAAGGATTTGCTTTTATAAATGTAAAAAAAACACAACCAGAGTACAAGCGGAAGAAAACACTAAGTACAGCAGTAACAAAAGTGTTGAAAGTATAAAGGGGTCGGAAATACAATTCCAACAGATAGGTACAACTACAACTGAAAGTAAAGTAAACCATAAAATACAAGCAGTTGGAAGATGACACGTAGCTCTTGGTTCGTCCACCACGGTTCCTACCTGAAGGGTAGGTACAGATATCCTCCTCATCACTCAACTTCCGATCGTCCATCCATCTGTCTCCTCCGGGTACCGACTCGTCATTAGATCCACCTCCGGGTACCGTCCAGTCCTCGAACTCTCGGCCTCCGTCAGCATTGTCTGTCGTCTGTATAACGACTAATACTTTACATACATTGTTATTACATCAGAATTGAAGCATACTTATTACAACATATAACAAAACCACGAAAGGACCGTACAGGTATAGTATCTTTAGAAACTGAGAAACATAAACAACCGGTTCATAAAGCATCTACATTATCTCCCATTTATTTCATCGTATATAGAGTCCGTTTTGGCATATCATACTTAATAACCTTCTTTCTGACCTGGGGGAAAGAAAACATACAAAATGGTGAGCTCAAATTCTCAGTAAGGTTAAAAAAACAAAAATCAATCACATCATATTCAAAAGAACGTAACATTTTTGAAATCTTAACCTGCAAAAGAAATGTTAATTTCAAAATATGGGATAAATCATGGCAGTGAAACGTAATAACAATAATCATAACTTAAAACATGATGCTTTGTGTCTTACACACATAATCATAGAGTATAATTTCTTATTAGTCAAGACTCATTGACAAGACTATCTTAGTGGACAAAGTCCATTTCTGAACCGAGTTCATTCCTCATTTCAGTCCTGTTTCCCTGAACCGGTTTAACCTGCCGTTCCAGCCATGTCTATCTCATAAGATATAAAATCTTTACCAAATTAATTGGAGGGAAATATAGGTCCCACCAATCTCATAATGATACCATTCTTATGTGTTCCACAAAATCATAAATCATACATCATTGCATAACCCATGTAATAAAAATGGGAATCTTAAAAATCATGACATCATAAAACAATTCATATACGATAAAGGAATTCATAAAAATATTTCCATCATAACATAATCAAATCAATGTAATAATAGAGATAGAAACAGAACCCTATATTATCTTAGATGGAAAATAATTTTGATAAAACACTTGAACTCCATTTTTGAGGAAAATATCCTTTCTACTTCAAAAAATCATTTTCCCTTTCTTAACATGTCATATAATTTTAAACTAAAAGAAGTTGATTAAAAATAAACTTGAAAACTTGTAAAGGAAGATTCTTGGAAATAATTTTTTAAAAATCCATTCATGCCATATAAGTTAAAAAAACATTCTTCTCGTACTTTTGTCAGAAAAGTCAAAAAGTACATCACACGAAAAAACGACAAAAGATTCCTTTCATATCTTTTACTAAAAACTCGCCAAAGGATAAAATTGGATATAAACTATTGTAGAAGGATATAAATATTACATATTGAGTAAACATGGATGTGGATGATAAAATACACCCCTGTAAATTTCAAAGTATAAACAATCCCGGATAAAATGAGATTGTGATATTTTCCCTTACCTTAGGTCCAATTTGCTTTGTAAGTGTCTGAACCTCTTGTATAATGATTTAAATAATGTTATTGACTTATTCCAGAATCATACTTATTTTTATGATATCATATATGGTCATATTCTTAGCGTATTATTAGTAATATTTCATTGCTACTTGTTATTCGGGTGTTTATTACTTTTTTGTTCTTATGCGTGTTTTGTCGAATAAATTCTTAATTTTTTTAGGTTATAGATAACTCATTTACAGAATGGTATTAGGGTAATATATATCTTATTCATTAATTCAATTCATTTATATAATCATTATGCAATGAATATCATGTAGAACGAGTCGCATCACATCGTGGAGACGGTATTCCGTACGTACGCACGAGCGATGATATCATTCCCATGAATGAGGAATTGTATTGGAGTGTATATATACTATTTCAGAATCAATATCACTTTAAAATAATCATATATAGTCATTATTTACACCATTATACCCATCCATGTAAGGTGGTGGTGGAAAATAGATTACACCACGGCGTTGAGACGGTATTCCGTGCGTACGCACGCGTGGTGATTTCGTTTTCCATAGGATGGATAGATGGTGAAATAGGGTTTTTTAATAATTATAATAACATATCATTATATGGTTGATACTGATGTTATTACTCCATAATGAAACAACTAAAGAAGAAGAAGTGGAAGAAGAAATGAAGATGAAAGAATCGGTAACGGACATTACCTCTTCTTTAAAGCGCATCTTTGAGACCTCCTTTTAGGGCACTAAAATTGGTCTTTATAGAATACCAGGACCTCTTTAGGATGTCTCTAGGGAAGTGGAGAGAAGAAATTGGCAGGGGTTGGCCGAGATTGAAGGCTCAATGTGGTGTGAGGAAGAGCGGGAGGAGGTTCCCTTTTACAAGGGAGGAGAGGGGCACCTTTGGAATAACTAAAAATATTATTTTATTATAAAGTCAAATTCGGTTTTTAATAGCTCCAAATTGATATATTTAGAATCTAAGGTGGTTATGGGTCGAAATAATCTAATCCAATAGAATTTAGACAAATTTAGGTATCAATGATAACCTTATTATTTAGATTTAACTTTAAGTTAGATAATTTAACTTTTACTGTGTCTTCTTGTTTTCTTACACTATAAGGTTAATAATATTACTATATCAAGCCAAACGAACCCCAAGTTGTTTATTATTAATATATATAACCTTATCTCAGTCATTTTTCCATACCTTAGATTTTGAGGAATAAAATAACAATTAATAATATAATATTTGTTTTAAAAACTATTTTATGTAAATTTTGACACTATTTGGTAATTGATTTTTGGGAAAATCATAACAGAATTATTAGTTCAGAAAAATTTAATTAAATAAATAATAACATGTCATATTAACATATAAAATTATTTTAATTCAAAAAAAGTTTAAAATTACATTTATTTGGGTATTTATAACATCAATTATGTCAATATTTCATTAATAAGATAATTACTACATCATCATTGAATTATAAATAAATTAAATTATTTTAAGTCTAAAATTTACAAATAAAATACAATTATGTAGGAAATCTTTTTATATTTCTAATGAATATTTATATTCTAATTTATCTTATGTATAACCCCATATTAAAAATGATTTACTTATTAATCTTTGATTTTAACTATTTTAACCCTTCTTTAAATAAATTAATAATAAATGTCCCAATCTAATCCATGTGGGCCTAAATGGTCATATTTTATTTCTATGGTTGTTTTTGTTCGAATTACACTTATCCAATAGAATTAGGACATGTGTTAGGGTAATATTAATAACACTTTTACCCTTAATTACCCTATTTACTTTTAACCGTGGTAAAAAAAAGTAAAAAGTTACTATTCACCAAAAATTATTTTTACCTCATTCAACCACATTTTAGTCTTTGATATTAACTGTGTCTCTTGAATTGTCGAAATTCCACTCACAGAAGCAGTAAAATTAAATTTTATGAAAAAAAATCAGTTTTTTAACTACCACTTAGTGGTTTCACTATTCATCAAAAAATAAAAGTTTCTAGAAAAATACCAAAAATTAGGCCTAAGATATTTTTGATATTATGAATTCAAAAATTATATTTATTTTACCAAATTCAAAACATATCTGTTACATTAACTAATTTAAAATTTAATTCCCGTCGTCAAGACAAATAGCGTGTTTTTAAGAGATAATAACTATCAAAAGATTGACACTTGTTTATGTCTGGTTTAAATGTGAAATTACATCCAATGAACAACATTGTATTAAATTGTAAAAATATATTCTAAATATACTTTAAAACCACTCAAATTAATAATTTATCAATATTAATTATCTTTATTAAAAAAGTTGTTTTCAATTAAATTTAATAATTTTCACTATTCATCAGAATATGAAAGTTATCCGAAAAGTACCAAAATTTCACCCTAGGCTAATTTTGATATTCTAAATTCAAAAATGAAGTCCATTTTAAAAAATAAAATTTATAAAATTTCAAAAAGTTGTTATTACTATTCATAACAGCTAGTTTTAATAATATTTTAATAGCATATCGTTGTTTAGTGAAACTCGGTATTGCGTACGACGCAAGCTATCGAGGAAGGCCGAGGTTGCGTGTAAAGAAAGTCAAGCTAGTGTTGTGGGTAGTGAAAGATTCTTTTGATGATTTATATAACATAAAAACAAAATATATCTCATAAAATTCTCGGGTGTTACATTCTACCCCCCTTAAAATGAATTTTTCCCTCAAAATTCATCACTTTGTAACAAACAGATGAGGATACCTTTCCCTCATTATATCATCAAGCTCCCATGTAGCTTCTTCTAACTGGTGGTTCCTCCATAAATCTTTCACAAAGCGAGTGGTCTTGTTCCATAGGACTTTTTCGCTACGATTCAGAATCTCTATCGGTTGTTCTTCATAGGAAAGATCTTACTCCCGCAGTACAACTTCTGAGCTGAGTACATGTGAAGGATCAGGTATGTACTTTCTCAGGAGAGATACATGGAACACATCGTGAACTTGAAAGAGATTCGGTGGAAGCGCCAACCAGTAAGCTACCTTTCCAACATGATCTAGTATTTCTAAAGGACCGATATATCTAGGGCTCAACTTCCCCTTCTTTCCAAATCTCATGACCCTCTTCCAGGGAGATATTTGTAAGAACACTTTATCACCCACTTCAAACACTAGTTCTTTTATTCGGTTGTCAGCATAACTTTTCTGTCAACTCTGAGCTGCTCTTATGTGTTGTTGAATAGATCGGACCTTTTCTGCCATCTCATCAACAAGATCAGGTCCTAATAGATTTCTTTCCCCAACTTCATACCAGCATGTTGGAGTCCTGCATTTCTTTACATAGAGAGCTTCATAAGGAACCATCTGAATACTGGAGTGAAAGCTATTATTATAAGAAAATTACACCAAAGGTAGGTGGTGATCCCAACCACCTTTGAAATCCATAGAGCAAGCTCACAACATATCTTCTAGAGTTTGAATTGTTCTCTCAGACTGACCGTCTGTCTGAGGATGATAAGTAGTGCTGAAACTCAACTCTATATCCAGAGTATGCTGAAGACTTCGCCAGAACTTCAAGGTAAATATCGGATCCTGATCAGATATAATAGAAAGTGGTACTCCATGCAATCTTACCACTTCCTTTACATATATCATGGCAAGCTGATCTAGAGATAAATCCTCTCTAATAGCAATGATGTGTGCTGACTTAGTAAGACGATCAACTATGACCTAGATAGCATTATTGCCTTTGGATGTTTTAGGTAGTCCTGTGAAAAAGTCCATAGTGATGTTTTTCCATTTCCATTTGGGTATGGGTAATGGTTGTAACATCCCCTTAGACTTCTGTCTCTCAGCTTTAACTTGCTAACAAACCAAGCATCGAGAGACATATTCAGCAACATCTCTTTTCATGCCATCCCACCAGAAGTACTCTTTCAGGTCCCTATACATCATCGTGCTTCCAGGATGAATAGAGAATAAATAACTATGAGTCTCATCCATCAGCTCATTCTTTAATTCGGGGATGGGAGGAACACAAACCCGATTCCTAAACATTATTATCCCATCACAATCAAGGTTGAATTCAGGAATATTTCTCACCTACTTTTGTAACTCTACATCTTCTTTCTGCGCCTCTTTAATCTTCACATGTATAGATGGTTGAACATTTATTTGAGAAAGATACGATTTTCCCCCTTCCATTATAATTCCAAGATCCATCCTTTTTAAATCCATAAATATTGGATCATTGTGATCCTCATCATCGATAAACTGGCTTGGTCATTTCGACTTAATGGATCTGACACCTTGTTTGCTTTCCCAGGGTGGTAATGAATTGAGTAGTCGTAATCCTTAATCAGCTCTAACCATCTTCTTTGGCGCATATTCATCTCCTTTTGTGTGAAAATATACTTTAAACTTTTATGATCAGTATAAATGTCACACCTTTCTCCATAAAGATAATGCCTCCAAATCTTTAATGCAAAGATTACCGCAGCTAACTCCAAATCATGTGTTGGGTAATTTTGCTCATGGATTTTCAACTGTCGTGGGGCATAAGCTATCACCATATCATTTTGCATGAGAACACATCCCAGTCCCTTCTTGGATGTATCACTGTAGATCACAAACCTTTCTCCACTACAAGGATGTGTGAGTACAAGTGCACTAGATAACCGTCTTTTCAACTCCTTGAAATTCTCTTCACATTCATCCGTCCACATGAACTTTACTCCTTTTCGAGTCAACCTAGTGAGTGGATTAGATAATCGTGAAAAATCATTCAAAAAACATTGATAATATCCATCCAAACCAAGAAAACATCAGATCTCAGTTATTGTTGTTGGTCTCGACCAACTTTCGATAACCTCTATTTTTGCTAGATCCACAGATATCCCCTCTTTTGAGATTATGTGACCCAAAAATGAAACTTTTTGAAGCCAAAATTGACACTTGGTAAATTTGGAATAAAGCTTCTCTTTTCTCAGGGTCTTCAATATAATTCTCAAGTGATCTTCATGTTCTTCATTGCTCTTTGAATAGACAAGAATATTGTCTATAAAGACTACCACAAATTGATCAAGGTAGTCTCTAAAGACTCTATTCATCAGATCCATGAAGATAGCAGGGGCATTAGTAAGACCAAATGGCATCACTATAAATTCATAGTTTCCATAACTTGTACGGAAAGTCATCTTTGGTATATCCTCCCTTTTGAACCTTAATTGATGATACCCTGAACGAATATCAATCTTGGAAAATTATTGAGCTCCACGTAGTTGGTAAAATAAGTCATCAATGCGTGGGAGAGGATATTTGTTCTTGATAGTGATCTTGTTAAGTTCTCGATAATCAATGCAGAGTCTCATTGATCCATTTTTATTCTTAACAAACAGAACAGGTGCTCCCCTAGGTGACGCACTAGGGCATATGAATCCCTTATCAAGATTTTCTTGGAGTTTCTTCTTCAATTCCTACAACTCAATTGGGGCCATTCTATAAGGTGTCTTTGAAATAGGCAGAGCACCCGGTATGAGTTCTATTGAAAACTCAACTTTAAGATTCGGTGGAAGACCTGGAAATTCCTCCAGAAAGACATCATCAAACTCCAGTACAATGTTCATATTCTTAATCTTTAGTTTCTCACCAACCATTTGAGATAAATAACCCTCATTTAGTGGAATCAAGACCCATAAGATGGAAGAAATTTACACTGGAATGTTATGTTCATCCTTGCATTGATAGACGATCATAGATTGATCTGGAATATGAAATGTGACTTCCATTCATTGGAAATTGATATGAGCTCCATATAAAGAATGCCAATCCAGGCCAAGAATCACATCAAATTACACTATCGGAAGAATCATAAGATTTGCAGGAAGCATTTCCCCACAAACTTCAATTGGGGAAGAATTATAAACTTTTGATGTGACTGTTGTTCCATTAGGTGTTTTCATAGCTAACTCAACATCTAATTGTTGAGGTAATACGATGATACCCTTAGAAAAATATTCAGAAATAAAAGAGTGGGTGGATCCAGAATCAAATAAAACATTTGCAACTTTAGAGTGGATGGTAAGTGTACCTTTTACCACATCGTTATCTTACTCCACCTCACTGATAGAAATTGCTTTTGACTTTCCTTTTTCCATAGACATAATATTTTGTTGATGTCGATCATCATCAACAACCCTTGGATTAGGGAATTTATTGGAATAATGCCCCATCTCCTTGCACTTGAAACATTGAAGTGTAGTAGGTTCATTCTGTGTGTCCCTTCCTTTGTTTTCATCATTAGACATATTCTTCCCATCATTGCGGCATTCAAATGCCCGATGACCTTCCTTTCCGCATTTGAAACATTTACTTGTCCCTTTAATTCAACTCCCTCCATGTTTATTTCCACACATTGAGCATAAGGGAAAGCTCATCTTCTTTTCAGTGTGCTCTTTATATTTTCCTTTGAATTCCATTTTCCTCTTCTTGTCAAACCCATATGACTGATAGGTTACTCCAATCTCCATCTCGACTTTGAGAGCACATCGAACGATTTCCCCGTAGCTATTGAAGTCCCTTATGGATAACGCCCTTCGAAGACTTGGTTTTAAGCCACTAAAGAATCGATCGATCTTACTCTCAGGTTGAATAATAATACCAGAAGCGTACCATGAAAGTCTTGTAAAATTTGCTTCACAGGTACCAACAAATTCATCATCCTTTTGCTTCAGTTCAAGAAACTCTTTCTCTATCTTTGTTCAGATAATACGAGGGAATTACTTTTTGATAAATAAGTTCTTGAACTCGTCTCATTCCATAGACTCAATTTCATCCCTTTGCCTCGTATTCTTAATAATATTACACCATTGATAAGCATCTCCTTCCAAACGATACACTGCTAGGATGACTTTATCATGTTCAGAAAATTGAAGAACTGAAAATAAATTTTCAGTAGTACTAATCCATTGTTCAGCAACTAATGGATCAGTAGACCCGCTGAAAGAAGGTGGACGCTGCCTCATGAAGGATTCAACAGAATGTTGGTCCTTTCTTTGCTCGTTTGGAAGTCTTGCATGATTCATAGCTTGAGAAAGTTGTGTGAGCATGGATACAAAATTTTTCATTCCATCTCCCATAACGTTTGGTTGCTCTGGGGGACAACCATTGCATTGCCCGTCACATTCCGCATTAACACGGTTCCTTCGGGTTCTAGCCATTGACTAAAACCAAGATGAATAGTGTGAGCAACACTAATTATAATAGGAAAACCACACAATCAAGAATAAAATTTCACACTTAAGGTCTTATCCTAGGTTATTCATGGCCATTTCATAAACACTAAGATTGTGTTCTATGCTTAGGCTTATCCTTAGGGTTCTTACTAACGCTTTCACATCCTAGTTTCCAAAGTTTGACTATACCTTTCCTCTAATACCAACTATAATGAACCATACTTTTCATACATTGTTATTACATCAGAATTGAATCATACTTATTATAACATATAACAAAACCATGAAAGGACCATATAGGTATAGTGTCTTTAGAAACTGGGAAACATAAACAACTGGTTCATAAAGCATCTATATTGTCTCCCATTTATTTCATCATATCTAGAGTCCCTTTTGGCATATCCTACTTAATAACCTTATTCCTGACCTGGGGGAAAGAAAACATACAAAAGGGTGAGCTCAAATGCTCAGTAAGGGTAAAAAAAATCAATCACATCATATTCATAAGAACATAACATTTTTGAAATCTTACCCTGCAAAAGAAATCTTAATTTCATAAAATGGGATAAATCATGGTAGTTAAATGTAATCACAATAATCATAACTTAAAACATGAAGCTTTGTGTCTTACACACATAATCATAGAGAATCCTTTCTTGTTAGTCAAGACTCATTGCCAAGACTATCTTAGTGGACAAAGTCCATTTCTGAACTGAGTTCATTATTCATTTCAGTCCTGTTTCCCTGAACTGGTTTAACCTGCCGTTCCAGCCATGTCTATCTCATGAGATATAAAATCTTTACCCAATGCATTGGAGGGAGATATAGGTCCCACCCATCTCATAATGATACCATTCTTATGTGTGCCACAAAATCATAAATCATACATCATTGCATAACCCATGTAATAAAAATGGGAATCTTAAACATCATGACATCATAAAACAATTCACATAAGATAAGGGAATTCATAAAAATATTTACATCAAAACATAATCAAATCAATGTAATAATAGGGATAGGAACATAACCCTATATTATCTTAGATGGAAAATAATTTTGATAAAACACTTGAACTCCATTCTTGAGTAAAATATCCTTTCTACTTCAAAAAAAACATTTTTCCTTTCTTAACATGTCATACAATTTTAAACAAAAAGAAGTTGACTAAAAATAAACTTGAAAACTTGTAAAGGAAGATTCTTGTAAATAATTTTTTTAAAATCCATTCATGTCGTATATGTTAAAAAAACATTCTTCTCGTACTTTTGTCGGAAAAGTCAAAAAGTACCTCGTACGAAAAACGACAAAAGATTCCTTTCATATCTTTTACTAAAAACTCATCAAAGGGTAAAATTGGACATAATATATTGTAGAAGGATATAAATATTACATATTGAGGAAACATGGATGGGGATGATAAAATACACCCCTGTAAATTTCAAAGTATAAACAATCTCAGATAAAATGAGATTGTGATATTTTCCCTTACCTTAGGTCAAATTTTCTTCGTAAGTGTCCGAACCTCCTGTATAATGATTTAAATAATGTTATTGAATTATTCCAGAATTATACTTATTTTTATGATATCATATATGGTCATATTATTAGCTTATTATTAGTAATATTTCATTGCTACTTGTTATTCGGGTGTTTATTACTTTTTTGTTCTTATGCGTGTTTTGTCGAATAAATTCTTATTTTTCTTTTTAGGTTATAGATAAATCATTTACAGAATGGTATTAGTTTAATATATATCATATTCATTCATTAAATTCATTTATATAATCATTATGCAATGAATATCACGTAGAACGAGTCACATCACATCGTGGAGACGATATTCCGTACGTACGCACGAGCGATGATATCGTTCCCATGATTGTGGAATTGTATTGGAGTGTATATATACTATTTCAGAATCACTATCACTTTAAAATAATCATATATAGTCATTATTTACACCATTATACCCATCCAAGTAAGGTGGTGGTGGAAAATAGATTACACCACGGCGTGGAGACGGTATTCCGTACGTACGCATGCGCGGTGATTTCGTTTTCCGTAGGATGGATAGATGGTGAAATAGGTTTATTTCATACTTATAATAACATATCAGTATATATGTGATACTTATGTTATAACTCCATAATTAAACAACTAAAGAAGAAGAAGTGGAAGAAGAAATGAAGATGAAAGAATCTGTAATGGGCATTACCTCTTCTTTGAAGCACTTCTTTGAGACCTCCTTTTAGGGCACTAAAATTGGTCTTTGAAGAATACCAGGACCTCTAGGATGTCTCTAGGGAAGTGGAGAGAAGAAATTGTCAGGGGTTGTCCGAGCTTGAAGGCTCAATGTGGTGTGAGGAAGAGAGGGAGGAGGTGCCCTTTTATAAGGGAGGAGAGGGGCACCTTCGGAATAACTAAAAATATATTTTTATTATAAAGTCAAATTCTGTTTTTAATAGCTCGAAATTGATATATTTCGAAGATAAGGTGGGTATGGGTAGAAATACTCTCATACAATATAATTTAGACAAGTTTAGGTATCAATTTTAACCTTATCATTTAGATTTAACTTTAAGTTAGATAATTTAACTTTTACCGTGTCTTCTTGTTTTCTTACACTATAAGGTTAATAAACATACTATATCAAGCAAAAAGAACGCCAAGTTGTTTATTATTAATATATATATAACCTTATCTAAGTCATTTTGCTGAACCTTAGATTTTTTGGAATAAAATAACAATTAATAATATAATATTTGTTTTAAAAACTATTTTATGTCAATTTTGACACTATTTGGTAATTGATTTTTGTGAAAATCATAACAGAATTATTAGTTCGAAAAAATTTAATTAAATCAATACTAACATGTCATATTAACATATAAAATTATTGTAATTCATAAAAAGTCTCAAATTACATTTATTTGGGTATTTATAACTTCAATTATGTCAATATTTCATTAATAAGATAATTACTACATCATCATTGTATCATAAATAAATTAAATTATTTTAAGTCTAAAAATTACAAATAAAATACCATTATATAGGAAATATTTTTAGATTTATAATGAATATTTATAGTCGAATATATCTTATGTATAACCCCATATTAAGAATGATTTACTTATTAAACATTGATTCTAACTATTTTAACCCTTCTTTAAATAAATTAATAATAAATGTCCTAATCTAATCCAATTGTGCCTAAATGATCATATTTTATTCCTATGTTTGTTTTTGGTCGGATTACACTTATCCAATAGAATTAGGATATGTGTTTGGGTAATATTAATAACAATTTTACCCTTAATTACCCTATTTACTTGTAACCGTGGTAAAAAAAAGTAAAAAGTTACTATTCACCAAAAATTATTTTCATCTCATTGAACCACATTTTAGTCCTTGATATTAACCGTGTCTCTCGGATTTTAGAAATTCCACTCACAGAAGCGGTAAAATTAAGTTTTATGAAAAAAATCAGTTTTTTAACTACCACTTAGTGGTTTCACTATTCATCAAAAAATGAAAGTTTCCAAGAAAATACCAAAAATTAGGCCTAAGATATATTTGATATTATGAATTCAAAAATGTTGTTTATTTTACCAAATTCAAAACATATCAGTTACATTAACTAATTAAAAATTTAATTCCCGTGGTCAAGACAAATAGCGTGTTTTTAAGAGATAATAACTATCAAAAGATTGACACTTGTTTATGTCTGGTTTAAATGTGAAATTACATCCAATGAACAAAATTGTATTAAATTGTAAAAATATATTCTAAATATACTTTAAAACCACTAAAATTAATAATTTATCACTATTAATTATTTTGATTTAAAAAGTTGTTTTTAATTAAATTTAATAATTTTCACTATTCACCATAATATGAAAGTTATCCGAAAAGTACCAAAATTTCACCCAAGGCTAATTTCGATATTCCAAATCCAAAAATGAAGTCCATTTTGAGAAATAAAATTTATAAAATTTCAAAAAGTGGTTATTACTATTCATAATGGCTAGTTTTAATAATATTTTAATAGCATATCGTTGTTTAGTGAAACTCGGTATTGCGTACGACGCAAGCTATCGAGGAAGGTTGTGGTTGCGTGTAAAGAAAGACAAGCTAGTGTTGTGTGTAGTGAAAGATTCCTTTGATGATTTATATAACATAAAAACAAAATATTTCTCATAAAAGTCTTAGGTGTTACAGTCTGCATCCAACACAACGAGGTGTGGGCATAGCCTGTGCATGGGTGAGTATAACGATACTCAGTAGGGACCCCGAGACCCTCAAGGTCTCTCTAAATCCAACAAGGATAACCACAAAGCAGAATCTCAACAGATAACCCTTACTTAGGTATAAGCCCATACTTAAACCTAAGTTATCAAGTAACCCATCTCAAACATGAGGAAACACAGAGGTTATGAAATCAACGGATAACCACTACTTATATATATTCCCATACATATACCTAAGTTATCAAGTGACCCATCTCAATCATGAGGTAAACACATAGGTCATAGACTCATCTCAAACCAGTATTTTTATTATCAAAACTGTAACTGCTTAAGAGCTCCATCTCTGATGAGTACAGTGATCCTGTCACAACTCTGAGGTACTGCTCTCTAACCATAGACTATTGAGGTACTCCTCCTGTTGAGTACCGCGGGTCTGCTGCCAACTACCGGGCGCTCTGTCCACTGAGGGTCTGCCGCCAAATACCAGGCGCTCTCCCTAATAGCCTACAGATATACTCCTCATGTCGAGTACCACGGGTCTGCGGCCAACTACCGGGCGCTCCGTCCATCGTGGGTCTGTCGCCAAATACCGGGCGCTCCATCCGCTGGGCTAGTAGACTCACTCCAAGTCAAGTCGGTCAAGCAGTCGTCAGGTCTCAGCCAGCTACACGGTCTCCGTACTCCGCACGCTCGCCTCCGGTAAGGTCCTCTCCACGAGCTACAGGTCGATACTCCAAGCATCACAAAGTTCCACTAAGAAGTATCTCAAAGGACCGCCTCGTCATAGGGGTCTCAACGCAACAGACGGCGCGTCAATCGGACGCCCAGTCTGTGAGTTATTAGCCTTTTCGTCCCAAGGGCCCGGTTGGTTTCGTGTTCGAACCATCCCGGATGTATCTCAACTGTACCCCGAACTCTCATAGGGTATACTCATAGGGACCGTTTCTCTACGTGATCACCAATGCCGCTAACGGTTCGTCAAAGGGACGTCCGGTCTGAAAGTTATTAGCTTTTCCGTTCCAGATGCCCGGTTGGATTTCGGGTCCAATCCAACCCAGCCACTATCAAACTATGTCCAAACCTCAGGTGAAGTATGTTAAAAGATCTTTCTCATCAAGAGGAATCCAACAATGTCGACGGCACGTCAATCGGACGTTTGGAGCTCAAATTATAAGTGTTTCTGCTATGAGGGCCCGGTTTGTTTCGGGTTCGAACGAACCCGGTCATACCCCAAGTTCTCTGAAACGTTGAGTGTAATATACCGAAACGACCATCTCGATCAAAGGATCGCATTTCAACTGACGGTGCGTCGATCGGAGGCATGTATCCCATGTTATGGGCGTTTGAACGAAACTACCCGAGAATAGGGGGTTCGGACCCGGTCCGACCCGGCCCGATACCCCCCCCCCCCCCACCTGGGTCGGCCCGAACTAGGTCGACCTACCTGGGTTCAGGTCCGGCCCAATAGGGCATGGCCCGGCCCGGCGCGGCCGGTCCCTGTGGCCAGCGTGGAGCGGGGGGTTACAACCCCCCCCCCCCCCCCCCCCCCCCCGCGGTTGAGCGAAACCGGTGCGACAAAAGCCGCACCGCTCAATCCAGAATAGCTTCGGCCGTTCCGGTTCTCCATCCACCACCACGGCAGTTTGCTCCAGCGATGCGCCATCGCCTCCACCTTCTGCGGACTACCGGACGCGCTTCGGTGGTCCATTTTGCATGCCGTCTTCGCCAGTGGTCCTCCTGGGACCCAATATTCACTACGAAGAGTTTCAAATTCCATTACAGCCCGCATCGTCATTGCTCGTCGATCCGCACTCCAATAAACAAATTGCAGAGTCTTCGAATCGCCTATGCGGCCCCGACTCCGGCCATGGTTTCGTTCGGCCTCAACGGCGCGGTGCGACAGCGTCGCGCTTCTTCTTCACGTTCTTTCTTGTTTCCCCGCGGTGACATTGCACCGCGCGGCCTTTGTTCAAGCCGCAAAGAACACAACATAAAAGGGGGAGGAGGATCGGCCGTGTTTGGGCAGTCAGACCTCCACCCATTAAATTGATAACAGGTGGCCCGAATATTAAACTAACAACGCAAAGAATTATATATGATCAAAACCAAACCCTTACTTTGATATTTGACGT
Organism: Viscum album; assembly: GCA_963277665.1. NCBI lineage: Eukaryota > Viridiplantae > Streptophyta > Magnoliopsida > Santalales > Viscaceae > Viscum > Viscum album. The sequence continues at coordinate 287,661,478 of OY728162.1, forward strand.
TTCACGTCGGGTGTTGCGGAGAACGGCATCGTGGGGGTCGGACGTAGATTCCGTGGATGTCGGGGTGCGTCCGAGGAGGAAACGACATCTCCTCACTTATTGCAGGGATAAAGAAGGAAGGTATGTTGTCATTGGCGATGATCACCGTGGTCGGCGAATTCTCCCTTGTCGCGGAGGAAAAGAAGAATTGATGATTGTTCTTCATCGAGAATGTTCTTCGCCGGAGAATGAAGTTCTTCATGAAGGAGGAACTCATGTCTTTCTTCACACAAAGGCTCCCCTCAAAATATTTTCCCAGCAAATATTTCATTAAGCCTCATTCTCTTAAAAGATCTCCATGACATTCAAAAAAATTCAAGAGGTGATAATTTTAATTAAATTCCCTTAGTTGGCTCCTTAAGTTTGGGAGGTGGGGAGGCTCCTCATTAAGAAGGGAAGTTTCCAAGGAATTTACAAGGGAGGTTTTAAGAGGTCAAGGGGGGGTTATGGGGAGGTGAGGAGTTAGAGGTTCGTGTGGGTCCAACCACACTAAACCCTCCCTTGGGAGGTTAGGTGGGTGTGGGCCCCACCTCTAACTCCCCCTTTGTAGGATTAAATTAACCTTCCTTAGATAAATTAGTTCATAACAACATTTATCTATGTTAATCAAATCCCATTTATTAAACCTCAACCTGCTCAAAACGTAGCTACAACAAAGGTCCCCCTAAGCAATTACCGGCGCTGCGAGTTCTTCGGTGCCCTCAGATTTCAATTCTGAGCACTGGTTCAAAAGATAGAAAAACCCGCTCGTACGTCCACTAAAGGTACCCGAGCTAAACTTCAGAAATTGATTCTGGGCACACTGGGCCTCGGAATCAGGTGCCATCAGAAACCGCATACTCGTAAAATTACAATGAAATTAAGAAAAAAATGTCCTTGAAATTTCCAGGTCATTACATTACTCCCACCTCAGGGCTTTACGTCCCGGTAAAGCTTTAACACAAAATAGGGATACAAAATTGGAACATAGCACGCATCTAAGCCTTCCGCTCCCATGTGCTCACCTGGAGGTTCCCGTGCTGTCAATGAAAGCACACAAGAGAAATCGACCATCCTCGTAAGACCTGCTCCTATCGATCCTTAACCTCTACTGGAACCCCGAAAAAGTCACCCCATCGCCAACATCCAGATCCCCATGGTCGATGATATGCGTCAGGTCAATCACGTATCTCCCCAGTTGAGATACGTGGAAGTCTTCATGTACCTGGTGCAACTAAGGTGTATGGGTAAAGCGGTAACCCACCTTGCCTACCCTGCTGAGGACCTTGAAGGGTCCGATGAAGCACGGAGATAACTTTTCACCTCAGCCAAATCTCCATAATTCCACATCGAGGTGAGACCTGTAAGGAATCGTGGTCTCCATCCTCGAACTTTAGTGGTCTCTACCTCCTGTCAGCATAAGACTTCTGTCGGCTCAGAGCTGTCCTCATCTGATCCTGGATGACCTGGAACTTCTCTGTCGTGGCCTGGACCATCTCTGGTTCCACGATAGCTGTTAAGATTTCTTCTTTTCCGATAATAGAAATTTAGTCTCATCCCCTAGATGAACCATGTTCTTTGCCTAATACAGTCAATCCGGACATGAATGATACATTCATTCCATGGACGACATCGTAAGGCCTCGACGTTACTACCAAAATATCCAACCGTCACTCTCGCCTCTAAGGGTCGAGTCACACTGTTGGCATTAGCGTGAGGAAACTGGGTATCCTCCAGTAGGAATCTCGAAAGTGAGGGTCAAGTCAATAGTTTTAACCGGGACCTCTTAGTACACAAAAAGAAAAAGAATAAAACATCACAAGGAAAAGTGTCTTTTATTACTACAGCTCAAGTACAAAGACACGCAAAAAAGACAACAAGGAAACTAGAAGCACCAAGAGCAAAGGTCTCATGACTGGAACTAGTCTCGCTCTTGTCTGCCAACTCCCAGAGCTCCGTAGTCATATTCTTCTACTGCCTGAAGATGAGCTCTCCCATGTCCACTTGTTCCCTGCAGTCGGGCGGGACCTCCTGGTGGTGGTGGTGGCAACACCTCGAAGCGTCGTCCACCTCCAGCTACACGGCCAGCTCCCCTGCCATGGTCGCCTGCTCCTTGAGGTCCTCCCTGATCGAACCTATGCCTCTGTCTAAGGGGTTCTTCATCTATCTGCTGATCATCTGTATGGCAGGTCGGACATTGACGTGCTATGTGACTAATACCACTGCAGGAGTAACACTGCCCACTCTTGGCACAACTATCTCTTACTCCACCCCGGTTTCCCCGCACAACTGAACCTGGGTTGTGTTGTCGGCCACCGGTAGGTCTGGTCCTCTTGGACCTCTGTGTCATCTGTCTACTGCCCGCTGCAGAAGACTCTGTCGCATGTCGGCTAGTGCTGGGTCCTTCTGCTGGAGACTTCTCAGCAAGGAAACTATCAACTAAGAGGGCTTGCTCCAACACCCCTGTCTGTGTCGAGATGCTGAGAAAAACAACAGAATCTCTAATCTCACTCTTGAGCCCCTGCTCGATGGTTCAGGCCCTGAAGAACGAGTCCCATACCATATCTGTGGAGTAGCGCGAGAGGTCTGTGAACTTTGCTGAGTACTGTGCCACTATCATGATACCCTTATGTAGATGCATTAGCTCCTATATACGCACCACTCGAAGGGTGGCTGGTATAAACTCAGCCCGGAACAGGCTCTCGAAGTCTTCCCATAGAAGTATCGCCTCTTCATGCATCTGGAGCATCAGGCTCCACCATCTGCCTACTACTGCCTGAAGGAGGTTGGCAGCAAGGACCACCATGAAGTCTGCTAGCGTCCCTACTAGCCTGAAGACTCTCACCACAGTCTCCAACCAATCATCAGCCTCCTGCTGGTCCGTCTCTCCCTGGAACCTAGGTGGCCTCTGGCGATGTAACTAGTGCAGTGCGCTCAAACGACGTGCACTCTCTGTTGCTGGGGCTGTTGGCATCGGTAGCCCAATGGGTGGTAGTACCGCTGGTGCCTCCGATGGTGCCTCAATTGGGATAGGGCCCTGTATTGATGCCACATCGCTCGGCGGGCTGTCAGTATGTACAAATCTCAAGGATCTAGCTAGTCATCCGCGGGGAGGCATCCTGAAAGAAACAAATGTGACACAGTCAAACGATTTACCTGGTGAGCTGACCTGGTTTGATCTTTTTTAAAAGAAACTTTTGAAAACACACACGCAATCAGTGTTTTCCTGCACGGAGTCAGAAATCAGAAGTCAGGGTCCTGGTGTATGGATATGTTGGCCTTCCGCACCAACACTGGACTCCCTGAACAAAAAACCACACTTAGTACGCTTAACCCTATTTCTTCACAGAAAGGAAAAAAAATATCAGATTCCTAAGTTCTGCGGTAGAACTGACTCCACTATTACCAATTTTTCACGACCCGTCCCCTGGGGCCCGTGTTGTAACTACCCAAAGCCCGCCTTCCATAGGCCAGGGGCTGGCGACTAGCACCAAAGGCGTAAATACCTATAACTGGGAAGGCGTTGCCTTTATAAACGTAAACAAAAACACAACTAGAGTACAAGCTGAAGAAAACACTAAGTACAACAGTAACAAAAGTGATGAAAGTACAAAGGTGCCGGAAATACAATCCCAATAGATAGGTAAAACTACAACTAAAAGTAAAGTACAACAGAAAACACAAGCAGCTAGAAGATGACATGCAGCTCCAAGTTCGTCCACCACGGTTCCTACCTGAAGGGTAGGTACAGATGTCCTCCTCAGCACTCAACGTCCAATCTTCCCCCCGTCTATCTCCTCCGGGTACCGACTTGTCGTGAGATCCACCTCCGGGTACCATCCAGTCCTCGAACGATCGGCCTCCGTCAGCGCTGTTCGTCGTCTGCATCCAACACAACGAGGTGCGGACATAGCCCGTGTAGGGGTGAGTATAACGATACTCAGTACGGACCCTGAGACTCTCAAGGAATCTCTAAATCCAACAAGGATAATAACAAAGCAGAATCTCAATAGACAACCCTTACTTAGGTATAAGTCCATACTTATACCTAAGTTATCAAGTAACCCATCTCAAACATGAGGAAACACAGAGGTTATGAAATCAACGGATAACCACTACATAGATATATTCTCATACATATACCTAAGTTATCAAGTGACCCATCTCAATCATGAGGTAAACACATAGTTCAAAGACTCATCTCCAAACAGGATTTTCATTATTGAAACTATAACTGATAAAGAGCTCCGTCTTGGATGAGTACAGTGGTCCTATCACGACTCTGAGGAACTGCTCACTAACCATAGACTGCTGAGGTACTCCTCCTGTCGAGTACCGCGGGTCTGCTGCCAACTACCGGGTTCTCCGTCCGCTGAGGGTCTGCCGCCATATACCGGGCGCTCTCCCTAATAGCCTACAGAGGTAATCCTCCTATCGAGTACTGCGTGTCTGCTGCCAACTACTGGGCGCTTCGTCCTCCGTGGGTCTGTCGCCAAATACCGGGCACTCCGTCCACTGGTCTAGTCGACTGACTCCAAGTCGAGTCGGTCAAGCAGTCGTCTGGTCTCAGCCAGCTACATGGTCTCCGTACTCTGCACGCTCGTCTCCAGGAGGGTCCGCTCCACGAGCTACAGGTCGATACTCCAAGCATTACAAAGTTCCACAAAGAAGTATCTCAAAGGACCGCATCGTCGTAGGGGTCTCAACGCAACATAAGGCGTGTCAAGTGGACGTCTGGTCTGTGAGTTATTAGCTTTTTCGTCCTAGGGACCCGGTTGGATTCATGTGCAATCCAACCTGGCTGTATCTCAAATGCACCACGAACTCTCATAGGGTATACTCATAGGGACCGTTTATCAATGTAATCACCAATTCCGCTGACGGTTCGTCAAACAGACGTCTGGTCTGAAAGTTATCAGCTTTTCCATTCTAGGGGCCCAGTTGGATTTCTGGTCCAATCCAACTCGGCCTCTATCCAACTGCGTCTAAACCTCAGGTGAAGTATGATAAAAGTTCCATCTCATCAAGAGGAATCCAACAAATTTGACGGCACTTTAATCGGACTTCCAAAGCTCAAGTTATAAGCGTTTCCGCTCTGAGGGCCCAGTTGGTTTTGGGTTCGAACCAACCCTTCCATACCCCATGTTCTCCAAAACCTTGAGTGTAATATACCGAAAGGACCGTATCGATCCAAGGATCGCATATCAACTAACTGTGCGTCGATCAGAGGTCTGTAGCCTATGTTATGGGAGTTTGAAGAAAACTGCCTGAGAATAGGGGGTTTGGGCCCGGTCCGACCTGGCCCGATACCCACACCCCCCCCCCCCCCGGGTCGGCCCGACCCGGGTCCGGGTCCGGCCGGTCCGCGTGGCCAGCGTGGAGCGGGGGGTTATAACCCCCCCCCCCCCCCCCCACGGTTGAGAAAAACCAGCGCGACATAAGCCACGCCACCCAATCTGGAACAGCTTCATCTGTTCGGGTTCTCCATCCACCGTCGCGGCTCAGCCGCGGCGGTTTACTCCGGCGGCGCGCCACCGCCGCCGCCTTCTGAGGACCTCCAGACGCGCTCTGGTGGTCCGTTTTGCCTGCCGGCTTCGCCAGTGGTCCATTTCACCTGCCGTCTATGCCTGTGGTCCTCCTGGGACCTGATCTTCATTGTGAAGAGTTTTAAATGCCATTACGGCCCGCTTCATCGTCGCTCGTCGATCCGCACACCAATAAACAAACTGCGAAGTCTCCAAATTTCCTCTGCGGCCCCGACTCCGGTCGCGGTTTTGTTCGTCCTCAACGGCGCGGTGCGACGGCGCCGCGCTTCTTCATCGCGTTCTTTCCTGTTTCCACGCGGTGACGTTGCATTGCGCCGCCGTTGTTCGAGCCGCAACGAACACAACATAAAAGGGGGAGGAGGATCGGTCGTGTTCGGGCTGTCTGACCTCCTCCCATTAAATTGATAAAAGGCGGCCCGAATATTAAACTAAGAATGCAAAGAATTATTTATGAACAAAACCAAACCCCTACTTGTATATTTGACGTCGCACGTCGGGTGTCGCGGAAAACGGCGTCACGGGGGTCGGACGTAGATTCAGTGGATGTCGGGGTGCGTCCAAGGAGGAAACGACATCTCCTCACTTATTGCGGGGATGAAGAAGGAAGGTACGTTGTCGTTGGTGATGATCACCACAGTCGGTGAATTCTCACTTTTCATGGAGGAAAAGAAGAGTTGATGGTCGTTCTTCGTCGAGAATGTTCTTCGCTGGAGAATTAAGTTCTTCACGAAGGAGGAACTCCCGTTTTTCTTCACACAAAGCCTCCCCTCATAATTTTTTCCCAGAAAATATTTCATTAAGCCTCATTCTCTTAAAATATATCCATGCCTTTCAAAAAAAAGTCAAGTGGTGATAAGGTTAATTAAATTCCCTTAGTTTGCTCATTAAGTTTGGGAGGTGGGGAGGCTCCTCATTAAGAAGGGAAGTTTCCAAGGAATTTACAAGGGAGGTTTTAAGAGTTCAAGGGGGGGTTATGAGGAGGTGAGGAGTTAGAGGTTCGTGTGGGTCCCACCACACTAAACCCTCCCTTGGGAGGTTAGGTGGGTGTGGGCCCCACCTCTAACTCCCCCTTTGTAGGATTAAATTCACCTTCCTTAGATAAATTGGTTCATAACAACATTTATCTATGTTAATCAAATCCCATTTATTAAACCTCAACCTGCTCAAAACGCAGCTACGACATTGGCCCCCCTAAGAAATTATCGGCGCTGCAAGTTCATCGGTGCCCTTGGATTTCAATTCCGAGCACTGGTTCAATATATAGAAAACCCCGCTCGTACGTCCACTGAACGTACCCGAGCTAAACTTCGGAAATTGATTTCGGGCACATCGGGCCTCGGAATCAGGTGCCGTTAGAAACTGCATATTCGTAAAATTCCAAAGAAATTTAGAAAAAATATTCCTTGAAATTCCCGAGTCTTTAAAAGTTTTCACTTTGGGACATTCTATTAATTTCTCATTATCATTTTTAATAATTCATATCTTATTTTAATATTTAGATTCCAGTAATTTTTTGGAGATTTTTATAAGTGGAATTAGTTAGTACTATTCATTATTCATTGTTTTAATTATAAATAAAAACAAATAAATCATTTTACCCATTGATCACAGTTATGTTTTTCATAGTATATTTTAATTGGTGATGGAGCACATCATTTTTTCATTCACATAACAATAGATGTGATGATTGTGTGATGTGTTTATAAAATTCTTATTGAATATCATAATAAATGAAAAAATTTAATGGGATGGGTTCATAATTTTATGCAATATACATTATAAGAGAGTGATATATATCCATTAAATGAATAATTTTAGTTTATTGATATCTTCATGATTAGTAGTTCATTTTTAGTGAGAATTTTTTCATCTCTTATTTTATTACTTTTTATTTTATTTTTCAAACTAAAATTCAATATTTTTCAAAGATATACTTATTAAAAAATATTTACATATATTAATAAATGAAAACAACATCTTAATAGTGAGTTCTTATAACACATATTCATTTAGAAATCCTAGATATAAACTATTATATACCGTGTGATTCATAAATTCTATAGATTTTAACTCACAAAATAACACAATCAATCATTTTTAACGGGATCTAATACATACATTCATTATTTATAAAAACATAAATATATTTCATGTGTTCATATATTTGCCTTTTTTATTTTCACGTTATTTATCCCTATCATACATTAATATAGGAAAAACATTACAGTGATAACATTTATCTATAAAGTATCAACATTTTTATACCCATTTAATGTAAAGGTATAAAATTACTAAGGAGGATAGATATTATTTCATCAATGTTTTTTTAAAAAATAATCTATTACCCCAAGATAACAATTGTAATAAAAAAAATAAAAAACCACCACTTTTAAATTATTACAGGGAGGAATAATTTTAAAATAAAAATGTATCCAATTAACATTAACTATAAAAGTCTAAATTACATAAATACATAAATTTCTGTAACTAGAGGAAGTTAAAATATAATTAAATATTTCCCTATTATTCAACCAATAATTGAATGAACATCAATCCATGATTGGATAATTGTAGGAAATAAAGGGGATGATGTCCACTAAAGTCCAATTATTCAGGGATGAAACATGAGAACATTAAATAAAAACATTCATATTAACATACTTTTTTATTTTTTCATGAATAAATTTATGTGGGGGAATAAAAACATGAAAATCCACTTCCACACTTCACTATTTATTCCTTCTTGAGAAATTGGTAGAGATAAAATCATCATTGTTGAATAATGAAAAATAGAACAAAAATCATTATATTTAAATTATTTTTGTCTTCCATTAAATAAAATAAATTTATAAACAGTTTTTAAATATTTTATATCTTGAAAATCCCGTCACATCACTATAGAGTGAAGAGGATAGAGAAAGTTAAACCATCGAGGAATTTACAATGCATAAAATATTAAATATTTTTCATGTATGCGGGGATCATGAGACAGATCAAAAAAATATATGAGGTTAACATGGGGATTTACATTCATCATATTTTAATATTATTCAAATACGAAAAAAACTTGTTTTAATTATTCTTTTACATAATATTAGTAATCTATGGGTACATCCATGGTTGTTAAATAAGATACCAACATAGAGGTAGTTTATGAATTCTATATTATCCCAAAAATAATAGTGAATACAATGACATATCATCTATGTGATGAAATCCTACAAGAAGAGGACACAATGGTTAGGATGTCCCCATTCATTTTATTCCTAGCTCAATAATTTCAAATTAAATTTGATGTGTGTTGATATTCTTTACCAATGGGGTAATCCATGAACAATGTTTACTAATGGTTAATTGGAAAATGAATATGTGGAAATTAATTCAAAAAACAAAATCGGGCTTCTTGTTGGGGATAACCATGAATTTTAGATAGTTTTATATAGTTCAAAAAAATATTACCCGGATCAGGAATGATCTAATAATATATTTACTTCCCCAATTTTATTTTATTTTTGTACACTGAAAAATTTCTATTTATTGTTTTTTTGTTCATATAGTTTTTATTATTAACCAATGATAAATAATTAAGATACTATATCAAGGATGTTACTACTTAACCGAAAATGGTATATTTCACCCTTCAATATGTCTAATTAGTGCAAAAATTTTGTACGGATCATTATTGAGATTAAATGATGCAATATTTTATTACTTTGTCTGGGATCCAAAACTGACATTTTGGAAAATAATTTCTTATTTGTATTTTTAAAGATTCATAAAAAAAATTAAATGAATTTTGAGCCTTATTAATAAATTTATTTTTTATAATAAAATACCATTTTTAGTATTTCAAACATTTTAAACTTATGTATTTTATTGAATTATGGGTGTGAGTAGTTTTAGTTTTTATAGGCAGTGAACATAGTTTGGATAGATAAAAATGGTTATCTATAACATGAATAGACTATATCAAATTAATTATTGCATAACCGATATATATTTTAAGCATAATATATACAATCTATCATAGACCATATTTTATAAAATAATATGAATTTATAGGAAAGTAGAACATTACTTGATTCATTATAAATGATATAGTAGTCATTTATTATATGTATGAATCAATCCATAATTACTTGAAAAATCCAATGTAAATCATTTTTAGGAGAATGAATAAATTAGACAAACACATTCCATATAATAATTGATTATTTATATGTAAAGATTGATATAATTATATTTATAACCCTAAATTCCCATATATTTCATCATTGAAAGTTGTATTTTCATCAAAGTAAGAGGGATAAGGTATTCTCATCATAACTCATTTTATGTTTTTCATTTTTTTGGTTGAGTGTGACGATAAATTATATATGGTTAATATATATGATTTCACAATTATAGTTGAAATTTTAAATATTGATACCTTATTAAATCTATGAAAAAATTTATTTTCTGAAATCTATATATAAACAATAAACTGATCATTAATGTGAAAATATGGTTATAAAATACAAATGATGATGTTTTTTTATCTCTTATTGGTTTTCTTGTTTCAGAACATTATAATAGATCATGGTATGAATTTCTTGGTTGTGATTATATTTGGAAGTGATGAGATAGATACATGTGTAATGTACACCTTCCAAAATTTAACACTAATTTTTGTTTAGAGATTAAAACACCTCATTACCCCCATTTAAATGTTACATATACATACTATAATCCCTTAAACCCTAGAAAATCCTATTTGATGTCCCAATGTATTTTGTTGTTGAACATATGAGTACTGAAAATATAATTTTAGAAACCTTTGATTTTTCAAATAAACTCTATAAATGACAACAACAGTAGTTTAACATTTCTCTATAGTGATAAGAGAAAACATTTATGTTTTGTTAGTTACTAGTGGAATGGTAATGTGTAAAAGTTAATGAAAATTAGATAAGAGAAATTGTGGATTTATGAATTAGTAATAAAATTCCATGATTAAAGTCAACAGGGAATTAATTAGTAAATTTTATTTTAATTTTAATGGTTATTTGAAAATTAAAGGATGATAAGTTTTATTAAATTCCATGAAATGTTATACGTTTTTCAATGAAATTAGTTATGCAGAGTGATGAAAACCAAATTTGAATTTTATAATGAATACTTACTGTATGTTAATCCTATTCATACTATACATAAAATGAAAATAATTACCCTAGGGGATGATGTTGCATGAGAAATTTTTGATTTTTACTCAACATCTATGTGTGATTAACTTCCCCAAAATGATGACATATCATATAAAATTAAAGATAAAAGAACCTATATTAAATTAAATTCGAAATGCATCACTTGAATATTATATATGGAATGAAATGATTTGAAATTTATATAAAGGTGGTTTGTTTTGGAATTTTAAAATTCCTTCTCACAAAATATTAAACAAATATCACCAATCACATATATATGAGTGTATCAAATGGAAAACATGCATTGTTCCTCATATATGACTAAATTTCCATCACTTTGTCATATTAAACTTTAGTTTTCATTAAAATCATATAATAAATGGGAAGGATAATGTATTAAATAAATGCAATAATTCATTAGATAGAGAATACATGAAAAGCATTTCACTAGTATGTATGGGATAAATATTTATGCCTATATGAAATTTAGTTACTCTTTTAACCATTTTATAACCTATATTATTTTCCACATTTTAATTAGTTTAAAATTTTACTATTTATCAATAACATTTTAAGGAACTATCCATTGTTTTTACTATTTTTAGTTATATTTCATGATTCCTTCCTTAGTGATATATTCTCTAACATCCACTTATTGATAGAGGGATAGTCGAGATTCAAAATAGGTTGGGATGCATTTAATTTTAGTAGATTCTATTCAATCATTTCTATCATATTTTAAATGTGGTAATTTGTTAGGTTTTGGTGAGAGTTGGGTAGGTAAAATTCACTCTTCCTTCCCCCTATTTTTATGTTTTATTAAATATATTCACATATTACAAATTCCATCCCTATATTAAAATGATTTTTATTGTGATTGTTTTGAATGGTTTTTGGATCACACCCAAGAATGTATTTTGAGATTCTCCTGATTCATTTAATTTTTAACCATGAAGCGGTGAGTGTGTGATGTGATTCAAACTTTTCCATGTTCATAGAAAATAATCATTCAAACGTGATGAATGGATATGATCTTGAATATATACAACACACATTGTTTGGGAGTGGGACAAATCATTGGGAGGAACTAAAAGGGTTCAATGGTTACTATTGGTGGAGTGATTATTTAGAGATAAAACTTGATTTTCATGTCTTCAATTTTTTTTATTTTTTTTATTATATATTCATGATCAATTTTAATTCAATAATATATTTATTAAAAACCCATGGAAAATTCACAAATGATAACAACTTATGAATATTGAATTTTTAGAATATCTCTTCTTAAAAACCCTTAGGTTGTAAAGAACTTATATCCTGGGATTTAAAAATTCAATTGGTAAAGAGATCATGAGAAAAATTCTTCATCACTAGGGGGTCACAAACTAGCTCGTCATGACATAAAAAATCAACAGACACAGAACACCACAAGGAACAATGGGCATTAATTTTTACTATGATTAGAAAATATCATTCTTGATAACATGAAGACACACATAGGATTGATTTACTATTTGAGAAAATCATGTCGACAATAAGTGTAAACTACCATGAAACCTATAAAAATCCAACCCGATTCAACCAAAACCATCACCCAAATGGTCGTCCACATGGTCCAAAGCGCAATATTGATTACCATGGGATGGAGACAAGCACCAAGCATAAACCAAAATATCATAGGAATGTTTTCACCCATGTTATACTATAATTACCCATCCATGAAATGGGACAACCACACTAATAGCATCAGATTCAACATATGCCTAATAACTAATCCAGAAAAACCCAACATCTATAAGTCATATACCATAAACCCAAATAAATGTCATATACATAACATGACACAAAAGGACATATACCTTGAATATAAAGTAATAGATAAAACTCAATTAGCCGTCACATGACCAAACCACACCTACTCATGAATCCTAGAGAATAAGAAAATCCAAAAATGACTCCACATGTTTTAATAGCTATGTGACCTTTTATCCTCAAAAAAACTGATGGATGAATCCAATCAAGAAGATCCCTTTAATTACATGGTTCCATTTCCATTACATATTTCTAAAAAAAGTAATATTTATATTAACAAAATAATATGAAGGGTGCGAGGAAAAAATACCATTAGGATACATCCATCTATATATTAAAGTCTTCTAACATATAAATCCATTAAAGAAGTGTGAAAATGACTTTTAAAATAATCATTGACACAATACATTTTTCAAATAAAGATTTGAAATTCCAATTTCTTTCCATTTAAAAACCCAATTTTCCAAAAACATGCACTAACATGGAACTAAATGATAATAATTTCCACAATTCATAACATGATAAGTATATCAAAAAAAGTCAAAACATTGTTCTTTCATCACATGGACATCAAAAAACCATTCCAATGGTAATGGCCACAACACATCATGCATCATCATAAATGGGACTACAAATGATTAAATCGTATAAGTAAATCTACCACGAGTAATGTAAACATAGTTATCTAACCAAAAGGGTCTAATGTGGGTGATACATAAATGTATACTAGTTGGCTAAATGATGTTGAAGAACTTGTTTTATTCCCTAGTACCAACCCCAAGATATCTCATGGTCTCTTAGTAATCAAATGGAATTTATCGTGGTCTTCCTACAAAAATGCTCTCACAACCATTTGAAACCAATTTGGGGGATCTCATAATCTTCATACCAAAACAATCTCACAATCCCTTGGACGTTATGTTTCTCATAACCTAGTAAACTCATGTATTAATCCTTTCCAACATAATCACAAACAAGTTCCATACACTCAAATTCAATTTCACAATCCATTTTCACAATACAAAATTCATATTTTAATAAAATACCCTATGATAAGGGAAAATCATTTCTATACCCAATTTAGAAATCAATTTTTATTCATAAAACCTCTTTGGTCAATTCAATCCAATGTTTGGTGTGTACACAATCCTTACCCATTGTAAAAAAACATCTATAGATACTAAATTTTCAATTTAATTTCATAGAACACATCAAATATGGGATATAAATAAATAATAAATAATTTAATTAGAAATTTAAAACACACTAACAAAATAATATTCATAATATAAAGGTAATATATTGAAAAAACATAAATAATTATCCCTACATGAAAAATGATTCAACCACGCCACCTCTGACTAAACCCATCATAAATTGTAATATCGAGGCCACACACATCTAATCTAGATGAAAAACAATTCCCCATTAAACAACATATATGTTTTTTCAACATTGGCACTAGGTTTAAAAGTATATATAAAAATGCAAGAGCCTGGACTGAGAAGGGGTAAGGATGGAAAAATCTCAAATAAATTTACTTACCTCCACCCAAACCACATGAATCCTAGAGGAAATCCACCCCAAGATTATATGGGAAGCTCCACCACCAATTAAAAGGGCCTATATAGAGTGGGAAATGAAAATTATTTCAAAATACCTTAACCATAATTATGGGGAAATTATAAACATATAATATTTATGTGACATGGATGGGTTTCTTGGCTTATACATATTGTTATGAAAAATATTCACCAATAATGTGGGGATAATATTTCCCAATAAACAAAGATGAATAGTTTCCCATTTGTGTCACACAGTTTGAAATTCCATTATTAAACCATGAAAATCCCATTATCACCAATTATAACATTATTTCACATGATTTATTAAAATTAGAAATATCATTCACTAATCTAGAACTATGGTTTGACATCCCAAAGCATCCCTTTTATTACACCGGTCCCAAGAACCCCATTAATAATCCAAAGGGTAAATAAAACTATAAATTATATATACTAGTAGCACAATGGTTGTCAAAAACATCCCACTATTCAAAATTATACCCATATAAATTCTTCAGGTATCCACAAAATAAAATGGATGAGGCTATATGTCACCATCAATGAATCTTTCTCCCATTACTCATGGAAATTTCTACTCTATTTCCATGTCACATGGAAAAATGGTGTTAAATTACCATGAGCTTCTTGTTCTGATGATACAGGACACTAACATTCTTCTTCACCATAGTAGTATCATGATAAAGCTCTATATACTCCCACTAAAACACATGTGAATGGACCATATGAAATATATTAATCTATGAAGTAGGAAATATTTCATGAATCAAAGTTAACCATAGTGGAAACTCCAACCCATATACTACCATTACATGATTTTTACCTACGATTAATGGCTATACATAACACTATTTAAAATTACATCCCTTCACCAAGAGATGATGAAACCGCTAAATGGATTCATGAATAGACACCTGATTAGTAACCTAAAACTTTAATGAATGATGATTATAGTTGGTATATGAAATCATGAAACATGAAGGTTTCTTTAACAGTTTGAAAATCATCCACATTATCTTAGTTATATCCCAGATAATAATCATTCCCGCGTTGGATTACTCAGCCACCTCAACCAAACACAGCCATGATTGACACAAACTCATCTACAAGTCCTCAAATGGGGATAACCTAAATGGGGACTGATAACAATTATTATAGGAATATTCATCCAATATAATGATCTATTTCAAAAAACCATTTAAAATAACCACACATATTGACATCATATCTTATAGAGTTTGTAGTCTACGTAGATTAACTATTCTTTTGTAGGTGATAATTTTTATATGACATATTCATTGTTCCCATATTCTATAGGGGTCAATTATAGAATCGATATTGTAAATTTTAATTTAATTACAAACCTATTTCTAAAGTAATTCAATGAAGCTGAAATACCTCTCGAATATAATAGAAACTATGGTCCTCTAGCTTCTTTGACTACCAGATGAGAATAAATTAGTTACATTATCGATATATTATGGAAAATCATATAGATATCATGTCTACCGCTTAGAGTATGTGGTTGTGTAACAATAAATTTTATATATATTTCACCCATCATCCACATTGGAAGGGTAGGTGGATATAGAAAATATAACTACACTCTGATGTTGAACATTGATCCCCAGGATGGTGAGGATACAAGAAACATAATCTTCCAATGCAAGCCACATTTTTTCCCATATAGTAATCTCCCATGGTTTGAAAAATCTTGGTCACCCCAGGGTTAAAACCCCAATTTTGAAGGATTCAACCCATTAATGACCCCTTGCCTAAGGTTCAAAGAAATTACCAACCACCTCTATAAATAGAGTGAACCAACATGAGAATGATACCATTCACTTTTGGTCTCCCTTCAATTTATAGAATATCTATTATGTTTTAAATCTAGGTCGGTTACCTATTAAACTTTGACTCAGTCGATGAGAGAGGGTGTGTCCTTTATGTGTTCCAGGAACACCAACTCTCTACCCTCTTGCACCTCAAGACACATGTTAGCCAAAAAAACTGGTTATACCCCCACTCATCCTCTATTTCTTTAATGGTTTATACTAGATGCTTCCAACTCATTGAATCAATGACCAATTTTTTATTCCATAATGAATAATTAATCTTGAAATAAAAAAAGTACAATTACATTCTAGAAATTATATATGTTTATGTTTCAAACCTCTTCAGTTAAAAATTCACTTTAGGGTCTTATGATTAGAATACATCATATTTTATTTCCCAAAGATCTAATGACTCCATGTCATTAAAACATGCTTCAAAACTTTTAATTATATATCATCATTGGGATAATTTTTGTAATGTTGGCATAGATATATTAATTAATAGGATTTCACATTCTCATCCAACATATTCTTTAATCCCAAACCCTCACTTGAATTATCATAATACATCTAATAATCTCTCCCATGCTCAGGAAGAATAAAAACAATCATCGATTTCTAATGGGTCTATAACTACTGAAATGAAATCTTATAATACTTATCCCACTGAAAATTCACCCATTTTGAAATCAAAGGCATCTAGGGAGAATATATCGAGGAGAATAATGAAAGTAAATGTTTATAATATTCTGTCATTCCTAGAAATCTATGCATCTCAATAAAAATATATGGATACTCATATGATATTACTACCTAATATTTTATTTGTATCAAATGAAACTCATACATTGAGAATAAAATGGGCCGAAAAAATAATTACTTGATCTAAAATTGGCATTTAAAAAATGATTCATATATATAATTCCTCCTCCAAATAACAAAAACATTATATAAATGGACATTATTCTCATTATTAATCATGTAATAAACAACAAATTTTTAACAAACATGACTATTATAACGTCCAACAAGAGATGGAAGATCCAATTTATAAATTCCATAAGTACTATCAGATCATTAGTATCCCCAAATGGCCTAACTAAGTACTCTATATTACTATAATTTATTTCAAAAGTGGTCCTTCCAATATCTCTCAAACCCTCAAATGGTTGTAATTGGACCTCTTGATGATCTTTGAAAATAATATAGAACTCATGATCCGATCAAAGTTGTCATTAATCCTTGGTAACATGTATTTATTCATCATATTAACTTTGTTAATATTTTGAAATAATATTAAATGTTAGGATCCGGTATACATGTTCTTTCAATATTGAACTAAGGAATCCCATGATGAGACATTACGCTGGATAAAACCCTTCTCATGATATACACTAATTAGACATTAAAATATTTCATCTCAAATAGAGTTATCTATTAAGCTAAAAAGGAAATCCATCTCATCCTATGGATTAAATAAATAGTAAACAGGACCTCACACAAGATAAACAATCTCAAAAAATACTATGGAGAAACATATGGGAACCATTCCACAACCATTTTAAGTTTACCATTAAAAATATACTAAAAAATATCTATTAAAATACCCTAATCCTAAAGTAAAAGGTCATTCCTTCCTTGATTTTATATCACATACACCATGAAATATGTTCGTGGTCCCATTAGGAGTAATGAAATAAAACCAATGGTGATAGAATTTGACTATCACCTTGAATATGATTAATAAATACAAAATAATATTATGGTATCAAATATCCAATCCTAGAATAAGGATGTCCCAGTCAAATTCGACCTCATCTTACAAACCCCAACACTGATCTAATTTGGCCAACTGATTCATCTCATTAGACTATTGATGTATTTAGGGGATTACATTAACCAGTCCCCAAACCATATCATACCAGTCCATTCTTCATGGGAAAAAGTACAAATGGTTTTTTGATAACTAATTTTATCTCATCAGACTACCAATTTATCAAGGGGTTATCTATTTCGGGGCCCCACCGGTAGCATACATGTCCAAAAAAATCCACATTTATCAAATAATAGATTTATTTAAGAAAAACATGTTATATATCATTACATATTTTTATTTAATAAATAATATTCTATTGGAGAATTAGTAACAACAACGGTTTAGGATGTTGATAAATGAATGTACCATTAAGATATCATTGAAAACATTATTGAGGAATATAATCCTTAAACAATCCAAATATTATCATACCTCATTAAAATATTTCAATCATAATAGTCATGAATGAATAACATAAAATGAAAATTATAATTTCCTAATAATAATTTTTTTCATGATATAACATTTCTAGGGGATACATATAGACCATATAGAAGGTAATTGGTACATAGAAACAAATACATCTCAACGGAATGAAAATTGAGAATAAATTCTTTACCTTGGATTCGTCTTGTCACATATGTCTTTATA
Source organism: Viscum album (assembly GCA_963277665.1). Taxonomy (NCBI): domain Eukaryota; kingdom Viridiplantae; phylum Streptophyta; class Magnoliopsida; order Santalales; family Viscaceae; genus Viscum; species Viscum album. The sequence continues at coordinate 287,679,922 of OY728162.1, forward strand.
TTCATGAATATTAAGATTATTTTAATTATTTAATTTCTTCAATACCTAGTTCTTATTTATAATTACTTTTATTCTACTTATTGAAATGTTGCGAACAACTTCTTAAATAATTAAATTTATGTTGGGTGTATCGACCATATCATGTTTGTGTCGAAAACGAATTTGGTTGGATGATTATTGTTAAAAGGGGTCATTGTATAAACATATCCAAAATAATAATAATAAAATTATTATAATATTTATAAAAAATTATACTTTCAAAACTAATCATAAAATATGGTTATGGAAAATGAAATAATGTTACCATCATGGATATGATAGGACGTATGTACTCCTGAGTAACGTTCCCATTATTCAATGATCTTTACAGAAATAAGGTAAGTAACATAAAATATTTAAATAATTATAATTATATCATAAATAACATATTATTTAATCATATATACTTAAATATACAATTTTCATATTGTTAAAGTAATCACATCATGTTGAAGGGGCGGTAGTCGACAAATCCATGAATGGTGTTATAACATTTTAGTGTGTGAAAAGGTCAGTAAATAAAATCATATATTATATTAAAAAAAGGTAATTATTTTATTAATATAATATTTATTTGATTTGTGACACATATTTTTAATAAAAATAACCCTTAATAATTTCCATGTAATGTGTGAACGTATGACATCACATTGAGGAGGGGGTAGTCTATATGTCTACAAATGAAGAAATCATATTTACGTCATATGGAATGAATACAGGTATGTGTTACAAATTTTTTTTAAAATTTTAATTAAATAATTAATATCATATATATAATATATAAAAAATGTGTCTATCATAATTCTCAATCATGAATGGTGTTAAAATCCAATAGACGATATCAATTCTTGAGGTGGTACTTCTCGATACATGAAATGAATGTTCGTTACCCAATTTGTGGTTGTTTTTGAGGTTAAGGTAGATAAATTAACCAAAATACATTTTTTATATTTAGGATATTGATTTTATTATATAATCGTGGAATAATAAGAAGTAAAGGTATGGGGAAACAAATTAAAGATAAATGCACATTGAAAAATACTAACTCTTTTTTGGGTAACTCCATTTGGTTTTCCAAAAATTAATTACATGGTTTAATTTATTCCCATGGTGAGGATTATATAATGATGGGAGATGTATTGGGAGTCTATTTTTGTAGAGGATGAATGAGAACACATGGTTTCAGAGGCCTGAGGATGGGGAAGAGTGAATGCCTTTTTATAATGGAGGGGGTGGAATTCTTATAAATACCAAATGGTATACACTATTTGGAGGTCTCCCTTACATCATGTTCTTCTAAAATCATTACAAAATTGACTAAATTGAACTCATGGTTGATCCAAATCTTCACCACATAAAAATAATTTCATCTTTATACTTTTTTCCTTAGCATTTAAGATTCTTTATATTTTTATTTTTGGGATTTCATTTAGGCAACTAGTTTCCCAACTTTTGTAATTTTACTATTAAAACTAAATTGAGATAATATTTCTGATAAATTATATACCCACTTAATTATGAATATGATATATTAATTTATTAATAAAAAATCCCATGTGTGTTGCAAATTAATTTATAAAAACACAAGTAAAGCACAAAAACACTACTTTAACCAAGACCATTCTATTAGTTTTTTATGATCTATGGGTGAATATGATAATTATAAAAAATTGGTATGTTAATGAAATAGATTTGGTATTTATTTAAATTTATAAATCACTTGGAAGAATATATGATTTTTATTAATTCTAAATAATTTAATAAAATATCATTTAGTATAAAGTACCATTAATATAAATTGTAAATTTAATTATTTAATTATAATTGTAAAAAAATAAAAAAACAATATTTTAAATAAAATATATGAAATTCATATCATTGTAATAGGATTTATTCTTCTAAAAAATACTGTAACACAACAATTCATTAAATTTACTTTTCTTTTAATATTTTAAGATTCATTTTTTATTAACTACATAATCCATGTGTTAGCGTTTGTTAAGCATTCAATGTCTTATATAATATCTCAAAATTAAAGATAAATTTTCCTTGATAAAAAATATTATTGAACATGAAATATATCTTCTATAACTGAAATTATGTTGCTTCATCCATACTAGAAAACATTATATATGATAAATGTTAGGAAGGTTTATTTTTTTCTTTTTTTTATTAACTTATTATACATGTCACGTTCATGAACATGTCTCCAAATAACTCATAAAAGTAAAATAAAGAGGGTATTTTTTAGATATATGTACATAAAATGACCATTTTACAATTGTATATTTCATTTTGGCTCTTAAGGTTTTGCTATAGTCCCTTGTTAATCTTAATTTTGCGTTAATAATTATAATTAAAATTAATTACAATCACTTTAAGTTTTGGTAAAAAAAAATAAATTGATATTATTAGACTATAAATATCATACATATTTCTACCATGTATTTCTATTTTTATAAATTCAATTCATAAAAGTTCCAAAATTAAATTTACAGTTAATCTCACAGACATGGTGAGAAAGCGAGGTTTTAATGTGAAAGTGTTAGAATGTTCATTACATCTTTATTTTAAATTAAATATAAAAAATTATTATAATTACATAAATTGGATTAATATATATATTTTTTCTATTGTGAATTTAAAACAAAATTTAAATTTAAATTATTCTTTTTAATTATTTAGATGAAAATACAGTTTTCAATGAAAATGTAGTATTTTTAACAATTCATCTAAATATAAAACTTCTCAGAAAAATAGAAAAAATCCACCAAAATATAACTTTTACATGCATAATTTAAAAAATAATGTTAATTTGGAAAAATTTTATAAAATTTCCTTATTTTAGTTTTAAAATATGTGTGCTATTTAAAGGAGGTAAAACTCAGTCTTGGGTGTAACAGATTCTCACTCCATGTTGTGTGTTTTGTAATACTAAAATTATGTTTTGTACAAATAACTATAGAAAAAAAAATAAAAATTTATTCAAAAATAAAAATATTGTAATGTATTATGGTGTTACATTCTCTCTACCTTAATTAAATTGTATCCTCACAATTTGAACATGATCTCGGAAATCAAGGGTTTAATATTTTAAAATACTATTGTTAAAAATCAACATTGAAATAGGGTTAATTACACATTTTCATATTATCAAGGTAAGGAATATGTGAATGTCACCATAGAACGAGTAATTTTAGTAGGATAATGTTAGTAAAAACTTGTCCATGGATGAAAAATATAACTCTCTAGTTTTAGGGGAGGATTATAGAAAACATGTTTATGAGAAAGTTATTGACCACAAATCTATAACTTTGATGTATAAATAAATATAATTGATATCATTAAAAATGATGATAATAAGAAAAAAATTATTTCAATACCCTTTTCCCTAGAGTTGATAAATTATTTCACACTATAAGAATATAACTAAATATACATTTTTTTAGAACTAATATTTTTTATTAATAACTCCTTGGACTATTTACACTTTATCTATTAAAAAAATATGTTTCATATAGTGATATAATACATCAATCTTTAAAACTATATCCACTGTACAAATCATTCCATTTCCTAAATGGAAAACTTTTCCAAAATATTATTATCCAATAAATTAGAAATAAGGTCATTGAATTTACAAAAATGAACTTATCATTAGTCTTTAATCAATGTGAAGTAGCTTTAAATTATCACACTCTAAAAAAGTGAATACCTACATAATGTATTCTCATAAAATATGGACAAATATTTAATTTCCATAAAACCATATTAAAAAAATTAATGCTTTGTTATTACTTATGTAGAAAAAATGTTATTAGATATATTACTCAAATCCAACGGGGTTCTAAAACCCATCAATGATAGCATAGACACACTATTGACTAATCATTAATCAGTTCTGAGGTATTCTAAAATATTAAATCTTCTTTACCCATATAAATCATTTATTTTTCCAACATCATTATGTCACATTATGGAATACATTAAGGGTTATCATTCTATAAACCATTTGTTTTCCAAAAAATTAATAACTTAGTACTAAATAAATTTTCATAGTTACGAGTATTGATCAAAACAAATGTTCAAATCATTGATGAAAAAATACACTAGTATAATCCTTATATGTTTTATAAGTATCATTAATTGTACCTTATCGAAAAAATAATCAAATTAAATAATTATTGAATTCAAATATATGTATATTAACCATTACCCCTTATCTAAAGTTGTATAAAAATGATAACCGCGAACCATTATACTCTTTTGGGTAATATTAATTACACTCTAGAGACATTGATTTGAATAGTGTACTACCACATTATAGTCGAAGTATTGTACACTGGGAACCTTTATATTATCTATATAGTCACAAGAATAATAGCCTTTATTTCTAAAATTGTATCAAACTCTCAATCCTTTTAATTATGTACCAGGGTGATTATTTCCAAAATTATTACATGTGGGAAAATACATCTTTCCCTTATTCCCTTTATCATTTTTTCAAACCTATCCTTTTTTTTGTGCTTCCCACCGAAGTGATAGTACTTAAGGAATTATTTTTCTATCTCATTATCATATTATAGTATTTTCTTTCATGGAGAGAATTATTGGGATACAATTTCCCTTCAAAATATTTGTATAAGATCTTAAATTATATGATCCTTCATACTCTTTAGATCGTGTGCATCACTGTGGTTCTCATTCCATCTGCAAAGCTCTATTTTTAAATGACTACAAATACAATGTTAGATTATATCATTGTGAAACATGATTTATAATAACAAAAATATGAAAATACCTAACATTAATTGAAATATTTATCTGTATCTAATATCATAATAATAAACATGGGTTATTTGAGATGTTATTTGATATATATCATCGATTTATATCTTAGGGTTATGGTCCCTAATATTTTTTTTACAACTTGCTTCCAATGTTGCTGCTAAACATTTTTTAATACCAACTGTAACACCCCAACCCTATAATCCCAATGTAGGTGCATTAATTTATTAAATTGGAATTATTACAAGAAATCAAAACCCAAAGGACCAAAAATTATAGATGTTTTGGATAAACTAGTTACATAAATGATACCCATTTAAAATTGGGAAATGAAACTAAATCATAACATATGTAAAAGCTATACATCCTTGTAACTAATTCAGATGATTCATCTTCATAACCAATGGAATGGAAATAAAAATAAGTGTCAACCCAAATGATCAGCAAGGGTGAGTAAAATGGTATAAATAATTAATAAACAATAATAAACAATATGGAAATGTATATAATTTAACACACATTTCATTTAAACGAACTATATATGAAAAAATCAATATGGAAATAAAAATAACTAAGGATACATTCTATTTAATCAAAGAATTGAAAATGAAATACATCAAAAAATAGAGATAAAGAAATAATATTATGGATAGTAATAATAATGAATAATTTATCATTAAAGGGGATGATTAATTATTGAATGCCTCTATTCTAGGTACATGGTACTATTATCATAAAGACCATTCATAAGACATTTGAGCATACCGGGAAAAACCCATCTAATTTGGCCAACTAATTCACCTCACGAGATGTATGGTGCATTAAGGGGTTAAAATTAATTGATCCTCATCCTATATAATACTAATCTATTCTTCCTAAAAAAATAAGGTTTTATGTCCAAATAATTTCATCCCCTGAGATTACTGATGCATCGAGGGGATATATATAATCGGGCCCCACTCGTATCGTACATATCCAAAGCATTACTCGTATATCAAACAATTTATTTTGTTAATAAATAATGTGCCTTATCATAAAATATCTATATTGAATAACTAACATTGATTTATAAATAATTAAATAGTGCAGGATAAGTAATAATACATTTTTTTGATGTTGATGAATATAAATACCATTCAACGATCATTAAAAACATTCATAGGGAAAATAATATTTAAACACTTTAAAGTGTCTCATACCACTTTGAAACATTTGAATCACAATACCCATGAAAGAATAAAAATAAATAAAACTTATAATATCATGGGAGTCAGTCTATTCAAGATATAAAATGTTAAAGGTAAGTATATATCCTATATAAAATTCAACTGGTGCGTGACAATAAACAAGTTTCAATGGAATGTAAATTGAGACGAAATAATTTACCTATAGTCTAAATTGTCATATATGTATTTATATTACTAACTAATTAACTTATGTTAAGTATTTACATGTTTTTGGAAACACTATAATTATTATCCTTACTTTTATTCTAATTTTCACATTGATGTAAAAAATTTAAACAATTAAGATTACATTTAGAGTTTTGACAATATTCGGTTTATGTATCAAAAACGACTTTGGTGGGTGAAATATAGTGAAAAAGAGTAATAATATAAAAATATAAAAAATAATAATAATGAAACAATTATCATATTTCTATATATATTATAAATTTAAAACCAATCATGGAATATGGATTTGGAAAATGAACCAATATTATAATTGTAGAGATGGTATGTCGTACGTACGCAAGATTAACATTTCTATTTTTCAATGATCATTATAGAAATAATTTAATTAACAATATATCATTACATAATGATAATAATATCGTAAATACTATATTATTTAATCATATAAACATATTTATTTATTTCTTGTGGTGTAAAAGGAATTACATCGTGTCGAGGAGACAGTAGCCCATGCATCCACAAACAATGTTATAACTTTTTTAGTGTGTGAAAAGGGTAATAAAGGAAATGGTTTGTAATATTTAAAAAAAATTAATTATGCTTATGATATCATATATATTTCATTTATTTCATTTTTTAATTAAAACTATCCTTAATACATTCCACATAATGTGGTAACGCATGAATCACCTTGAGGAGGCTGTAGTCCACACATCCACAAACGAAGTGATCATATTTGAACCTTGTAGAACAAATAATGGTATGTGTTAAAATTAAATAATCAAAATTAAATAATAAATACCATATATATAATCTAGAAACAATGTTCCCTTCATAATTTCTAACTCTTAAAAGGGGTATTGGAAAAATGAATAAAATTATTTCATGAGGTGGAAGTTCGCCATACACGAATGGTAAGTTCATTTCCCATTTGATGGGAGTGTGTTTTGGGTTAGGTTGAAAACATAAAAAAAAATTAGTATATTTAGGATAATATTTTTATTATATAATTTCCTAATAATAAAAAATGTTGGGGTGGAGAAACAAATATAATATAAATTCAAATTGAGGATCGTTATCACTTTTTCCGGAAACTATTTTTGGTCTTCACCAAAAGGCTTCCTTGATTTGATTTATTCCCAAGGTGAGGAATTTATGTTTTTGAGATGGGTGTTGGGAGACTATTTGGGGGTCTTATGGATTAGAAAATGTGGCTCGATATCTATGGGTAAATGGAAATGTGAATGCATTTTTATAATGTAGGGGGAGTGGAAATCATGGATATTCCAAAAGGTAGACACTATTTGGAGGTCTCCCTATCATTATGTTATTAAAAAATGGAGAAATAATATATTAAATTTAATTTTTGGTTCAAAAGAATCTCCACCACACAAATAAGTCATTTTTTACATTTTTCTTCATCATTCATTATGTTTTCTTATTTTTTCCATTTTGGTTTTTCATTTTGCTAAATAGTTTTTCATCTTATTAAATTAAACCATTAAGAAAAAATCAATGTGATATTTATTTCAAAACATTTACCCAATGAATTATAAATATTATATATAATTTAAAAGATAATAAAAACCTCATGCATTTTAGAAATTAATTTAAAAAAAGATTATCTAACGCATAAAAACACTCCTTTAACTAAGAAGAAAAATATCACCATTGTTCCTTCTTTGGTATATCCCAAGGCATCTCATTTATAGATGCATTGAAGAGTACAGATCAATGAAATGACATAATGATAAAGCCACACCATGAAAAAAGGATTGTGGATGAAGAGTTTTTGTTGTAAGAGGACTCCAATTCTCTTCATCAACGCACACAACAGTGTCGATATTCTCCTATGAGTCGTATCTCATACCTCAAAGGCGATTTCCCTTGGAATTTATCTGAATTACATAAACTTATTGCTCTCTGCTGGAATTCATCAAATTGGAAATTAATCCTAATTGGAAATATAGATTCTCATATTCTATTGAAATCGAAAGAGGATCTACAGAGTGTTTGGGGGACCGTAAACCTCAATATTAATCCAAGATTACTCAAAATTTCTAATTGGGACACTAACATAAATCCACACACATATAGGAATACATTGGAAAATTTATAGGTAAAATTGCATGGTTTTTACTGGTTCTTTTCGAACCCAAAAATTCAGAATGATATTGTCTCCTGCATAGAAACTCCCATCAAAATTGATCAAAGTGCAATAAATGCAGAATTAGGTCTCCTTGATAGAGTTATGGTGGATGTTAACCTTGATTCAAATTTTCGCACCACAATTAATTTCAATGAAAATGACTACACAAATGAAATTAGAATTTAATTTGAGAGGAATCCTCCTTTTTGTGAACATTGTTATATCATTGGTCATAAAATCTTAAACTGTATAGTAATTGGAAAACAAGGAACACAAATAATTGAAAATTATTGAAAGGAAATTATGAGAAACAAAAAAGGATAAATCTACTATGATAGATATACCGATACCCACTCACAGTAATCTGAATCTTGGGTGAAAAAATAAAACAAAGTGATACACATAGGGGATTACTCATGTATTAATTGGGTTGATATGGATGAATAGAAAGAGAACTACATTAATGATAAAGGCCATATATAAGAATTTGAAATTATGGTGTTAGACACTATTAGGAATTCCAATAAAGGAAAATCTAATACATCCTTAGCTGAACAGATTTTAGAATCTAACAAAAATGTCGAACATACCCGGGGTAAAAAAATGAAGTTCAATGCATGTAATCCATGACTACACCCCTTGATAACTATGTGTTCCCTATATCATTTCTTGCTAAATATATGGATGAGAAAAACTTATCATTATGTACTGGAAAAATACAGGACCCCTCCCTATTAAATTCCATTGTTTCATTAGGGGAAAAGATTCATACCAGCAACAAAACAACTGAACCTGGTAATTTCTCTAAAACTATAGATTCAACTATATATTATATAGATTATATGAAAATCATTTCTATCCCAAAAATTATTCTCAGGATATTACACAGACCAGTAGTATGACTGCAACTATTTCCAAGTATTTATAAACTGTTAAATCAATAAAGGTATGTACACCCTAGGTACGAGTGACTAAAATGAAGGATCTCGTTGGATACTTTAAGAAGAATCAGGCCATAGAGGATGTCAGGTGGAGAAAAAAAATGATATAGGTACTACCTCTTCTTATTATTTTTTCTCATTTGATGGTTCACAACCAGATAATAGTAATGATGCTAAAAGTTCTCTAATACTATGTAATTAGATCCTTAAAGACCCAAACATTAACTCTTCATTAACGGATTCTACTATGAAATCTATTAATAACTCATCTTTATCATATAATAATGATACTACTCTTAAAATGATGTTGGAAACAAAATATTCTGAGAAGGATTTAGCTCTTTCTCCCCATGAAAACTCTAAATCTATTAGCAGTCATGTAGAATCAGGAAATTAGACTGGTATTTCAAAGGCTGTTTCAACTGATACACATACCAAAACTTCTAAAACTATTAAAAATAATTTAGAACCTGTCAAAACTAGTTACACACCCCCGGTACAAGACCCTAAACATATGTAGTCATGTAATATTTCCTTTCCACATAAGTTGTACCATCCAACAGATCTAGATACTGGCCAACAACATAATGAAGATACTTCAATGATTCAGGTACTTCTATTTATACAACCATAATTAATGATGAGAGCTCTTAAAAATATAGAAACATGAATTCTAATCATAACATCAATTCATTGTTGACCTGTTTTAGTAATTATATAGACTCATCTAAAAATGATCCAATTAAGAAATCTACAATGAAGATTATTTTCACTTCTAGCAATGAACAAGAACAGACCACGAACAATACACAATTGGTTATAAGGTCTACTGGAAACAAACACTCTGGAAAAATGAAAAAAGGGTGTTCTGACTAAAAATTCATATTTAAATGAAGATCCTCTTTTGAAATTGTCAAGGTATCACTAACTCTGACACGTTCATTATTTTAAAAATAATGGTTAACAACCATCTTCTTATGTCATTTTCTATTTCTAAAGATAAAATTTCATTTTTTTCCTCTAAATTCTCACATTCATGTCAACATAATTATATTTTTACTCGTTCAATCAATAATATTCTCAATTCTGATTCTTTATGGATTTTTTCTCTCTCTTCTTTACAGAATGTTGGTGTTTTCAGTTTCTCTAACTAGATATTTTCTTGTAAATTTAACATTGATGGAACTCCTACTTTATACTATCTTTTCTACTCTAAAAATAGATAAAAAGAAATAATAACTTGTTATAATGATCTCTCATTCTTATTCACTAACATTATTACACCCTAGTTCCTAATTGGAGACATTAATTTCATTCTTAACTCAAGAGAGAAATTTGGTCCTTCTCATGCGTCCATTTCAATGAGAGAATTTAAATCCTTGATTGAAGACACAAATCTCATTGAAATTTGTCTCACTCATGCAAAATACACTTGGTATAAAATATAGTACAACAAAGTGGTTTCTCCAAATTGGATATAGCCTCCCTGATTGTCCCTTCATTATATTTATGGGACACTATCTCCATCACTACTCTTCACATGATGAATTATAATTATCATCGGATCTTGGTCAATGTATCCAAATTCACAAAACACTAGTTTCATTTCATATTTAACAATGTGTGGTTCTATAATTGTGATTTCACCTATATCATCTAGAACTATTGGTCTTCAATGTATCATAACAATGATTCCTTTGTCTGTAAACTCAAATTCAAATATCTCAAACATACTCTAAAAACATGGTGAAACTCTAAATTCAAACATGTTAACAATGACATCACTCTTCATGAGAATGTCCTCAATAATATACAAATCAAAAACACCATCTCTGAACACATCACTAATCCTACTCAAGAAGAAAAAACTTTAATCAAACTCAACTCTTTACTCACATTCAATGAAAGTATGAAAAAACAAGTGTTTAATGTTAGTGGTTAACTAATAGTGACAGAAATAAAAAATTATACAACTCTCTTCAATGAATCCTGAAGGCCTATAAGATTTTAGACTTTCTAAAGGATGTAGAAAAAATTCTTGACAATGAGGAATACATCGCTAATCATATTGTATCTTACTATGTATACATCTTGAATGGTCATGAAAACACCAAAGAAATCCTCCTTGGGGTCATTTACTTTGTGGTTACTAATGAGGAACAAACTTTCCTCTTCATTACTAAGCAGGATCTTGAAATCAAAGACGTTGTATTTAGTCCGAATTCTAATAGTGCTTCGTGTCTTGATGGTTTCAACAATGGTTTCATTCAACATTATTTGGATTTGATTCATATATATATTTGAAATATTTTAAAATTTGTATTTTCCAATGGGGTCATTCCTCACTCCCTTAATTCCATGTTTCTCACCTTAATCCCTAAGATGGATAATGGTTCAGAGATTAAACTATTCAGGCCCATTGTTCTTATCAATACTCTTTATAAAATCATAACAAAAATCATTGCTAATAAACTTTCTACTATTATGGAAAAAAGTGTTTCCTGGAACTAATTCGGTTTTATAAAGGGTAGATCCATTCAATATTTCATTTGTATTTCCTTAGAGAGTGTAAATAATATGAATAAAACTAATAGAGGAGGGAACATAACTATCAAACTTGACATCAAAACATATTTTGACACCATGGACATTAGCTTTATCTTAAAATTCCATCAAGGAATTGGTTTTAGTACCTCTTTAATCACTACTATCAGAAAACTTTTCAACTCATAATCTATCTCCATTATGATTAATGGATCTACTGAGGTTTATTTTAAATATTCCAAAGGTGTCATGAAATGTGATCCCCTTTCAACCATCATCGTCTCTATAGAGAAAACCTACATTAGTCTTCTAATCAGATGTACGGTAGTCCAGAATAAGCTGAATCCCATACATGTTTCTCAGAATGTAAATTCAAATACTCACCAATTTTATGCTAATGACATTATTATTTTCCTTAAACATGATAAAAATAATATTATTAACCTCAAATATTCTCTCTCACATAATGAAGTGGTTTCTGGTCAAACCATATGTTGGAACAAATCCTGCATCTTCATCCTGAAGAAATTTTTCCCTAGTAGAAAAGGTAACATTATAAGTGACTTACTTTTCAGAGAAGGTATACTCCCCTTCACTTATCTTTGTGTTCTAATTTTTTAGGGCAGACCCAAATATTGTCACTTCACGCCTATTATTGATCATGTTCTAAACCAGTAACCCTCTTGGAAAGTTAAATCTCTCTCCATGGTAGGTAGGTATTTCCTGGTTAAATCCCCCATTTTATCCAGGATGGTTTAATCTATGTTAGTCTACAAATGGATTGTTGGCCTTATTAATAAAATAAACACCGCTATCAGGAATTTCATCTGGACTGGTAGTACTCTAGAGAGGAAACTTGTGACTATTCCTCATTCAACTTGTTGTAAGCCCATTGAGAATGGTGGAATTGGAATAAAAACATTAAACTCTTCAATGAATCCCTCCCAAGAAATAATTACTTTGATACTCATTTATAATACTATTGAAGCTATTACCTTAATTAAAAAATTGTTACATGACAAAAGTAAGATGGGAAAATTTAATTTCATCAGTTCATGTATATGGCCTTCCATAGAAAATTCATTCATCAAGATTATGAATAATTATTTATGGATTGTCTCTAGGGACTCCACATAGAAATTATAGATTGATTACTAGACTGGAACTCCATTAATCTCTATGATATCTTCCAATCAAACTCATGAAAATACCAACAAATCTATCAGAAATATTTTAAACCCTCAACATGATCACCTCCTTGATATTATCATGAATGTTATAGGAGACTACTCTTCCACTTACCCTAATGATTTCTTAATTTTGGAACCTACTCAAAATGGTAAACTTAACTCACAGAATTTCTACAATCATCATTTATATAACATTGAGAGATATTGCATATGGATTAAACATTACAACAAACCCTAGATTAAACCATCAATATTGAACCTCATCTGGAATCATGCACACAACAAATTCCCTACTGAAGTATTCCTATAATCCATTGGTATAAAACTTTTATCTAAGTGTAAAATATGTAATCATCAAAGAGAAGATGAAAACCACCAATTCATATCTAGTTCTACTGAAACTACACTTTAGAAATCTATTCATGATCTTTTTTACTGCAGATGGTTGATTTTCGACTCTGTTAAAAATAAACTAAATAAACGTGTATAATTGGATGGCTCTATGAAAATCAAGAACATTTTCCTTACTGCAGTTTCTATTCTCCACAATGTGATCTAGTATGATCAGAATTCTATTACTCATAACAATTACTCACTCAATGAAAATAAAGGTCGGATGAAAATTGTTTTTTCCATACATGTAGCTTCTTTCTTAAAAAAGGGGCATTTCTACAACCATATGTATGACTTTGTAATCCGAAAACATCATCAAATTAATGGAAATTTATGTCAACTTCATCGCACTCTAGAGTTATTATAGAGAGCCCCTCTCCTTGGATGGATCAAAATCAATATTGATGGCGCCTCCAAGGGTATCCTGGGAAATTCTTGGTGTGGTTCTCTTTTCACAAATCACCATGGTCAGATCCTCAGATGTTTCATGGGTAAATGTGGTTTTTCCACCTCTATTGAAGCTGAGATGCTGAGATTGATACATGAAACTACATTTTCCATGCTCTTTGGATAGAATATCCTCTAGGTTTAAAGTGACTCAATGACCATTGTACATGAAATTTGGAATGGTATAATTCATCTTTCTTGGCTGATCACGACCCGTTGGATGGAATATGACATCTTGTTTGTTGATATTAACTATATCATCACACGTGTTTATTGAGAAGAAAACGCAGTTGTCGATGGCCTAGAAAACATGGGAAAAATCAAGAAATTAACCGACTTGAAGACCTCCCTACACCACTTATTTCCTTTCAGGAAAATTATAGTAACATGATGTCGTATTTTCAACTTCTGTAAGCTTTCTTTTAATTAGAAATATTCTTTGGTTGTTCTGGCCAAGGCGTCTCCTTCTTAAAAAAATTCCATGCATGAGCATTTGTAAATCATTTAAGGTTTTGTATCATCTATAAAATTATGGTTAAACTACCATGATAAGAAATCATTTACCATTTAAAATAATTCTTGTAATTGAAATAATTTAGTTTCTTACATGCTCAAAATCTTTATAAATAGTATAGTTATTGAATGTTTATTTTTTTTCCCTTTTTCAATACTCCACTTAATGTATGGATTAATTTCATTAACATGTTTCCCACTAAATCGTAAAATTAAAAACAAAATGGGTGTTGTAAAATTATGGGAGGAAAATCACATCTGGACAAGTTTATAGGACATTGTTTCACTAAATTTTATGGTTTAGTTCCTTGTTATGCTTAACTTTTTTAATCAACATAATTAATTTTAATTACATTAACTAATATATTTGGTAAAAACTAATTTGATGTTACTAAAAATTAAATATCATACTGATTACAATCAGGTATATTGGTTTTTACAAATTCAATTCATAGAAGTGACTAAATTAAAATTACAACTAATCTCACATACGTACTGAGAAATCGGGATATTAATGTGAAAATGTTCGACAGTTCATTAAGTGTTTATAAATAAATTAAATATAAAAAATTACTCCAACAAAAGAATTTGGATTAATATATATATATACATAAAGTAAATATTTTTATTTTATAGAAATTTAAAATAAAATTTAACATTACTAATTATTTAGATAAAAAAGTAGTTCTCAACTAAAATGTTTCATTTGTCACTATTGATCAAAAAATTGAAACTTCTCAGAAAAATATGAAAAATTCACCATTAGATAATTTTGAACTTCCAAAATAAAAAATGGTTTTTATTTTGTGAAATAATATTTAAAAAAGTACTAAAATATATTTTTTAAATAGGTACAACGTTAAAAGGAGGTAAAACCCGGTCTTGCATGTTATGCAAGATAACTTAGTGTTGTGTGTAACACAAGAATAACATCATGTTTGGTATAATGAATTATAGAAAAATATTAAATTTATCCAAAACATAAAATATTGTTAAAAAATAGATGTTAAAAAATCAAAAACATCAATTATTTACCATTATACATGGTTTGATATAATAGTAAGGAAAACCAAGAATGAACATTATGGGTTCCACTACATTTGAATGCATTTCATAACCTGGTATCCAGCGTTAGTAAAAACGGTGACCACTAAACATGTTCTTCCTTATGACCTCCATGTTTCAATTCCAAAACATATAAAACCCATTATTTTTTCCCTGGGATAAAACATCGATTTTAAAATACACAAGAATCTTCACAAACAACACATAACTAAGATGGAAAAATAAACACAATCCAAAAACACCCTTGGCGACTCATCTTTTGATAGAAATAATAGATTTCCATGTACTACCTTATTCTTACATTATGATTTTTGATTTTCCTAGCTACAATATACATTTTAATCAAAAATATAAACCCTTCTATAATACTATTTTGTATCAAACTAACCTAGATCAACCCAATCCATCACCCGGGTTGGAACGCCACATAGTCCAAAGAACATTCCCAATCACCATGGGCTTGTGATAAGAACTAATAATAACCCAAAAACTCTTGAAAATGGTAACACAAAATTTAAAATACCATAAAACATGAATTAAATGTGAATTATGAATCCATTGCATCAAATTCAATAATTAGAATAAGTACACAACTAGATAAATGAATCATATAGAAGGAATATACCAGAACCCAAAATAACCATTGTACAGAAAAAATGCAACAAAATAACATAATCATGGTATCTAAAGTCATAGATAATAAAATCAAAAGTTTGTGTATACAACCCGAATTTTAATACCTATAAATCGTACTGGATATAAACTAAAAAAAATTCTCCATAACAACTATTCCCTACAAGACCAGATATTCTTCAAAAACTGATGAAAAATGGAAATCATGAAGAGCTTCTGAGGTTCATTATTCCACCTCAATTAAATGTGTCTTGAAAAAATAAATTAACATATCCCCAAAGGAATATATTTGGTGTGAGGAAAAAATCATATTATGATACCATTATAAATCAACTTATGTTTTTTACATAAGGAATATAACAAAAAAACTTGAATTCTATTTTCATAATAAACCCACATTGAAAATATATCATTTATAAGTAAACCATTGAAAACACTTTGATTTTCGATTTCAAGAATAACTTGATTTCCTAAAAAATCAAAAACATTGATCAAATAGATAAAAACACTAAAAGGTATAAAATAATCAATATATACATCAAGTCATAACAGAGGGTGTACTTCAAATAAAAAATATCTAACCACAACATGATAAAATGGATAAAATGCATCATGTCACATTAGACATGAAACTAAAAAACTCATAAAGAATATAAATGTATCTAACATTAGTAATTTGAAACATTTTATGTAACCTAAAGTTTCTAATGTGAATGATACTATGTAATGTACAATAGATTTCTAAACACGATGGATGTTCTCACGAACTTCCATGACCCAAATATAAGAGTTTTAATAGTGTCTCTATGACAAAATATAAGCTCTAACATTCTTTTAAACAAAAGTATGACATGGTCCCTTGGAATCCAAAATGTATTATTTAAATGACTTCCTCCCTGAAGTCTCTCATGGTCTTACAGAAATCCCCATTTACAAACCCTTCTTATACCATGTGTTACTCCATTCCAACATAACAACAAAAAAGTTTCATGCAATCAAAATCCATTTCAAAAATAATTCTCATAATCCAACATTACAATTTTAATAAAACTCATTCCTATAATTTAAATAAATTTTTAAAACCACTTTTTAAATGTATTTTATATTCTTAAAACATATTTAATCTTTTTTATCAAACACTTTTCCCACACAAAAGACCTGTCCTTCTGGAAAAACATCCTTAAATATCCTAGTTGAAAATTAATATTGTATAAAACAAGAAACAGATTATTTCAATTAAAAATAAATCATTTAGTTTTAAAGTAATATATAAAAAACTGAAGGGGATTCATAATTTAATGGTATTCCATGTAAAATTATCTTATATAGAGACATCTACCTCATAAATGGTCCCACCCTCAACACCTTCAATGAAAACATCCCTGAGTAGGAAAATCAAGGCCTCACAAAACTATTCCACAAAAATAAAAACCCCCACCACACACCCTATACTCAGATAAAACCTTTTCAAGGGTTAAAAATATCTAGAAAAATCTATGAACAATGATTGATATAGAAGAATAATGAAGTAAAATCAGATAAATTTACTTAGCTAATGAAAAACCACTATGAAACCCAAAGTAAATCCCCCACCAATGTTGATGGGAAGGTCAACTAGAAACATGAAGACTACGCACATTATGGGGATGGACTAACATACAAAAACACTTAAAAATTAATTAAAGGATATGGTAAATTTTCCAACATCTATGAGATGTGGTAAGGATTCATGGTTTGGATATATAGTTTCAAAAACTATGTAGTATCCATACGAGGATATATTCTCTCAAAAAATAGATAGGCACGGTTACCCTTGGGTGTCGAATGGTTTATAAACTATGAAGAAACTGTGACCACCTCCCCCCCCCCCCATGAACACCAACTACAATACCATAACACGATTAGTCACACGATTTTTATCACCCCCAGTTTGAGATATGTGGACTTTTTTATGCATTTTTATGTGTTTAAAGTGCATTAGTTGAGTTGGGAATAATTTGGGAGAGTTTGGAATGGTTTTGGATGAGTTTGGAGGCTTTTAAAGGGGTTCCTGGTTTGAGCACGGTTAGTGGAAATCGTGCGAGTTTCCCAGAAACCATGCAGGGGAGACAGTAGGCTTCGCATGGCCTACACACGGTTTGTAAAACCATGTGAGGCAACTGTGTGGACCCTTTCTCCCAAGTTAGTAGAGTGTGCTGGGTTAGCTCACGGTTTTCCAAACCGTGCGGGCTAACCGTGCGGCCACATAAAATTAGGTTTATAAAACCCGTGATCACTCAAAATTGCCTCATTTCACTCTAATCCTCCTCCACCTCGAGCCTCACTCATGATTTTCAGTTCTCAAGGGTTGGAGGGGCTATCTCACACATTTTGGAAGCGATTCGAAGGGGTTTCGAGGTGGATTCAAGGTGGTTTCTCCTAGGTAAGTCTCTCCTCTTCGTTTCCTTGTGTTTTCCTCTAGATCTACATCCATCTTTTTCTTGGTTTTCTAGATATACACTTGTTGTGTGTAGATCTGGGGTTATCGTTTCCTTGTATGTTAATATTAAGGCTTTTGTATGTTAGGGTAAGTGATCTAGAGGGGTTTGGTGGGGTATTCACCTGATTTGAGGCGCCGTTGTCTGTGGGTCGATTTCTTAGGAACCCTAAAGGTAGGTGGCTTCTCTCTCAACTCCACATGGTTAGAGCTAATGGTTATTGTTACAATTTATTTTTTGTGCTTGAAATTAATTGTGTTTTGATGTGCGATATTGATTAGAAATCCCTTGGGTGATGTTTTGGGGTTTTTTGGGAAAAAGGTTGTTTTATGGTGAAATGTTATTCTTGTGGATTTTAAAATGAAGTTTTTAAAAAGGGATGATATGGTTGATTTGTGAAAATGATTTATGGAAAGGGTTTTCAATAAAAGGGTTGATTTATTGAAATGTTGTTGGGCATGTAAAATGGTTTTATATAAATGGGTGATTTATTGAAGTGGATTAATATGCAATAGAATTGGTTGATTGCATGTTGTTATGACCTTGGTGGGTTTATGCTTGGTTTGGTTTGATTGAAATTTTGTATGGAAGTGGGAGGGAAGTCCCCATATAAAAAGGGGATGGATAGTGGTCAGATGAACCACCATATGAGTAGTGTTTGGGAAGTACCTCTAGTTGTGAATGGGTGAACGGGTTGGGCGGAAGTCCCACCGTTTTGATTGAATGGGTGAATGGGTTGGGCGGAAGTCCCACTGTTTTGGTTGCATGTTGTGTATTTCATTTCAAGATAGAATTTTTGTGATAATGTGTAAATGTTGGGATGATTGTGGCATGTTTGGTTGGCTTCCCTTGGTTTCTTGGTTTGGGTGTGATGGCTTGGTAAGAGCATGATTGACTTATGGTAATGGTTGCAATTGTGATTATCTTATATAAACTGTTTTATATAAATGTGATAACAGTTTTATCCTAGTGGTGTGTGTATGGAATTAATTTGGGGAAATACTACTGATTTTTATTACTCACCCCCTGCTTTGGCACTGTGGTGTCCTTCAGATGTTGTGTATCATGACGTGGGCAAAGGTAGGGCATCTCCCTCCTTTAGTGGAGCATTGTGATTCCTTGGTGGATCTTGGATCTTGGAGCTTAGTGTGGAGCTATGGGGGTGTCATGTCTTGTAGTGTTTTTGTTTAGTTTTATACTTGTACTCTGATATGGTTGGTTGAATTGGGTTTGGTTTTCATTGTGCAACAACTTGGTTGTTAGTGGTTGGTTTGGTTGGGTTTCTTGACATGAATTATATAGTTTTTTTATTGTTTGGTTGGTTTTGTATTAAGGTCAAAACGTTCCCCAATCTATTATGTGAGCCCTTGAAATTTATTTACATCTTTTAGCGCCTTGGGAACGTCACTTAAGGCCATGTAACCCTCACCACCTCCTCAAGCCAATGTGGTAGGGGTGGGGTGTTACAAGTGGTATCAGTTTCTTTGGTCCTTTGTAGTTGATTCTCATATTTGGTGTTGACATTCGTTCTGTTAGATTCCTTGAGTCGGGATGGTAGAAAGGTGTAGTATTGTCATAACATGGAATGTATACCATAATAGGACGTAGCTAACCCTTTTATGCTAAAATTCATGTTACCAGGGAGTTGGGTACATAAGTGTTTTGGAGAAACTTGTAGGCATTGGATATCTCATTGTCGTGGGGGTACCCAATGAGATTAGCATGGAATTCATGGTAGAAATGACTTCCCAATAGGATGCATATTTAATTGGGGTATAATGATCTATTTGATGAATTGAGAAATGGTTTTTGTGTGAAACAATAATGTGAATGAATTTTATATTTTGAAAATGGTATGATTTTAAAAATGGTGAAATGTGGGAAAGGTGAACTTCTGGAAAGCCTTGTTGTGAAAGTGTTGTGTAATGTGATTTTAAATGGGATTTAGTGATGTCTACATAAGTGAGACTCATGGTTCTTTGTTTCCTATTTATATAAATGGCACTAAGTAGGCGTCGTAGAGACCAACCGGAGGAGGCTGCTGAGAATGTGGTAGCACCTGAGCCTCAGTTGAACCATCAGCTAGTGAAAATCATAGTGCAAGCTTTCCAAGCTGTGGAAATAGGAAATAAAACGGATGAACCAAGGCATGTGGATCAGGAAGATCACTTTCAAAAGCAGAATCCACCCATCTTCCGGGGTGATATAGAGCCAGAGTGGGAAGAAGCATGGTTTAATAGAATGAACAAGATCTTCGAGTTCTTGGGAACTCTGGTAGAGTTAAAGGTGAAGTTGGCCACGTATATGTTGGATGATCTTACACATCAGTGGTGGGATTTTGTAGTCCAAACAGGGATGGACTAGGTTATGATGTGTGAAGGCTTTGAGAAATTTTTTAACAAAAAAGTATACCCACATACTTTCAGAATTCATCGTACTGCTGATTTATTCAGTTTAAAGCAATAACTTATGTCTGTGATGGATTATGCAACTATATTTATGAACATAGTGTGGTTTTCACCTGAGGTGGTGTGTAGCACATCGTTGAAAGAAAGGATCTTATATGCGGGGTTAAGGCAAAAAATTTGTTCAAAGATAGTGGCGTTGTGTAAAGATGATTACACAGAGATGGTGAATAGAGACACGGTGGCTGATCGGGATCTGTTGGGAGCTCCGGGCGGAGGAATAATAGTGGAACCCATGGGGAATAGTGGGAACTCTAAGGCTAGGTTCAAGCGGAGGAGGGACACTTATACCGAGGGTGGGAATATGGCATATAATCCAACAGCAGGATCGATGAATCTTCCTCCGAATCCCCAGATAAAACATGGATGTTTTCAGTGTGGTTCTACAAACCACATCAAGAGGGATTGTATGGAACACCCTCGCGCATGTCATAATTGTAAGAAGTTGGGGCATCTACATCGTTATTGTCGGAATACTCCAAGGTCGGGTGTGCATGACACTCCTCAGGGATCGTAGACGTCGTATGATTCGACGGGACGGGGACAACAGCATACCCCTTGTCAGCAGAGTAACGTGGGTCATGGTGATTCTCAGAATACCATGACACCTCATTAGAGAAGTATAATGCAGAGTTTGGCAAGAAAAGATGTGTTCGGAGCTGAGTAGGTTGTGGTGTATGATCAGTCGATACCATCCACGGTGCGATGTACTATTCTTTTAAATTATACCTTGATGCATGTTTTGTTTGATATGGGTGATTCACACACTTTTATTTATGCACAGGTGGTTGATTTCATAGGTTTAAGGGTAGAAATGATGCCCTCAGTTTTGAAACTTCAAGCTTTGTTGGGTCGAAGAGAGTGTCAAGACTTCTTATGTAGAGAATGTTGTATCATTGTGGGAAAGGTTTAGATAGTGTGTAATTTCTCAATACTTGAGATGGATGGGTATGATGTAATCATGGGAATGGATAGGCTGGTGGCTTTTAAAGCCCACATTGATTATGATGCACGAATAGTGGCTTTTATGAAACATGATGGTGTTAGACATCTCTTTAGAGGAGAGAAGCTTGAAAGGCAGGGTGCGATGGGTTTGTTGGCACCAGCAGTGGGTCCGTTATTGTATCATTTGGCAGTTTTGTCATTATAATCGGTAGAGGGTGTTGAGTAGAGTGTTCCTCTCATAGTGGTGGATCAGTTCATGGATGTTTTTCCTGAATAATTCTCTATTTTACCTACCGTAAGAGAAGTGGAGTTTACGATTGATCTCCTTCTAGGGACCAGTCTTATCTCACATCCGTCTTATCGGATGTCACCAGTTTAATTGCAGGAATTGAAAGTCCAGTTGGAAGAGATAGAAAGAAAAGGGTTTATCCAGTCTAGTACGTCTCCGTGGGCAGCACCGATGTTGTTTGTGAAAAAGGAGGATGGAACCTTGAGGCTCTGTGTTGATTATCATAGACTTAACCATGTTATGATAAAGAATAGATATCCACTTCCACGAATCGATGATTTGTTCAACTAGTTGAGGGGAGCCTAGTGGTTCTCTAAAATCAACATGAGGTTGGGATATCATCAATTCCGAGTGAGGAAGGAGGATATTCCTAAAACATCTTTCAGAAGTACATATGGCCATTATGAATATGTGGTTATGCCCTTTGGTTTAACGAATTCTCCAGCGGTGTTTATGGATTTAATGAATCAGATATTTTAGAGATATCAGGATTCATTTGTGGTGGTGTTTGTATATGATATTCTAGTGTATTCAATGAAAAGGGTGGAGCATGAGCAACACTTGGCGATAGTTATGGGAATCCTGATGGATCATCGGTTGTATGTCAAATTGTCAAAGTGTGACTTTTGGATACAAGAAGTTCGTTTTCTTGGCCATATGATTTATGAAAGGGTTGTTTCAGTGGATCCGGAAAAGATAGAGGCTGTTGTCCTATGGAAACCCTTGAAGAATGTGTTTGAGATACAGAGTTTTCTTGACTAGCTAAGTATTATAGGCATTTTGTTCATGATTTTTCATGTTTGGCTTCACCGATGATAGCTTTGACAAGAAAAAATGTTCCATTCCAGTAGAATGAACAGTGTAAGCAGTATTTCGAAGAGGTAAAGTGTCGTCTTACATCAGCACCAATCATGGTTTTTCCAGAATCAGGAACAGGGTACGTGGTGTATTTCAATGCATCAAGATTAGGGTTGGGGTGCGTTCTCATGCAAGGGAATCAGGTGGTTGTGTATGGCTCACGAAAGTTGAGAGTGCATGATAAGAACTACCAAACTCGTTTTTTGGAGTTGGAAACAGTTGTCCATGTTTTGAAAGTATGGAGTAATTATCTCTTCGGTGAGAAATTTACTATATATATAGATCATAAGAGCCTGAAGAACATTTTCTCACAAAGGGATTTGAACATGAGGCAATGGAGATGGATGGAATATCTCCAAAGGTTTTATTTTGACTTGATGTACACACAGGGTAAGGGAAATTCGGTGGCGGATGCATTAAGTAGAAAATCATATACTCAGGTGGTGAAACAGGCATCAGACCAGTGGAAGTTGATGTCAGTTATAGCTGATATGTGGTTGGAATGTGAGGACCAGGGCAATAGAGCGGTCTTATTTCCAGTTTTGTTGATTCCGGACTTGGTTGACCTATTTAGAGTGGCATGGATATCTGATTCTGAGTGTGTGACCATGTGGTCGAGAATCAACGGTGGGGAGACCATTGATGGATGGAAACTGAATGGAGATTCAGTTTTGTGTTTTTGGAATCGGATGATTGTACCATTTGCTTTTCAGGAGGATATTCTCAGGTTGTATCATCATTCCAGGTGGGCTATTCATCCTGGAATTCAGAAAATGTATAAAGCATTGAAACCACAGTTCTGGTGGGCTGGTATGAAAATATTTGTGGGTGATTTTGTTTCGAGATACTTGACTTGTCATCAGGTCAAGGCAGAGCATTATAGGCCATTGGGAATGTTTCAATATTTACCAAACACTGTTTGGAAGTGGGAGCAGATAGCGATGGATTTTGTGACAGGTCTCCCAAGAATGTCCAAGAAGCACAATGCCATTTGGTTGATAGTGGATCATCTAACGAAGTCGACCCATTTCATCCAAATTCGTGAATCTCATACGGTGTAGGATCTGTCCAAAATATATATCTGGGAGGTGGTAAAGAGGCATGGTTTTCCAATTTATATTGTATCAGACAAAGATCAGATATTTACATATTGTTTCTGGAAATCCTTGCAGCACGCCATGGGGACATAGTTGACGATGAGTACAGCGTATCACCCACAGTAGGATGGTCAATCTGATAGGACAATACAGACTCTAGAGGATATTTTTCTGGCTTGTGTTATGTATTTCGGTGGATCATGGGAGGATAACTTGTCTTTGGTTGATTTCTCGTACAATAAGAGTTATCAGGCATCCATACAGATGGCTCCGTTTGAAGCATTGTATGGGTGGCCATGTCATTCTCCACTATGTTGGGTGGAAATGGGTGAGTCCTTGATGGTTGGACCGAGCCTTGTCCATGAGACTACGGAGAAGATCAAGTTGATCAGAAGGATAATTGAGACAGCTCAGAGTCGTCAGAAATCATATGTGAATCATCGTCGATGGTCGTTGTCATTCGAGGTGAGTGATCATGTGTTCTTGAGGATCTCTCCTTGGTTGGGACATGGTTGGTTTGGGAAGCAGGGAATGTTATATCTGATGTATATTGGGCCTTTGGAGATTCTTCAGTGGGTTTTTGAGGTGGCTTATTGGTTGGCTTCACCACCAAGGTTCAGTATGGTGCACAATGTGTTTCATATTTTTCAGTTGAAAAAGTATCAGCCGGATCATGACCATGTGATTCGATGGGATCATGTTGAGATAGAACCAGATGCTTCGTTGGTGCACATGCCGGTGCAGGTTATGGATAGGCCAAAGAAATTCTTTTATGGTAAAATCATCGGTTTAGTTTGTGTTTTGTGGCAACATGGTTAGATTCCAGAGGAGACATGAGAGCGGGAGAAAGAGATGGTCAAGGAGTGGCCCGAGCTCTTTCGACAAAGGGCGGGTTCACTACTTTCCTAGGACAGAAAGTCCAATGGTGGGGAGAATATAACACACCCATTTTTAGGTATATGGCCTTTTTATGAATTTCTATGTGTTTAAAGTGTAGGGGATGATTTGGGAAGAGGTTGGGAGAGTTTGGAATGGTTTTGAATGAATTTGGAGGCTTTTAAAGGGGTGCACGGTTTTAGTGCGGTTAGTGGAAACCATGTGGGTTCCCCAGAAACCGTGCAGGGGAGACAGTAGGCTTTTCACGGCCTAGGCATAGTTTTCCAAACCATGGGAGGCAACCATGCAGACCCTTTCTCCCATGGAAGTAGAGTGTGCATGGTTAGCACACGGTTTTCCAAACCGTGTGGGCTAACCGTACGACCACTTAAAATTTGGGTTATAAAACCCGGGCTCACTCGGGATTTCCACATTTCACTCCAATCCTCTTCCCACTCGAGCCTCACTCAGGATTTTTAGTTCTCAAGGATTGTAGGGGCTCTCTCACACGATTTGGAATAAATTAGAAGGGGTTTCAATGTGGATTCAAGGTGTTTTCTCCCAAGTAAGTCTCTCCTCTTGGTTTCCTTGTGTTTTCCTCTAGATCTACATCCCCCTCTTTCTTGGTTTTCTAGATATACACTTGTTGTGTGTAGATATAGGGTTTTGGTTGCCTTGGATGTTAATATTAAGGCTTTTGGATGTTAGGGGAAGTGATCTAGAGAGGTTTTGGTGGTGTGTTCTCTGGATTTGAGGCATGATTGTTCGTGGGTCGATTTCTCAGGAACCCTAAAGGTAGGTGGCTTCTCTCTCGACTCCACTTGGTTAGAGCTAATGGTTTTTGTTACAATTAATTTTTTGTGCATAAAATTAATTGTGTTTTGATGTAAGATATTGGTTGGAAATCCCTTGGGTGATGTTTTGGGGATTTTTCAGAAAATGGTTGTTTTATAGTGAAATGCTATTCTTGTAGATTTTAAAATGGGATGATATAGTTGATTTGTGAAAATGGTTTATGGAAAGGGTTTTCAATATAAGGGTTGTTTTATTGAAATGCTATTTGGAATATAAAATGGTTTTCAATAAATGGGTGATTTATTAATGTGGATTGATATGAATTGGAATTGGTTGATTGCATGTTGTTGTGACCTTTGTGGGTTTATGCTTGGTTTGGTTTGATTGAAATATTGTATAGAAGTGGGCAGGAAGTCCCACTATAAAAAGGGGATGGATAGTGGTCGGAAGAACCACCATATGAGTAGTGGTCGGGAAATACTTCTAGTTGTGAATGGTTGAACGGGTTGGGTGGAAGTACCACTGTATTAATTGAATGGTTGAACGGGTTGGGCAGAAGTCCCACCGTTTTGGTTTCTTGTGGTGTATTTCTTTGAAAGATGAAATTTTTGTGCTAATGTGTAAATTTTGGGATGATTGTGGATTTTTTGGTTGTCTTCCCTTGGTTGCTTGGTTTTGGGGTGATGTCTTGGTAAGTGCATGGTTGGCTTATAGTTATGGCTGCACTTGTGATTATCATATATAAACTGTTTTCTATAAATGTGTTAATGGTTTTATCCTAGTGGCATGTGTAGAGAAGTAACTTGGGGAAATCCTACTGAGTTTTAGTACTCACCCCCTGCTTTGGCATAGTGGTGTCTGTGTAGATGTTGTGTATCATGACGTGGGAAAAGGTAAGGCATCACCCTCCTTTAGTAGAGCATTGTGATTCCTTGGTGGATCTTGGATCTTGGAGATTGGTGTGGAGCGGTGGTGGTGTCATGGCTTGTAGTGTTGTTGTTTAGTTTTCCTCTTGTACTCTGATATGGTTGGTTCAATTGGGTTTGGTTTGCATTGTGGGTCAACTTGGTTGTTAGTGGATGGTTTGTTTGGGTTTGTTTACATGCATCATATATTTTTTGGATTTTTTGGTTGGTTTTTTCTTAAGGGAAAATCGTTCCCCAATCTGTTCTTGAAGCCCTCTGCATTTATTGCTAGCCTTTGGTGCCTTGGGAACGTCTTTTAAGGCCAAGTAACCCTCACTGCCTCCTCAAGACAATGAGGTAGGGGCGGGGTGTTACATGATTAAACAATCTACGCACCAAACATGAATCTCTGTCTTTCGACCCTAAATTTGTTTTACCCTTGACACTCAGGTAAAACATTAATAAACTAAATTCTAATTAAAATTCAATTTTAGCCATATTAGTCACCCAAAAAGTGTAATAAAATATTAATGAACTACCTATATTTTGGAAATTACAAAAAATTAAATAAGTTTTTTCAAATTGTAAAACCTAAAAAATATTTAATAATCCAAAACAAACAACCATCCAATAGTATCCCACTATAATTCAAAATAAAACATTGTGGAAGAATAAATTTGATTAAAAACCCATAAGACTCTATTAGTGGATTTGGCTGATAAAACATACAAAAAATAACCACATATTGTGAATATATACAATAAACATCCACATCACTTACAAACACTAACCATATTCCACAGAATGAAAAACAAATAGTCCCAATTCACTTCCCAAAAATGATATCAAATATTTTTACCTTATCGAAATAACACAAGCTCTATATACACTCATATACTGGTGTATATGTAATCTTTGAGACAGACCAACATAGTAAGTTCTCACCAAGGACTCATTGAAGTTCATTTTTTAAAAAAAATAAATAAATTATAGTTTTTATATAATTTATAAAAAATATCAGAGAATTTTACAAGAATAAACAATGAATCCAATTGTATATCCCATTTTTTACCACTAAAAAGAGGATATTTTAACAACTATGAAATTCTAAAAAAAATTCATCATATATTTTTTTGAAACATTATGAAATAATATTGAAGAATAACCCATAAAATTAACTTTAAAGTCTTAAAAACCAAAATATAATTTAAATATATATGAAATTAATGAAAACCCATTTTCTGATAATGTTTCAACAAAAAGAAACCTAATATATAATAATAGAGTTGTGAAAATATGAATATTCAAAAAAATTGTTCTATATGACGAAAAAATAACTAGAGGATTAAATTAAATTTTTGAACTTAATCTCCTAAGTTATTACCCATAGAAAACTGTGACATATGGTTAACTATCTATGATCAATGAATAAAGATACTTCACTTAGTTTATGGAATCACTCTTGCTTTGGGACCCTCTGTGAAACAAGAATATCATATTCCTCTCTCCACATTCATTTATCACCTTATACAACATATAAACCCTTTTGTGGGTGAAACTCTCATAGGGTACTAGGAGGATTTAACATACTAATCTAGTGTAATAAAAATCTATAGCTTCTACATATATACTTATGGATCCCAACATATAATAATAAAAAGTAACCAGGAAAAATTATAAAACATGATCATAAAGACTTAATAAAAAAGTTAATATATATCCTATTACCAAAAAAACTCCCAATAATTTACCCATCCTAAATCTTTGTATATTTATCACATTTAACATGAAAATATTATTCTTCCTCTAAAAGATAAAATCTATTTGAAAATTATGTTATGAAAAATAGGCATTAAATCATCATGATATGTGAATTTATATAGTTCCTAATGGATCATCCAAAAAATGAATGGTATGAAAATATATTTTATAATCATATAAAAATTAATTCAGTAAATAAACCTTTCGAAGGAATTTTTAAACAGTAAATTACCCTCAAATGGTCATACGACCCAAAAAACCAAACCAAAGACTAAAATGATCTAAAAAATTGGATGTGAGCATCAATACCCTCTTTTTTTAATAAAAGATTTCATTAAATATAAACTATTCCATTTTATATATTTTACGAGTTTCAAATATCTTAATTAAAACACATAAATTACATTATATGTGGTACTCAAGTAATTTCACAAACACCTGGAATGAGAAAACACCATTCCAAACATATGAACCATTTGAAAACCATTCTCAAAACAATATAGGTAACAAATATAATAATATATTTGAATGAAAAAATTTCAAAACAATTAATTATCCCATGTGATTTAATATAAATTTATGATTAAGAAACACCCTCTAAGATCATCAAAACCAGAAGAAAATTTCACCATTCATGTAGAAGTCTCAACCAACAAATTAGACACCTCCAAAAAGATCTAAACATTTAAATGACCTTATTAAACATTATCCCACCAAAAAATCAATCCCCCATGATATTTTACATTTTCATTAAAACTATAATATTAGAGTAAATATAATAAATAATGTTTTGAAAGAAATAAAATTTACCCTACCTTAATATCCTTTATAAAATAGTAATGGAATCACTTGAAATTTAAGGTAATAAAGATGTGAACGCCCATTGATCTCCCCATTTGTAGGTAATGTGACATGGGTGAAAATACGGGTTTAATCCCCTTAAAACTGAAGAGGGTAAAATATAATATTTATAGAATTAAAAAAATGAATTTGTGTGTTAGAATGAGTCCTTTCATTCCTGGTGTGACCCTCAACATAGTTTTAATGATGCAAAATCTTCGATCACAAGATGAAATACAACCCCATTAAAAAGATCACACTACTTGAAACCCTTTGTGACTGGGTTCATCCCTTAAATTGGTGAGACATTGTTTCTAGAAAAACACCCACAATACCCAAGATATGTAACATCATGAAAATATCCCTTCACTAAATGACAATCCTCCAAAGAACCATATCCCCACTATATGGGAATAGTCGCAAAGTGATATTACTTGTTCATGGGGAAAATTGATTATAGTTATAAATAATATCTCCTTAGACCTCCCAAGATAATAAAAAATAGATGAAACAATATGGAACTAAATATATATATATATATAGATTAATATTTAATACCACAATGAAATATAGTATTCAAAAGGAGGATATTAGATGCGTGTTGATTACGTAAAAAAATACCAATTAAAATTATGTGGTTAGAAAGTCGACTTACCTCAATGGGTTCATTATTTTCAATTATCATACAACATTATAAATTAATAAATATATTATTGTAATCTATCTAGATAAAATAATTTCTTTATTATGTCAAATGTCTCTATATTTATGTGAGAATTCAAAAAAATGTTGTTTATTTGTGAATACATTGAATAAATATCACCATAAAATAAATTTTTTCTTACTCATAATGTGTGGATATATGTCTTCAATAACTCCATTTTATATATTATTTTGAGAAGGTAAATTTGGATTTAGGTTTCATCAAGGTTGTTGTTTTATGTTTTAACACATTAAAATATCTATGTTATTCGATCGTATCTCTTACCACCAATTGATGAAGGATGTTATCAAGCTATCATAAGTAAATGATTTGATGATATTGGACTGACATCATTTGAAAATGGAAATCAATAGAATGTTATAATCATAATATGGATATATCCATAATAAAATATATAAAAAATTATAACAATAATGTGACCAGTAGGTTGGTTTATTGACTCATCCCAAAATAGAGATTGATGCAACCAATCATTCACATGTAAATTAGTCTATTAACTCATTACTAATGGGAGATTCATTTCATATTCTTATCACCAGTAGCTTGTTCCAATGGAACATGAAAAAAGGGGTATGAATTTCACAAGAATATATTGAGACCCAAGACTTTTACACCTATTATTATAAGATTTTAAAATAAATATCCATTAAATATAGAGAAAGGATAAAAAATACTATTGTATTTAGTAGACAATGTTAATAATACATCAAGGGAAAAAAAGGAAATATTTAGTTTATTCTCTATAGTTATCTCTTATATACTATTGATATCCTCAAACATCATTTGATACATTGGGGAAATAAATAATCATAGGGGTGAGATAAAAATACCCCTAAGGGAATAAACATGATAATTAATAATAAAATGAGAGTCAAATGACATTAAATGATATCATGAAAGATAAGTATCATGAATGTTCTCACGGGATTATAACACAATTGAATTGTTATATGTTATAATTTAAACATATTAATTCATTAATAACATATAACGTGACATAAACATATGTGAAGGAAAACATCTAACAAAACATAACATAGTGGAAAAAGTATCATAATGGATTAGATTACTATATAATCCCAAAAATAACCTATAAATAGGAAATAAATCATTTCCCAGTGAATTGGAGCACAATATGGGCATGCCCATCCTAAAATGTACATTCTCATGTGATAAAAAATGAAAGATATCGTAATTAAAAAACAAAAAAAATACTTGTTCAAGTAAATGGGTTAGATTTTTTAAAATATCATAGGTCATGAATCAATCTATAATTTTATGGGAAAATAAGATATTTATTTATGAATTATACATATAATATAATTTTTTTAAGTATTTGATATCAAGAAATTGAGAGAAAATGTGATTTTGATGGAGAATGTTCATAATTAAATGAAAAAGTGTTGTTCAAATATCCCCCTTACCAAATCAGTATGAATTTTTCCATGATTTCACTTAATCATCTACAATGTAAACATAGATTCATAAATTAAATAATTTATAAACATTAGCATACTTAATTTATTAATTATAATATTATTTTATTTAGTTAAAATAATTTTAATGAGATATAAAGAAAACACATTTATTCTGGGTGTATTTATTTCATTGTTCCATGGTTGAATAACATAGGAAAAATTATTGATGATATAGAAAAATTGGACTATAAATCCATAAATGAAATGAAATGGTATTCCTAACCCTCTAAAAAATAAAATTTTGAAGAATATTATTTTGTGTTCTATTATAGTAGTGATTCTTTTCGTAATAACGTTAATGTTACTCATATAGTTCATTTATACATATTTAATGACCATCATGAACTAAATTTTATTTATTTAATTAAATGTTAATTAAAAAAATCCTGAAAATTATATAATTTATTTCACAATTATTATTATATTATTTAACCATAATAATATTTTTATGCCCAACATCGAAGGTAGTGGATAATGTTTAAGTATGTTTTTCATGGAAGCACTAAACCACCAATTTTGTAAAAAATACTTTTATTTATAAAAAAATATAATAGAGAATACATGATCAATATAAAATAACAATAACAACATATTAGTATATTTAGGATACATGTTATAATTAGGTTAAAGGGGGAGAGGATTATATTTTATGGTAGGAGGAAAATAAAATTAAAAGATTCTAGTTCATATTTTTTCCTCTTTCTTTAGTCACCTTACATAAGGATGACCTTGAAATATCACAGAAATATAAATTTTTTAGACTATAAGTAGTTGTACATGTAAGTGAGAATTGGTAATGAAATTAGGTAGATGTATCATAATCTCGAGGGCTTAGAAGTTTCAAAGAGAAAGGGGTTTTACTGTGGAATTTACATGGGGATGTAACGGGTTCTTTTCAATATTATATTCATTTTTTTACTATTTTGGCCCTAGAATATAAACAGTATATATTATTGTGACTATATACAATAAAAATGTAATGTTTTTTTGAAATTATTGGTTGTTACATCATTAATAAATCAAATATACAATTATTTATCTTATATTGTAAAATACCATATGTGACCATATTTCCCTAATCTCAAAAAATCAAAAAATTTATAAAAATAACAAAAATTTCATACTACCATTATTTAATGTATATATTAGAAAAATTAAAACCATTCTATAAAAATAATTTTACATATTGGAAAAATATAAATTTTAAATAAAACCCAATTGAATAATATAAATTTTCTTAATATGATTGATATTTCTAACCCATTAAAATATTACTTAAATTATCATAAATCATTTCTCATAATTATAATACATTATAATATTAATTTATTAACCATTTTATTATGAAAACAAATACCAATTTAAATCATTAATTTTATTATAAAAATTTATGTAAAATATTTACATTATACCAAAATTCAGACACCTAATTTATAATTTTGGAGTGATTTAGTTACTTGTATCATTATATAAATATTAAATATTTTCATGTTATATGATCCTTAAATATTATATTACACTTTCATAGATGTGGATATTATTTTAACAACAATTTTATAATTCATAACATTCATATTACTATTCTAATGGTTTGGTTATTTTTATAATGATAAGATTATTATTCCAATAGTGAGATTTGTAATTGAAATCTGGGTTCCCTACATTCAAGAAATAACTATAATTTATTTTAATCTAAATATACTTCAAAGTTCTTATCAATTTTATTTATTTATATTTATTTTTAAAATTCATGTTTGATTAATAAAATTAATTTTCATTTTTATAGTGGTGTTTGTGTGTTTGATTAGTATGGTCGATCAATCATATCAAAAAATTTATAATCTTATTTTCATATTTTATTTTTCCCCATTATAATGCGATTTAGTTGATAAGTAATTTATTCTATAAATAATATTTTTTAAATAATATAATAAAATTTTATTGGTTTCATCATGTGGTTCATGTGAGTTATATACTATTATATTACCAAAAATGATATAATTATATATTTGGAATGAAAATTTCATTGATAAAATACATCATCTCTATATTCTATCATTACTGCATTCCATGTTTCACCATGTCATCACCAATATATGATAAATTCCATTAGTATTTTACCACAGAAATTATAAATTACTCCATATTTTCAACAATGTATTAGTCCATTGGTTCATCATCCATGGGAGATTAAGGTTACCTTTTATTTGTGACTAAGATTTAATTTACCCTTATGAATAGAGTAAAAATGTCTGAATTTTTTTCGTTGAAAAAATAAAATCATATATTTTATTATCATGTTCCATGGACCGTTGTTTTTCCCTTTATGGTCATGGGGCTTTGAAAAAATGAAGTGTCTTTTAAGGTCATACATTTAAGACCAATGAGGTTCCTTTTATGATTAGGCATTTATGTCCAATAAAATATCTTAAATGTATGAGTGTTTATGAAAAATTAAGAGGCTTTTTTATTTATTCATTTAGGACCATTATGTATTGAATTTTAAGTTCATATAACTATGATAATTTAAATGTAATTTAAATGCCTAGAGAATGAACTAGTAAGAAAAACATTTCATATAATGGTTTGGTGTTAGGATTATCCATTGGTGGCCCTATGGATATGATTTTTTTCCAAGTTATAGGCCCACCTATAGTTATTCCTTATCTATTTATAACATGAAAAAATTGAAGAATGACTAGATTTATGGGTGATGAGGGATAATGAATGAATGTCTATGGAATACAATATCCTTATAGCCAATAAAAATTCATCTCATATACCTCATGTATTATGTGGGAGGTATGGATGACTAGACATTAGGGTATGTGATGATGTTATAGAAAATTATTAGGGATTGTGTCATAGTGAAATCCCATTTTGTCCATTGTCTCATAACGTGGAAAAAAGATTAATGTTATTTTTCATGAATGATTTTGGTGTTCTATTAGTATGGTAAATAAGATTTCTATGGATGATAGTTTTTTCACTATCCTCTTAAATATAGGTATCATCATCATAAATGGAACATATTATTATCAAGATCCTAGTGATCTTATCATGTTTTTTGGACAATATTTGGAAAATATTATGTAAATTTTCATAATCCTAATTATCAATAGAATATATAATTATGAAATTTGAAACATTATTCATATATATCATGTTTTTTTGGATTCACTTTCTAAATAATGGAAATTACTATATTTTGATTAGTTTGAAAGGATACAAATAGGTTCATTTGCGCCATTGAGGAAAAAATATTTAGTTAGTCCCATATTAATGACATGGGGGAATGAAATTCATGTATATTTTTAGAATTTCAATCTTGGTTATGGGTGTTAATAATGTCTAATAACCATCATCTAATTAAACCATATAACTCAATGGTCTATATATGGGGAATTATGTGGAATTGGTTACACCCATTTTGTAAAGGGGCATACACGTAGATATAAACTATATTCATTTCCTTGATAAATTTAGGCCTTACACTCAATGGAATCACTTGATATAAAACGTATGATCAAATTATCTTTATAGATATTAGATAATAAATTCCTAAGAGAAAAAGTCCAATATATTGTATTGTAATTTAATTGAAAATAAAAATTCTTCAGTATAAACATTCATTGGGTATTTTCACAAGTATATAAAGGGAGAGGTAACTCTCAAGTTCATCGATTGATGTTGGATCAATTGGAGGTTATATAGTTCTGGATTTAAGTCAAATAATTTCACTAACCATTGGAACTAGGAACCAATATGTTTTTATTCATCAATTAAAACATAACATGTTATAGTTTTTTAAGGCTATTCATGGACCCTAAGTAATTACAAATTGTATTATGGAATAATAATTTATCATGTGTAGCTTAAACCGGGGACTTCATTCCCTTCCAAAAAATTGTACTCTGTAAGGATTTCACACTAATTGTATTATTGGTGTATTTATAGGATGTATAGTTTTGGATAATTAGATTATTTATATGGTTTCAAAATCCAGCACATTTTATAAAGTAAAAACTAAGATAAATTTATTATTGAAATCATTTAATTATGAACTAAATTCATCTAAAAAACTCTAATCATGTAAAAAAATTGTGGTTTTAGAAAAATGTATTGATAGGAAATAATACTGAAACATGTAATGTGTTTATCCCCCCGACCTAATTTCCTTAATCTTGTGCCAAAAAGGCATATCATACAACCCTATATTTAATAAAAAAGTTATTATTATAAGATCTTTGTCACATTTAAAATCAAAGGACTGTTTATTTTAGAGTTTTATAGAATTAGAAAGAATTTCTTAACTAATTAATATTGATTCTTCCCATTAAATTGAGACTTCTTTCCCACCATATAAGAAATTATTAAATCCAAAATTATTCTTTTACATTACCCAAAAATTCTACAAACATGATACTCTTCTAGGATAAGAATTATAAATAATTTCATTCATAATCAGGGGAAATGGAAACCTAATAAAGGGTGGAAAAAATATCATTAAGGGTCAACATAACAATAATACAAAACATGAGAGACGTGATGCCTAACATAATTCTAACAAAAAGGATAATTTTATTTTGAGAAGAATGAAAAAATATATATCATAAAAATTCGATTATGAAATGATAATAAAATAAGAACACAACAACATTCATATGTGGAAAAAATATAAACATGAAATCATAAGCATAAGTCAAAGATCCATGTCTCACTAACTAAAAACTTTTTATTAAGATAAGTACCCATTCACCATGATATCTCATGAGATATAAACATTACTCAATGCAATGGAGGGATATATAATTCTAGGTCCACTCATATGATAACAGTATATACACATGTGTGGAACATGAAAATCAATAATCATAATATATGGCACATAGTGAAAAAAAATTAGTAACATATAATTCAAATGGAATCTCATAAATAAATAATTCATAATTAAAATAATAAAAATAACATGAAAACCCATGGAAAATAAATAGATATCATTTAACATGAGGAATCATTCTTCATAAATACGACTCAATAATTTTTATAGTATTATGGTATTCACATTTTATATGAAAAAGGTTATGTGGTTTAGAATTTAATTTACCAAATTAGTTGATGTATTAAGAATCAATATGAACACACTTAAATAATTTTAATGGGAGAAATTTAATTCATAGTGGAATGTAGTAGAGGAAAACCATTTGTATACATGTGGATGATTAGGTAATAAAAAAATTGAAAAGCTTCAACCAATAGATGTAAAAGAGAATTTGATAATCTATATAGATGTATAATTTAGATGGTATATTTTTAATAATACCATTGATGAAGAATATTACATAGGTAAAGAACACACATTCATGGTTTAGGAAACTTTCTTTAAAATAGTAACATACCACATACTTTGGAAAAAATTAAAATATTGATTTTATTAAAATATTTGATTTATAATCTCAATTATGAAAACATAATTTTTTAGAGATAATTACCATAGAAATTAGAAAAGGTATGAGAGAGATAAATTTATATAAAAACGTGTACAAATTACTTATATCAATGAAAAACCATGTTGAAAATGATAAAAATATTTTATTATAAACCATTTTTATAAATTTAAATGTAATTAAAAATTAGATATAACCGATATTTACAGATGAATATATTAAACATTAATAAAATTTATTGAATAGAAGCCCATTTTTAAAAATAATCCAGACATCAAATTATAAAAATTATTTAAACTCCATTTATGAAGTTATTCATAGAAGGTGAGGATATTAATGAAGCAATGTTAAATCATTATAGAAAAAATAAATCAATCATTTTATAAGATAATTCTTGAAAACAATAATCATCGAATATCAAACTTGTGTAGTGATTTTAGGTCTCATTGGAGATAGTACTTGATTTAAGAAAAAAATTACAACTTGAGATACATTATTTTTTAAACCCTCTAAAGAGAAAGAGCATGAAAACGATCTTAAAATAACAATAAAAAAATTAATGATAATAGAAAATTTAGGTAGAATAAGAAACATATATATGTAAATTGGTTAATAATGTAAAACATGTCTCATGAAGGGATTTTGGGATTAAAATAACATAATGGTTAAGAACATTATAATACAATCCCCATCAAAGGAGGATAGCTTGTTGGTGAAGATATAATTCCATGAATAAGTATTATATATGATTTTAAATTTCAAATTATAATTATAAATATAATTTAAAATAAATTATGCATATTAAAGATTATATGACTAAAATATGAACGTTCTGAGGTAAAATTCTTACCTTTATATCTCACATGCACATAATATCTTCTACAATTATTTAATTTTCATTATAAATAGTTATAGGAAAATTATTCAACTATTAATAGATTTCTAGGATATTTTATTGATCACAAGTTGTTCATTTTTGAAATTCAGTCTAATTATATTGGTTACTCAAGTTGGTTCGTTTACGTTTTTACTTGAATTTGGTGGAATACTGAACAATGATAATTTAATTTTTTTTATTATATTTAAATATTTTATAATATAAATATTTCATTAGATATCATTTTTATACATAAAAATAATTTTTAATGTTGTAGATTATTTATCAGAAATGTAATAAAAAATTTCTTGCCACATGAAGTTGGTAATCTGTAAGTAAAAAAATAAAAAACTATATCTTTCTTAAAAAAAACAGGTAGTAAGAATGGAAATGGATTTATCATTTCAAAATAATATTAATGTTTTAAATATAATTTTGATTATTTTAAAACCTATTTTGAAATAACCATGATAGAATGTGAGAACCCAAGATATCTTTCTCGGAAATAAAACCACCCATATTGTCATCAACTATCTCAAATACCCTATTACCCGGATGCATAATCCAACCCTGATATATACCAAAGAGCATTATCAGTTCCCATGGGATGGTGAACAACACCTTTCATCATACAAGATAAAGTTGGAAAAAAATATTCCAAAAAATAAGTCAATGATTAAGATACAAGTAAATATCATGAAAACAAAAATGGGGAAAGTATCAGAATTTAAATAGGTATAATAAAACTCAAAGCAGTAAATCATTTATGTAATCAAAATATAACTAGATAAAACTAAAAAATCCCACAAAACAAGTGGATCAAATATCCACTAGCCATTTATACCACTATGATCCCAAAACATTAAGAACATCCACCCCCTTCAAGACGCGTATTCCATATATTGTCACCTGGCATGAAAAAAACCTACAAACACCTAAAGGAAAAGTTAGGGTTTGATATATATATATCAATAGGATTTCACCATGTTTTCCATAATAATTTCCAAAATAATAGAAAAATCATTATATAAATTTTTATAAAACTAGGCATGGAATTTCACATTGATATTTAAAACAAAACATTAGTTCATTCAAATAGTTTGAAGTTTTACCAAAAAAACATTCAAATAAGATTAATTGATCTTCTAATTTAACTTTTTTATATAAATAAGTTCCCATGGAAAAAATAGTTCCATAAATCAATAGAATGTATAAAAAATAATATAACTCATTGAACCATTGTCAAAAATCATGTGGTATATTAGTTACTCGATATAGTATCCTCACACATCTTCTTAAGGATTGAGGCACAATACAAAGTCCCAAAAAAAGAAAAAATTTATGCCCTCTACTACCACATATGGGAAAATTAAATTCACTCCCACATAAGGGAAAATAATTTTCCAAACATGGTTTTTAAGTGTTTCCATCCTAAATATAGTTCTAGAGGACCAAGTTCCTAGCCTGATTTTTACAACAACTTACTTAATACCCATCAGACCATTTTATTAAATCAATTAATCAATCATGTTGGGAATCAATCATTTTAAAATATTTTTGAATATAATTACCCAATTTCAGTTCCCGAAATTCCATTTTCAATTTCAAAAACAAATCTACAATTTTCACCCATTCATGGCATTTGAAATTAATTTTAAATTTTAGCCATTTTTTAGATAAGACAATAAATTATTTTTTCCAAATTATTTCAAAAACAAAGTAATAATTTTCATAAATCCACCCAAAATTTTAACTTCCATTAAAATTGGGGTTTTCCTCAATTTATAGAATATATAAAAGGCAGTACTAAATATAGGGTTTAGACCAATTAATAACTCATTGAAATTTATGCAAAACATTCAAGGTTTCAATCGTAGGGAAAAGAATCATGGAACAACCAACATTTTGAATGAAATCACAATGCATGACACCCACAATGATAAATTTCAATGATGAAAATCATATGGGATATATAGGAACACATCCTAGAATCAAGATCGAGGTAAATAGAGTGTAGATCCATTAATTACATGATTACCTATTCAAAATAAATGTTGGACAGAAAGATAAATAAAATGAATACACATTTGAGGAAATCTAATTTCCCTGAGGATATCGAATGAGGTCAAAACCATTCAATCAACCAAATAAAGTATTTGAAGGATAAAAATACTAAAAGTGAAGGAAATAGTCATGTTAGAGATAGTAACTAGTTTAATGAAATGAAAATTATCCTTGTTCACTCATAAATACTACCTTTATTGTGAATTAAAAGGTGTGTAATTATAGTTCACATCATGTAATTCATGAAGGTTGTATATACCAAAAATTCAATCCCATTTTATTAAAATATAATTTTCAACTATTTCACATCATGTACACTTTACCTAGTTTATCATCCCACTATATTCTTCCCTAGTTTCATGGAATATTCTTAGATAACATTAAATGGTATATATTACTATTAAAAGGAATGTAATCTCCCATAATATAGTAAAATAATCAGTTTTGTAGAAAAAAATAAAACCATGAAAATTAATTACATGGAATACCAAAAAATAATAACAGGATATCATACCCTCCCCACTATAAAGAAATTATATCCCTAGATGGTCTATCAAAATGTTTCCATATCAAGGATATAAGTCCCTTACTCTCTCTTCCATGAATCATGCTGCCACATCTCATGTGAATTAGAACAATGTTTCCACCATACAAAAACTAACTGTTCCATGCTCCCATGAAATAGAATTATCTCAGAATCAAATTCCCTAAAAAGGATGATCATTTGTGGACAAATTAGGCTCAATAGAAGAATTACACCAGCTCAAAATAGTATATGGATCAAAAAATAACTATCAATGTTTTGATACATGGGACACATCATATATTGATATTAATTTCTTTTGAAATAAAAAAACTATAATCCACATTCCCTTTACTCCCAATCCTTTGGCGACCAGCCAATGTAAACCTGTCATAAACACCTAGTGACCAATTGAAAACGTGAAAGTGATATGATGGATATTAGAAGATGACTTATACAAGATCGATACCTTCAACATTTATTAAAAAATAAGCTTAATATTTTTTGTATTCTCTTAGACCAAACTTTTTCCTTCCAAATAAGTCTATGCAATCTCTGACCAATGAAATAGATATTTAACTGGCTAGTTCTATGTGGGATCAAAATAAGAAATTCTGATTTTAGAGTATCAACTATTATTATAAGAAAACTAAAACATTATCAATTGGTCATCCCAAGCTCCAACAATGTAATAATTCATTCATGTAGAATATCATGATGAATAATTATTGGTATCATTATCCAGAAATTCATCTATGGATGGTATTATATACACAATAGAACATGACACCCCTCAACCACCTAATGTCCTATAAAAAATTGAGTGTTAAATTAGGGATCATTATGAGAGACTATAGAATATGGAACATTATTCAAATGAAAAATATATTTCACATAGATATGTCATAACTTCTTAACATTTTTTTATCTTGAGTCGGTACAATGTGAATAGATTTGGATCACTGATCTATTACAAACCATATTTAATTATTATTTCCTGGGGTACATGGAAATTTAACTAAAATTTCTATATAAATATCATCCCACTTTTTGTCAGTGCTGTAGGTGGCTGAAGAAAAACTGTAGGTCTCTAGTGCTCAACATTTACCTATTGGAAGGTATAACAATGTGATGAAAAAGCAACAATCAATTATATCATAAATAGACATAAGAATTCATTATTTATGTTATTGAACATCTTAATTGTACATGGATCTGAATTCCATTGGGAGTTATAGAAGTCATCCAATATAAAATTTCTCACAAGAAAGGTTATAACATACATGTTCTGGAAATATTGGATTATGTTAGAAGAAAACACATTTGTTTCAAATGGTCTTCCCACCATAAATATTGTCCTTAATGATATAGGATTCATCATCATGATTTTGTTCCTAAAGAATCATATCAAGAAGAGAGGTGGTCAACTAAACAATAGCCAGGAAAACCTTAACCCATATTTCTTAGACTCCAATAATCAAGTATGAAAAAATGAACCATAATTTTCTAATATTCTGATGATTCAAAACAATGTAATTCACAAAATTCCTCTGAAAGATATTCAGATATTTTTTAGATAAGAAAAAGCTCCACATTTTTTGTCATAAAAATTGATAAACCATTTTCTAAAAAGGTAATTGCACTAAGTATTAAGGTTTCTATTCACATATATGAGTTTTAGATAATGGGTTGGATATTTATTCTTATGTGTATTAAGTATTTGGGGTTCATAGGATACCAAAGGATCACCATAAGCATGAAAAAAACCCAAACATAACCCTAATGAGTCAAATAATACCACATAACCCTATCATGCCTCTAGAAGAGTTAACATTAGCACAGAAGTTGATAGTTATTTCAGATCAAAAAAGAACAATGAGGTTTCTCATCCCAAGAAAGCATTAATCCCTTTTGAGTGAGAATGGTCATTGAAAAATAAAACCTTAAAAATCATTTAAAAACTAACAATAATATCCTTCTATACCCTATTTTTTCATAATCTCAAAAACTGTAAGATAATAGCCTTCACCTTCTCATGATCAAATGTAACACTGTGTAACAACACCACATGTCCCAAGAACATCACATCCTGAATCTATAAATAAAATTTTTATAACATGGAACACAATTGGTGATTTCTCATCATTTCCATAACTTCTCTTAAATGACACACAATATCCACCTAGTATATAGAGTAAACAATAATTTCATCCACAAATACTACAATTAATGTATAATGATACACATGCAATATCCTACTAATCAACTCCGAAAAGGGAATAATATAATAGGTTAGACCAAGGTTCCTAAAAAGATAATCAAAATGGTCATACCATTTGTGAAAGATACTCTATTAGTATCTGATTATTTTATTATCAACTGGTGATAACCAAATAGAATGTCAATATTTGAGAACAACTTATCCCCTCTCAAATATTAAAACATATAATAAATTAATGGAAATGTATAGTTACATGTTACCATAATTAGGTTGAGTTTATAGTAATCAACAAAAACACAGAATGATCCATTAGATTTAATTTCAAAGAGAATAGTCACCTCCTAAGGTGAAATAATCATATATATAAAGCCCTTGTCGAAGAGATCATCCAACTGATTCCTCAACACTTTCAGTTCGGCTAGTTTCAAATGGAATGAAGGAATAGATAGTGACTGAGTACCATTTACTAAATCAAAAGATAACTCTACCTCTAAATCATGTGTGAGACAAGATAAATCATAAGGAAACACATTGATAAACTCGATGATGAATGGAGTAAGATCATCACTCCATGATTCCCACTATAGATCAAAATAAATAATTGATATTACCATTCAAAACACTTGAAAATAAGTTCCATGTCTACTCAAACTCATGTACCATTTGACCTAAAAAACAAAAGACACCCTATCGGTCAAAGTAATAGAGACCTGTTGAAGTTAACAGTCATTTTGGGCCTTATTGGAAATAATCTAATACATCATGGGAATGATTTAATTTTTTTCATGAGGAAAACTAAAATATTCTAGGTACACACAAACTCTGATAAAGAAAATACACATTAAAGACAATGGAGACCCTTCTATCTCTTTATTCCGAGGGAAATATTAATATCCATAACATGGGACAAATGTTAATTATAAAGATTTAGAATGTATGAAATATGAGTCAATGTAAATGAGGGAGATGCACCAGTATAAAATAAATTAGTCAGAAGATATGAGTCTATAGTGATTGCACCTATTTATGTTTATGTACATGTGCCATATTACTCTAGAGACTCTTCTACTATGTATAGGAGATGAATTTTTGAATTTTTTGGATGGAAACCCATTGATTTTGAATATATTGATTACACTGTTATATTTTTTGGATTTTATGAGCCCATGAAACTATGAATATTAGAAAAAAAATTGAATAATTTCATTAATTGTCCTAAGATACATCAATGACCTAAAATATATTTATCCTTGATATGAAAACATCTAAAATACCCAACCTTACCACAATGGAAGTTAGTTAAAGGGACCCTTGAAGACACATAAACAAGTTCAAGAGTATGCATCCTATCGAGAACTACTATGACACTCATCATGTTTCCCATTTAAATTAATAAAAGTCACATAACATCCACTAGGTGAAAAATGAAATCCCTTCAAAATTGACATTCCATCCAGGTGAATAATATACCTTTATTCTATATCAAAAATGTCAGCATATGAATCGATTATCATGAAAAAATCTTATAAATGGATATCATGTTACAAACCCTTATCAAATTTTTGAGTTGTAAGTTTTACATTAGATAAAATCTCATGTTAAAACTAAAAAATCATGGTAAAATGGTCTTCATAATATATAATAGTCATGTCATCCTACTGGAGTCTGGAAAACACTATAGCATTATCAAGTACAACATTCATTGGATAGAAATGGTCAATGAAAAGGGATCTAATGACCTTTAAATCTGAACACTAGTTCTTATATTCTACTAACATGAAATAAATATGTCTTCTTTTAGGCCCATCTATATTGAAGGTATAAAATTTTACCTTAATCGAATAGGTAATTTCCATGAAATCAAACAAAAGATCTATTATTATCAACCAATACACAACCTCTTTAGGATATTTAGATCCTTGTAACACTAGTGTATTCTAGTGATAAAACTCTTGGGAATGATTCTAATATTCATACCTCTATGATTCCATAACTATATCCTGAAATTTTATAGTTTCATGTGCATATCCCAATACATTGACAACACACACAAT
Source organism: Viscum album (assembly GCA_963277665.1). Lineage (NCBI taxonomy): Eukaryota > Viridiplantae > Streptophyta > Magnoliopsida > Santalales > Viscaceae > Viscum > Viscum album. The sequence continues at coordinate 287,724,735 of OY728162.1, forward strand.
AATCTCAATAATATTATGGTCCATGGTATGAATTTCATATTGATTCTCACTAGTAACTTCCTCATGGGGTCATTTAAAACTACTACTCATAGTCTTGATTCAACACAAAATCAACAAAAAAATTAAATTCATAGTCCTTATTGCTCAAAACAAAAACATAAACATGATAGACATGAATATTATTTCCATCAGATAAAATTTCCATATTTGGACTTCAATAAACCCAAATAAAAATTAAGTGAATTCCTAAATTAGATCAAATTATTCCTCAAGATAGATTTCCCTAAACTAACAATATTACTTAAGAAATGTTATGATGAGATTTGGTAAGGAAATTTATCATAACTATCTTCTAGGTCCCCTAAAAACATTCCAAAATATATATTTGCATTATGTAATGATGCATAAAGTTCCACTAATATTACTTTTTCCCAAACCATCTTGAATACCATGGTTCCCTGATGTCCGATCCAGCTCTTACATGTCTCTAAGGGATTTACCAATTCTCACATGTTGGAGACCAACACCTAGATTCATACATGATAAAAGAAGAAACTAAACATCCATAATAAAAGGGAAATATAAATATACTAGTCAGTTTTCTCAACACTCAAAATGGATGGAGTACAAGAAATTAAAAATGTATAATAAACCCCAATGTAGAACATAACAAATTACTAAACATCCTAAATGATAAAACTAAAAAATATTATACCATAAGTGGATACCATTTACACTGGTAACCTCCATCACTCAGATCCCAAAGGATAATTAACATCTCCCTCCTCTAGGAGGTTCATTCTCTTTACTCGGACCTAGAATAATAAAATCTAAAAACACCAAAATGAAACGGATCGGTGTGATCTATAAATAATAGCAGGGTTTCACTTACTATTCCACAATCGTATCAAAATAATAAACATATAAGGACATAAATTTAAAATAAAACTAGGAATGAAATTTCATTCTTATATTAAAAACAAAGCATGCTTTCAATTAAACAATTATTAGGTATATCTTACAACTTTCGAAAATTATTAAATGAAACTTTTATCTAAAATATTAAATATAAATCATCTATAATGAATAAAATAGTTGAATAAATCATTGACATGTATATCAACTCAAACAACTCATTAAACCATGATGAAATTCCCTACCCTATATTAGTGATCATTAGACAATAATGTGAAAATAATTTTCCTCCACAGGGATCATTACTCAATATGAGTTTCCACTAAATTAAAAATAACTTTCCTTAAATAACACTTTAGTTAAATTTATATACACTCCCACATAAAGTAAAATCACACACCGAACATGGTTTCATTAGTGCTTTGATAATAAATCTAGTACCATGGGATTAAAGTCCATGCATTCTTGTCCCAACCAAGAATTAACTACCTAAGATCTCATGTAATTAAATTAATTAAGAAATAACATTGGCCATCAATCATTTTAAAAAATTAAAATAAAATTTCCCAATATCAATTTCAAATATATATTTTCCATTTCAAAACTAATTCATATGTTTTTGTTATTTCCTTTTTTTAAACTAAATTTAAATTTAATAGATTTTCTCAAGATCAATCGTCAAATAATTTTATAAAAAGATCCAAATTCAAGCCATTATTTGTCACATTTCCACCCCATAATATCAATTAAATTCAAATTGTTTTATTTTCATAATTTATATACTTATTTTAGACCAAACAACATATTAATGTTATTAAATCAATTAAAAACATTAGAATATACTCTATCAAATCAGGGTTTCAATCATAGTGATGTTAATAATCAAACCAGATACCATTTTCAAGGAACCACACTACATGATACCAATAATGGGGAATCCCAATAAAGAAAAATTAATTAAATATCTATGAAAACAACCTAGAATCTATATCCAACTAAATAGAGTCATGATCCATCCAATACAAGATGATATATTCATACTATAAAGAGGTGAGATTGAGAGACTAGAATAAAACAAATGATATGATATCCACTTACCCAAAGGATATTGAATAAGATAAATACAACATTGTTCTTCTAAGGAAATGGTTTAGAGGATCTAAATTGTCCATGTAAGGCTTTAGGTCACAAGAGGAAGAGATGCAGGACAAATTGATTGAAAATAAGCCATGAAAAATTCTTAAAAATTAAAACCAATAGAGATATATGATATGTAACCTTGGTTCCCATTAGGTAATAAAAAAAAATTATATGCCTAAATGGTGTCTCCTCTTATTTAAATCCAATTTTAAATTATTTAACATTCTGTAAACATTACCTGGCATTTAATCATTTCATGTTGTACACTATTTTCACGGTATCTACCCAATAAAAATTTCAATTAATACAATTTCAATGAACATAGAGTAATTTCCATGTAGACAGAAAACAACCCAATTTCAATCCAAAAAAATCTAAAACAAAAAACCAAATGACAAGACATACATGAAACGATTAATGGGATGTTTCAAATTTACTTAATGTTTTTTAAAAAAATTAATTACTATGAGAAGGATAAATGGTATCTTAAAGATGTGATGAGAGAAACATTCCCTCACTTATATTACTCTATTTAATAATTTTATATGATGTAGTTATTTTTATGCATTGTATTGTGTAATAATCCAAGATTTTACTAAATGCATTTCATTTAACAAACAATTATTTAGCATATTTTCCTTGACACAAAACTAAACCAATAGAATCCAAAATATATTTGATAATAAAATTATTATATTATTAAAACATATAGAATATATAAAGATATAAATAAATTATAAAATCACAATAAATAAGATTAAAAACATATAATTCATAAACAAATCATTTTTTCCATAAAATTTTATTTATTTATTTATTTATTATCTTTTAAAAATGAAATAATTCAATTTTAATTTTTTAATAAAATAAAAATAGCATTAGAATATATATTTTCAATTTTATCTTAGTATGTAATTTATTGATTTTTTATCAAATAGTTCATTTTTAGATAAATAGTGAATAATATCGTTTGTTAAAAAATTATATGTTTTTAGTCATTATCAATTGTACAATGGAATAAGAGATTATAAAAACTATTAATTATTAATATATTATTTATGGAATAAAAATACATATTTTCAATAATAAAACCAATGTTTATAATTTTATAAACATAATTCATATTTTCCAATAAATTAAGCAATTTTAGTTCTATACTTTTACTTAATTATTATTTCTGTAAAATTTAAGTCGGTATTTATTTTAAATAAAAGGTCATAAAAAATAGTTAATATAAAACAATTATCATGAAAATCTAATGAATTTTTAATTTATTCTGTATATAATGATTATGCTTAAAAATTCTTTAATGGTAAAAAATTATTTTTATGTTTCATGTGGACTATGTTTCAAAATGAATTATTCATACGCATTTAAATTTTATATGAAAAAATTGATTAATAATTAGAAAAAAGTATGGGGAAATTATGTAATAATTTCCATATTTTTTATTAATTAAAAGATAGTTACATAGTTAAATAACTGGTTACCACCATGAAACCAAAAAACAGTAAAACAGAAAATTTAAAGACTAAAGAACATAAAAAATGTTTAAAATATGGGATTAAATAAATGTCTAGGTAATTTTGGATTTTATTTCATCCTTCACTAAATAATTATCAATTTTGGTGTCTTATTGTTGTTTGAAACATATGATTTATTAATATTAGTATGGAATATTTATAGAAAACCCATATTCAATCATTATTAAAGGGTCATCTCAAAACCACTTCAAGGCCACTAAATTAATTGTTCACACAAAATAAACTCTACATAATAATGTAAAATTATATCAAAAAAATTATTCGACCTATAGTAATAAGAGACTATCTTAAGACCACTATTACTAAGAAATATTTCAGGGAAAAATAGAAAATGCATTAACATGTGTTCTACTTTTTAATAAGTTATTTTTTATTATATCTTACAATCGGAAATATAATTTTATATTTCATATATAATGAAATTTGTTTTTTTATACATATTATTATAGGCTAATGGAATTACTAATAAGTAGTTATCACTATTTATATTAAGAAACAAGAAATTATCATTCGTAAATTATGTGTAACAATTTTTCATTCAAGTAATGAAATAAAATTTCTACAAACTCTCTTCCTGAAATATGAAATTGAGATTTATGAAATAATTTTAAATTTATTATATAATTTGTTTTAATAGTACTGATATTATAACCCTCCTTACATCCGTAAAATTCTTTGGAAAATGTAAATGATAACCTTACATTGTGTGTACTACCACCTCAACGATGTAACAAACATTGTTTTTCATATAGTTCATTTATTATCTACTATTACCAAATATAATGTGGTTAAAAATATCAAAAGTATCTATATTGTATCATTATTTTTCTATAATAGATATAACATAAAAATCCCTTTCATAATCATAATCATCCATTAATTATGGAATGTTTAATATTGGGTTGGTCTGACCACATTCTAGAACAATTCTATCGAATAATGTCATAGAGGAAAATAAGATCATTATTACTAATAATAAATTATATAAATAAGGAAATTGTGATTTTATATTTGGTATTAAATTATGATATAAATTTTATACTCATAAATATTGATACCGATGTTGGTTCACTATAAATTACTGAAACATGCTAATCCCAAAAACCATCATTAATAATCAAAACCCAAACCTACATATAATGAAATTATAAAATATTAACTAATTAAAAAATAAACAATTATGGTTCCTTATATTATTTTTGAATGATTATCATTGGGATATTAATGAATAACAATATATTTTTCAAGAAAGTAGTTCAACATGATATGTATTACTCACACCCTATAAGGATAATAAATAAAAAAACTAATATATGTAGAGATAATTGATATAAAGAAAGACTATAAAAACATTTAAACATGAATGATTTTATGAAATATGTTTTTGGTAATTTTATGATTGGAATAGTAGATGTTATATTGTGATCGACAAGTATCAACTTTTTCTTCATCTCATTTTCAATTGCATAGGAAATGTGTAATATTTTGAACCATTATTTCTATTATATGGTGTATTGACATCCGTATTTTATTCTAATACATAAATTACATCCATTAAAGTTTTTTAAATACTTATTTACAATAAACTTGTTAATATTTTTTTATTCTAACATAACCAATAACAAATCGGTTTCATCAAATCAATTTATGATGTGTATTGTCATAATATTTATTAATAGAGTATAATTATCATGTTTTAATTGATCCCTGCAATTCCAATATATGTGTATATATATATATTCCACCTATACTCTTAATATATTAAATCTCAACATCAATAACCACTTCTTTTATAGATATTTTTGCAAAATAAATGTACAATGTTCGTATGAATAACTATTATTCATACCAATTAATAATCTATTACATGTTGGTATTTTTACTATCAAAAGTGTTTTATTTATTGGTATAAATTTATCATTTTTATATAATATTATTCATATCTTTTATTATATTTTTTAGGAAATTTATTCCTTTAAATTTTTCGTTGATGTGCTTTTTCAATTAAATATATGAAAAGAATAATATAAAATGAATTTTTTACAACTCCAAATTTATTCACTTGGTATGTTATTAAATTCAATGATCAATTTCTTCATAATTCATTATATTATAGATTTAAAAATTAATATCCCTCCATTATCAAATTTTTTTTCTAATGTAATTTTAAACTCATCATTTATAATAAGATATTAATGTTTTTTGAATGCATTTGTATTTCCTCTAATATTATTCATTTATGTTTTAACTATATTGATGTGATGTTTTGATCACCATATATATATATGTATATATTACATTTATATTATTCAGTTTCTTAAAAGTATATTTTTAATATCTTATTATTTATTAAGATCACATAAAGTTACTTCTTTGAAATGATTAATAAATATACTTTTTTCCTTGGGTTCATTAATATATGATAATGATTTGATTTATGATGTGAACGTATGTATATATGATAATGGGTGGGGTCCAATGTCTCACTATAATTACTTAGTTTATCTTTACAACTCATGGGATACATTGGCATTTATATATTATATTTTTCACATTGGCATGGGAATTCTAATATGTTTTACCATTTTAGCTATAGATAAAATCACATTATTTATATAGGTGTGTACTTAATGAGTTTTCTAGAAAATGTATTCTAATTTTCATGGTTTTTTAACATTTTTATTTTGTTTTATGAGATATATAACATTTTAAGGTTGGATTTCACTTTAATGATATGAAAATTTTCTTATTTCGCCTTATTTATTATGTATTTTACATTTTAATTTCATACTAATTTTTTTATGACTATTGAGATGTATTTTAGAATATGTATTAACTTTTATTCTTCTATAAGGATAATTTCATGATATAATGTTTCTATATTATGTTTAATGATCATCAAAAATATTTTAATTATCATTTATTAAGATATTTATCCTTGTCCATAAGTTCTCATTCAGGGGTGTAATCTGACAGATATTGATATATTTTTCCCATTACGGACCATTTTATCCCAATGCATTATTATGTTTCAATACCCAAAGTTATAAAGTTGATAATATCAATTGATATTTCAAGAAGGATCTACAGGAGAATTATTATGTATAATTTTTATAATTCATAAAATATAAGTTGGTTATTTAACAAATATCAATGATTCTAAACATTTTGGTCAATGGGTTGTTCTCATATTAGGGATATACTATTTAAATCATGATATTAATATATTATTTATTTTATGATTCACATGTATTAAATTATTAAACCTTTTTAATAATAAATTCCCTTGATAAATTTTGTGTCTAGGTAAGTCATAAATACCCTGTAGGAACTCAGTCTAGTCAGAAAAATGTATGCTCTAGATAATGTGGATTTTTATCAAGGAATACGAGTCTGTATTTCACAATATCATGAGGATAGAAATGGATAAACCAGGACCAAACTATATCAAAAATGGTACATGGTGGATGAACTATTCCAATCAATGATCCTTGGGATAATGAGATACCATCCAAGGTGTATGATCCATCAATGTTACCATTATTGATTTCATAACCTTGTGTCATCATGTATCTAAAAAAATCCATACCTATGTAGCACATACTCTTGTGTAAATCCCACTCATGATCTACATGTTCCTTTTAAGTATTAAAGGACTCTTATAAATAATAATACATATTCATTGTATCATTAATTAACTGAACTAGATATCTATAAAGAGAAAATACTCTTCAGAATTATCGTTGCATATTCTCCATCCTTTTCCATATGAGAAATATTCTTGATTTTTCTAGTCATCATTCGCTGTCTAATAATTATCTATGGGTAATAATATTTTAGTTATAGAAAACCTCGAGTTAAGCCCCAAAATATCCATGTTTATCATAAGCAAGTGATGCTCCTTCCACTATGTGTAATCCCTAAATGTTATTTATTCACCTGGTTCAATAATTAGGTTCGACATGATGGACATGCATGTGTAAGGACCACAAAATAAAATTATTTTGATCCATTAACCATAGATAAGTCCTATTTTTAAAATGTAAAACTATATAATGATATCCTAGTAACATCATTTACAACTCTATGTTAGAATTCTCATCACATTATGTTAATCTAAATGGTGAAGGTCCCTTCTCATTTCATTAAATTTTGAAACTTTAACTTCATATTATTTGATTCTTATTTCTTTAGGCTATATTGGATTCCACCATGAGGTTCAAGATAAACATTATAATAATTTATATACATCCATGTTATGATATATTTCCCATAAAGATAGATGTTCATACTCACTCGACCATCTTCCCTCCAAGCCATATTTTAATTTCTTTGGGGATGATTCCCCTTGATATCATCTTAATAGTGTCATATTTCTCATGAAATTAACTACATTTTTTCCCTCTAAAATATATTCCCCATGAGCCCCGACAAACATTCAGTAGATCTATATTCCCTAAGACCCATTCACATTGGGTCATATTCTTGATGAGATCATATTTAGCTTAGTTAACAATGTTACCATGATCCAAAGAACCAAAATACCTCACAAGGATATGTTATATATTAAATAAAATTACCCCCAATATCCTATAAATATTTTGTGGTATACCAGAATGGTTTAATGAAGATAATGTTATAGAAAAAATGTTACTAGGTAACATTCTCCTAGATTTCTATTTTTATTGATAGTATACCACTCTCAGGTAGTCATGTCTACATAACTGTAAAAGGTACCATGTTGGTCATTGTTAAATGAACATTATATGTATGAATTTTCAAATAACGTGGAGTTGAAAAACATTGGATCCTTTTCCCATTATATGGATTTTTAGAAATCCCTCCACATGTGCCTAATCCAAACACCCCAATCACATTCCACAACACTTTATAATAATGAAATCATGAACACCTAGCTATATGAATTTAAAAAATATCATAATTGTCTAAAAATTTATATATGGAGGGTTTCCAATATATGAACAAGTGTTGTTGTTGAAATATATTTTGTAATACAAACATATGATACAATAATTTTATATCACATAATATATAATGATATTTAATGTTTCACATTTCTGATAACTTTTTTGGTGAAAACTGGACACAAATAAAGATTTTGAAGGGATTTATGAACATATATAAACTATTTAATAGATTTTTTGTATAATATAATTCACCCAAATTGGGTATGATGAGCCCATCCTCCCATACTCTTTTCGAAACCTAATTCCATGTATTAATTGGTAATGTAATAGAGACCACCTATTTTTTGGAATTAAGGAGCACATTGACTTAAAATGCCCATGGTCTATATTTGAATTAAAGTTTCCCTTAAAAAGGTCAAAATATGTGAATAATTTACCTTGAGAATCTAATAAATATACATTATTCTATATGTGATATTGTAAAATGTGGTTTCATTTTTATTTTTGTTGATTAATATAGAATATTTGTGGGAATCTAGAAAAAACATCTTCAATCCAAATCCATTGTAGCATCACTACAAAAATTAAAAATTGTTTCAAATCCTATCTATGCTGACACATAATATTTGATTTTGTAGTGGCCTCTCCACAAAAGAATAGTACTAATACCAATAAAACACTTCCATTTTATAGTGATGAATATGTTATTCTAGGAGGATCACCTTAAGGTCCCTTTCCAGATGATTGAGTATATGTGTGATAGCTCAAGGATATAAAAACTTTTAATAATTACATTCTTGGAGAAGATATAGAGACATATATTTTTAATTTTCATAACTCTATGATCATTTAGATAATTTAACAAGATTTAAACAATGCATACCTCCCTTATCATACAAATTTTGTTCGAATGGTCAACTATTTACCCACCACTAACTAGGAGCATTCAAGGAGTTATTCAACAAACATCCACATGGACCATTAAATCCACATGACACTAGTTCATTATATATACACTAAAAAAGTTTTTCAAGAAACCCATTATTTGGAAACTCTAAGCAGCCATTCATGGAGCTGGTGCCACTAGGGGATGTAGACTTGCTAAAATAAAGAAGTGACTCATATTTCTATCCCTCATAAAATGAAGACCATATAAACATCGTAATGAAAAATATATATTGGTAAATATTTCAAGCATATACAAAGAAGACCGAATTGCATATACTATATAATTTTAGAGAACTATGGCAATATATTCCTAATTTTAACATGGAGGTATCCCATACTTTTTACCCCATATATTAAACACTACATTATATCCCAATGAAAATATTTAGATATAACTATTATCATATTCCCACTCCCATTGAATAGTGGGTTTATATACCCATTATAATGTCGCTCCAACATAATCTAGTTCTAATGTAAGTGTAATATTATATCCCTACCGACATATGAAGAACCTTCTTTCATATTCCAATAGATAGAGATAATGAAATCTAGTATTTTTCGGCTTCTGTTATGGTGAATACCGATATACCTTCCTCGCTTAATGAGTATATTGCTCATTAACATATCATAGAGTATTATTAAGACTGGGAGCATATTCTCTCACCCATTCAATATTATAATCAACAAATTCATGAAATTAATTTTTATTAAGACCATGATTGTATCCCCAATCCAATGGGATCTTATTTGTATTTTTTCTGTAACCACTTCAAGGGATCACCATATCACTACCAATAATAAATGATATCCTGTACATATGTCGGTTGACGCTAAATAATAGTTTAATATTATTACACCTACAAGAATATATCAAAATTTATTTTTAATAACATCATGTATGTATAGTATCAATTCCTAAGTGATTAAATCTCACTAAGATATTCTGATGGATCCCACTAAAGTTCAAGATCATATACTTTTACTCAAATGGGGGGTTTGTTAGCATATTTTTAAGGTAAAGTAATACGAAAAAATTATATAATTTTTTAAACTCATACTATTGAACTATGTTGTCATATTTTTTTATCATATACAGAAATATATCATAATCTTTTGAAAATGGTCAGGATGCCAAGGGTGGTTATTATGAGAATGTTTGTTTCCTGAATTATGTAAATCCAACAATCAATGTCTTTTCCCTATTCATCTAATCAAAACAATTTAGATTGTCTCATATAGGGAAATATATAAATATATCTCCCACATGTCCCCAATATAATAAATTATTATATCCTCAAGGCATGGCAATTCTTCTCAATAGTATCCCAAGAATCCCTTGTCTCCTCATTGACAATGGATAATGGATATGGAAATAGTTGTGTTCCCCATTATATAAATGTATTTAAAAAATAGGTTCTCCAAAGGGTTGTAACCTAGAATAATATATTAATATAGTTAATATTGATTTTTATGAAAAATTTATATATACCATAGGTCCCCCTATATTTAAATATCAATCAAAAAATGAAATCCTCCTCACAATGGAGAATGTAAAAATAAAAAATCTTTTCCTCCCTAATGAATTCATGATTAATGTCATCCAAATAATTGAATATCACATTTAAAATATGATTGTCACCTTATCCTTAAATAATTAATAATGTCCTCATATTGCGATGAGGTTGAGATTCCATGGTCAATAAATCCATGTTCTATGTGTTGAATAAATGGAATCTCATCTCATCCATGGGACAGTCTAGGGTGATGTTAGACATCATCACCTCCACTATATCACCCAACCTCTGATACAACCATAGAGATCCAAAATTAGTAGTGTTACACTAAAAAGGTGATGTGTGATGTTACATTTATAGTCATATTAGTTAAATTAGTCAATATTTTATTTTGAGTAAAATAACACTATCATGTGAAAAGAATTATTCTAAGGAAATATATCTTTGTTATCCTGACACAAATATACCACCATGTTTGAAATCATGAGTACATTGAAAGTGGAATGAATATAATATTTTCATTTTAATACATGAGGAATACTCCTTTATTTCAAGAAGAATATAATTTAATCCATGGATTATACCAATAATATTAAGGTGGTAAGAATAGTCTTACCCTAATTTTATATAGTTTCCCACTTAGTTCTAGGGAATTTTCTGTCACAACATATGTTTGGAGAAAAAAAAGTATACCAATTTCATTAGTATGAGGGGACTATGTTAGATATTCATATATGAATTTGTAGTTATTTAAATCAGTTTTTAGGGATAATATGAAGCCTTCTACATCATCCCACCTATGGGATATTCTAGTTCATCATGAAGTGAATCTTCTAATTTTCTCACATTTAGTGTAATTTTATTCCACATATTTTTATATTCTATTTTTAATGTCATGTATTTACCTACCAAAATAAAGGTCTTGAAAAAATATACTCAATATGATAGTTCCATTGATTCTATCCTTCCTTAGATATCCAAGAATATTTATCACACCTCACACATCAGGTATGAAAAGATAACGGGCATACATAACACTTTATTTTGGATAATTTCATGTTGAAAAAAATCAATACACCCAATATATTCAATGATGAAGGAATAAAAAATCAATTATTTCACAATAGTTACTACTTTAACAACAATAAAAGAAAAATATAACCTTTTGTGATTGGTTAATTTTTAGCACCACCATAACCATATTAGATCCTCGAAACCAAATAGCTATAAGAAGAGATAATGGAAGAACAATTTAAACCACAATATATATAGAAAGGGGGATTTTTATTACATCTCCCTAATCAGAAAACGAAATATGCCATCATTTTTCTTAGGGTGGTACTAAAAGGTGTATCATAGTAGTTCCCCCTATTATGTGATCCACTCATTTTATATGGGTAGAGCTTGGTGAATGTAATTAAATTTCTTTCATTGTAGCCATAAGTCAATTACAATAGCTAAATACTTGTTGGATCCATATTATACAATGTTAAAAAAAGATTATAAATATCACGAATGATAATGATATACCATTGTATGTTATTATGAATATGATTCATCCCCTTACACGTAAGTGAACAATGATGAAATAAATCTTATTGTTTATTCAGCATCAGTTAACATAACTGGTGTCACTATTGTGGTTAACTATGAGATATAACCTTACATAATAGGATATGATGAAAATAAAAATACACAAAATATGGTCCGTAGTGATAAAAATTTTGTATATACATAGAGAAGGAGCTAAACTCAGAATATAGGAGTCCTAACAAATACATAGGTATCTTGGGCATAACATTCATTACATAAAGATATATGGATCAGTACAGCCCTATCCACTACCCAACCATAGGAAAAAGTGAAATCTGCTTCTTCTATGGACTTATTTACTTAATATGTAATTGATATACATGAAATAATTTTAATACTTAAATTATTAGGGAAAATAATCAAGAAGAGTAAAATTTTCATGTAGTGTACAATGCATATCTTGTGGTACATGTTAAAATTGAATGAATAACTCACCTATTAATAAAAGAGTGTAATCACCCATTAATGTCCAGTTCTACCACATTTCATTTTTTTTAATTGGTTAATGAATAATAATATGAATTTAATTTATTATGTACTCGAACACTATTCTAACCAATATACCGTATACTCTCACAAATAAGATATCGATAGGTCGAATTGGTAGAATGATCGTTGGATTCTCCTCCCATTGTCCCTCCATGGGAATTCATGTTGTATGTGTTTCCATAACATTAATGTTGCATTATTAAGTCCCTCAATACCTTTATGGAAGCTAGTAAGTATTGAATTACACTATTACAGCTAGAGTAAAATCTATACTACAATAGGGTTGATGCTACCCCTCTACCATCTAATTCTTGGATCATAATTATGGAATTAGAATCTCAGTAAAATAATTGAAAAAATTCATTTAGGTATGTGGTCCCATGATGCGAAAATTAGAGCATCATGTATAAAAAATCTCATATTCATGGGCAAACCCATTAAAAGACATGATTTTATTTGGTATAGTTAATTACTATCAATATTTCTCTATAACATTTATTTTCATTGATGATGTTTCTATTAAAAAAATTCATACAAGATAAGTAGACTATCCTTTACCAATCACATTGAAATATTGTCAAAATGAGATGGTTGTAGAATTTAACTTCATATGGGAGGTACTAACTTACAGTTTTGATATATAGCTTCCTCAAGAGAAGTTGTTAGATATATGAATCAATAATCTCCCCAACAAGATGAAATCACCATGCAGTCTACTAATATGACATGAAAGATTATGGGAGATCACAACCATGGAACAAAACATGGAGTATTATATTCAATGTACCCATGCCAAATATTATCAAATTATGTTTTGGAAAAGAAATAATCTTAGTGGATTAATGTCTATAACTCTTTAGAGTATTCTTACAAAAATAATTTCATAGGTTACCAACTCATGAAATATGTTGTGGAACCTCACCCTCATGAATGAATCAATAATATAACTAAAATCATTATATAAATAGGTTGAAAAAGAACTAATATTTTGTGGATTGGATGAATAATGATAATTCATTTCGAAAGGTGTATTTTCTAGGATACATCCTTATAGTAATCGAAAATAACCTATTAAAATTAAAAGAAAATAAAAAACTAGTTGATGTATATCAAAATTAATGTCCATATTAGCTTAAAATATATTTAATTTTGGGGGAAAATATTCAATAATTCTTCATCTTCAAGGATATACTATATTTTTTTGGCTCAGGGTAGGTCATGTTGTGAAATATTGTGTCACAAGTGTCCCATATTTCATTAGCTCCACAAAAATAAGAGGGAAGATTAAAAATTTTCTAATCATGTGAATACATAATTTTGGTGATTATATGATTATAAATTTAGTAAACCAAGATAATTTCATGCTTAGGGAATTACTGAATCACCTAATTGAAATCCATTCCACCCATGTAATAGAGAACATGTCAATATCATTTTAACATATTCCATGAATCAGAGTAGTGATTTCCAATAAAATAATACATAGTAGAAAAAATCATAACTGGAACATTATATAATCTAGATTCTAATATTATTCATAACCCGAACATAGGAAGATAAAAAATATCCAATGATATGGTTAAATATATATTCCCCATAAAATTAAATCCACTTTATATAAAGAATATCATTACATTCTGTTCAATGTTATCAAACTAAAATACACCCTTCTTCTGATATAGAGGAAATTAATCCACCTGAACAACTGATAAATAAGTGGGGATGAGTCCGTAGAGGTATTGGAGGTACCAAGAGATGAGAGATAAATAGATCATAATATTTTAGTTTAATTTCTAGTAATAATATATGCGTTAATGAATCCCAAATAGAGTCCCTCTAACTATCCCAAATAGAGAATAAATTTGATATTTAATCATCCATGGGTCACTTTCAAACAATTATTCAATAGGATTTACTTTATGGAATTCAATTATACAATCAATTTAATCATACTTGAGGGCCACTTATGTCCAACTAGTGATCCCTATGAACACCAATTATTTTTATTAATAGAATGGGTTACCAACATCATTAATAATGACTTATGATCCATAGGGTTTCTAAAATTCATAAGATAGGATGTGTAATGCATTAATATAGAAATATGACATACCAATGTAATTAACAAAAATATATAATATTATCTATATTTTGGAAACTCATTAACTCTCATTATATATCAAATAGTCTCTAATTGAGCCCCATTGCATCCATTAAGAGTTTGAGGATGATTTATTTATAGCACAATAAATTTATATAGGGATTAGACAAAATAAATTTCTTGAAAATATTTCCATCATGAAGAATGATATATAAACAAAAATAGCTACACATATAAGGAAAATGAGTAAATCTTGAGAAATCAATGGTATCTATGTTTATCATGATTCTATTGTAGATTATTCTCAGAACATTATTATATTGATCTAAAACCTTCTCGAATTCATTAATAGTTAAGTTGAAAAAATACCCTCTTCCATAAAGATTAAAGGATATGAAAAGTGTGTGGAAGAATAACATAGGAGAATCAAAATCATATCCCTGTTTTGTTTCCTTGTATAAAGATCCAAATTAATGGTGGTATACTAGGAAAAATACTTTCAAATCCTTTAATAGAAGATATGGAACACTAATATTATTTACTGACATTATCATACTAGCAGAGCCTCATGTACTCAATTAGTGGGTATGTAAGAGTGTTGAATTGAGATATAAATATATTAACACCATAAAAATCCCAATATATAAACATAAAAATATATAAAATGGAGTGAATGTTGCGTATTATTGAAAAATACATCTAGATAATTTCCTCTGATTTCCTGGAGGCTTTCCCTATTAGACCATGGAATGATATCATTAGAGATTATTTGTTTCCCATCAATAATATTTATGGAAAAACAATTGATGTATAAGGTTTGGGTATTAATCATAAAATAAGGAAACATGAGTATGGGGAATATTTTACCACATATGTTTTATATTTTTTTGATGAAAACATTATATATACCAGTGGCATGTTATTAGAATGAAGAAAATCACATCCAAAATGAAAATGAACCATGGTAATCCTTAAGATCTAAATATTCCATCATACTAAAATTTTATATACTTAATGATGATTCCATAGAGCCAAAAAACACCCCACATCACCCCCATAAATATTATGACACTGTTGAATCATCAAAAACTTATTATACTCAGGAGAAATGAGGTAATATTCATGATTCATTAAGTAATTATTTCTATACATCAACACCCATAGTGTCTAAGGACACATCTATTCCATCCGTATGAGATTAAAATATACCAATATCTTCTAAAGGTCCCAATATTATCAAAAAATATATATTTAATGATGACCCATTAATTTCCCTTGATAGTATAGAAGTAGAATAATTGGACCTTTTGGATGACCCCGTATTATTTAAGAAAGGTATCTCTACTACCATAATAATATTGGCGTATAAAAATTGGTATAAAATAGGAACAAGCCCTATATATAATGATTCAATATTGTCCAATTAAGGATAGGGTACGTTTATCTTCTTCCCAAAATAGAACTAAAACATCATTTCATGAAATATATAAAAATATTTGGATATGATCCCCATGTTACTAAACCCAACTTTTATTTTAAAAATAATCACAGAGATTTTGAGAAGGAATCCATGAAAATGAATATTACATTTTCTTCTAATGATAAAAAAATAGTTGAAAGGATCATCAAAACAAAATTTATTTGAGATTACCAATACACAAAATGGATTTAAAAGATTATTAACTTTAGGAAAAAGATTGTTAAAATTGAGGTTTACATTGGGTTTTTTTATTAACCAGCATTTTTTGATTGATTAATTTTGAATCCATGTTATTAAAATGATGATCGGTGAAACTACTGACTATCATGAGCTATCATGAACTCTCATTCATTCCAGAATACATAGACTATGACAAGATATAGATTACCACTGATGAAGTGGACAAAACTTCTATCATGGCACCACATTCTGTATATTTATATCAAGTGATTACTTTTGGACTAAAGAATGTTAAAATTATATATCAAGGAGTTATATACCATGCCTTCAATCTAATTATTGGTTAAATATAAGTAAAATATGTGTATGTTTTTTTGATCATGTATCAATAATTTTTGGACAATATTCTAAATAAATAAATTAACTTCAACAAAATATTGACAAATAGATTGTAGTTAAGACCTCATGAAACTCACAATCGATGTAACATTACTAATATTTCGAACATCCATTGTACAACATCGTTGTATTCATTTTATCTTTTATAATACAAGTAAAGTCCATGATATTCATCGACTATATAATTTTAAGATGGTGAGGGAACTCTAGATTCATCTTCACTCTATCATATTTTTCATAAAAAATCTTATTGGAAAGTACATACCCTTTACATGAATCATGTTGCAATGAGTCACAAACCAATGGGATAAGGATTGTTATAAATATTTGGATGTTTTCTTAAATTACCTCTCATTCCATCTAGTTATAACATCTATAGTGGATAGTAACCCTCTCATCCTTTTTGTGATTACCCAATAATGATTGATCAACACACTCCATGTTCAAAATAATGATCATGAATGGTATAACTACTTCTATTGACTAATTAGAACCATTTTAGAAGATGAGGTAATATAGTCTCACATCAAGAAGATTAATATTCCACTACATTTTATATTACAAAATATTATTTAATACCTAGAGAATAAATATTTCCATTTTGTTTCCTATATATTACAAATCAAATAAATCCACAGTCACATCATATTAACCATGCACCTAGAATAGTGATAATATATCCTGTAGAAGTTTGAAATTAAGATCATGTATTAGAAGGGAATGAGAGACCAGGAATTTGAAATCATCCACAAAGAACACCCAATCCCAGAAATATCACTACTATATACAGAACTCCAAGACTTATGGTTTTTATCTATTCATGTAAATTCTTTTGAATCGGTTATATACTTTGATGGGTTTCTTGAAGTATAATATGAAGATGGATGGATAATATAAAACATAATTGATATTCTATGGGAATTTCTATAATCCTGTCAATTAAAATGGTTTTCCTATTTTCCATCCAAAAAAATGAGGGATTAACCAGCAATGATGTAGAATAGCATACTATCATCATAGGATATAGATTATTTCCTAATGTTCCATAAACATGATTAAATACCATATGTGATTAAAAGTCCATGATTACGTTTATTGATGGTAAATATTCCATTTGGATAAGAGATTTGAAATATATTCATAATTACATATAAGGTTAGATTGGCCACTAATGTTAGGTAATTTTCATTACATTTGGAAGAATCCTCATAAATTTATTTTTTCATAAAATCCTTAGAAAATTTATTTCAAAATTTGAACATAATTTCTCATCATATGTGATATTAATATTTTAATTGTATCATATTTATCCACATTAACAATCATATTTGAGAATAAATTATTTTTATTATTTGAATTTGATATTTCAAAAAAAAAATTATCACAATTTTTAGTAATGTATTTCTTTCAGGATCAATGGATCAATCTTATTTAATGTTGAATATTTTTTCTCCATGAATTTAACTATTTATAGATAACAAAAAACTTGCCTTAGTTTTATTATGTTGTTGTTGAGACCACAATTCCTGACTAATTAATCTAAGATTTATTGTATATATAGTAAATTGTTGGTTTCATTTAATTAAATAGTGGAAAAATAAAATTTGGAAATTTTCGCACTGCTATTGGTGTCCCAAGTTAATGATTAAATTATTGGATTGATCTGAAGGCCCATAACATCCTACCACCACTATGATCATAAAATATTATGGGATGATTTAATTGTAGTGAAATGATTATATATATTATACAAAATCTCTATGAAAATTTTTCCCTTCTATGACCTTTCCAAAATTAGATTTAAGAACTGTAGATTTTTCATGTTAATTAGGGGGATGAATCTTGTCTAATTTCTTTGTTCATAGTTGAAATTTAAAATTTCCATTTCCATTTTTTACCATTTACAGTTATTATTAATTAAGATGATATTAAATGATGTGCCCATATCCCTAGATTGAAATAATTCCTATTTAAATTTTTGGTGTTGAAGGTATTATGAGTTGTTTTTTTTTGTATTCAATTGTAAGGTTGCACTATCATCTTTTAATAGCATCATCAATTTTTAGAATTTAATTATTTCAGATCACCTTAGTTTATTTATAAAAATTATTATACTTATCACATTATATGTTAATTTTTAAAACATTTATATGGTTTTCATAAGGTTGGAATTTATTCAAAACCAATATTTGTTAAATTCTCTACATAATAGTAATGTGTTTATTATTTCACAATTTCTCACTTCTTCAAGTGTTCATCAATAAATCGACTATAATCATCCATTAAGAGGCTAGAATTAATTCAACGGTAAAATTTTCATGGGTGGATCCAAGGTATTTATGTGGAATTTAATATGATTTTATTCTTTGTGATTAAAATATATAACGAATTCATTAATTTTGTATCACTATTTAATGATTCATTTTCTATATCATCTTCACCGACTATAATTATTATTAATTTTGAGTTAAAGTGATATCTAGTTCCCTAAATTGAAAATTAAAGTTATATTTTTAGTGAATTGGTTGTTATACATGGAATTGAATATGGATTAAATAGGTTAACTATGGTGAGGGGACTAATTTAATTTATTGGATGCTTCTGAGTTAACGAGTCAAAACCCCCTAAACAATATTTTCTATATAACTAAAGTGATAATATAAAATTAAATTCTATGAATTGATTATTTAAACATAAATATTTATTAGTTTTTTCTAATTTTTTTAAATAAGGTAATTAAGAAAAAAAATACAATAAATCTAAATAGACGGCCACACCAAATCTCAAACCCCCAAAAACATTGACTATGTTGAGCTTACATCATTGGTCATGGTGACATTTACCCATGCTTATACTATAATAAACACATTTCACATTAGGGTAAATATGGATGAGTTTATAATTTGGAATATTTCTATGAACCATGGGTTTTTATACTAGTGGATCAAATCTTATCCTCACCCCACATATATGTTGTCACAGCCGATTTCACTTCTATTAATGTAATTTTGAATAAATAAAAACATTGTAAACTATCCCAACATTTAACGCCCCACACCATGTGTGGTGTAAAATTTCAATCCTTGATCTTGTTGGTTGGTCAATCACAAACCAATCATCCACATTGTATTAACATAAATTTTTCAACAAACATTCCAAAATATAATGAGTAATGATCCAAAAAAGGCCACTCTGAAAATCCTAATGTAAAATTTCAACAAACTAGTTATCCTCATATAATAGCCCTTCTGGATTAACACATTTTCCATCCAGATACCGAGCCATTACTTAAAAAAACCAACAAATATATAGAATGTTTCATTAGTATTAATCCTTAATATTTGAACTGCAAATCATTAAAACAATTATGGAACCCATACCCACATAAATTATCCCATCCTCAAAATTGATATGATAATCTTGTTACTCAAAATCTTTAAGTGAAAAAAACCCATACTGTGATAATTTTCATGAGTAAGATAACAAAATAATGACTTGAGGAACTAATTTTCAAACCCTTAGAGTCATAAAACTAAATATAAAATAGAAATCAACCAAAATTTGTATATGAGTAAAATGCGACATGTATAATGAGCTGAATTTAATTGGGAATATTGAAATTCATCTTGAGGAAGATGAGGAGACTATTAGTGAGTATTTCAATATAATTTAATTCGATTTTTATATTATTTATAGGAATATTTGACATAATGGATTTAGTTTACCAATGGTTATAAATTTTTATTTTTCATAACAAAACATAACTAAACCATTTTGGAAAATATTAAACTATATGTTTGTAACAACCCCTAACACTGAAATTAGAAATTCTAGGGTCGAGTGATATTTCTGTAATGAATGCATTCATTATAAATATTCTATAGGGGAATTATATTTTTTATTAAAATTTATAATATGATTTAAGAAATTTAAATCCACCCAAAAATAATTATTGAGTTACATTCATCCCAACTCAGTTATTGTATCATAAGGGTTAACCACGACCTTTCATTTTTCATTCATTCTTCCCATGATACCACCAAACCCTTAGTGATTCAAAATGTATCTGAATAGTGAATGGGGAAATTAGTTCAACCATATATTTTATTATTTGTATTATACCATTGATTAGGAAATATGTGTTTATTCTAATTAAATTCTAAAACCAGCCTCTTAACCCAATATAGACTCAATAAAATTATAATGAAAGCGGGGTAAAATTTGATCCCTGGAATATTGATTGTTAGTATTGAGTAATTGCAGAGGGGGAGTTATGTAAAAAAATATGACTGTAACTAAGTTATTTTTGGGAGGCAACATAACCTATTTTTTCCCATGACTTAAAAATTAATATAATTCTTTCTTAATCCATTTTCTAGTTTTTGGTGGTTTTTTAGTTAAGGGAAACCAGTGGAGTTTCAGCTATGATAAAATGGTGTTGGGGTATGTGATTCAAAATATGATGATGTTTTTTTATTTCATTGGAACCACATTTAATCAAGGGTTTAATCTCAACATTCATTCATCCCCAAGGACTCTATATTTGACATGAGTCCAATGTGATCAATTCCTTGTAGTAGGGTCTTAATATTAAATATAGGTTACTTTATTATATTATTTCATTTCAAATTTAATTATCACTCTATTTTTATAATTATAAACTCTATATTATCTTATAATTCCTTACTGTAGGTAGTGAAATTATATGTTACTTGGGGAGTGACAAGCATACCTTTATTATGAATGATAATAAAAAAGATCATATTTTATGCATATTTACATTTCATTATCCTCATAAGTGATAATTTATTTGTGAAACATTAAAATGAATTTAAAATGATTTTTAATTCCCAAATATTTATCATTATTCATGTTTAGGAGTATGTGAATAATTTTTATTGGAATGGCTGTATAATTTGATTTTTCACCATATACTTTTAATCAATTTAATACAAAATTCCCAATATACATCCATTGGATTATATTTTGTCTGTCTGATTTCATGGTTCAAATTATTTAAATAATAGGTTTAGGGGTCAAATTATGTTCCATTTGAGTATCAATCAAAAATATTGAAATAAAAATTATGTAAAAAAATTATCCCACAGAGTGAGATTTTTTCCTAATGTATGATGTTGTGAACATTGCGATTGTGAATATATAGTTTTATTTCCATGAATTTGGACTTATATATCTATTATATATCATGGAATTAATAAAATGTGTGGAATTCAATACTTGGAATAGTGAATCCTTATTTATATTGAATAGAGTGGTCCATTTCAACAAAATTGTCGGAAAAAATATAAAAACGAAAATAATACCAAAAAAATGAAAAAATTAATGATAACATGGTAAAACAATAGATACTCATCTTAAGGTAGAGGGTAATTATGACCTTTCCATTAAATTTATTTTCCCCTTGAATATGAAAATAATTACCATGACTTTTTTGATGCACATCACATATTTATGATTAATTGGATTTGAATTATGTGTAGTTGTGATTTAAAAAAATGAATGGTCTTGGTCTTGAATATTATTTTGTAGTTTGATTTTTATAAATTGATTTTATAGTATTTATAATTTTTTTTATGTGAGTTCCTAGTTTCAATCATTTAATTTTAAAATATTTTTAGGGACTTGGATTAAATTTTGGTCATTAGTAGTTTTCAAGGGAGTAGAAAATATGAAGTGGGGGTTCTGATTGGCCACTAAATATAAAAAACATTCCTTATATTTTAATGAATTTAGATTTATTTCATTATTATTAAAAGCTATGATATAATAATTTTTAAATCTAAATCATTTTCCATCATTTGTGAAATTCATGTTTGATGTCTATAAAATTTGGATTAATTAATAATTAACATGTGAAATAAATTATTTTCATTATATAAATTTGATTTATTAGGATATTATTAGGCATATTTTTTGGAAAATTTATTCTTTCAAGAAAAATGGGGGAATTATAATTTAATATAGAAATTGTTATCCATGGATCAATACATTTATAGACAGATAATATTCGACCACAAGACCATTATATAGATGTGGAGTTAAAATTTCAACCCAAACAAAGAAAAAATATGACACATAAATAGAGGTAATTATGTTGAGAATTTCATTAATCCATGACCAATGATAATTATGAATTTTTCATGTTTATCCTGGCATCCCATGGTGACATTTCAATAATGTGGTAGATTTCATGCTCAGTAATGTTTGATGTGAATTATAGTCATAAAATCGGAATGTGAAATAAAATTGGGATAAAATAATTTCATTTTTTAATTCCCATCGTTAATTAAATTTTACCTCATATAGCCTTTTCAAAAGATCCCTTATTAATTGTAAATTTTTAGCATAAAATATTGGGATGAATCTTGTCTTATTTTCGTTGTCAATGTTATGAAATCCAGTAAAACTTTTTTCCACCAACCATTTACTATCATAATTAATTATGTTGACATTAAAATATGGAATATTAACTCTTTTATCTATAGAAGACTAGTTTAGGTGGTTTTAGTGAAGGAATTATGAGTATAATTTTTTCTAGTTTTAATGTTATGCTTCTATTTTGTAATTTCATGTTCAACTTCTCTCATTTATGATATTTAGATCACATAGCTTCTTTTAAAAAAATTCTTATTATTATATTATTGAATTTTAATTCCAAAAAAGTTATTTTTTTCATAATTTGTGAATTTATTCATAACAACAATTGTGAAATTCTTCACACAATGGTAGAGTTTTTGTTATATTTTTTTTCAGTTCTTTACTTTTTCTTATATAATATTACTCTCATGTTACATTTAGATATTTGTATCAATAGAAGGACAATCCTTTAATGGGTTGAACCAAATGAGTTTTAGGGGGTTTTATTGGATTTCATTTCATATACATCAAACATGTATTCGATTCATTAAATTTTTAGTTTCAGTAATGATCTATTTTTTACTTTGTCTTCTCCCAATTTAAAGACTACACATTTTTAGTTCAAGTGAAATATATTTCTCGGGTGGGTCAAGAATGTGGTATTATATGTGTATTGGTGATAATACATGGAATTCCATTTGTATTGTATTGATTAATGATGTTGAGTTAACTTATCTCATTGAATATATTAATGTTGGATTAATGATCTGAATTTTATAAAAAAAATATACATCCAATCTAACTCAAGATAAAACCAATGATCAACTCAACTTTCATGAATATTTTGATTAAATATTTTCTATTTTGTTTTATTTATATTAATCAGACCATTTCATATTGAAAATCAAAAAATCCTAATAATTTCCCACTTCATAGCCAAAACCCACATCTTCAATGTGTTTCCCAAGGTTACTTCTCATTAATGTTTGAATTTGACACCTGGTAGTTATAAAAATACCACACATACCTATAGGTTAAATTTAGTTGAGTCCAATGGTTTATGTATGGCTTCTCTATGATTATACATTATCTCTCATTTTACACTAATAGAGTACCTAAACTAATGAATTACTTAATCAATCTATCATATAAATATATCTGGACCAGTATTAAATATTTATTTTTATCATGACCCTTAGGGATATCTCTCCACTATTTAGTAATTAAATATCATAAATAAGTACATTAAACACCATTGTCAGTTAATATGTGTTAATATCCACAACATCCATTATAACTATTATATGGTAGTCCTCCACAATAGACTATCTCCAAAGATTATTTTCTTCTATTGGATTGAGTGAGGAACATATTTGATAATGGGAAGTTAAATTAATACACTATGATGACTAAAAATTAATATAGATTCCTCAAAATATGAGTATTTGATGGTGTAATCATGATGTTCATTGATATAGGTTAATTATTTTACATTGATATGGAAGGACATAAATAAAAAAACAATACTCATCATTTTCAAACAATTAAATCCCATTTAACAAAAAATATTGAAATATATATACCACATATTACATAATACAGTATGATTTTCCCTTATAAATTAAATTATTTCTAGATATACTCAAATTTATTACGAGATCCACAATAGCAAGTATATACATCTAGATAATCTTGGTAATTATATATCATGGGAATAAATATCAAGGGTACATATCCCCCAATCAAAATAGGTTGTTCCTGCACTTCATTACTATTACTAACATCTTCTCCAAATAGACTTAGGATATATCTCCCAATGTATTTATAATAATGGTTGTTATAAAATTCTTGATGTTGAGATTCTTTGCAAGATTTAGTTTTAAATCATAACCATGCCTCCATGGGACAAGTTCCTCAAGACAAATGACAACCCTATCAAAAAGTAAGAAGAAGCCCCACCATAGTAAGGAAAAACAATACAATCAATGTCCAACTTCCCATTGCTGCTCAGCTAGCTGTCCTGTGTAAGGATTCACAGGACCAGTACCAATAGAAAACGTCATACCCTCTCAAATCATCCAAATTCGGATAGTGATGGAGAGGACAAAACTATCATCTCTCGACCTCATCTGATACACTCCCTTTTAAGTAAACTGGATGCAGTATCTCATTGAACAAGGCCACTGTAAGAAAATTCACAAAAATCAATCCAAAAAACCTCATCAATGCACAACAGCACACAAACCTTCAAAAAATCATAAAAAACAATGTTTCGTCCTCGAAAATAGTAGATCATCAAGTCTTCAATTTGACCAAAACTGTAGACAGACCACATGTGGAGCTCCCAAATCAACATTTCCACCAATTCCACCAAACCAAACTATAATGACCTTCCTCTGTAATACCACATCACAAAAATCCTTCATCCATGAAACCGCATCAAGGAAAAATCCGCAACCAAACTACCAGGCTCTATCACAAGCCGCAAAACCAAATCCAGAAAACCCAAAAATCGCAAAGCATAATCACAAATAGGAAAACATTATCGGAAATAAACAAGAAACAAAACAAAATCCCAAATTCATTCATGGGTATTGCGCAAACTAGTCCAGATCACGTCGTTTCCTTCACATACATGTCCGAAGACAACCTCACACCACCGCGCATAGTCTCAGCTGGCACAGACCAACACATCAATCCACAATAAGAGAAGTTCGATCATGACCACAGGCTCCACCACGCCGCCAGATGAAACCCTACCCATAGGAGAGAGGGTAGAGTGAAGAGAGGCTAGCAAACAGGGTATTCACGCTGGTCGTGCCCACAAAGAGATGCCACCCCTGATAGACTTCACCGTCGCGAGATCACCAAAGAGGATCAAGGAAAGAGTTCGATGCCAACCCGAAGCAGAGAAAATTGGTGGCGATAGGGGAAACCCTATCAAGAAGGCGCCCCTTACGGGCTCATCTTCCAACATATATAAATAATTACAAGATTTATTTTTTATCCTACAATATTGAGAGACAGTGTCATGAATTCCTGTTATTTTTAATTGAAATATATTTATTGTAAATAAAATATTTTTCCTAATCATTTATCCCACTATTGAAATGAAATTAATATATATATATATATGATTTAATATACTAAAAAAGATGATATTTAGTGTGAATAATTAATTTTCCTGGAAAACCCCTACATTGCTCTTTTGATTCTATGACCAGAACCAGTACAACTACACAATCAACCCCATATTCAATTGAATAAAGATGAAAGGTGGTCCTAAACATTTATGACCAACTTTTGTCACATTGTACCATGATTTAAAATGTTATCTAAATATAAATATTTTCTTATGTTACTCAAAGACTTCTGTAGAATTCATGATAAATGGATGTGCACACTGCTTATCTTGTAAGTCAATAAAAATTGAGTTTCATGAGTGTTAAATATGAATTCGAATATCCATTTTTTTATCAGAGGGGAAATGTCTTTAGAATTTATAATTACAAAGACACTCGATATTAGTCCTCCAACAATACATTACAAATGGGATGAGTGTTGTACCCCACACTCTTTGATTTTCATGATCACAATCACTTTCATATATGTTTAACTTTGTTTTTAAGTGTTGTGGATGATAGGCAAAAGATTGCCAAAGGATTGGCCCAAGAATGGACAAGAAATGGACTGAAATTCAGTCCACCGGCCAACCGGTGTGATAGCACCGGCCAGCCGGTGGAACTGGCAGAGGGATTGCCCACTGCCAGGTTCCACCGGTCGACCGGTGGCTCTGTCACCGGTCGACCTGTGGCACCCAGCCCAAATAGTATTTGCTACTGTCTTGCCACCGGCCAGCCGGTGGCTCCTCCACCGGTCGACCGGTAGAGCCTGGACAGAACAAGTCTCCCTTTTCCAAGGCATCGGCCAGCCGGTGGCCCTGCACCGGCCCGCCGGTAGCCCAGTCAAACTAGCCGTTGGCTTTGACCAGTCAACCATCTTTTGGCCTCCAACGGCTCCGAGGACTTCTCCAACGGCTCCGAAGCCTCCCCAAGGGTTCCATGCCTATAAATAAAGGCCAAGGAAGCCCCGGACACCTACCGGAACGATACGGAAGCCCACGGACACCTTGTTGATCATTTGGCGTACCTCCGGTGCATTCCTCCAAGGGAACCCCAAGTGCTCCATCCAATTCCACATTCAAGAGCACCCTCAAGAAGCTTGGGAGAGCACGCTACATCAGCTCCATCATCCAATTGGCGCCCAAGTCTTCCTCCAATACGGTTTTTATTTTATATTCATTTTGAGCTTTAAAATTGGGTTTGTGCCTACAAACCCCAAACCCTTTTCTCATCCCCCTTTCTTTTGGGTTCTCACACCACCATTAAGGTGTGAAGAGGTTTCTTCAAGCCTTTCTTTTTAAAAGGCTTGTGTTTCGGTGAGCTAGCCTTCACCCGTTAAAAAGGCTAGTGGGTTCTTGCTATACCATTAAAAGCAAGTGGGTTCTTGCTTAACCACCAAAAGCAAGCTGTAATAGGTCCTAGTGCTACCTCAAAGCCTAGTGGGTTTCTTGCTAAAACCATTGAAAAGCAAGCGGTAGGAATCTCTCAACGGTTGAGTTGGGAGCGGAGACGTAGGCCGGGTTTTGGCCGAACTCCGTTATCAATTTCTTGTGTGATTGCCTCCTTTATTTCCGCTTCATTCTTTACTTTGATTTTTATTTGTTAATCAATTTTTTAAAAGGCAATTCACCCCCTCTTGCCATCTTTCCCTTGCTTCTTCCGACCTAACAATTGGTATCAGAGGACGTATTTGAATAATTTCCTTACCGGTTTCAAATTAAAGATCCTATTTTTTGATGGCTTCTACCGCTTCTTCCTCTCAATCCCCCGAAGGACATTCTTTGGATCGTGCTCCATTCTTTGATGGAGCCGATTATAGTTTTTGGAAAACCCGCATGACCACTTTTTTAAAAAGTATTGGCTATCCTATTTTTAAAATTGTTATGCATGGTTTTACGCTCTCTTCTCCCGATGAGTCTAAATGGACCCCCGCCGACATTGCAAATTTCGAGCTTGATGGCAAAGCCATGAATGCTCTACATTGTGGGTTAGATCGTAATGTTTTTGATCATATTTCTTCTTGCACATCTTCTCATGATATTTGGAAGCTTTTAGAACTTACCCATGAAGGTACTAGAAAGGCTCCAAAGCAAGAACCCGCTCACAAGCAAGAACCCGCTCACAAGCAAGAACCCGACGAAAAGATCAAGCCCGCTTGCCCACTTCATAAGAAAAGGGCCAAGAAGAAGAAAAAGAAGAAGGCTTCAAAGGCATCTTGGAGTGATAGCTCCTCCTTCTCCTCCTTCTCGAGCGACCATGGTAATAATTGCCTAATGGCAAAACATGAGGTATCTTCCTCCTCTTCCTCCTCCTCCTCCTCTTGCTCTTCAAATTCAAATTCTTTAAATCATCTTTCTTATGAAGAACTCTCACATGCTAGAGACCAATTAGAAAATGGTTTTCATGAGCTTTCGTCAAAATTTGTCGCTTTGAAAAAGAATTTCAAAAAACTTTCCTCCAAAAAAGACCAACTTCTCAAAGAGAAGGAGGAACTCTCCCTAAAAATCCAAAATTTCCCAAATTTTGATTCTATGGAATCAACCATCAAAGACCTAAGGGAGACCCTAGCCAAGTTCACCCAAGGTGAACAAAATTTGTCCAAACTCTTAGGTTCTCAACGAGTATCTAGATCCACCAATGGACTTGGCTACACCAATATAGCTTCCTCCTCCCATGCTCCCACTGTTTTTGTAAGGGGGAGCTCCCAATTTAAATTTTGCAATTATTGTAAAAAACCCGGGCACCTCATTTATGAGTGTGATTGCAAAAATGCCCGGTACGGTAGGCCAAAGACTATTTTCTCTTCCGATGAATTTTATAGGAGAAGACCCGCTATGAGACAAGTTTGGATTGAAAAATCCCTTCTTGCGAGTCTCTCCGGGCCAAAATTTATTTCCTCTCCCCGGTGATTAGTTCTTTCTATTTAGGGGGAGTTAGGTTTGTTTAATATTTTTCAAACTCTCAATTTCAAAAATTTCATTTGGTTTAAAATTTCAAATTTCAATTCTTGATTCAAAACTTTCAATTCAATTTTCAAAATTTCATTTGGTTTAAAAATCTCTATCTTGTTTTTCAAAGTTTTCCCTCAATCAAGTTTTATGCCCCACTCCTTTTTGATAATCACAAAGGGGGAGAAATTTCTTGATTGATTGGGGGAGAATCTTTTCTCTCATGCTTAGTATTTATTTTCAATTTTTCATTTAAAGCGTGCCTTTCATTTAAGTTTTTACATTGCTTAGATAAGTGATTGTGATCATCAAAATAGGGGGAGATTGTTGTACCCCACACTCTTTGATTTTCATGATCACAATCACTTTCATATATGTTTAACTTTGTTTTTAAGTGTTGTGGATGATAGGCAAAAGATTGCCAAAGGATTGGCCCAAGAATGGACAAGAAATGGACTGAAATTCAGTCCACCGGCCAACCGGTGTGATAGCACCGGCCAGCCGGTGGAACTGGCAGAGGGATTGCCCACTGCCAGGTTCCACCGGTCGACCGGTGGCTCTGTCACCGGTCGACCTGTGGCACCCAGCCCAAATAGTATTTGCTACTGTCTTGCCACCGGCCAGCCGGTGGCTCCTCCACCGGTCGACCGGTAGAGCCTGGACAGAACAAGTCTCCCTTTTCCAAGGCATCGGCCAGCCGGTGGCCCTGCACCGGCCAGCCGGTAGCCCAGTCAAACTAGCCGTTGGCTTTGACCAGTCAACCATCTTTTGGCCTCCAACGGCTCCGAGGACTTCTCCGACGGCTCCGAAGCCTCCCCATGGGTTCCATGCCTATAAATAAAGGCCAAGGAAGCCCCGGACACCTACCGGAACGATACGGAAGCCCACGGACACCTTGTTGATCATTTGGCGTACCTCCGGTGCATTCCTCCAAGGGAACCCCAAGTGCTCCATCCAATTCCACATTCAAGAGCACCCTCAAGAAGCTTGGGAGAGCACGCTACATCAGCTCCATCATCCAATTGGCGCCCAAGTCTTCCTCCAATACGGTTTTTATTTTATATTCATTTTGAGCTTTAAAATTGGGTTTGTGCCTACAAACCCCAAACCCTTTTCTCATCCCCCTTTCTTTTGGGTTCTCACACCACCATTAAGGTGTGAAGAGGTTTCTTCAAGCCTTTCCTTTTAAAAGGCTTGTGTTTCGGTGAGCTAGCCTTCACCCGTTAAAAAGGCTAGTGGGTTCTTGCTATACCATTAAAAGCAAGTGGGTTCTTGCTTAACCACCAAAAGCAAGCTGTAATAGGTCCTAGTGCTACCTCAAAGCCTAGTGGGTTTCTTGCTAAAACCATTGAAAAGCAAGCGGTAGGAATCTCTCAACGGTTGAGTTGGGAGCGGAGACGTAGGCCGGGTTTTGGCCGAACTCCGTTATCAATTTCTTGTGTGATTGCCTCCTTTATTTCCGCTGCATTCTTTACTTTGATTTTTATTTGTTAATCAATTTTTTAAAAGGCAATTCACCCCCTCTTGCCATCTTTCCCTTGCTTCTTCCGACCTAACAATTGGTATCAGAGGACGTATTTGAATAATTCCCTTACCGGTTTCAAATTAAAGATCCTATTTTTTGATGGCTTCTACCGCTTCTTCCTCTCAATCCCCCGAAGGACATTCTTTGGATCGTGCTCCATTCTTTGATGGAGCCGATTATAGTTTTTGGAAAACCCGCATGACCAATTTTTTAAAAAGTATTGGCTATCCTATTTTTAAAATTGGTATGCATGGTTTTACGCTCTCTTCTCCCGATGAGTCTAAATGGACCCCCGCCGACATTGCAAATTTCGAGCTTGATGGCAAAGCCATGAATGCTCTACATTGTGGGTTAGATCGTAATGTTTTTGATCATATTTCTTCTTGCACATCCTCTCATGATATTTGGAAGCTTTTATAACTTACCCATGAAGGTACTAGCAAGGCTCCAAAGCAAGAACCCGCTCACAAGCAAGAACCCGCTCACAAGCAAGAACCCGACGAAAAGATCAAGCCCGCTTGCCCACTTCATAAGAAAAGGGCCAAGAAGAAGAAAAAGAAGAAGGCTTCAAAGGCATCTTGGAGTGATAGCTCCTCCTTCTCCTCCTTCTCGAGCGACCATGGTAATAATTGCCTAATGGCAAAACATGAGGTATCTTCCTCCTCTTCCTCCTCCTCCTCCTCTTGCTCTTCAAATTCAAATTCTTTAAATCATCTTTCTTATGAAGAACTCTCACATGCTAGAGACCAATTAGAAAATGGTTTTCATGAGCTTTCGTCAAAATTTGTCGCTTTGAAAAAGAATTTCAAAAAACTTTCCTCCGAAAAAGACCAACTTCTCAAAGAGAAGGAGGAACTCTCCCTAAAAATCCAAAATTTCCCAAATGTTGATTCTATGGAATCAACCATCAAAGACCTAAGGGAGACCCTAGCCAAGTTCACCCAAGGTGAACAAAATTTGTCCAAACTCTTAGGTTCTCAACGAGTATCTAGATCCACCAATGGACTTGGCTACACCAATATAGCTTCCTCCTCCCATGCTCCCACTGTTTTTGTAAGGGGGAGCTCCCAATTTAAATTTTGCAATTATTGTAAAAAACCCGGGCACCTCATTTATGAGTGTGATTGCAAAAATGCCCGGTACGGTAGGCCAAAGACTATTTTCTCTTCCGATGAATTTTATAGGAGAAGACCCGCTATGAGACAAGTTTGGATTGAAAAATCCCTTCTTGCGAGTCTCTCCGGGCCAAAATTTATTTCCTCTCCCCGGTGATTAGTTCTTTCTATTTAGGGGGAGTTAGGTTTGTTCAAGATTTTTCAAACTCTCAATTTCAAAAATTTCATTTGGTTTAAAATTTCAAATTTCAATTCTTGATTCAAAACTTTCAATTCAATTTTCAAAATTTCATTTGGTTTAAAAATCTCTATCTTGTTTTTCAAAGTTTTCCCTCAATCAAGTTTTATGCCCCACTCCTTTTTGATAATCACAAAGGGGGAGAAATTTCTTGATTGATTGGGGGAGAATCTTTTCTCTCATGCTTAGTATTTATTTTCAATTTTTCATTTAAAGCATGCCTTTCATTTAAGTTTTTACATTGCTTAGATAAGTGATTGTGATCATCAAAATAGGGGGAGATTGTTGTACCCCACACTCTTTGATTTTCATGATCACAATCACTTTCATATATGTTTAACTTTGTTTTTAAGTGTTGTGGATGATAGGCAAAAGATTGCCAAAGGATTGGCCCAAGAATGGACAAGAAATGGACTGAAATTCAGTCCACCGGCCAACCGGTGTGATAGCACCGGCCAGCCGGTGGAACTGGCAGAGGGATTGCCCACTGCCAGGTTCCACCGGTCGACCGGTGGCTCTGTCACCGGTCGACCTGTGGCACCCAGCCCAAATAGTATTTGCTACTGTCTTGCCACCAGCCAGCCGGTGGCTCCTCCACCGGTCGACCGGTAGAGCCTGGACAGAACAAGTCTCCCTTTTCCAAGGCATCGGCCAGCCGGTGGCCCTGCACCGGCCAGCCGGTAGCCCAGTCAAACTAGCCGTTGGCTTTGACCAGTCATGTAACAACCCAAGATTTTATAAAAAAATATTCTTTTTAATTTTATTAATGTCTTGTGTTGTACGCTACACCAAAAGGAGCTTGCACAACACACATCCTTGTCTTGCCTTGCATTACACGCAATCACGACCTTCCTCGATAGCGTGTGTAATACGCAATACCGAGTTTCACTAAACAACGATGTGCTATTAAAATATTATTAAAACTAGCCGTTATGAATAGTAATAACCACTTTTTAAAATTCTGTAAATCTTATTTTTCAAAATGAACTTCATTCTTGGATTCGGAGTATCGAATTTAGCCTAAGGTGAAATTTTGGTACTTTTCGGATAACTTTCATATTCTGATGAATAGTGAAAATTACTAAATTATATTTAAAAACAACTTTTTTATTCGAAATAATTAATAGTGATAAATTATTAATTTGAGTGGTTTTAAATTATATTTAGAATATATTTTTACAATTTAATACAATTTTGGTCATTGGTTGTAATTTCACATTTAAACCAGACATAATCAAGTGTCAATCTTTTGATATATATTGTTTCCTAAAAACACGCTATTTATTTTAACAGCGGGATTTAATTATAAAATTAATTAATGCAACTTCTATGTTATGAATTTGGTAAAATAGACTTCATTTTTGAATTCAGAATATGAAATATAGCTTGGGATGAAATTTTGGCATTGTTCTGAAAAACATCAATTTTTGATGAATAGTGAAACTACTAAGTGGTAGGTTAAAAAAACTAAATTTTGCATAAAACTTAATTTTACCGCTTCTGTGAATGGAATTTCGAAAATCCGAGAGACACGGTTAATATCAAGGACTAAAATGTGGTTCAATGAGATGAAAATAATTTTTTGGTGAATAGTAACTTTTTACTTTTTTTTACCGCGGTTAATAGTAAATAGGGTAACTAAGGGTAAATATGATATTACTATTACCCTAACACATGTCCTAATTCTATTGGACAAGTGTAATTCGACCAAAAACAAACTTAGGAATAAAATATGACCATTTAGGCCCACTTGGATTAGATTAGGACATTTATTATTAATTTATTTAAAGAAAGGTTAAAATAGTTAAAATCAAAGTTTAATAAGTAAATAATTTTTAATATGGGGTTATACATAAGATAAATTCGATTGTAAATATTCATTAGAAAGCTAAAAGGATTTCCTACATGATGGTATTTTATTTGTAATTTTTAGACATAAAATAATTTAATTTATTTATGACACAACGATGATGCAGTAATTGTCTTATTAATGAAATATTGACATAATTGATGTTATAAACACCAAAATAAATGTAATTTGAGATTTTTTATGAATTACACTAATTTTATAGGTTACTATGATATATTAATGTTGATTTAATCAACTTGGTTCGAACATTTAATTCTGTTATGACTTTCACAAAAATCATATATCAAATAGTGTCAAAATTGACACAAAATAGTTTTTAAATCAAATATTATATTATTAATTGTTATTGTATTCCTAAAAATCTAAGGGTCGGCCAAATGACTTAGATAAGGATATATATTTTAATAATAAACAATTTGGGGTTCGTTTAGCATGTTATAGTAAGTGTATTAACCATATAGTGAAAGAAAACAAAAAGACACGGTAAAAGTAAAATTATTTAACTTAGAGTTAAATCTAATTGATAAGGTTAAAATAATACCCTAAACTTGTCTAAATCCTATTGGTTGATAGGATTTCGACCCTTCCCCACTTTATCTTCGAAATAAGACCCTTTGGAACCATTATAAACCGATTTTGACTTTAATATAAAATAATATTTTGAGATATTCCTAAGGTGCCCCTCTCCTCCCTTATAAAAGGGCACCTCCTCCCCCTCATCCTCACACCAATTTGAGCACTCAAGCTCGGCCAACCCCTACCATTTTCCCTTCTCCACTTCCCTAGAATAATCCTAGAGGTCCTGGTCTTCTCCAAAGACCAATCTTAGTTCCTTAAGTGGAGGATTCAAAAAGGCGTTCCAAAGAAGAGGTAATATCCATTACCGATCTTTTCAATTTCTTTCTTCTTCAACTTCTTCTTCTTCAGTTGTTTCATGATAAAGTAATAACATAAGTATTACTTACATACTGATATGTTATTATAAATATGAAACAACCCTAATTCACCTTCTATCCATCCTACGGAAAAAATGAAATCACCGCGCGTGCGTACGTACGGAATACCGTCTCCACGCCGTGGTGTAATCTATTTTCCACCATCACCTTACAAGGATGGGTATAATGGTGTAATGAGTAACTATATATGATTATTATTAAGTAATATTGATACTGAAATAATATATATATATACTCCAATACAATTCCACGATCATAGGAACGATATCATCACTCGTGCGTACGTACGGAATACCGTCTCCACGATGTGATGCGACTCGTTCTACATGATCTTCATTTCATAATGATTATATAAATGAATTGAATGAATGAATATGGTATATACTACACTAATACCATTCTGGAAATGAATTATCTATAACCTAAAGATAAGAATAAGAATTTATTCGACAAAACACGCATAAGAACAAAAAGTTATAAAGACCCGAGTAACAAGTAACAATGAAATATTACTAACAAGAAGCTAATAATATGACCATATATGATATCATATAAATATGTATGATTCTGGAATAAGTCAATAACATTATTTAAACCATTATACAGGAGCTTCGGACACGTACAAAGCAAATTGGACCTAAGGTAAGGGAAATATCACAATCTCATTTTTTATCCGAGATTGTTTATTCGTAAGTATTTACTGGGGTGTATTTTATCATCCACATCCATGTTCCCTCAATATGAAATATTGTTTCCATCCACTTGCAACAGTTTAAATCCAATTTTACCCTTAGTTGAGTTTTTAGTAAAGAATATGAAAGGAATCTTTTTTCGTTTTTCCGTACGAGGTACTTTTTGACTTTTCCGACAAAAGTATGAGAAGAATGTTTTTTTAACTTATACGGCATGAATGGATTTTTAAAACATTATTTCCAAGAAGCTTCCTTTACAAGTTTTCAAGTTTATTTTTAATCAACTTCTTTTATTTTAAAGTTGTATGACATGTTATGAAAGGAAAATTGTTTTTGAAGAAGAAAGGATATTTTCCTCAAGAATTCAATACAAGTGTTTTATCAAAATTATTTTCCATCTAAGATAATAAAGGGTTCTGTTTCTATCCATATTTTTACATTGGTTTGACTATGTTGTGATGGAATTATGTTTATGAATTCCTTTATCATATATGAATTGATTTATGATGTCATGATGTTTCAAGAATCCCATTTTTGTTATATGTGTTATGCGATGATGTATGTTTTATGATTATGTGGCACACATAAGAAAGGATTCATTATAAGATGGGTGGGACCTATATCTCCCTCCAATGCATTGGGTAAAGATTTTATATCTCATGAGATAGGCATGGCTGGAACGGAAGGTTATTTCGGTTCAGTGATACAGGACTGAAACGAGGAGTGAACTCGGTTCAGAAAGGGACTTTGTCCACTAAGATAGTCTTGGCAATGAGTCATGACTAACAAGAAATGATTTTCCATGATTATGTGTGCATGCCACAAAGTTTCAAGTTTTATGTTATGATTATGGGGATCTCATTTTCACTTCTATGATTTATTCCATGTTAAGATATTATGATCTCTTTTGCAGGTTTTGATCTTCATAAAGATATGATATGATTTTTATTTCCTTTATTTTCCCTTGCTGAGCATTTGAGCTCACCCTTTTATGTTTTCTTTTCCCCAGGATATAAAGAAAGGTTTTAGGTAAAAAAAAAATGGAAGATCTTTATGGGAGATATTGAAGATCTTTCACCAGGATTAGAAGATTATGTTCCGAGTTTCCAAAGACACTAAACTATTACGATCCTTGTGTGTGTGTTTTTGTTATGTACTAAGTATTCCGCAAATGTAATGTGATGTCCATGTACGTCAGGATACGGGTCTCTACAGTTGGTATCAGAGGAATGGTTTAGTCAACCTTTGGAAACTAGGATGCGAGAACTTTAGTGAGATTCCTAGAGATATTTCTAAGGTATGTCTAGGGATGTATCTAAGGTTAAGTATACGTATAGGTTATAGTGCTAGAATTGCGCTAACGATCTTAGAATTTAACCTAAGATGTTAGATATTGAGGGTACTCCCCCTTTACTATGTTGTTTTCCCAAGCATGATTTTTGCCTCTCACAAGATTCTTTTTGTGTTTTAGTTAATGGAGGGAACCAGAAGGAATTCGGTTAACATTGAATCCAATGGAAAAATTGGTGACTATGAGAAAAAAAATTGTGTAATTCCTAGAGAGAAAGATCTTGTGATTATGCCAAATCAGTCATCACGATATATGATTAACAAGGTGAAATTTAGTGGTATGACTAATTCATCAAATAAGAGGAAGATAAACTATTATGCATGTTCGCATGTTGAGGAGCATAAAGAAAGTAAGATTGAGATTTCTAAAGAAGGGAAGAAGAACCTTGAGGAATACCTCAAATGGAGGGACTGATGTTATCTGTGTGGAGAAAAGGGTCATAGAGTGACAGACTGTTATGGAGTTCAATGTCTTATTTGTGGAGAACATGGGCATTACCCAACTCAATGCCCTGACCTAAAAAGATACTTCTAAATCAAGGAAGGGCTTCTTCCAGGACAATCATTGAAGTGGATGGACTGAAGTGTTTATGTATTGGTATTCAAGAATAATGTTGTTGAGGTAATTTTATGGTGTATTGAAATATTTATATATTGTTTTATTGTGGTTTTCAATAATTTTAAGGTACCGGTAACCATGAAAAGTGATTAAAATATTTTGGAAAGTAGATAATATGCCCATAATGAAGGGATAAGGAGAAAATGAAATGTTTGACAGTATTCATGAGCTCATGATTGATATAAGGACTAAGTGATATCATGGATTGAGTATATAGAATTTTGAGGATTTTGGTATGTGGAAAGTGTTAACTTTTTACTGCACTCATGTTTTCACTAAGGTATTCAAGAGAATACACGATTAAGGAATTTGAATGTTTGGAATGTGACCAACAAGACATATCTTGTGATATGTGGGGATCAATGACAATATTAAATCTCTGGTAATCGTTGTCACTATATTATGAGAGTGGACTGCAGTATTATGTATAAGCCTAAAGATTAGACTGGATTATGTTGGACATAAGTTAGTATTGTTTAAGGATAAGAAATTTTCGATATTATTGATGGGATGTTATAGTAACGTAGTTTTAGAAAAAGGACAACCTGCAGGACGGGCGACAGCCCATCGCTTCGGACAAGGCTGTAGGAATCGAACCCACAACCGAAGTGCGACTGGCCTTTATCGCCTACCACTGGCCTACAGGAAGTCCCTGTTTAGTAGAAACTAGTTTTATTTTATTAAGCGGTATGATATATGAAGTATACGTTAATTTTTGGAACCATATACGATTAATCTCACTATAAGATGGACTTATAACTTTTTCTAACCCTTTGTTTGAAATAGATGGAATGACCCATCCTTCTATCACATGATCTGCTAATGCTTCACGAATAACAAATTCAACTTCATTTCTTTATGATATGAAGTGGAAATTGTTCAATTCACGAACAACAGTGAGATTGTAACAAAATCATGTAAGTATTTCTTTTAATTCATCAACTTTAGGGAAATGATCTTGAAAACCAAAAATGTTGTCCTAGTGCTCTTATATCTGATTAATCAGATGGTACCTTAGATCGTCACAAATTTATGGATTTGTGATTGTTGGATTTTCCATAGCCATGTTCTCTACCACTCTCCATTAGAACATGATGGTTAGATTTCTCTTCCATATCCATATTTTCATCTATGTGGAAACCCAATGATTAGTTTATTTGGGTAACCGTTACGTTTCATACTTTTGTTTTTAAAGATAAGTTTTGGTATTCCTTTTTACGATGTGGGTTTCTATCAAAGAAACTTTCAAATAGTAAACCATTTATAACCCCGACGAATTTCGAGGGCGAAATTCATTTTAAGGGGGGTAGAATGTAACAACCCAAGATTTTATAAAAAAATATTCTTTTTAATTTTATTAATGTCTTGTGTTGTACGCTACACCAAAAGGAGCTTGCACAACACACATCCTTGTCTTGCCTTGCATTACACGCAATCACGACCTTCCTCGATAGCGTGTGTAATACGCAATACCGAGTTTCACTAAACAACGATGTACTATTAAAATATTATTAAAACTAGCCGTTATGAATAGTAATAACCACTTTTTAAAATTCTGTAAATCTTATTTTTCAAAATGAACTTCATTCTTGGATTCGGAGTATCGAATTTAGCCTAAGGTGAAATTTTGGTACTTTTCGGATAACTTTCATATTCTGATGAATAGTGAAAATTACTAAATTATATTTAAAAAGAACTTTTTTATTCGAAATAATTAATAGTGATAAATTATTAATTTGAGTGGTTTTAAATTATATTTAGAATATATTTTTACAATTTAATACAATGTTGGTCATTGGTTGTAATTTCACATTTAAACCAGACATAATCAAGTGTCAATCTTTTGATATATATTGTTTCCTAAAAACACGCTATTTATTTTAACAGCGGGATTTAATTATAAAATTAATTAATGCAACTTCTATGTTATGAATTTGGTAAAATAGACTTCATTTTTGAATTCGGAATATGAAATATAGCTTGGGATGAAATTTTGGCATTGTTCTGAAAAACATCAATTTTTGATGAATAGTGAAACTACTAAGTGGTAGGTTAAAAAAACTGAATTTTGCATAAAACTTAATTTTACCGCTTCTGTGAATGGAATTTCGAAAATCCGAGAGACACGGTTAATATCAAGGACTAAAATGTGGTTCAATGAGATGAAAATAATTTTTTGGTGAATAGTAACTTTTTACTTTTTTTTACCGCGGTTAATAGTAAATAGGGTAACTAAGGGTAAATATGATATTACTATTACCCTAACACATGTCCTAATTCTATTGGACAAGTGTAATTCGACCAAAAACAAACTTAGGAATAAAATATGACCATTTAGGCCCACTTGGATTAGATTAGGACATTTATTATTAATTTATTTAAAGAAAGGTTAAAATAGTTAAAATCAAAGTTTAATAAGTAAATAATTTTTAATATGGGGTTATACATAAGATAAATTCGATTGTAAATATTAATTAGAAAGCTAAAACGATTTCCTACATGATGGTATTTTATTTGTAATTTTTAGACATAAAATAATTTAATTTATTTATGACACAACGATGATGCAGTAATTGTCTTATTAATGAAATATTGACATAATTGATGTTATAAACACCAAAATAAATGTAATTTGAGATTTTTTATGAATTCCACTAATTTTATAGGTTACTATGATATATTAATTTTGATTTAATCAACTTGGTTCGAACATTTAATTCTGTTATGACTTTCACAAAAATCATATATCAAATAGTGTCAAAATTGACACAAAATAGTTTTTAAATCAAATATTATATTATTAATTGTTATTGTATTCCTAAAAATCTAAGGTTCGGCCAAATGACTTATATAAGGATATATATTTTAATAATAAACAATTTGGGGTTCGTTTAGCATGTTATAGTAAGTGTATTAACCATATAGTGAAAGAAAACAAAAAGACACGGTAAAAGTAAAATTATTTAACTTAGAGTTAAATCTAATTGATAAGGTTAAAATAATACCCTAAACTTGTCTAAATCCTATTGGTTGATAGTATTTCGACCCTTCCCCACTTTATCTTCGAAATAAGACCCTTTGGAACCATTATAAACCGATTTTGACTTTAATATAAAATAATATTTTGAGATATTCCTAAGGTGCCCCTCTCCTCCCTTATAAAAGGGCACCTCCTCCCCCTCCTCCTCACACCAATTTGAGCACTCAAGCTCGGCCAACCCCTGCCATTTTCCCTTCTCCACTTCCCTAGAATAATCCTAGAGGTCCTGGTCTTCTCCAAAGACCAATCTTAGTTCCTTAAGTGGAGG
The DNA here is from genome assembly GCA_963277665.1 of Viscum album. Classification (NCBI taxonomy): domain Eukaryota; kingdom Viridiplantae; phylum Streptophyta; class Magnoliopsida; order Santalales; family Viscaceae; genus Viscum; species Viscum album. The sequence goes on from OY728162.1 coordinate 287,766,090, forward strand.
ATTCAAAAAGGCGTTCCAAAGAAGAGGTAATATCCATTACCGATCTTTTCAATTTCTTTCTTCTTCAACTTCTTCTTCTTCAGTTGTTTCATGATAAAGTAATAACATCAGTATTACTTACATACTGATATGTTATTATAAATATGAAACAACCCTAATTCACCTTCTATCCATCCTACGGAAAAAATGAAATCACCGCGCGTGCGTACGTACGGAATACCGTCTCCACGCCGTGGTGTAATATATTTCCCACCATCACCTTACAAGGATGGGTATAATGGTGTAATGAGTAACTATATATGATTATTATTAAGTAATATTGATACTGAAATAATATATATATATACTCCAATACAATTCCACGATCATAGGAACGATATCATCACTCGTGCGTACGTACGGAATACCGTCTCCACGATGTGATGCGACTCGTTCTACATGATCTTCATTTCATAATGATTATATAAATGAATTGAATGAATGAATATGGTATATACTAAACTAATACCATTCTGGAAATGAATTATCTATAACCTAAAGATAAGAATAAGAATTTATTCGACAAAACACGCATAAGAACAAAAAGTTATAAAGACCCGAGTAACAAGTAACAATGAAATATTACTAACAAGAAGCTAATAATATGACCATATATGATATCATATAAATATGTATGATTCTGGAATAAGTCAATAACATTATTTAAACCATTATACAGGAGCTTCGGACACGTACAAAGCAAATTGGACCTAAGGTAAGGGAAATATCACAATCTCATTTTTTATCCGAGATTGTTTATTCGTAAGTATTTACTGGGGTGTATTTTATCATCCACATCCATGTTCCCTCAATATGAAATATTGTTTCCATCCACTTGCAATAGTTTAAATCCAATTTTACCCTTAGGTGAGTTTTTAGTAAAGAATATGAAAGGAATCTTTTGTCGTTTTTCCGTACGAGGTACTTTTTGACTTTTCCGACAAAAGTATGAGAAGAATGTTTTTTTAACTTATACGGCATGAATGGATTTTTAAAACATTATTTCCAAGAAGCTTCCTTTACAAGTTTTCAAGTTTATTTTTAATCAACTTCTTTTATTTTAAAGTTGTATGACATGTTATGAAAGGAAAATTGTTTTTGAAGAAGAAAGGATATTTTCCTCAAGAATTCAATACAAGTGTTTTATCAAAATTATTTTCCATCTAAGATAATAAAGGGTTCTGTTTCTATCCATATTTTTACATTGGTTTGACTATGTTGTGATGGAATTATGTTTATGAATTCCTTTATCATATATGAATTGATTTATGATGTCATGATGTTTCAAGAATCCCATTTTTGTTATATGTGTTATGCGATGATGTATGTTTTATGATTATGTGGCACACATAAGAAAGGATTCATTATAAGATGGGTGGGACCTATATCTCCCTCCAATGCATTGGGTAAAGATTTTATATCTCATGAGATAGGCATGGCTGGAACGGAAGGTTATTTCGGTTCAGTGATACAGGACTGAAACGAGGAGTGAACTCGGTTCAGAAAGGGACTTTGTCCACTAAGATAGTCTTGGCAATGAGTCATGACTAACAAGAAATGATTTTCCATGATTATGTGTGCATGCCACAAAGTTTCAAGTTTTATGTTATGATTATGGGGATCTCATTTTCACTTCTATGATTTATTCCATGTTAAGATATTATGATCTCTTTTGCAGGTTTTGATCTTCATAAAGATATGATATGATTTTTATTTCCTTTATTTGCCCTTGCTGAGCATTTGAGATCACCCTTTTATGTTTTCTTTTCCCCAGGTCAGGAAGACGGATATTAAATTGAATATGCTAAAAGGGACCCTAGATATGATGAAATAAACGGGAGATACTGTAGAAGATTTATGAACCAGTTGTTTATGTTTCCCAGTTTCTAAAGACACTATACCTATACGGTCCTTTGTGGTTTTGTCATATGTTGTAATAAGTGTGCTTCAATTTTGAAGTATTAACAATGTATGTAAAGTATGGGTCGTTATAAGTCAACCATCTTTTGGCCTCCAACGGCTCCGAGGACTTCTCCAACGGCTCCGAAGCCTCCCCAAGGGTTCCATGCCTATAAATAAAGGCCAAGGAAGCCCCGGACACCTACCGGAACGATACGGATGCCCACGGACACCTTGTTGATCATTTGGCGTACCTCCGGTGCATTCCTCCAAGGGAACCCCAAGTGCTCCATCCAATTCCACATTCAAGAGCACCCTCAAGAAGCTTGGGAGAGCACGCTACATCAGCTCCATCATCCAATTGGCGCCCAAGTCTTCCTCCAATACGGTTTTTATTTTATATTCATTTTGAGCTTTAAAATTGGGTTTGTGCCTACAAACCCCAAACCCTTTTCTCATCCCCCTTTCTTTTGGGTTCTCACACCACCATTAAGGTGTGAAGAGGTTTCTTCAAGCCTTTCCTTTTAAAAGGCTTGTGTTTCGGTGAGCTATCCTTCACCCGTTAAAAAGGCTAGTGGGTTCTTGCTATACCATTAAAAGCAAGTGGGTTCTTGCTTAACCACCAAAAGCAAGCTGTAATAGGTCCTAGTGCTACCTCAAAGCCTAGTGGGTTTCTTGCTAAAACCATTGAAAAGCAAGAGGTAGGAATCTCTCAACGGTTGAGTTGGGAGCGGAGACGTAGGCCGGGTTTTGGCCGAACTCCGTTATCAATTTCTTGTGTGATTGCCTCCTTTATTTCCGCTGCATTATTTACTTTGATTTTTATTTGTTAATCAATTTTTTAAAAGGCAATTCACCCCCTCTTGCCATCTTTCCCTTGCTTCTTCCGACCTAACAATGAGGTCCTCATTCAATATTAATTTTCTAATATATTGGAGTAAACTCTCTAATAAAAATGAATTGGGTGGTCATCACACCAATAAATAATGAATTGTTTCTTACAAAAATAATTTTTGATATAATACAATTGGTTCACAAAAAACTATTCATTTTATGTTAAACTATAAAAAAGAATATTTATTGTAAAATTTTAGACTATATGGAAAAAGATTGATTGCCCTGGATGAACTGCCTAACACTTATATCATTATTTCATGATTTTATACTATTTGGTGTCTGTTAGAAATGGATTTTAATGTTTCCCTATCTTAGTAAAATTTATTATATAATCATTTCTTTTTTCTCACATTAATAATGTCTCATTTGGGCATATTCGACCTTGACAATTTCGTCGATTATCCAGATTGAAATACTCCCTATTAGAATGAATGAATATGTCCTTTTCACACGATGAAAAACATCTTAACATAATTCCAATATATATAACCACAAAAACTATTAGGGACAGTATGTGAGACTTTATTTCAATACATTAGATCTAGAATAATGTAAAAATTATTATTTAACAATCAATTCCTTTATTCGTTTTCTAACATTGAGATGAAATATAAAAATATAAGAAATAAGTGTATATTGATTACATTTAATATAGTATTTAATTTGACATCCAAAATTCCTATCCTTTTTTGATGATTAGTCCCTTTTTTCTTATCACATTATTCTTGTTCCATAAACCTCTATTTATTTTGGATTCCTTATCATTTCTCATCAAGAATACTAGTTGGCCCAGATTTACCACATTTATCAAAACTATGTATAAAATGATTCCTATATACTTTGGATGTATAATGAATCTATTATTTCATTTCCTAGGCCCATCCACATATCCCTATCATAGTTTTGGGGGCTTGGTGATGAACCCCTTGTTAATTATCCTTGTCTTTTACACAGTCCTCCTCTATCAAAGGGACAAAATTCAATATTTTTCGACCACAGGTGATCCAGATCATTATAGAGGGTCCCATATTCTTCGAACTAAATGTTTCATGATTTATGACATTAAATGGTAGGTAGTGAATCCCAGAACTCATATCATTGGCCCAAAGATAAATCTCATTAAATTAGCCTCACATCATCTCAATTGTTGGATCACTTCATTGATATCTTTTTTTCATCCATGGAATAGAACTAAACTGATGTTATAGTATTTTTAAATCAAGTAAAATTGATGTATAATTTCCTTTTATAGATCACCCTTACTGACATTATTTATCTTATAGTGACACATTTTTTGAATCATACATCACTCATGAATGATATAGATTTGTTATATGGGGATGCCATAAACTAAGGGTTCTCTATCTGTGAATCAAATCTATGTTAATATAGACCCCTTTTCTCTCCTAGTATATGGGTATTATTATTGGAATCATATTCATTAGTAGCCATGTTGTTGGATATATTGATATAGATGATTATGTATCATGACAATAAACTAGGAAACACCATATTCCTTCTATCATGAATCCAAAATTCAGGATAAGTGGCCATCACTATAAGACCTTAATCTACATTGATTGGACAATTGTTCAATGGATAATTAATGTTGATAAGAACAAAATATAATTATGTGTTCCTAGTGAATGAAATTCTATCATTAATCAATTTTCTCTAAGAAAAATTTCCTTTATATATAATAACTACATGTATCTTGATTCTTGTATTAGGGAAGTTGTAGTGACACCAAAAATATCAATATAAAATAAAGATACAAATATTTCCCAAAATCATTAATCATATATGTGTATAGTTTCCTAGTTTAAAAAATTTGTTGACTTTTTTTTATTATTTGGCACATCCTTTGTATATTAGAACAAAACATGTATGGATTTTTATACCTATGGGATATGTAGTATCTCCTAAATTACTTATCATGGACACAACATTTCATATCAAAAAAATATGTAATACATCATGATACATGGATCATGTCCATTTATTTTTGGATTCCCATTGATATATCCATCCTTCAGATAAATTAATCTTATTATATACACATACCAAATCATCAAATAACCATCAATAGATAACAATACATTTATAAATCTATGACTGATCCAAAATGAAAAAATTGGTCATAGTCACAAAGAATTTTTATTTATGACATCTAATACCATACTATATGACTGTAAAATATCTGGAACATAGCACATATCATATAAGAATAATATATATGGTTTAGGGTCAATCTAATATGACCTAAAACTATATAAAATTTATACCTCTATGGAATAATATCATTGTGCTAGAGTAAGATCCGTGAAACAAATCCACCAAAAAATAGATCCCTGTCCATTATTCATTTGTGAAAAATGAATATTCCCAGTTATGATGATTATATCAATAAGTGGGAGAGGGGGTGAATCGATGATAATTTTTTTATTAAATTTCCTGGAAACAACCCTCAACTCCGGTTAATGATTCAACCCCCTACCAAAAATAATTCAACCACATATATAATGAAACACAAATATTTATAAGGTTCACTATTTAATAGGAATTAAAATGTTCTTAGTATGGTTTGGAAATGATCCAATGCAATATAATTTACTAGAAAAAAATACTTGGATTACAACGAGTAAGATATACCCTAACACTTTTGTATAACTATATAAACAATTATAATAGTGTGTGTACACCCTCTGAGCACAAATAGAGTAATACAATGATTTTGTAAAAACTCATGTTACCTATTCTACTTTTCAAATCAAAAAATGTAATCAATTAAAAAACTCATCTTTAATTTGTTACACAGAAGATATTAAGAACTTTCTAGACTTTTTTATGAACATATTATTCTGATTTTCCGAGTCTGATTCCTCCAAGTATGATACTCCTTTGTAAGATCCATCCAAGCCTGATTCATCCTAGTACGAGTATCCCCAGTATAGTAAATATTGATTTAACAGAATATCATAGATGTAAATCGGTGAAACATTAATTATGTTTCTAATACACTCATTATGATTCTTTCTTAATATGAGAACCCCAATACGGAAATCCAGAAACCGATTAATCTAACCTGATAAAATTATCAGCTGAATACGATTGACAAGCTGAATACGGTAATCAGCTGAGTACGATGATCATTTGAATATAATGTTGTGATCTTACATCTTCTCTTTCACTTAAATTCGTTAAATATTTTTCAATACAAGGGAATAAGGAAACTTATTCTTCTTTATAATACCCGAAGATTCTCTCTAATGAATAGTACACTAGTCATCCGAAAAGTACAATGTACTTTTCTCCTTTAAAATGTGATCCTCGAGATTATTTGGTGATAATACCAAATTTTTTCTTACTTAATGATATTCACCTTAATTTAAATTTCCCCTAAAATTTCATGTGAATTTTTACATCTTCAATGCTTCTCGATTATTCTTCAATCTTCTACGAAACATCATTTCTTCATTAGACTTTTATTTCAATTGCCTATCCTATTTCAATTTATTAGTCCACCTATCTAAATCTGATTTCATGAAACAAATATTTATACCAATTAAAAACATACATATGAAAAAATTAACAAAACTATGATTTGATAAATATGATCATTCTTTTGAATGTCAATCTCGCCTTGATTTTAAATCTGACAGAATCATTCTCTTTTTCTCTTCACCCACTTGAGATACAAAACATGATTGTTTACTCTTATCTTGACCCAAAACGAATCCTAAAATGTAATTAATCCCTTTTGAAAAGGTTTACTACATTTTTTATCTCATTCACCCTTTATTTTTTAATCCACCAGACATAAGCTATTTCTTCTCTAAATACGATTGTCTAGAGTACAATATTTCTATGTAGAATGGTCTAGGATATGCAAATTTATGGGTAAAAACCATTTTTAATGATAATGAGTATTATCACCCTTTTTGAGAAAAGTTTTTTATGCTTTATATGGACTATCAAATTCTATATTAAATTATCAACATCTTTTTCTTCACATCCACCCAGATCTAGTAATTTTGAAATCAATTGGTACCAATTATTTCTACCCTTATTCCAGCAATCTTGTATAAAAAGATATCTAATAAACATATGATTTATATGAAATACAAATTATAAATTGATTTTCACATTTAAAATGGATCCATGGTTAATCCAATTACCCATCCAGACAATCACTTCTTTCATATCGAATCCATAGTGAATTTGATGACAACAAATTCTTCTCATTAAGATGTAATTTCATACTATGTCTGATTCCTTATAAAAATGATTTTTATCATCTCCCAACATGATTATGATTATTTTCAAAAAGATCACCAATAGAATTTTTTCCAAGATAAAATTTGATGTGATTTCCTTTCCTCCTTTCTTCAATAACATTCTTGAAAACAATTGAAAACACATGAAAACCATCACTTTCATCATCATCTTGGTCCTAAAAAAGTTATTCCATATTTGATTTTTAAAATTTATCTATGTGTGATATATCTCAATGGGGATAATATATCAATAAAACCATGCTACATAGAATGACTCTTTCATGAAATGTCCATATTTTAATCACAGAATTGTACCTATTATTTCATTTTACTATACAAATGTTGTGGTTCATATAAGGATTGACCTAAATAATTACCCATTTTACATTCGAATATACTCATAAGGAATAATAATACATAATTATCACGTTTGGTGAATCAATATGATGTATTAACTCATTATATGATTCTAAATATCCAAACTCTTACATAATTTCCACTTAATGGTAAATTTATTTGTACAAGTTCTCATTGATTTACATTAAACTATAAAATATAATTATCCTTATCGTAGGATGATAAAATATAAGTCATTATTTTTATTATACATGAACTTAAATATCATAGAGTTGTATGTGTAACATGTACCACCCTCACTATAATTGATCGAGATCCATGTATGAGTGCATGAACAATGGGACCCAATACAATGTTAATAAAACACATTCTCTAATGAAAGTTTTGGTGTTTAGGATCACTATATTCATATTTGGAAATTAAAATGGGAATTTTCCTAGATACGACCAAAAAATCTCTGTTAGTCTATAACAATGGAAGGATAATATGATACCTTATTTTAAGTGAATTATATCTATATATGATCTTTATAATAACTACATGTCACTAAATTGGTTTTTAGGAAAAAAAGTTACATATGAACTACCCATCTCATAACTAACCACAACCTACCATCCATCCTCATTGTTTCAATGTCCAAATATAAACTAATTGTTTATTGTTCAAGATTCAGTGTTTTCAAAAATATTTTGGTTGTTTATTTCCATCCACTACAGTTTCTGGATTATGTACTTAAATTCAACATATAATTCATGGGTATTGATAATTTGTGTATTTAGATCAACTACACAACTATGTTTAGTAATAATCATGGGCCCAACATTTTCAACCCTAAATAACCAGTGGATTCTTACTTTTGAGGGGAACACCCTCTAAACAATGTATTTCTCAAAAAACATAATACATCCCAAAATTCATATTTGTTATAGTCGTCATCATCATCAAATATATTCCTAGTCGAATTCTAGATTACAAAAATTTATTTCATGATTTAAGTATTTCCCATTCTATGAACATTGTTGTTGGATCACTCATTATCCTTGAACCCCATATGTATTATAATGTCACATCATTTTATAATTTTCCATCAACCATGACATTAAATTGGGTGTACCCTTTTTTGAAATTTTATATTGTACCCTTGGTATCATTAATAAACAATAGGTTTTTCTCTTATAAGGATAAAACACCAAAATCACATACATGATTACATGAATTTTGGATTTACATGATCTGCATCACCTTTAGAGATGTTCTATATTGGTATTGGAGACCAAATTCACATAAGGACTCACCATACCCACCATCAGTTAGGGTATTGTGATATTTTTTCAATGTCTCATGACCCTAAAGACTAATGGGAAGTTTTAAATGTTGTGTGAACATAAACCCTAACATAATCCTTTTAAAGATATGCACTCATAATCAAAAACAACATCTCGTCAAAGATTTTTTACCTTAAAAATATATCCCTCAATGGTCTAAATTCTCTAATACATAAACCAAATATATAATTGAAAATGATGAAAAACATTTCGGGTTACAAAAAGTAATGGGGTAGACCAAAATGAATTCAAGTCTCCACTCACAGGGTCACCCATATTCAAGACCTAGGAAAACATTAGAATTAAATAAAAACGTAAAGAGTGAGGTTCCTACTATATGGCCCAAAAATATGCAACTCAATCTTAGTTATGACGAACCATACAATAAAAGTAATATTGTTTTCTTGATATATGTGTGATATATAAAATTGTATAGTGTTATACACATACAACATATAGGCAAATGAAAGACACTATTTTTATTGATATTGAAACATTAGTTAACAACTAAAGCCATGATAAATCAAAAAAAATATTTGGAAGAAAACATGTAAAATAAAAAAGGTAGAATGTTAAAATTTATATCCTTCCAAAAATATTGAATCACCACCCCCGCAAAACAAAATTATTTAAAGGAAACAAGATATTATTTAACAAATCAGAATTTTTGAAATGGAGAATATGGATCCTTGGGAGTAATTATAGTGAAGTTTGAATGTATGAATTAATTATAATTTATAAGAAGTAATATGAAAATTAAAATATTAATGTGACTATTGGAATAGTAACCTGACTATTTTGAATAGTAAAAAAATTGTTGGGAATGTCAATTTGGACTCAAAATATGTTAATGTATTATAAATAAATTTTATCACGATTCATTTATGAATATATATATCATAATTTAATAAAATAAATACTTTTAATATAAAATGATGAAAATATATGTGATTCTGAGTAAAATGAATTTTAATTTATTTAAAAAACACTCATAATTTTTATATGAAATATTAATATTTTCTCTGTTAAAAATTTGTTTATATAAAATTAATTCCATTTTTTGAATCTCAAATTCAAAATCATCAAAGGGTGATTTTTTTGTAATATTCTAAAATAAATGAGTTTTTACATTAATAGTAAAAACAATATTCTGAATACAACATGGTTCATGATATAATGATTTTATTAATTAAATAATAAATGAATATTCATTATTTTCATCTAAAGAAAATTTATAACACATCTAGGTGATTTAAAAGAAAAAAACAACATTCCCAAACCAAAATGTTATTTTACAAGGTCTATAGTAAAAATTATTCCATTAAAATAAAAAAATTCTTGTTTTCTACTTCAATTTTTTACTCTACAAAAACAATTCAGGCATGAGTTGGTTACCCAATCAAATTTCCACAAATTTATTAAATTAATAGGAAACTAAAATGTTAAGTTATTCAGTGTAAGGTAATTAAATAAACTAGTAATTAGAATCATAAAAAATATGAGATATAAAATAAATGGCACCATTATCATCATGAAAGGTAGTGATAATACAATGTATTTGTACCAGCCATCCATTTTGGTTTTGTTAAGTATCTACAATAATCATGTACAAGGAAATAATTTAACCAAATATTATTTTATTTATCCAAGGATGAAACCCATTCGTCTTGGTCTTCAAAATTGAGTCACTCAAGTGCCATAATAAAGTCAGCAACTAGTTGATAATATAATGTAGAAGTTCCCCCCTAGCTAGATTAATTTCATGTGAATAAAATAATGATTTATTAATTAATCATTTGGAAATGTAGGTATTAATATTAAATACTAATCCATATTTAAAAAAATTTAGAATCATCACAAGCCTAAAATTACAACTACAAATGGGGAATGCATTAGTACTAACAATGTGTGAAATAAGATACAAATATTAGACCACCGCATTCATCTTCTTCCTCATGCACGTGGCCACTTCCATGAAATAAAAAACTCAAAAAAATGGATTAAAAAAATACTTCCTTTTAATCATTAGTACTCTATAAACTACTGCATCACTAAAGATCATAATTTATAACTCCTTAAAATCCCTCAACATTAAGTACATATTCCCAAAATTATGGTCGACAATGAAATCTCTCAGCATATACAAGAGAGCTAGAAATAAAATGATAAAAACGTCCCCTAAAATAAATTCATAACACCATCCATGAATCCACTTCTTGGAAAAGATCCAAGATTGGATAGAAGTACATGGTACTAACATAGAACCAAAAACCTCATTCTATCTAAGTATAACTATTCCAAAGGTTGTAGTTAATAATCATAATAATGGTTTTTATCGAGTTCAAATTCCAACATATCAAACCTTATATCACCGATACATATATATTCATCTACAATTATATCTTTATTATAATTCCTTCCAAAGTACCACCTCTCTTTTTCCTCCAACTTGGTGTAGAATTCCTCTTCATTTCCCTCATTTATAACTCGAGTTAATTTCATAATCCTAATTTTATCCTTTGATTCCTCTTCAACCGAGTAGGAGGTGTGATCATCATTATTCGATGAGGAGGAGGTATCATCTCCATATTTTGGATAAAGAGATATAATATATTTTTTACATTTAATACCAAAATATTTGGTAATAATAGTTCACTACAACGTAGAGTAATAAATACATTTCGAGGTCTTCATCTGTGGTGGAGTAATAAATCCTTCTCGGTAGAAAATTGGTCTCTAAACATTTTTTTCACTTGATTGAAGGTATAAATACTCAATTAGGAATACCTAATAATATACAAATTTTTTGGATTTACTACATTCAGATAGAGCCTTATGTTTTTTCTTCAAAATATAAGGTGATGCTTCTTAGGTAACTGTTGTGGGTTGATCATTATTAATAGCTTCAAAACATCTAGAGATGGAGTTAAAATTTTAATCAATGATTGGTACTATTTGGAATGACTAGTCACATTCTTATTCTATTTGATCCTTCTTGTATTCCACTTAACCATCTCCTCTAGTCCTGGTTGATCATTTTCCTTCCGCATTGTCTTCCGAGGAGGTTTTATATCAACATGTCCAGAATGGCCATAGGTTTCCCTAAGATTATATCATCATTATCCTTAAATTCATGGGTAATAATTTATTCATACCCATTTCATCATTGAAATAATATTTACTAGTGATAGGGTTTATGATAGTTGGTTCATGACCTCAGTATTTCTAGGAATATATAATTGTGTTATAGTTCTTACGATAAGCATTTATATTTTCATATGTTACCTCTTGGTAAAATCTAGAATCACATTTTCAATCATAAAATATGAAAAAATAGATTGATAGATTTTAATTTCATTGAAAACCCCCAAAAATAGGGGTCATGAAATATTTTTGGTGCCATAGTACAGTTTAATCAATTTTCTAATTAAGATGGCAATTGAAAAAATGGATACTCATCTGAATAGATAAAGAAAAACCCTAATGAATCATAACCACATTGGAATAATTTGATGTCCAGAGTTTGGATCAAAATATGGGTTCTGTTTAATTAATTTCATGGATCATTCCTCAAAAACCCCCGAGAAACTCATCTATAAACAATTGTAATCATTAATAGAAGAAAAATGAAAAACATCATTACAGGAGTTCAGCCGCTATTGTGAAAAGAAATGAACCCAATAGCTTCAAGTGTCTATATTAAAAACATAAAAGAACTAATATGCTTGAATAATATCCCAATAATCATGAATTATACAAAATAATTTAATTGGTGTATCTCATTCATAGAAAATGGAATTTCTGAGTTTCCTTGATGTTGAATTTTTTTTGGTTCAATGCAATGATAAGCATTTGGATCACCCGGTGGTGTATTCATCCAGACATCTCAACCAGAAAAACATTAAAATAGAATTAAAAATATCCAAAATAACCTCTCTAAATTCCCATATAATCCAAAATTTTATTCCCAAGTATAAAATTCCTTGTATTCAGGGATTCTAGTTTCATATAAAAGATGAAACACTGTGAAGAGGGTAATTTTTCATCCAAATTTCTATTAATTTTATATTATCATACACTTTTCATACATTACTTCCCAATATGAATTCTCCAAAAATTAACTGATTAGTATGTCAAAATTATATTAATGATGTTATCCTACTATAATTATTATGTTAATTATATATTTATATTTTATTCTCCTCTTCCTCCACTTTTGATATTGCCCTATAAATGGTCAGTTAACCTCCCACAAGGATGTTTCCAACTATATAACTATCACAAAAATTATTTATTATATTATTAAATTATATATAATATACATTTTTATAATAATATAATTTTTATTATTCGATATTTTCTATAAATAATATTTATAAACATTAGGCATGATAACTAAATTGAATAAAAATATGGAATTTTAAAGAAAATATGATATCCGAACAGTTCCACTTTAATAATGTGAATTACAGAATAGTGTTGAATGATTATAATTAACCAAGGGTGAAAAAATTTAAAAACATATATTATAGTTACGTGTTTTAATAAAACAATGTTTATTATTCTAGGGATGGAAAAGGGATGATTTTTTTGTAGATTTATATTAAGGGGATTCTCAAACATAATGATTTCTTTTTGGTTACATCCTAACTGACATTGAATTTCGTTGGGGTAGTCCTGTATATATAATAAATTTCTTTTAAATTTCCAATAAATCCTCATTCAATTTATATCCATGCATCTACAATGTCTTAATGATTATGTAAGTAATTTACATTACATCTTCTAAATTATATTAGTTTCCAAGACATCACATTGAATCATCATGATTGGTTTCTACTCCACTCAAGAATAATGATGTTTTATGGTAAAATATGATTTCTCATAATCATTTTGAAACCCAAATAGTTATTAATTAAATTATTCTTTATGAAACCTTTTTAAAAAAATATCATTTCTGTTGTTTTATTTCATGACTATGATTGTTTTATATTCTACGTACCAATCATGATTATGATAATTATAAGATGTTATTGGTGGTTCTGGAATTATAAAGGATAATAATTCATTGGAAAATTTGATATATCTCATGCAATTATGTGTATTTTATGTTAACATGATTCTTGATTTTTTCACAATTGTGATTCTACAATTCATTCATTTATGTTGAAATTGAACATGATGCTGCCATTTTTCAAAACTATTTGTTGCACTTGACCACTATGTTATGATGTTTTATTTTTGTAAAAGAAAAAAAATCAATGTCATTACCAAATGTTTCCCACATTGTTATGATTTTGAACATATTATCAATATGTTATTATGTTAAATATGATCACCCATGTACTATTGATTCATGTCTCATATTCATCCCAAGTTATTACAACCCATACTGGGATTATAGTTCACCCCTTTTATTGATTTATATCTTCAAGTTTTTATATTTACTAAGGATAATCATGGATATGTTATCGTTATAAAGTTTTATTTTTGAAATAATATTTATGTTTAATTATTTACAAGCGATTTATGGGAATAGTGTTCCCATGATAAAAATAATTTAAACCCATGGTTGTGTATCTAATATATGATTTACTCTAAAAATTATTTAATAGTTATATAAAAAGGATGGGTTTATATAGTTGGTCTCATAAACTAGTTTTTATATTTCATGAATGAGGATTCATATCTTTTAGGAAAAATTGTGTGGTTATTTCTTAGTATAGGTAAAACTAATATTATTTGGTAATGTATAGGCGTGATTTCTTTCTATTACATGAGCACAAGTCTAGATACTATAATTTGAAATAAATATATGGTGAAATTGTAATTAAGGGTTACAAATCTAAAAGGGAATATTTTCTATTTACTCAACCACCCCTTGGTGTATGACAATGTGGCCTTTTTGTACACCATGTGTGAAACTCTTGGGGATATGATTCAGTTAGTCAAAAACTCTATAAGAGCAATTAAGAATGACATATAGCTAATGAATTTAATTTCTTATAATTTTTAAAAAGTATTATAGTGAATGATACAAGAAGTGTAATTTTAGAACATTGTTTAGCATTGGGATCCCATAAGATATGAGTTCATAATTAATTTTCACAAAAAGAGAAGTTTTATATTCATTTTTTACTGACATACTTTTTGATCAAAAAATTTATATTTTAGAAAATTGATGGAACCATGGTAACCCATACTAATAAAACATTTTATGGAAAATTCCATTGGATGTAGAGTACAAAACATCATGTAAGTTCTTACTCAGCTATCTTAGGCTATGGGAAATAACTTAAATTATCTAAAATTTACACCATCCACCAATAAGGAGAAACGAGGGATCAATTCATTTTGGTGGAAATGAATAGTAGGATATCATCCAATCTACTAGTCATTGAAGAGTGGGTTAAATTAATTAATAATATCTTGTTGATTCTCCCATGATCTACGAATAAGAATTTGAAATTAGTATTATCATTTATATTTAGTAGATAATAAATGGTTTGAATTAATAAATAATACCATGTGGAAGGATGAAATGAAAAAAATGGAGTTTGAAGGCTATATAATGATATTTTACAAAACTATTTCCTGATAAATCATTAAGTAATGATCATCAGGTAATTTATAGATCACATGAAAAAGAGGGTGAATCTATCACAATATAAGTGGAGAATATCACAATTCATTAATGATATGAATCTGTATTTTAATCAATAAAGATATAAATATATACAAATTCATTAGTGGTTTAATACTACACCTCTAAAATGCTCTTGAAATATAAGACTTCATGAATTATGAAAAAAAAATTATGTTCTATCAATATAGAAATAGAGTTTAGAGAATTGTTCCAAGGGTATAGAGTCAGTAAATAATATATTAAGTTTCAATTTGGTTGGTAGAATGAAAATTTTGGAAAGATGATCCAACCACCAATATGTAAGCGATTGGGGAAGATGATGCTCGATAATTTCCTTTGTGGGAAAGTGGAATAGTTCATGTGTGGTTGATAATTCCTCCTATCTCATTGAAATCAAATAGGAAAGTTGAATTTGAGAAATTTTATTATGAAAATAAAAAAACATAGGAATCTACCATCCTTGGTTCAATGATTTAACTCTTTGCAGAAAGGAGACTATACAAACCAATGCAATAAAACATGGTTATTTAGGGAAAATCGACATCAATAATAACCAAGTCCATTAAAGAACAATAATGATTATTCAAACACTAACATATATTTCGATCATGAAAATTTATTCACAAAAGGTACAAATCATATTAACTCAAGAATAGAAAAAGATTACTTGATTCTAAATCTACACATTAAATTATTTCTTAAATTAATTCAAGAACTATTGAATGACAACCATGATATATTTAAGTATAGATATCCATAAAAAAGTTTTATTGGTGTTTCCGGATCCAGTTGGGCCAAATACGTGTGGCCAGTACTGCACACCAGTATGCAACTTTCATGGTTCGAGCAACATAGTGAGCTCGTAGGGGGTTATAGGTGGAATCGTGCCTCTACTCCAGGAGTAGATGGATCCAGACCCAATTTATAGGGACTGTAGTAACTCTGAACACTGTAGAATAGATGAATAACTAACATTGATAAGGCACGATAGTAATGAGGACTTCGGAGTCAACAAAACTGTAGTTCCCTGAACGTTGAGCCGGTTGGCACTGTATCACTTTTGACTTGGGTGGTCGCCTTAGACTATAGTGATGCAGAGTTCCAATTTCCTTTCACTATAGTGCAGTGGACCTTTTGACTATTGGTGGAACAGTGATTCATCCCTTATATTTTCCAATTGTTGGGATAGGGTTTCTATGTGTGTGAGAAACTCTAAGAGATCTTATATAAAATTATTCTCCCAATATATAGTGATGTTTTTCCTCTCCATTGATGTAGGAATTACTCCCGAACCATAAAAGTCCGGGTGTTCTCATTTTATTTTTTTCTTTTACTCTTCATTGAATAATTTTTTTTTCATTGTGACTCCCGATATTTTTTCATGAACTAGTATCAATGGTTGAGTTCAGGATTCTCCAATGAAGCCTATAGAAGAAGGAAATGTGAAGATCTATCGCTTTGATAGAACCGACATCTGTTTCTGGTGGATGTAGATCGAGGATTTTCTTTATCTAAAAAAGATTCACTTTCTGCTTCTAGGTTTGAAGACCATAGTCATGGATCAGTTGGAGTGGGATCTGCTGGATCAATAGGTTCTTGGTGTTTTCACCACATATTGAAAAACAATTTGTCAATCAACATCAGAGTGAAGAATAAGATGACTGAACTGAAGAAATATAATGAAAATATGTATAATAAGCCTCCTATGGAAAATAGGGTACACATGATGTGATGATTGTTCAAACTAAAAAAGACTGAGGGTAGAATTGTTGCATATCAATTCAACTAATTCAACACAGTAAAAAGTCAGTTGAGAATGGTGGACATTGATCTTGGTGTTCAGGTGTGTGAATTGGTGTTACTATAATCATTACCTGATAGTAGGGAAGCAACTGTAATAGCTGTGTGTAGTTCCTTAGGGAATTTAATGTTGGCTCTGAAATATGTTTGAGACCTGATCCTCAGTGATAATATGTGATGAAGATAATTGCAATGTTTCTATAGTTCTTCTCTTAACATTGAAGGAAAAGGATGGTACCCATAATGAGACAATCATAGAGGGAGATCAAAGTCATTATAGGAAAGTTGATACAAGGAAAATGGGGGTGGTCCTACCTACAGGACATCCAAAAAGAAAGGAAAATTCAAGAAGGGGTGTATAGATAAATGAAAGGGACCTGAAACTAGAAGAGAAAAAAAGTTGGCCGAAGGAACTAATGATGTGTTACTGATGATCATGGATATCCCAATGGAGTCATTGATTCTAGAAGCAGGGGTGTATTTCCATTCTTCATTAGATAATGATTTCTTGAACAATTATGTTTCTAGAAACATCATCAAGTTATATCTTTATGATAATGATACATTGTCGATTTTGGGGAATGAAGATGCATGAATTAGTACAAATAGTGGGATTATCCTAGATTGTGAAAATGTGAGGTATATACCTAGCTTGATAAGAACTCATATTTCTATCAGATAGATTGATTATGTAGGATTGAGTACAACATTCACTGGTGGTGCATGGCATATCAGAAAAGGAGATATGGACATAGCTCGGGGAGCAATGAATGGGACTCTGTACAACATGGAAAAGACACTCTCGAACATGGTGGAATAAGTAAATGTGTCCAAGGGATTTAAAATGTTGCACAACAGGCTAGGCCACATGAGTGAGAAAGGGATGAAGGTGCTAGAAAAAAGGGCTACTACCAAAGTTGAAATTAGTAGAGGTTGGTTTATGTGAATATTATATCCTTGTAGAGTAGAATAAGGTATCATTTTCCAGACGAGGCAGAACACCAATGTCTGGGAAGCTAGACCTTGGGAAAAATAATTCATGGGGGCATGAACTAGTGAATTACCACAGAGCGTCACAATATTATGGGACATTTATTAACGAATACAAAAGGAAGGTATGTATATATTTTCTAAAAAGAAAATATATCATGTTTATGATGTTTCAGAAGTGTAAGGTCATGGTGAATAATGTTTCAGCAGAAAAACTGAAATGTTTGAGGTCAGACAATGGTGAGAGTACTACAACAATGAGTTCAAAGAATTTTGTTCTGATAATGGAATTTGGTAGGAGAAGGCAATTCTAGGTAAACCGCAACAGAATGATGTGTTGAAGAGGATTACTATGATGTTGATTGAATATTCAATGAGTATGAGGTTACACTCAGGGTTTCCCAAGACATTTTGGGTTGATGTAGTGAACATGGCTGTATATCTCATCAACAGAACTCTATTTATGCCATTGAAAGAATTTCTACCTGATGAGATTTGGTCTAGTATGTTGTTAATAATCTCACATTTATGAGTCGTTGTTAGTTTTCCATAAGTTCATATCAATGGTAATTCAATGTTCAAACTTGATTCCATGTTCCAAAGATGGTTCATTATTGGCTATGGTGCTGAGGAGTTTGGTTATCGTTTTTTGCATGATCTCAACAAGATGGTCATCAGATGCCATATTGTTATATTCAATGATGGTATCGTTTAAAAATATCTTTATGAAACTAATGATGAAAATGGTAACATTGAATTAGAGAAAAAAGATAAAGTTGAAATTTAACGCATACTTAATCATGAGCCATCAGATTCGGTGGAAGCAACTACTCTAGTGGACTTGAGGAGATCAACAATTGTGAAAATTCATGTGCTAAGGTATTCACCATACTTACATTATCTGTTATTGACTAATCGTGGAGAACCATGATACTTTGAAGAAGAAATATAGTTGATAGAGTCAAGTGTGTCGGAGTTGGCTATGATGAAATAGATTGCATCACTGCCTGATAACCACCCTTGAGAGTTGACACTTCTTCAAAGAGGAGAGAAATAATTTTAGATCAAATGGGTGCACCAGGTCAAGGAAGAACATGATTGAAAGAGGAGGTTGAAGGAAATGTTAGTAGCGAAAGGATTCCAACACAAGGATGGATTTGGATTCATTGAAATATTCTCACCAGTAGTGAATCTTACCACTGTCTATTTGGTTCTCATCATCATGGCATCAAAAGACTTGCATCATGAGAATCATGATGCCAAGACAGATTTCCTTATTTTAGAACTAGAGGAGGATATCTACATGAAACAGCCATTGGGATATGTTGATTCTGGGAAAGAAGACCATCTTTGAAAACTATAGAGGAGATTATGTGGATTTAATTAGTCACCCATATAGTGGAACAAATTTTTTGATTCATTTATGTCTAAAAATGAATATAAATGATGTTTCATGGGTAAATGATTTTACCTCAAGTACCTTGGTGACGAATATATTATATTTCTTCTGTATGTGGATGAAATTATCATTACCGGATACTGTATGTAGAGGATTGATGAGTTAAAAGGGAAGTTGGCAGAGGAGTTCTAGATGAAGGATCTTGGAGAATCTAGAATGATTTTTGAGATGAAGATCTAGATAGACCGTGTGACTAGAACCATAATGTTATCACAATATGATTATATTGGGAAGGTTATTAGAAGATTCAGTATGTAGGAAGAAAAGGTAGTGCTTATTCCCCAAGAGGTCCATTTTAATCTCTCAAAAGAGAAAACACCTAAGATGATGGAAGAGGTTGAGCACATGGAAAAGGTTTCACATGTGTTGGTTGTTAGACCCTTGATGTTTTCTATGGTATGAACTAAGCTAGACATCTCTCATGTAGTGGGAGTTGTGAGAAGGTACATCTCTAACCCTATAAAGCAACATTGGGATGTGATGAAGTTGATATTGAGGTACTTGAAGGGCACAAAAGTGGTATATCAATGATTTTCCCAAGAAAATTCATTATAGGGTTATGCAGATGCTGACCTTGGTGGTGACGATGATAGTGGGAGGAGTACCATAGGTTATGTTTTTACATGTGGAGGAACAACAATTAGATGGATATCACAATTGAAGAAGGTGGTGGCTTTATCTACCACAAAGGAAAAATACATCGATGTATGAGAAGTGGGGAAGGAGATGGTTTGTCTGAATAACTTCTTGGATGGGTTGGGAAGAAAGATAGAGGAAAATGTATTGCACTGTGAATTTTAGAGTGTGATACATCATGCAAAGAACCCAGTATTTCATTCCCAAATGAAGCAAATTCGCCTAAAGTATTATTTCATCATGGGTTTGATGCGGAATGGGTTGCTAAAATTTTAAAAAAAAATTGGAAGTACCAATCTCGAAGACATGTTGAGTAAGACAATGGTAATATAGAATAGAGGCACTATTATGATTATGTTGGTCTCCACTGATGAATAAAGGATAAGAGGTAGCACAAGGGTTGAATGAATTTGAGAACAAGAGGAAAACATCGAGTATTTCATGAATCATCGGGTTGAAATTGAATATCTGAACAGAAAGCACGCAAATTGGTGAGTGAAGAAGAGGAAGATATCATATTACGTAATTTTTATTAGATAGTGGCATAGAAGAAGAGCATCTTAGTTGATTAGGCTCCATGATTGAGATTTTTGGTTTAGTGTAGCATGATCCAATTGGGCCAAATTCTTGTGGCTTGTAATGTGCACCAGCCTACAACATTCGTGGGTTGAGCTCTTTGGTGTGCTCATTGGTGGTCGCAGGGTGTATTGTGCCCCTAATACTTGGGCAAAAGGCCCCCATATACTATTTTGGGTGACTGTAGAAACACTAACCACTACAGCATAGATCACCAATCGACACTGGCAAGGCACTGGAGCAGTACGAACTTCAGAGTCAACAACACTGTTGCTCCTTGGAGTTCCAGCCAGAAGCCACTATAGCACGATTGAAGTTAGTGGACGCCTTTCACTATAGAAATGTGGATATCTAGTTTCCTTTAAATGTAGCACAGCGGACCTTTGTACAGTCGATGTAATAGTTCCTTATCCTTTATATTAGCACATTTTTAGGCTAGGGTTTCTTTGTGTGTTTGAAACTATGAGAGATCTTCTGTAAAAAAATTATCCCATTATATAGTGAATTGTTTCCTCTTTGTGGACGTAGGAAATATTCCTGAACCATATAAATCATTGTGTACTCATTCTATTTTTTCCTTTTACACTTCTTTGAATTGCTGTTTTGTCACTATTGCTTTCAATATTTCCATATAAAAAACACATAATGAATTTATCAAGGATATATTATTGTTGGACCATTGTCTTGATATAATCCATGGGACGATCTTACTGACAAATAAAATATTACATACCTTGGTATAACTTGATGATATACATAGAATGGATTGACACATTTAACATAGAAATAAAATTAATTCATTATAAAGTAAAATATATTTATATATTTAGAACCATCCCATTATATTATGAAAATCATGGAGGATCATGAATGTCTTTTGTAAATAAAAGAGTTTTGTGTTTTTTTATTCCTAGTGAAGAAGAATAACATTATAAAATTTTTCGGTCAACGGAAAGTGTCATACATGATAAAATTACCATTGTAATAAATTATACTAATATATTTATTGAATATTTACATATCCTTCACCTAGATTATGATGATGTGTTATCATTTGAAATCATATCTTTATCCAATCATTTTTATAAAATATCCCATTGGATTCACCTAATCTAACAAGATGAGATAAATAAAAATCTACAAGAGGTTTTTTATAAAGTGTTCCTACACTATAGTGCATCACCTCAGGGTGCACTAGTCCATGTTGTAATGAAACTGTATGAATCATTATGGTTGTGTGCCTATTACCAAGATCTCAACAAGATCACCATATATAACCAGTGTGTTAAAACAAAGATTTATGGATTGTTTGATCAAATAAAGGTATATATGCACTTCTCAATGGTAGATATTCATTTTGGATATTATCAACTGAAGTTAAATAAGAAATATTATAAAAATATATACTTCTGTAAAATAAATTCATATTATATATTATTTTTTTCCCATAAAACATTATAATTCTCATAAAATACTAATGGCTTTGATTAATACAGTCTATAGAGACTATGTCAGCAATTTTTTATTAGTCTTTATCGATGATATCTCATTTACTTTATGATTTTAAAGGAACATGAAGAGTATATAAAAATAGTTCTCTTGATATTTTGAAAGGAAATAATATATTCTATGTCTGTAAATTCTGAAATTTCGTTGTAATAGGTCTCATTTATGGGGAATGTGAACCCAAGAGAGTGAATTGATATCAACCCATAAAAGTCTATGAAAATTGAAGAAATCCACAGTCCCTCACATGTCATGGATATTCATAGTTATATTGGATTATTTGATTAGTGTATAATTTTTGGGAGGAATTTATCAAGCTTGTTTTTCCATCTAACATGGACAAATTTTAATGGGATAACATACGTCACTATAAAAGAATGAAAAGAAATATTTTTGGGGCTCAACAAGAGTCATGTCACTACACCTATACTCTCACTACCATCAAGGGGATAAGGTTTTCTAATATAAAATGATTCTTAAAATAAAGGATTGGGTTTTTTACTCTTGTGAGATGAGAATTTAAAAACATATAATTTTCGATGTTTGATAATCCATGAATATAACTACCCGATGTATGATCTGGAGTTAATTGATGTGATCTTCACCAAAATTATTTTGAAGCACAACCTTTATGGTAAAAATTGTTACATATATATAGATTATAGTATTTTAATTTATATATTCATATAGAAATATTGGAACATGAGTCAATTAATATAGATAGATATGATGAGGGACTATAGTTTTTGTATTCTATAACATCATGGAAAATCAAACTAGGTAACTGATTCTCTAAGAAGAGAAGTACCATTCACTCTATCCATGATTCATATTATGATGGAAACTATATTAACAGATATTCAATGAATGGGTCTAGAAATAATAATGTAATATAATAGATCCTAACTTTCCAAAATGACTCCCAAACATATGTACAAGATAAGATAAAGGAGGAAAAAGGGATGATATAGAGATTATAATGAAAGTTAGATCTATAAAGGAGGGGAATATTTATAGATTCTAAAACAATGAATATTATTTAATTGGGATTGAATATAGACTTTTTTCCTTCATCACCTGAGTTAAATAAATTGTTGGATAAAACAAATAAATCATCTTTCTCTATCCATCTTAGAAGTACCAAGATATATTGTGATCCTCATGGGAACATCTAGTGGGATAATATAAAGAATGATATTTTTCATTATACAAAAAATTAAATGGTATTTCAAAAATTTAAATAATAGTGATAGAATTATATGGGGATAATGAATCTATTTTCCAAAACAAAATTAATATGGGTGAACAACTCTATGTATTTTTTCACGAGTCTACAAAATATATCCAAATAATGAAATGAGATATGGGGTATGATGAATCAACTCACCACGATATCCCAATTTATTTCTAATTGGAAATATTTCCCTATGAAAAAATCTATATAATGTACATAAAGGAACAAGTGAGGCTACATGGGTCACCATATTCGATCACCTATAATCATGATCCAAGGTTAACTTATAAAGTTTGATAAGTCTTAAAATTTTAATGAACAGTGAATTAAAATTCCAAATGGCCTATCATCCCCAAAAATATTTTCAATCCAAACAGACCATCAAGGAATTTATATAAATATTGAGATCATAATCAATGGAATATAATTTTTTTAGTTTGAAAAAACCTCCCATTATTTGAGTCTTCATACAAAAATAGCTACTAGTTGATCATTCAAATAGCTCCATATGATGTTCTGAATATGAGTCGATATACAATTCTTATTGATTGGATTATTGGGTTAATTAAATATACTTTGGATTGATCTTTTCAAACAGATGACTAAGAAGTTCTAAGTCATCCATTAGCATATAAATATTCTTTCAATCTACAAATAGTTTTTTGGAAAAATGTTAGAGGGAATAGAGTTTGAAGTCGAATAAAACATTTTCCTTAAAATATTTCCAAGGAATAGAGTCATGTGTTTTGTAATGAAATGAAATCTTATGCATATAAACATTGGAAAATTTTAGAACCCTGAATGAATAAGAATATTGGATTATCACCTTACACATCACCAAAACATTGATCAAGTTCATAACGACTTCCATATATCTCTCATGTAGACATACACAACCGATCCCTCATTAAAAACAAATATATAGGTTGTACAACATGAGACAGTCCTCTATTGTACAATCAAACTAGTGATGATCTATGAATTTAGAGAAAAATTAATATGAAAAAAGGTTACTCACCTTGAAAAATTGATATAGAGATATCATAAATATAAGGACATGGAATGGGAACTCAGGAGAAATGATGGAAAAAATTACCCTCATCTATTATCAACTAATAATATGAGTTTAAATTTCAATGATAACATTTATAATGGATAGAGGAATAGAAATACATAGACATTATAATTAATTTTTTTTCTATAAAAAGTTTATATAATATTATATTGTAAAGTATTATACACAAAAATCATAGAGGATACTTAAAAATACATTTTTTAAATAATAGAGATCATTAAATTAGTTAAAAAATATTCTGATTCAAATTTATGTCCTTAAAATGGGATAAAACATTTAAAATAAGAAAATTGGAATTTGAAAATTTGAATCCATCCAATCTTGTAGAATATTTACCCCCTAAAATATAATATGAAACAGAAACAGAATACTAGTAAACCAATAGAAATATTTGAAAAATAAAATATGGAATATTTCATTAGATTTATTGAATATTTAATGAATGAATGGAATTGTATTTATAAGATGTAATATTACCATTTGAATAGTAATGTCCCTATTGGAATATTAAACTAACCATGAAGAAATGTGAAATTACTATTTTTAATAGTAATTTATCCTTATAATAATGAAATATAATATATGGAATATTTTTCATGAGTAATTTAATAAAAAATAAATATTATATTCCTATAATATAAATATTGAAATATATAACTCAAAGAAAATATTATCAACTTTTTAATAAATTTTATTTTTATGTATTTCACAAAATTCATAATTCTTATATTAAAAATTAAAATTACATATATTAGAAAATTATATTTATAAAATTAATGTCATTTTTTTAAAAACAAGATATCTAAAGTGTCCAGCGATTAAAATTTTGGTAATTTTTTAAAATACATCAATTAGTACAGGAAGATTAAAAATATGTATTTTCAAATACTAATAGATTTATATCATAATTATAATGTAATATTAACTTAATAAAGGTTAATTTATTTAATTTTCTACTACAATAAATTTAGTAAGAGAAATGTGTAGTTTTAAACCAATAAATTTAGTTTAAAAACTTGCAATTTATCTTTTATTTTCTAATGTTAAGATTTTGACATTGAAATAAAAAAATTATACTTTTTCAGAATACCTTTTAATAAAAGAGTGAATTCCATTTACAATGGATAATATTATCATTAAACCATTTTACTTTATTGAATATTGACTCATAATATCAAGAATATCATTATTTTAATGATTATAATGTATATTGTTTTTCATGTAATATTTTATCATTAAAATTTCCATTTCCAAAAATATAAATACCTCATATCTCTCCCAAAGGAATGACACTCCTCCCTCACTTACCAATGCCAATTATCTACTAAAACCTCCCTTAATAATACCCTTTATGATTTCTTGGACATGGATTCCACTTAATGGATGCCCCTAGCACTGTGGTCCACATGGCCTCAATCGCATCTCCCCAAACACCGCAGGCTGCCAACTATCAGTAAGGGCCTAGGGAATGTCCGTGTAGAGACAATTTCCTCATTACAAAAGTGTAGCGCAAAAAATGAATATAAACAGAGGTAAATGTTGTAAGCGATACAAGTAAATAGTAGGCACAACAACAAATAGATACAATAGTAACAATAAATGAAATAAATTGAAATGAATACAAGTATACAACAACTAATGATGATTTTTCATGCCACTAGAAAAATGGAAGACATGGATACAATAAAATAGGAATAACATGTACACAAAAGTAAAACATAAATCAAAAGTCTATCCTAAGAATCCAGAGCTCTAGCTCTGTCATCTTCTATCAATCTCCAACCTAAACAGTAAAGAATCCCATGTTTAAATCTATATGATTTCCTTTATCAACACATGTATTCATGTAATCTACTCTGGGTAACAACCGTCTCCCAGAGAGGGTGTGAGATAACTCTCAGTGGTCCACCACTAATGGTGTCTATTTCATATGGCCCATATAATAGAAATATAACAGTATGTAATTATGCATATATAATGTAAAGTAGTATAATGTAACTAAATACCAAAGTAGATGTTTCATCTCTCAGCCAGTGTCTGAATGTAAACATTACATTAATTTATTATTACCAGTTTTTAATTAAGCCACATGATAACAATTATTAAGAATCCATGTTTTTAAATGGAAAACTGAATTAATATTTAATAATAAATATACAATGTAATAGCCAAGGAAACATAGCCCTAAAGGTTATCAAAATTAATAATAATTATAACTTGGATATGGGTGAGAGTGTAATATATGGATCATATTCAATAGAATTCCATAAAAATATTTATAATGAATCCAATGTGATCTTATAAGGTAAAATGGGGATAAGCATTGGTTGGTCCCTATGGACAATAAACATGGAACCTTCTTATTAATACTGTATCCAAAGAGTGTGTCCAAGTGACCCTTTAATACTATGTGAGTGATCCGACAGTTTCATACTTAGCTTCTAATAATAGAGAAGGATCGAGATTTTGGTGGGACTTAACCTAAGAATGTTGTATCCTTGATTTGGAATGGGGTTCTCGAGTGCTCAAGGTAGTCACAGACAAGAATACATAGTGATATCGAGTCAGGAATCTCTAATTTAGTTTTGAAATCAAGTAATATTTCATTTTTTACATCATATACTCGTAATAGTTTTATAATGTCATATAGCATTGAAACTTTTAATCTAGTCTTAATTAATCTATAAGTCTATTTGGGTCAAGCCTTGTATTTCATTAGTGTGTTAAGGTCATGTAGCATGAAACCATTATTAATTCCATTTAAGAGATATTCAAGAAATATTCTTCATTCTACAACCTTCCATTAATGTGGTATGGGGTGTTAAAGAAAGGAAACCTATTATTTATTTAAATTAATTTGGTTAAGTCATATGCCTAGTATACTTGCCAATTTTCATTTCACATTTAATTATCAATTGAAGAACTAACATTATGTGATCCAATAAGTAAACATAAATGTTACATTCCATTAAAAATTCACAACATTAATAAATCCATTTAATATAGAAAATAATACCCTTCGATGGGTTAAGACCAGTCACACCCGAACAGTGGTTCAAATGTGTCAAAACACTAAAAACTCAATTATGGAATGTCATCCAACATGGGATGGATGGGGTTTTGGGCATTAATACCAAAAATTAATTACATATAAGGATTGATAATAACCATATGGTTATAATGGTTATAAGCATGAGATATAAATTCAATAAACGACAATAGATGAAATCAGTAGGCCCCACACAATAAATCCAAAATCAACGAACCTAAGGGATGAGTTATAGACCACTCAATTTCAGGTTGTAGAATTATTCTCCTCCTATATTTGACTCTACTGAATCTTATAATGTTTTAGATTTGAGATAAAGGGAAAAGTGATCACACCTCAATAACTTGGTCGAGGGAATGTGAGGAAAAGTACGACTAAAAAGGTCAAGAGTACATACTATTGTGCATCCAATGTGATGAACAAAAGATCAATCGGCTCCCAAATTAATGACATCATTCATTCCAAAATATATTCCATAAAATATATCCAAAAGGGATGAAAAAAGGGTTAATCCCACATAAACATAAATTAAGAGTAAAGAAGATGATTAATTATATCACTAAGGGAAAATGGAAATTTTACCCTCAAATTGGCATGTGCACCGTATGTCTGGATAGTTTATCAAACCTTGTGTAAAGCATGAATTGATACCTGGGAAAGTAAGGTCACTCACAAGGTTAGGATCCATGGTTAGGGGAATCATGTGCCAATCATGTTGTAAGGCTCTGTCTGAAAGGTCACTATGTGTATGATTTTTCATAACCATGTGGCATTCCCACATGGTTTGTTATAAACCATGATTCATGACTATTTCCTTAAAAAGATGGATTCTATGATCTAAAGTTTTCCTAGGCACCCTTGGGACCTTCACTTATCCATTAGATATCTATATTAGGCCAAAATAATGAAGTAGAATGAAATTTAAAGGATTCATACTTAAGTGAAAACCTGGTTCCTTATAGTCTTCCCCCCTTAAAAGAACTCATCCCATATTTTACCTTCCAATGGTTTATAGACACTATATGAGAAAAATTCTAGGAATTGAGCATGTATGTCAGCCTCCATCTCCCATGTTTCAATCTACATGCTACCACTGCTCTATTTTACCCGTACAAGGGGGCATAATAGCCTTAGAGAACCTTTGTGCTTAGGTAAATGTTATGTACTAGATACTCCTCAAATGTAGAATCTCCATCTAACTGAACTTACTTGGGATAAAAGTATTATATGAGTTAGTGTGATACTTTAGAAACTATGAAGCATGGAAGACTTCATGC
Source organism: Viscum album (assembly GCA_963277665.1). NCBI lineage: Eukaryota > Viridiplantae > Streptophyta > Magnoliopsida > Santalales > Viscaceae > Viscum > Viscum album. Next base: position 287,795,132 of record OY728162.1, read on the forward strand.
ATGGAGAGATTCCTATTTGGTAGTTGCAATCGATAGGCTACCATCCCATCTCCCTCTAGGATCTCAAACAGGACTAATAAATGAGGGGATAGCTTCCATTCCTTTTTTATATGTCAGTATCCTATCTTAGGAGATACCTAAAGGAAAACATGATCCCCATCCTCACACTCTTGAAATCATCGATAATGACTGGTTTAAGATTTTTTTAGACTGGAGAGTAGTCATACAGGTTATAATGTGGTGAACCTGCTCTAATGTCTCTTGAGTTAGATGAGTACTTTGTAGGGCTTCCTCACCTACCTCCATCCAGCATATAGATGAATGGAACAACCTACCATATAAAGACTCAAATAGATCCTTCTGGATCATTTCATGGAAGATATTAATATAGGATAACTCAAAGAGAGAGATATGTTTTTTAGATGAACCATAAAATCGATGAGACATGCTCAAATCATATGATCCAGAACATGTATTGTCTATTTTGACTGTCCATTGGTCTAAGGGTGAATGGATGTTCTTTGAAGCACATTTTTTCCCATTGACTTCTACAATCCCTGTCAGAATCATGATCTGAAACAAGAATCCCTAACTAAAATGATATTAAGAGGGTCCCCATGGAGTTGTATGATATCAAAGAAACTGTATTCCTATATCATTTATTCAGAAATTATACTGAATAGGAATGAAGTGGGATACTTTTTTTAGTCAATCACTGAAAACCCAAACCTCATCAATACCTCTTGGTGACCTTTTTAAAGTGACAACAATTTCTATGAAAACATCTTCCTATTTAGATTCCGGAATTAGAAGAGGTTGTAACAAGCCTGATGGTCCTTAGTTCTCTACCTTCACTAGAAGATAGGTAGAACACCTAGTGATAAAGCATACTACAAGAATTTCATTAAATTCCACTGATACCAATGTCACATATCTTGAAACATATACAAAATTCTGGGATGAATTGCCCATAGAGAGGCATGAGACTCTCAAATCAACTCCCCTCTCAAATATGTAAAGACCAATACATTTCCATGAATATGAATGATGTTGTCTCTATCTACAAACCATCCCAGATGTGGGTTATCTCCTGATAAAAATCATGGTATACCAAGCCTTCAGGATCTGAAAATTTTCTACTCTTCACTTTCTAAAGGATGGAAGAGGTAATTACCAAAGATGATATATAAGACAGCTCTAAATATAAATAAACTCAAGGTTCAAATATGAGAAGAAGGATATTAACATTCATTCTTCACTGGCTTCCCATACTACTTATTCATGAATTTCCTGACTCATTACATCTACAACTGCATTGCCCTTCCCAAGCGTATAGGCAAGATCAATATCAAATAATTTTAAATATTCAACCTATCTCAACTATATGAGGTTCAAGTCATGCTATGAAATGATATATTTGACTCTCTTGTGGTCTGTGTACACCACAAAGCACTCACACAATAGATAATGTCTCTAGCAATGTAAGGAGTGGGCAACTGTTTCTAGCTCAAAGTTGTGTGTCAGGTAGTTTCTCTCATTAGGCCTCAACTGCAGAGATCCATACACAATGACTCTAACTTCCTACATCATCAATTATCCTAGGAAATTCTTAATGTACCACATAATATTATATAACCTATTCCTAGCTCCAGAAGAGTTAGAATAGATGCTTAGACAAGTATCCCTTTTATCTCCTGAAAGGATTCTTGTATGCTTCTAACCATGGGAAATTTACACCATTTTTGGTGAGGCCACTAATATGTGAAGAAATATATGATAACTCCTATATTAAATCCCTTTAATATTCATCCATCCACAGGAAACATTTTATATCAGACACATTTTTGGGATTCTCCCAAGAAACCTCAACACTAACCTTTTCTAGGTCAATGAATATATCTGATTCTAAGATAATATGACCCAATAAGTGAACATTGTTAATCCATAAGTGGAGCTTAGAAATCATGGCATAAAGTAGATTCTCTCTTAGTGTGATCAAAATGATCTTAATATTATTTTCATGGTCCTTATGAGTGTGAGAATACACCAAGATGTTGTCCACAATGCTCAAGAAAAATGAATTCAAATAGGGGTGGAATCCCATATTTATTAGATCAATAAAAATGGAGAGTGAATTTGTATGACCGAATAGAATAACAAGGTACTCATAAAGACTATACATGCTACGAAAATCTATACATTGTATGTCTTATGACCTATATCATACATGATGATAACCTAATATCAGGTCAACCCTAGAGAACACCCTAGCTCCCTAGAGCTGGTTGAATAAATCATCTATTCGAGGAAGTGGATATCAGTTCTTGATCATAGGTTGGTTCAATATTTTATAATCCATGCATAGACATAAGGTTTCGTACACCTTCTTGGAGAAAATCATGAGAAAAAACCCTAGAGGATGTATTGGCCCGTATAAAAACTTTGGCCTCTAAATCCTCTATCTACCTCTTGAGATTCATAATCATTATAAGTTCTATCCTATATAGAGGAATGGACAATAGAGATACTCCTATAATAAGATCAATTATAAATTCTACCACTCTCTCAACAGGTACACCAGAAAAAGATATGGGAATACATCCCTAAAATGATCTACTACTGGAGGGAAATCAGCTTTATGTAAACCCTGATCCTGCAATAAAAGATTTGAAATCTTGGTAGTCACCCCACCTAACCCATGATGCTATGGTCCCACTCTACTAGCCTGGACATCACACTCTCCCTTATGTAGATAACTGATGCCCAATGGTGTTGCAAATGATACCCTCTAGTGATATAATTCAACAAAAAATGGTATTGAACCAAAAAAACCATCTCGAGAATGAAATCGATGTATTTCAACTTGATAACAAATGTGTTCTATAAGAAAGTTTAATAGCCTAATTTAAGGTTAAAGTCTCTACACATGAGTATACCATTTTTTGGTACCCCTAACGGCATATCTAGGGTCATTACACATTAGTAATACTATATCTCTAGTCTGAGGCCTTCCGTGAAAGATATAGTGATAAAAGAGTTTGATGCACCTACATCAAATAAAGTAGAGAATATGTTAGATTCCACAAGAATAATACCATGTATTATAGATGGTCCATAGCCTAATACTCATGTGTTGGTTGTAGTGCATGTAATTGATCTGATCTATGGCCCTGTGAAAATATGGACTACCATGATCATAAATTCCATGTTGGTGGTGTTTCTGATCGGAGGTATGGCTTCCAAGACCATGAACTCCTTCTCTGCCACTCTAGTAGGTTTTATTCTAAATCCCTACCTAATGTGGCGCAAAATAAACCACGGCTGAAGGTGGAACTCGCATGGATCCCTTTCCACTCAAGGTTGGTAGAATGTTCCTACAGAAATCCTAGTGATTACCCATATAGAATCAAGCCCTAAATTCCATTAGGTCTCTATCAAAATGAGGCTTTAGGTGCCCCTAGTTATCTACAATGATGACACACTTTGTATTTATTGAAACGAGCACTCTAGTTGTCACTTCCCTAAAGAGAAACCTCGATAGAACGATTCCATCCACTGAAAGAACCACTATCCAAACATGGAACTGGTCCTCTATACCCAGTACTATTGGAATCCCTCATATTATAATTAGTGATAAGGGTGTGATGAAATATTTTAGGAAAGGTGGGAAAGGGAAATACATTCACCTACATAAGGATGGAATACTGGAACCCATCATCAAAAATATGAAACATATGAAATCTCATCACCAGTGAGAAGCTGTACACATCACTACAACTTCGTCAGACGCATTGAATACTCCTTGACTGATATAGGACCCTAATCAAGATGCATGAACTGTATGTCTTTATTATAGATCAGATTCTGAGGAAAGAACTGATCATATAAGGCAGTCTAGGAATAAACCCATAACATGCCCTGATGATGACCATCACGTATAGTCACATCCCACCAGTTCTTGCCATATCTCAAAGAATGTATGTGGAAAGCATGACCCTCTACTATAGAGGGGTGTCTAGATTCTCTACGATAGATATGATCAATTATATCCAAGAATCATCAGCCTGTGGACCGCCATCCCCAAAAGGTAAGAGGATGCTAATGCTAGAACTCACGAGTTAGATTTTCCATTATAGGTGAAAGCCATGGAGAAACATGCATGGACTACATCATATATAGAAAACTATCACAAATAGGTGAATTGGTTCTTGGATTTGGTATAGAAGGTGGTTCCACTACTGGAACTCTAGAAGGTAAGAGTGGTGGCTCCGGTCCCACAATGTCTACACCATGATCTTCACCACCCTCCTAGAATATGATAGGAGAAAATTTTTGTGACATTTGTTTACAAATAACAACCACACACCTTAAAACAAACATAAATAGAGATATATAATCACTAGATGAAGATGAAAATATTAAAACTCACTACCTAAGGCATACTACCCTAGCTACCCTCTTAGTCTTCTAAGTATCTTTAAGTGCTCAGGTATATGATACAATACACTTTACATTTAATTAGTAGGTTCACTACTTGACCTTTCTTTAGCATGAAAAGGAAGAATAAGGATGTGAAATAATTAATATTATAATTCATGTATCACTTTATAATAGATCTTTATACATTGTTAATTAGTTCCCATACATCTTATCACTGGATGTGAAACCCATTTATTTATAGAATAATTGGTTGACTTGATAAATTAATCACCCCAATGCATTAGGCCCCATACACCTCATCATATAAGATAGTAAATCACCCTTTTACGAAAGTATAAATAATTTAAATAGTTGGGACCTAAATTAAATCAGCTGATTTTTTAGAATAATTGTGCAATTTCAGGAATGTTAGAAACAGTGTTTTTGAAAAAATAAATTCCATTCCAAGTAGAAGGAATTCCACAATGAATCTATGTTAATGAGGAATTCATCATGTTGATGAAAGTGAAACTTGATGATGCACAAAATAAGGTGTAAAACATGTTGATTCATTAGATCAGCAGAAGAATCGTCTAAAGAATTAGTGAGAACAATTTATTTGAGTAAGAAAAGATCTTTAAAATTGTGATTGATTGTAAACTAGTAGGGAAAATGTGTCTTCTGCAAACATTTTGAATAGTTTTTTGCTTTTTATATTTTATACAAAGAAAAAATTCTTTTTTATTCTCTTTAAACATATCCTATTGTAGTTTAACAATGTAAAATTGATGTGTCTCATACATGCATTCATTTTTGTTCATACATCTCTATAGAAAAATTAAGGAAGAGTGTTTTTTAAGGATGAAACCAGATCTAAAGGGGACATTGTTTTTATCTGGAATTCCTTGATTCACCCCCACACCCTCTTAGTGTATTTAACATTGTTGGGATAACTATCATTAATACACATTTCTAAATATTCCCTCTAACACAATACTCAACATCACTATGGGAAAAATCACTTTGGATTAAACTTTATAGAACCATATTACTCATAAACATAAATGATTCCTTCAACATCAATAAATTATTTACATAGAAATGAATATATAATCACTATATCCAAATTCACTATGGTCCTTTCTTAATGGGACAAATTCATGATGACACAATATCTATATAAACTAACTATATTCCTACTTTCAAAACTACCTATATAAATTACATGTTCATATTCCTTATGAAAAATGAAATCATCTCTAGGATATTTTCATTTTGAAGGAAAATAGAAATTAAATCTCAAGAATAAGTCACATACCCACCATTAGATGGAATATCATGCCAGATTTCTATTCTGGATGACTTTAAAATGATTTAATGTTGTCGTGGTCACCTGAACATAGCATATACGATGGGGTTTCTGGAGAAAGGACATTAAATGGTACTACATGTCCTATTATTTTTAAACAAACTAATTGTATTTTCAATCCCATTACAATTATTTATATGAATCCCTTCTATGGTTCATGTTACCAACACCATAACCACCTACCACCTAACTAGATAACAGTAAATCCATGATCTCCCAAATATTTGAGGATTATGAAAAACCAAAAACAACTATCTAGATAATTATGTATGGATTCTAAAATATGAATTAATGGTTCCTTATATTATGATTTTTTGATATAAACTAATGATTCAATCAACAAGGATCATTGATTATATTCAAATGTTCACACTAGGGAATGTCAATTCCCAATTGCTAGTATAGTGGAAACATGTCATGAACATGGTTTTTGTATGGATTCATCAAAAAATATTAAATATATAATATAGTTACAAAGGAATAAATAATTCCCTCAAATAGGGTATGATGAGCCTAACCCCCCATACTCTTGATCAACATGAATTATAACTTATTAATAGAAAATTCATTCCAAATTCCTACCTTTTAAAAATATGTCAATGTGGAATCCAAATATTCATGACCTAGAAGTGAATTTGGGTTTCCATCATAAACCTTATTCTGGATTATTAGTGAAAAATATTGTAAACTATATATCAAAACAATGAAAATTGGTGTTTTATGGGAAAGTACATGCCATATATTAGGTGCATGGTTTGAAAACCCAAACATCCAAATCATTCTTCTAAAAATGTTTCATACAACTAATAAAATAAATTTACCCATATTTTTTTAACCCTATCCCTCTTATCACATCTCATCTTATGACATAGGTCTTTATACCCGCATAACTTCTCTAATCCTTCATATAAATCAATTATCCTATAATAAGGGTCTTCTTGGTGGATCATTGAGTTATATTAGATGTGGATTTTTCTTCCAATCATCTCTATGATTCTTCCCCTTCATTAGCCTCTACAAATAGAATATTTATGATAGGATATTATATATATTTCATCAGATCATGGTGGAATATTTCCAATATAAGGGAAATTTTCCATGTATTGGTTAGAGGATAATGAAATTGGATGATCATATACTCTTTGTCTCAATTAGGTTAGAGGTACTTTGATGTATGAGTTTTTATAGGGTTACCAATTATATTATATACAATTATCAGGTGATTGGTTACCTTGGGATGTGGATTTTGTGAGTGGATATGATATGAGTACTCCATGGGATTTGGGCACATACTTTCATAAGATTCCAACAACATAGGGATAAAATTTTAGTTTTATATTTTTTATTACAAAAAGAATGATTTGAAAAAGTAATATAAAAATTTTTGAATAAAATTTTCCAATCATGATTATTGAAATAGGATTGTTTTTGATGATGTGATTCTTTAGTGACCTTATGTGATGGTGTCCAATCTTGATTAATGTGAATAAAACTAAATGAGGTAGGTGTCCTTAGACATTCTTTATATGGTCCATGAATATTTTTATATGATTTTAATTGTAAATATTTCTACCAATGATTCAGGGGAATTATGATTAAAATGAAAATTAATTGGTTCCATTCAACTCCATTATGTATAATTAAATTATCATGGGTTATAAAAGAACCTTGATGGTAGTATACAACCTCATACATTGTTGGTTGAGGGATTAAAAAAAATTCATTTTGTAATTAGGTCTCTAATTGGTCTACGTTAAATGAAATGTATGGATATAGTTGACATGGATATATGATGTCCATGAGCCTCCATAGTTCAGAGATGATACTTCGATGACGCTTGTAGGAAATTGATTGACCAGGTTACTCTATCAACATGGGAGGGAAATGCTATTTTAATTTTTCAGAAACTTGATATGAAATATTATCCATTATATGAGATGAAAATATAATATGTTAGTTGGATGATGTTCATTAAGAGGGTATCAGTAGTTTAGACCTTGTGCAATTTGTGGGTTGACCATACGTCTCAAATATAGTGGGAAACAACCACAAATTTGTTTTTCGTAGAATTTATTAGTACTATGACCTGGATAAGTCCTCTGGTACAATAGGAGGTGTGATAAGAGGTTATCATATAGTTTATAGAACAAGATATTTAATGTGGGAGTTATTAAATAGGACAAATGAGGGGATATTATATCATTATAATAATTGGTATAGGGATTCTAAGGGCCTTGGAGTTTTATGTCAATATATGAAAATAAATTATTATATAACATAGAACTAAATCATTTATTAATAATACCAACCCTAAATGAAAAAAACGATGAAGTATACATAAAAATGAATAATAATTTTAATTTTTAAATTAATTTTAATGAGATTCACTTTTTCCCAACCCTTAGTACTCATGATAATAAATAAAAATTCACATATATTCTTATTACACATCACAAAAATATTCCATGAAATTATGTTTTTTTTTTTGAAAATAGGATTACAAGACAAGGTAGATTTATTTATAAATTAAAAAAACCACTCAGTCCCATTAAAACCTCACTTCCTACCCCATTTAAAAATAATCTTTATAAACACACCCCCACTTAAAAAGATATTTCTATTCAATTAGAATGAATAAAATTCAGTTGATTCTTCAAAAATGTTTGTATCATTCTTTTTAAAAAAATTATGAGATTGTATGTAATGTTTTTATGTTGTTTTTTTATCCATCAGATAAAAAAAATTATCCACAAGGGATAGATGGGATTAAATCATCAAAAAATTTATTTTTAAGTGTAAAGGTTATGAATTAATCTTCATACAAAATGGATTATTTTTTAAATAAATTATTGATAGGAAAATTATTGATCCATAATATGTTTCACCAAATCATCTTTTTTAGTTGGAAAAGTCATATTCTTCTTCACTTGAACAATATTTAATGTTAATTTTTTTTCTTATTATTTGTATTATATCATTACACTATACATTTAATGATACTGCAATGATTGAACAAATGTAATGACCAACAATTCCCACATCTAGTTGGACCTAGGTAGGTGATAAGAACTGAGTGTATAAAAATATCACATATGGTAGGAATTAGCTTCTATTATAATATAGAATTGGGATATAGGATAAAAATGATAAATAAACCCTAGAATGTAATATAAAAAAATCCAAATACCATCACACTATGAATAAAAAAATATAAACCAATACATATAATTGTTCTGAGGGTAATTACCAAAAGGGATTCCCTATAGCAGTAGTGACTCAACAATACCTAAAAATACTATGGTTGTAATATCTAGATATATCCCAAATTTCCTCCTAGTGACTTGATTTTTTATTCATATATTGGATGAGTATACAAGTATACATAATACAATCATATAATAGGTCATTTTGACAATTAAAAATTAATTATAATTTTGTAGTGAATATTTAGTAGAACCAACAAGAATATGGAATGGTAAACTAAACAAAACCATCATGACCAATAATCAGACACCAAAAAACACATCTCATATAGTATCACATTATCAAATTGATTCAAATAAATGGATCCCAAAATTTATTCCTATTTATTTTTCTTTTTCATTCCTCAGCATAAAATTTCTTGTGCTCCCATCACTTATATACACACCACATCAAATAACATCACATACTATCCCTCTATAATGTGGTTCTGGATGTATCCCTTACTACCCCAACCCTATAAGGTCTATCATATATTTATAGAACAATGTCTAATAACATCATGTCTTGGATGAAGACATTGATACCCTCACATAAAATCTCACCTCATAAAATAACCGTAGTAGAAGGGTATCATGAAAATGAATGACATAAACATCATTCCCTAGTCCCACCATTCATGACCCCACAAAATTCTACATCCCATCATACCCTTATCACGTCCCACTATGAATAAAAACACATGGGCCCTAATATCACATCTCACCTGAAGGCACATCTTCCAACACTGCTGAATTATATAAGGGGAGAACAGGTTTCCAATAATCCATATCAACACCATCTTAGAGGTTGGGTAAATTGTTCGTCATATATATCCACTGAGAATTATTAATTCTGTCTAAAGAGGGGTTGGTAAAATATATAATTAACATAAAAATATATGATATATAGACAACAAAAAATAAAAAACCTATAGGTTTGCAAAAAAAAACTACACTAGTGAACAGCACCACTACCACAACAACACACATAAACAATCACAATGACTTCCTCCACTATATAAAACACACCACACAACCACCACAAAAATCCAAACTTTCCTAGTTTAAATTAAATTATTCACATGCTTTATTTTTAATACAATACAATTAACACTTAAAATCACAATAATTTGTTCAAGAGATTAATTAGTCAGTTTACCACAAATAAATTTTAATCCCATCATATTCAATTACCAACCCATTTATTTATTCATTTCATTCAACAAAATAATTTCTTCAACTTATAACTAGTCTATAAACAGCACCATGAATTTCTATGATTAACTGAACTCATACCACAATTTTAGATAAATCATTATTCCACCATCAATTTTGAGCAAAATTTAGAAAGAAAATTAATAACAAACCCACCAATCTCACATCAAAACCACCATGCATGAAAACACTTGCACATGAAAAAAATTGTGCAACACAACCAATGTTCACTATAAACATATAACTTCACACATCATATCTATGTTATCTAATCACCACTTGAAAGCCCCACACACAACACCTCTCACTTAGTACCCTGTGTAACATAATAATAGGCTGAACCATTGAAGGGGACATAAGAAGAAGAAAATAATACCTTAAGAGAACATTCCATCATTAAACATTATTCATGGGAATTTTTCAAATTAAATCCCAATTTATAATTGGTGTTATCACACAAAACTGATTGAATGTGTAACCCATTTATTATCATTTTATATGTTCATTATAATTTTATTCAGGGTGTGGTCACATAACAACATAATAAGGGTCTCAACATATATCATCAAAACTGAATGAAAGGCTCCCAATAACTATTATTTTCACAATTGGAATCATCAGCTATAAACGTATCCATAATAATGTCAAAGAAGACCAAACATGAAATTTCTCAACATCTATATAAAATTATTTTATTAAAAATAATTATCATTGTAATGATGACACTTAATATCGACCAAAAAGTTAATAAAATTATTATATACCTACACATAGTATGTATAATATAAAATACAATGGATCCCCTTCCTCAAAATTAGTTATTCTCTAACTTCCCATCACATGATGTCGAATAAATAGATAGAAAATTAAAATTGACCATAGAAATCATGTATCACCAAGAACTAAACTAATTGGTAATAAAAAAACACATCCCAAACTAACCCAATATAAAATAAAGATAACTACAGTGTATCGCTGAGGGAATAATATAGTTCAAAATATGAAAAAGGTGTAATAACTCACCACTGATCACCATCAAATGTCCACCAATACCGAAGTACCAAGTTGAGGGATTATGGGATGAAAGATCTCCCAAATCCACTATAGTTCTTATAGAATCCTATATATGGGGTAGCCAAATGTATTGAATCAAAAAATCCCCGAGACATTATTCAGGGTGCAAGAAACCATAATTATATAATAAATTTCATATTTATTATATAAATTCCTCTTGAAGTCACTTTATTACATCACCAAATATCTTTTATGGTTACATATTAAGATTATTAGTTAATAATTATTCAATAAAAACACAAAAATAATATATTGGAAACTTCTACTCAGTATCCATTTTTTCAACAACAGAAAATATTTAAAATATAACATGTTTTATTTTTGAGAAAAATGATCATGGAATTGAAGTTGGGATTTTAATTTACCCTAAAAATCCTTAAACAATATAGATAATATTTTAAACCTTGTAATGATTACTAAATTCATAGTATGGTATATAAAAGAAACAATGAAACCACAGGTGCATGAATTCATATAAAATTTTCCCTCCATCAATATAATCATTGGGTTTAATATAAATTATTTACTTCCCATGAAATAATTCTACATTACCAATTATTTTCATAAAAAAATATCATATGAATTATTTAAGGAAAAAGAAACTCAAAAATACTTATTTTAAAATTTGAAAATCAAATGAAATGTTTATCACAATGTTACACTTTTCACTCTTATGAATAAAATAACCAAATCAGAAAATTTTGTAGTAACCATCACAGTAACTCATTGAATAAATTAACCATTATATTCTCAACAATACCTTATAGTGGCTATCATAGCTACTCAGGTATTAACCATAAAAATTATTCTTGTAATAAAAATCAAAATGCATCCCCATTATCTCTTTAGAGAATCCTAATCGGATAACACCATCTTATATTTGGAATATACATACAGTAGTCATTTGTAACCAATTAATTTTAGAGATATCACAAAACCACCCATATTTTTATTATAACACAACCACCCTGACTCATAGTGTCACGACCCCCTCCCCACAAAGTGTACCCCTCCTGGGCCGGCAATGTGAAAAGGGAGATAATGACCCCCGAGTCCGGCCTCCAGTAGGCCCCGGGTTGGCGACTAGCACCGAGGGTATAATACACACACAAATGGGAGGCATTACCCTCTAAGAGAACACATGCAGAAGAGAGAGATAGAATAGAATCCAACCAACTCCAACTCATAACTGAAATGTAAAAGAAACCCAAGTACATATATGAAATTTCATGCAAAAGTACTACAACTGAAAGGGGAAACTAAAAGTACCCAAAAGAAAGTAAAACGACAGCGACCACAAGCCCGAACAGCTCCTCCTCCAACTGCAAGCTAGTAGTAACCAGCTTGATCTCCATCCTGCTCCAAGTGACCTGAAAAACAGTTTATATGTACATAGGGTGAGTATAACAGTATACTCAGTAGGATCCTCCCCAAGACTCTCGTGCAAAAGTAAAGAAAGCATGCTAAAGCCCAGTGAACAACAAGTGAAACTAACTCGTCACCTAAACAGGTATACTATGTTCCCAACCTCACCATGGCTACTCTCACCAAGTAACACATACAAGAATATAGCATATAGTAAAGAATGTCAAGGGTACCCCGCTACTACTTCCCCACTGGTTTGCCGCTTTGCCCCAACGACATACGTCCTGTGCATCTCTCTCCAAAGGCTTGCCCGTATCAACATGGGTCAAGCTCCACAATCTGCACCACGTGCACCACATAGGCTTGCCCGCAGACACCTGGGCTAAGCTCCACACAATCCTCACAACCAAAAGTAACCAGGTAGTTTCCGGGAGCCACTACAGCTCGCATAACGTGTATCATACGTCGGGTATTATACCTGAAGCCATTACAGCCCATACACCGAGTAAGGATCCTCAAGCCATCACAGCCTATACACGTTACACCTATAGTAGTCCATAGGATACTATATCCAGAATATATGTGTGTGAAATAACCACAAGCCATTACAGCCCTCTACACACATATATGGGTAAAACTAACCACTGTGCCTACCAGCACTAGATCTACCAAGAGAAGAGAGCGGGGCCAAAGGGGGTAGTCAGCCATTCAACCTCCCATCAGAATGTTGGGGAAAACACCCCCCCAGGGCTCAGAATCCCCGGGGTGTCAGTTGCCCTTACCGACAGGGTGGAGTAGCGTATAGAAACACAAAAAGTACAGAATATATAAGTAACTCACATCCACACTATGGGCATTACCTAGTCATAGATACAACTGCAGCTAACGTCTCTCAGACTTCAGGCTGCTACTTCTAAGACTAGGTATCCTATAAGCACACAACCAATTGAAGAGATTTATTAGATTACTCCATTCTCATTTATCAGTTCCACTGTACATTAGTTAATTCTTTAAGCATTAATTAAGATTGAACAATTCCCCATTTAACTGAAATGGCGTCACTTTCAATACAACTGCTCCTTTTTAAGATTCGCATCACCTTTAAATTCTATCATCTCCATCCCCGTGGATTTTCACCATTTAATCAAACATTCAATACAGAAATACTTTTCCACATTCCCAGGCATTCTAGAAAAACATCCTACGCTTCTAAACACAAAGGAGGCTCAACACGGTGAGTAGATATACTACCCGTTGAGTCTTTGCCGCCTATAGAAAGAGCATAGACCCATCCTCCATCGAGAGGCTAAACACGGAAAGCACGTGGCATACCCCGCGTGTCTTTGTCTCCTTCAGAATGAGGGTAAGCAAGACCAGCTGCCTTGAGCAGTGGGGAAAAGCAAAGAAGATTAACATTCAAGAAAACCACAAGCAACCAGCAACCACATCCGTCCCATTCCATCACCCCTGGTGTCCTCCCTGACACCCATATGCATAAACCGATGCATCTCGCCACACTAGGCATCATCCGCTGCCACAACTATAAGGCCTCCATGCCTCCACATATCACAACAACCATCCAGGCTCACATCACAGCACAAGCAGCAGGAAAACAAACATCACAAAATGGGCTCTCGACCCTTTAACAAACAAGAGGGTAACTCAGAACCCTTTTTGAAATTCCCACATAATCTGTTCTCTAAACCATATTGAATTAACAGATTTGTTATTCGTAGGTTCCAATCATGGATACCTAATCAGTAAGCTATCACAATTAAATAACCAGGCTTGCTTCCCTAATTTGATTATCCTCAAATTAGAACAACTACAACAACGACAACAACCAGATTAATTTACATGCCTCTTTATCTTTAGCCAATTAATCAACAATTAATTACGGCTTTACGTTCATTATCAATTTCAATCATGAACGAACAATAAATCAAAGAAAACATAGATATCACTATATCTAGGAAAACATGAGGCAAACCGTTATCACGGTATAAAGCAACAGCATGCGATCAACCAATTCTTTTAACCCGGTTCAAGTATTTAATTAGGTCAATTTCATTGTGATCCAAAGGAATAAATCATGCTAATTCTACGATTGCACATATATAATTAGAGAAGCCATGAATCCCCTACTTTGAAGAGTTCTTGACGTCCTTTATCCACACAGCAGGTCACGATCCTCCCCTCGCGACAACTTATGTGGAAGAAAGATCGACACAGCTTGGTTGCATCCAACAGAGCGGGACTGATCCTAGGAGTAAGGGTTGTTTGTGCAACTCCTAAGGAAAGGATTGAAAGGTTCTAGCGCCTCTTAGTTAAGAACAAAAGGGAAGGAACAAGGGAGAATGATATCTCGTCCCTTTTTAAGATTTAACGAGGTGACGGTTTAAGATCCGGTTAATTCTCCATTAAAAACGGATCGCATTAACCCACGCGGTTTGACCAAGTAAAACATTCCAAGCCTTAGGAATAATTAATATTAGGATTTATGGCATTTGAAACGGCCTTATGAGCCCTTAAAATAAGGCTTTAAATGTATTTTACGTCAAAGGAAACGTCAAAAGGGGCAAAACTGTAGGAGTCTGGAAACACTTTTCACCCACCGTTACTGTACATGAAACTGATCTGTGAAACTGATCTGTCACACCGATCTGTGAAACTGATCTGTGAAACTGATCTGTCACACCGATCTGTGAAACTGATCTGTGAAACTGATCTGTCACACCGATATGTCTCACAGATCTGTCTCACCGATCTGTCTCACCGATCTGTCTCACCGATCTGTCTCACCGATCTGTCTCACCGATCTGTCTCACCGATCTGTCTCACCGATCTGTCTCACCGATCTGTCTCACCGATCTGTCTCACCGATCTGTCTCACCGATCTGTCTCACCGATCTGTCTCACCGATCTGTCTCACCGATATGTCTCACCGATCTGTCTCACCGATCTGTCACACCGATCTGTCTCACTGATCTGTCTCACCGATCTGTCTCACCGATCTGTCTCACCGATCTGTCTCACCGATCTGTCTCACCGATCTGTCTCACCGATCTCTCTCACCGATCTGTCTCACCGATCTGTCTCACCGATCTGTGAAACGGATTTGTCTCACCGATCTGTGACACTGATCTGTCTCACCGATCTGTGAAACTGATCTGTCTCACCGATCTGTGACACTGATCTGTCTCACAGATCTGTGAAACTGATCTGTCTCACCGATCCGTGAAACTGATCTGTCTCACCGATCCGTGAAACTGATCTGTCTCACTGATCTGTTACTATTCATAAAACTGGAAACACTGTTCACAGAACTAGAAAATTGGCAAAGTGTTGGGGATAAGTCCCCTTGACCTCCCGGAACACCTCCAACACCAACATTTCACAAAGTAATGGACCAGAGAGGTCCGGGCCATTACATTAGATACCTCTCAAAACATTCTCGTCCTCGAGAATTAAAAACCAACCCAGAAGAAAAGAGGGGTCCGAACAACCACCCCATAAGATACCTCTCAGGGGAAACCCACCATGAGTTGTTCAAAAGCTGGAACAAAACTATGACATCCAGGAACAAACAATCCATACCCAAACAATTCATTCACAACATCACATCAAAGGTACATAAATAAAACATGAAAGGTCCAACCACATAGAAAACATCATTACATGAAAGGAGTTAAACATTAAACAACTCTGGGTACTGAGCACGTATCTGTGACTCACGCTCCCAGGTACTCTCCTCCATGCCACCGTGTCGCCACAAGACACGAACTAAAGGAATAGAACGCCCACGCAACACCTTCTCCTTGTGGTCTTGGATCTCCACAGGTCTCTCCTCGAAGGTTGCATCATCATCAATATCGATCTCTCCCCAATCGATAACATGAGATTCATCATGAAGATAATGACGGAGCTGCGATACATGAAAAACATCATGTATCCGACTCATCCGAGGGGGAAGTGCTACTCGATATGCCACAGCTCCAACACAAGCTAACACCTCGAAAGGCCCAACAAAACGGGGAGAAAGCTTACTTCCGCGACCAAACCTTCGCTGCCCACGACGGGGAGTCACCTTCAGAAACACATGATCCCCAACATTAAACTCTAAGGGTCTCCTTCTTTGATCCGCATAAGATTTCTGACGATCTTGTGCTGTCTTCATCCTCTCACGAATCACTTGAACCATCTCCGTCGTATTCTGCACTAGTTCTGGTCCGAGAATTGCTAACTCTCCGACCCCAGTCCAGCACAACGGAGAACGGCATGGCCGGCCATACAAGGCTTCAAACGGCGCCATGCCGATGGTAGAGTGAAAACTATTATTGTAAGCGAACTCTACCAAAGGTAAGTGCTTCACCCATGAACCTCCAAAATCAAGAACACAAGAGCGCAACATGTCTTCAAGAGTTTGGATGGTTCGCTCTATCTGACCATCCGTTTGAGGATGAAAAGCAGTGCTAAGGCATAGTTGAGAGCCAAAAGCATGTTGGAGACCTCTCCACACCCTCGAGGTAAAACGAGGGTCTCGATCAGAAATGATCATCTTAGGAACTCCGTGAAGCCTCACCACTTCCTCCAGATACTGCCTCGACAAAACCTCCACTGAGCTCGACTCCTTGATTGCTATGAAGTGGGCCGATTTAGTTAAACGATCCACTACCACCCATATAGCATCATGTCCTCCCGGAGCTCGAGGTAAACCTATAACAAAGTCCATTGAGATGTCCTCCCACTTCCACTGAGGAATCTCTAAGTGCTGGAGAAGACCACCAGGAACACGGTGTTCGGCCTTCACCTTCTGGCAGACTAAACATCGAGACACACATTCTGCAACTGAACGCTTCAGCCCAGGCCACCAAAACTGACTCCTCAAGGATCGATACATCTTCGTCACACCAGGATGTACAGCTAAGGGCGAGCTATGGAACTCTCGGAGAACCGTCTCGCGCATCGCCAGGGGAACAAAAATCCTGTCATGATACAACACTCGGTGTTTTTCATCCTCTGACCAACCATCAGGGGCCTCCCCACAAACAACTCTGTCTCTCAAAACTTCCACCTCTAGATCACCCAACTGAGACTCTTCCACCTTTTGCATCAGGGATGACTGCACCGTCATCTGAAAAAGACAACCTCTTCCTCCAACTTCTCCCATATCAAGATGCAAAGCTGCTAGCTCTTCCATCCCTCTCCAGGAATCACCAGATTCACGCACAACATCATTACGTGACTTTCGGCTCAGTGCATCAGCAACAACATTTCCCTTCCCAGGTGTATACGATATTTCGAAGTCGTATTCCTGCAAGAACTCCATCCACCGACGCTGCCGCAAGTTCAAATCCCGCTGAGAGAAAACATACCTCAAACTCTTATGATCGGTGAAAACCACAAAGCGCTCTCCAATGAGGTAATGTCTCCACAACTTCAGCGCAAACACCACGGCTGCCAACTCAAGATCATGGGTGGCATAGTTGCGTTCATGGGGATGCAACTTCCGAGACCCATAAGAAACAACTGACCTCTGCTGCATGAGAACACAGCCTAGCCCCAGATGTGAAGCATCACAGAAAACATCAAACTGGACTCCCTCCGTTGGAAGACAAAGGACTGGAGCACTTACCAACTTCTCCTTTAGATACTCGAAAGCTGTCTGACACTGATCAGTCCATATGAACGCTTGATCCTTCCTGGTCAAAGCTGTCAGAGGAGTCGCAACTCGGGAGAAATTAGCCACAAACCTCCTATAATAGCCTGCAAGACCAAGGAAACTTCGCGCCTCTGACACGGTCTTGGGGGCTGGCCAAGACACCACTGCTTCTATCTTCGAAGGATCCACAGCTACTCCCTGTTGGGACACAACATGTCCCAAGAAACGAACTTCTCGAGCCCAGAACTCACACTTGGACAACTTCCCAAACAACCGATGTTGGCGAAGAACTCCCAAAACAGCTTGTAGATGTTCTGCATGCTCTTCTTCAGATGTGGAGTACACAAGGATGTCATCAATGAAAACCACAACAAACTTGTCCAAGAATTCACGGAACACAGCATTCATCAACCCCATGAAAACAGCTGGAGCATTTGTCACGCCGAATGGCATTACAACAAACTCATAATGCCCATGACGACAGCGGAAAGCAGTCTTCGGGATATCCTCATCCTTTACACGCATCTGATGATATCCTGACCGCAAGTCGATCTTTGAAAACCAACTTGCACCCTTCAGTTGATCGAATAGGTCATCAATCCGCGGGAGAGGATAACGGTTCTTTATTGTCACTTTGTTTAAGCGACAATAATCGACGCACAACCGCAAACTGCCATCAGCCTTTTTCACGAACAAGACTGGTGCACCCCACGGTGACACACTTGGCCGAACAAAACCACACTGCAAAAGACCATCGAGCTGAATACGTAGTTCTCGTAACTCAGAAGGGGCCATCCTATATGGAGACATAGAGATGGGAGACGCTCCTGGCTGTAGCTCGATCCCAAACTCGATCTTCCGTCGAGGGGGTAAGGATACAACCTCTTCTGGAAAGACATCAGGGTACTCTTCTACGACCCTAGGAAATGCCAGCTGTTGAACCTCTGAAGAACTCAGCATCATCCCAGCCATCATGGATGATAAGGATGAAACTCGTCTATGACTCATCCGAGGATCTCTCTCACCAACAAACACTACTTCCTCTCCATCTTCATCAAAGAAAACGACCTTCTTCCTATAGCAATCCACAATAGCCTGCACCGAATACAACCAATCCATGCTGAGGATGACATCATATGGTTGTATTCGTAAACATAGGAAATCTCCCCAAGAGCGGTGCTGCCCCAACACTAGCTCACAGTCTCTACATACTTCAAACAAGCTAGCTCGACCTCCAACTGGCGTAGTCAACGCCAAGGGCACTGGAAGCCTCTCTACCTCAAGTCCCAAAGCGTGGAAAAGGGTAGGGGATATAAAGGAGTTTGTCGCTCCTGAATCAAACAAGGCATACACTAAGGTAGAAAACAAGCAAAGGGTACCTCGGACGACGTCTGGCTCGCCTGGAGCTGGCAACGCTAGAGCATGAAGCTGACCACGTCCACCTCCACGGCCTCTCTGACCCTGATGACGACCACCACCACGGCCGCGCTCTACTCTCTGAGGACGGGGAGCGTCATGGGGCTGTCCTCTGCCTGCTCCATCTACCCTCTGGTGATCTAAAGCTAGTGCAACCTGCTGCTGTTGCCTCGGCTGGAACTGCCTCAACGGAGGAACCTGGAGTGGAGCGCCTGGTGCACGATGACTGCTCTGAAAAGTTGGGCTCTTCCGCTGCTGATGACCACGTCCACCACAATAAAAACAAGCGCCTGATCCCTTGGCATAGGTCTGAGAGTTGCTACCTCCGGAGAAATGAGATGGGAAGGGTCGGGACCTACCCCCAGGTGAACGGAAACTCTTATGTCCTGAAAACCGGGAACCCCGGACCACAGCTCTGCTTCTTGAGGAATCATGACGATTCCCCTCTCGTGACGATCCGGTCCTATCCAAAGTCCTCTCAACAACCTCTGCCCTCGCCAGCACCTCAAGATATGTCTTCAGCATAAATGGGGTGACCTGGCGCTGGATCTCTGGACGCAAAGCCTCCTCGAAATGCCTCGCCCTGGCCTCATCATCTGGTAACAGGTCTGAAGCATATCGTAGAAGGTTCCTGAAACGGATTCCAAACTCCCGAACACTGGAGCTCCCCTGTCGAAGGGTAAGAAGCTCCTGGCGACTGGATGCCTTCGCAGTCGATGAAAGAAACTCGACTCTAAACCTGTCTCGAAACTCCTCCCATGAGATCGCTGACTCCTCACGATCCCCGAGGAACAAGAACCACCACTGTCTCGCTACTCCACGCAACATCGTCACAACCAAGGACACCCAGTGTTCCTTCCGAGCACGAATCGAACTGAAGCCTATCTCGACCTCCTCCAACCAGTCTTCTGTGACTGCATCTGAAACGTAGCCCTCGTACTTCTGTAGACTCTGGCGCTGAAACTCTCGGAGTGTCTTCCTCCAAGTGTCATCGTCGTCAACCTCTACCCGGCGGCGATCTGCTGGAACAGCCTGCTGGGCACCTTCTGCGCAAACCTGACGGGGACGCCGACCTGGAGCCATACCTGTAAAATAACAATCGTTAGAGCTCCTAAGCCTGGAATATGGAAGACTCAACATTAATTAATTAATTATTTTGTTTTATTAATTTTAGGTTACCTATCCAAAGGTCTACCCATTCAAACACAGGCGCAAGGAATAATGATGCATGATCCTTTCCTAGGTCTCTACCCTGCAACCAGTATCACTTTGTTTAGTAGCCATCGTAAACTTAAAGGTCCGTGCAACAGATCATAGGGGGCCCTGAACGCCTATGTCTCTGCCAGTCTCCAGTGTTTACCTCACTTGCTAAACATGAATGACACCGTTGCCCTACCATCCCATGCATCCTCACCTGTGCCTGACTCCAAACTCCATCCTATCACTCAACCAGACCTCTGATACCACTCTGTCACGACCCCCTCCCCACAAAGTGTACCCCTCCTGGGACGGCAATGTGAAAAGGGAGATAATGACCCCCGAGTCCCGCCTCCAGTAGGCCCCGGGTTGGCGACTAGCACCGAGGGTATAATACACACACAAATGGGAGGCATTACCCTCTAAGAGAACACATGCAGAAGAGAGAGATAGAATAGAATCCAACCAACTCCAACTCATAACTGAAATGTAAAAGAAACCCAAGTACATATATGAAATGTCATGCAAAAGTACTACAACTGAAAGGGGAAACTAAAAGTACCCAAAAGGAAGTAAAACGACAGCGACCACAAGCCCGAACAGCTCCTCCTCCAACCGCAAGCTAGTAGTAACCAGCTTGATCTCCAACCTGCTCCAAGTGACCTGAAAAACAGTTTATATGTACATAGGGTGAGTATAACAGTATACTCAGTAGGATCCTCCCCAAGACTCTCGTGCAAAAGTAAAGAAAGCATGCTAAAGCCCAGTGAACAACAAGTGAAACTAACTCGTCACCTAAACAGGTATACTATGTTCCCAACCTCACCATGGCTACTCTCACCAAGTAACACATACAAGAATATAGCATATAGTAAAGAATGTCAAGGGTACCCCGCTACTACTTCCCCACTGGTTTGCCGCTTTTCCCCAACGACATACGTCCTGTGCATCTCTCTCCAAAGGCTTGCCCGTATCAACATGGGTCAAGCTCCACAATCTGCACCACGTGCACCACATAGGCTTGCCCGCAGACACCTGGGCTAAGCTCTACACAATCCTCACAACCAAAAGTAACCAGGTAGTTTCCGGGAGCCACCACAGCTCGCATAACGTGTATCATACGTCGGGTATTATACCTGAAGCCATTACATCCCATACACCGAGTAAGGATCCTCAAGCCATCACAGCCTATACACGTTACACCTATAGTAGTCCATAGGATACTATATCCAGAATATATGTGTGTGAAATAACCACAAGCCATTACAGCCCTCTACACACATATATGGGTAAAACTAACCACTGTGCCTACCAGCACTAGATCTACCAAGAGAAGAGAGTGGGGCCAAAGGGGGTAGTCAGCCATTCAACCTCCCATCAGAATGTTGGGGAAAACACCCCCCCAGGGCTCAGAATCCCCGGGGTGTCAGTTTCCCTTACCGACAGGGTGGAGTAGCGTATAGAAACACAAAAAGTACAGAATACATAAGTAACTCACATCCACACTATGGGCATTACCTAGTCATAGATACAACTGCAGCTAACGTCTCTCAGACTCCAGGCTGCTACTTCTAAGACTAGGTATCCTATAAGCACACAACCAATTGAAGAGCTTTATTAGATTACTCTATTCTCATTTATCAGTTTCACTGTACATTAGTTAATTCTTTAAGCATTAATTAAGATTGAACAATTCCCCATTTAACTGAAATGGCGTCACTTTCAATACAACTGCTCCTTTTTAAGATTCACATCACCTTTAAATTCTAGCATCTCCATCCCCGTGGATTTTCACCATTTAATCAAACATTCAATACAGAAATACTTTTCCACATTCCCAGGCATTCTAGAAAAACATCCTATGCTTCTAAACACAAAGGAGGCTCAACACGGTGAGTAGATATACTACCCGTTGAGTCTTTGCCGCCTATAGAAAGAGCATAGACCCATCCTCCATCGAGAGGCTAAACACGGAAAGCACGTGGCATACCCCGCGTGTCTTCGCCTCCTTCAGAATGAGGGTAAGCAAGACCAGCTGCCTTGAGCAGTGGGGAAAAGCAAAGCAGATTAACATTCAAGAAAACCACAAGCAACCAGCAACCACATCTGTCCCATTCCATCACCCCTGGTGTCCTCCCTGACACCCATATGCATAAACCGATGCATCTCGCCACACTAGGCATCATCCTCTGCCACAACTATAAGGCCTCCATGCCTCCACATATCACAACAACCATCCAGGCTCACATCACAGCACAAGCAGCAGGAAAACAAACATCACAAAATGGGCTCTCGACCCTTTAACAAACAAGAGGGTAACTCAGAACCCTTTTTGAAATTCCCACATAATCTGTTCTCTAAACCATATTGAATTAACAGATTTGTTATTCGTAGGTTCCAATCATGGATACCTAATCAGTAAGCTATCACAATTAAATAACCAGGCTTACTTACCTAATTTGATTATCCTCAAATTAGAACAACTACAACAACGACAACAACCAGATTAATTTACATGCCTCTTTATCTTTAGCCAATTAATCAACAATTAATTCCGGCTTTACGTTCATTATCAATTTCAATCATGAACGAACAATAAATCAAAGAAAACATAGATATCACTATATCTAGGAAAACATGAGGCAAACCGTTATCACGGTATAAAGCAACAGCATGCGATCAACCAATTCTTTTAACCCGGTTCAAGTATTTAATTAGGTCAATTTCATTGTGATCCAAAGGAATAAATCATGCTAATTCTACGATTGCACATATATAATTAGAGAAGCCATGAATCCCCTACTTCGAAGAGTTCTTGACGTCCTTTATCCACACAGCAGGTCACGATCCTCCCCTCGCGACAACTTATGTGGAAGAAAGATCGACACAGCTTGGTTGCATCCAACAGAGCGGGACTGATCCTAGGAGTAAGGGTTGTTTGTGCAACTCCTAAGGAAAGGATTGAAAGGTTCTAGCGCCTCTTAGTTAAGAACAAAAGGGAAGGAACAAGGGAGAATGATATCTCGTCCCTTTTTAAGATTTAACGAGGTGACGGTTTAAGATCCGGTTAATTCTCCATTAAAAACGGATCGCATTAACCCACGCGGTTTGACCAAGTAAAACATTCCAAGCCTTAGGAATAATTAATATTAGGATTTATGGCATTTGAAACGGCCTTATGAGCCCTTAAAATAAGGCTTTAAATGTATTTTACGTCAAAGGAAATGTCAAAAGGGGCAAAACTGTAGGAGTCAGGAAACACTGTTCACCCACCGTTACTGTACATGAAACTGATCTGTGAAACTGATCTGTCACACCGATCTGTGAAACTGATCTGTGAAACTGAACTGTCACACCGATCTGTGAAACTGATCTGTGAAACTGATCTGTCACACCGATCTGTCTCACCGATCTGTCTCACCGATCTGTCTCACCGATCTGTCTCACCGATCTGTCTCACCGATCTGTCTCACCGATCTGTCTCACCGATCTGTCTCACCGATTTGTCTCACCGATCTGTCTCACCGATCTGTCTCACCGATCTGTCTCACCGATCTGTCTCACCGATCTGTGAAACGGATCTGTCTCACCGATCTGTGAAACTGATCTGTCTCACCGATCTGTGAAACTGATCTGTCTCACCGATCTGTGAAACTGATCTGTCTCACCGATCTGTGAAACTGATCTGTCTCACCGATCTGTGAAACTGATCTGTCTCACCGATCTGTGAAACTGATCTGTCTCACCGATATGTGAAACTGATCTGTCTCACCGATCTGTGAAACTGATCTGTCTCACCGATCTGTGAAACTGATCTGTCTCACTGATCTGTTACTGTTCATAAAACTGGAAACACTGTTCACAGAACTAGAAAATTGGCAAAGTGTTGGGGATAAGTCCCCTTGACCTCCCGGAACACCTCCAACACCAACATTTCACAAAGTAATGGACCAGAGAGGTCCGGGCCATTACACATAGACAATTTCCTGGAACCTTATCTTGACCCATAAAATTCTCCATCATAAAAACATTTCCTGAGGAAAATAAATTTCTTATTTTTAAATCCTATATTTAAACATCTATGTTATTTTAATGGAAAAAAATTCATTTAAATGATTATAGTAAACATGTAAATTTATCTTCAAATAAAATATTATTCCTGATTTTGTGGAAATACACTCATGTCATATAAGATAAAAAACATTCTTTTGATACTTTAGACTAAAAATTAATAAAGAAAATCCTTCAGAAAAGGAAAAAACGATTCCATTAAAATAATTTTGTATAAAGTAAAAAAAGGAAAAAATGAAATTAAAATATAAAATATGATTAGAAAAACCATTCATTAAACCATTTTTTTAAATAATAATATGGAAGAAAAAGAGAGTTGTATTGGAAACATTAAAAAATCTAAAGAATGTCCCTTTCCTAGATTCTGACTAATCACATACATTCATTTTCATCCAGAACAATATACATAGATTAATTATTTATTATATTAAAAAATTAATGTTTTTTTATTAAATAATTTTATTTAATACCATTTTATATTCAATTAATCATTTATTTAATATCACTTCATATTTTATATTTGGTTAATATGTCTAAAATGACTTTGATAGGTTGACTAGTGTCAAAGATGTAATTTTCTATGATCTTTAGAATAATAATACTAAAATATTTATAATAATTATGCATTAATTATTCTATAACAAACTATCATGATTTGTAGTTATGAAAATTGAATTGTGTTACAATCATGGAGATGGTTGGTCATTTGTACGGATGTCTAATATCTTCACTTTTCAATGACTATTATGGAATGAATGTAAGTATTACTTTATTATTCCATAATAACCATAATGTCATAAATATAATATTACTTATTTTAAAATATTTATATATATATCATCCATGTGATATGGTTATGAAAATGAATCACATTATTTCATAGAGGTGGTATCCCACACATACACACGAATGATGATATCATTTTCTAATGTATAGGAAGGTAAGGTAATTTTCTATATTATAAAAAAAATATTAAAAAATGTCATGAAAATAATATATATGACTTAAATACAGCTCTAAATCATGTTTGGAGAGATGGTTATGGATAAAAAATTACATTAGTTCGTGAGATGGTAGTCCTTTGTACACACGAATTATGAATTCTTATAAAAATTTATGGAGGTTGGGGAAGAATATTGGTCATTAAATTAACATAATATCATATATTAATTTTGAGGATAATAGTAATATTACATTAATTTGTTTAAATATTTTTTTAGATTATGAAAAACTTGGGCATGTAGATGAAAACATTACCTATTATTTAGAGATTCTCCTATGATTAATAGATTAATCCTTTTTTGGATGGTGTTATGCCCAATAAAATACCTATAGAATTATAGGAGGGATCATTGGAATTTATTTGGGATGGTATTTCACAATCCAATAGAGCTTTTAGTTGTTAGGTATTGAGATTAATAATTTCTATTTCGTAAGAGATGAGAGGAACACTATTGGAATTCCTAGAAATATAAAACTAATATAAATTAATTTTCCATTTAAAAGGCACAAAATTGATTTATTTAAAATAGAGGATGATTATTGATCTAAATAATCACATAAAATATAAAATATAAATGTTTTGAATATGTTTTTATGAATATCATTTGGTTTTAACCCCTCATTATCCACTGTCATACTTACCGTGATAACCAGGAGATTTACACATGGATGGTCAAAACAAATACTATAAATGTAAAAAAGGCCAATAAATGGAAAAAAATTTATATTATCAACTATATTAAAATAACATCGATGAATCTGATATTTTTAAGGAATTTAATATAATTTAAAAAATATTATTTATTATAATATATCTCTAATCTCAATTTTTAGAACTATTTATTACATTGATTTTAAAAACATCATAAAAATAAGTAAAATTTCAACCCAATATTTTATTATATCAATAACATTTCATGTTCCTTTTATAAACTCTTTTATAATGATAATAATCTCAAATTATATTTTATTTAATATTTTTAACCTCATTTATGTTATTTTCCATCAATTTCATATTTACTACATCATTGTTCTGTAAATATTTCAATTGTTTTTTTATTTACAAAAAAATATATCAAATAACCAAAATTAAGATAAATATTTTATATTTAAGAACACAATTTATTACCAATCATATCCTCAAGTAAAAAAATCCAAAAAATATTATTTTTTTAAAGATGTGTGTGACACTTTGGACTTTTCATTAAATAAAATATTATAAATATCAAAATCTCATAAAAATAGATAAAACATTATATGTTAAAAATTGGATTCTTCTGGAAAAAAATTACTCATTAAAAAAACAATAATTTTTGTGTTTTGGTCGTTTTATAGTCCTTATAATTTTATTTATAACTATAATTATACATTTTACCATTTAACATAGTGGAAAAAATTACTTGGGTGACTAATCATATTGAACAGAAATAAAATGGATCCATTTACCAAATTTGGATGAATCGATACAAAATATGAAATATAATTTTCAAAATTTAAAACAAATAATTGAAAAAAAATAATTTAAAATTTAAAAATAAGAATGTGATGATGATTTGTTTTCCTATATATATCCTTTTTAATGTAAAAATGTATATAATACTAAATTAAATTACAAAATACCTTTAAAAACCATTATAATAAAACATTAAATAAAATTTAAGTTATACAATTTTAAAATTAATCAAAAATATATTTTTTCTATAAAAATAATTTAAATGAAATCGCAGATTTCAATAAGTATCAATGTTTTTCACTATTTATTGAGAAATTAATATTTTCAAAAAATTATCATAATTGAATAAAAATATAATTTTTAAATAACTATTTAAAAATAAAATTTATCCACTAAAACAAATTCTAAAAATTTGAGAAGTTGGTTTAATATTATCTTATAAAAAAGTATCTAATTTTGAAGTAAACATGTTTTTAATGATTAAAATTACATTAATAAAAATAAAATAATTAATCAATACATTATCATAGAGTTGAAAAATTTTGTATTTCATAATACAATTAATACTATACATTATGACCAATTTAATGAATGGTTATAACAGTCATATTTAAAAAATAATATTTTGTACATTTAAGCTCAGTGTTGGGTATATTGTATGCTACTAAACATAGACTTTCATTTTTAAACCACGAGATGATACATTATCCTCCATTTTAATTTTTTTTCTCGAAATATGAATTAATGTTTAAATTTTAATGGTTTTTTGTTTCATAATCCATTTTTTAAATCCCACATTGTAAATTGGGTAAATAAAACATCCTCCTAAAATGAAATAAAGGGAATTACGAAGGACACATAGAATAACATGAAGTATTTTTTTCATGTAATAAAACATATGTGGGAAGTTAAAACATGGATATAGGAGAAAAAATAACTCTCAAGCACTGATAGAGAGTGAAAGAGAACATGATCATGAGGATATAAACCATTATGAAAACATAAATTTTTTTCGTTTAAAATTATATTGATTTATTAGTAAAAAAATTACACAAATAACATATTTATTTCAAAATATATTTCCAAAAAATACGTAATTTTATTAATTTATAGACTATCAATAAAATAAATATATAGATAGTGAAATTATAATTTCACACTTTAATCAATTCCCACATTAATCCCTTCCTTCTCTATAATCCATGAGTATTCTGAATTAATTTTACATTCTTGAAGAACCTTACTTTACTTATATGGATATATAAATACACACTGAATAATTATATATTGATTTTTTATTTATTAATTAATAAAAATAACAATGGTTATCTTGTGATATGTTGATTCCCAAAATTAATTGACCTTCAAATGAAGAAGAGCTACATTAATATACATAATTAAATATTAATGCCTAAAATGAAACATACATCATTTGATGAATAACCAATATTAAAATTTACAAAAATCTTTCAAACTAAGGTTTAAAATCAGTGATTATAGGGACTTCATCAAATACTCTTCTAAGACCACATCAACAGCTCTAAATGTCCCATAATAAAACTTTATATTCCCTAATCACAAAATCTCTAGATACACTAATCATTTCTATAAATATCCCAAATCACTTTAATGTTATCATAAATTCATATATAACTCCAAAGGATAAATCAACCTTTAATCCTAAATTTAAATTCCCCAATTTTCTATTTACCTTAATCATATATGGTTCTAAGAATAATCTCCATCATCAAAAATACAATTAATCTTCATATCACCAAACCTGTTTTTAACCTCTAGTGATTTATATATAACTTATTTTTCTACAAAGTTAAATAATAATTCATTGGGAATATGTTAATAATAATGATTATATATCCCGTTTTCATATGAATTAAATTAGTTTCTCTGTAATTTTCATATTTTTCTACATTAATTTTCCAAGATATCTATTTCATCAATTTAAAATTCCATATCTTTAAATCAAATTATATAATAAAATGCATTAATATAATATTATCATTGATAAAAACATCATTAAACTCTTTTAATTAATCCTTAAACATGATTTTTTATCTTTTTAAATGATATGAAATATTTCTTAATGATTTATCAAATCAAAAAATCATGATTAAAACTCAGATCATAAGAAAACACCACATACATAAAATCCATACATGAGTGGCTTCATTTAAGATATTGATGTCCCCTTTATCTTTGATCATGTAGTCTATATCTCTAAAAAATAAATAGTAATATCCTCTATGTTATTCATCTTGTTTAATGAGGTAAATGTTTTGAGACTTTTAAATTAAAATAATGCATCAACCATGATCCATATAAATATTGGGGAAGTTCAAAATTGTTTAATATATCAAAAAATTTCATTCATGTGATTTTTTTGATAAAAAATATTTTTATATCATATGATCAATATTTTGATAATATGTTGACGATTATATCATATGGAAGGGATAATGAAGGTTATGTGAGACCCTTTTCCTTATTCTTTATAAATTTCAATAATTTTTATTATAATAAAAATATTAAAACCATAAATTCATTTTAAAATAAAAAAAAATCCTTTTAAAGATAATGATAATATAAATTTTATAATTAATTATCCTTCAAAAAAATCATTAATAAATTAATTATTGATAAATTTATTAAAAAACAAAGTTTTATGTTTATATCATCAATATTAATATCATTATTATGAAATAATCATTCATAGTATACCTAAGGGTTACATATACATCTACCCAATAAAATGTATATCATAACTGCATTAATCTACATAAAATAATGATATTTAGTAATAGAGATAATAGATCAGGAGAAGGTGGATTATCAAGATAAATTTCACAACCATAAAACCATAAACCAATAAGGTGTGAAAAACATCATTGATTTCACTAGAAATGATTGTAATAGGGAAAAAATTTGCTTCATGATTCTTTTCATAGTTTTTAAGAAATACATTACAATATAGACAATGAGAATAAGGATATCTATGTACATGATGAGTATAATTTCATCCTTTTATGAATTTTCACCATAATGTCAAATATTTTTCCAAACATTGAGTAATTAAGATGATTTGTTTTATACCTACTCCACTAAAAACAACATTTAATGGACCACATAACCATAAATTTGGTAATTAATATATTTCAACTTTCATTATACACAAATTGAAACCAAATAGTAAAAAGATGGTATAATTTTATGAAAAATGATTAAATCACCATATGATAAAATAATACATTAATCTAAAAAATTCAATGGTAATACACAACATTTAAACTAAATCATTTAAAAATAACTTCAATATAAAAGAGTGTTTTTACATAAAATTTCATCTCATGACTTTTATCTTTCAAGCCTATAAATACGATGAAATGTTTTTAAATAACATTAATCACTTAGTCACTAACTCACTTTTAAATCTCATGGTTATCGGTATGTTAAAACTTATATTCCCATTTTTATATCAATATCCAAGATAATATAAATTCTAAATGTTGTTATTAACTTAAATATTAGTTACTAAACATGTAAATGCATAAATCAATATAAAGTAATTATTTATTTATACTTCAACCCAAAAAACTCCTAAAATTTTATTAATCTATTTATGATCTCATCGCTTAAAACCTCATATGGGGTGTCTAAAACATTTAACTTATGATCATCCTTAATATTATAGGACATTGATATTAGACATAACACTTAATATTTCTTCACATAAAAACCAGATCATGATATTATCTAAACTAATCGTATCAGACCGACTATAATAGACATGAACCCACATCCCAGACCAGGTTTGGAAAACATGAACATTACATTTCCATATTTAATTCCGATTAAGGTGACAAAATGTTTTATGTCCAATCTGTAAAACATAAAATTGGAAAATTGGATCACATACAATTTCAATGACCTTTTAGGTTTATAAGATTA
Organism: Viscum album; assembly: GCA_963277665.1. Taxonomy (NCBI): domain Eukaryota; kingdom Viridiplantae; phylum Streptophyta; class Magnoliopsida; order Santalales; family Viscaceae; genus Viscum; species Viscum album. The sequence goes on from OY728162.1 coordinate 287,826,580, forward strand.
TTTAATTGGGATAAAATATTATATAAAAGATGCACATGAATTTAAATGATCATATCTCCCACCTAACCAAACAGTTCTTATTTAAAATTAAGTCATCATTATCATCAATGTGAAATAGCTTCTATACATTGATTATTTACCATAATTATTTATGACCTTGGGAAAATAAAATATAATAAGGGTGAGTTAAATTTTTTTAGTAAGTTTAGATGTAATAATTAAATATTAAATTTTCTTAGTGAGCATATAAATTGAATAATGGTATGAAAACATTATAAAATAGCATGTGTATAACACTAGAACATTCATACCAATCAATATTATGATCAACAAACATGAAAACATTGAATAAGTCCTTAAAAAAGGTAAGATACATTAAAATAAATAATCCTGATCCATGTGATATCAATCTCAATCACAAGAAACATTATAAAATAATATATATAATATATTGAATTTATTATTATCTTGGAAACATTATCTAAAAAAACCCATTTTAAACATGTGTTAGAGATAAAAAGTGCTAAGTTAAATCTATAAGATAAACCCATATGTATTCTCTATTTATTATCTATTAATATAAGGAACATTTCCCAGTTCATTGGTATTCTATCTAGGTGCACAAATCATATAAGGTATTTCGATATCACAAGGAACTATTTGTGAACAGAAATAATATAAGCTTTATAAGGCTTCCCTGGGTTCTATCTGAGAGCACCCATTATATGTAATGTACCAGAACCATTAATAATGCATATATATATTATTTTATTATAAAACATTTATAAACAATCATTATTACTTTTATAATTTTATTAACCTATAGAAAACAAATGGGTTCTATAATAACGTCATTGAAACATAGTTATCCAATATAAAGGAATGGGTTCTATAACAGTCTAACAAAAATCGGATTAACCCATGGAAACAAAACATATTGCATAATAATATCATTAAAACTATCCTAATCCATCTAGAGGAAGAATGATAATGTGATAATTAAAAAATATAGCCATTTTAAAATATGTTACAAAAATCATCATTGGATTTAATGAATGGAAATACCGTTAAAAGATCATTAATGTTTTTTTGAAAATAACATATTCATTTTAAAATTAACTTTGAAAAACATAAAATTAAAAATTTATTGTGAAAATAATATTATTTTATAAAACCATGGGATCATATATATGAATCAAAAAGTAAAATAATTAACATTATAAAGTGAAAATATGTCCATGTTATAAATTTTCTAAATAAACATTATTTTTATGAAAATTTGACAAATGGAGTCAAAAGTAACCCATTTAGAAATTGTTATAAACTTTCATTTTCAATATTTTAAAATGAATAAAAAAATAATGAAAAATTGAATTATGAAGTGATTAATTTATAAAAAATTTCAAATTTGAAAACCTTTTATAATCCATGGATATATAATAAGAAGATTCTCGATCAAAAAGAAAAATACAGGATCGATATCAAATACAAACAACATACTTTATGTTTATGAAATAAAATGTGTAATAAAGTTGAAATTCAACAAGTGGACCACATTCATCACAAAATGATAATAAACTATATGTTTTTCAATAAAATAATATCATATTATTTTCACTAAAACAACTTGAACATAAACAGTCCTCAGAGAATGGAGATCTCAATACAAAGCCATTACCACATTGGTATCTCTTCAATAATAATACCATTGAAATAATTACATAATATCAAACATAAAATTACATAAAAAATTATTTTAATGATATAATATTACAACATAAATTATATACACCTCACAAGTGAATTTTGGTGTATATAATAAACGTATGTCTTAATAAAAGATAATTTGAGGAAAAAACCCCTAAAACATATACCAATATATTTTGGATTTAATCAAGAAATATATTATGTTTATAAAATATAAATCCTCATAAAAAATTATAAATAATAAAAAATATAATAAAATTTTATTATAAATAGAATCATTTAATATCAAATATAATGAAAATTTATATGACCCGCAAAAAGGATGTTGTGTTATAAAATTCATATCAACTTTGAAACATAAAACTCAAATACATGTGGATGAAATAATTCAAACTGAAACATAAAATACCATGATTTATGATGGTTTTGTGATATCAAATCTTAAAGGGTATTCATATACACCACTTAACATAAATATGTGGGGGATATAGTATATGTCTCAAAAAATTAAAAGCGAGATGAGAAAAACATTTGGACCGTGTCTAAAATTTCAATGCATATGCATTTACTCCAATATAAAAAGAATATATATAAATTATTTGATATCATAATAAACCTTCCACAATTATAACCTTATAAATAAATAATTTATTTTATTTCATTATAAGGACATATTTTAATACTTAACCAGTTAAGTCCATGACGAGTGTTTTGAGAAGGTTGAGTTCATTCTTTCAAAATGGATTGTTTATATTTACAATGGTCAAATAAGATATTATTTCAACATATACAGAATTATAATAATGGAATTAAAATTTTATTTTCTCATCATTTATACATTTAAAATAAATAATGAAAATTTCTTATGAAAAATGAATAGTGTTATGATCATGGGGACGGTAGGTTGTACATATGTGTGAGTAATGTTCACATTTTTTTAATGATCATTATAGAAAGAAGTTATATATTAAATTATCATTAAATAATTAAATAAATATCCTAAATACCCTATAATTTATTTAAATATATATATATATATAATTCATGTGTCATAGTGATGAGAAAAGATTCACATCTCTTCATGGAGGGTGTAGTCTACAAGTAAAAAAACGACATCATCATTTTTAAATTTAAGAAAAAAATTATATATTAAATTTAAATGATGATAAATATTTAAATATTATCATTATTATTTTCTTATATCACATAAATTCATTAAATTTATCATTATTACCTTCCATTACATAGTTAGTGAAAAAATAATCACATCAATTCACTACTTGATAGTTTGTTGTACACTCGAGAGATGTTATCGTACCCCCTCAGAATGGAATGTTAGAATGTATATGGGATATAATATATAAAATAGTATAAAAGTGTTATAAATATTATCTATATATACTTAATATTAATCATTAAAATTAGCGATGATGGTGATAATGGAAAGTGATTGACCGTGGTTCGTGGGGAAACAGTCTATCGTACACATGAATGATGATTTTATATCCCATTTTATAGAAGATAATATGGGTTTTTCTTATTAAATCAGTATAATTACATCTATGTATATAGGAAATATGTTTGGAGGTATATTTGAAGAGTTTCATTTTATTTAACGTTGCTTGCAAAAAAAATAAAACAAAAACACATAGATTGTAATATTACCTCTTATTAGACCACCTATTTGGATTATACCTAATTTTTTAATTAAATGGATTTCATAAAAATTGATTTTAGGATGTGGGTGGAATTTGAGAATTTTTTTGGTAAGGTATTGGATGAACCAAAATGGTTTTATGGTGTGACAAATACTGTAGATGAGGTGGCTGATTATTAGTGATGTGAGTGTCACATTTGTAATTTTTTATAATAAAAAGGTGTACACACGTTTTTAAAATGAATAATGCTCCAAAATGAATCATTATTAATACTTTCACATGATAAGGTAAAAATATTTCCATAAAATATATTTTTTAAAATGTTTTTGGTTATTTTCATCCCCATCACTTTAGTTTTACCCCATAGTAAACATGTTTTCACCTTAACTATTGTAATTGATTATAACTATACATTTTGGTCAAAAATTAAGTTAAAACAAAAATAAAATATATATTATTATGATTAAAAATATGGAAAAATATTTCTTCTTTCTTAGTTCATATAAGCGTAAAATATTATTATAAAATTAAACCTGAAGACCAAATGAAAAAGTGGGTTTAAAATAAGTATATTTTCAACAAAAGATTCTTTTAGAATAAATCAATGGAAAATGAAAATAATTGTATCTACTTAAATTATTATTTTTTGATATATATAATATAAAAAATTCATTTAAACGAGTTCTATTTATTAGATTTTTTAATTAATTAAAAAGAAGAAACAATGTTCATAATAAAATTATTTTAAGAAAGATGATTTTTTTAAACCCACGAATAATCCTATAATAAAATAAAACATATATTTTAGTCAAATCTAATTATGTGGATTAAATAATACTATGTAAAATTTATTCTACCATAAATCACATTCAAAAAATAATTTTATTTTTAATTTTATTTAATTTAATTAAAATTATGGGCATTTTTACAAGAATTGGAATTTTTAATTATCCACTGAAAAATAAATACATTAAAAAAATACAAAAATATTCCGAAAATAAATTTTGATATTATTATTTTTTTAAACAATCTATTTTATTAATGAAATTTTAAAAAATATCAGAAAAAAACTAATAATAAATTTTTTTGGGAGTTGTAAAAAATAATTTTTGAAGAAAACATATTTTGTGAAAGATAAAATTACAATAGAAAAAAATATGGATTATTTACTAAATATGTGTCAATTAATTATATTTAGTGTAAAATTTATATATTTGTATTTCATAAATTATTCAATATTATTTATACATTCCAATTTAATGGATAAGTTATAATGCTTATATATGTCATAAATCATTTATTAATAGTTCTTACTATTGAATAAAATATCATACATATTTTTCTTTTATAAAATATCAAGGAGATACAACATAGAACACACCATATATGGTCTTAGTAACATGACACCCTATTTACATTTAATATTTTGAGTGGAGATTAATGCCTTCAAACTCACCCTTTTCGACCCATTTAACTTGGTAATTAGTTCATATGTGAACATTATAGTGGATCTTAAGGCCATTAAACTCACCCTTTATGACCCTAGATACATTCTTACTTTTCACATTACATTTCGATTCTATTATATATAATCCTTTACCGAATTAATTTAAGGGATATATAGGTCTGACCATTTTTATAATCCAAAATTTTGCGTGACACATAAAAATTATTCACATTTCAAATCATAAATAATTATTAAAATATATTGGGTTTTATAGTACAAGAAAATGTAAATAATTTATTATAGACACAGATCCTATGAAAAAAATATTAGTTTCATTAAAATACATAGGATATTAATTAAACTAAACAATATAATAATTCATATTAGAAACATGATCACACAAAATAACATTCTAATAAAACAATAATATTGTACAAAACATGAAAAATAACTCCATTAGAGACAGATCGCGGTGAATAAAAAAGTCAAGAAAAGTTAATTTACAAAACACATTGTATTCAATTTTTTCTAATTAATATTTAAAATTATCTTTTTAATATATTTCCAATAATTATTACATAGTTAATAGAAAACCATTCATGAAAATCTGTTCTGTTCAAAAATATTTTTAGAAATAAATAAAAATAAAAATGTAAATAAATTCAATATAAATAAATTTTATTACAAATATTTATTAATGGAAACTTGGAAAATGAAAAATAATTTCAAAAATTCAAAGTTAAAATCCCTAAAGAGATTTTACATTAAAAAAGAAACATTAAGAATGGAAATTAGTGAATCACATAAACATTTAAAAATGGAATTGAAAATACATTAAATTTTTGTAATTTTAAATAAAATATTTAATAATTGATCCTTGAAAAATAAATTATGTTTATAAAAACATGGAGTGGATGATAATACATTTAAAAATGGAAGGATGGATAAAAAAAATTCAAACATTCTGAAATATTGTTTTTCTAAAACCCACGTCTCTATAAGGCTAATCAAACCTTTGAAATAAAATTAAATAATGTAAAAAATATAATAAGAGATAATTAAAATTTAATTTCTATTATTTTAATTAGAACATTTTTTAAAAGAACAATCTTGGATATTAATTGACAAATCCCATAAAAGTTACAAAAGGAAACTATTACAAAATCATTTCAATGAAAAAATATAAACATCAATGGTGAAATATTTGGTGTCAAACATGATTTCCATTGAATATTAGGTGTAAATAAACCATACCTTCATCATAATATGATTTAAGTAATAAATTACTGATAATATAAAAATTAGATTGAATAGTACCTAAGGACGATATTTGAGTCATGAAAACCCCTTACAACTTTAGAAATTTTTAATTCAAAACTTATTAATGGTTTAAAAATATTGAGATTTAATAAATAACATTTATTGAATAAAAAATATTCCAAAATAAAATATTTTATGAATCTAAACAATTGAAATAAGGAATTCGTGAATAATAATAAAACATGTCTCAATAAAGAGAAGCTGACATGAAAACCATTACCTTGTTTCCTTTCATAGTTTATGACAATCTATCCCCTTGTAAAACAAAAATAGCTAATATAAATTCCTATTTTTAAACCATACACATAAATAATAACTTTTTATCATCCTGATTATAATTATTTATTATGAGTATATTAATTTTTTATATCATATTATGACCATTCTGTGTTAATAACATTCACTATTTATCCAATTTTTTATAATTTAGATATCATTAAAAATCATTTTAAATCATTATAATTGTTTTAATATCAAATATTTTTTAATATTTTATAAAATATATTTATTTAAAATGACCATATGTCACTCAATGTGTATTATTGTTACATTACGTGAAAACCGAATTGATAAAGGCTTATTTTTATAATTTTAGGGGTAAAGGTTACATTTACAATAAGTTAAAATCATGATATTATATTTATAAAATGATATTTAATACATTATTCTCGAAATTTATTATTGTATTAGTTTCCATATTCCTATAGTCATCCATTATTGGATTTTAAATAATTTCTCATGTTGTTTGCTTAACTAATCCAAACTTCGACGCATATTAACATGGTTGGTAAATATAAATAAGGTATTGTTTATTATTACAGAAAATAATCATAATAGAATAACAGTGATATAATTTTTATTCTATTATGATGGAAAATCTTATATTAATATTTTTTATATAATGTATGAAAATATAAATACAATATGAAAACCCAATCATTAAAGAGCGGTAATCTATAGGTATTCAAAATTAGTGTTCCCATTTATTAACGTGTGATAGGGCTAGAGGTGGATATTAAATTAAAATTTACGGACCATAGTTATGTGGTATATATAATATTTATTCATCATTACAACTATATAGTCCAACTAAAAAAATTAGTAATGAAAAACAATTGATGTCGCTTCACAGAGGTAGTAGTATGCACAATAAACTAATGATGTTTTATTATATTTATAATTGGATGAAAATGAATAAATAAGAGTTTTACAACTAATTTAATGAAATATAAGTAAACAAATGTTAATTAATTAATCATATAATGATGAGGATGAGTTATTTTGATGAGTAATATTAAGAACAAAATATTAATATTGGATAAAACATACGTTGGAGACTTAATTTTTGGGTTGGAGTAACCATGTAAATTGATGGTCATGAGATAAATATAACTTACTATGATATTTTATTTTTGGTATAGGGTTCAAAAAATAGTAATATGGAAGATTATAAAGGATATATTTTTATGGGTGTTGTGTGTTTTAAGGGGATTATGTTTTCACCTTTTATAAGAGATGAAAATGTTCCTTTTGAAAAAACTACTTATATTTGAAAATTTTGATTACACTATTTGAAGGAAAATGTAATTAACAATTATTTTAGAAAATAAAACTATGTTCCATAGTGTATTCGACAGAAAACACTAACCTTAAGTTACCCATGGAGTATATAACTGTTATAACATAATAGTTAAACTGGAGGGTAACACTAATAATTACTACATTATGAAATATGTGTGTGTGTGTGTGTGTTTGTCTGTGTTTTTCTGTGTCATAATCAATATAAATTAATGATTATTTTTTCGTAAATAGTTATTCATTTTTTTGTAATGTAATTGTATTTTTCAAAAATTCTATTTTCATCAAAAATGATTTTCATTTCTTTTCATGAAAAAATATTATAATTATTATTTGGATTTTTATGAAAATATTAATGATAAAATTAACTTCCTTTTTTAAATTTGAATAACCAAATTTACTTTTGGTAAAATTTTGGGGTTCTTTGTAAAATATTGATTTTTCATTGAATAACAAAAAATGACGATTATTTTAAAATGACATTTCTTATCTACGAATAATGTGAATTTTGAAGTAACATTATTCTTTCAATATAATCCATTTCAAAATATATTTTATTTATCTTTAATGTACAATATTATAATTTAATCATCATTATATTAGAATTTAGTTTATGTTTATTTTGGGGACTAAATGAGGCTTTTTCAGAAAACTATTTTATGTTACTCCTTTTTAATTAATTAAAACTACCCCTAATTCGGAAATATTTGAATTAAATGTTTATATTTTATATTAAAAATATTAATTGATATTCATACAATGTTAATTATAGTTCATAGGGTTAATGAAAAATCATGGTTTCTTTTAACAATAAACTTCTTGAAAACCCATTTTTTCATCATGACTCTTGGTGTAATTTTTGGACCATTTAATAAGGTAAAATTAATTTATGTTTTATTTTAAATATTTGTTTTTGTTTAATAAATTTTTTCCTAATAATATGAGTATTCTATGATGTATCTCAGGGGGTTGGGATATTAAAAATGTAGAAAAGAGGCTATACTATGTAGGGCCCACGTTTGGTGAATTATTAGTATTATTTGTGCACCTAAACCATGCCACATAAAGGAGGGGAGTATAGTCTAAAACCATTAAAAGTGGGTGATTTCAAAACATGTCTCCCAAGATAGATTCATTCTTTATATTTATCACAAGATTTTTCAAATGGTGCGGTATTTCTAGGAGACCAAGTTCCCCACACCTCATCATAGACATAGTGGGGACCCTGGTTTGTTCATTGTTTTGAAAATAATGCACCCACTTAAAAGGCATAAATTTTTTATTTTACCCTCACCCGTTAAAGGTTCTTACCCTATTTTCCTGATTAATTCCTCCATAAACTTGGGTGATGAAGAATTTCCTACGACCACCTCCCATTATGATTCTAACTTGATTCATGTCAGTTTGGAGTGCATTTGAGTGGGAATCAATGATCTGGGTCAATTTGACACCCATATTACTTCTATTTTCTAGAAAAAACTTTTTTAGATGTCATTATCATTTGATGTCCATGAACCCTTGTTTTTCTATCATATTATATGTTTGGTAATTAATGTTTTTTGGGTTTTAATCAAGGGAAAATGTTAAGCTAGTGTCCATCTATGAACTTTTTGTATGTGGTCTATAAGTTATATAAAATATTATTTAGTCTAGTTATGTGCATGTGTTTTTCATATTTTTATTCTGTGTTGTATTCTTTTCCATTGGTATGAAATGATTAATTTATTATCTAAATGTTTTGTTGGACCCCTCCTGATCCCCATGGGATCTAATGAGGATAAATTGACTAAGTCTGTCAACACCCATGGGGTGAGCCACTCCCTTGAACATTAAAAATTTGGATGGAAAAAGATAAGTTGAATAGTTTATTATATTAAACTTATTTTATCTATTACTAACCTGATTCGATAACATTACAGGGTGTTTGGATTAACATGTAGGTTTGAATGATTAAGGGGGTCTAAATTAATGAAAGTGATATTTGGTTAATGGGGCATGAAATCGTAATTAAATATATTGGAAGTGGAGATAAATGATTGTAATTTTTTTAAATGGTAAAACATGATTTTTTTCCTTGAATTGAAAATATGATGATTATAATGATCTATTGAAATGTGAATAATTTGAAATAGTTCACCCTTATTTTTTTTATATGATAAAAACTAACAATGATAATGATCCTTCATAATGTGAAATATTGGTTGGTGGGATGGTTGAATGATGATCCACTCCCATGGGTAGTCACTAAATGCATAGTAGTTTTTCAAGTAAAGGATTGATTCTCTAGAACCCAAGGGTATGGATATGGCATTCCATTCAGGGTTGGGATGTTTGAACATGGAATACTGAATCCCAGATGGATTCACAAACTATAGATCCTTGTTTTACAACCTACGACCCTTGGACACGAGGTTTATATGACTAGCCTAATAAAAAGAAGGCTTTATGAAAAATGGGAAAATCATGTAAATAATAAAAAAAGATACTCTTTTAAAAAGTGTTGAATTATGGAACACGATATAATTAACTATTTTCATTATTATTTTTAATTTTTCATATACCTTATTATACTAGATATATTGTACACACTGTAGGTGGTGTCCTACAATGTTTTACTCACACTCTTCTTGGGACACCATTAGGTACCGGAGAATACTTCATTGTTGTGGTTTAGAAGAATGGAAAATTCCCTATAGTTGAGGGTTTATTTAAGGATTAGGGGTGTGTATGGATGAGGGGACTAGACCTGATGTCGATACCCTTTTTCTAGATTCTTCATAATTTCTCTAATTTTGGATTTCTATTACACAAGGAAATTTAAGATATGACACGGAATAGTTATTGTCTAGTTTTTTGAAGGAAAAATATATTGGGAAATCATTTTGGTAATGTGGGGGTATGTTTTGTGTGGTTTCCCATAGTTGTTATTTTATCTATTATTACTTTATCTAATAATTAATTTATAGTCTTGAAATATTATTTATTAGATCCTAAATTCTAGTTGGATGCATATTGAATATAGGTATGTGAACCTAAGTTCATGTGTTGAACAAACTCAAGGAATTGTTTACTAGTACCCGAGTTGGGATGTTAAAAAGTTTTATTAGTGGAAGGTTCTTATATATTGTATAAGTAATTTGGGAAAGGATCAGATGAGACTAGGAGGTTTTGAGTCTTGGAAATGTACTCATTCCAAGGAGTGTCTAACCCTTTATGGGGAAAACTTGTACCCATAGGTGTGGTTGTTTTTCATAATGTTTACCATTACAGTTGAATGTTATTTCTCCTTGGGTGATGCACTAGTCATGTGATGTTATTAATTTCTGAGATTTCATTTGTGGCCTAGAATGAAATAAGGTTTTTTATTAATTCATCATTTTATGAATTTAAGGTCATATGTGACATGAATCATATTAGGAACATTCTAAAAGTTTGTTTATAGTTAGGTATAGGAATTGAAAATTCATGTTTATTTTACATTAATTTTAATGAAAAAAAATCTAATAAAACATTATTATTATTAAATAATGAAATTAAATATTGTTATATGATTCTTAAAATGGGGTCTAATTTAATATAAAAATTTGGTAGTTCGATTACACCTTGTTAGAAATGGCACTGGTTATGAGTTTTTGAGAATATTGATGGCTTAGTGGTTATTGTTTTCTTGATAATGTATATTGGGTGACATGTTTTTAATGGAAGTATGTTTTAATCTGTGAAATTGTGATAATATTATGTTATGTATTTTGATATCAATTTTATGAATTGTAAAGAAATTCCCCAATTATGATTTCTACTGGTTGGAAGAGATGAGGACATCACCATGAATGCTCCTACAGTAGAGGGGAATGAACCCCTATTGATTTTAGGTAACAAGGGGAAGAGAAATTATATGATAATGTTGAATTTTTTATGATGTTTATACATTTATACCTAGAGTTGTATGGGTATAATATGTTTTATTTTTCAAGAGAGTAAAATCTACATCACCTATAACTTTTTTTTGGTAGGGTTTATGTGAGTCAGTAGAGAGTTTGAAATGAGTTCATCAAGATGATTCTACATCTCTTGGAGACCCCACCTAAAAGAGAGTTAATTTTAATGCTTATATGTTGTGAGGACTAATGATCAATTGGTGGTATATACAGTCCTGAGATCAGTATATTGATATAATGGAATTTAATTTATCCCGTGATATGTTCCTGGAACACTTTTACCCTTAGAGATTTAGAAAAATGAAGGTTGTAGATCTTGCTTACTTGACTTGGGGAAGAGTAACTTTGTTAGATTATGTTTTCTTCTTCACATATTTGATGTAAAATACTCCAATGATTTCATTAGATTATGTTGTTATGGAATATCATTTCTATTATTGTATTATATATGAAATCAAGTTCTCGGTAATATCTTTTAATTTAAGAGGCTTAATGAAGTTGAAGATCAAGATCTCATTTCCCTAGAGAACCTGGATGTAGCTTCTAATGGAAGAAAAATTATTGCAGTATGGATATCTAGTGGTATACATTCTTAAAGTATGAAGAACCATTGTGAGAGTTTTCACCAGAGTAGTGGTGGATATAGTAGTCAGGGAAAAGGACACATCTCCCAATAACGAATCTTGGTCACCTACTATCCATGTGGTGGTCCAGGGAAAATGAAAGCCTAGTGTCCATGACAACCAGTGGAATGTTAATCATGCAGCAACATGGGTTATATATAAAGGTTTTGAAGGAACCCATAGTAGTTTTGAAGTGTTGGAAGATCTATGCTAGTGCAGAGAACTAATGGGGGTTATCTAATCTATATCATTTAGGTAGTTAGAGTTTGATTGTATGTACCAGTTAGTGTGGGGAATATGGAACTTCATTAAAATATTGTCTATATTAGGTGGGTAGTACAATACCAGACACTCAGATAGGATCCCAAGGTAAAGGGGTAGGTTAGCATCGTGATGTTCAACCTACATATGGTGGTGGAGAGGATGGGGAATAGACTATTTGAGTTACAATTCTTGTAGCATATAATAATAGTAGTGATATATTTGATACAAGGTACTATTATTTATTTATATCATCTTGGTTTATAAATGTTTTGTTTCAAGTGGTGGAACATGTTTTTGGTTGTAAGTTTATTGGCTCACCTTAAAGAGTATGAGAAGAAAATATCCAGTAATGTAAGGTGGGGGATCTCAAGGTTGGTGGGTACTGCTTCCTTTGGGACTTGATTATGCTCATGATTTATAGTTTTGAAATGATATTGGAGATAGTTTTGTTACTATTTTATCGATCCCAAATTAAAGGTTACCATAGCGGGGAAATGATCGCATCCTTTAATGGTGAATCTTATGAAAACCATGATGAATGGGAAATTCATGAATGATGTTCAAGGACATTTTATCAACAGTTATGTTATCTCTTATCCCATGTGGAATGACTTTTAATTGATGATGGAGAATTAGATCATGATATCTTTCCTCTTGTGGTGGATTGATTTCAGGATGTGTTTCCTGAGGATTTATCTAGGATTATAACCAGAGATAGATTTTTAGTTTAATATTGATTTTGTACCTATATAAGGTTGCATATCTCTTAAATCTTATAGGATGGAACTAGTAGAACATAAATATCTCAAGAATCATAAAGAAGATTTTGAGGGTAAGGGATTTATCCAACCAAGTACGTCACCTTGGGTTTCACTAATTTTGTTTGCTAATAAATGTGTGGGATCATTATGCTTGTGTGTATATTAAATAAATTTAAATAATATGACAGTTAAGAACTGGTATACTATTCCACATATCAATGATAGTTTTCTCCAACTTATGGGTGATTTTTTTCTCCCAGATCAATTTGATGTTATTATTTCATCTTCTTAGGGTGATACCTTCTAATATAACATGAACATATTTTAGTAGAAGGTATGGTGTGTATAAGTTCGTTGTGATGGAATTCGAGTGGAAAAATTATTTTTTGTGTTTATATATTTCATTAACAAAGTTTTCTTCTTGTTATTTGATCATTTTGTGGTATCTTTCATTGATGAAATCTGCGTGTACACCAACACTCATGATAATCATTCAAAACAGATTGACATTTTCTTGAGAACTCTAATAGAGAATCAGCTATATTCTGTGCTATCTAATTATAATTTTTATAGAAAAGGTATAGTTATTATGTAATGATCGAATGTTTCATTAATGGAAAATACCTTCTTATAATTATGTTATATAATCACATGAAATCACAACAAAATGACCTATTATGTACTATGCTACCGTTAAACATAATTCTTCCACTTCTATGTTTTTAATTTCAAAAATATGACATACATGGTTGCGTTAAGTAATATATTTAGAGTCTAATATAATAAACTTAGTTTTTGATGGATATTAACATACCCTTATGAACCGTAACATACCCCTATAAATAGCAATGAATAGTTAGTTGGCCCAAAAAATAGAATCTTCACCCATGAATGTATAAATAAAATTTAAACATCTTATAAGTGAAAAAACAATCATTATACAAGTATTGGTATTTTTGTATGTCATAAATATTTTAATTACAATTTTATGATTATTTTAATAATTTAAAATGGAAATTATTTTCCATAAAATTTAATCATAAATATTTATTTAATTGTTTTATGGAAATAAGATAATTTAATGGGACATTGATTAATCTTCAAGGTGTTATAAATCGAGTAAAGGTTTTAATGTCACTTTTTTGAATAAATTATGATTTTATTAAAAAATTAAATTAATTATATTTAGAAAATTATATTTGAAAATTTTAGATAATACAAATCAAAAAAATGTTCTGGTGAATTTTTTTGTATTTTTCTAATTTACATGAATTTTTATGGATAGTAAACTATGATAATTCACAATAAATGAAAAAACCTGAATTTATGCATCATGCGTCATTCGTGGATGATGAAAACGAAAATTGGTTCTAACTCAAATGCACTTACTAATTTTTTTTGTCATAATAATCAAACACTATTTATTTTCATGGAAAAATAATTAAATAATGAATTAAATATTCAAAATTCACTCCTCTCATCCAGGATAAAAACCACCCACAATCCCCTATTCTCTTCACTACTCCTCCTCCAAATAATTTTTTTAATTTTTTAAAAAAAAGAACCACTATTAGGGTAAATGTGGGAACTCGTACATCCACAAACCACACCTAATTCAGCATCACACAAATTTCAGCGGTAAACTTTGAAATTCAAAAATCTACAACAAAAATACAAAATGGGAACTGTAAGAAGATCCTGTCAACACGCAAATACCATGAGTGGCCTGAGGATCCCTGCATCGAGGTAAGACATGTCATGTCCACACGTCGTTGCCATCATCACAATGCTATTTCACCAAATGTCGTCTCCAACTCCATCGTCGGACGTCGAGCAGATCTGACCTCACACCAAATCCCAATCGAGAAAGAATGAACCTTCGCGAGATCGCCAGTAAAGAAACACAAAAACCGTCATAGACAATGCCGACGACCGCCATCAGAAACAGAAGAAAAGAACACACAAAACCAGACCAAACAATATCACCAAAAAAACTAGAACAGGAAAAACTTCCACATAAATAATCCCATTACATCCAAGATGTTCCCTAAATCCAACTCAGAATAGAGACATCGACGCAGGCCTCGCTCCTGGAAAACCTGCAGCCGCCAAACCACACACCCAAAACCTCTATGTAACCACTTCTCATGATCCTACTTGGAGAGTTGCGGTGGAACGGGAGGTCATAGCAGGGAATGAGCAGTTGAGGGATCCAAAAAACTGCATCGCCGATGAGGCAGAAGATAGCCACCAGAACAAGAACAAGCCGATCCATAAAGCGCATTGAAGACCGTCGACCGCCGAACAGAAAAACCCAAAACCCTTAGAAACCACCACACCTTATCGAACTCGGAGAGGCATAGAGGAGACGACAGTTCAGAGCCGGGATCTGAGAGGTCAAGGGTTTCAACCACGAGCAACCTTCATCGGAACCCTGAACATCCCTTGAACGAAATCGTCATCGTCGTTAGAATAACAGAAGCATCGTTTCCCGAGCGGACCTCAACCATCGTCAAACCATCATCACGACACAAAATCATCACCGATACGAAATCCCGATCCAGCAGCACCATCAGAGAGAGATTAGGAGCCAAAAGAGGGAGGGGGAAGGCACCGGAGAGTTACTCCTCCCCCTCTCATTCTATTCACTACTCTAAATCCTTGTTACATTCCTAGTATCAACCCAAATCACTCACCAATCTCTACCCCCATGTCCAAAGTCCCTTGGTATCCTCAAAAGACCAAATCCTCTCCCCTTAAGATGCTCTAAAACGAGATAAACTCAGGAGGTAAATTCCTCATTTCGATTGTTTTATTTTCTTTCATGTTCTTTTCTTTTCTTAATTATATACTAACTTCACATAACCCAACTGGTATGATAACTCTAGTAAAATTCATGTACTAGAATTCTATTATGATATTTTTATAGTTTATCATAATCTCTCCACCCCCTCCTTTTATTCTATAAATGAAAATATCGTCTGAGATGTGTTGATTTATCACATTGAAGGACGACGTCTTTTCAATATCCATTATTTATCTAATATAATGGTCATCAAACTAGTTTAGTGGTTGAACCAGATCATTATATATGTATTTTATTTTATTTAATGTTCTATAATCCTTATTATTTACTTATGTAAAATAATAATACAAGTCAAGTTAATTCTTAGAAAAACCCCCACATTAATCAAAGAGTTTACAATTAATGCATTATAGAATGATTCACCTTCACTCCAAGTAAGAAAATTAAATTTACAACCATGTAATCTTTTGGATTTTCACTAATGTCATATAAATTCAATTTTTTACAACCACTCTCACCATAAAATCTTACTCGTTCATGTATATAAGTAAACCGGACACAAAACAAATAGACCTGAACATTGAAATTGACTTCATAACCAATCAAAAGGTTATAATTGAATTCAAAAAGGTTGTAATAAATTATTTGCATGTAAAATAGGTTATATAATTATTAATTATTGAACCTAGTTTTATTATTCAGGTCATTAATGTCATGGGTATAACACCACCATACTTATGGTAAGGGATCCTATCTTTCTCACATTTATTCAAGAATCAGCTCTATGTTATGCCCATTTACGTATAATTCCTATTGATGGGGAATGAATTTTTACCTTTCCCATACTTCCCTCGTGATTTATAAAATATGATAAATCCCTTTATCTCTCATTAATACTATTAATGTGCACATGATACCATGTTGATATTCTGTGAGGGATTTTACCTGAAATACCTTTATTCCTTCGAATCACACTAACATTATTTTTACCCAATTGAATTTGTATTTTATTTTCATTAAAAACTTATGCATAATATTTATATGATCCAAAATCATGTTTAGATATCCACCCATCATTCTCTTTCAGGGATATACATAATTTTATGAGATTCCCTCCTCAAACCTCTTAAAAGGAAATATCTTTTTAAGGGAACTTCTCAAATTTTTACCCTATTTCATGTGTGCTCTAATATTTGTTAAAATACACATTTTTTGTTATAAAATCAGTATTTTTATTATAAAAACCTTCTTGTTTCACATCTATATTTATATAAAATATTATTCCCTTTTTGATTTTAAAATACCATTAGAATTTTTCTTAAAACCGCACTAAAATGTTTTAATTATAAAATTTTGGAAATACTCTTCTTAAATGTTATCACTTGTGTTTTACATCACTTGCCATGCTATATTCCTATTTTAACTCATTAATTTACATGTATTTTTTAATTCATATATCTCATGGACACTTTTAGGATAATCCCATTCATTATGCATTATGTTACGAATGTGATACCCATTTTTTCCATGTGTTCCCTTATGATTATGTATAATTGATTATCTATGATTATTTATGTGTCAAGAATATTCATGAACATGTTAAGATGGGTGCACCCAAATAACTCCCCAATGCATTGGGTAAACTTTAGTCTCATGATACTTGATATGGAATGGTCTTGGTGGTTATCCTTGACTTGTGCTACCATGTACGAAGGTCTTGGTGGTTAACCTTGACTTGTGATACTCTATGTGAAATGAGCCTTGAATCGTGAAAATGTCACGATTTATGTTGATTCAATAATACTATGAATACCTGCTGATATGATCCCATGTTTATATGTTATGATTCAATATTCCATTTTACATCATTATTTCATGATCTCTAACCCTTGTGCTAAAGCCTTATTCTTATGTTTAATCCCTTACTGGGATTTTAGCTCATCCCATTGTTCATGTGATCCTCATGGAACCCTATGCAGATGTAATGGCTCAAAGGAAGTTTTGAGCTCATTATGAAGATTAAATAAATAATAGTTTCTTTAGTCCCATGTTTTATGTTTTATGTACCTAGTCATCAAAGACACTAGACTTCATGATCCTTGGCTAGTGCTATGATGTTTAAATAGTCATAAAATCTTGTAATACTATGTGTAAAAGGATAGGGTCCCTATTGTTGGTATCAAAGGTTGGTCTAGAAATTTTTGGATATTAGGTATAGATATCATTAGTAAGAACCTTAAGGATGATAATAATATTAATAAAACACCCATAAATTTTGTTAAGTATAGAGTAAGTGATTTACCAAGAAAATACATCCATGTCTGGATACAAATAGGTAGAGGTTGATTTGGAATAGTTATATCTAGGGGTAAAACCAAAAAACACCGCTTTGATCTATACTCGAAATGGAATAGGTGCATGACAACCGGTCTTTCTGCACTTTTTGTTTGACACTCCCTGAGGATATGATTTAGTAAATTCATGAGCTTATTATGAACTATTAAAAAGTGAATAATAAAAATATCTCATAATAATATAATCTATGAAATAGATCTAGGATAACTTAGATTGAAACATAGGGAATCATAAGTTAGGATATACTTCTCCTTTACAAGTAAATTATCTTATGTTCAATGTTTCCTATTTCTTATGCTAAATAACTATATATTCAAGACCTATAATTTTACATTATTTTTCTTATTTAATCGTGATAAATAGGATAACACATGTGAGCAATCATTGTGAAATGGAATGTGATGATTTCCCTAATGATAAGCTTGATATGATTGGAACAGTTGCTCAAAACTTCATGATAGTACTTATTAAGCTAGATCAAGTTATGAATAATAACTTGAGTCATTTGGAATACCCTACTCCTCCATTGAAAGAGGATGTTTATATTGAATAATTCATTTAGAAAAGGTCTCCCATGTTTAGTTTAAAATTCGATACCCTCCTCACTAAACATTGGATTAATTCCATCGAAAAGATATTCTCTGTCATCTAGTGCTCAGAATAAGAGAAAGCTGTACTGGTAGTCTATCATTTTTAGGGGGAATATTATCAGTGGTGGGAACCAATCATTAATACAAATCCCCATGAGGAAATAGATTCAAATGTATGGGAGGCATTCAAGAGAATTTTCTTCTCTAAATTTTTTCCCCAAACCCACCATCTCAATATAGAAAGAGAGTTCCTTAGACTAATGTAGAATGAAGATGAGTCCATTGGGGCATATAAAGAAAACATTACAATTCATGAAAGGTACACCTTTGGATTTTTCAGGAAAATGACAAACTTGGTGGATCAATTCCTTAGAATACTGAAGCCGAGTCTACAGCTTGTGTTGGCGATTAGAGACATCAAAATCTTGGAGTAGATTGTATGTTGTGTCCTCATGGTTAAAATGGAGATCAGAGACAATCAGTGGTATCATTGTCCTAGATACAAAAAGAGGAAAATGGAATCCCATGTGGGAGGTCTCAGAAATAAATTCCATGATGTAAAAGTGCTCTATAATCCGACATGTACGAATTTTTGGAAGAAGCATCCTAGGAACTATCTAAAGGGAATTATAATTTTCTTCAAATGTGGAATTTTTGGGACATATGGATAAAAAAATCCCAACTTGATATGAAGAATCCCGCTATTGTGGAATAATAAAAGAAGGTTCAGATCAACACTCAACATTTAGTGTAGTTTTACAACTACAAATTGTAAGGGAATTATGTTGACAATTTCTGTAATTTGAGGGTTTTCGGAGGCAATTAATAATAACCTCCAAGGAAACAAGGAAGGGCTTATGTTATCACTACTACTAAGATTGAGATGGAATATGATGTGGTGATAGGTACACTAGTTATTAATTAATTCATAGATAACATACTATTTGATTCTAGTTCTACACAATCTTTCACGTCTTGCAAGTATAGTAGAACTATTCAAACACCACCTCAAAATTGAGAGGACAAGTTATCTTTGGGAATAAAAAATGAGGAAATTCAGGTGTCCATGGTTTATAACTTCTCCCCGGTTAACATTTTTGGACTTAACCTCCCAGAAAATCTCTTCATAATTACTTTAGTGGATTTCAACGCTATCATGGGAATAGATTTTCTATCTTTATACAAATCCAACATCAACTGTCTGGAAAGGGAGATCACTATTCACATTCGAAAATCATATACCAATTCTTTAAAAGTGTATAGTGGAAGATAAATCTCCTTCAGAATCGGTGTCTCAAATGTGGATAGTAATTCCATATAAAAAACCATGCCTAGCTGAAATGATTGAGACAAAGAGAGAATCATGCTTTAATACATTCCAATTGCGAGAGATTACATTGATGTATTCCCTGTAGAGTTTTCCAGTCCT
Source organism: Viscum album (assembly GCA_963277665.1). NCBI lineage: Eukaryota > Viridiplantae > Streptophyta > Magnoliopsida > Santalales > Viscaceae > Viscum > Viscum album. Next base: position 287,847,056 of record OY728162.1, read on the forward strand.
CCTCCTGACTGAGAGGTTGAGTTATCAATTGAAATTCTTCCTAGATCTCTGCCTATATTAAATAAACCTTATAGAATTTCAACCGTAGACCTGGAAGAGATGAAGAAGAAGTTACAAGAGAATCTTGAGAAGGGTTTTATTTGCCCAAGTGCTTCACCATGGGGTTCTCTAGTCCTCTTCATCAAGAAGAAGGATGGATCAATGAGCCTATTTATTGATTATTGTGAGATTAATAAAAATAACGATAACAAACTAGTATCCACTACCATGGATAGGTTACTTGTTTGATCATATTTGGGGGGACATCTATTTCTTTATGGTGGACCTTTAATTGGGATATCAACAATTAATGGTGAGAAAAGAAGATATTCCCAAGACAACCTTTAGAATGAGTTATTGACACTATGAGTTCATAGTATTTCCTATTATACTCATTTATTCCCCTGCATATTTCATGGATTTAAAGAATAAAGTCATTCGTGATTACCACGACAAATTTGTGGTAGTCTTTATCGATGATATTTTGATATACTCCAAGAGCAAAGAGGAACATGAATAGAATTTGAATACTATGTTAATGACATTGCGAAGGGATACGCTATATGAAAAGTATAGTAAATGTGAGTTCTGGATAAAGGAAGTATCATTTAGGGGCATGTTATCACCATCAAAGGAATAATTATTCACTGTTACAAGACATAGGCGATTGAATAGTGGATTAAAAAAACATCTGTAATAGAGATCCATAGATATATGGGTCTAGTTTGTTATTATGGACAATTTGTGAAGAATGTTTCACCATTTTTAAACCCAATGACTAAGGTTAAATTAAAGGGAGTGAAGTTTTTCAGGACATTGGAATTTGAAGACTATTTTATGAATTTGAAAAATAGGCAAATCACTACTCTCATACTAACACTCCAAAAAAGTAGATAACTCTTTGTGGAGTAAAGTGATTCTTCAAAGAGGGATTAGTATATGTTCTGATTAAAAATGATAAAGAGGTATCCTATGCCTTAAGTTACCTGAAAATCCATGACCAAAACTATCCTACTCAATATCTGGAGTTGGTGGTGGTGATCATTGTGTTAAAAATCTGGTGGCATTATCTGTATGGGGAGAATTGTGATATTTATACTCACCAAAAGAGTCTAAAATATATATTCACACAAAAAGATATTAATATTCTCTATCTAATATGTATATATCTCATCAATCATTATTACTGATCAATCCACCACCATCTTGGTAAGGCAAATAAAGTGGCATATGCTCTACGAAGAAGGGATATGCAATCTTTATTAATGATGAGAATTGAAAAGGATCCGACCTTCTTATATTTTTATAGGATAGACATGGGAATAATTAAGGGGAGAAGATCATAAATCCTTTCTCAAATGATTTCTAAACCTTACCTCATGGAGAAAATAAAGGATGCTGAAAGAAATTATGTGGAAATTATGAAAGGGGTAGAAGCTATTAGAAATGGGAAATCCTCAGAGTTCATGATTGATAAGGAAGGAGTTTTATGATTTGGATGATGAATATTGTTGGTCAGAGTGGATACTCAAGAGGGGGGTGAATTTAGTTCCAATTAAAATTTCTATTAAAAAAAGGATTTCTCTTAAAATCCCACAATTCAAAAACAATGTTAAATTGTCATGAATTTTTACAGATTAGAAATGTTCAATTGGATTCTTAAATATTGATTAGATCTCAGTCAATTTAATCACATGATTAAATTATCTTTTGAAGCTAACCCACTGGTTCACAACAAGTATAAACACTTGCTAATTTAAATATCAATGTAACTTTAAAATAGTTTTGTATTTCAAAGTAATAGCAACGGAATATAAAAGATATATGTAGTATACTTTAGACTTATACTAAAAAGCACAACAGATATAACCTAGAGGTTTAGTCTCAAGAAAATACTTCGTCTTCTCAAACAATTTATATAAATTTTATCCAAACCCTAGATTGGGGTTAATCAACAGTACAATACTGCCTAGGTCCTAAGACCTCTACCACATCTCTTCGTGGGAAAACAAAGACAACAGCACACAGGATGTCCAGGTCACACTTGACCTCTGCCATTATCCTCAGTTGGATACATTATGATGTATGGATTTTGGAATTAGGATTTAGTATCCTCCAGTTCAGCACAGGACACAATGTGTGTGTAAAGTATGCAGAGTACACACATTGCTCAAAATGTAAATAAATGAATCACTTAGAGAGAGTACGTAAGAGTTTAAAATTCTCTAGAGATTAGCAGTGTATCTATGGACTCGTTGGATTCAGTAGAAATTCTTCCGAGTCCTTCTCTAGTTTTTCTGTTGAAAAACAGAGTGTCATGGTTCAACTTGGTGTCCTTCACAAGTAAGTATGTTCTCTGGTTTCCAGTTTTCTTCGTGTGTTCTTCAGTAGTGCTGGGTTGTATGCATGAGAGTTCTTTGAAGATCTTGTAATGTCTTCTTCGAGTTCCTCGTGTGTTCTTCTTTTCATGTATGTATGTGCGTGGAATAATTCTGTCGCTATGCCTTTTCACGCATAACCTTTTTACTAAAGCTCGATCTTCCATTTATTCCATGAGCTCCGACAATGGGAATGATTACCTTTTCATATGTATGAGGTATGGTCCCCTGACATGCCAACAACTAACATTAAATATCATTAATTGCATTAAGAACATCAAATATGACCATTGGAATTGAATAAGAGTTTATAGAAATTCAAATCGTTTTCATGACTATCTGTGAGTCATGAGATCAGTGAGTCATTTTGAATCTACATCGGTATCGATAGCATCAGCATTGATAACTCATTTATCATCGATATCGGTAGCATCAACATCGGTAAATGATTAATCATCAGTATCGGTAGAATCAGAATCCTTAGCTCATTGATCATCGGTATCGGTAGCATCAGCATCAGAAGCTCATTCATCATCAGTATCGGTAGAATCAGTAGCGGTAGCTCATTGATCATAGGTATCAGTAGCTCCTTGATGCGACCGGTGATGTTGCGACCGTTATCATCGGTGCGACAGTTCCTATAATCTATGCAACTGTTCATCATCAGTGCGACCATTCATCATCGGTGCGACCAGAAAATAACTAATGGTGAGTCAAGATATGGAATTCTCTCAAAGTGTCTGTTCAATACAAAAGACTTCCAGGTAAATTGTAAAACATAAATTAACATAGATAAACATATGTATAAATGATTTAAACAAATATAAACATATTTACAAAAATTTGAACAAAAGCATAAATTTAAATAAATAAAACCAATATTTGAGATTATTAAAACAACCATCTCACAGAGAGTTCAACAATCACCCCCTTTTTGATAATCACAAATCATTGGCATAAATGAATAAAGAAAAGAAATGTCATTCAGTATGCTCCCCCTATATAAAAAGAAAATATGCCCAAAGATAAGACAAGGTTAGAATAGAAAATAGAAATTCTCCCCATGTAATATAAATCAGATAATACGATTAATTATCCCCTTTCAGCATTGCTTCCACTTAGATATATACTCATGAATTTCTCCCCATGTGTATATGTATGCATGTAGTAAACAGGGAAGCAGTCATACTAAGTAGTAATTTGTTAAACATGCATCATGGGATCATATGCATATTCAGTTCATCCAATATTCATATTCATGATATCTCATCTCTCATTTCTCATTTCTCCCCCTTTGGTATTATCAAAAAAAATAAAAGAGAAGGAAGATAAAAGATTAAGAAGATAAGAAAGAATATTCCATTTGAAAAATAAGGTTGGAAAATGAGCACAAAAATCACATACAAAAGTGAAAAGTACAGGAAATAGACAACCTATCAAAAATTGATAGAGACAGCTCTTTCTCAGGGTGCAATGGATATTTTCCTTTGACAGTTAAAGGAATGGATGGTCTAGAAGGTGGCTGGGTGGATGGATGAACTGGCCGGATGGAGAAAGGAGGCAGGATGACTCTAGAGGGACGAATTGTGGGTTATAAGGTCACATGTTGAGGAGTAGAAGATCTTTCTGAGGGAGTTTTTTGAAAGACTGGCCGAATACTGGAGAGATCCTGATAGATAGACATCTGACCAGGAGCAACATATGATGAATTAAGAGGTTCAGCAGTAGAAAAAACAATGGCCTTAGCTTGCACATGAAGGTAGGGTTTGAGCAAATTGATGAAGTCCTGAATTACTTCTCCACCATACTTCATAGCCTTTTCAAAATCATCCTTATTCTGCATGAAACTTTCCAAAGTAGGAATAAAATCCTTTAACTGCTGAAATTGAGCCTTAAAATCTTGAGTAACTAGAGGGAGCCTCAAATTGTTAGCCAGAACTTTAAAATGATGATTCAACTCATTATTGGTGTAAATCTTAGAGAAATAATGATCCACTTTCTCCTTAATCTTTTTTTTTTAGCCTTGGTAGCATCGGCTGAATACAACTGCACAATTTTATGAATATGATCACTATGCTCTTTCATCTTTTTCAAAAAATCTAAATCCAAAATTTTCCAAGAGCTGTCAGTTCTTCTTTAATACAATCCTTTAAAGCATTAATATCATGACTAGTAATCTTGGTTACCTTTGAGGAACGATCCTGAGTAACAACTAGAGTGATCTCAGCTTTCAACTTCCTCAAATATGCCTTCTTCAGATGTTCTATCAGATTTCTTAACATTTCCATCATACCAGAGATGGTTGTTCTGAACTATCACGATAGAGAAACCAAATTACTGCCTAAGTCTGTGAGTGTTTGATTCAAATAGGTAATGTGCGTTCCAATCGACTCACTATAATTGCACAGGTCTGGTTTGATAAGGCATACCACTCTTTGAGACAAATCATCCATATCAGCTTCAGATAAAGTCACAGGAGTAGGATCAGGAACATGAGATAACTCATCTTTCATAGTCTCTCTAACTTCTTGAATCAATTCAAACTTAAATCTGTCAAAATCAGATTGAGCAACTGCAGGACCAGGTCTATCTTGAGAAACATAAGGATCAAGTCCATAATGAAAAATAGAAGGACTTGGTATATCTGTTGTCACTTGCATATATTCAGCAACTAAACAAGCCTTAACTAAGTCACTTACTCCGGTGAGATCCATTCCTTCTTCTTCATATTCATCTGGATAGTCTAATCCCATAATAGAAAGACCTGGATGTTCTTCCCATGCATCTTTTCATGAAGGATACATAGGTTTCACAAACAGAGCTCTTCCAGGAATTTCCGGAGGGACTTCCTCATCCTCATCAATCTCCAACGGTTCTATTCTCTTGGCCTCAGGGAAATTTTCTTTCACATTTGGTTGGGTTTGAGGATTATCTTGGATCACATTCTGACCTTCTATAGGTCGAGCATTATAATCATCGGAATCACCACTATCACTGTCACTGCTACTACTCTCACTATCACTGCCAGCACCACCCTCATCACCATCATTTCCTTCATCATCATCATTATCTTCATCATCATTATTATTAATTGTTCTCTCACGTGAACTGTCTATACTACCGGATTCATACTCCTTATAAGTTGATTCATCAGTCTCACCTTCTTCTTCATCATATAAAAGAGGTTTTATCTCTAGTAACTTGAGAGGAGGTCTTTTCGAACCAAACTCCATCCTTCTTATCTTTTGGCTCACTATATTAGGAACACTCATGTCATCAGGAGGCGATTCAGGATCCTTTTCAGCATCAGTTCCATCATCAGCTTATTTTTCTTATATTCCCTGCTTAATGGACTCACAATTTCCCTTAGGAACTAATTATTCCTCTTCTTCATCATAATAAACCACTTCTTCACCATGTCATAAACTAGGATCTCTCATCCCCTTTGGTCTCGTAGGATGATCAGTAGGATTGATGGAGTCATAAAACTTCTCCTCATTAGTAACCCAAGCCATCTTCCATGTCTTTTAGTTGATTTTCATCCTCTTACAAATATACTTGTTGATAAAGAAGCTACTGGATGAGATAAACTCATCTCCATCATCAACACAGTCCATGAACTCCAGCATGGTAGAGATTTTCTTAGAATAAAACAAAGATGTAGCTTTCATTGATGGTTTTATCATCTCAGCAATATGCTCAGCAAAATAACTTCACAGGTTGATCTTTTCACCATCCAACAAAAGAGATAACAGAAAAACATCCAGATACTTTACTGAAGAAAAGTCACCTTTTCTATGACATATTTGATGTTGAATAAACTTAAACAGGATTCTTCTCTCACCATCCAACTCTGCAGCAGATATCCTCCTCGATTCAGACATCCCAGTCAATAACTCCATGGCTAGATCATAAGAAAAGTAATCAGTAGTAGAAGGGATATTACCAAATTAATCCTCATATCTTCCATTTTGAGGTACTCCCAAACATTCATCCCACTATTTCGATGAAAAAGTAATCTTTTTCCCTTTAACTATTGAAGACAATCTCGCATCCTCTACTCCATCCAAAACAATACTTATGTTTAAGTAAAACTCAGGCACCAACTTCGGGTAGTAGACTCTATTGTTACAACAGAACCAGTATTTACATCCTTGTATCTCTAATACCATCAATAATTTTGACTAACTCGATAACATCCATTTGGAACACACTTCTTTATCAGCTATAACTTCCCGAGTTTCCAACTGCGGGTTTATTGACCTCTGTGTCGTGCTGCTCGACTCTCCTCGAGCGCGATTTACAGGTGAATAACCTTCATATCCCTTGCCTTGTCACTTTTTCTTTGCCATTGGAGATTCTAGAGGATTGAGAGGTTTGGAGAGGTTTTAATGGTTCAGGTTACAAGAAAGAGAAGAGAGAGTTCGGCATAAGATGGAAGGTCAATAGTCTCTTAGAAAAAGAAATAGCCACGATTCATTATTTGTATCATTTAGGGTTTCAATATAATAAAATATCGATTAATTAAAACATATTAATTTTAAACAAGCACTAAATGTTTTAAATACACTATAACTCAATCGGTAGCACAGATCAGTTTCACTGATCAGTTTCACTGATTGGTTTCACAGATCGGTTTCACTGATCGGTTTCACATATCGATTTCACTGATCGGTTTCAAAGATCTATCATACCTAACTCTTGTTTAATCAAGTCTAGCCTTTCATAACTTAAGGTCTTGGTGAAAATGTCATCTAATTGATGTTCAGTACCTATAAAATCAAGAGTAATATCACCTTTTTGGTAGTGATCTCTAAAAAAGTGGTGCCTTATATCAATGTGTTTTGTTCTAGAGTTAGACACAGGGTTCTTTGAGATATTAATTGCACTATTATTATCACAGTTGATTGAAACATGCTTAAAATCATATCCATAGTCCAAAAGAGTGTGATTCATCCACAGAATTTTTGCACAATAACTACCAGCAGCAATGTATTCTACTTCAGCAGTAGATAATGCAATAGAGTTCTGTTTCTTACTACACCAAGATTCCAGGAACATTCCCAAAAGGTGACATGTTCCAGATGTTCTCTTCCTATCTAACTTGCAACCAGCAAAGTCAGCATCTGAATAACTCATTAATTCAAAAGATTGTCTTTTTGGATAAAACCAATATAAATTTTCAGTATGTTTAAGATATTTGAAAATTCTATTAACAGCAAGCAAATGAGATTCTTTAGGATTATCTTGAAATCTTGCACACATACACACACTAAACATAAGATCTGTTGGACTGGAAGTAAGGTAAATTAGACTCCTAATAATACCTCTGTAATTGGTTTGATCCACTGGTTTCCCAGTTTCATCCGCATCCAATTAACAAACAGTTTTCATAGGTGTATCACTTTCCTTAATACTATCCAATCCAAAAAGTTTTAAAAGATCTTTTTTATATTTACTTTGATTCAAAATAATACCATTTTCATTTTAAAAAACGTTAAATCCAAGAAAATATTTGAGTTCTCCCATTAAACTCATTTCAAATTAATTTTGCATACTTTTTGAAAAATCAGTACATAAAACATTTATAGATTATCCAAAAATAATATCATCAACATAGATTTGTACTAAAAAAATAACTTTAGAAATTATTTGAATAAAAAGAGTTAAATTATTAATCCCTTTAGGAAAACCTTTTGAAATAAGAAAACTACTAAGTCTATCATACCAAGATCTTGGAGCTTGTTTTATACCATATAAAGCTTTAGAAAGTTTAAAAACTCGATTTAGAGAATGAGTATTAGTAAATCCAGGTGGTTGTTCAAAAAAAACATATTCAACAATAAAACCGTTTAGAAAAGCACTTTTAACATCCATTTGATATAACTTGAAATTTAGATGAGCAGCATAGGAAAGTAGAATTCTAATAGCTTCTAATCTAGCTACAGGTGAAAAGGTTTCCTCATAGTATATACCTTCCTCTTGACTATATCCTTGTGAAACTAATCTAGATTTGTTTCTAACTATGTTTCTAGACTCATCAACTTTATTTCTAAAAACCCATTTAGTGCCTATGGTCAAAGTGTCCTTAGGTCTGTCAACTAATTTCCAGACTTTGTTTCTTCCAAATTGAATTAGTTCTTCTTGCATAGACATTACCCAAAATTCATCATTGTTAGCATCATTGATATTTTGAGGTTCTAATTGTGAAATAAAAGCTTGATGTTCAACCTGGTTTCTTAGAGAAGCTCTAGTCTGTGTCCCTCTATCAATATTAACAACAACATCATCTAAAAGATGATTCTTTAGAGTCCTAGTTGATCTAGTAATGGTAGGACTAGAGATTTCAGGATCTTTTCTAGGTTCAGATTCTAAAGAAGTGGATTCTAGAACATTTCCAGAACTTATTGTCTTTACAACAGGTTTATTGATTTTATCATTAAGGTTCAGAATAGATAAATCTTATTCAATATTCTTAAGAGATGGTTTAGGTTCATGTGGATCAGTTTCATCAAACTTGATGTGAACAAATTCTTCCACACACTTGGTTCTCTTATTAAAGATTATATAGGCTTTTCTAGAGATTGAATATCCTAAAAATACTCCTTCATCACTCTTGGATGCAAATTTTTCTAGATTATCCTTAGTATTGATAATAAAAACATTGCAACCAAAGACTCTGAAGTAACTAACTTTAGGCTTTCGATTATTCCATAATTCATAAGGGGTCTTCTTGAAAAATGGTCTGATCAGGACTCTATTGAGGTCATAACAGGCTGTATTGACAGTTTCAACCCAAAAATAAACAGGTAGGTCATATTTATTAAGCATGGTTCTTGCTATTTCCTTAATGGTTCTATTCCTTCTTTATACTACACCATTCTTCTGAGGATTCATAGGAGAAAAAAATTTATTATTGTAGCCATTGTGTGAGAAATAAGATTCAAATTCATGATTTTCAAACTCACGGCCATGATCACTTCTCAGGGTTCTAATCATAAGTCCACTAAGGTTTTCTAGAGACATGGAGTATTTAATAAAGTAAGAACAAGCTTCAATTTTGTGAGCAAAGAAGTATACCCAAGTATGTCTAGAAAAGTCATCTACTATGACATAGACATAGTGCTTCCCATTTAAACTAGAAACTATAAAATGTCCAAAAAAGTCCATGTGAACCAACTCGATAGGTTGACAAGTTAAGACTTCTTTATTTGATTCAAAAAAACATTATGTTGATTTCCATTTTGACAGGGATTAAAAACTTTGTCATTTGGGAATTCAAGTTTAGGTAGGTCTCTAACCAAGTTCTTCCTAGTTATCTTTCTAATTGAATGTATATTGCAGTGTCCTAGTCTTCTGTTCCATAGCCAAGATTCTTTATGAAAATCATTTAGGCATGTAACATTTTTTTTGGATAAAGAATTTAAATCAATAGCATAAACATTTTCATTTCTCAAAGTAGAAAACACTAAAAAAAATTAGAGTTAAAAACATTACAGGAATCATTTTCAAATTTTACATTAAATCCATCATCACATAATTGAGAAATACTTAACGGATTATATTTAAGTTCATCAACAAATAAAACATTAGAAATCAAATCTAAATCAGTGTTACCAATATGGCCCAGGCCAGTGATTTTTCCTCTAGAATTATCACTAAAGGTGACATGGCCTCCATAAACTCTGATTAGACTCTTGAAGCATGAGTAATCTCCATACATATGTCTTGAACATCCACTGCCCAAGTACCATATCTTCTTGTGAGAACTCTTCAAACATGTTTCCTACAAAACAGATTTAGATGGAAAATTATTTTGGTACCCAGATCTTCTTGGGTCCAGATAGGTTATAAATCAAAGCTTTAGGTATCCAAATTTGTCTTATTGGTATCATATAATTAAGAGATTCAACATATTTTGAAAGATAAACTCTATTTGATCTAAAACTGTGTGAATAACTAGTTGAGGAATATGAATTACTAGAACTACAACTAGCACAATTTTGTCCATATTTAGGAATAAATCTAGTCTTAGTAAGATCTCTCTGTCTAGGATGATATCCTATTAAAGTGGTATATTTTGGTGCCACTTTTTTTCCTAGAATTTGAGTTAGAGTATCCTTTCCATTTGTAAATTTTTCTAGGCATTTCCTTAATTTCTCATTAAACAACTTCAGTTGAATATTTTCTTTTAACAGTTATGCATTCTTTTACTTTTCTATATCAAGTGATGATTTAACATTGGTAGTGAGAGCATGTTGTTTCATTAAGACTTTATTCTTATCCTTACGTTCATTAAATGTTTCTTCTAGCATATTACAATATTCAAATAGTTCCTCACAAGACCTGTTTTCATATTCAGAATCAGTTCCAGAATAATAATCATTCAGTATAGGGGAAATAGGTACCTCAAAGGTATTGGTCATGAAGCACATGTTGCCACGATTATTTTCAGAATTAGAAACATCAGATTCACTTGTACTATCTTCTGAAGCACTCCAAGTAGCTTTCATAGCTCTCTTATACTTATTGTTTGTTTAGACATGTTTCTTCTTGAACTTCTATTTTGGACAGTTAGCTTTAATGTGACATTTCCTTTTGCATTCATAGTAAACAACTTCATCATTCTTGTCAGGCTTTTTCCAATCCGTCTTCCAATGACCCTTATTGTCATACATTCCTCTGTAATTAGCTTTTCTGAAGAATTTATTCTTCCTATAGAACTTCTTGAATCTCTTGGCTATTTGAGCCATCTCAACATCACTATCAGAGTCTGAATCCTGACTTGTTTAACTTTCAGTTTGTGTTTGAACATTGTCTTTGTCCTTTCTCTTCGAAGCAGTAGCTTTAAAAGCTATAGACTTCATTTTAGGTTCATCATCATCCTCCTTATTTACCTTGAGTTCTTCCTCATACATCATAAGATTAACAATGATCTCCTTGACTGGTAGCTTGCTTTTGTCACATTATTCTCTAATTGAAACAGAAGTGTCTCTCCATCAATATGGTAGACATCTCAATATTCTCATGATTTGTTCCTTAGCAGTGACATGTTTTCCAAGAGAGATCATTGTATTGAAAATTTCATTGAACCTGAGAAACATGTCAGAGATGGGTTCATCAGTCTTCATTTTAAAATTATCATATTTAATAGTATATGTATTCAATCTCATTTCTTTAACATTAGTTGTTCCTTCGGGAGAAACACTCCATGTATCCCATATTTCATAGGCAGTTTTACAAGAAGATGTTATATTGAACTCTTCATCTCCTAAAGCAAAATACAGGGCATTCATAACTTTACAATTATTATTGTAAGCTGTCTTAGTAGCTTCATACCAAGTAGTTCTAACAGTTGCTAAATTCTTATATTTAGTTTCTATAGTAGTCCAGATATCAAATCCCATACTTTCTAAATGAATTTTCATTTTCTGTTTCCACTGAGCATAATTTGTGCCATTAAAGAAAGGTTGCATGTTGGTAGCATCACCTTCTAGTCTATAATCCATAACTAGAGATTAGAAAATAAATTTTTAGAGATAAAATTTAGAACTAACAGAAATTTAAGATCTTTAAAATATAACTAAAATCACAGTTGCAAAATAGAGTATTTGAAAACTTTGATAAATAAAAAAACCCTCTAATACCAAATGTTGGTCGGAGTGGATACTCAAGAGGGGGGTGAGTTGAGTTCCAATTAATATTTCTGTTAAAAAATGATTTCTCTGAAAATCCCCAAATTTAAAAACAAAGTTAAACTATAGTGAATTTATACAGATTGGAAATGTTCAATTGGATTCTTAAATATTGATTAGATCTCAGTAAATATAATCATAGGATTAAATTATATTTTGAAGATAACCTACTAGTTCACAACAAGTATAAACACTTGCTAATTTAACTATCAAATTAACTTTAAAATAGTTTTGTAATTCAAAGTAGTAGAAGCGGAATATAAAATATATATGTAGTATACATTAGACTTATATAAAAAATAATAGCAGATATAACCAAGAGGTTCAGTCTCAAGCAGAGACTTTTTCCTCTCAAACAATTTATATAAATTTGATCCACCCCTGGATCAGGGTTAATCAACAGTACAATACTATCCAAGTCCCAAGACCTATACCACAGTTCTTCGTGGGAAAACAAAGACAACAGCACACAGGATGTCCAGGTCAAACTCGATCTCTGCCACTATCCTCAGTGGGATACATTATGATGTATGGAGTTTGGAATGAGGATTTAGTATCCTCTAGTTCAGAACAGGAGACAGTGTGTGTGTAAAGTATGTAGAGTACACACACTGCTCAAAATGTAAATAAATGATTCACTCAGAGAGAGTAGGTAAGAGTTTAAAATTCTCTAGAGATTAGGAGTGCAGCTCTGGACTCATTGGATTTAGCAGAAATACTTCTGAGTCCTTCTCTGGTTTTTCTATTGAAAAATAGAGTATCGTGGTTCAGCTTGGTGTCCTTCACAGGTGAGTATGTTCTCTGGTTTCTAGTGTTCTTCGTGTGTTCTTCAGTAGTGCTGGGTTGCATGAATGAGAGTTCTTTGAAGATATTTCAATGTCTTCTTCGAGTTCCTCATGTGTTCTTCTTTCATGTACGTATGTGCATGGAAAAATTCTATCGCTATGCCTTTTCATGCAAACCCTTTTTACTGCAGCTCGATCTTCCTTTTATTCCACAAGCTCTGACAATGGGAATGATTACTTTTTCATAAGTACAAGGTACGGTCACCTGACAGCCAAAAACTAACATTATATATCATTAATTGCATTTAGAACATAAAAAATGACTATTGGAATTAAATAAGAGATTATATAAATTCAAATAGTTTTCAGGACTATCGGTGAGTCATGAGATTAGTGAGTCATTTTGAATCTGCATCGGTATCGGTAGCATCAACATCGGTAACTCATTGATCATCGATATCGGTAGCATCAACATTGGTAACTCATTGATCATTGGTATCAGTAGTATCAGCATCAGTACCTCATTAATCATCGGTATCGGTAGCATCAACATTGGTAGTTCATTGATCAGCGGTATCGGTAGCATTAGCATCGGTAGCTCATTGATCATCGGTATCAGTAGCTCCTTGATGAAACTGGTGATTTTGCAAATTTTGTCATCGGTGTGATAGTTCTTATCATCAGGGTGATCGTTCATCATCAGTGTGACCGTTCATCATCAGTGCGACCATTCATCATCGGTGCGACTGTTCATCATCGGTGCGACCGGAAAATAACTAACGGTGAGTCAAGACATGGAATTCTTGCAAAGTGTCTGTTCAATCCAGAATACTTCCAGGTCAACCGTAAAACATAAATTAACATAGATAAACATATGTAGACATGATTTAAACATATATAAATGGGGAAAGAATGACTTAAGATTGATATTTTTAAGAGACAAGAAAGAATGGTGAGCTCTCGATGTGCTCTCCAATGGGCGACTGGAAACCCTAAACCTCTTCGCTGATTCTCCCTGAGATTTTCCAATGGGCAGCTTTGATCCGGCGTGGGAACTCACCCCACCTGCTCCTGCATCTTCTGATCCTGGTTCTTACAAAATCGAAGTGGGAAATCTTGAAGTCCCCCTTCATACCTTACCTGTCTCCTTCCATGACGCTTTGCAAGGAAATGATCTCAGTAGCATGAAGCAGTGAAAACAACCGCTCTTTAAAAATCTTGAAGATGGTCGTTGTATGTTTGATGCAGATTCGGAAGCCTTGAAGCAAAGAGAGAATTTGTGAAAATACTCGGTTCTTGGCCGAGTTTCATACAACACTGGTGACCGACCCTAGCCTCTATTAGAACTAAAGAATCGGATTGCTCACTTCTGGGGCTCATCAAAATGGAAGATGGTTCCCATAGGCAAGGGCTATTATCATATACACTTCATCTCTCAAGGTGAGCTTGATCGGGTATGGAAACTTTGGAACTTGTAGCTTAAACCAGGCTTTCATAGAATTTTGGATTGGGATGCTACTTTTAACCCACACACACACAAAAACTATATGGCACATGTTTGGGTTAGAATTCATGGACTCAATTGGTTATATTGGCACCCGAAGATTCTTAATGACATTGCTTCCTGCATAGGGACACCCATTAAAATTGATCACAGGACATTGAATGGAGATCTTGGCCTATACGCTAGAATAATGGTTGAGGTTAATCTGGCCAGTGAACTCCCATCTAACATAGGTTTCAATGCCCCTGATTATATAATCGACCATAGAATTGAGTATGAAAAGAAACCACCCTTTTGTGAGGTATGCAAATTGATTGGGAAAAACCTCTCCAATTGTAGGGTGGTTAGGAAACAAATGGATCCCCCAATCACTAATGGTTGGAGGGAATTAAAACATGGTAAAAAGGGGTTAAATATTACAGACAAACCTGAGCTCCAAAAAAAAGATATTTGGGTTAAAAAATCCAATGAATTTACATCCATAGAAGGTAAATCTTGTGGAGATTTGTTTGAGGAAGAAGAGGATCTTCAAAATAATGATAACATTGTCACTGGCATAGAAAAAATAGTGGCAGAAGGTAATGGAAATAATCTGTACAGGAGCATTCTAACCACTATTTCCAATTCATCTACTATTGCTTCTACCTCTGGTATATCAACTTTGAATGAAAATGTTAGTAGAGACTTGGAGAAAGATACCTCGGTTACTTTGGATCTTAATGGTGCCTCTTATGCTACTAATAAGACACAAGGTGAGCTGGAAAAAACATCAGAACCAGGTATTTCTGTGCAATCCATATCTACAGATAAAATTATTACTCTTATTTCTGAAGTTGTTATTCTGGTTACTCATGTTGCTAATGTTGACACTACTTCTGCTAACATTGAACACGTCATTGCACAGACCCCTGCTTCTGTCTATGTTTCACACTCTGAGTCTTCCCAAACTTATGTTATCTGTCTGGTTAATAGGGTGGTGTTCATCCCTCCTGTTGACAAGCAGAATTCTGATCTGTTATAACCCCTTTCTGCAAATTATATCCCCACATCTGCTGATAAAATTATTATTCCTGCTACTGAAATTACCACATAGGCTACTAATGTTAACACTTCTACTACTTTTATTACACATAGCTTTCCACAAACCCCTCAGGATTGTACTGTCCTAACTCCATACTTCACAAATGTTTCCCCTAATGCCCTTTCTATAAGCCATGATCAGTTCTCACCAAAGTCCAAAGATACTCTAGTTAGAATTGAGAATCCTCCTCCAACAGAACAGACCCCAGTTCATGTAGTTGTGAAGGATCCTTCTCTGGACAGTCGTGCCATTTTAGGTACTCCAGTATCTAACCCTAATTCAAACTCAACGTTGAAAATTGATGCTTCTCCAAGTTCTGAAACTCATGAGATCAAACAAAACCGTTCTTCCTCCCCTATGGTTACGCGATCCCAAAGGAAGAAAGGTCCTGGAAAATCAAAAAAATAAAGAACGGTCCTAACCCAAAAAGCCAATAGAAATGAATTTTCTCTATTGGAATTGCCATGGCTTGGCCAACAACGATACCTCCACAACACTTATGAGGTTCTTAAACACTCATAAGCCTCATATCTTTCCAATTTCAGAACCTAAAGTCAACTTCAATATGAACATTATGAGATTTGGTGCTCTTAATTACAGTTTTCTATTCTCTTGTAAAAATGGTCCTCAAACTAACTCTATGTGGATCTTTTATCAGAATACCCTACAAAATATCATAATCATTAAAAATAATGAGCAACAACTTACCTGTGATTTCTTATGGAATGGTTGACATACCTTTTTCAATATGGTTTATACCAATAATAGATATCAAGATAGAAGGGTTTTGTGGCATGAACTTTTTGTTATGGCCAACTCTATTCAAGATCCTTGGTTTTTTATGGGAGACTTCAATGCCATTCTTAACTCTTGTGAAAAAATTGGTCCCTCACATCTTTCTATATCCTCAAGGGAATTCAGTTATACTATGGAAGACTGTAGCCTTTTTGAAGTCACTCTTACTGGTTCCATATATACTTGGTAGAGAATACAATATAACAAAACTGTTCCCAGTAAGCTCGACAGGGCTTTTGTTAACATGAAGGCCCTTAATATTTGGGATAATATATCCAGAACAACTCTTCCTAGACTTAACTCTGACCATCATCCTATTCTAGTTAGCTTCCTTATGAATGATCGTAAGCTTGTTCTTTCTTTTAAATTTAATAATGCTTGGTCTTCGAATCCTGATTTTGTAACTTTTATTCATAACACTTGGAACTCTATGAAACACCATAAGGATTCCTTTTCCTTTATGTACAAGTTGAAAATCCTCAAATAGGTCCTTAAAGGATGGTGTAAACTACAAAATCTCAAATAGATCTAGATATTTCTTCTCTGGAAAATGAACTTAGCCACGTCCATACACAAAACACTAATTTAGATTTGAATATGGATCCTCAATTGGAAGAAAATATCTCGCTTAAACATAATTCCTTACTCACATTTAAGGATAATATTCGCAAGTAAATGTTTACGACTAAATGTCATACAGATGGGGATCGTAATACTAAATTTTATAATTCCCTTTCAAAGAATCAGAAAGGCCAATCGTCCTCTTTCTAAGCTTATTCATAATGATTTGATCATTGATTATGAAGAGGCCATAACGGATCATGTTATCTCATACTTTTACAACATTTTTAATGGTCCGGAGATAAATATTAATCTCATTTCTGATATTATTCCCTTAATTGTGGATGAAAGAGACAATGAGTCTCTTTTAAGCACTCTACATGATCATGAAATTAAATTTATAGTTTTTGGCCTTAATCCTGACAGTGCACCTGGTCCGGATGGGTTTAATAATGGTTTCTACCAAAAGAATTGGGACATAATCCACAATGATGTTTTTAACCTTGTTAATACCTTTTTTATTCATGGATCTCTTCCTCATGGAATCAATGCTCAATTTCTAACATTAATACCTAAGGTTGAAATTGCCTCAGAGATCCATTAATTTAGGCCTATTGCTCTTATTAACACACTTTATGAGATCATTACCAAAATTATTGCGAATAGACTGGCACCTATTTGCAATAAAATAGTCTCATGGAATCAGTTTGGTTTTATTAAAGGAAGGTCCATTCAGGACTGTATTTGTCTTGCCTCCGAATAAACAAATAGTATATATAAAAACACTAGAGGGGGGTTTGTGGTCATCAAACATGATATCAGAAAGGGTTTTGACACCATATACTGGAATTTTATTTTCAAAGTCTTAAAAAACTTTGGATTTCATGATTCATTCATTGGAAGACTTGAAGCATTATTTCGCTCATCTTTTATTTATATTCTGATTAATGGAACCCCTATAGGTTTTTTCAAATGCTCTAAAGGTGTCAGGCAGGGCGACCCTCTTTCTTCCATTCTCTTTGTTATAGCTGAGGATTACTTAAGTAGACTTCTTAATAATTTGGTTGCTCAAAGTAATCTTAAGCCTATACAAGTTGCTAGAAACCATAATACCCCTACCCACCTTTTATATGCAGATGATATCATCCTGTTTCTCAAAGGGGATCAAAAAAATATTCATGTCCTCAAGAAATCTCTAAATCACTATGAGGAAGTCTCCAAAAAAGAGATTTCAAGGAATAAATCGTATATTTTTTTGGAAAGATATTTCCTGTCAAAAGGAAATATAGCATTACTACTTATCTTGGAATTAAAGGAGGCCTCTTACCTTTCACTTATTTGGGTATCCCAATATTTTGGGGTTGTCCTAAAGCAATATACTTTTCTAATATCATTGATCAAATAATAAACCAACTCTATACATAGAAGGGGAAATCACTCTCCATGGCTGGAAGAATATGTTTGGTCAAATCAACCATTGTCTCTAAAATGGTCTATAATCTTATGATTTATAAATGGCCTATCAGAATCATCAATAAAATTAATAAATACATTAAAAACTTCATTTGGACGGGAAGTATTTATGAAAAGAAAATTCTCACTATCCCTTGGAAATCCAGTTGTAAACCCCTTGATAAAGGGGGCATTGGTATAAAAAATTTAAAGACGTTCAATAATGCTCTTCAGGCCCGTCTTACTTGGTGTATTATTAATTGTACTTCTAAAGATTCCAAATTCTTGAACCATTGATTCCTCTCTAAACTATTAAATTGGAATTTTAATTACATCAACTCTTTGATCTTGCCTTCTATTAGGGACTCATACCACAAGATCATGGAAAATTCTAGATGGATGGTTAGGGCTGACTCATCCATCAATTTTTGGTGTGACAAATGGTGTGGTAACCCCTTGATATCTGTGTTGCCTCCTAATATTTTTCCTGAAGATACAAGTCATTCTATAAAGGATGTATTACAATATCATAGACATGTACTCCCTGACAATATTGCGCAGATCATTGATAATCATCCTTTTTCTTCTAATAGTGACTTCCTTGTTTGGGAACCTGCACCAAATGGAATCCTAGACTCTAAAAACTACTATAAGCATAATTTTCTTGAAATGAATCTAATTATCAATGGGTGATTCAATTTAATAAGCCTTAGATCAAACCTTCTAGGCTCACCCTTATTTGGCGCATTGCTCATAATAGAATGCCTACTAAAGCCTGTTTGCAAACTTTTAGCAAACACCTCTGCTCTAAATGTCACTTGTGTAATCAGCACAGGGAGGATGCTGATCATCTTTTTTTGTTTTGTGTGACGACCTCTGATTTATGGAATTATGTTCTTTAATTATTTAATTGTAGATACCCCTATCTGACTCTATTTGTTTGTTTCTAAAAAAATGCTTTAGATATGAAGCCCCTCTATAGGTTAAAAATATTTTTCTTGTGGGAGTGGTGGAACTCCTTCATGAGATCTGGTACGTCAGAAATGATCTTATTCATAATACACACTCATTTAGTCTCAATGCAAGAAAATATTGTATTCTTATTACGATTCATGAAGCTGCTTCAATTCAGAAAGACTATTTCAACAACTCGGTTGGGGACTTTGAGATCCTTCATCATCTCCGTGTGCCTGGTATATACCCAAATCCCAAACGTTCCTTTGAAGTATTCTGGAAATCACCGATGCCGGTATGGATCAAAGTGAACGTTGATGGTGCTTCTAAAGTAAATCCAGGCCCTGCTAGTTTTGGTGCCATCTTCAGAGACTCAGTTTTCCAGTGTCAGGGTTGCTTCTCTGTTGGATGTAGACATTCTTCATCTCCGGAGGCTGAAATGATGGGGGTCATCCATGCAGTTTATTTTTCACTTCAAAGAGGTTGGATAAAGATTTGTATTGAAAGTGACTCTACCACTATCGTTCATTCCATCTGGAATGGCATCATTCATCTTGCCTAGCCGCTTACCACACTTTGGATGAATTTTCTGAACTCACTCCATGGGATTGATTACATAGTTACTCATGCCTACCATGAATAAAATGCTGTTGCAGATGCTCTTGCTAACAAAGGAGTACATCAGAGCATGACTTGGCTGGACACTTTTCCAGCTGACTTATTATATTTGTTTGATAGAGATTGTAAAAAAATCCCTTCCTTCTGTCTTTGGTAATCTTTTAGCTTATCAATTAATTGTGCTTTGGTCTTTGACCAAAGCATTACCTTTTTGAAAAAAAAATTAATCATATATAAACATATTTAGAATAATTTGAACAAAAGACTAAATTGAAATAAATAAAACTAAGATTTGAGATTATTAAAATGACCATCTCATAGAGAGTTCAAAAAATATGTATACCATCTGATCCAAATATAAAGAATGAGATTCTGAATGATGCACATATCTCAACCTTCTCTATCCACCCAAGGATCACAATGATGTATCGAGATCTCCAAGAGAACTTTTGGTGATATAATATGAAGAAAGATATTTCTGAGTATACATAAAAGTTCTTGGTATGTCAACGAGTGAAGGATGAAAGACATAAGTCTAAGTGGATGATGAAACCACTAACTATATCAACATGGAAGTGGGAGAACGTCACCAAAGACATTTTCACTGGACATCTAAGTACATCTATTGGAAACAATAAAATATAGGTCCTTTAGGATTGTCTTACAAAGACATCCCACTTTATCATGATTCGAGAGAACTTATCAGTATATCAACATTCATGTATATATGTCAAAGAGTTGGTAAATCTATATAGAGTACCACTATCTATTATATCCAATCGAGGTATGAGATTCTCCTCGATGTGTTGGAAAAGTATCCAAAAATCTCTAAGTACTGAACTAATATTCAGTGCGGCCTATCATCCTCAAACTGAGGGTCAATCTGAGCGGACTATTTATACACTACAAGATATGTTGAGATCATGTCTTATGGACATTAAAGGAAGATGGGAACAATATCTTACACTATTTTAATTCGCATAAAACTACAGTTTCAACTCAATCATGTGAATAGAACCATACGAAGCCCTTTATTGGAAAAGGTGTTAAAACCAGTTTTTTGAGATGAATTCATTGATTGTAAGCTGCTAGGACCTAAAATGGTTGAGGAAATGGTGGAGTGGGTAAAACATATTCAACAGTACATTAAGGAAGCCCAAAGATGAAAAAAGTGTTATACAGGCAATCTTAGAAGAGACTTTAAGTTCAAATTTGGAGACATGGTATTCCTACACATATCTCCATGGAAGAAGGTTATGAGGTTTGGGATGAAAGGAAAGTTAATCCTTAGGTACATCGGCCCCTTCATGATTTTTGATCATGCTGGGGTTGTGGCCTATCGATTGGAACTTCCACCTACCATGTAAAAAGTACATGATGTCTTTCATGTATACCTATTAAGGAATTACATACCAGACCGTTCAAATGGACCCTCTTCAAAGGTGGAACAGTTTGAGAATGATCTTTCTTACGAGGATCTACCAGTGAAGATCTTGGATCGTAGAGATAAATTTCTATGTAACAAGACTACTCACCTGGTTAACGTATTGTGGAAGAACCATAAATATGAAGAGGAAACTTGGGAACTAAAGAAGGTAATGAAGGAGAAGTATATGCACCAATTTATGGATTATAATGTAAAAAAATAAATTTCGAGCGATAAAATTCATAAGGGGGAATAATGTAATGACCCAATGTTTTATCAAGGGAAAACCCCTTCTTATAATTATGTCATATAATCACATCAAATCAAAACATAATGAACTACTAAGTAATATGAGACCATTAAACATAATATTTTCACTTTAATGTTTTGAATTTTGAAAATCTGACATACATGGTTACGTTCGGTAAGATATTTAGATTCTGATAGAATCATTATAGTTTTTTATGAATAGTAACATACCATTGTGATTAGTAACATACCCTTAAGAATATTAATGAATAGTAATGAATAGTCAGTTGTCCAAAAAATAGAAACTTCAGCCTTGAATGTATAAATACAATTTAGACATCTTATA
Organism: Viscum album; assembly: GCA_963277665.1. Lineage (NCBI taxonomy): Eukaryota > Viridiplantae > Streptophyta > Magnoliopsida > Santalales > Viscaceae > Viscum > Viscum album. The sequence continues at coordinate 287,868,939 of OY728162.1, forward strand.
AGTGAAAAAATTATCATAGTACAAGTATTGGTATTTTTGTGTGTCATGAGTATTTTAACTAAACTTTTATGATTAATTTAACTATTTAAAATGTAAATGTATTTTCTAAAATTTAATCATAAATTTTTATTTTATTTTCTTATGGTTATAAGATAATTTTAGGGGGTGTTGATTAATTTTTCATGGTGTTATAAAGCGAGTTATAGTTTTAATGTTTTTTTCAAATAGATTATGATTCTATTTAAAATTTAAATTAATAATATTTAGAAAATAATTTTTAAAAAATAGATTTTATTTTTTGATTCTATAAAACTAAAAATGTTTAGTGTGAATTTGTGGGATTTTTCTAAAATACATGAATTTTTGATGAATAGTAAAATATGATAATTCACAATAAATGATAAAACATGAATTTATGAATCATTCATGAGTCATGGATGATGAAAATGGACATTATTTATAAATCACATGCACTTTTAAATTTTTTTGTTACAATAATCAAACATTATTTCTTTTCTTGAGCAAAATAGTTAAATGTTTTATTAAATATTCAAAACTCACTCCTCTCCTCCACTATAAAAACCACCAAAACCCCATTCTTATCTTCACTCATATCAAGCCTTGTTCCTTGCATAAGTTCATCTCAAATAACTCCCCATGATCCTCTTTTACGTCCAACTACCCTTGGTCTCCTCAAAAGTTAAAATCCTCTCACCTTAAGTGGCTCTCAAAGGAGATAAACTCAAGAGGTAAATTCCTATTTTTGATTCTTTTATTTTCACTCAAGTTCTTTTCATTTATTGTTTCTTTCATCACCTAGATTAACCCAAATGGTATGATAAATCCAGTAACATATATGTAATATAATTATATTTTTCTAATTTTATATTTTATCATAATCTATCCCTCTCCCGTCTTTTATTCTATAAATGAAAATATCGTCCAAGATGTGTTGATTTATCACATTCAAGGACAACGAGTTTTCAATTTAAATTACCATCTTACAGACTTTTCATGAAACCATTTAATGGTTGAACTAGATCATAATATATGTATTTAATCTTATTTAATATTCTATAATCCTTATAATTTGATGATGAAAAATATAAATACAAAACAAGTTAATTATGTGAAAAATCCCCACATTAATCAAAGAGGTTATCATTAATGATTTATATAATGATTCAATTTCACTCCAAGTAAGAAAATTAAATTTACAACCATTTAATAATATTGATGTTCACTAATGTCATATAACATCAATTATGTAAATCCACTCTCACCATACATATTTACTCGTTCATGTATCTATGTAAACCGAACAAGAAACAAACAGACCCGAATAATGATATTGAAACTCAAAACCAGTCTAAAAGGTTATGAATGAATAGAAAAAGGTATACTAAATCATTTATAGGTAAAATAGTTTATTTAATTATTAATTTTTGAACCTAATTTGATTATTCATATCATTAATATCAAGGGTAGAACACCATCATACTTAAGGTAAGGGATCCTCTCATTCTCACATTTATTCAAGAATCTCCTCTAGGTTATGCCCTTTTATGTATAATTAATATTGATGGGGTATGATTTATAACATTAATCATACTTCCCTAATTATTTATAAAATATTATAAATCACTTTCTCTCTCACTGAGACCTTCTATGTACACACGATACCATGTTGATATTCCTTAAGAGATTCGACCTGAACCGACTTTATTCCTTCGGGTTGCTCTATATTTATTTTTACCCAAAAAATTCTATAGTTTAGTTTCATTTAAAACATATACATAATTTTTATATTCTCCAAACTCATGTTTCAAGATTCATCCCTCAATTTCATTTAGTGATATACATTCTTTTTAGTAATTCCCTCCTTGATACTTACAAATAAAAAAAACTCATTTTAAGGGAACTTCTCAAATTTTTAACCAATTTCAAGTGAACTTTACAATTTGTTTAAATCCACCATTGTTGTTATAAAATAATTATTTTTATTATGAAAAAATTCTTGTTTCACTTCTGGTTTTATATAAAATATTATTCCCTTATTGATTGTATATTATTTATAGTATTTTCTTTAAAACAAAACTAAAATGTTTTAAAGCTAAAAAATTCCTAAATAAACTTCCTACATGTTGTCACTTATGTTTTACATCACATACCATGATATATTCCTATTTTGACTTATTAATTTCCATGTATTTTTTAATTCATTTCTCTCATGGAAACTTTTATGATACAACCATTCATTATACTTTATGACATGAATGTAATACCCATTTATCTCTATGGGTTCCCGTGTGTTTATATATTATTTATTATGTATGATTATTTATGTCATAAAAATATTCATGAACATGTTAATATGGGTTCTCCCAAATAGTGTTCCAATTCAATGGGAAATTTTTAGTCTCATTATACATTTTTTGCAATGGTCTTGGCAGTTATCTTTGACTCATGCCACCATGTGCAATGATCTTTGTGGTTAACCTTGACTTGTGATCTTCTATGTGCAACGACCCTTAACTCATTCTAAATTAATGATTTATGTCACTACCACAATAATATTAATTCATTTTAATATAATCTGATTTTTTTTGTTATGATTCAATATTTCATTTTATATTATCATGTCATTATCTATAACCATTGTTATAAATGTAACACCCCAATCTTCTACGGTATGCTTCTCTTTGAATAATGTGATAGCGTGTGTTGTACGCAACATCGAGTTCTAACACACCGCAACCAATAAAACTAGCTATTATGAATAGTAATAACTACTTTTTGAAATTATATATATTTTATATTTCAAAATGGACTTCATTTTTTGATTCGGAATATCAAAATTATATTAAGTTGAATTTTTGGTATTTTTCTGTGAACTTCCGATTTTTATGAATAGTGAAAAATACATAAAAAAAAATTTTAATCAAAATAATTTTTATTGATAAATTATATTATTGACTGGTTTTAAAGTATAATTATAATATATTTTTACCATTTTATCCAATGGTGTTTATTATAATTAATTTCACTTTGAAATTGGACATAAACAATTGCCAATCTTTTGATATATATTGTTTCTTAAAAACATGCTATTTTTTGTGACAACGAGAATTAATTATAAAATTAATTAATGAAAATTATATGTTTTTCATTTTGTAAAATAGACATCATTTTTGAATTCGGAATATAAATTATCCATTAGGGTGAAATTTTGGCATTGTTCTGAAAAACTTCAATTTTTGATGAATAATAAAACCACTAAGTGGTAGTTAAAAAACTGATTTTTTCATAAAACTTAATTTTACCGCTTCTGTGAATGGAATTTCGAAAATCTGAGAGACACGGTTAATATCAAGTAGTAAAATGTGGTTCAATGAGATGAAAATCATTTTTGGTGAACAGTAACTTTTTACTTTTCTTTACCATGGTTAAAAGAATATAGGGTAATTAAGGGTAAAAATGATATTAATATTACCCAAACACATGTCCTAATTCTATTGGACAAGTGTATCTCGACCAAAAACAACCTTAGGAATAAAATATTATCATTTAGGTCCACTTGGATTAGATTAAGACATTTGTTATTATTTAATTCAAAGAAGAGTTAAAAGAGTAAAAAAAGGTTTATTTACTAGTACATTTTTAATATAGGGTAATACATAAGATAAATTCAATTGTAAATATTTATTAGAAAGCTAAAACGATTCCATACATAATTATATTTTATTTATAATTTTTAGACATTAAATAATTTAATTTATTTATGACACAATGATGATGCAGTAATTACCATAATAGTGAAATATTAAAATAATTGATATTATAAATACCCAAATAAATATAATATGAGGATTTTTATAAATTAAACTACTTTTCTAGGTTAATATGACATGTTAGGAATAATTCAATTAACTTTTTTTGAAGTAATCATTCTGTTATGATTTCTAAAAAAAATCAACTATTGAATAGGGTCAAAATTGACATAAAAGAGTTTTTAAAACAAATATTATATTATTAATTGATATTAAATTCCTAAAAATCAAAATTCGGCCAAGAGGATTATATGATGATAGGTTTTTTATTAATGGACCACTTGGGGGTCGCTTGGATTTATATAGTAATTTTATTAACCATATAATATAAAAATATAAAGAGACATTGTAAAAGTGAAACTAATTAACTAAGAGTTAATACTTAAAGATAAGGTTAATATAGTAACCCAAACCTGTCTAAATCCTATTGGTTGAGTGTTTTTCAACCTATACCCACCTTAAAATTTAAATAATCCACTTTGGAGCCATTAGAAACCGAGTATGAATTTATTATGAAATAATATTTCTATCTTTTCCAAAGGTACCCCTCACCCCTCTTATGAAAGGGAACTCCCCCTTCTCATTAATTCACACCTTCAAAGCCTTTTGGTTTGGCCAAACCCTGCCCAAATACTCTCTAAACTTACCTCACTTCATCCTAGAAGCCTTCCTTTAGTCATAAATCCAACCAAAGAGCCCTTTTGATCAAATCCAAAGGAAGAACCCGAAGAAGAGGTAATGTTTTCACCACCCTTTTTCAAATTCATTTCTTATTCCACTTCTTCTTTCTTTGTTATTCCAATTATAAAATAATGAATCCAGTATATCCTATATACTGTAATATTATTATAAGTATGGTACAACCATATTCAGTATTCTATCCATCCTTTGAATGACATGTCACCATATGTGTGTACGTACAGCTTACCATCTCCACGTCATAGTGTAATTGTTATTCAATATATTATTATTTTTATGGGTATAATAATGATTTTTAATTCATGTAAATAATAAATATAACATGATAATGATTCTATATATATGATATACCATCCAATTATATATTATTTTAATATCAAAATAATGATATTGTCGCTCGTGCGTACGTACAGACTGCCGTCTCCACGAACGTGATGAGATTCATTCTCTGTCGTATCCATTCAAGTATAATTATCATTTGATGATTTAAAAATAATGGTTATGGACTTGATATCATTCTGGATATGAATAATATACAACATATCCATAACAAACACGGCTTATGTAACAAAACATATAAAAGAAAACGAGCAAGTTAACACATGAAATGACGACAATTCTAATATATTATTAACAAAGCAATGTTCAAAGATCATATATGATATCATATTAATATATATGATTCTTGAATAATTTAATAACAATTATTTAACCATTATACAGGAGGTTAACCTACCCTCAACCAAGGAAAACTACAAGGTAAGGGTTTATTTTGGAATCTATTCATTATCAGAGTTTGTTTATATGTAATAATCTACTGGGATCTCTTTATCATCCACATACATGTTTCTTAAAAATGTATTTAGAAACATTTTATACTATTTACTACAATATGGGTTAAATTCATTTATACCCTTGTTGACTTTTATAAGTGGTTTATAAAGGAATCTTTCCATCGTGTTCCAAACAAGGTTCTTTTTAACCTTTTCAACAGAATTATGGTAAGAATGTTTTTTTAACTTATACGGCGGGTGCGGTTATTTTCTGCCATTATAAAGTCTTTAAAGCTTCCCTTACAAGCTTATAAAGATATTTTCAAAGTAAATGTTTTATTTTATAATTATGATACTTTTAAATGATTTTAAAAAATGGATTTTTCTCTCAAATAGTTTTGATTTCATCTATGTCAACATCCTTTGATGGATTTTAAGCTTATTTGAAGTTGATTTATTATGATACAAAACATCCATATTATATTGAAGGTTTTCCGATTTGTTTGACTGTGGATGTGTTATTTTTGTACCATTCATGGTTTATGGAGAAAGTATTGACATTTCGTATTCTAGTTTTAATACGAATGTTTATGTTATGTTTAAACCTTTTCATATGGGAATGCATTGGACTTAATATGTGATGGGTGGAGGCCGCTATATCTCCTAGATGCATCGGTAGGTCTCATGAGACAAACTAGTGTCTTGGCATAAGGCCTTGGAAAAATCTTATTTGTAGTCTTGGAACGAGGGATTGGCTATGTGGTTATGATAGTCTGGCAGTATGCATTCCATCATTATGAAAGTGGTTATTGATATTGAATGTGATTGTTTGATTAGTAGAATATCCATGTGAATATGTAAATGGCATTATTTGATTTTATTTTTTCCATACTATGTTTAAGTTCAAGTTTAAAGGCTTTTGTTTTAGTTATACATTGCCTTAAATGTTTATTCTTATTTATGAATGTTTCCTCTATATTGTTATCCTTACTGGGAATTTGAGCTCAACCCTTTCAATGTTTTATTTTTTCCCAGGATGTGAAGAAGTAATTTATGAATGACCTGCAGGTATAGTATTTGGGGATATGAGTGTGGACTATGAATAAAATATGTTGTTGTAGTTTTCATTTTTATGATGTAATGTAAAACTTTATGAATATATCTAGTGTTTCCAAGGATACTAAACTAATCGGTCTTTCAAGATTTGATCTTTCGCGTGATCATTCCAATGTTATGTAATAATGCACCGACACTGGGTAACTGGGGTCGGGGCGTTACAGTTGGTATCATAGGAAGTTTAGTATATACCTTGGAAGCTAGATTTAGATAAACTCTGATTAGAGCACATAGATTTAAGATGGACTTTGAGGATTAGTATAGAAGAACTTCCTAGAATTTTGGTATTGTAGATATTTTGTGAGTTTTCCTAGAAATACATCCCTGTCTAGATACGAGCAGGTAGAGGCGGCTCTTCCACAGATGTACCTAGGGGTAAAACCCGAAAACACCGCTTTGAGCTAGACTCGAACGGGAACTAGTGCATGAAAACGGGCCTTACTGCATTCTTGGTTACAACACTCCCGAGGGATATTCTTAGGATAACTCTCATTTTCTTTACAAATCATTATGAAGGGTTTATGAGTATATAATTTCTCAAAGAAATTTTTTTTATGATTATGGATTATATCCATAAGTAGTTCAATTTATGTTAAGTGTTTTATAAGTGTGAAATTATGTATTTTGATTCATAAACTGATCTAGTTTATGACATTGTTTAGAAATGGCGCCTAGTGGAAGAAATGGAATCTGTATCAATGCACGCACTCCATGTAGGGATTTCCCTCCTGCTCAAGATAATTATAGTGGAGCTGGTGATGCAACTGGTTCCGATCAGCTAATCACTATACTGGGACACCTCACTCAGGTTATGAATAATAACCTTACCCGTATGGAGCACCCTGATCCACAGCATGGAGGATCAATGTTAGATCGCTTCATGAGGCAACAACCACCAGCGTTCAATGGGAGTACAAATCCATTGGTAGCTGAGCAATGGATAAGTTCCCTACATAAAATATTTCAGGATTTGGGAAGTAGTGAAAGGGAAAAATTTATCATGGCAGTTTACCGCCTCACTGGAGATGCTGATCAATGGTGGTAATTGATTCAAAACATGAAGGAAGATGATGAAGTATCAAATATGGAATGGAGGGAGTTCAAAGATCTGTTTTTAGAAAAATACTTTCCTCGTGACCATCAAGCAGATATGGAAAGGAAATTCTTGAGTCTGAGACAAAAAGAGGATGAGAATGTCGCAAAGTATGAGGCTAACTTTACAAGGTTCGCAAGGTATGCTAGAGATTATATACGTAACCCAATAAGTAATATTGATCATTTTGTTGATGGGTTAAACCCATTTCTCCGTTGAGCATTATTCTTACAATCCTTATCATCGTACGAAGACATTGTCACATGTGCTATCAAGACGGAAAAGGAATTCTCTAAGTCTTATGACTTTAAAGCAAAGAAAGAGAAGAAGAGACCAGCTGATCAATCTGGGAATGGAAATAAGGGGAAGAAGGGAAAGGTTGAATATCCATCTTGTGGTAAATGTGGGAAAAAACACCCTGGTACTTTCTTGAAGGGAATGGGTGTCTGTTACAAGTGTGGTGAAAAAGGCCACCAAGCTCATGATTTCAAAGGGAAGAAGGAAGCTACCAATGTTCAGTGCTATAATTGAAGGGAGATGGGACATTATTCAAATGAATGTCTTAAGAGTTAGGGGAACTTACCTCATAAAAGTCCAAGGGATCGAGGCCAAGCTTATGTTATCACTACTACTGAGGTAGAAGCTCCAAAAGACGTGGTGGCAGGTAATTTAAGGGTTTCCTCATGTTTAGAAAATTCATTATTTGATTCTGGATCATTGCATTGTTTCATATCTTCCCAGTTTTCTAAGAAAATTAGATATTTCCAATTTTATTTAATAAGGGAGTTGTCAGTTAAAACTCCTAAGGGAAGTATCATTGCAACAAAGTTTTGTGAATGATTCCCCATTAGATCACATAAATGTTCTTTATCCACTGATCACATCATCATACCTATGATTGAGTTTTATATAATCCTCGGTATGGATTGGCATTCGGATTATGATGCGAAGATTTATTGTAAGAATAAGGAGGTTGCGATTTTTGATGATGATGATAAGGAACACCTTATCTTTAGAGAAGAATCATCACCACCTAATTCTTATCAAGATCCACCCCCAGTAGCTCAGCTAAAGTCAATTATTGGGGAGGAATAAGATGAAATTACAGTGGGTGAGGAAAGTACTGCTCAAATAGAGGACGTACCTATTGTGAAAGAATATGTAGATGTATTTCCGGAAGATATACCTGGACATCCTCCAGAATGAGAAGTTGAGTTTTCCATTGATTTAATTCCTGGATCAAGGCCTGTATCAAAGACCCCTTATAGAATGTCCACTATGGAATTAGTCAAACTAAAGAAACAACTAGAGTAATTGAGTAATAAGGGATTTATTCTCCCTAGTGTTTCTCCATGGGGATCCCCTGTTCTTTTTGTTAAAAAGAAAGATGGATCTATGAGGTTATGTATCGACTACAAGGAGATCAATGCTATAACAATAAAGAACAAGTACCCCATACCTCGCATTGATGATTTATTTGACCAACTGCATGGAGCTCAATACTTTTCAATGATTGAACTTTGATCCGGATACCATCATTCGTGTGTGAAGAAGGAAGAAATTCTGAAGACAACATTTCGAACGAGGTACGGGAATTACGAGTTTACAGTAATGCCTTTTAAATTGACTAATGCACCCTCTATATTCATGGATCTGATGAATAATGTTTTCAAGGAATATCTCGATGAATTTGTGGTGGTATTTATTGATGATATCTTGGTATACTCCAAAATCTAAGAAGATCATGAAAATCACTTTGGCATTATCCTGAAGACTCTGAGAAGACATGAATTATATGGGAAGTTTAGCAAGTGTGAATTCTGGATTTAGGAGATTTCTTTTCTTGGATGTATTGTCTCTAAAGATGGAATCTCTGTTGATCCTTCTAAGACCAAGGCAATCCAAGAATGGCCAGCACCTACGAGTATAACTGTGGTATGTAGTTTTATTGGTTTGGAAAGTTATTATCGACGTTTCATCCAGAATTTTTCCCGATTGGCTAACCCATTAATGAAGCTCACATGTAAAGGGGTTAAATTTGTTTGGACAAAAGAGTGTGAAGAATGTTTCGAAGAACTGAAGAGAAGATTAGTCAATGCTCTTATATTGACTCTACCATCGGGGAATAATGGGTTCGTTATTTATAGTGATGCATCGAAGAAAGGACTTGGTTGTGTTCTTAGGTAGAATGATAGGGTTATTTCCTATGCATCACGACAGTTGAAAATTCATGAACGAAACTATCCTAATCATGATCTCGAGTTGGAAGCGGTGATATTTTCATTGAATATATGGAGGCACTACCTCTATGGTGAAAAATGTGAGATTTGTACTGATCACAAGAGTTTGAAGTATATTTTCTCACAAAAAGAACTCAACATGAGGCAAAGGAGATGGCTTGAAATTCTCTAGGATTATGATTGTACGATACACTACCACCCGGGGAAAGCAAAGAAGGTGGAAGATGCTTTGAGCAGAAACGATCATAGAGTTTTGAACAATATGAGAATTGAAAGGGATCCAATTTTCATGGATCTAGTGAATATGGACATGGGAATAACCATGGAAGGTGAAACATCAATTCTTTTTCAAATGTTTTCCAAACCATCTTTACTAGAAAGGATTAAGAGTTTTAAGACCGATGATGAAGAATTTCAAAAGAAGACTAAAGCTGTGAATGACGGGAGATTGAGAGACTTTGTGTATGAAGAAGGAATTTTGAAATTCGGGAAGAGACTTTGTGTTCCCGATGTACCTGATCTAAAAATGGAATTACTGGATGATGCTCATAGTTCCAATTTATCTATACACCAAAGGTGCACCAAAATGTATATAGATTTGAAGGAACATTTTTGGTGGGACAACATGAAGAGGGAGATTGCTGATTTTGTGTCAAGATGTATGGTTTGTCAACAAGTGAAAGCTGGAAAGAAACAGCCTGGAGGAGTCATGCAACCTCTTCCCATACCGAAGTGGAAATGGGACAATATTACGATGGACTTTGTCATGGGGCTACCAAAGACTCCTAGAAGGAACGATGCAATATGGGTCATTGTTGATCGTCTTACCATGTAAGCACATTTTCTTGCTATAATAGAAGATCTACCACTAGAACGTCTAGAAAGAGAACATATTGATGATGTTTTAAGACTTCATGGAGTACCCATATCGATTGTTTCTAATCATGATCCTCGTTTTACTTTAGGATTTTGGAAAAGTATTCAGAAATCCTTGGATACTGAACTTCATTTGAGCACTGCCTACCACCCTCAAACAGATGGACAATCAGAACGAACTATTAAAACCTTATAAGACATGTTGAGATCCTGCTCACTAGACTTTCAGGGTATGTGGGATCAATATTTACCTCTGGTAGAATTTTCCTATAACAATAGCTTCCATTCGAGTATTCATATGGCACCATATGAAGCGTTATACGGAAAGAGATGTCGCACACCAACCTGTTGGGATGATGTTGGTGAAAGAAAACTTGTAGGTCCAGAACTAATGGAGGAAATGATGTAAAAGGTGAAGGTAATCCAAAATCACATCAAAGCAGCTCAAAGTAGGCAGAAGAGCTATGCTGATAATCGAAGGAAGTATTTGGAATTTCAATTCAGTGATCATGTTTTCCTGAAGGTATCTCCATGGAAGGGAGTCATACGTTTTGGTAAGAAAGGTAAATTGAGTCCCAGGTACATCGGACCTTTCAAAATTCTAGAACGAATTGGGGTTGTAGCTTACCGATTGGCAATGCCGCCAAGTCTCTCCAAAGTTCACGATGTGTTCCACGTATCTCTATTGAGGAAATACATGCCTGACCCAACGCATGTACTCACCTATGAGAGAATAGAACTGGAACCTGATATGTCTTATTGCGAAGAGCCTATCAAGATTCTTGATACGAGAGAACAAGTACTGAGAAACCGGACGACTCGTCTGGTAAAAGTCTTGTGGAAAAACCATAAGATGGAAGAGGCAACATGGGAACCCGAGGAACTTATGATGAAGAGCCACCCATGTCTTTTCATGCGATAGTATTCTAGAAATTTCGAGGATGAAATTATTTGAAGTAGGGAAGAATATAACACCCCAAGCCTCTACGGTACGCTTCTCTTTGAATAATGCGATAGTGTGTGTTGTACGCAACATCGAGTTCTAACAACCCACAACCAATCAAACTAGCCGTTATGAATAGTAATACCTACTTTTTGAGATTATATGTATTTAATATTTCAAAATGGACTCCATTTTTGGATTCGTAATATCGAAATTATCCTAAGTTGAATTTTTGGTATTTTTCTGAGAACTTCCAAATTTTATGAATAGTGAAAAATACTTAAAAACAACTTTTTTAATCAAAATAATTTATATTGATAAATTATATTATTGAGTGTTTTTAAAGTATAATTATACTATATTTTTACCGTTTTATCCAATGGTGTTCATTAGAATTAATATCACATTTAAATTGGACATAAACAATTGTCAATCTTTTGATATATATTGTTTCTTAAAAACATGCTCTTTGTTGTGACAACGAGAATTAATTATAAAATTAATTAATGCAACTTATATGTTTGGAATTTTTTAAAATAGACATCATTTTTGAATTTGGAATATCAATTATCGCTTACGGTGATATTTTGACATTGTTCTGAAAAACTTCAATTTTTGATGAATAGTGAAACCACTAAGTGGTAGTTAAAAAACTGAATTTTTCATAAAACATAATTTTACCGCTTTTGTGAATGGAATTTTGAAAATCCTAGAGACACGGTTAATATCAAGTAGTAAAATGTGGTTCAATGAGATGAAAATAATTTTTGGTGAATAGTAACTTTTTACTTTTATTTACCACTGTTAAAAGTAAATAGGGTAATTAAGGGTAAAAATTATATTAATATTACCCTAACACATGTCCTAATTCTATTGGACAAGTGTATCTCGACCAAAAAAACCTTAGAAATAAAATATTATCATTTAGGTCCACTTGGATTAGATTAGGACATTTATTATTATTTAATTCAAAGAATAGTTAAAATCAAATGTTATTTACTAAAAAAAATTTAATATAGGGTTATACATAAGATAAATTCGATTGTAAATATTCATTATAAAGATAAAAATATTTCATACATAATTATATTTTATTTGTAAAGTTTAGACATTAAATAATTTAATTCATTTATAACACAATGATGATGTAGTAATTACCATAATAGTGAAAAATTAAAATAATTGATATTATAAATACCCAAATAAATATAATTTGAGGCATTTTATGAATTAAACTAATTTTCTAGGTTAATATGACAACTTTGTTAGAATTAATCATTCTATTATTATTTTTAAAAAAATCAACTATTGAATAGTGTCAAAATTGACATAAAAGAGTTTTTAAAACAAATATTATATTATTAATTGATATTAAATTCCTAAAAATCTAAGGTTCGGCCAAGAGACCTATATCATGATAGGTTTATCATTAATTTACCACTTGGGGGTCTCTTGGATTTATATAGTAATTTTATTAACCATATAATATAAAAATACAAAGAGACATTGTAAAAGTGAAACTAATTAACTAAGAGTTAATACTTAAAGATAAGGTTAATATAGTAACCCAAACCTGTCTAAATCCTATTTGTTGAGTGTTTTTAGACTTATCCCCACCTTAACATTTAAATAATCCACTTTTGATCCATTAAAAATCGAATATGAATTTATTATAAAATAATATTTCTAGCTTTTCCAAAGGTGCCCCTCACCCCTCTTATAAAAGGGCACTCCTTCTCATTAATTCACACCTTCAAAGCCTTTTGGTTCGGTCAAACCCTGCCCAAATACTCTCTCAACTTCCCTAACTTCATCCTAGAGGCCTTCTGTTAGTCAGAAATCCAACCTAAGGATCCCTTTTGATCAAATCAAAAGGAAGAACCCGAAGAAGAGGTAATGTCTTCACCACCCTTTTTCAAATTCATTTCTTCTTCCACTTCTTCTTTCTTTGTTATTAGAATTATAAAATAATTAATCCAGTATGTCCTATATACTGTAATATTATTATATTTATGGTACAACCATATTCAGTATTCTACCCATCCTTTGAATGACATGTCACCATACGTGCGTACGTACGACTTACCGTCTCCACGTCATGGTGTAATTGTTATTCAATATATTATTATTTGGATGGGTATAATAATGATTTGTAATTCATGTAAATAATAAATATAACATGATAATGATTCTGTATATATGATATAACATCCAATTATATATTATTTTAATATCAAAACAATGATATTGTCGCTCGTGCGTACGTACAGACAACCGTCTCCATGAACATGATGAGATTCATTCTCCATCGTATCCATTCAAGTATAATTATCATTTGATGATTTAAAAATACTGTTTAAGGACTTGATATCATTCTGGATATGAATAAGATACAACCTATCCATAAAAAACATGGCTTATGTAACAAAACATATAAAAGAAAACGTGCAAGTTAACACCTGAAACGACGATAATTCTAAGATATTATTAACAAAGAAATGTTCAAGGATCATATATGATATCATATTAATGTATATGATTATTGAATAATATAATAACAATTATTTCACCATTATATATGAGGTTAACCTACCCTCAACCAAGGAAAAGTACAAGGTAAGGGTTTATTTCGTAATCTCTTCATTATCCAAGGTTTTTTATATGAATAATCTACTGGGATCTCTTTATCATCCACATACATGTTTCTTGAAAATCTATTTCAAAACATTTTTTACTATTTACTATAATATGGGTTAAATTCATTTATACCCTTTTTGACTTTTATAAGTGGTTTATAAAGGAATCTTTCCATCGTTTTCCAAACAAGGTCTTTTTAACCTTTTCAACAGAATTAAGGTAAGAATGTTTTTATAACTTATACGGCTGGTGCGAAAATTTTCCGCCATTATAAAGTCTTCAAAGCTTCCCTTACAAGATTATAAGGATATTTTCAAAGTAAATGTTTTATTTTATAATTATGTGACTTTTAAATGATTTAAAAAGGTATATTTCTCTCAAATAGTTTTGATTTCATCTATGTCAACATCCTTTGATGGATTTTAAGCTTATTCGAACTTGATTTATTATGATACAAAACTTCCATATTTTATTAAAGGTTTTGTGATTTGTTTGACTGTGGATGTGTTATTTTTATACCATTCATGGTTTATGGAGAAAGTATTGAAATTTCGTATGCTAGTTTTTATACGAATGTTTATGTTATGTTTAAACCTTTTCATATGGGAATGCATTGGACTTAATATGTGACGAGTGGAGCCCGTTATAGCTCCTCGATGCATCGGTAGGTCTCATGAGACAAACTAGTGCCTTGTCACAAAGCCTTGGAAAAATATTATTTGTAGTCCTGGTATGAGGCCTTGGCTATGTGGTGATGATAGTTTGGCATTATGCATTCCATCATTATGAAAGTGGTTATTGATATTTCGTGTGATTATTCGATTAGTAGAATATCCATGTGAATAAGTAAATTGCATTATTTCATTTTATTTTTTCCATACTATGTTGAAGTACATGTTTAAAAGGCTTTTTTTAGTTATACATTTCCTTAAATGTTTATTCTTGTTTATGAATGTTTCTGTTATATTGTTATCCTTACTGGGAATTTGAGCTCACCCCTTTCAATGTTTTATTTTTTCCCAGGATGTGAAGAAGTAATTTATGAATGACCTGCAGGTATATTATGTTGGGATATGAGTGTGGACTATGAAGAAAATATATTGTTGTAGTTTTCATTTTTATGATGTAATGTAAAACTTTATGAATATATCTAGTGTTTCCAAGGCTACTAAACTAATCGGTCTTTCGAGATTTTATCTTTCTCATGATCATGCCAATGTTATGTAATAATTCACCGACTCTGGGTAACTGGGGTCGGGGCGTTACAATAAATCCCTATACTTATGTTTAATCCATTAGTAGGCATTTAACTCATCCCTTTTTCATGTGATACCCATGGTACCCTATGTAGATATAAGGGCCCAATGGAATTTATGAGCTTTTTATGAATATTAAATTTAGAAGTGTTTTTTTAGTCCCATGTTTTATGTTTTTTGTAAGTAGTCTTCAATGACACTATAATTTATGATCCTTGTCTTTTACTATGATGTTTAATTATGCTTAAAATTATGTAATGCTATACGTAAAAGGCTAGGGTCACTATATCATTGGTCACATCTTCTCCAAGTATGTTTTTCAATTGACGCAAACAAATTCAAGAAGATTACCTTCGGAGAATCCAAAAAAAATTAAATTATAAAATTTCTGGGTGTATAATTCTATTAAAAAAGGACCATAAAGGACTTTTCTAAATTGGAATCAACACATCGGGGAATTCACATGATGGGTTTCAAGTTCAAATGGTCTAGATCATGTGAAAATTTCATCAAGGATAGAAAGAACCATTTGAGAACAATACTGATTCTGATCCTAACTGATTCGAGTAAAGAGTACACCTTGTTTTGCGATGTGTATAAGTTCATGCATGGAGTATTTTTAAGGTATGAAGATCATTTCAGTGCATATGGGTACCAAAATATGATTCTAAATGATAAAATAACCCTTTTCAGAACAATGGGTTGGCCATACTAGTTTCTGCTTTATTGTGTTGGCGGCATTACCTATTGGAGAAAATTTTATTGCGCATACCATCCATAAAATCCAAAAGTGAATATATTATCAATGATAATTAATCATCTGAAAGTGAATAAGGAAGAATTATATCCAGTATTTTGATATTCAGTTTTCCTATATGCAAGGAAAAAAGGAATAGTGTAGATGAAAATTTAATATAAAAGTCATAGACTCAAGAATTTTAGTACTCTTGTTCAGAGTTGAATATGATTACTTTATTTACTGAGATGCAAATATAGGTTTAGGATTCTAGGGATATATTTCAATGACATCCTTTTCATTCTAATTAGTATTTATGGGCTAGGTCAGGGAGAGTAATGAGGAGTATCTAGAGTGTTTTTCCTTGAGGGAAATCCATGAAGGTGGGGTGTCACCTTCCAATCGGATTGTGAGTAATGATGATATTTTTTATGTTCATTTTTGTTTTGGTGTGCCTATGAGTATATGAGATTAGGTGATTCATGTGTTCAATGACTCTAAGAGGGAGGTGAATACTATTTTAATGTATCATGATATTCATATACAATATTATTATCTGGGGATAAATAAAGAGGTTTCAGGTACTGTGATGTGGTTCTCCAATTATCATTATGAGAAGGATGGACATCAGTCATTCAGTGGTATGCTCTAGTTGTTACCCATTTTTTAATATTAGTGGGACAATTTAAACATGGAAACAGTTTTAGGTTTTCCATGTAATCCACTAATGAATGGTAAAATATGGGTAATTTTGGATGAGTTAAAAAAGTTGAAACACTTCTTACCAATTCGATAAACATTCAACATGGTCTAGTTAGGATACATATATGTTCAAGAGATAGTATGATTTCATAGGGCTACTCAAATTATCATTTCATATTGTGATCCATGTTTTATATCATGAATCTATAATGTTTTTAAGAAATAGCTTGGTACCTAGGTACTTTTTTCTATAGATTTAAACCTAAAAATAGACAGTAAATCAGGGCATACTAAAAAGGTTCTAGAGTACAAAAGAAATTACCATGATACTATAAAAATAGTAAATAGCATGTATTTAAGAAAACACTTCATTGATTTTGGGGTAACCTTGGAAAATAAATTGGTTCTTTTTAGTTATCCTACAAAAATAGTTAATATGATACTATCCATATGACATCATATGATGGACTCTATTATAGGTCATGTAGATAACCATTCTACTCGATTGAATAAGGGGATTCAGATTTATCAGGATTGTGTCTCATGAAGGAGACGTTATAGAAGGTTCAGTTGATTCATAAATGCATGGTTATAGCTCAAACTAGTCATAAGTCATATAAAAATAAATGATGTCAACCTATTGAGTTTGCAGTGGGTGATCATGAATTCCTTTGGGTTTTACTAGGATTTGGTAACTTTCGTATTTAGAAACAAGTCATATTGGCACCTTGGTATGTAGGGTTGTTTGAGGTTCTAAGTATGATAATACTAACGGTGTACTGATCGGCTCTTATATAATGGTATGGTGGTATGCATGATATCTTTGGTGTGTATCATATTTAGTAGTACCACCCTAAACCTTCCCATGTGATTGATGATGAAAATGTAGATAATGATGATGATGAATCATTTGAGGAGAATCTAGTTCGTATTGTGGATTATGGTGAGAAAATATAGTAGGAAAAGACCATGTTCTTTGTCCAATTATTGTGATAGCACATAAGAATTCATGGGGAAACATGGGAGATAGATAATGTTATTAAAACCCAATTTCCTTATTTTTTTACATTGGAGACTCAAAAATGTATGGGAGAGAAGCTTAGGGATTCCATTTTATAAGGTTGTGTGGTTTTTAGATATCAAACATATAATGACGTATTCTTCATTTAGGTTTTAGTTGAACTCTTTATTTTTTGGTTAGTGAAATGATGCATTATAATATGGGGAGGCATGGGATTTTCAAGGGTTTAGGGAAATGAAAATGGACAAAAAGAGTCTATACTAGGAAGGGAACGTATATGGTTCACATTTAGTACTATAAATCAAGCTTAATAGGCTTAATGATAGGGGTAGAGTGCATGTATGAAAAAATATTAAATTGGGAGCCCACAAATTTTGTGTCCTTGTATAGATACATTCCTCATGGACACTGTAATGTTTTTAAACTGTGTCATATTTCAAACATACAATGGGACATTGAGCTCCTCTTGGATAAAGGGTGGACCATGGTTGGTGCACTATTTGACCAACCCTGAGGACAAACCGTGTGCCTCATTTAAATGGGCAAATTTTACATTTTTACACAATGGACTATAAGGGTTATAACATGATTTTCCTCCATTTTTTCTTCAATTAACATAGGTGATGAACCATTTCCTCCCTCATTCTCTATGTATGATTCTCCCATGATTTTAGGCATATAGAGTGTGGTTGGGTGATAATCAACAATCCGAGTGAGTCTAACACTCCTATACCTTCTATTTTAATAAAAGGAACTTGTTTAGTTCTTCTTCTCCATATAAATCCATAAAAACATGTATTCTCATAAGATTCTATGTTTGGTCTTTGAAGGGTTTATGTGTTTGAATCAAGGTACAAGGTTAAGTGAGAATCCATATATGAACTTGATTTTGGTTGTCTACAAGTTATATCTCGTAATATTAAGGTTGGTTACCTGTATGTGGTTTTCATCTCGGTTCCTTTATGAGTATTTTTTGTTCTCGTATATAGTAAATGATTAATTGAGTGTATAAATGTTGTGTGGGATCCATAATGATCCTTGTGGGAATTGATACGGATAAATAGACTAGGGATATAGATACCAAAGGGGTGGGGTACTCTCTTGAGCATAAAATATTGGGATAGTAAATGATAAATTTATGGTTTTATAATATTAAACCATTAGTTAATGTGATTATCCCAAAAATATTACCATATAGGATGTTTGTATTAACATGAAGGGTTAAATTAGTATTGGGATGTAAAAAAGATTAATGTGATATTTGGTTAATGGGGGATGGAATCAATTTTATGTGTATTGAATGGTGGGATAAACAATTGTTATGTGTTGAAATTGTAAAATGACCTTGTTTTGGTAACTGAGAACATGATGATTGTAATGAACCATGGAAATATGAATAAATGGAAATGGTTCACCTTTATTTTATTTTTCTATGAATAAAAATGATTAATGATGATGATTCATGATAATGTGAACTGATAGCTGGTCAGATGTTGGAATGATGGTCCACTCTCATGGGTAGGCTATAATAATGCAACAATAACCCCAATGCATGTTATTTTTTCAATGAAATGATTATTGGTCCTGAAACCACGTGTATATAAATGGAATATCAAATCATTATTAGAATGGTCATACACAACGTTCTAAGTCTGGGTTATCTTCATGGAATAAAACTCCATGTTTTCCCACCTGTGACCCTTTGACACATAGTTCAGACAACCAAAATAGGCCAAAATATGATTAATGAGATAATTTTGAATAATGGAAATTGGTTTTGTTCCTTATTTTTATTATTATTTGTACTTTTTTATAAACTATATTAGAAGGGATATTTTGTAAAAAACAATAGTGGTGGCCAACTGAGTTATACTCACACCATACTTGGGCCACCATTGAGTGCACCATTAATACATCATTTTTACTGGTTAGGTGAAGAGAAAAGTCCCTTTACTTGACAGTTGATTTGGGTTTTAGTGATGTGCATGGATGAGGGGACAAAAACTGATGTCAGGACCTTTTTTGGGATTCATAAATGTGTGTATATATATATTTTCCTTTATAATTCAAATTTTATGAAATAATGTGGCACAGTTTCTATTTGGATGTGGTAATGTATCTAATTTTGGGAAATCATTTTTGGTAAATTTTTATTATCGTTTATGTTGTTTCTCTTAGTTATTATTTTATCTGTTCTAAATTAATTCCATAAAGTTGTAATATTTTTCTCACATCATTTACCAGACCCTATAATATAGTTGGAATCATCTGGAATATAGGGAGGCATTCTTGAGGTTTTCAATGAACCGGCTCGTGACACAGGTTAGTGGTACCTGGGATATGATGTTATAATGGGATTAATTTTAAATTATATTTTACAACATATGTGAATTTATTTTCATAAAATGATTTCTAGATTTGGATTCAGAATAATTTATATTATATTACAAGGTCAACATAAATATATACCATAATTAATGGTGGAAAAATTAAAAATTAATTTCTCTGGTAAAATTGAAAATGAGATTATGGGTGGTTAAACTAAAATTTTAAGGGTAAAAATGACTTAAAATATGTCTACAATATATTCTATGGATGTATTTAAACCTTATAATTAATAATTATATATAATGGTCAATTATTTTAATGTGAAATATGTCATTACACAATTTTTTGTTTAAATCATTTCATGCATGCCACTCCCCTCACTTATAAAATGAAACCCACTCTAATCTCTTATTGATAACATCAAACCCTATAGGTTAGGAAAATACCTAGAAGAATAACCTCTAAAATTATATACCATAATACTTGAACCATTTTTGGATATAAATCAATTATAAGAATACATAAGACTTAATCATAAAGAGGTGGTCTGAAAAGATGTAAAATTCCATACTACTCATTTCAGTTTTTTTTATTCTAACAAATCCTTAAAATATTCTTAAAAAATGTACATATAATAAATATAATATATCCTAAAAACCGATATGTTAATAAATTGATGGTATAATCTAAATCCACCCCCTCTTACATCAAATGCGACAAGAAATCATTATTTGTGTATATAGTGGAATACCACATTATGAATTGATATCAATCATTTTCCACCATCACCTCTCACAACTTGATTTAATGATGCATTTCAAGTATAAATAATATACATTTAAAATATTTATACATATGGGGTTACTATATAACATATAACTTCTTAAATTCCTTTTTTCAGTGGATATGATAAAATTTCTCGTGTGTATAGTGGACTACCG
Source organism: Viscum album (assembly GCA_963277665.1). Taxonomy (NCBI): domain Eukaryota; kingdom Viridiplantae; phylum Streptophyta; class Magnoliopsida; order Santalales; family Viscaceae; genus Viscum; species Viscum album. The sequence goes on from OY728162.1 coordinate 287,890,130, forward strand.
CCTCACGAAGTGATGTGATTAGTTTTTTACTATATCATTAAATAGAATGTATATTGATAATTTTAATGAATATGTGTTATTTTAGTGATAAAATATTGACTGTAATTATATTTTTATCATTGTGAAAATATAATATATCATTTCCCTTCATACACTAAAAAAGGATCATGTCTTTTGTGTATATGTGGAATAATTTCTACATGAAGTGATATGATTCTTTTTTCATCAAAATGTCACAATAATGATATATATATATATATATGAAATTTAAATGAATATTATGGTATTTATTATATCTTGATGATTATTTAAATATAATATAATACAAACATTTTTCCATAATGTTCATTTTAAATTTTAAATGTTCCCCATATATATGTTCAACCGACTATCTCCTTACTCGTAACATAGTTCATTTTTAATAACCATTTTTCATGATTTTTTATAAAAAATATAATTGATCGATTAAAATAATAATAGTTTTGTGATTATTATTCTTGATATTTCAAAATTATTAATTCTTTTACCATGGTCAACACACTGAAGCAGTTTTGAAACAATGAACTAGACGTCCCCAAAACACCCGATGTAGATTTAGATGATTATGTTTCAAAATATATAATTAAAACAAATATAACAAATAATTTAATTATAAGTTTTTAAATATTTAAAATTACCTTAATAAATAAAATAATTTATAAAAACATATAATATAGTAGTTAAAGTAAATGTATGGAAATACTAGACTAGAGGTAAGAGTTTCTCTCACGTCTCTTTTATTTCTGTGATAAATGTTCTATATTCACCACTTACATATATTGTATAGTGTATATAATTCTTTTTTCTAAATTTAATAAGATGAAAAAATCATAATTAATGGTATTTTAATATTCAACTTAAATAATTTCATCTTAGCATATTTGACTTGAGAGTTATTAGGTTATAAATAATATAAGAACTCTACATCATTTTATTCGATTATATTACTTATTATGTAGTCTTGATATTGTATTATTATGTGAATAATGAATATGGATTATATATTGTTTCATTTAAACTTTTTTAGGTGTATTTAAATCGTATACACATAATCAATTAAATTATTTACTCTCAAATTCAATGGTATTATTTTTGTAAGGGTTATTCGTCTCATATTCGCTTTCATTGATACATTCGTTTATTATATTCACCAATATTAATTTTTTAGGTGTATATATTAATGTGTTACATTTTATATCATGAAATTGATTATCCTAATGATATTTAAATCATCATTTAATGTTATTTTTCATGGAACGTACAATTGAATAGTTACAAAAATGAAAACGTATTTACGTTACAATGTCATTTATTTCATGATTATCTATATTTATGTTCATTTTGGGGGAAATAATGTGACACTTTTTTCATGAACAACTTCTATTTTAGTATCATATATTTATTAGTGTGTCTAAGATTATTAATTTTAATTTATTTACTCATTTATTGAATAAATATCAGGAAATTCATTTATATGTGATAATACTATTGAATTTTTTTATTTGGTATAATTATCTTGCATTTCCATGTTTTTTTTAATTATTTAAAAACTTTTTTTTACTAAAAATTAATTATTTTATAAAAAAATTCAAATGATCTTGTACAATATATCAAGAGGAATTAAAATTAAATTTCTTAACATTATTTAAATTGGGCACCTTTGGCACCCTTTTTTAAAATGTTTTCAGTTGAATGTTTATTTTTAACATTTTTATATTGAATAGAATTTGCTTCCATTATTTACAATGTTTTTCATTAAGTTTCTATTATATTTATTCAGAATTTTTTCAAAGAAAATGATTTTCACAATATTTTTTAAATTTTCTGTTATTAAAAGTGATTATCAAATAGAAAATGTTATTTCTATCAAAAATGTTTTTGATTATATTTTTATGGTATTTCCATTAAACATCATCAATCCTTGTTTTTAATTATTTCCAATTGAGAAAGTTTTGTAATGATATCATTATCATTATTTCTGAAAATGGATTATTATTTTTTGAAATATATTGATTTGGATCCTTTTTTCACTAGTTAATCTTGTTTGAAGGAGATCTTTATGGAACCCATTTATTTTCCATCAGTTAATCATATTTAAAAATAATTATATAACCCATTTCATTTCCACTTGTTAATAAATTTATAAAATGAATGAAGATTATTTTCAATGAGCTTTATGTATAAATTATATCTTTATGAACATTATTTATGGTTCTTCAACATTGTATAAGATTAGTGTGAAAATATAGCATATAGTGTGCTTAAGATTGATTAAATGATTAGTGTGCCCCTATAGTGCTCCAATTCATTGGGAATATTCCATATCTTAATAGAAAATAAAGAGAGATTTAGCTATGGGTTTCTCTAATGGATTTAACTAGGCTCCAGTTATCACTAACATGAGTTTAAGATGGGTTATAAATAATTTTTTTCCATGATAAAAAAACATTCTATCTATGATTTATTTGGTTTCATAAGGTTTTTTATGGTAAAATTTATATCACATGGATCATTGTTATTGATTTTGATGACTATTGGATTAGATAATACGTTATTCCATGTTAACATGTTTGATTATCCATTTATTTATGGGTACGAATATTCTAATTTTATAATCATGCATGTTGATTATGTCTTCATACCATTATGTTCTTCTTTTTCTCACTGATGACATATAATTTTTTGTGTTTACATTTACCCATACTAAGGATTTGAAATCAATATTTTTATTTTTATTTTTCCTTACGTTATAAAAAAAAATTTACCAACCTATGTCAATAAATTTTTTCATATAGACTATGATGATGACTTATTTTGAAATAAAGAATACTGAGCTACGTGGAAAATATGATCATATAAAGATACAGTTATTGTTTATGTAATATTTTTTTATTTATATTAAACTATAAACCTAAATGGTACATTGGAATATGAATGATACCATTTTTGGTTTGATTTTGTATGGAAAAAATTGGATCACGTTCATCGGTATGAAGGCTGGAAATCTTACGGTCACATTTTCATCACTGTATCTAGGAGTGCGGGTTTAGGGGTATTATAGTTGGTATCATTTTAATTGATTATATAAATTTCAAGATTAGGATTTTTTCATGTGTTTTCAAGTTAATAGTTACTTATACCATCATAGATCATTAATATTAAGGGTGATCATAAGTTCAATATCTTAGACAACCCTTTGATATTTTATGTGATGAGTTCTTAATGTGATTAAAACCATTTTAGGAGACGTTTTATTGCACCCAAGTATATATAAATATTTGGTTTAATGTTAATTATGAATTTAAATTTTATGGAAATAATAGTTATGGTATTTATAACCATTTGGGTTTATCTGATCATGGATATTGAGTTATTAATGTGAACACGCATTTTATCGTTTACATAATCACATGATTGAAATGTGATTTGGGGACTATGTGGTTAATGTTATTTCAAACAAATCACTATATTACGGTGTACAATGTTTAAATGTAAGTTATAAAATTTAAATTCAATTCTCACATTAATGTTGAGGTTATTTAAGAATTATTTAGTTTGAACATTGGGTATTACTGCTGAATTTTTGATATTAATGTATTATTTCATCATATTATGTTTTACTCCTCTATTTTTAACATAATACAATCTATTAAATGTGTGAATTTTGGTTAATGTATAAAAATATTATTAATATATTTATTATTCTATTTTAATGTGTTCAATTAAATGATTATTTTAAGTCTTCACTCATGAAAAAAAATAACCATGAATACTCATCATTTGGAGAAAAATATGAGATTGTGGAAGAATTTGATAAAATATTTCAATTATACTCATTATGTGTTTATATTTATTTTTTATCATAGTATAGATGGTAAATTAAATTTTCAACCCTACTAAAATGTTATTGAAACTAAACTTTTCTCATATTACCATCAATTCTGGTCAAATCAATGAAATTTTTTACACATCATTGGTTTATAGTTTTCTGGCTGATAACTTTATCTTGATCCATTAATTTGATGTGTTAAATGATCTCTATCACTCCATATTATTATTTTTGAAATATGTTTTTTATTTCAAAGAAAAAATATTATCCTCTCATTAATGTTTTTCTATATAGACACCTAGCATGTGTTTTTTAGATGAACTTTATATATCATTCTATCTCTTATAAATTGGATGTTATATTAACTTTTTACACAATGAGTGTTTCAAAAAAAATATTTTTTTACAATGATAAAAGTTTTATTTCCAAAATAACAATTATATTATGATGAAATAATTTATTTAACGGTTTAGGATTTAATACATGGAGATTTTAGAAAATACAATCATGATCAATAATGTACTTGAGGCACCACATTGAGTTTAAATTACTAATGAAATATATAACTATTAAAATAAATCTATTAAATTTGAATTTGTGGATAATATTAAAATCATTAGGATATATATATATATATATATTTATATCTATATATTTCATATTCTATATAAACTATTTATAAATTTTAAGAAAATAATCAATAAAATTCTAGTAATATAATTTTATTTTTCAAATAATTTGTTTTCATCCAAAATATATTTTATTAATTTTCTTAAGAAAACATTTTAAATAATTCCATGGAACACTTATAAAATCCAATTTTTAAAATTTATATCATTTTTAAAATAGTAATATGAAAAATTACTTTGGGTTAAATTTTGGTATTTTTAAAAAAATATTGTTTTTTAGGTGAATTGTAAAAAATACTCATTTTTTTTAAAATGCTTATACAGTTCAATGAAATAATTAAATTTAAAATTAAAATTATATTTTGAATATGATTTAATGTTATATTAGTTACATTTACATATATTGAATCAATAGAATTACTTTTTAGTCTTCTTTATACACAAATTACTATAATTATTTGGGTCTAAAAACGATATTTTTCTAAATAAAAATTTAATGTGCACAATGTTTTTCTTTTTTAATTAATGAAAAACCCCTAATAAGGAATGATTTAACTGAAATTTATATATTATATGTCAATAAATTTTAAATTATAATCATATAATTAGTATTATTTTTCATTGTGTTAATGTGAAATAATTGTTTTCATGAAAAATACACTTCTTGAAAACCATCCATTTCATCATTTCATTGGGTTTTGTTTTAAACTAAATATTTCAACTTGTATCAATTTAATTTGGTAAATTGATTCCATATTTTGTATAAAAAATTTATATCAACTATTACGTTCAAAATAAATTTTGATCATTGTAACACTGGTAAATTCTAAAATAACATTATGTTCAATATTGTATACCACGTGAAACACTTAGTATAAATGAACCTCAAAATATTATTATTTAAATATGACCATTTTAACCTTGAAATTATATTTTCGAGTAGAAATAGTATTAAAAAACATATTATGTGTTTATATATAAGAAATACCTATTAAAAATGAATTAATTAATTATTGGTCAATGACAATTAATTTTTAGTCATTTTAATCATCAAAATAAAATTTATTCAAAAATTGGGTTTCATTATTTTTATGAGAAGATTATAATTGATTTCTAGAAATTTTAAATAATTTATTTCATAAAACTAGTTTTATTTTTAGATTCATAATGATAAAATAATCATATTATGAGTTTTTAAAAATTCACTTCAAATGTTGAATTTTTAATGAATAATGAAATATATTATTTTTTGACAACAAGTGAAATATATTGTTTTTCATTGAAAAAAGTATTTTCATTAAATAGTTTAGACTACAAAATTATATTTTGGATTATTTTTAAAATATAATTTGTTCCTTTTAATAAAAATTTATGATTTGAAATGAATTTTAAATATTATTTTAGTATAAAAACATTTAATACTTAAAAAAATATTTTTAATGAAAAATTGATTTTTGTTTCATTTTACTAATATTATTTAAAATAAAATTCTTATGGTTTTATATTGAAATTTTTAAAATTTCTTCCATATTTTAAATCATTAGGTTCAAATATTGTGAACAGAACCATTTTAACATTGGACAACATGAATGTCAACCATGGACATTTTTTCCCATGATAAAGAATAAATCAGTTAATTAAAGTTAATAATAATATGATAAGGACTATAAAATGACCCTAACACTTTATTAAATTTACTTTTATGATATATTTTCTTCCATTAATATTTTATGATAGAATATATTTCTTTTTTCCATTTGGATGTGATTGTTATAAGTAATATTTTTTCTCTAAAGCGAATTCAAAGATGTGACACTCTTGTTTTAATAACTATTTCATTTTTAATATTGGGTTCCCCAGAATATTTTTTCACCTAAAAAATTATTTTCATCATGGTAATTTTTTAATTTTTAGGGAAGAAATAATTACCTTAATTTATTAAACAAATTCGATGAAGTAAGTATTGAATTAATTGAAAAATAAAATAAATGATATTAAAAATATTAAAATAATTATAATTTGAGATAATTAATGATATTTGAAAACATTATTGATTACCTTGACATTTTTGGGATATAATAAAATATGTTTTTGAATTAAATGCGTTATATTAATATTTTTAATTCCACTGTAATGAATATTTCTAAATATGAATATGTTATAGTAATTAATATTTTAATAAGTGATTCAAACATCCTAAATAATTAAATTAAACATAATTAATTTGATATGGTTAATTAAAATTAAAATTTTCCATTTTGTGTATTTTTAAATTTTATTATAATATTATTTTTTATTATAGTGTAAAAACGTTTAATAGTATGGTAGTTTTCAAAAGAGTTAACAGGAGGTTAAAACAAAAAAGATAAGGGAATAAATTTATGGGGTCTGGGTTGGGTAACCAACTCATGCTCGAAACATTTTAGAAAAATAGTAAGGGTATAACCATGACATAAATAAGTGAAAAAAAAATTTGAAGAGGATACTACCCTTATCACCTTTGACTCAAATTTGAGTTTTTATGGGTACTTTTCCATAAAAATGGCGTATATATTATTTAAATAAAATATTGATACAAAATGTAACTCTCTTTGTTTTTAATATCCTATATGTGTACACATTGGTACAAATGATATATTTAAACAAACCTAAATTCATTAATTGATATTAATGAAATTACTTTCGTTGTAGAAATTTATTTTTAATTTTTCATAATTATATAATTACACTAAATGTTTGCAAAGTAATAATAGAATAATTATTTAATTACTCGATAATGATAATAATGATATTAAAAAATATTAATTTTTATAAAATATAAATGTGTTAATGTTTGAAATGAATTATTTTTTATCTATACGAAATAATATAGAGGTTTAAAATCATTATAATTGAATTTCACCATTTTCATGATTTATTTGATGTCAATTTAAATAAAAGTTTTAAAATTAACATTATATATTATATCAAAATAATAGTATATTAAATTATTTTAAATTCATAAAAACATATCATCATACATTTGATGGTAATATAGTTGAACATATAATTAATTTTCCACTTATGAGTCGTTTTTTGATTTATTATGACATTATCAACCATTTGTAATTAAAATTGTGGATACAATGATTAAGGTCAGAAATAGCTAACCAAGGGTTTAATTAAAAGGATTACTTTTAAAATGACATAAAAACATGTCTATATTCTATTGGTTTATTTTATTATAACCTTATCCAAACATATCTTTAATTATATGTATATTTTGAGGCATTTTGAATGATAATTTATATTATTATAAGTTAATAATTTGATATTTTTAAAAACATTCCATATCTTCAATTATAAAAGGGGACCTCCTCTTATGCTTCTTATCACCACATTAATCCATCTATATTTACCAATATATGCTGATATATCTTCCAAAAATTATTAATTATGTTCTCGAGGTCATATTATTAGAAAACTAACCACCATGGATCAAATAATAAGAGATTTTTTTGATGTTCTCTCAAGAAAAGGTAATCATTTCTACCAACAAATTAAATTTCATTTATTCATCTAGTATTTATTCATATACTATTTCCATACTAAATTAATAACTATAATATCATCAACATACTGATATTTTATTATTATTATGGGAGACCCATATCCCATTTTTTCATTCTATGAAAAAATCATTACTCGTGCGTACACACGGTTTACTATCTCCTAGTAGCGGAGTAATTCATTTTTCATCACCATATTTCATGGGTGGATATTAACTTGGATCTAATGAAATTAAATGATATGTGTGACATAATAATTATATTTGAATGGATTTTTTTCCCTTTATTTTTTTCTATCTATTGAATAAAATGAAAACAGGGTTCAGGTGTATGCACGCCCAACCATCTCTATGAATGGTGTAATTAATTTTTCCTTCTATAGCTCTATGAATGAATCTATATATATATATATATATGATATTTATACAATAAATAATATTATTAATATGATTTAAATATTATAAAATTTAAATATTGAAACTAATCATTCAAAACATATGTTAATTTTAATAATTACCACCATAAACAATGACTTTAACTATGAATTGATAATAAAAGGTGATAAAATATTGTAAGTAAATAATATGTGGTATGATATATATATTTATGGTTTTGGAATATGTAAATAATAAATATATATTCATTATACCAGAAGATTGAATACAGACAAATGATTTTTAATGTCACGACCCGACCCTACCTGTCTCGAGCCACAACTACCCCAAGCCCACCACAATATGACAGGGGCTGGCGACAAGAACTGAAGATGTAACAATCTTGGGGTGGCCTTCGCCTAAGTACCTATACACACACACACAACCCACTCGATGTAGAAGTGTGGAGTAAAAAAAGAAAACCAAAGGACAAACAACTATAACACATCCACTATCATGCGTGAACTTCAAAAAACGGAACAAGTAAATTGATGAAAAGTACTGACACGATAATTGAACAAAAAAATGGGCAAACCATCCACCCAACCCAAAAGGTGACACAACCTAGAAATAAGTAAACAAAAGTAAACATCAGGTGAGTCTCACACCTGAAAGTCCCACTACGACCATTGAACTTAGCCCAAGCTCTTTTGTCCTCTATGCGGCTCCGTAGTCTCGATCGACCTGTTAGTCATCTGGAAGGGCACACCCAGTGTAGGAAAAGACCAAGTAGGGGTGAGTATAAAGATACATATTAGGCTACCCTGAAAGCTTGAGAGAGAAATAAATGAGGTACTAAAACAGTGAGCAGTATACAGAACAATGAACAGTGTACGAATACAGAAGAGAGAGTGTAGCTCAACCCAATAGAAGGAAGGAAGTAGACTCATCCAACCAAGACGAGATAAAAATAGAAAGAACGTCGCATACCCTGTGCGTCTTCTCCCCTACTAGGATGAAAGTAATTGAACCCAAGGAGTGATAAAAAAAATTAGGGTGTATTAATATATATATATATAATCAATAAGAAACCTGAATGAGTTCGTAAGGGGATCTCCATCTCCAAGACCAGCCCAGGAAAAGTATCCATCAATTCTAAGGATATCCATCACTGATGCCCAAACAGTCCCACACATCAATGTTGTCTAATCGCTAAACCATACAACCAATATCCCACTCCGGTAATCACGAAGAAAAGTCAGTGACTAACCACATGGAAAGGGATGAGTCTGAGAGAAGTCGTTAGGTAACCCACTGCCCAACCCAGCTAGAGGGTGAACCCTAAGAGGTCATCGGGTAAACCACGACCCAACCTAGCTGGAGGATAAACCCTAAGGTCAACGGGTAACACATTTCCTAGCCTTGCTGGAGGGTAAACCCTAAGGACAATGGGAAACCCACTACCCATCCTCACTGGAGGGTAAACCCTGATATGCCGGTGGGTAACCCACTGCCCAGCCCCGCGGGAGGGTAAACCTAGAACTGGTCTGATAACTCCACACTGCCCGTATCATCACTGGGTGTCACTAACATGCTACCATGCATTGGTTCAGATTGTGTCAAAGGAACCTATGACCCATTCTCTGTCATGTTTCCACATATAATGAGATCTTGAAAGAGGCTATGCACGGCCAAAGAGATTGCACCGTTGTAATCCTCGCAGAAAAACACACGAGATAGACTATTTACTCGATGGAAACGGACTCCCGAAAAAAACGTTATTCAACACCACTATATTCCCATATGGCATCTCGTGGGGCCCACACCTTGGTCCAGAAAAATTTCCAGATAACAGTTCCATCGCTATGCTCTCGGAAAAACATGCCAAAAGTACTACTCATTCGCCCTGAATAGATGTCTGATGAAAAAGTCGCAAAAACCTGCTCACAGCTTAAAAGATGGCACATGGGGCCCATGCATCAACTCTGATTTCAATGCCTAAAACAACCCTGGACTACATCATCTCGATTCCAGGGTTACAATTCCACTGACGGTGCCTAAAATGGAATTCGGATGTGTTCGCGCCATCCGAATGAAGGATCCCGGTGAGGCGCTAAACAATACTTAACGGCGTGTCGCGCCACCGAGCCCCCATCTTGGGAATTAAAAAACCCCAAGACCATCTCAAAATCTATGTATCAAGCCAAGGATCGTGTCACCATAGACAACACGCAAATCAGACATTCGGTCTGCAATTTAGAGGCCTTTAAACGCTTATGGATGGAGACGGGGTGAGCCAGACAGGTTCGGCCGATCCACCCCCCCTTCAGACCGGCAGTCCGTGGCTCGGCCACCCGGACTGCCCAGTCCACTGCGCCCGTGGTTCACCGCGTGGGCCGTGCGGCATCACCCGGACCGGCAGGAGCCTGTCCGGCTCCCTTTCCACGAGACCTGCAATGTGTGGGTCTCGGTTGGCTCCCGGAGTCCTGATGACCCCGGTCTCACGTGTCGCACACCGACCGGTAAAGCCGGCCAGCAAGACCTCCCACGGCCCGGACCGCCAGTTCCTCGCCGCCGCCACCTGGGAGCCTGTCACACCACCGCCTTGGAGCCGCACTGCGCCACAACCTTGGATCCCGCCACGCCTCCACCTGGGAACCGCCACGCCGCCGTCGTCGCTCGCCGAACCGCCGCGCAGAGCCACCGGACAGCCCTAGAACCGCTGGAAAGCATTTCAGGGCTCCTTCGGATGCCCCGAGACTCAGAGTTTCAATCCAAAAAGATCATTGGAAATATCAGATTGAAACCGATGAATATATAGCCTCCACTCAACAAATAAACAACAATTTGACAATAATATTTGGGTTCAAGATATGTGCGGAAATTAAAAACGAAACACACGAACCTACATCGTTGGGCGTAGCCCGTCGCTTTACGAATAGTCTGCCGGAGCTTCCACTGCCTTGCTTAGAGGAGGGGCAGATTTAAGGAGGTTGATCTATTTGTTGAGAGGGCTTCCGCCAGGGAGAAATGGAATGGGAAGAATGGGGGAGTGGTGGATATGTTTAAGTAGGGAATTAATTTAAATTTAATTAATTTTTAAACACCCACCAGTAGGCCCGTACCCGAACTTTCAGCAGGGTCAGGGTTAAGTCGCCCCTAGGGTTAAATCCACGTTCTGATCTCAACGGAATTCTCATAATATTAATCTGAGCCTTCATTCAGGAGTTTTAAATTTCACATCTGATGCCACTAAATTACTAAAATCCCCCTGGTGGCGTTTTCCACAGAAGTGTCTCGCCTACAAAATTTACACCCCTCCTAGGGTAAACAGCATGCTCCGGACTCAACGGTGCCCTCGGTGTTCCCATCCAAGCAACCATTTAATAGTTATTCGATTTACTTGGAGTGTCTAGTTTGAACGCACATAAAATTTAATTCCGGCCACACCGGGGCTTAGAATTACACGACGTCTGAACGCCCTACTTTGGAATAACATCTAGAAAAATTTCAAGGTCTTACAGGCTCAAAACCCAGGTTCTTACAACATTCCATCCATCATGTTTTTCATCCTCGAAAAACAAAACTATAAAAACAACTCAGGATACTAAGCCCACATCTGGATCTCCCATTCCCAGGTGCTCCCCTACACCCTCTTGTGCTGCCACAACACAAGAATCAAAGGAATGGTCTATCCACGTAGTGTCTGCTCCTACCATTCCTCAATCGCCACTGTGTGCTCCGCAAAGGTTTCCCCAGCCTCAATGTGAAACTCTCCTGATTCGATGATGTGCATAAGGTCACGCACGTATTTCCTCAGCTACAACATGTGGAAGACATCATGCACCCTCTCTAGCTGTGGGGGTATAGCAAGATGGTAGGCAACCTCACCAACACTGCGCATGATCTCAAAGGTCCCAATGAACCTCGAGGATAGCTTTCCTCCCTAGCCAAACCTCCATGTACCACGCTGCAGAGTGACTCTTAAAAATACATGGCCCCCCTACTTGAACTCAAAAGGCCTACGAAGACGATCTGCGTAGGACTTCTTTCTGCTATGAGTTATCCTCATCCGCTCACGAATTACCTGCACCTTCTTCGTCGTCGCATGCACCAACTCTGGGCCCACGAGGGCGGTCTACCCAATCTTCATCCAGCACAACGGTGACTTGTAGGGTCTCCCATAGAGGGCCTCAAAAGGTGTCATGCCGATAGTAGAGTGGTAACTGTTTTTATACATGAACTCCACCAAGGGAAGTGGATCCTACAAGATTAGGCCAAAGTATAACACATATTTTCTAAGAATATCCTCCAACACCAGGATAGTGTGCCCGGTCTGCCCATCTTTCTGGGGGTGAAAATTTGTACTCATCCACAGTTTAGTGTTGAATGCCTCCTGTAGGACTCACCAAAATCACGATGTATACCACGTGTCACAGTCGGAGACAGTCTTCGATGGTACTCCATGAAGGCGGACGATCACTCTAACGTACAACTACCCTAGACTCCCCATGGAGCTCTGCTTCCTGATAGAAAGGAAGTGTGCCGACTTTGTGAGTCTGTTCACTATCACCCAAATAGAATCACAACCCTTCGTTATGCGCGGAATCCCTATGATGATGTCCATAGATATGCCATCCCAATTCCACTCCGAGATATCAATGGGCTGCAACAACCCTACTAGAACCTGATGCTCTACCTTCACCTACTGATAGGTAAGACACCGAGAAACAAACTCAGCTATGCTCTGCTACATGCGAGACCACCAAAACTGCTGCTGAAGGTCTCTGTACATCTTCCCCAGACCGGGATGGATAGCCAAGGGGGAAGTGTGGAATTCCTGCATCACCTCCTCCTGCATCTCCACTGGCACCACATCTCTCCCCTGGAATAGGATCTCGTGATTGCATCCTTCAGTATACCCATAGGGTGCATCGCCCGAGGATATTTGATCACGAAACACCTCACTGTCGGCATCCCCCTGCTAAGACTCTCTCAAATTCTCAAGGAGCGAAGGAGTAAACATCATCGACTGTAGAAAATCTATACCCTCCAACTCCACCAAGGTCTGTCGTAGGAAAGCCAACTGCTCTGAAGCTTCCCACACTAGACGAGCCTGGGGCTTCCTGCTAAGGGCATAATCTACAATGTTGTCCTTCCCTAGAGTGTAGACTATCTTGAAGTCATAGTCTTACAGAAACTCCAGCCAGTGCCTCTGCCTCGGATTCAAATCCCTTTGAGTGAAGACGTATTTGAGACTCTGGTGGTCTGAGTAGACCACAAAACACTCACCCAGAAGGTGGTGTCTCTATAATCTTAAGGAAAAGTCCACCACTGCCAGCTCCAAATCATGTGTAGCAAAATTCTGCTCATGGGGCCTCAAATTCCTTGACCCATATGCAATCGCTGTCTACAACGACATCATCACGCACCCGATGCTAGCTCTTGAAGCATCTCAGTACACCACGAACTCAATGCCCTCCTCTAAAAGACTCTACACTAGAGCACTATTCAGCCTTTTCCTCAACTCCTTGAAGGACTTCTGGCACTGATTAGTCCAGGTGAACAGTCGTCCCTTCTGTGTCAATGCGGTCAAAGGGGTAGCAATCCTAGAGAAATCTTATACGATCCTCCTGTAGTACCCTGTCAAACCAAGGAATCTCCGCACCTCTGACACATTATTGGGTGGTTCCCAAGCAAGCACTGCCTTTATCTTTGTGGGATCTATGTCCAAACCCTATTCCAAAATGGAATTCCCCAGAATGTGAACCTCATGAATCCAAAATTGACACTTCGAGAGCTTCCCATACAGCTGGAGCTCCCTGAGTAAGTCTAGGACCATCCTAAAATTATTTGCGTGCTCCTCCTCCATCGCAGAGTAGATGAGTAAATCGTCAATAAAGACAACCACAAACCAGTCCAAGTACGGTTTGATGATCTGGTTCATCAAATCCATGAAAACGGCGGGGGCATTCATCACACCAAAGGGCATCACGAGAAATTCGTAATGCCCATAATGACAATGGAAATCTATATTTGGGATGTAAGCCTCACAAACCCACAACTGGTGGTAGAAGGATCAAAAATAAATCTTGGAGAACCACTTCGCACCTCTCAATCAGTCATAGAAGCTATCGATCCTCAACAAAGGGTACTTGTTCTTTATCGTGGCCTGATTTAGCTGATGATAATCCACACAAAGCCATACGCTCCCATCTGCGTTCATTACAAAAAAACCGGAGATCCCCATGGGGACATAGTGGGCCTGATGAATCCCTTCTCATGACAGTATTCCAACTGATGACGTAGATCCTGAAGATTAGTGGGTGTCATCCGATATTCTACACATGATATTTGGGAAGTCCCCTGCAGCAAGTCAATGCAGAACTCCATCTATCTCCTTGAAGGTAGTCCCAGGACATCCTCAAGAAAGACGTCTATGTAGCCCTCTACAACATTAGGGGTTTAGGTGCCTATAGTGTATGATTCTATATGATCCATGCTAACCAACTAGTGAAAAAATTGTCCTAGTCTCCAGCTCAGAGTACCCATCTGCTCTGCCATTCGGTCTCATTCACCAAGGATGGTGAACCTCATCCCATCAGAATGGATGCATCTGACTAGTCTGCACAAATAGTCAATCTGGGCGTGAACCATGGAAATCCAATCCATGCCCAGGATGATGTCATAAGGTTCTATAATGATGAAAAGTAGGTCCCATGTGAAACTCCCTCCTCTGAATGACAGTTTTCACTATCTGTAGAAAAAGGACACCAACGAGGCACTTCTAATAGGAACCTCGTGTCTAAGCACATGTGTCAGCGCCTCTACTGGAAGCTCCAAATCCCATACCAAAATCAGCGTTATAAAAGAGTGGCTGGTTCCTATGTCTACTATTACCGAAGAAAGCATAGAGTAAACATAAAGCGTACCTCATACCATCTCGTGTGCTGGGGGGTCACGAAACACCCATAGACTGAAGCTGCCCGCAGCCCCTACCGCCAGCTCCTTGAGCCTGGAATGGGCCACCCAGTGGTGGCGGTGGAAGGACCTTGAAACGTTGTCCCCCACCTCCAGGCCCTGCCATTGTGTCTACACCGCCTCCCTGAGGACCACCTTGTCCTCGCCTGGGGGATCCCTGGTCACGGCGCTGCCTCTTCCGCTGTGGTGTGCCCACTGCCTACCACGGATGCTCGGGATTCCTGGTCAGGCAGTCCCATGCTTGGTGACCCCATCCTTCACAAGTATGGCATTGACTCCCTCCTGACTACCCCAGTTCTCTATGGCACCACTGAGGTGTATGACCCTGCCCCTCAGTCTGCTCACGGAAGGGTCTCCTCGACTGAGGCTCTACTCTCCGCCACCTGCCTGCTACCTATGACTAGGCTCTGAAGCGGACACTACTAGGCCCTGTCAGCTGGCGTCCATCATCTAAGAAGATCTATATCATGAACACCCTCTCTATCACCCCGGCATAAGTAGGGATGCAATGGGGTGTTACACTAGCATAGATCTCGCTGCGAAGACCCTGCTCAAACTTCTGTGACCGGAAGTAACTATCATAGACCATATCCTGCGAGTAGCATGTCAGATCGGTAAACCGGGCCAAGTACTATGCCCCGGTCATCCCCCCTGCTTCTTCTCTAGAAGATCTAGAATCTGAACGGAGCGTAAACTATAGGGGGATTACTCCTCTCGGAAGAGCTGCTGGAAGCTATCCAATGTGAGAGACGACTCGTCGTGGGTCTGTGTAACCAACCCCCACTAACGCTCGATTGTCTCGAGGAAAAGGAAGGTAGCTAGGGATACCATCTGGTCTGCTAGTGTCCATACCAGACTGAAATGTTGGTCCACAGACTCTAGCCATTCTTCCACTACCTGGGGTTACGGGTCCCTGCAAAACTTCTACGGCCACTGACACTGGAAGTCTCGGAGTGCACTCAGCCTACGCTCAACCTCGACCTATTCTACTGGTACTAACTGCTGCTCTACAGATGGAGGGGATACTACTGAAGCACTGGGTGAAAGGGGATTACGTCAGGGTCCCTGAACTAATGCCTCGTTTCCCGCCTTGTCGTCGTCACGAACTAGATAGGGTAACCTAGATAGTTTCTATCGGGGGTCATCTTGAAAATAATAAAGGATTACCGTGATCAGATGAGCATATATATATAATAGTAACCCCAAAGGGGATCCAACACAATAAGGACAGTAAATGACTTAATCCTACCGAATGCATGTTCCAAAGTTCCCTTCCACAAATGTCTCAGCGTGCTGAGTCGACAAACAGGTTATCAGGGTCCTCGTGAATGGATACGTTGGCCTCCCATACCATCACAAGACTCCCTGGCCTAAGATCCACTCTCGAGGCATGTCGACACTATTTCCCTAAATCCCAACCAATTCCATTTTAGGGATGTCCAAACAATGCCCCAAGGAATGAACCACCTCTGATACCACTTTGTCATTACCAGGCCCTACAGGTCTCGAGACGCAACTACCCCAAGCCTGCCTCCATATGCCAGGGGTTGGTGACAACCGCTGAAGGCATAATGATCTCGAGGAGGCCTTCGCCTAAGTACCTATTCACACACACAGACAACCCACTCGATGTAGAATTGAAAAGTAAAAAAGAAAACCAATAGACAAACAACTATAACTCAACCACAACCATGCATCATCTTCTAAAAACGGAACAAGTAAATTATTGAAAAGTACTGACAAGATAAATGTATAAAAAAATGAGAAAACACGTGCCCAACCTGAAAGGTACCATAACAAAGAAACAGGTAATCAAAAGTAAATAGCTGGTGAGTCTCACACTTGAATGTCCCACTACAACCACTGAACGCAGCCCATGATTATGTGTCCTCTATACTCATTCGTAGTCACGATCAACATGTATGTCATCGGTAAGGGCATAGCAAGTGTGGGAAAATCCCAAGAAGGGGTGAGTATAAAGATACTTTGTAGGATTCCCCGAAAGCTCGAGGGAGCAACAAAGGACGTACTAAAATGGTGAGCAGTAGACAGAACAAAGAACAGTGTAAGAGAACAACAGAGAGAGTGAAGCTCAACCCAACAGAAGGAAGGAAGTAGACTCATCCAACCAAAAGGAGATAAACATAGAATGCATGTGTCATACCTTGCGTGCTTCACCCCTCCTAGGAGGAAAGTAACTGAACCCAATGAGTGGGAACAAAATTAGGGTGTATAAATATTTATATTCTCATAAAGAAACCCGAATGAGTGCGTAAGGGGATCCCCATATCCAAGACCATCCCAGGAAAAGTCACCAACAGTTCTATGTATATCCATCACTGATGCCCCAATATTCCCACCCGTGAATGTTATCTATTAGCTAAACCATACAACCAAGGTCCCACTCTAGTAATAAAAGAGAAAATCCACTAAAAATCCACATAGAAAGGGCTGAGTCTAAGAGAATTCGTCGGGTAACCCACTGCCAAGTCCAGCTGGAGGGTAAACTCTAAGAGGTCATTGGGTAACCCACTACCCAACCCAGCTGGAGGGTAAACCATAAGGTCAATGGGTAACCCACTGCCCAGCCTCACTAGTGGTTAAACCCTATGTTCAACAGGTAACCCGCTGCCCAGCCTCACTGGAGGGTAAACCCTGATACGCCGGTGGGTAACCCACTACCCAGCCCCGCTGGAGGGTAAACCCAAAACTGATCCAATAACTCTGCATTGCTCATGCCATCAATAGGTGTAACTAACATTCTATGGTGCATTGGTTCAGAGTGCGTCAAAGGAACCTCTAACCAACACTTTTTCATGTTTCCGCGTTTAATAAGATCTCTAAAGAGGCTATGCACGCCCAAACAGATTACACCATTGTAATCCTCGTGAAAATACACGTGAGATAGACTATTTACTCACTGGAAACGTACTCCTGACCAAAAAGTTATTCAACACCACTTTATGCCCATACAACATCTCGTGGGGCCCACAACTCAGTCCCAAAAAAGGTCGGAAGAACTGCACCATCACGATGCTCTCAGAATAACACACCAAAATGGCTACTCATTCGCCCTGAATGGGCGTCTGATTAAAAGGTCGCAAAACGTTGCTCACCGCTTAAAAGAAGGCCCATTGGCCCCAAACCTCAAATCCGACTTCGCTGCCTGAAACTATCCTGCACTGCATCGTCTCGACGTCGGGGTTACAATGCCACTGACGGTACCAAAAACGGATTTCGGATGTGTTCGCGCAATCCGAAAGAAGGATCCCAGAGAGGTGCTAAACAATACTTAATAGCGTGTCGTGCCACTGAGCCCCCGTCTCGGGAATTAGAAATCTCTGAGACCATCTCAAAATATCCGTCTTGAGCCGAGGATCATGTCACTGTAGATAGTGCGCGAATCCGACATTCGATTTTCAATTTAAAGGCGTTTAAATGTCTATGGATGGAGACGGGGTGGGACGGACCGGTTCGGACGGTCCACCCCCCCCCCCCCATCTGACCGGTGGTCAGCGGCTTGGCCTCCCGGTCCACCGCAGCCTGTGGTTCACCGCGCAGGCCTCACAGCTTTACCCGAACCAGCACGAGCCGATCCGGCTCCCTTTCTACGAGACCCGCAAAGCGCAGCTCTCAGCCGACTCCCGGGGTCCCGACGACCCTGGTCTCGTGCGCCGCACGCTGACCAGAAAAGCTAGCCGGTGTAGCCTCCTGCGGCCGAGACAGTTGGTCCGCCGTCTCTCTCGCTACCACCACCTTGGATCCGGCCACTCCACCACCAGGGTGCCGCGTCGGGCCGCCGCCTGGGAGCTCGCTGGGCCGCCGCCTGGGAGCTGCGTCGCGCCGCCGCCTGGGAGCCCGCCGCGCCGCTTCCTGGGAGCCGCCGTGCCACTTTTGTCACCCGCCGGACCGCTGCGCAAAGCCTCTGGACATCCCTAGAATCGCCAGAAAACCAAAGTTTGGCCGGAAAACTTCCTGCGGCTCCCCCGGACGCCTCGAGACTCGGATTCTCGATCCAAAAAGAGTGCTGGAATGCTCGGATCGAAACATACGCATCTATGGCCTCCACTCGACAAACAAAAAAAAATTAGGCACTAATATTTGGGTTCAACTTATATGTGGAAATTAAAAATGAAACACACGAACCAACCTCACTGGGCGTAGCCCGTCGCTTCACGAACGGTCCGCCGGAGCCACCACCACCTTGCCGAAGAGGAGGAGGATATTGAAGGAGGTTTTTACCTTTGTTAAAAGAGATTATGCCAGGGATAAATGAAAGGGGAAGAAGGGGTAGGGGTGGAGGCGTTTAAGTAGGAAATTAATTAATTTTTAATTAATTTTTAAACACCCACAAGTAGGCCCATACTCAAACTTTTGACGGGGTCAGGGTTACGCCGCCCCTAGGGTAAAATCCATGTTATGTGCACAAAAGTGGTCTCAGAATTTTAATCTGAACCTCCATTCAGGAGTTTTAAAGTTCATTCCTGAGGCCACTAATTTACAAAAACTCCCCTGGTGGTGTTTTCCATAGAAGAGTCATGCCCGTGAAAGTTACATCCCTCCTAGGGTAAACGGCATGCTCTGGAATCAACGGTTCCCACTATTTTCCATCTGAGAAATCGTTTAGGAGTTATTCTGTTTATTTGGTGTGTCTAGTGTGAGCACACATAATATTTAATTCTGGACAAACCGAGGCTTAGAATTACACGCCTTCTAAACTCCCTGCTCTTGAATAACATCACAAAAAATTTCAAAGTCTTAAAGGCTAAAAACCTAGGTTCTTACATTGAAACTGAGGTAAGGGTTTTCTTCACATCTCATTATTATTCATGATTTTTTTCCTTTAACTCTCCATTTGGTAATATTTATATTAGATGTTCAGGTTTTATAAATAATACGTTAAAAGGTTTTTATTATTATCTTAAAATTATTTAAATTAATTTATACCAATTTCTTACTCTTTTCAAAATAGTTTGAATGGAATTATTCTATCATTCTCCAAACGATGTGCCTTATTACTTTTCAAACAAAAAATGGATGTAATCATTTTTAACTTATATGGATTTTTTGGATTTTAACACCATCCTAACTCATAAAATCATTTAGCATTCCTTTATAAATTTACATTTTTATTTTTAAATACTATTTTTTCCATTATAATTGTGTATCTTTTTAAATATAAGTGATTTTAAAGTGAAAAAGTGTTTTTCCCCATGAATTTCTCAATTATCTTATAAATTATATTCAAAAATGTAAAAAACCATTATTAAATATTTTTTATCTTTGAGGATTATCTACTATGTAACCATCTACCTTATCTTATATAATAGATTCTGATCATATTGGCTAGGGATGTACTATATTGTTACACTTCACCATATTAATCTGGAGGGTTTATGATAATGTTTATGTATTGGGGAAATTATTAACATTTCATATTTTTTAAAAGGTTGGGGCCGAAGCCTCATTTTTATTATTAAATCAAAGCAATGACCTCATTAACTGGGTAGAGGGAGACCCATTACATAGCCCATAGGCACAGTGGAAATTCATCCCATTACATAGCATGTAGGCCCAAATTTTAGGCCCAAGACCCATTTTGTGAATAGTACTGCTATAGTACCCGCGCTGCTACAGTCCCGCACAGTACCCACCGCATAGTTTTAATATTAATGTTTAGGTTAATTAATGTTCACCCCATTAAAATGATAAATACACTGGAATTTTCAGTTATGAGTGGTGCCCACTATTTCCCCTTAATGCATTGTTTGGCCTCATGAGAAAAACTAGATTAGGTATTAGAAGAGGTATTACACGTTTCTGTATGATGTCTTGGACATAAAATTTATGTCCTATTTATGATATCTTGCATTATGCATTACCTCATTAAGAGATTATTTATTTATTTCCATGTGATTTTATGATTAGTTAGGATATCCATGTAGAGGTTTTAGCTAATGTTATTATGTAATTATTTGATTTATATTTATTATTTCCTTATTATGATCATGATTTTGTTTAATGGAAAATGTTTCAGTTATTTACCTTTCAATATTTTTTTTCTTAATTATTTTTGATATATTTAGTTGTATTCATATCCTTACTGACAAACTAAGAACACTCATTTATCATGTTATATTTTTTCCTATGATTCCATTTATATTATTATGATTTATATATAGGGATAATCTAAGAGAATAATAGTTTTATCAATGGAATTAATATGTTGTATTTTATAATTTTAAATTAAATTTGACATTCAAGTTTGTATCTAGTTTTAAAAAACAAAACAAAATTGGTTGGTCATTCAGAATGAGATTCCATTTGAATAATTATAATTATTAATGAAAATAATAATTCTGGGATACTAGGGGTGTGGTCATTAGAGTTAGTTTTAGATGATGTTTAGTAAAAACCAATGGAACTAGATTTAAGATGACACTGTTTAGGGAATGAAAACCTATGGATGACTTTGAGGATATGTTTATGAATATAATAACATACAATAGATTTGGTAATTCCCATGGATAGCAAAGGTTAAACCTATGGATTCATAGATTGATAATAAGGATTCATGATGACGGAATCCAGTGAATAATTGTAAGAAATCAGATCTCCATCTTAGGTATGGATCTTGTTTTCTAGTGTTTTTGAGAAAAAGGGGAGTTTTTTTGAAATTTAAGGAGTATATGTTGTGAACATATAAGTACACACTGTGTACCAGATATTCACTGGATTCCATGTACTATCTATGTATTGGCCATGTAACAGCTGATTAGAGGGCCTTGTAATGGACGATTAGAGGGTAGTGTGGGGTGACCTAGAGACCGCCCAAAGTGGAGGTCGGATTAGGCATGTACATGAATTTTACATTAAATGACCATGTCGTGTACTTTTATTTTTATTTTTTAAATCTAACCAGGGTTGCGTCTCGTTTACAGAAAACCCTTCTTCGAGCTCTGTCTCATCCAAGAGCAGCTAGGAGTGATGATTCCTCTCTGATCCCCCGACCCGCCATCCGTGCTATGAATCAACTAACATTGATTGCATTAGAATCACCATGGTATGTTCTTCCTTCTGCTAGATCCTATTCTCTTGATTTCTCCTCTATCATGAGATATATTTGGATAAATTTTTTACATTCCTTTTGATCTTCATCATTTTATATTTGATTCAAAGGATGAGGTTAAACTATATGGATTGTACAAAATTTAGGTAGGTGGTTTGTGCCATTCTGTAGATTTTCATAGAATTTTATGTGAAAAAGTTTCCAATACCCTAGTTTACGGTATTGTGTGTTTAGTTAATTTAACCCTGTTAATTCCTGTTATGCCTTGTTAGCTTGATTATGGGTTTTTTATTATAAATAGGTTTATTTAACATTTTCTTGATGTGTTTTCCCATGTTGATCTGATATTGGTTGTTGGGTCTAGATTTCCCTATTATGGTGATATATTTTACATGCCTAGTGTTGTTAGGATGGAGTGATATTATAGGACATGCTTTTGGTATGCCTTGTAGTATCCTAGCCAAGTAATATTTGAGATTTACATTGGTTGTTGGATATCATTTTTTCACGATTATATTACACAGGGCTTTGGGAACCTAGGGTAGTTAGACCATAGGGGGGATGGATGCTGAGGGATTCCCTAAAGTGTTTGTTACTTTTCTGGTTGCGATACCATAATGGGGATGGACATGAGTGCTCCCTAGGAGTGTCTGAAGTTTCTTATTGTGAGACCATAGGGGGAATTGGACATTATGTGCTTCCCCAGAGTGTCTGTAGTTACCGATAAAATACCACAGGGGGAATTGATGGTGAGTGCTTCCTCATAGTGTCTTTGTTTAAGCTGAACCAGAGAGGTTAGACTGTGAGTACTTCCTAGATGATTGATTTTGAATGTTTGGTTGCCTATTTATTAAATATAAATGAATGCAGTTAAAAATTTCGGATAGTTTACTTTTGAGTACTTCCTTGTTTATTTCTTCATTTTCAATATTTCCATACATATATATTCACAGACATTTAGGGACACATCATTGGGTGGTTTCCTACTGGGATTCGTCTCAAACCCTGTTTGGGTCATTCTTTTGGGCCCAAACAGATTATATTATGGCATTTATAGATAAGGTAAAGCGCTATTCAACATAAGGTTCTTGATTGCTATGGAGCTGAAGAGAATGGGACCAAGCTCATGCTTATGATGCTGATAGAGTTTTTCATTTGTTTTCCATTGTATTTGGTTTAAGTATTGTTTTAAGCATTGTGGATTGTTTAGATATTTTACTAGAAACATGTGACATTCATCATTATTTATATATATGTTGTAGTTTTTTATTTAATTTCAGTCTTCCACTGTTTACTTATTGTATAATATTAATTCTTTTGCTACTGTTATACATTTGTTTCTATTGTGTTACTCTAGAAATTATTACATAGCTTCCCCACTATCAATCCCAAGTCCCTTGCAGCTAGTCGGAAGCCTCTAGCATTTGGGGAAATGCGCTTGAGTCCATGTGACCAACCAGTTATGGGGCACCATTGGGTGGAACCCGAAACTGAGAAGTTACAAAGTGGTATCACAGGAATTTATTTCTTCTTTGAATTACTATTTAGAGACTATAGATAGGGATATGGAGAAATAGGTATTTGGTAAAAATCTATTCCCAGGGGTAGCTACCCCGTGTATAGGGAAAAGACAATTAACCTTGTTATTGCAATTTTACTATTGTTTCAATTATTACAGTTGATTTGATTTCACCATCGAGTTATTTAGATGTTTATTTGTTGTTATTTTTGATATTATTGAGGATCTACTTATATTGAAACTCGATGAGATAAGGGTGTGCTATCTCATGCATCATATAGGCACTTTCTATAGATCACATGTCATGCATTCTGTTCATGGAATTTAAGGTGAATTATTGATTTCATGTTGTTGTGATAGATGTTGTTCTAGATATAATTCTGTCTTGATAGATGCCTTGATAGAATACCTACCTTATCATATGGTATTGCTAATGTTTATGGTTATATTTAAATGAATGCCAAACTTTGATCCTAGAGGTGTTATGGGCCCTCATGAATCATAATATTTTGGATCATGTGATTGATTTCATAGTTATACCTTGTGAAATACAGAAATATGATTCCAAGAATTGATCTGTGGGGAGTATGGGCCCCCATAGATCATAATTTGGAACTTTTATGGTTGTTTTAGTGTTTTTATGGGTCCCAAAATAGTTTATGAGGCTTACTGTCAAGAAAAACATATAATAAATTGGATTTATTGATGAATTCATGCCATATATCCTTCTATTTGTGAAGGAACAACTTTTATTAAGTACATGCCATGTAATCTATATACACACCGTGTAATCCTTAATTGTGTGACTGGCTGTGTGGACAGAGACATGAGGTTGGGAAATATTTGGAAGCACACGCCATTTACCGGATGTACACACTGTGTTTTAAGAGCCGTGTATCCTGCTGTGTGACCAACGACATGGATGGATGAAACTCACATAGTACACGTCGTTCCTAGATTGAACAGACTGTGTAGTGTCAACAGTGTGACATATCATCTTACCAATGACACGGGTTGGTGAAATCCTACTAGTACATGTTTTTTCCAGCATGAACATTCTGTGTAGCATCAATTTCTTCCCCGACCATGTGACAAATGACATGGGTGGTTGAAATCTTTCTAGTACATGTTGTGTCTGACTTGATCATGTCGTGTATTTTTGTTCTAGGTGAACCATGTGGCTTAGCCGTGTAGAGGAACCCAGGAAGGGGGAATCGATTCAATTACACATCGTGTACTTGGGGGGAACACACTATGTGTGGGGGTGTAACATGACCATTTTTTTGAAGTAGTACACTCCCATGTAAATGATCAAGGGAACACACCGTGTAGGGTTCATGCGCGCCATGTATCCCTATTTTGTAAAACATGATTGTTTTCTTCTCCTATTCTCTTCATGCGCTTCTACGTTTTGGTTCCTGATAATAATAAACTGAGGTGTTCTCCTTACCATGTAGAGTCATATCACTGAGACATCTTCTAGTTGTTTTCCATATATAGGGCAACGATCATACATCGAGCATAGAATATCAGGAACTACTAGCAGATCCTCATGTCATGCTTGTCTTTGCACCGACCATCATTCTGGATACAGGTACTGATGCATAATTCTGATAAGGCTTCATGAGTTCTATGCAGACCATCAAGGGAGCACCGCATCCTGCCCCATCTATGGAAAAGATGAGGTGGGTCTTTCAGCAGTAGCATCCTCGCACATTCTCAGGGGATTGATGGTCTCAGGCTGCAGAGTCATGGTTGGAATCCATGTTATCGATTTTTTAGCATATAGAGAGACATCCAGAGAAGTGGGTGAATCTATTTTTTATATGGATCATGATTCCACCAAGATATGGTGGGATGGGATATCATAGGAAGGGCACCAATATGGTATGTCTTGGGATGAGTACCAGCGTGCCTTTTATAATTAATTATACATGGAGGCTTTTAGGGTGGACCGAGCCTGGTACTTCTTGAGTTTGGAACATGGTACACTCTTAGTCATGGAGTAATCATATAGATTCATAGAGCTACAGTTCTTCAAAACCCGTTCCAGGGGGTGATGAGTTATTTCTGTAAAGGAATATTGAGAATCGTCTTAGACATGACATCCAATCTCAGATGAACATCATCAGGTTGACTTCCATCACATCTATAGTCAACCAGGTGCTAATCAGAGAGCGATACCTAAGGGATTCTAAGGATATGATCCAAGGAGGCTCGACATCCAATGTTCGTACCCCTCATACTTACAGCCGGAAGCATTGTAGAGAGTCTACATGTGGAGATCTGAGTAAGCTGAATACTTCTTATGGTGTCCAGGTGGTGTGATACTAGTGTGGGGAGAGCAGACATACGGGGCCACATTTTATGAGGGCCCCTATGCAGATCTGATCTTGCAGAAATATGTGTCATCTTAAGAGTTTCCATCAGATCTTCTCACTAGAAGTGGGTGACAGAGGTTCTTCTATGACTCCTCATTCAGGAGCAGCACCGCCAATTTCTCATCTGTCTAGGAATTGGAGTTCATCATGCCGTTTAGGCTGAGGTAGAGGTTGTGTCTGCAGTATCTAGTCACTAGTATTTCAGACACAATAGGGTGTATCATCTCAGGATGGTCAGGAAGGGTCACAGGGCCATGGTATAGGTCTGACTTTTGCAATGGAGCATACCCAGCAGGAGCAGGATCTCGTACCCTTAATAGTTAGAGGTATGATTCTAGTTTACCCATTTTTATCTTCTTTAATTTTCAATAAAGGGGATTCCCAATGATTCATATATGTTTTTATTTTGGAGAGCCTTGGGATCTGTATATTTACTTTTGCAAATATCTTGAAACTGGAAATACTGTTTGGGACTATAATGGAAACTGTACGTCAGTGAAAGGAATTCCCTCTTGAGGTTGGTGGGTGTCACTTCTTTGGGGACCTCTTTGTCTTAGAGATGACAGACTATGATTTCATTCTTAGAATGGGCTGGTTGGTTCCCTACTAGGTTGTTATCGACTGTTATCTCTGTATCATGAGTTTTAAATCACCATAGGGAGGTTTGTTTCTACATAAGGGTAAATGGGATGTCCAAGAGAACAGAGAGGGACCCGGGCATCATGGGTTAGGAGGCGTTACATCCCAAACTACTATTTTGTATCTGGATGACCAGGGGACATAATAGATGAAATTTCCACCAATGGTTTATCATTTCAGGTGTGTCTTTCTAAAGGAAATTTCATGTCTTCCTCCAGAGAGAGAGGTAGAATTTTCTATTGATCTTGTTCCAGGAGTGGCACCGGTGTCCATTCCTCCTTATAGGATGGATACACCAGATTTACAAGAGCTGAAGAAGCAGTTAGATGAGTTACTAGAAAAGGGTTTCATCTAATCTAGTACTTCAACATGGGGTTCGCATGTCCTGTTTGGGAAGTAGGTGGACGGTACTCTTAGATTTTTTTTGTGGATTATCGGAAGCTGAATAATTAAAGGTCCAGAATCGATATCCCTTGTCGGGGATTGATGATCTATATGATCTGCTTTGAGGATCCTAAGTGTTCTCAGAGATTGACTTTATATCTAGTTATCATCATTTGTGAGTTAGACCATCATATATACCTCTTACAACCATTCTGATCATGTATGTTCTATACAGGTTTGTGGTTATGTCGTTCGGTCTCATGAATGAACCTGCGGTTTTTATGGAACTGATAAACCAAGTGTTCCATCCATACCTGGATTCCTTCTTGGTAGTCTTCATGGAAGATATCTTGTTCCACTCTCACACTCAACATGACCATGCTACCCATATTGACATTTTTTTTGAGTACACTGAGAGAGAATCTGTTATATTCTATGCTCTCAAAATTCCACTTTTGGATGGACCAGATTCACTTCTTGAGTCATGTTTTCTCAGAGACAAAAGTATCAGTAGATGCAGAGAAATTGGGGGAAGGAGTTTCCTAGGAGCAGAAGAAGAACATATTTGAGGTAAGGAGATTTCTAGGGCTGTATAGTTACAACATATGTTTTATAATGGACATTTCACGATTAGTAGCACCAATGAAGGGCCTCACTAAGAAGGGTGTAAAGTACCTGTGGAGATATTATTATGATTAATCCTTCCAGTAGCAGAATGGGAGGTTGACATCAGCACTAATACCAGATTTTCCATACCCAGGAAAGAGCTATTTTGTTTACTATGATGCATCAGTTGTCTTTTTGAGAGAAGTGGTTATGAAAGTTGAAGGAGTCAATGCATACAGGTCTTGGCAGTTGAGGCCACATGAGAGAAATTTCCTGATGCACGATCTTGAGTTGGATGTAGTTGTTCATGATTTACACTATTGGGGATATTATCTTTTTATAGAGCATTTTGTGGTTTTCACCGACGAAATAATTTTCAATTACATCTTCACTCAGTGTGATCTGCATTTGAGATAGTGAAGGTGGGTTGAGTACCTTCAGTCCTTTGACTTTGATATTTCCTATATGCCTGTGAAAGGCAAGGTAGTGGCTAACTCATTGATCAGGAGGACTCAGATATTGGTATTTCATGTGGCCAGTAGTGAGTGGAAGCTTATGGACCTATTCTCTGAGATGAATTGGGAGGTGCATGATAGATAGTGGCAGAAGTCTCATTATTTTATGGTTGTTACCTCTAATCTACTTGATCAAGGGAAATTTAGACAACTATCAGATTCTGAAGGCCTAGTTATACAAGAGAGTGTGTCAGGTTAGGACCATATTCCAAGATGGACCTTAGGCGAGGATTTGATATTTTGTTTTCATGGGTGTGTAAGGGTGTCACCAGACATATGCAAGGATCTAGAAGTATTTTCAGTCTTCAGTTTGGGAAGTTCATCCTGGTGTCGCCAAGATGTATCGATATCTAGAGCGCCAACATTGGTGGCCATGCATGAAGAAATATGTTTCTTGTTTTTTGATGAGTTGTTCCACCCTTCAGTAGGTGAAGGTGTAGAATCAGCGACCAGCAGGGATTTTTCAGCAGTTAATCGTTCCTGATTGTAAGTGGAATGATGTCGCGATGGAATTCGTGACAGGCTTACCAAGGTTTCTTTGAGGGAACGATGTAGTTTGGAGTTTCATTGACAAACTCATGAAGGATTCATAATTCTTACAGAGCAAGGAGGCCTTTATTGTTGATGATATAGGAAGGATGTACATCCGGTAGATTATACGTCTACATGGTGTTCCACACTCGATCATTTCAGACTGGGATACCCATTTTACATCTCAGGTTTGGAAGAGACTACAGAAGGCTTCGAGTACACAAGTACTTCTGAGTAGAGCTTACCATCCCCAGATAGATGGCAAGTCTGAGCATACAATTCAGGTACTAGAGGACATGCTTCGAGCATGAGTCCTATATTTTTGAGGTTCTTGTGAGAATAACATATCTCTCAGGGAGTTTTCCTACAATAATAGTTTTCATTAAACTATTCAGATGGAACCTTATGAGGCTTTTTATGGAAGGCCATGCTGATTATCCCTTTTTGGATAGAAGCAAGTGATGAACCTATGGTGAGACCTCATCTATTCTAGGAGACTATAGAGCATGTAGAGTTGATTCGAAATCAGATGGCTACTACATGGTCACAATAGAAGTCTTATGCTGATAGAATGAGATGACCTCTAGGGTTCGAGGTCGGAGATCAGGTTTTCCTATGTGTCACACTGAGGTTGGGAAACAAAAGGATTATGAGATAGGGTAAGATATCTCTAAGGTACGTCGGTCCATTAAGGATTTGGAAAGGTTCAGTTCAGTTGCCTATCAATTGTAGTTACCTCAGAGGTACCAAGCAATGAATGAATTCTTTCACGTTTCTCAACTCCAATGTTACTTATCATACCTGTCTAATGTTTTTCAACCTGAGGAGGGTGAGTTGGAGGTGGATGCCTCATTCTAGGACAATCCAATATAGATTATTGATCACAACATGATGGTTCTCTATGGAAGGTATGTTCCTCTGGTAGGGGTGTTATTGTAGCATGAGAGATTATAGGATGAGACTTTGGAGAAAGAGGTTGATATGCAATTGTAGTGGTCGGAGTTGTTCGAGGAATGTTCATCGCCACCTTCTTAGGGAAATTTGGGGATAGATTTCTTTAATGGGGGAAGTTTGTAAGAACCTGGCTCTTTATCTAAGGTATGGATCTTTTTTCTGGTATTTTTTAAAAAAATGGGGGGTTTTGGAAATTTAAGAAGTACATGCCATGTAATTATAAGTACACGCCATGTACCCCGTTTCTGTGGGTAGCCATATACTAGATGTGTAATGGCCAAGAACATGGCCATGTTGGGTGACCTAGAGACCGCCTAAATTGAAGGATGGTTAAGAAGAGATCGAGAGAAATGATTCTTCTCTGATCCCCTGACCCACCATCTATGCTCTGAATCAACCATCGTTGGTTTCCTTGGAATCAACACGGAGAGTTATTACTTCTTCTAGAGCCTCTTCTATTGATTGCTCCTCTTTCCTGAGATATTTTTGGTTGAGAGTTTTTGACATTTTTGTATATCTACATAGTTCTAGGTTGATTCATAGGCTGAGGTTCAACTATATCAATTGTACAATGTCGAGGAAGGTGGTTTGTTCCTTTCCATAGATTTTCATTGAATTATATATGAAAAATTTCTGAATACCATAGTTTAGAGAATTTAACCATATTCATGCCTATTATGACTTATTTTCTTGAGTATGGGTTTTTGAATGTAAATAGGCTTATTGACCTTTCTATCAATGTGTTTTCCCATATTGATCTGATATTGGTTGTTGGGTCTATATTTTCCTGTTAGGTTGCTCTCTATTCCATGCTTAGTGTTGTTAAGATGGAGTTATATTATTTGACATGGTTATGGTATTCCCTGTAGTTTCTTACCCAAGTAGTATTTTAGAGTTAATTTTATTTTTTGGATATCATGTGTGCATGATTTCATTACACAAGGTTGTGGGAACTTGGTGAAGTTAGACCATAGGGGGAATAGATGTTGAGGCCTTCCCAATAGTGTCTGTTAATTTTCACATTACAAGACCATATGGGGGATGGTTGTGAGTGCTCCCTTAGAGTGTCTTTAGATCCTCATTGTGAGGCCAAAATGGGAATTGGACATTGAGTGCTTCCCTAGAGTGTCTTTAGTTACAGATAAAAGTACAGAGGGGGAATTGACAGTGAGTGATTCCTCATAGAATCTTTTTTTAGGCTGATACAAAGGTTTTAGACCATGTGTACTTCCCAGAGGGTTGCTTCTGATTATTTGGTTACTTATTTATTAAATTTAAATGAATGTAGTTAAAATTTTATGATTGTTTACATTTGAGTAATTCCTTGTTTATTACTTTATTTTTCTTATTTCCTTTCATATATATTAACTGACACTTAGACATAGATAATTGGGTGGGTTCCTACTAGGACTAGTCTCACACCCTGTTTGGGTCAATATTTTGGGCCCAAACAGATTATATTGTTGCAGCTATAGATTAGTACAAGCTCCCTTATACTTCAGGTAGTTGATTGATATGCATCTGGAGAACATGGAACCAAGCAGAGGCTTGTGATGCTGCTGGAGTTGTTCACTTGTTTCCCTTTGTACTTGGTTTTAGTATTGTATTCCAGCATTGTGACTTGTTTGGTTTCTTTCATAGATACTTGTGACATTCATCAATATTTATATATATGCTGCAGTTTTTTATTTATTTTCAATATTCCACTATTTACTTATTGTATAGTACTGCTATTTTTGCTACTATTATATGTTTTTTTCTGCTGTGTTACTCTTCCAATGTCATAATTGCTTCCCCACTATCAAACTAAAGGCCCTCACTGCTAGTCGACAACCTCTGGAATTCGGGGAAATGCACTTCAGGCCATGTGACAAACAAGTTATGGGGAACCATTGGGAGGAACCTAGAACCGGGGAATTATAATAATATTTCATGATTATTTGATATCCCACTCTAATTATTATATATTCAATATTACACATTGATTTATGGTTTTAGTCAATGTTGGTAACTATATGGAACTGGGTTAACATTGAATGTGATAGACAATGTGTTGATGAGATACCAAATGTGTGATGATTGGGGGTGACATTATAATTATTCCTAATTGGTTCTCATGAGATAATATTAATAAATTGCATATTATCCAACTCTCGGACTCACCAAATAAGAGAAGTATATAGTTCACTAAGATATTGGGTGGTGGAGACCATGGAGGAATGATAATATAGTTTTCTATATTTTGATACTAGGGGAATAAATCCCAAAGTTAATTTCATTGAGTAATATGATGTTTTTTTTGGTTTTGGAAAAGTACAAAAAATCATGTAATTACTAAGAAAAAAATGTTTGGATAAAGAAATAGATGGGAATAATAGACTCCCAAAGGTATTATTGATAGTTTATTGTCTAAAATTTGGAATGTTTGGTCATTACGGAAATCTATTTCTTAGGGTGGAAATATTATAAATGTAATCAATAAGGTTTTACAGGTATGATTTATATTGTTGATGATGAATAGACTACAAATTATAAATGAATGTAAGGAGGAATTATGGAATAAGATTATGAAGCACTATTATGGGTGTAATAATGATGTTGAATGATTCAGCTGATAGGGTATTATGATTAATTAATTATATTGAAATATTTTTTTCATTGATATTTTGGTTATAAGAATCATATGATATATAAGGATTCTATTTAAGTTCTTATTCTTTTAGGATTTGGAAGCATGTAATGAATAGTACCAATTATAAAGAGAAGTAATTTTTGGAAAGTTGATCTTTTGTAAAAAACATGATTTGTGTATGATAATGCTATATATGAGTTATATTTTGGCATAATAATGATAGTGATATGTTTTATGGAATATATTGGAGAACATAATATTTAATTTTTTTGAATAATTCATGTTTTCGTTATGGTTTTATAGGGATTCATGTTATTACCATGCATTAGAATAATTTTTTATCAATGTATTATAATGTTTAAAATGAGACATTATGTTTTTCTTTATATTGTCTAGGAATAAAAATCCGATAAAAAAACTTATTCCAAATGTGGTCAATAAAATTTTGGAAGATTTGTAAGGATAACAACTTATGAAATTGATTAAGTTGAGGTCTGGATATTATTATTTTAAGTTAATGTAATAATTATCATATTTGATAACATGTGCTAACAATTTCGTTTTTATAATTTATTTAGAGTCCAAACAAATGACTTATAGATCTTATGAATCATTAAAAGTTCTTTCGTCATAAAAATTCATCTTATATATCCATATACTGGTCTATGAAATAAAGTGTATATAGATTAAGAAAAAAAAGGATTGGATTATTCATATAACATGGAATTAAATCAAGTAAGTTAATTTTCATGATTTCTTTTTCTAGAAAGTAATAGAATACCTCATCTCTCGGAAAAGGATTTTGGATAAAAAAACACTATCTCTTTGCATTTCTTATAGGGAAATCAATGTCTTTTTAAATCATCAATTATTTATAGGTTTTGATGGTTATAATTATCATGATTATTTTTTATATCACTCTCTATTAGTCCTTTATATTTAGATTTTCCTTCTATGTCCATGTTATAAATTCAAACTACTATTCTCTTATTTAGAAGCATATTTTTTTTTAAAATTCTAGTTTCCTTTTAACTCTTTTTTTGTTAATGTTTTATTAACCCTTTTTTAGATATTGGATTTCCACAACGTTATATTTAAATCTCAAACCATTGATTACTGATCATGGATTCATATTGTGAGGATGAATTTTAAATGAGAGGGATTTAATATCCCTATATTTTAAAATAACACTTTGTTCATTTTTGTATAAAACAAGCAACGCATAGCTTAAATATACCCCAATATATTAAATTATAAATTTGACTATTGTAATATAGTCATTATATTAGTGGGTATAAATCGTATTAACCAAATTATAAAATATATATATTATTTCTACTCAATACAAATGTATTAATTAATTATTTACGAATAAGATCTTTATTTTTATTAATTCTACTCATCCAGAATATGTTTTCTGAAAAACTGGTGTTTTATAATTTTTATGAGAATATAATAATTAATATATGGAAATAAATTATTATAAATAAAAAAAATATCAGTATTAAAAGTGAATTTTTAGGAAATACATTATTTCATTGTGTTTTTCTATTTTAGTTTTAAATTAAATTATAAAAAATATCAGTATTGATTTTTTAAATATTTATACTATATTTCTAATCCTTAGTTCCAAATTTATTATATATACCCATTTAATTTTATTTCAATATTGACTGTAATGTTGTAATTATTTGTTAACACAAAAATGGTGAATCCGGTGATTAAGGGAAATAATAATATGGTATGGAATACAAAAGGACCATAACACTTGATAAAATTTTATTTTATGGGTATTATTATTCCATTATTATTATATGTTCGAATATATATCCTCTTGTTCACATCTGGAAGTGATTATAAAATTTTTAATATTTTATTTAATGAAAAATAAAAGATGTTACTCTCATGGTTTAAAATTTATAATAAATTTAATTTGTGGTTATCTAGGGGGTGTGTTAAAAAATAAATAGAATTATCAAATATTAAAATTTATCTTCATAATGGTAATTTATAATTAATTTTTAGTAAATAAATAATTACTTTAAATTTGTATACAATGTCGATATTGTAATTATTCAATTATTGGGAAGATCCAATAATTGATATTAAAGATATTTAAATAAATATGATATTATATTATAAATGAGATCCATAAAAATAGATAAACTTTACATTTTATTGATATAATAAACTAGATTTTCTAATTATAAGTGTAATACATATATTTTTAATTTCAATGTAATGAATAGTTCTGATAATTGACATTATGAACATTTTATAGTAAATAATAATTTAATAAATGACTAAAAAAAATCCAAAATACTTAAGTTTATCCCAATTAATGGGATATGATTAATTTTAAAAACCATATTCCATTTAAGGTTCATTTTGGATTTTAGAGTTATTTTATTGACTATTATATATTAGAAAATGTTAATTGTGTGGTAATTATCAAAATATTTGATGGGAGGTTAAAAGAACAAGATAATGGTATAAACATGAACTATAGTTATCCCAAAAATTATTAGGTAAGTGGTATTATTCCTATATCACCTTTATATCAAATGATAGTTGTTTAATGGACTATTTTCTATGTAAATTACTTATATCTTTTTCAAATAAATTATAGATGTAAAATGTCACAATCTTTATTTTTATTAAATTTTATGTTTCCACATAAGAAAAAAAGAAATATATCAAGTAAAATAAATTCATAAATTGATCATGATGAAATTATTTTCATTCTAGAAATTTATTTTTAATTGTTTTAAATTATATAATTATATTAAAAGCTTTTTAAATACTAATACAATATTTATTTACTTAAGCAAGTAATAAAATGTATTCTTTTATAAAATCAGAATTTTTATTTAATACGAATGAGATAATTTATGAAATGATTATTATATATCTATATGAAATATTATATATGTTTGAAATCATTATAACAGAATTATCCTTTTGTGATGATGTATCTAATGTCAAATTAAATGAAGAGTGTCAAAATTGACAATTATGATAATTTATCAAAATTATATTTTAATATATTCTTAAAAACTCATAAAATATTATCATCATATTGTGAATTTAATATTTTTTTAAAATAATTCATGTTCAATTTATGAATCCTTTTTCCAATTATAGTATCATTTTTAATGTATTGTGATTAAAATTTTATTTACGGTCGTAAAGAACAAAAATAACCAACCACAAGGTTAATCAAATGGATAAGGCTTAAATTAACCCCCCAAATGCCAAAATTCTATTTTATGATGTTATTAGAAAAATAAAACATATTATATTCTAATAACTTGGATTTTGGAGTCATTTTGAATGATCAATTAATTTATAATAATATAATATTATGAGAAATTCCAAAAGTGCCCCAAAACTCAATTATAAAAGGAATTTACGTCCCTCACTTGTTCACGCAAAATTTATCAATATATATCAACCAATAAAAATAAAGTTATCTTAAAAACATCATTTAACCATTTTTGGGTCCTTTTATTCAAAAAAGGAAAACCCCAGATCCCTTAAGAAAATATCTAAAGGAAATTCATCAAAAAAGTGGTACTCATTTTTAACAACTCATTCATGTTCATTTCGCCTTATAATTACTCTCCATGTGTTCATTTAATAATAAATTAATAAATATATTATCATAATTATACAAATTAATTATTATTATTTTTGGTACAACCATATTACATTTTTATCCCATTATATAAAAAAGAAAAAATATCACTCATGTGTAGGTAGGGCCTACCATCTCCACATAGCGGAGTAACTCATTTTTTATCATTGCATTATTTCGATGGTTATAAACATGGAATTAATTTAATAATATGATATATATGACATAATAATTAATATTTAGAGGTTAATTATTCGTTTTCATTCTTTTTTCCCATACATCGAATTAAATGAAAATAACATTTGTGTGTATGTAGAACCTACCGTATCCATGAATGATGGAGTTATTTTTTTATATCTCTATATATAGATTACTATAAATATATATTTAATTAATAAATATTATTTGCATACAATGAATAATATTATTTTGTTTTTTAAATATGATAAAATTATAATTAGAGGATCTAATGAATCAAAACATATATATAAACGATGCAATTACTATGTGAAATAGTGATTTTAACAATGAATTGATAAGAAACTACTGATAAAATATTAAGTAAATAATTCATGGTTTGATATATATGAGTATGGTTCTCTAATATATGTATAATAAATCTATATTTTTTATTTTGGATGTTTTTACACATACACAGAATTTCGATCATGGGGTAATAGTTTATTACACAATTTCATCATTATTCGGGATTGTTTATGTTTAAATATGCCCTAGGGAATATTTATCATCCATGTCCTTGTTTTTTTAAAAAAATTATTTTTTTCTAATCTTGTAAAATTATTTAATTTTATTTTTACCAATTTTTTCTATTTTTACAAAATGTATTGAATTTAATTCTATTGATGCTTCCCAAATAAGGTACATTGTAACTTTTCTGAAGACAATACAGAAATAATTTTTTATCTTATATGGTGTGAGTGGATTTTCCATCATTCATGACACCTAAAATATTTTAAGAATCCATTATAATATATTAGTTGTATTTAAAATGAAATTTTTTCCCATTTTATTCCATACATTTTAAAAAATATGTGATTTAAAAGTGAAAATGGTACATTCCCAATGAATTTCTCAATGGTCTTATTAATATATTTTAATATATTTCAAAATTATGTTTTAA
The DNA here is from genome assembly GCA_963277665.1 of Viscum album. Taxonomy (NCBI): domain Eukaryota; kingdom Viridiplantae; phylum Streptophyta; class Magnoliopsida; order Santalales; family Viscaceae; genus Viscum; species Viscum album. Next base: position 287,927,538 of record OY728162.1, read on the forward strand.
ATATTATTATAACATATATACCATATTTTATTTAATGGTTTATAATTATTTTGACTGAGAACGAATTATTTTGATACCATTCACCATATTACCTTAGATGGGTAGTGATTAATTTTATTGGTTGGGGAAATTATTATCATTTCATAATCTGGTTTTATTTCAAATGTTTGTGTTTATTGTGTTTCCCCCTATACATATAAGTAATTCATTGGACATATTTTGTGATGGGTGGGGCCATAAAACTCCTCTTTAAGAATTGGTAGCTCTCAGGAGACAAATTAGTTTGGGTATTGGTTGTGGTCCTACTCATTTATGTAAGATGTCTTGGAAAAACCCTTGATGATTTTTTTATGATTTCCCACATTATAAAGTCCCTCATTATGATATTAGATTTTCATTTCCATGTGATTATTTCTTTATTTTTAATATCCAAGTTTATAATTTATATCTTGTTATTATGGAATTATTTTATTTATTTATATCAATACCATATCATGAACAAGTTTTTATTTAATGGAATTTTCTTTAGTTATATATTTTTAGTGTTTTTTATGATTATTTATTCATTATAGCTTTATTGTATTCATAACCATATAGATAATCTAAGATCACCCCTATCTTATATTTTATTTTCCCCATGATGCCAATATTTTTATTATGATTATTATTCTGGATTAGATTTGTAGACTAATGGTATTTTAAAAGAATTTTCTATATTGTATTTCATATTTTCAATGAAATATTAGATTCAAGTATGTATCTAGTTTTCCAAACTAGTAAATGATTTGGTCTATTTTGATGACCTTCCATTTATATTATTCTAATTTAATAATTTAATGATGTACACTAAGATAGTATAGTTAGGGTCTTTTTAACCATAAAAAATATTGGAAATAATAAAAATTAATTACTGTCATTAAGGTAAAAACAAGTTTTATTGGGGTTCAACTAAAAAAATAAGGTTAAAAATAACATATAAACATGTTTAAAATATATTTTATTGATATATTTTTTACTTTATAAAGTATAATTCATGATAATGGTCTACATTGGAGCCTTGTGGAATGTGAAAAACATAAGTACACCTTTTTCTTTCCATAAATTTAAAGTGTTCCACTCCTCTCAATTATAAAAGGACACACCATATCCTTTGTTCTTCACACTATAAATCAATCTTAGATAAGAAAATACCATCAAAAATAAATTTCCAACATCTATACCATCATCCTATAATAATTGGTTTATTTTTAAATGAATTATATGAATAAATTATGTATAATTTTGACGACGTGGTCCAAGAAGTGTTAAAATTCAAAAAATTATGGTTTTTTATTTATTATTCCACCTCCTTTAAATATTTCTAAAAATTATAATATGATAAATATGTATATTTAATATACTGATATGATTTAAAATTTCTTGGATAAAATATATCTATCTCTAATTACATCAAGTGGGATAAAAAATCATCATTCATGTGTTTGATAGACTACCACCACTCGAACAAATGTAATTCTTTTTACATATTTTCCTCTTATAAATAGTTTTTATGATGGATTTAAAAATATAAACATAACATATATATTTATTGTATTTTTAATTCTTTAATTATTCTACCAAATTTTCTTGAATACTTAATGTTTTGGGGAGGATACAATAATGTCACTCTTATTTACCGAAGGTGATCGTCTCACGAACCGATGTGATTCAGTTTTCACTAACACATTACATGGAATGTTATAAGAATATTTTTAATGGATATATGTAATATAAATGAAATAATAATGATAATAATAACATATTTATCATTTCTAAAATCTAATATATCATTTTGATTATTACACATGAAAATTATTGCTTAGTTTGTGTATGTGTGGACTACCGCCTCCATAAAGTGAAGTGATTATTTTTCCATCACAAAATCAACAAATATATATATATATGTGTGTGTGTGTGTGTGTGTGTGTATTTTTAATAAAAAAATATTAAATCTATGATATTATTATCAATATGAAAAGATAAAATAATATATAACATTTTTTATAATTATCATTGAAAATTTTAAATGTTACACATCTGTACGTACATAATACCATCTCAATAAACCTAACATATTTAATTTTTCATAAACATTATTTAATTATTTATTTTTAAAGTATAATTGATGAATAAATAAGATAATTATTACATTAATATGATTCTTTATATGTTGAAATAATTTCCACTTTGACCATGGTCAATGTAACAAAGATGTTTCGAAACAATGAAGCAAACATCCTCAAAACTCCAAACATATACTAAAAAAATTAATTATATAAACCTATAGTTTTAATGAAAAAAGTTATATTATTTATGTATAAGGTTTTAAACATGTAAAATGTTATTATGAAATCAAATATTTGACATAATCCTTTTATAATAGAGTAAAAGTATATGCTTAAAAAGTATGGACTCAAGGGTAGGGTTACTCTCATCTCTCTATTACTACTATGATACATATGATAAATTCACAAATTAAATATATTTTATGGTTTATATACTACCCATTATAATTTTATTATTTTAATACATCATAATTAATAATATTTTACATTTTAATTTTAATTATATCATCCAATGGAATCTGACTCGAATGTTAAAAAGTGATAAAGAATTTCATAACTCGCATTTTTTAATGGGGTAATATTTCGTCATCATTTTATTTTAGGTAATATAATTATTTTTTTCAATAACATTTGAATATTTTATGTTTTATTTCCACTTTTTTATTTTGATTATCATTTTTATACACATTATTAATTCATGAATTACTTATCAAATTCAATGGTATGATTTTTTATGGTTTATTCATCTCAAATTATAATTTTTTGAGAAAAATATTTTTTATGTTCCTTTTTATTCATTTTGAGGTTCATATACAAACATTTGACATGTTATTTAATTAATATTCTTACGTTAATTATATTTAATTTATCATTTAATGTTATTATTTCATGGTTATTTTGATTGAGTAGTTATCAATGAGGCAAATGATTTATGTTACAATCACCCTTCCTTCAGGATTTTTTATGTTCAATTTTCGTTTATAGGAAATAATTTAATAATATTTTCTTGAACATCATCTATTTAATACCAATAAGGTAATGAATATTTTTCACATGTTTGATTTCCAATTTATCCCTTATTTATTAAAGAAATACATAGAATTTTTGTTATAGGTGATACTGATATTGTATTTTTCTTTTTTATTGGGTATCATTCTTATCCATACCAATGTTTTATAAAATGTTTTCAAAAATTATATTTTCAAAAAAAATCTGAACTATATTTTAACTCATCTATTGCCTTATTTTAAATGTTTTTAATAGAAAATTTGTTACTTTTTTCCAAATGGGTCACCTTTAAAACCCTTTTTCCAAATTCCTTGAAAATAATGTTTATTTTTTACATTTATAACATTAACATATTTTACCACAATCATGTAAATTAATTTCCCCAAAGTTTATATTATAGGTTTCCAGGGTTGTTGTAAAATAATGAAATTTTCCCTTTTTTGTGAATTTTAATATTTTATACATGATTTTAAAAATGGAAAGATTTTTTTTCTCAAAAATATTTTTTTATATTTTAATTTTATTTCCATTCATCAATGTCAATAAACCTTACTGTTACTTATCTTCCATTGGGTAAATTATTTAATGATACCACCATCATTATTTAACTAGATCAATTATGATTCGTTTAATGACATTTATATTAAACTTATTTCTTTTAAATGGTTTAATCATGATTCAATGATATTGTTATGGAACCCATTTCAATTACATCCATTAATCATCTTTCAAGGATATTTTTATTGAACCCATTACTTTTATATGGGTAAATCATGTTTCAAATATATTTTTAAGGAATCCATTTGTTTCCATTGGGTAATAATGTTATAAAAATAATAATGATCATTTATTTGAGTTTTATAATGAAATAAATGATATTAGTAATTTATTTATGGTTAATAGATATTATATACGATGGATCTGAAAGTATAGTTATGGTTGAGCCTGATAGAGTTTATGCAATTGGTGAACCCAATGGGAATTGGTTGAGATGGATATAGTATATATAATGGGTGTTCCTAGATAACACTCTAATTCATTGGGTAATGTTCCCTATACTATAATACTATAAGGAAGTAGTTACCAATGGGTATATCCTATGGGTTCAATTTGGATCCATTCATCTCTGAAATGGGTCTAGAATTGGTCACATATATAATTTTTCCAGGATATAAGAACTTTTTATCTTTGGTATTTATGGGTTTGTAATGCCTTGTATGATCATGATTGATAATAACATGGATCATGATTATTGATTCTAATTACTACATCTATTATTAAATCCATATTTAGTGTTTTTATTTTTGATGATATAGGTATTGTTGGTTGTGAATATTATTATGTTATACTCAAGAACATTGACTATGTCGTTGTACCATTATTCTCTTCTTATATTCACTGATGAAATTTAATTTTTTATACTTAAATTTAACTATAATAGTCATTTTAGATCACCCTTCTTATGTTTTATTCTCCCCATGTTTTTTAAAATGTGGTATAATGAATTAATTCTAGAAGGTATTCCACATGGATGATGAAGATTGCTTAATATGAATATGTAAAGATGGGTTTAGTGGGAGATATTCTCATTTAAATAAATTGATAATGATTATGTAAGAGTTTTTCATAATTATGTAAAACTATAAACCTATAATATCATAAAAATTTTAATTGGTTAATTTTTTTTACGTTATAGGGTTTGGATTGAAAAAATTGGGTCACCATCATCGGTATCATTGATAGAAATATCAAGTTCGTATTTTTGGCACTGAATCCAGGAGAGCAGGTTCGAGGCTATTATATTTAATTTCCTATAATATTATATATAATTTATTTTAGGATTTCTTTGGTTATAGAAATACTCAGAATTAGATTTTCAAATTTTTTTTAAACAATTCATAAGGCTTTTCAAATTTTACTCAATAAATTTTAAACAAGGTAACTAATTTTTTCTAAGTGATATGTACTATTAATCATAAAACATATCAAATGTAATCAAATTTTGTTGTAATGGAACAAAATTTAACAACAATTAAATCAAATTCATCTTATTAATATTATAAATTAACATTTAAATTAAAACATATAATGTGTAAAAATATTCTTTTATGAGAACAAGAGTTTGTTTTACCATTATAGATTCATAATATTATTTAGCATTAAATATAAATTAAATTATTGTTAATATATTTGTATATTTTTTATACATCATATTTTTGTGATTATATAATTTATTTCAATTTAATTTTTGTAATATAAATTTGTGGGTATTAAAAAAATAGTAATTTTTGAAACAATTATTCCCCATCATCATGATAATCATCAATAATTCTAATAATTTAAAATGTATACCTAAAAAATAAATTTTACATAAAAATTAACTTGAACATTTATTCTATTATAAGAAGTATTTTAATAAATTAATAATTCTTGTGTAGGAAAATTAATTTTAATATTACTGCATGTAATGCATAAAAATCCGTTTTTAAGTTTAATATTTATAAAAAGGATTCCTTTTTTTGATAGATTTATAAATTCAATTGACCTTAGCTGGTTTTCATATAATTATGATTACATAAATAATATATATTTAAATATTAAAATATCAAAAACTACATTTTTAGGTCATAAGTAAGGATAAAATATATAAAAACATTTTTCTCATTAAAACACTACATGATTTAAAAACTTTATGATAATAGGGCTATAAATTTTGAATAGAACTTTAAACTTATTTATTTCAATTTATAAAATAAAATTATACTAGAAAAGGGTTTCAAGACAAATTAATTTATTCATATAACAAAATAATTTCATAAAATTGACGATATTTATAATATAGAATTAATTTATTTTCACCAAAAAATTTAAAATTTAAAAAAAAATAAAAAATACCATCATAATATAATTTTTTTTGATGAATTCAAAAATAAATTTTAAATTATTAAATTTAATATATAAATTTTTTAAATTTAGAAAAAAAATCATATATATTATAATTAGAAAAACATTTCATGAAAATTACATTTTCAATATTAAAACTTATTAATTAATGGCCTTATGAAGGTAATAAATATTAATGATTTATGATGTTATTTTTTATTATAGATTTCTAAATAATGTTTTATTAATATGAAATTGTTTTTTTAGATTGTGTGTAACATGTGACAAATGTTTAAAAACATAATATATATTTTAAAGGATCCAAAATATAATATTATTATAACTTCATCATTATCCAAACCATGAAATCGTTATCCAAAAATTAAAGAAAATTAATTTTATTTTATTAATTAATATCCTCATATTTTGATCATATATTCAACCATTTCTGTAACATCCCATGTAATTATAGAATAATACATTTTCAAATATATTAATACTTATGAATTACATAGTGTTTTATTATAATGGGGATTTAATTTTCAATATTGTACCTGACACACAATAATGGGTTTATCTGAAATCTTATGTACCACCCAACTTTGAGTTATACAGAAAAATAATATAATATTATTATTATTATTTTAAATGTTAGTTAACATCTAGACATTGTATTTAATGAAATTATCATAATTCACTAAAATTTTATGCTACATGTTTTAAAAAATATTTTTACATTTATCCAATAAATTATAGAGGCTTTAAATGACAATAAATACAATTTTAAGTATAAAATACTCTAAAATTTTTAAAAGGTGGTGCTACCGCCTTTTAATGGAGAAACATTTTTAAATATAATTTTGGACACCATTATATGTTTAATTTGATAAAATAAACCACTTCTTTATAATAAAAATATCAACATTTAATATGGGTAAATGTTTGGGATTTTTTGATAAAGTTCATTTTTAATGAATAGTGAACAATACTCCATTTTATGTCTAAACTGTATATTCATCTAATGTATTTATATGGTGAGATTATATTTTTAAATGTTATTAAATTATGATGAAATTCTATTTTCATCATTTTATCCAATGTTATTTATTGAAAGTAATTTCACTTTTAAATTGTATATAAACAAATGTTAATCTTTTGACAGTTTTTATTTCTCAAAAACTCGCTGCTCGTTTTGACAAAAGAAATTAATTTTAAATTTATTTCTGCCAATTATGTGTTTTGAATTTTGAAAAAGAGATACCATATTTGGAATAATTGTGTCCAAATTATGTTAATTAGTTACTCTTATTTTTTGAAAATATAAATAGTAACTTTAGTAATTATTTTCATTTACCATGGTTAAAGGGTAAATTAGGTAAATAAGGGTAAAAATAATATTATAATAACATAAATTTACCCAAACTCATGTCCTAACCTCTTTATATGATTCCTTGTCAACCAAATCAACCCTTAGAACTAACTTTTTTCATTTGGGAGCCACTTGTGTGTGAAAATGATATTTAATTACTTTTAATTTAATGATAAGGGAAATATAACATAAACATGGATCTTCTTAAAAAACTTGTTATGGGGTTATACATAATATAAATTCCACGAAAAATAGTAATTTTAATGATAGAAATATTTCATACATCATGTTATTTTATTAATAATTTTTAGATATTAATTAAATAAATTTTATTATGATTAAATTATGTTGTAATGATTCCTTATTAAATAAAGATTTAAATAAATGAGATTTTAAATATTAAAATTAATTTTTTTAAACATTTTATGCCATAGATTAATTTTATGAATTTTTATCACTTGATATATTTTAATTAATTATGTTTTTTCGAAATAATCATGTTTTTATTTATTTTTAAAAGGTCATGATATGAATACTACAAAAATTGACATGAATGAGTTTTAAAAGAATTACTATTTTATTAAATGATATAATAGTACTAAAAATATAAGATTCATGCAAACAACTTACATAATGTTTAACATTTCATTAATTAACAACTTGAGGTTCTATTGTCATTTTATAGTAACTATATTAACCATATATTATTAATAGACAATAAGACATGGTAAGAGTTAAATTAGTTAAATAATGGTTAAAGAGAAATGATAAGCATATATTTGAGAAAAAACAATTTCTAAAACATATTGGTTGAGTGGATATATATAGAACTCATATTATCATCAAATTAAATGAGTTTTGGACCTTTCGAAATCGAAATTCAGTTCATAATAAAATAACTATTTAAGTCATTCCTAGAGTACCCCTCCTACCTCTTTTAAAAGGCCACCACCTCTAACCCTTACTCACGCATCTCAAGCCCCTGTCTCATCCAACATTTTCTCCAATGAGATCCCAACATACCTCTCTTCCTAATAGAATCCTTACCTTGGGAATAACACAATTTGAGAAATTATTTTAGCTTAAATCAAAAGGAGATACCTGATTTGATGTAATGTCATATCTCAAGATTCTTTCATTTATTTTCCCTTCTCCAACCCCCTAAACACTCTTTATTAAATTATTTTTAAAAAAACTCAGTATTTTAAATATACTAGGATTTTTTTATTCTAATTATTCGAATTACAATTACACACACCTCCATCTAATGGATATGAACATACTGTTTCTGTGGAGGGCGAACTATTGCCTCATGAAACTATGATTGTTTATTTTTCCCCTACAACCTCTCATGGTGGATATTATGATGGAAAATTATTTATATATGATATATATGATATTTACATTTCTTCTTTTATTCGTTAATTTTTATTTACAATATACCCTTATGTGTTCCATGATGTGTAAATACAATAATTTTATTTGAGGAATTGTAGACTACCACCCACTCAATGTGATATGACTCATTCATGCTATACATGGAACGTATAATGGATTGTTTTATTAATCCTATGAGACATATATGAAATAAATATAATACTGTTATTATAATATATATTTATATAATTTTATTCTTCTTCTTTTAGTATGGAAAATAAAAGAATGCAACATTCATGCGTACGTTTGACCTACTATCTCAATAAATGGTGAATTTAATTTCCAATGTAATAGAATATTATAAAAACATATATAATGGATATATATTATATTTAAATCATTAATATCAATATTTAGATGATTTAATTTTGACTACATGTACAAACTACATCAAAACAATGATCATTTTTTACTCAAGTATGAAATATCTACAAAACGACTGATATGAAAATAAATAATTATGTAATTTTTATAACATTCTAGTAAGTGATATAAAAGGAATAATAAACATGAATAGTTACTAAGGAAATTATAAATTAACTTAAGTTTATTATTCATGAAATTTAATAAATAACGAGTCATGTCGGACACAAGGTAAGGGACTTCATCTCAATCTCCTTTAATTGACGCATATTTTGATTTATACATGAATTTTTTATACGCTGTATATACCACATTAACATTTAATTCCATTAAATGGGAATATGTTTTCTTTTAGTTGTTTTACTAAAAGAAAAAAAAAGAATATTTTTGACATATGTGGAGGCAATGACCTCTCTGTCATTGTAATCATTATTAGATATTTGGCTTCATCTATAAGCCTTAATGTTTCTAAATGGAAAAAATCCCTTATTATTTTATGGGTGTTTTGGTATTGAAAGTGGATTTTTAAATAGGTTAATTATTTTAAAATAATTAAATTATTTCTAGTGATTTCAAAGGAAATATTATTAGTGAAATGTTGATATTTGAAATATTTTATGTGTTATTATTATATAATGGTACTTGAAAATTTGACAATTGGTTGTGTAATAAACCAATGACGGGTGGTTATGTGATAAAACTAATGATGGGTCATTCTGTGATAAACCAAGGAAAGGTGGTTACGTTATAACCTCTAATGCACTGGGTTTGGAAGTTGGTCTTATGACTATTCCATTTAGTGATATGTCTGTAAGTCGGCCGTATTTTTATTCCATTTTTGTTTGTTTAAGTCCCAAGTTAATTATATTATATATGTTTATTTCTATGGGATTTATAGTAATATTTTGGTTATTGAAATGGTATGTGATGATCTTATATTCGGTGATGTGTTTTACTTATTCTTAAAGGTGAAAAGTATTACGTTATGATAAAGTATTTTTGGTTTATATGTTGTTTTTATAAACTAACCATTTTCCTTTTAATGTATCCCTTACTAATAATTTTACACTCATACCAAGTTTTGAAATGTTTTTCAGAGGAATTAAAGATGAATACTGTCAAGGATGAGATCAATGAAAATTTTTTCAACTAAACATGTTCCTTTTTATAGAGTATTTGTTTTATGAAAAAATAGATAATGACTAGAAGTTTTTACATAGAATATTCAACTTGTTATGTATCAGTTAGGAACTAGTTATCTAAATATATAAACCTAAGAAGAATCTCAATGTTAATTATTAAATTAATTCAAGATCATTTAATGTTTATGGTAGGGGCTATATAGTTGGTATTAGAGGTTGGTTTAGATAACTTCAGAGGTTAGGGTTTTATCTGGGTGTAGGTAAAGGATCCCATATAACCAAGAGGGTTATTATAATATGGAAACTTTTGGAGAATTATGGTAAAATTGGTTGTTTGTAGAAAATACTAAACAATGGAAATATAAGGAGGTTGACGGATTAGAGTAATATAAATGTTGTTATGTTATCTTCAGCCTATAAAGGATTATTTTTTTAATAATAATATTTTGTATCATGTTTAAGTTTTGATTATTTTCATCATATTAAGGATCATTAGTCAAGATTTATGGAAATATATGTTGCACAGCCTTCTTATCCCTCCTCAATTATTTGATCATCACTATTATGAAAAAAAACTAATTGAAATATTTTTACAACATATTGAGTATTCAAATCACCTGAAAGAAATTGTTTGAGTTATCCAACAACTACTCATTTCAAAAACAATATTATGGGTCATGGTATATTTTTCATATGATTTCAAGATCTCAACTTTTCCAACTATATCTAAAATGTGAAATTACAAAAGTGGATATAACGTTTAATTTTTGAAAGTATGACAACATGCTAAAAGAGAAAGGGAACATCCTGAAGATCATGATATCTAGTTCAAGTTATGATTTATTTTCTTATCCATAAAGAATAATGCATATTTGGATTGATATTTATAAATGATGAGGATATTAGATTTGCCGGAATTATGTATTAATAAATAATTTATAAATGCATAATTAATGGATTATGAAGATTTAAAAATGAGTAAGAAGTCCACATATAAGGGATTCAAGAGTTATGGTAGGTTTTATGGTGATGAAATGTTTAAAAGTAGTAATTCTCTTTTGATGATGAAATTATTTTGGGAAGAAATTTATAATATGTGTATCCATTCTATTTGATATTTGAAAATGTTATTCAATGATGAATTTCCTTTTCTTGTGTGGATATAATGGATAACCTTAGGGATTCATATGATAATTTCTTTTTTGAGGTGGTTAACGGTTATTATATTTTTGGATACAAAATGAAAGGTATTTGATAACCATTGAGGATAAAGAACGTTATGGTAATTTTTAAGGAAATTCTCTTATTTTTTATAATTTTATAATAATTAAATGGTTTTATGAAAAGGAAAACATTTAGGATGGGTGAAAACCCATCACATCTAGAAAGGTTGTAGGAATCAAACCCACAACCAAAGGGGGACAAGGCTGTATCACCTACCACTGGACTATGAAAAGTCTCCTATTAATATGAATTATTAATTTTATTTAAATTATTCTATGGAAAAATAATATGTTGATTTTGAGAACATATAGATATCCTTAGTATAGGAAAATAATTTGTGATTAAGTGTTAAAGGTTATTTTGGAAGTTTTGTTCTCTTTTGGGAACACTATATGCCTAAGGAAAATAGAATACTTTAGAATTTCAATTGAAGTGTAATGGTGGGATTTTATTTTCTAAGAATCTATGTTTTTACTATGGACTTGTAGTGATTTTTGTTATTTATGTAAATAATTAACTTATTTTGAAGAATATGTGATTATGTTAATTACATTTCAGTATGATATTTTTAGATTAATCAATGTTATTTGGAGAAAAATGATATGATTTATCGTAGAAGACTATGTGATCAAATCCTTATGAATTTTGGGCTTCAAAATTAGTTTGTAATATTTTGAATAATTTTAAGGCAAATTGTTTATTGAATGTTCTTTGTTGAAATTTCAGTATTTTTTGTTGAATTTTGGAGATTAGGAGTAGTATTTATTTCTATAAAGTATTATCCTTTTTGGGGATTATCTGATTTTGTACTAACCATTTTGGTTTTTTTAATGTATAAAGATAGGGAAAATATATAGTTTATCTGTTTTGGATTTTTTGATTCTCTAGAATATTATTTTAGCACTTCACATGTGACCAATTCATCTTGAATAATCATCGTTTGAAGAAAAGATGAGTTTGTTGTAGAAATTTATTAAATGATGAAACTATAATTTAAAAGTAGGTATATATCCTTACTTTCTTAGTAAATATCATATATAAATTACTCATCATTATGAAAAGGAACATAAAACAAAAAAAATCCATTAATGTTTCCTATTATTTAATCAAATACCATGTAATGCATCACAAGTTCATGGTTTGTTCATATTTAACTTTCTCCTGATCATATTTTTTGTCACTCTTCATTAGAACATGATGGTTTTTTTATCTTCTATATCCTTGTTTTCATACATGGAATTCTAGTATGTGTTATCTAGGGTGACTTTTTTACTACACATTCATTATTTTAAAGTGGATGTTTTATTGACTCTTTTTTCGATGTGGGATTTCATTGAATTTACCAATCCAAATTAAATATGGCGAGGACGCAATTTCCAAAAGGTGGAAGGATGTAACATCTCATGTCATTATAGAATAATAAATTTTCATACCTATTAGTACTTATGAATTATATAGTGTTTTACCATAATGGGGGTGCTATCTTTGATAGAGTACACAACACACAACAATGGGTTTCTCCAAAATCTTATGTTGCACACAACATTGAGTTATACCAAAGAATAATATAATATTATTTTTATTTTAAATGGTAGTTAATGTCTTTAATTTGTATTATAATAAATGAACATAATTATATATAATATGATTATACATGTTTGTTAATTTTTTTTAGATTTATCCAATAAATTTTAGAGGATTGAAATGAGAATAAATCAAAATTTAAGCATAAAATAATCTAATATTTTTAAAAGGTAGTTTTACCACCTTTTAATAAATAAACCTTTTTAAATATAATTTTTAACACCATTATTTGTTATATTTTAGAAAATAGACTTATTATTAATAAGAGGAATATAAAAATTTTATATGGGTAAATTTTTGGTATTTTTTCTCATAAAGTTCATTTTTAATAAATAGTGAACAATACTATATTTTATGTCAAAACTATCTTTTCATCTAATTTATTTATATGGTTAGATTATATATGGTTTTAAATTGTAATTATATTATATTTTTATCATTTTAAGTAATTTCACTTTTATTTTGTACATAAACAAATGTCAATATTTTGATAGTTTTTAATTCTCAAAAACCAGATTTCTCATCTTGACAAAGGGAATTAATTTTAAATTAATTTCTACAAATTATTTGTTTTGAATTTTGTAAAATGGATTCCATAATTGGAATCTGTGGGTCCAAATTATTTTTATAGGATACTTTTATTTTTGGACAATATGAATAGTTACATTAGTAATTATTTTTATTTACCATGGTTAAAGGGTAAATTAGGTAAATAAGTGTAAAAAAATATTATAATAATATAAATTTATCCTAACAAATAAACTCATTTTATGAGTCATGGTCGAAAAAATCAACCCTTAGGCCTTACTTTTGGCATTTGGGAGCCACTTGTGTGTGAAAAATGATATCTAACTACTTTTAAATTATTGTTGGGGGAAATAGAACATAAACATATATCATTTTAATAAGACAATATTAATATGGTGTTATACATAAGATAAATTCGTATATAGATTGTCATTGTAAATAAAAAATGTTTTCCTATAACATGGTATTTTATTTAAAAAATTTCAACATTAAATAAAAAATTTTATTTACGGCACAATTATGATGTAATGATTACCTTGTTAATGAAATATTTAAATAAATAAGATTATAAATATAAAAATAAAATTTTTTTAAATTTTATTCCATACAATAATTTTATGGATGATTATTTATTTTTATATTTTAATTAATTACTTTTTTTCTAAATAATTGCGTTTTTATTGAGTTTTAAAAAGTCATTATATGAATAGTATAAAAATTGGCATAAATGAGATTTTAAAACAAATACTATTTTATTAAATGATATAATAGTACTAAAAGTGTAGGAATTGAAAAATGACTTATATAATGTTTAACATGTTATTAATTAACCACTTTAGTTTATATTGGAATTTTATAGAAACTATATTAACTGTGTAGTATGAATATACAATAATGCATGGTAAGAGTTAAATTAGTTAACTGAGGGTTAATACTAAAAGATAAGGTAAAATTTGAGATGAAAACCTAAATAAAACATATTGGTTGAGATGATTTAAAACAAAACATATATTATCTTCTAATTAAATGAGTTTTGGACCTTTTTAAATCTAAATTGAGTTCCTAATAAAATAATCTTTTAAGACACTCCTAAAAGTACCCCTCCCTCCTCTTATAAAAGGACACCACCTATAACCCTTACTCACAACTCTCAAGACCATTGGATAATACAAAATATACTAAAATATGCTCCCAATATACCTCTATTACACATATAAGACTTAACTTTTCCAGAAGGCAATTCAATAAATCCTTTTAGCTTAAATCAAAAGGAGTTACCAGATTTGATGTAATGTCTTCTCTCAAGCTTCTTTCATTTATTTTTCCTTCTCCAACACCCAAAACTCACTTTATTCAATTATTTTATAAAAAAATGTTTATTCAATATACTAGGATTTTTTTTATTCCATGTATTCAAACTAAACTTACAAACACATCCATCTAATGGATATGAACATACTATTTTCTTTGGACTGCGAACTACCACCTCACGAAACAATGATTGTTCAGTTTTCCCCTACCACCTCTCATAGTGGCCATTATGATGTCACTGTATTTATATAGGATATATTTTTTATTTTTATTTTATCTATGATTTTCCAATTTTTATTGAAAATATGGCTTTATGCTTTCCATGATGTTTAAATACGATAATTTCATTTGAGAAAGTGTGGAATACCGCCCCCTCAAAGTGATATGACTCGTTCATCCTATACATGGAACATATAATGGTTTGTTTTATTAAAACTATGATACATATATTACAAAAATATAATAATAGTATTATAATATGCATTTATATCATTTTATTATCATTCTATTAGTATAATAAAGAAATGAAAGTAGTGTTTATGTGTATGTACTTCCTAATAGATCCATGAACGATGCATTTCATTTCAAATTTTATGGACTATTATAAATACATATATAATATAAATATATTATATTTAAATTATTAATATCATTTTTTAGATGATTTAATTCTAAATAATTGTATAACTTCCATCAAAACAAGTTAATTTTCTACTCAACGACCGATATGAACATATATAATTATGTAATTTTTATAATGTGGTAATAAGTGGTATAAAAAGAATAATAGAAATGAAAACGTTTTGATGAAAGTAGAAATTAACTTATGTTTATAATTTAAGAAATTAATAAATAAACGAGTCAAGTCGGACACGAGGTAACGGACTTCGTCTCAATCCCCTTTCATTGAGGAATATTTTTATTTATACGTGACTTTTTTTATACGATGTATAAACCCCATTGAATTTTAATTCCATTTAAAGGTATTTTTTTCCAATGAATTGTTTTACTAAATGAAAAAATTAGTGTTTTTCATCTATGTGTCAACAATTACCTCTCCACCGCCATAATAATTATTTGATATTTGGCATCCTTTACAAGCCTTGATGTTTTTCAAAGGAAAAGAAACACCTTATTCTATTTTGGGTGTTTTTGAATTGAAAAGGGATTTTAAAATATATTTATTATTTTAATATCTTGAAATTATTTCTTGTGATTACAAATAAAATTTTCTTTGTGAAATTTTGATATTTACAATATTTTATGAATTATGATTATATAATGGTACATGTAAATGTGATGTGTGGTTACAAGATAAACCAATGATGGGTGGTTACATTATAACCTCTAATTCATTGGTTTTAGAAGTCAGTTATCTGGATATTCCATTTATTTATATGTGTGGATTTCAACCATATGGTTATTCTATTTATGTATGATTATTTCCCAAGTTACCTTATATGATATATGTTGCTTTATATGGGCTTTATGGTAATATTTTGGTTACAAAAAATGGTAAGCAATGATCTTATTTTCAGTGAACTGTTTTTACTACTTCATAAAGGTTAAAAGTATTAATTTATGATAAAGTATTCATGGTTTACATGTTGTTTTGAAAAACTAATAGATTTACTTCTTCATGTATCCCTTAATGACCATTTTATGCCCATCCCATGTTTTGAAATGTTTTTCACATGACATAAAGATGAATAGGGTCAAGGATGATATCAATGAAAAGTCATGGAACAAAACAAGTTTCTTTTTAAGGATTTTTTATTTTAAGAAAAAAATGTATAGGGAGTAGAATTTTCTACTTGTAATATTCCAGTTATTATGTATATGTTATGAACTAATTCTATAAATCTCTAAACCTAAAAAGATCCTAAATGTGAATTATTAACTTAATTCAAGATTATGTAATTATTATGGTTGGGACCTTATAAGTTCCTTGATAAGACATGTATTTTCAACAAATGTAATATTTAAAATCTCTATTTCTTTGACAAAATCATTGTTCTTTTTGTGTTGTGTCATCATATTTAGTTTTTTAATTCATTTTTCCTAAACTATAAATATATTTTTTCTGATTTTTGAAATTATTTAACTATTATAATCATCATACATTCATCACTAATATGAACCTAATTCACATAAAATTCACACCATATTGTTGAATAAATTAAATTTTAAATTATTCATTTTTATTGGTATATTCTCCCAATATATGTACTTTAAAAAAAATTATAGTCTAAAATATTCTACCAATAAAAAATAATCATATTCCCAAAATCACCATATAACCAATAATTACTATAAATTTTTATTATTTACCAAGAATTGATATTATATATAGTAATAATACTTCTATGATATCATGATTTTTGAAATTCATCCCAGACATTGTATGAAAACCTCCAACAATTGGATATAATAAAAAAGTTTCTAGTAATATTATTTGTATTTATAAAATTATTATCATTACATAAAACTACATAATTTCATTTAATTATATATTTTTTGTAATGAAATTTATTCTAAGTAATAATTTATTATGATAATTTCCTCACGATTGTCAATATATATTTGGGTGAATACTTTTTACACATTATTTTTACAATCATTATGATTAATTTTTTTTTATTATTATTGAATAAAATAATATTTATTTCACTCATAATAAATAAAAAGAATCTATTTCTCTTGGTTAAGTCCCACATGAGATTGAAATACAAGAAAGTTTTTATATATTGTTATACGTAAATAAAATATAACATCATTGATTTAAACTCATTATCTTATATAAGTATATTTTATTTCACTAAATTTAACTACTTCTTATCCTTGGTGAGTATTTATTTGAATTCCTTAGTCATTAGGAGTAACTCTTGTTACTTTTTTCTAAAATTATAATCATCCAATTAAGCCTAATTATATTCATTTTTATTCATATTATTTATTTATCCGCATTAATAACATGGGAGATTCTAAGATTATATTCCTTATATAATGTGATCTTTATTTTTTATTCATGTTCACCTTTGTAACTAATATATATTTCTACTTCCTTAATTAACTAATATTTACTTTTGACTCGGTGTAATCCACCAATGAATTGATTGTGTTCTTTCAAAAACAACATGATAAATAACCACTCTCATTGTAATAATTTCATGTTTTATACATCACCGATAAATATATCATAGTTTAGGTAATAAGAAGTTCTTTTGGGAATATATTAACATATTCCCTCCTCAAACATTCAATGAATTATTCCAAAAAAACTTTATTAGATGATTTCAGAGCCTCTAAAACCCATAATATTTTTATTTTGAAAACATATTGTCAAATATCCAATACCCACATAAAAAAACACAATAATGAAACCTTTCCATTAAATTTACTATTTACTATTCATAAAAATATTGAAACGAGTGAGTGGAGTTTACCATTAATTATGAAAATATCTTTATCTAGATATGTTTATATGAAATTATCTTTATATTCATCCAATTATTTCTTTGAGGACTTTTAATTTTTAATTATATATGATATTAGTTTCATCTTATCAGAACTATTTTTCTATTGGATTAGTTATATTACCTTCTAATGTGATAACAACATTCTATTTAACAAATTTAATTTTATTCAAAATCATGATACTAAATAGAAAAAATTTATCACCATACATATCGTTTAATTTATGATGAATATTCTAAATAAAATTTGTGTCCTTTATATTCTTACTGGATCATCTTACATTCCTCATGAACTCATAGAACTATGTAATGAATTAATTTAAATATTATCCTTCATACATAAACATATAATTATACACCATTCATAGGAATTTTAATTTATCTCTATTTATATTGAAATTTAATTTATATATACTTTGTAGATATCCAAAAAAAATTGCAGTATTAATCCACAAAAAATTAAAAAGTATCTTCTTTAAAATTGGGGATGTAATGGTAATTCTTCATACCCATGGATGTGTTTATTTATCCAAGAATCCCAATTCAATGCATATCCTTGTCCAACATGTTTAAAAATGATATAATAATATATATAACATCCACATCCAATTTAATCATGGGGGTAGTGTTGTTTCCTTATGAATAATATAGATTTTAAGATGTAATGTTAGATCTATATTTTTTGTTTTGAATTGATACTACCCATGAATTATTTTTATTTCTAATCACAATATGAATTCCATTGAACAAAATCAATAAATAAAAAAAGAAACTAACTTGATTATGAGATATAAAGAATATTTTTAAAATCATGTTAGTTCAAAACCATCAATGTAGTGAACATAATAGGTATTCTATAGTGAGGGAAACCATGTTTCTCTGATACCAATTATAGTGGAACAATGCATGGTGATATTCAATGAAATTTTTAAATCATTGAAAAAATATGTTTCTTTATATTTATTATTTTTTATAAAAACACCATCCCTCACTTTTTTGAGGGAGATATATCCCTTATTAACTCCGATGAATTGAGGAATGAAATAAATTAACTAAACTCAATGTTTATGGTCCAATTTCAAAATTATTATTTAATACTTGTCATCATTGACACTCTCTTGAAACCCTAATAGCCACTTCAATCAATTTTTTCAAAATGAAAATAGGGTTTACCATATAACTCTTATTATAGATTAATTATAAAACATGTCTCTGGATAGAGGAATAAATAATTTCATCATTGGTTAATAATTTTTCTCTAATGTATATTTTTTTTTATGGTTGGGAATATCCTTCTTCCTATATTTATTTTATCCCCTGATATTTTAGACCCCCTAAACCATGATTATTAAGATTAGGCATGACTAATTTGAACATCACTACACTATATTGTTGTGATTATTACACAATTGTTTTTTGTTATTTCTATTTTTTGTACTTTAATATTAATAATTATTCTACACCTCTTTACCTGTAATATTCACTACACAAACACACCAATTTCACTCTTGTATCCCTACTAATTAATTTCATTGATTATACCTTCATAGTGACACTATCTATAAATATATCCATGAAATTCAACTATTATTTTTATCTCACACATAGAATCTATTTTCAGTGAGATACAAGTGGGATACTAAATTAAAATTCATACATTCAAATATAGAACTGATTGTAAATTCATCTCATATTGTATTTTTTCTTCAACATTTATTGGATATATCATATTTGACTATAAAATAAGCAACTAGATTAATTCATTATTTCAATGTGATTCAAATTTTCACTCAACTACATTAACAGTTATGTAAAGATATAGTTTTATGTGTCCCAAATCATCTTAGACACTCTGAATAACATTATTATTAATGCACAAATCTACTCTCCACAGTGTGAGGAATGATAATGGAAAAAAATTAATTTAGTGAAACATTATTTTAAAATATCTTGTATATTTATTTCCATTTAGGACATTAAAACCACAATTGATCAAATTTAGGATATTTTAATTCATTCATATTAAATCTCCTAAAAAATTGCTGATAATTTCTAGATCTCCTTAATGACTTCAAGAGAACCCGTATTTTTTCACAAGTATTATATCATTACATATCAAATAGAATATTATGTATCCTTATAAAAAACCATGAATATTCTCAAATAATATTTTTAAATATTATTATTTATAATTCCCTATTTAAAAAACCACATTTCAGTGGATATTTCATAAAATATACACATAAAGAAAAATAATTATGTATGAACTCAAAATATCTTATATATCATGAAATTTTCATTCCATTTATATATTCAATTATAAAATCCAAAAGAATTTTTTTTGTCGATAAAAAATTTTATGAACTAGAAATAAAAACATATATATCATACTATGGTCTTCAATTTTCTAAATTCCCTACTCTTAGGTACAAAAAACCATATTCACTATAGTAGGTTATATTTTTATAAATATTTCTTCTTATTGAATAAAAACATTTCACATATCAGTAAGGATAATTTAATTTAATGTTTTTAACATTTATTCCTTATATTTCAAAATATTATTCATTGAGTATGGATTTTCCATTTTAAATTTTTATCCTATATTATAGAGAATGAAACATACCTATCTGTTATTTTCCAATTTTATTAGATATATTTCATCATAAGAATGGATACCCCCATATTACATCCAATCACCTCAAACCATTTTCAAATCAATATAATCTTTATAAAAAAATTCAACTTATATAATAAAAATAATTTTAAGTGAGGTTTAGTAGGATATATATATATATATTGAAAATAAAAGGAAATATAATAACTTTTCATATATTTTTCACCATCAATTCATATTCTCTTAAAACTACTATAATTCATGGGCATCCTTCATTAAATCCATATCTCAACATACTCATCATGTGATTATACATTACCCACAAGGAAAAAAATGCATCATTAACTCTCCTTCTTAATTATTTGAATAATTTCCCAATGATATATATTTGTCTCAATAGGGTGGTATTTTTGGGGAATTTGGGAATGTTGTTAGTGAGTAGATTTCAGGGTTCTCCCTAGGGTTCACCTAGAGAAATCATTCACATGTTAGATAAATTTTTATTAACTAAGATTTATTTTTCTTACTATAATCTCACATGTATAGACTTTACTACTTGCACACACCCATGGGGTGTTCCATGTATGTTTAGAATAATTAGTCTTTTTTCGATGAATGTACATATAACTTCACACATTGTTTATAACATACTTTAGTCTATTTTATACCATTTTCACCATTATATAAAATAATATTACATTTAGGATGTTTTCTATGTAAATATCTAAAAGGGATCATTAATCATTAATCATTATTTAAAAGGGTAAAAAATTATTCCATAGAACTATTCTTATTTTTAAAGTATTTAAACTAGCCATTATTGATTTGGTGAGGCACTTAAGTTATTGTGGTGAACAAACTCAATATATTTTGTTATATTGGTACATGATGAATAATAAATTATATCAGACCCTACATCGTGAAATATCAAGTATGGGAATTAAATTTTGATAGAAGCCAGGTACACCGGGAATGAGGAGGTAACCCTTAAATATTTTTATCTGTTATAATTTTTGAATAATATTGAGTAACCAACAGAAGTATGAGATCATTTATATTATTTATATTTCATATATTTTAATGTACCTTATACTCATGTATCAAAATATATATAATTATGTATATGACATCCCACCATTTTATTACATAACTTTTCATTTACATGGTACAAACAAAGGACATTTAATGCTTAGTTTCTTTGAAATATGATACCTAATACTATAAAAAATAATAAATTATTATAATAAACATTAAAGTCTTAATCGCAGTTTCATCATATGTATAGTTACTACATATTTTAATCTTGAGACATATATCAAAGAAAAGGGTGAGCATAAGGCTGATTGTGTCTAAGTAAGGGAAACTGTTTACAAGTGATCTTGAGGAAATTAAATAAGTATAATAATAATATAATTATGTACCTAAAAGATAAATAGAGGAATATAATAAATAAAATAACATGAATAAGAACATATAATTTTTTTGAGACATTTATTTTGGTCATTCATAAGAATATCACCATGGTTTATCACCGAGGTGTCATAAAAATACCACGGTTATTCACGAAGGTATATTAAAACATTTTAACCCTAGATATTAAATTATTTTCAAAATACATTTGAGAAATATCAGGTTATAACACTAATATTTAATAATAAATGTGTTCCACATATATCATAATAAAAATATCATAAATAACCTATGGAGAATAAAATAAATGGATATTATATCAAAATCATCATGTTTTAAAAAGTGCTAAAAACATGATCAATATTCCATTTATAACCCATAAAAAGGGAGTGAGGGTTTTATGAATGTGAATTAAGAAAATAAATATATTTTATATATTTTTTAATTAAATAGTAAAATAATGATTTTTGGGTATTCACATAAATAAAATAAAATAATTTCTTGAGAAAAATAGAGAAATTTTGAGAAGAAAATTCGACAGCAAAACATGTATGAAACAAGGCTTTAGAAAACATTAAAAACAGAAAGGATAATGGTATAACATTAATAAAATAATCCTAAAAAATAAATCTTAAAAAATAAAATTAATATAATAAATTATAATTAATAACATGGCCTGTAAATTTTAATGACATGACACATGAAACAATAACTTTCAAGGAAAAGAGAATTTGAGATTTCCCTTATCATGATGAGTAACTCCAAAAAATAATTGATTCGGACCTTGTGGGGTTGATGAAATATTTTGAGGACTCCTTTGGAAGTAAAACTACCATATAGATGTTTTGGATAAACTGGGAATGAATTATAATGGTGAAATGGGTGGGTATTATACTATAAGTGGTGAATTTCTTATTGATTTCCTTGGACACATCGTTAGTTGTATTTGAAAACCCAAGGGATTTCCCATGGTATTTTCCCATGATATTGGCCACATGGGAAACCTAATTGGTTATTTTAATAAAAAATAATCTACAGAAATTTTATATTACTTATTACATCATTATGATTTCATTGAACATACCGAATACTCACAAGTGTGTTTTTACTATTCACTGAAAAACAAAAATATTTTTAAAAATTATCATATTTTCACCCTAACATAAATTTGATGTAAGTAATTCAAAACAATTTTGTTTAGTCTATCATAAAAATTCTATATTATTAGAAATTTAAATTTTAAACATAAAAATTCTTATTTATTAAACATAATAGTGGGTAGAAATGAATAGTAAAATGGATAGTAAAATTTATAACACTTGAAAAAAAATATCATTTAAATTTAAATAAGTGTGATTTAATCATACTATTTTATTAAAATAGTAATTTTTAATAATAAATTAGTTTATTATAAAAATTATAACTTTTCTAAAAAGTTCAATTTCTGACTGAAAAATAAATTTATCATATTCGTCATATTTCGTTAAAAACTACCCTCAAATTCGAAGTGATGGAAAGAAATTTTATTTATAAAAAGTGATTATACCTTTAGTAACTAATTCCTTGACAGATAACCCCATATAAAACCTAAAGATAACCTATTGATAATGTTTATGATGGTGATTCATTCATGGGGTGGATCGGCTAATATCACTCGAGTTGTAATTTACACTAACTTGAACTTCTCTCATAGGAGATTTCATTCAAGTTTGACATGTTGAATATAATATTGGTCTTGGTAAAGATTGAATCCCAATAATGCTACCTCCTTCTATATCGTCAAAAAATGAGCTTCATATGGAATGAATCTTCTGGATGATACCATCAACTCTACTTTCTTTATTAATTATCAATTAACATTTCTATTTATAACACTAATTATAATGTTAAAATAATTATTAAGAGTATAGATTCAAACGATCATATTGAATAATGTTCACAATTGATAATTGGTCATATAATGGTTGGAACCCAATGATCACATTTCAAACTATATTGACATCATTATTAAAGATATATATTTATGTTGAGTACAAATTAATATAACACAAATTTTTGAAAAAAATAAATATTATTCAAAAAGTTCTGGTCAAAACATTCTTTTCCCCTTAAGAAATTTCATATCTGAAATTTCATCTCTAAACCTCAGTTGAGAAATGGTGTGGGCACTTATGGATCATTTTTTTCCCCCAATTCCCATGTGGCTTCTTCCAGTTTTTTGTTCCTATACAACACTATAATGAGGTGGGTAATATTGTAGTGTAAAACAATGTCCATATGGTCTGAGATCTCCATTGATTTATTCTCATAAGAGAGCTCATGTTAGAGTTATACCACCTCCAGATTTAGTAAATTTCAAGTGTCTGGTATGTACTTCCAAAAGTTAGATATGTGGAATACATCATATACATGAGCTAGATTTGGGGGAATTTAAAGATGATAGGACCCTACTCCTATGAGATCAAGGATTTCATAGCGGCCAATTTACCTAGGGATGAGATTCCCTTTCTTCCCAAACTCTATGACTCTCTTCCAAGTTGAAATTCTAAGGAAGACTTTTTCAACAACCTCAAACTCCATGTCCCTTATGTGGTTGTCAGCATAGCTCGTCTGCCCAAATTGAGCAGCCTTTATGTGTTGTTGGATTAAAGGAACATTTTTTCATCTCTTCCACAAGATTAGGTCCAAGAAGCTTTATTTTATCTGATTTGTCCTAAAAAGAACGAGTTCTACATCTCTTCCCATATAGAGCTTCATAGGGTTTAATTTGAATACTCGAATGGAAGTTTTTATTGTTTGAGAACTCAATTATTAGAAGATATCGATCTCATAAACCTTTAAATTCAATTTATAATGTTTTTAGAATTTCCATAAAATTTTGAATAGTCCTTTTATATTGGACAACATATTGGAGTTCATAGGCCATTCTGAAATTCATCTCCATAGTCAAAGCATGTTGAAGATGTATCTAGACTTTTGATGTGATCCCTGGATAATGATTAGACAATATAGGTAGTATCACTTCATATGGCTTTACTACTTTCTTCAAACATAACATGGAAAGTTTCTTGAGATATAAATATTCCTGAATAGATATAAAATTGTAATTCTTGGTGATATGTTCCACTATCACCCATATCACATTGCTTCCTCGGTATGTTCTCGGGATACCATTGAGAAAATCCATAGTGATATTGTCAAATTCAGTGTTGGTATGTGTAGTGGTTGTAGTACCCCTTTAGGAATTTGTCTCTCTGCCTTAACATGTTGACACACCATTCACTTTGTAGTGTATTCAGCAATCTACCTTTTCATATTACCCCATCAATAATGAGCACAATGGTCCCTATACATTTTAGTTCTCCTAGCATGTATAGAGAAAGTCTATATAAGGCCCCATCCTTAAACCTTACTTAATCTTGAGTTATTACAAGATTACACATTGAGGATCTTTTCAGGTTTAGAGTTTTAGAGAATTAGATCATGAAACTTGCATTACATTCCACATTTAAACAGATTGGTTACATAAAAGACAGTATTCATTCTTCCCATCAACGGAAACATATTTAAAATGAAACATGGATTCTTTATTGACACATCCTAGACACTATCATCACATCATGTACCTTTCCCTTGACCTGTGAAAAACATTTCAAAAACTTGGGATGAGCATAAAATGCTCAGTAAGGGTTATAAAAATATGGAAAGGAAACATGAGTTCATATATACATAAGAATGAAGTCATACTTTACCCATAAAACATAGGCATATCAAATCATGAATAAATCATAGAAAACATAATACATAAAGGTAACTTGAGGCATTAATAACATTCTTACATAGGGAGTAACCCTCTTGGTTACGTTTGGAATACCCATCACAGTATATTCCCAAAATCTCTTCGGAGAAACCTTAACGTTTCACTCCTTCGCGTTACCCAATGCATTGGAAAGCTATATCGGGCTCACCCACCCTTAGTTTATCACGGAACCACCCGTTTTCATAACAATGCCCAAGAACCATAACATAAATGTATCACATAAAACATGCATAAAGGAAACATAACATTTCCACATCACAATATAACATTGAAATAATGAATCTATTCAAAAAGAAACCATTTCCAAAACCATTTAAAACATTTAATAAAGAGATTTTTGAATCAAAGTGTCCCATACCACCTTGAAGCTTAAAATTTTAAACCATTAATATCCATATAAATAAATCCTTAAAACCATTTTGAAAACAAGGATATTAATAAGAACAAATAATTAAAACATTTAAAATGACATTTTGGTTAAAGGGGTTTTACCAAAATTAGAGACACTTGAATACAATAATCGAGGAATAAAATTTAATCAGAACTTTATAATATCATGAGAATAAAAGGATTCATGATATAATACTCCAAAGGACAGTATATACACCATATAAGAGTGAAATGGTGCATAACAACAATGAACCCTCAATAGAAATGTCAAATGTGATGAAATCCCTTATAAAGAAGGTATCCTTAAATTAAGGACAAATCAATCTCAAAATATGTGTGACAAATATAAATACACCCAATATAAGTGGATATTAAGTGTAAAAAAAATTAAAGGTCATTCACACATATTCAATGGATGACATATTCAATGACTACATGTTGAACCCAAAGAAATCGAAATTGGGTTAAAAAGTTCCCTTGACAGCCTAACGGCATCACATCAAAATGAGTTGATGAGAGATAAAAAGTGTATCTCATCACTTGGACATAAAATTTACATCAATAAGGATATATGAGAACATATCCCAACACAACAATATGTAAATTAAAAGACCCAACAAAAGAAGTCTTTTAAAAAAGAGGAGGGTGAAAGGTTCCCTTACCGACTTGGGTATCTCTCAAAACATACACCCCATGAAAGAAGGACAATAGATCATTGATGTAAATACTCATAAACGAAATTATATTACACAAAGAGTAGAATAATTTGCAGTACATACACCACTCAATGTAATTTGTGGCAAATGTAGCATAAATCTCACGGGAATAAAAGTGAGATGAAAAATCCCTTACGAAAACTCGGCAGCCTAACGGCGCCACATAAAACTTCTGAATATGGATTGATGAGATCAAATAGGGTATCTAATCACATTAAAATAAAATGTACAGAAAGAAGAATATAAAAGAACATCCCCCATCATTACAAAGAGGACCTTAAAAGAAGTGACATAAAGGAGAGTACTTAAAAAGAAAGAGAGAGGTTAGATCTCTTACGAAAGTTCGGCAGCCTAACGGCGCCACTCAAAACTTCCAAAATGGATTGATGAGAGAGAATAGGGTCTCTCATCACATGAAAATAAAAATTAAATTAAGTTTAATATAAAAGATCATCCCAATAACAAGAAAGATGAGCTTTAAAAGGAATGACATAAAAGTGTGTACTTAAAAAGAAAGAGAGGAGTAGGATCCCTTACCTCGGGTCCGAATTGACTCGATCGTTCTTTAATCTCCTGAATAATAAACTTGAGTTAATTTATACTTGATTAAGAACCTTTTTCAAGATTATTATTCCTTTTATATCACTTATTTCCTTGTTATAAACACTATGTAATCATTAAGTTAATAATGATTGTTTTGTCGATATTTGGTTCTTAAGTCGAAAGTGGACTTCTTACAATTACATGTTGTTCGTGTGGCCAAATGTTTATTATATCCATAATTTTATTAATGATTTAGATATAATATATGTCATATATATCCAGAACATGCATCCATTTATAGCATTACATAATCATTTAGAGGTAAGAAATGAAATGCACCGTTCATGGAGACGGTAAGCCGTACGTACGCATGAACGCTACTTTCATTTCTATTTCATATTTTATAGAATGGAATAATAATGATATAAAGGTATATTATAATTCCAGTATAATATAATATATAATATCATTAAATCCATCCTTTATACGTCTCACGTATGGCATTAACGAATCGCATCACTTTGAGGGGGCGGTAGTCCGCGCTTCCTAAAATGAAGATATTGCGTATACCCATAATGGATGCCATAAAGTTAAGACACAAATGAAAAATACAGAAGCATAAGTAAAACATAAACATACCTTATATCATATATAAAAATAGTGACATCATAATGGCCACCTTTGAAGGTGTTAAATGAGTATTGAACAATCATCGTTTCGGGAGGCAGAATTTCGCCATCCACGGAAACCGTATGTTCTTTAACCATTTGATGTATTTGTGTGAGAGTGTAGCTCGAATAAATCTTATAACAACATACTAGTATATTTAAGATACTGGTGTTGTTACAAAAGAAGTAAATAAAAAGATTTTAGGGGGTTGGAGAAGCAATATAAAACAAATGAACATAAGAGAAAGAATTACCTTTAAAAGTGTAACTCCTTTTGATTTGAGCCTAAAGGCTTCCTTTTAAAGGATTATGCCTAAAGGGAATCCTCTAGGATGGGGAGAGGGATGTGGAGAGAGTAAATGGGCAGGGTTTGGCCGAGCCAAAGGCTTGAGTAGTGTGTTAAATGAGGTAGAGGTGGGGGCCTTTTATAAGAGGAGAGGAGGGGCACTTTTGGAAAGTAAAGAAATATTACTTTATTTGAAAATGTGTTTCGGTTTCAAAAGGTCACACATTGATATAATTCGTGTATAAGGTGATAAGGCTTCGAAATCCACTCATAAAATAAGTTTTGGACCTGTGTAGTTCATAGATTTTACATTATCTTTCCATTTTATTTTAATCGTTAAATAATGATGTCATCACTGCATCATTATGATGTCATAAATAATTTAATTTATTTTATGTCTAAAAATTATAAAAAAATTACTATGATGTAGGAAATCGTTTTATCTTTCCAATGACTATTTATAATCAAATTTATGACTTGTATAACCCCACTTAAAAATTGTTTTAGTAAAACATATCATGTTTGTGTCATTTTTAATTTTAACATTAAATAAAAATATATTATTGTCATTTTCCAACTAAAGTGGCTCCATGGGGTCCCCAAGTTGGAACATGGCTTTTCTTGGTCGGCCATGACTCACCCAATAGGTGTAGGACAAGTGTCATGGTGTTTTCACATTCTTATAATATCATTTTTACCTTAAACTACACTAATTACCACTAATCGCGATTAAAAACTTAATAAGTTACTATTCACCAAAAAAATTATTTTTATCCCATTGAACCACATTTTACTTCTTAATTACAACCATGTATGTCGGATTTTTGAAATTCAAAACACAAAAGTAGTAAAATTTCATTTAAACGAAAAATCAGCTTTTATAAGTACCACTTAGTGGTTTCACTATTCATCAAAAATTGAAGTTTTTCAGAAAATTACCAAAAATTCACCCTAAGAAATATTTGATATTACGAACTCAAAAATTAAGTCCATTGTAAAAAATTCACAACATATAAGTTGCATTAATTAATTTAATAATTAATTCCCGCTGTCATGACAAATAGCGTGTTTTTATGAAACAATAAGTATCAAAAGATTGGCACTAGTTTAAGTCCGATTTCAAAGTGAAATTAATTCCAACGACCACTATTGGATTTAATGGTAAAAATATTTTCTAATTTTACTTTAAAACCAATTCAAAATATTATCTAATCATATAAATAAATTAGCTTAAAAAGAGGTTTTGAATTAAAACACAACATTTTACACTATTCATTAAAAAAATGAACTTTATTGGAAAGATACCAAAAAATTACACAAAGTAAAATTTGATGTCCCGATTCTTAATAAGAGTTTTATTTGGTCCAAAATAATTTATAAGAGTGATCAAAACTATATTTAATGACGGTTCGCCATCAAAAGGCGACAAGTGAACCTTTAGTGAAAACTATGGCATATACGCCTAAAATTGAATTCTTTCCGTATTTTAAGCATTTATCTTTTATTGTATAAATGTAAAAACATTTAAAAACATATATAATCATATTTTAGTTATTTCTATCCATTCCCGCCATTACAACGGCTACATGTTAACTACCATTTAAAATAATATTATTTTATTATTAGAGTGCAACGTAAGATTCCCAAGAAACTCGTTGTTGCGTGTTGGGTACGCCATCGAGCATAGAGTCCCCTTTAAAGTCATATTAATACTTTATTCACAAATATGGATAAATATGAAAATGTCATATTCTTTGTTTACCTGGGGTGTTACATCCTTCCCCCCTTTTGGGAATTGCGTCCTCGCAATTTTAAAAAATTGATCTTGGAAACATCCTTGAAAGTCCCACATCGGAACAAGAGTCGGTAAAACAATCACTTTAAAATAAAGAAAGATAAGTACAGAGGTCACCCGAGTTAACCCAAACTAGGATTCTAAGTATGAAAATATGGACATGGAGTAGAAAACATAGGGTCATGTTCCGATGGAGAGTGATAGAAAACATGTTTAGGAGAAAGTTAACAATAAGAAAATCACAAACTTGTGATGGGTTAAATGGTGTTGGGTTCCCCAGTAGGAAAAGTTAATAGACAACATTTTTGTTTTAAGTTACTTTTATTGAGGAATTTTATTCATAAGGAAACATAATCACTTATCATGTTGACTTTCAACTTTTACTAGATTCCTTAATCAAACTCATATTTTTTCCAAAAGACAAGTATTTAGGGAGACTTGTTCGCATTAAGAGTACTATAATCAACTTCTAGAGAATCACCTAATCCACAAAAGATAACTATATACTTCCCATGTCTTTAGACTTTAACCAAAACCAAACAGGCTAGTACAAGATCAGATAATCCAGAAAAGGATAACCCTTTATAAAAAGAAAATCTATTCTTAATCTCCAAAATTTGTCAAACAAAACCCAAAGTTCAACAAGGATAATCCGATAAACAATTTGTCCATAAAATTCTTCAAAGTAAACCAATATAAGATTTAAACCCAAATATTTTAAGGATTTAGTCACATAGTCTTCCAAGTTAAATCGTAACATTTATCTCCAAACAACATCAGTTGCTCCTAAAGTCTCGTATTGAAAAGTAATTAACCTAATCACATATCCTCTATGATAGGTTAATAATTTTCATAAATAACCCAAAATAAACTTACTCTTAATTCATAAAATCATATAACTAAAAAGAATCAGTCAAACTAACCAGGGACTTCACGTAGTCCAGTGGTAGGCGATAAATACCAGTCGCACTTTGGTTGTGGGTTCGATTCCCGCAGCTTTGTCCGACGCGACATGTTGTCACACGGTCTGCGTGTTTTCCTTTTTCCAAAACTATATAATTCTTAAAACATTCCCCAAAATGAGATAAAATCTTCAAGAATAATCATAACATATTTTAACCTCAAGTTTATCTCATGCCCTTCATTTTCCATCATATCATAGTGTAACCCATAATTACCTAAAAAGTAAGGATCATATAAACCCTAATGGTTACCTTAATAATTATTACCTGAATTTCCACATCAAGTTGTCCATCTCGTACATGATGCATTAGAGAACTCACGAAGGTTGAAGTGGTTGATCATGAATCCTTGATAGTTGGTTTAGAACAGCCATGAGATTCCTCATTGAATACCCCATTTCATCGAGTCTTTTAATCAGAGAACCACCACAGTTTCCTTCAAACCAATTGTCACTTTGGTGCCTGCTAGATCCGTCCATTCACTAAAAACAGAAATGTTAGTGTGAGTATATCAACAAAATCATCATGTACTAATGAAGAAGTTAAACACTAAGATACACTTACTCATTCACTTTATCTAAAACTAGGACTCTTTCTGAAATCCTAACCATTATGGTAATGTCACTTATACTTAAAGAATAACCTAACCTCTAAAGTTATCTAAACCGAACTTTGATACCAACTATAAGGCCCCAGCCTTAAACCTTACTTAATCTTGAGTTATTACAAGATTACACATTGAGGATCTTTTCAGGTTTAGAGTTTTAGAGAATTAGATCATGAAACTTGCATTACATTCCACATTTAAACAAATTGGTTACATAAAAGACAGTATTCATTCTTCCCATCAACGGAAACATATTTAAAATGAAACATGGATTCTTTCTTGACACATCCTCGACACTATCATCACATCATGTACCTTTCCCTTGACCTGTGAAAAACATTTCAAAAACTTGGGATGAGTATAAAAAGCTCAGTAAGGGTTATAAAAATATGGAAAGGAAACATGAGTTCATATATACATAAGAATGAAGTCATACTTTACCCATAAAACATAGGCATATCAAATCATGAATAAATCATAGAAAACATAAGACATAAAGGTAACTTGAGGCATTAATAACATTCTTACATAGGGAGTAACCCTCTTGGTTACGTTTGGAATACCCATCACAGTATATTCCCAAAATCTCTTCGGAGAAACCTTAACGTTTCACTCCTTCGCGTTACCCAATGCATTGGAGAGCTATATCGGGCTCACCTGCCCTTAGTTTATCACGGAACCACCCGTTTTCATAACAATTCCCAAGAACCATAACATAAATGTATCACATAAAACATGCATAAAGGAAACATAACATTTCCACATCACAATATAACATTGAAATAATGAATCTATTCAAAAAGAAACCATTTCCAAAACCATTTAAAACATTTAATAAAGAGATTTTTGAATCAAAGTGTCCCACACCACCTTGAAGCTTAAAATTTTAAACCATTAATATCCATATAAATAAATCCTTAAAACCATTTTGAAAACAAGGATATTAATAAGAACAAATAATTAAAACATTTAAAATGACATTTTGGTTAAAGGGGTTTTACCAAAATTAGAGACACTTGAATACAATAATCGAGGAATAAAATTTAATCAGAACTTTATAATATCATGAGAATAAAAGGATTCATGATATAATACTCCAAAGGACAGTATATACACCATATAAGAGTGAAATGGTGCATAACAACAATGAACCCTCAATAGAAATGTCAAATGTGATGAAATCCCTTATAAAGAAGGTATCCTTAAATTAAGGACAAATCAATCTCAAAATATGTGTGACAAATATAAATACACCCAATATAAGTGGATATTAAGTGTAAAAAAATTAAAGGTCATTCACACATATTCAATGGATGACATATTCAATGACTACATGTTGAACCCAAAGAAATCGAAATTGGGTTAAAAAGTTCCCTTGACAGCCTAACGGCATCACATCAAAATGAGTTGATGAGAGATAAAAAGTGTATCTCATCACTTGGACATAAAATTTACATCAATAAGGATATATGAGAACATATCCCAACACAACAATATGTAAATTAAAAGACCCAACAAAAGAAGTCTTTTAAAAAAGAGGAGGGTGAAAGGTTCCCTTACCGACTTGGGTATCTCTCAAAACATACACCCCATGAAAGAAGGACAATAGATCATTGATGTAAATACTCATAAACGAAATTATATTACACAAAGAGTAGAATAATGTGCAGTACATACACCACTCAATATAATTTGTGGCAAATGTAGCATAAATCTCACGGGAATAAAAGTGAGATGAAAAATCCCTTACGAAAACTCGGCAGCCTAACGGCGCCACATAAAACTTCCGAATATGGATTGATGAGATCAAATAGGGTATCTAATCACATTAAAATAAAATGTACAGAAAGAAGAATATAAAAGAACATCCCCCATCATTACAAAGAGGACCTTAAAAGAAGTGACATAAAGGAGAGTACTTAAAAAGAAAGAGAGAGGTTAGATCTCTTACGAAAGTTCGGCAGCCTAACGGCGCCACTCAAAACTTCCAAAATGGATTGATGAGAGAGAATAGGGTCTCTCATCACATGAAAATAAAAATTAAATTAAGTTTAATATAAAAGATCATCCCAATAACAAGAAAGATGAGCTTTAAAAGGAATGACATAAAAGTGTGTACTTAAAAAGAAAGAGAGGAGTAGGATCCCTTACCTCGGGTCCGAATTGACTCGATCGTTCTTTAATCTCCTGAATAATAAACTTGAGTTAATTTATACTTGATTAAGAACCTTTTTCAAGCTTATTATTCCTTTTATATCACTTATTTCCTTGTTATAAACACTATGTAATCATTAAGTTAATAATGATTGTTTTGTCGATATTTGGTTCTTAAGTCGAAAGTGGACTTCTTACAATTACATGTTGTTCGTGTGGCCAAATGTTTATTATATCCAGAATTTTATTAATGATTTAGATATAATATATGTCATATATATCCAGAACATGCATCCATTTATAGCATTACATAATCATTTAGAGGTAAGAAATGAAATGCACCGTTCATGGAGACGGTAAGCCGTACGTACGCATGAACGCTACTTTCATTTCTATTTCATATTTTATAGAATGGAATAATAATGATATAAAGGTATATTATAATTCCAGTATAATATAATATATAATATCATTAAATCCATCCTTTATACGTCTCACGTATGGCATTAACGAATCGCATCACTTTGAGGGGGCGGTAGTCCGCGCTTCCTAAAATGAAGATATTGCGTATACCCATAATGGATGCCATAAAGTTAAGACACAAATGAAAAATACAGAAGAATAAGTAAAACATAAACATACCTTATATCATATATAAAAATAGTGACATCATAATGGCCACCTTTGAAGGTGTTAAATGAGTATTGAACAATCATCGTTTCGGGAGGCAGAATTTCGCCATCCACGGAAACCGTATGTTCTTTAACCATTTGATGTATTTGTGTGAGAGTGTAGCTCGAATAAATCTTATAACAACATCCTAGTATATTTAAGATACTGGTGTTGTTACAAAAGAAGTAAATAAAAAGATTTTAGGGGGTTGGAGAAGCAATATAAAACAAATGAACATAAGAGAAAGAATTACCTTTAAAAGTGTAACTCCTTTTGATTTGAGCCTAAAGGCTTCCTTTTAAAGGATTATGCCTAAAGGGAATCCTCTAGGATGGGGATAGGGATGTGGAGAGAGTAAAGGGGCAGGTTTTGGCCGAGCCAAAGGCTTGAGTAGTGTGTTAAATGAGGTAGAGGTGGGGGCCTTTTATAAGAGGAGATGAGGGGCACTTTTGGAAAGTAAAGAAATATTACTTTATTTGAAAATGTGTTTCGGTTTCAAAAGGTCACACATTGATATAATTAGTGTATAAGGTGATAAGGCTTCGAAATCCACTCATAAAATAAGTTTTGGACCTGTGTAGTTCATAGATTTTACATTATCTTTCCATTTTATTTTAATCGTTAAATAATGATGTCATCACTGCATCATTATGATGTCATAAATAATTTAATTTATTTTATGTCTAAAAATTATAAAAAAATTACTATGATGTAGGAAATCTTTTTATCTTTCCAATTACTATTTATAATCAAATTTATGACTTGTATAACCCCACTTAAAAATTGTTTTAGTAAAACATATCATGTTTGTGTCATTTTTAATTTTAACATTAAATAAAAATATATTATTGTCATTTTCCAACTAAAGTGGCTCCATGGGGTCCCCAAGTTGGAACATGGATTTTCTTGGTCGGCCATGACTCACCCAATAGGTGTAGGACAAGTGTCATGGTGTTTTCACATTCTTATAATATCATTTTTACCTTAAACTACACTAATTACCACTAATCGCGATTAAAAACTTAATAAGTTACTATTCACCAAAAAAATTATTTTTATCCCATTGAACCACATTTTACTTCTTAATGACAACCATGTATGTCGGATTTTTGAAATTCAAAACACAAAAGTAGTAAAATTTCATTTAAACGAAAAATCAGCTTTTATAAGTACCACTTAGTGGTTTCACTATTCATCAAAAATTGAAGTTTTTCAGAAAATTACCAAAAATTCACCCTAAGAAATATTTGATATTACGAACTCAAAAATTAAGTCCATTGTAAAAAATTCACAACATATAAGTTGCATTAATTAATTTAATAATTAATTCCCGCTGTCATGACAAATAGCGTGTTTTTATGAAACAATAAGTATCAAAAGATTGGCACTAGTTTAAGTCCGATTTCAAAGTGAAATTAATTCCAACGACCACTATTGGATTTAATGGTAAAAATATTTTCTAATTTTACTTTAAAACCAATTCAAAATATTATCTAATCATATAAATAAATTAGCTTAAAAAGAGGTTTTGAATTAAAACACAACATTTTACACTATTCATTAAAAAAAATGAACTTTATTGGAAAGATACCAAAAAATTACACAAAGTAAAATTTGATGTCCCGATTCTTAATAAGAGTTTTATTTGGTCCAAAATAATTTATAAGAGTGATCAAAACTATATTTAATGACGGTTCGCCATCAAAAGGCGACAAGTGAACCTTTAGTGAAAACTATGGCATATACGCCTAAACTTGAATTCTTTCCGTATTTTAAGCATTTATCTTTTATTGTATAAATGTAAAAACATTTAAAAACATATATAATCATATTTTAGTTATTTCTATCCATTCCCGCCATTACAACGGCTACATGTTAACTACCATTTAAAATAATATTATTTTATTATTAGAGTGCAACGTAAGATTCCCAAGAAACTCGTTGTTGCGTGTTGGGTACGCCATCGAGCATAGAGTCCCCTTTAAAGTCATATTAATACTTTATTCACAAATATGGATAAATATGAAAATGTCATATTCTTTGTTTACCTGGGGTGTTACATCCTTCCCCCCTTTTGGGAATTGCGTCCTCGCAATTTTAAAAAATTGATCTTGGAAACATCCTTGAAAGTCCCACATCGGAACAAGAGTCGGTAAAACAATCACTTTAAAATAAAGAAAGATAAGTACAGAGGTCACCCGAGTTAACCCAAACTAGGATTCTAAGTATGAAAATATGGACATGGAGTAGAAAACATAGGGTCATGTTCCGATGGAGAGTGATAGAAAACATGTTTAGGAGAAAGTTAACAATAAGAAAATCACAAACTTGTGATGGGTTAAATGGTGTTGGGTTCCCCAGTAGGAAAAGTTAATAGACAACATTTTTGTTTTAAGTTACTTTTATTGAGGAATTTTATTCATAAGGAAACATAATCACTTATCATGTTGACTTTCAACTTTTACTAGATTCCTTAATCAAACTCATATTTTTTCCAAAAGACAAGTATTTAGGGAGACTTGTTCGCATTAAGAGTACTATAATCAACTTCTAGAGAATCACCTAATCCACAAAAGATAACTATATACTTCCCATGTCTTTAGACTTTAACCAAAACCAAACAGGCTAGTACAAGATCAGATAATCCAGAAAAGGATAACCCTTTATAAAAAGAAAATCTATTCTTAATCTCCAAAATTTGTCAAACAAAACCCAAAGTTCAACAAGGATCATCCGATAAACAATTTGTCCATAAAATTCTTCAAAGTAAACCAATATAAGATTTAAACCCAAATATTTTAAGGATTTAGTCACATAGTCTTCCAAGTTAAATCGTAACATTTATCTCCAAACAACATCAGTTGCTCCTAAAGTCTCGTATTGAAAAGTAATTAACCTAATCACATATCCTCTATGATAGGTTAATAATTTTCATAAATAACCCAAAATCAACTTACTCTTAATTCATAAAATCATATAACTAAAAAGAATCAATCAAACTAACCAGGGACTTCACGTAGTCCAGTGGTAGGCGATAAATACCAGTCGCACTTTGGTTGTGGGTTCGATTCCCGCAGCTTTGTCCGACGCGACATGTTGTCACACGGTCTGCGTGTTTTCCTTTTTCCAAAACTATATAATTCTTAAAACATTCCCCAAAATGAGATAAAATCTTCAAGAATAATCATAACATATTTTAACCTCAAGTTTATCTCATGCCCTTCATTTTCCATCATATCATAGTGTAACCCATAATTACCTAAAAAGTAAGGATCATATAAACCCTAATGGTTACCTTAATAATTATTACCTGAATTTCCACATCAAGTTGTCCATCTCGTACATGATGCATTAGAGAAATCACGAAGGTTGAAGTGGTTGATCATGAATCCTTGATAGTTGGTTTAGAACAGCCATGAGATTCCTCATTGAATACCCCATTTCATCGAGTCTTTTAATCAGAGAACCACCACAGTTTCCTTCAAACCAATTGTCACTTTGGTGCCTGCTAGATCCATCCATTCACTAAAAACAGAAATGTTAGTGTGAGTATATCAACAAAATCATCATGTACTAATGAAGAAGTTAAACAATAAGATACACTTACTCATTCACTTTATCTAAAACTAGGACTCTTTCTGAAATCCTAACCATTATGGTAATGTCACTTATACTTAAAGAATAACCTAACCTCTAAAGTTATCTAAACCGACCTTTGATACCAACTATAAGGCCCCAGCCTTAAACCTTACTTAATCTTGAGTTATTACAAGATTACACATTGAGGATCTTTTCAGGTTTAGAGTTTTAGAGAATTAGATCATGAAACTTGCATTACATTCCACATTTAAACAAATTGGTTACATAAAAGACAGTATTCATTCTTCCCATCAACGGAAACATATTTAAAATTAAACATGGATTCTTTCTTGACACATCCTCGACACTATCATCACATCATGTACCTTTCCCTTGACCTGTGAAAAACATTTCAAAAACTTGGGATGAGCATAAAAAGCTCAGTAAGGGTTATAAAAATATGGAAAGGAAACATGAGTTCATATATACATAAGAATGAAGTCATACTTTACCCATAAAACATAGGCATATCAAATCATGAATAAATCATAGAAAACATAAGACATAAAGGTAACTTGAGGCATTAATAACATTCTTACATAGGGAGTAACCCTCTTGGTTACGTTTGGAATACCCATCACAGTATATTCCCAAAATCTCTTCGGAGAAACCTTAACGTTTCACTCCTTCGCGTTACCCAATGCATTGGAGAGCTATATCGGGCTCACCTGCCCTTAGTTTATCACGGAACCACCCGTTTTCATAAAAATTCCCAAGAACCATAACATAAATGTATCACATAAAACATGCATAAAGGAAACATAACATTTCCACATCACAATATAACATTGAAATAATGAATCTATTCAAAAAGAAACCATTTCCAAAACCATTTAAAACATTTAATAAAGAGATTTTTGAATCAAAGTGTCCCATACCACCTTGAAGCTTAAAATTTTAAACCATTAATATCCATATAAATAAATCCTTAAAACCATTTTGAAAACAAGGATATTAATAAGAACAAATAATTAAAACATTTAAAATGACATTTTGGTTAAAGGGGTTTTACCAAAATTAGAGACACTTGAATACAATAATCGAGGAATAAAATTTAATCAGAACTTTATAATATCATGAGAATAAAAGGATTCATGATATAATACTCCAAAGGACAGTATATACACCATATAAGAGTGAAATGGTGCATAACAATAATGAACCCTCAATAGAAATGTCAAATGTGATGAAATCCCTTATAAAGAAGGTATCCTTAAATTAAGGACAAATCAATCTCAAAATATGTGTGACAAATATAAATACACCCAATATAAGTTGATATTAAGTGTAAAAAAATAAAAGGTCATTCACACATATTCAATGGATGACATATTCAATGACTACATGTTGAACCCAAAGAAATCGAAATTGGGTTAAAAAGTTCCCTTGACAGCCTAACGGCATCACATCAAAATGAGTTGATGAGAGATAAAAAGTGTATCTCATCACTTGGACATAAAATTTACATCAATAAGGATATATGAGAACATATCCCAACACAACAATATGTAAATTAAAAGACCCAACAAAATAAGTCTTTTAAAAAAGAGGAGGGTGAAAGGTTCCCTTATCGACTTGGGTATCTCTCAAAATATACACCCCATGAAAGAAGGACAATAGATCATTGATGTAAATACTCATAAATGAAAGTATATTACACAAAGAGTAGAATAATGTGCATTACATACACCACTCAATGTAATTTGTGGCAAATGTAGCATAAATCTCACGGTAATAAAAGTGAGATGAAAAATCCCTTACGAAAACTCGGCAGCCTAACGGCGCCACATAAAACTTCCGAATATGGATTGATGAGATCAAATAGGGTATCTAATCACATTAAAATAAAATGTACAGCAAGATTAATATAAAATAACATCCCCCATCATTACAAATATGAGCTTAAAAGAAGTGGCATAAAGGAGAGTACTTAAAAAGAAAGAGAGAGGTTAGATCTCTTACGAAAGTTCGGCAGCCTAACGGTGCCACTCAAAACTTCCAAAATGGATTGATGAGAGAGAATAGGGTCTCTCATCACATGAAAATAAAAATTACAGTAAGTGTAATATAAAATATCATCCCAATAACAAGAAAGATGAGCTTTAAAAGGAATGACATAAAAGTGTGTACTTAAAAAGAAAGAGAGGAGTAGGATCCCTTACCTCGGGTCCGACTTGACTCGATCGTTCTTTAATCTCCTGAATAATAAACTTGAGTTAATTTCTACTTGATTAAGA
Source organism: Viscum album (assembly GCA_963277665.1). Classification (NCBI taxonomy): domain Eukaryota; kingdom Viridiplantae; phylum Streptophyta; class Magnoliopsida; order Santalales; family Viscaceae; genus Viscum; species Viscum album. The sequence goes on from OY728162.1 coordinate 287,968,484, forward strand.
ACCTTTTTCAAGCTTATTATTCCTTTTATATCACTTATTTCCTTGTTATAAACACTATGTAATCATTAAGTTAATAATGATTGTTTTGTCGATATTTGGTTCTTAAGTCGAAAGTGGACTTCTTACAATTACATGTTGTTCGTGTGGCCAAATGTTTATTATATCCAGAATTGTATTCATGATGTAGATATAATATATGTCATATATATCCATTACATTCATGCATTTATAACATTACATAATCATTTAGAGGTAGGAAATGAAATGCACCGTTCATGGAGACGGTAAGCCGTACGTACGTATGAACGCTACTTTCATTTCTATTTCATATTTTATATAATGGAATAATAATGATATAAAGGTATATTATAATTCCAGTATAATATAATATATAATATCATTAAATCCATCCTTTATACGTCCCACGTATGGCATTAACGAATCACATCACTTTGAGGGGGCGGTAGTCCGCGCTTCCTAAAATGAAGATATCGCGTATACCCATAATGGATGCCATAAAGGTAAGACACAAATGAAAAATACAGAAGAATAAGTAAAACATAAACATACTTTATATCATATATAAAAATAGTGACATCATAATGGCCACCTTTGAAGGTGTTAAATGAGTATTGAACAATCATCGTTTCGGGAGGCAGAATTTCGCCATCCACGGAAACCGTATGTTCTTTAACCATTTGATGTAGTTGTGTGAGAGTGTAGCTCGAATAAATCTTATAACAACATCCTAGTATATTGAAGATACTGGTTTTGTTACAAAATAAGTAAATAAAAAGATTTTAGGGGGTTGGAGAAGCAATATAAAACAAATGAACATAAGAGAAAGAATTACCTTTAAAACTGTAACTCCTTTTGATTTGAGCCTAAAGGCTTCCTTTGAAAGGATTCTGTCCAAAGGGAATCCTCTAGGTTGAGGAGAGGGATGTGGAAAGAGTAAATGGGCAGGGGTTGGCCGATCCAAAGGCTTGAGGAGTGTGTTAAATGAGGTAGAGGTGGGGGCCTTTTATAAGAGGAGAGGAGGGGCGCTTTTGGAAAGTAAAGAAATATTACTTTATTTGAAAATGTGTTTCGGTTTCAAAAGGTCCCACATTGATATAATTCGTGGATAAGGTGATACGGCTTCGAAATCCACTCATCCAATAAGTTTTGGACATGTGTAGTTCATAGATTTTACATTATCTTTCCATTTTATTTTAATCGTTAAATAATGATGTCATCACTGCATCATTATGATGTCATAAATAATTTAATTTATTTTATGTCTAAAAATTATAAAAAAATTACTATGATGTAGGAAATCTTTATATATTTCCAATGATTATTTATAATCAAATTGATGACTTGTATAACCCCACTTAAAAATTGTTTTAGTAAAACATATCATGTTTGTGTCATTTTTAATTTTAACATTAAATAAAAATATATTATTGTCATTTTCCAACTAAAGTGGCTCCATGGGTTCCCCAAGTTGGCCCATGGATTTTCTTGGTCGTCCTTGACTCACCCAATAGGTGTAGGACAAGTTTCATGGTGTTTTCACATTCTTATAATATCATTTTTACCTTAAACTACACTAATTACCACTAATCGCGATTAAAAACTTAATAAGTTACTATTCACCAAAAAAATTATTTTTATCCCATTGAACCACATTTTACTTCTTAATGACAACCATGTATGTCGGATTTTTGAAATTCAAAACACAGAAGTAGTAAAATTTCATTTAAACGAAAAATCAGCTTTTATAAGTACCACTTAGTGGTTTCACTATTCATCAAAAATTGAAGTTTTTCAGAAAATTACCAAAAATTCACCCTAAGAAATATTTGATATTACGAACTCAAAAATGAATTCCATTTTAAAAAATTCAAAACATATAAGTTGCATTAATTAATTTAATAATTAATTCCCGCTGTCATGACAAATAGCGTGTTTTTATGAAACAATAAGTATCAAAAGATTGGCACTAGTTTAAGTCCGATTTCAAAGTGAAATTAATTCCAACGACCACTATTGGATTTAATGGTAAAAATATTTTCTAATTTTACTTTAAAACCAATTCAAAATATTATCTAATCATATAAATAAATTAGATTAAAAAGAGGTTTTGAATTAAAACACAACATTTTACACTATTCATTAAAAAAAATGAACTTTATTGGAAAGATACCAAAAAATTACACAAAGTAAAATTTGATGTCCCGATTCTTAATAATAGTTTTATTTGGTCCAAAATAATGTATAAGAGTGATCAAAACTATATTTAATGACGGTTCTCCATCAAAAGGCGACAAGTGAACCTTTAGTGAAAACTATGGCATATACGCCTAAAATTGAATTCTTTCCGTATTTTAAGCATTTATCTTTTATTGTATAAATGTAAAAACATTTAAAAACATATATAATAATATTTTAGTTATTTATATCCATTCCTGCCATTACAACGGCTACATGTTAACTACCATTTAAAATAATATTATTTTATTATTAGAGTGCAACGTAAGATTCCCAAGAAACTCGTTGTTGCGTGTTGGGTATGCCATCGAGCATAGAGTCCCCTTTAAAGTCATATTAATACTTTATTCACAAATATGGATAAATATTAAAATGTCATATTCTTTGTTTACCTAGGGTGTTACAGTCTATATATGAACATCATTCATCCAATCCTTCTTTATTTTTTGAATAGATGGAAGACATAATCACGTATGATATATCAGTACACCTTCATGATAAATATTGAACTTAGGAAACATCTCATTATTTACAACTCCAAACTTTTTTGTAATAAAGGATTTTCTTTTTAATATTTCTAGATCTTATCTAGTAATAATGGTTGAGAAATCATTTCATATAGGGTTGATGATTTCCCTTCCCTTATGATTCCCATGTCCATTTTTACTAGGTATTTGATCTATGTATCTCCATGATTACTCATCATTTCCAACATAGTAGGGTATTTTTTACTTAATGCATCAGCAATTTTTTTTTCTCTTCCAAAATGATAATGATTTGAGAAAATAATAGTTTTCAAGAAGACATATACATCTCCAAAATATAATTTTCAATTCCTTTTGTGTGAAAATATACATTAAATTATTATGGTCTATGTATATATCACATTTCTCCCCATAATGATATTATCTCTATATCTTCGGAAAAAAAATCACAGCTATCTCTTGGTCATGCATAGTATAGTTCGGTTCATAGGGCCTCAACTGTATAGATGTGTAATCAATCGCCTTGTATTGTTTTATGAAGACACACCCAATCCCTCTTAGAGATTCATCGTTAAAAATAAAAAATCCATCTCTGATAGAGGGTAGTGTTCACATGGGTGTAGTAACCAATCTATTCTTCAACTCTATGAAACATTCTTCGCACTACTTAGTCCAGATGAAATTTTCCCTTTTTCTCGTTATGCTTGTTTTATGGATTAAGATGTCATAAAATACATTTCCCAAACCTCCTATAATATCCCACTAATCCAAGGAATCTGAAAAACATAGTTACTATTGTAGGATGAGGAAACTTCTCTACAATCTTTGTCTTAGCTGGATTAACTAATATTCCTTCATTGGTTACAATGTGGACCAATAAAGAAAAAAGTTATTCCAAAAAATCACATTTTTCAAACATTCCAAATAACCTATCATTTCTCATAGTTTTCAATATAACCCCAAAATGATCATCATGGTCCTTGTGAATTTTTAAATATATCAGAATATCATCAGTGAAAACAACTGCAATGTTATAAAGATAGTCCTTAAAGACTCTATTCACCAAAACCATAAAGATATCAGGTGCATTGGTAAAGCCGAATGGCGTAGAAAAAAATCATAATACTGAAATATTTATAAGAAGGAAATATATGGAATATCTTCTTTTTACACCCTCATTTTATGATAACTAGATTGAACATCAATCATGGATAAGAATTGAGCCCAATCAAGACAGTCAAATAAATCATAAATTCTTGGAAGAGGGTACTTGTTCTTCATTGTGATATCATTAGGTTCTCTATAATCAATGAATAACCTCATTGATCCATTATTTTTCATAAAAAAAGAACAAGTGATTCCCAAGGAGACACACATGTCCATATAAACCCCTTCTCTTAATGATCTTGGGTTTTCTTATTTAATGCCTCAAACTCTACATTTTCCCTTCTATATGAGGTATTTCAAATCAGCTTAGATCAGGCATGAGTTCAATGGAGAAATATAACTCTCATTATAGGGGAGATCCAAGTAACTGCTCAGAAATATTTCAATGCATTCTTGAATGTTGGGGCCATTATCTATTCATATACATTGATTTCCTTTATCATCTTCACCAATCGTTTTCGTAAATAATGATACGAGTGATGCCTCTAGACAAATATCAGGTCAATATATCATTCCTTTGAAAACAACTATAGGTTTTCCATTCAAGACTACTATGGTTTAATTTATTCTATAGTTGAACTTAGCATTGTACTTTTAGATCAATTCCATCCCTAGTATAATTTAAAATTACCACATGATAAGAAATACTAGATTTCTTATTAGATTATTCTTTCCAAAGTAAATACTATAGTTTCTATATACTGTTGGTTCATGGATAATCCCTCCAAGTGTAGTGACTAATAAATATATTTCTATATATTTATTTATTTAATCTACATTCTTTGAAAACATGGAGTAAATGATGGAGTGCATAAAACTTAGATCAAACAAATTACTTTCAACCTTTGAAGTAACAAGAAGAGTACCTACCACTGCATCATCTGGAGCTTCAATTTCAGCTGTCATGATAGAAAAATCACAACCCTACTCTCTTGTTATATGTTTGGGTTGATGGTGATTCCCCTTTATTAACTTCGGATTTAGACGGTGTTTTGAAATGTTACCAAGTTGTCCACACATGAAGCATTGGACTTCAGGTAGGGTCTTCACCATCTTCCTGTTGTTGTTAGTATTGAAAAGTTGAGGCTTCATATAAGGACCTAGCCTTAAACATTACATAATCTTGAATTAAATGAATAATTCACATTGAGGATCTTTTAAGGCCATAACTATTATATTAAATCTCAAAAGTTACAAAGTAGACACTTCTACTCAGTTTCTATTTTTTCACAAAATAAAAATGCTTGAGAAAAAGACTCATGTCTAGTTCCATGTTTTAGGCAACATGACTTTTCCTTGATCCCATCCTTGACCCTATTCCTCTTGATGTCCTGTGAAAAACATTTCAAAATCATGGTATGAGTATAAAAATCTCATTAATGGATACGCAAATAAATTAAACTGTTATTTTTTCAAAACAACAAGTAAACCATGAATACTTTATCATAAGTAATACTTTTCACCTTTATTAATTAGTAAATATTCTTCACTAAATAAAAGATCATTGATTACCCTTTTGTAACCAAAATATTAACATAAAACCCATATAAAAAACATATAATATGTAAACTTAAATTAGTACAAAAACATACTTAATTGGAATAACCATACAGTTGACTTCCACACATATCACTAATTTGAATAACCATACGGTCGAATTTCATACCTAATGAATTAGAGGTTATAATGTAACCACCAATCCTGCTTTATCCCAGCACCACCCGTCATTTGGTTTATCATGTAACCACCCATCAAATGTCCATGTACCATTATAAATTCATAACACCTACAACAAAGATAAAGGAATGATAACATTTCTACATTTCAATCACAATATATCACTTAAATATATTGACATAACAAATCGACTATCAAAAATATTTTCATTACCAAAATACGTAAAAGATGATATGGTGTTTATTTTCCTTTTAAAAAAAATAATTGTTTGTTAAGGAATCCAAAGATCAAATAATACTCGTGGTGGTGGAAAAGGTCATTGTCACTGCGTACATTTAAAAGAAATATTCCTTTTTTCGTTTAGTAAAAGTACTCATAGGTAAATATTCCCTTTAAATTAAATGAGAAGTAAAAAGGGTTTTATACACCATATAAAAGAAAGTTGTGTATAAATGAAAATATTCCTCAATGAAAAGACATTGAGACAAAGTTCCTTACAAAGACCATTTTGTAAATAAAATAGATCAATTATGTGTATTCACTATAAGTACACATAAGTAATGTATAAGTACAAAATATGATATGAAAAATCATTTCTCATATAATCGTTTTATTAAATTTTCATGAAGTATAAGATTATCCCAATGAATGGAAATTGTGTGAATAATTTCCCTTACCTTGTGTCTGACATGATCCATTTGTTCTTTAATATTCTTTAAATCGAGTAACTCCCTTTGGTTTGAACCAAAAGGATTTTTTTAAGAGCATTCTCCCTAAGGTAAGGCTGTTAGGATGAAGAGTAGGATCTTGTAAGCTTATTGGAGTAGAGTTTTGATGAGCCAAAGGTATTGAGAAAAGTGAGGAATGGGTAGGAAGTGAGGTCTTTTTATAAGGGAGAGGAGCGGATCTTTAGGAATGTTTGAAAATTCTATTTTATCATATAATGATTTTAGGATTCTAAAGGTCTAAAAAACATTAAAGTTGATGACAAGGAGGCCCCTATTCGAAATAAAATCATATAATAAGAATTGGACATGTTTTGGATATTTTTTTAATCTTTATCTTCTTATTTATTTAAATCATTTATTAATGAAGTAAACACTGCATCATCATTATGTCATAAATAATTTTATTTATTTGATGTCTAAATATTATAAACAAATTAACATGATGTAGGAAATATTTTATATCTTTATAATTAATATTTATAGTCAAATATATCAATTATATAACCCCACATTAACATTGTTTTAGTAAAATAATACATGTTTAGGACATTTTTATTTTAACATTAAATAAAAATTTATTAAGTTCATTATATTACACATGTGGCTCTATGGGGTCAAAAAATTGACCCATGGATTTTCATGGTTGGAAATGACTCAACCAATAATGTTAGGACAAATTTAAAGGTAATTTTATATCAATATAACATTATTTTTATCTTAAATTACCATAATTACCTTTAATTGCGGTTAATAAAAGTCAAAAATTACTATTCACCAAAAAATATTTTCATCCCATTGAACAAAATTTTACTACTAATGAAAATCATGTATGTAGTATTTTAGAAATTCAATTCATAGAAGCGGTAAAATTTCATTTAAATGAAAAAATCATTTTTTTAACTACTACTTAGTGGTTTCACTATTCTTCAAAAATTGATGTTTTTCAGAAAAATACCAATAAAATCATCCTATGATCAATTTGATATTAAAAATTCATAAAATATGTATATTTGAAAAAAAATTCAAAACATATAAGGTGAATTAATTAATTTAAAATTAATTCTCATTGTCAAAGCAAATAGCATGTTTTTAAGAAACAATATCTATTAAAAGACTGACACTTGTCTATGTCCAATTTCAAAGTGAAATTAATTCCAATGACCAAAATGGGATTAAATGGTAAAAATATAATCTCATTATAGTTTAAAAACAATTGAAAATATAATCTAGAAATATAAATAAATTATATTAAAATTCATATTTCAATTAAAATAAAATATTTTCACTATTCCTTAAAAATGAATTTTATTAGAAAAATACCAAAAAATTACCCAATGTAAATTTTGGTATCCCGATTCTAAGGAAGAATTTTATTTGGTCAAATAGAATGTATGAAAGTTAACAAGACTATATTTAAATAGGTTTCCCCATCAAAAGGCGGTAAGTAGACATTTTAGTGAATACTAGAGTACTTATGATTAAAATAGAATTATTTTCTTATTTTAAGCCTTTAAATTTTATTGGATAAATGTAAAAACATTTAACATACATGTATAATAATATTGTAGTTAGTTCTATTCATTCCCGCCAATACAATGGATATGAATTAACTACAATTTAAAATAATAATATTATATTATTAGTGTGCAACGTAATATTTCCAAAAAAAACTTGTTGTTGTGTATCGGGTAAGCCATCGAACATAGAATCCCCTTTAATGTAAAATTAATATTTAATTAAAAAATATTAATAAATATGAAAATATAACATTTCTTTATTTTCAGGGGATGTTACACTTCACCCCACTATGAACTTTCCAAGATATAAGTCCATTTATTCTACACATATAAAATTTATTGCACCTAAGAAAGCAGTTCCGTAAATTCTTCTTCCCACACTTATTGAATTTGGAATGTTTAACTTACTTTCCTCCACTTTATTAATCAATTATCCTCCTAAAGCGTAGCTCCAAATATCTTCTCTTTTTATTATGTTTTCGAGACTACTACAAATATCCAAACTCCAGTTCAACGTTCATAGCACTCCATACTATCCACACGTAGAATTCATAGTCATGGTATGAATGATTCTTCCATAGATGGGGTCATAGTACAACTAAGAGTATATCATACTTTCCATTGGGATCCTTGACAAAGATAGAGATATAAAGAAAAATTTCAGTGAATTTCAACTAATATATTCCCATTGATTCATATCCTTCTACTTAAGTTATAGTATTTCCTTATCCATTTTCATTCACATTTAACAGGGAAATATTTTTTGGAAAAGATTCCCCTGAACTCATCGCGCTCATAGATTCAATATCCCCTATTAAAATTGTATTTTTGATCAGTTCACACTAGTGGTCAGCTTATTTATCTTAGTGGTAAAAAATAGGTTGAATTTCTCTTGTTCTGGAAAATAAAGAATAGAAAATATCTTTTGGATAGTGATTATACAATGTTCAAAAATGAATTGGTTGGTATATCGACTAAAATAAGGTGGTCTTTGATGCATAAATTACTCAACAAAAAAAATCCCTTAAAGTTTAATATGGTCCCTCAGATTAATCCAAGTTATTGTTTATAACTCTATCCAATTGATTCATCATTCATATGAATTTTTCCATTCCATCTTCCATCAAAAGACTGTCGGTTCCAAGTCCATTTTGCTCACCATTTATGTGGTTTCCCATATTTTACTCCATTTTTTAAAATAAGGAAACATTAGTGATAAATGTTATTGATTTATGAGTATTATAACACTAAAATAATTTAACATATTAAAAAATCATGCATAAATATATTATTGTTTAACAATAATTAAATTATTTATAAATCCATTATAATGGTTCATAAAAAGCTTCTAATTAACCAAACATATCCCTTGGGAGTGTCAAACCAGGACTAAATCAATGCCCATTATTGTGTACTAGGTTACATCGATTCAATATCAAAGCTCCTTTTAAGAGTTTTTACCCCAACAAACATCTTTGTTAGAGTCGCATCCACTTGTTCATATCCAAAAAGGGATTTATTTTCTCAAAAACCACTTACATAATATTTAACCAATATACTAGGATATTTTCCAATATTTAAAATTTTCTCTAGGGTTCTTCCTAAATTCTTCAAATCTAAATTTCCGAAAATTACTAGACTATAATTTGGTAAAAACTATGACATTATGCCTTTTTATTACATAACATTCATTTAAATGGTACAAGAAGAGGGTCTTTTAATGTTCAGTTTCATGGAAATAAGTTAAATAATATAAGAAAACATAAAAAAATAATCTAATCCACTTGAAAGGATTCCTCAAAGGTTGATACTAAGTAAATTTCTTGCATCCCATAACATGGGTACATACATCCAATAAAAGGGTGTGCATATGGACTAGTACGGGATATAAAGGGGAATAGTATACATGTGATATTGAATAAATTCAAAAAAAAATTGAAGAATATCAGTATGAAATGAAAAGAGAACATGAGTAATATCAAAAATTAAAGAACATGAGTCATAAAAAATAAATATGGCTACAAAATTTAATTGTGTTAGAAATAACCATTTCACCAAGGTTTATCACTGAGATGCTATAAAAACTAAAATGCTTATTCACCAAGGTATCGTAAAAAATTTCATCTACAGAGATTAAATTCCTTAATCAATTCATTGGCTCGCAATCAAGTCACACCCCTCATATGTATTAATTAATATGAGCCACATAAATCTTAAAAAAATCTCATAAATAACTTATAGTGAATAGACTAAATGGGTTTCTTATCAAAATCATGTAATTTTAAAAAGTGATTAAAATCATGATCAATACGTCATTAATAACCCACAAAAAGGTAATGGGGGTTTTGTTTATGTCAATTACATAAAAATTAAATATTTTTTACATATTGGTGAATAACCCAAGAAAATAAATTGGTTTTTTTATTCATATATATAAATTAAAAAGAATTCCTTTATAAAAAGTGAGAAATTTTGAGATGAAACATTGACAGTTTAAAGATTTTTGAAACAATTTTTTAGAAAACATAATAAAAATAGATAGAAAATTGTATATGTTTCATCTAATAATATTAAAATAGTAAGTCGATAGAATAAAATGGATAGAATAACATGGAATTGAAATTTGAAAGTCATACTACATAAAAAGAGAACATGATGTTTGGACCAAGTGGATGATGAAGGTAATGTTTTTATTGTGTTTTCTTTCATTATCAATGATGTTTTGAAAAACATAAATCACCTCTCTCTTTTTCTAAATGAATCATAATGAGGTTTGGTTTCCAAATTAATCAGAACCAATTTTTCAATGGAAATGAAGTGCAATTTTAAAAGGAATCAATGTTTGTTTTTTGATGGAATGAGAACCTATTTTTTGAGAGGATCAATGTCTATTTTATTTTGGAATCAGAATCTGTATTTCAAAGTATTAAGAGTATGTTTTCTGATGGAATCATAAAATTATTTTTTGAAGAATCGAAGCCTGATTATCATAAGAATCAGAACCTATTTTTAAAAAGAATTAAATCCGGTTTTTAAGAAGAATCAACGTCTTAATTTCTAAAGAGTTGATGTTTGGTTTTTTAGTGAATCATAATTGAAGGATTGGTTTGTGTGATGGAGATTCAGATTCACTATGAAAATTATGTGATAAGTGTAAATATTCTTTGATGATTTTTATTTCTCATAGATCATGAGTTAAAGTGACAAATAATGACTCCATCCTGATGAATGAAATTAAAAATGGTGAAGATAGTGCCATTTCAAGAAAGAGATATCGATGGAGAAAGGAAGTAATAATTGCGAAGTAAAAATATAAGGAAAATTGATGCCTATATTTGCTGAAAAAGTGGTACTGATGGGAATTTAAAATGTTGTGATGATGGCAGATGAAAAATTGATCCCAAAGAAATCAGTTCCATGTGAGAGCTATGTCGGTGACAAAGTGTGGTGAAAAGGGAAAACTGGTGACTGTGGGAAAGTGGTACCAAGAAGAGATAGTGATGATTTTAAAGTGGTGTCAATAATATTGAATTCATTCCAATAGTGGTAGGTGAATTCGATGAAGATGGTACAGATGATGAAGAAATTAAAAATGGGAAAGGTGATGCTAACAGAAAGGTTGACCATCATTAGAATGATATTAATCAAAAATAATCATTCCCATGATGATCAGAACCAAAGTTGGTCATATCTTGAATGACTCTTGATTTGGTTGGTCTTTAAATACCTTCATCAAGTGGGTAAAGAGAATTAAATAAGAAGTTTGTCTTTCCCAAGTGGATCGAGAGAAGTAAAGAGGAATTATAGTTTTCATTATGTAGGTTAAGATAAATTATTTATAAGTTTGTTGTATCAAGTGGGTCAAGTGAGAAAAAAATGAGGTGGAGATTATTGAATCCTTGGATGAGGGGGTGTTTCACCTTTAAATACAAGATTTTGATTCCAATCTGTTCTAAACAATCAGATTGAGAAATCAGAATGGGATAATCAAAATATTATTTTTGGACTCTTTTTTTCCTAATGATCATAATATATCACTATAATATGAGTCTGAAGAATAATAGATGAAAGTTATAGAAGCTTCAAGAAGAATCGATTAGAATTTAAGAAGTTAGAATTGCTCTGAGATTTCAGGGGAAATGGATATTAAAGTGAATTTAAGGGAGCAAGAAATCATTTTGGGATTCCCACCTAAACCCATTTTAGGGAACCTATAAAAGTAAAGAAAATGCATTTTACTTTGTACAGGTCTAAAAATGGAGTAATATTCATCGTGGAAGAGAGATAATCTCCAAAGGATAATAGAGAGAAAGTAATATTGGATGTATTGTGTTGAATAAACTTTTTCTAGAAGTATTTTTTGTTTTGCTGACTGTGGTACCATGTTGATTTAATCAGAATGTGGTTGTTATACCAGGATGAACTAATAAGAATGAGATTTTTATATAGGGTATCACCACACCGGGTTTCTTAGAATGAGGATTAAGAAAAATATTTTTTTTGTATCAGTTTTTATCATACTCAATATTTCTAGACTAAGGAAGGGTTGTATAGAGTTTTAATGTACTATGATATTAAAGTGGCACCATTTCAGCTGTATCAGGAGGAATCAGATTCAAAAAATCATACTAGGAAATCGGACTATATGTTTCATAACATAATTCTAGGAAGTAATTACCTTTCTTCTTTTTAAGGTGTTGAAGAATTTTTTTACACATGAATAAACTTGTTGAATTTAAAATAATTGAAGGTAATAAGAGTTGTTACAAAAGAAGTTGAATTAACATTTTGTGTTGAGAGGGTGGACATGCACTAGTGGGATTGTTTCTTAGTAATACATGGGTGTAAGGGTATATCCTACTATTTTTAATCCATGGATTGTTTTATATTTGATTTTATTTAATTTTATTACTTCCAACCATACCAATGACATAGCTATTCTTATTGAATAATGAACCTTAAAATTTCCTACATTCCAGTGGATGTGTGTTTGTTTTGTTTACATAAGGGAAATTAATCTTTAATAGGAGGTGAAGGTTTTTTCATCTAAAATGGAACATAATAGAAAAAGAGTCTCAATAATTCACCCCTCCCCCTATCATGGATACATTACACATTCTGGGCACTTTCAAGTGGTATTAGAGCCACAGGTTCCGTTCATTATTCTTTGCTGATGGATAATTTAATATGCAAGAACATTAAAGGTATTATAGTCTTTTAAGGAAAGAATTATCATATTAGTAAAGATATAATCCTACCATATCTTATGTCTGTCAATTATGACATCCATGGAGTTATAACAATTGGGTTTCCCTCTATTCATGATAAAGCTCCACTTACACATGTTGAAAAACGGATTCTTGAGAATGATGGAAGGGATAAAAATTCTATATTATAATCACGCTTTGTATGTGAATTCTTGAGATTGAAAGGTGTTTCCACAGCCAAAGGTATATTTGAAAAACAGAAAAACGTATATGAAGGCAATACAAAATTCAAGAAGGCCAAACATCAAATTTGGATGTTAAATTATGAAGGAATAAAGATGGTTCAACATGAATTTATTGGGGATTTCCTTACCAGGGTGAATGGAATTGTAAGTACTATTATATTAAATGGAGAAAATAAGGATAACTCTATAGTTTTTTAAAATATCATGAGAGTCCTACATGAAAAATTCAATGAAAAAGTTTCTTAATTAGAAAACTGAGACCCTGATAAATTATCTCTTGATGACTTGCATAACACTCTTAATACTTATGAGATGAGAAGAGAGAAATCTATAAAGAGAAAGAAAAAAAATGATAGAGAAATTTCGTTCAAGTATATGAAGAAGGAGAATTCTTAGAATATTTTAATCAAAGAAGAATATGGGGATTCTTATTCTGAAAATGAGGTATAAAAAATCTTAACGATATTTTGTCCTTATTTTCTAAAAATGTGAAAAGAGGTAAAAGGAAATACAAAAGGGAAACTTCCCTTAAAGTGTTTTGAATGTGGATGTGTTGGTCACTCAGTGGATCATTTTTCTCAAAGAAAAAATGAATAGGATGGTGATTAATAAGAAATAAATCCAGGATGTTCATGGAAGAAATAGGGTGATAATGGAAATTAAGGGAAAGAAAATAAATTCTTGAAGTCCAAAAGAATAAGTTTCTTATATAAAAATGTAGAAGAAGAAGGAAGTGTTGTTGAATCTGAAAAGTTAGTTGAGCATGGTATTGAAAATACATTCATTTCAACATTGAATGATGAAGAATATGGAATAATGATTTATGAATAAGAATAAATTCAACATGAAATTCATATAAAACAATAGTTGAAGGAATGCTTAAGAATTATTAAAAGGCTTGAAAATAAAAAATTGGAAGCTGAATTTTCTTTAGTGTGAAATCAAGATGATCATAAAGAAAATCTTCTAAAAAATAATTATGATTGGAAGAAGTCTCTTGAAGATGAGAATAATAATATTGATCATCTAGAAGTAAAGATGAATCAAAAATAAGAAGAGTTGGGAGTTGTTTAATAAAAAATCTCAGAAGATGAATTGAGAAACACAAGTTTCTAGAACTCTATTAGTGATACTAGTGAATTATCTCAACAAGAGAATCAAAATAAGGATTAAAAAAAGGTACCCTTAATAGGATAAAAGAATAAGTCTGATCTTTCTAAAATCAATAATTCTGGGAAAGATATTTTTGTGTCAAAGACCAACATTCCTGGAAATTCTAATGTCTTATGGAAACCTATGTAAAAAAAATTTTTGAACTAATCATAATCTGGGAAGGTATCAAAATAATTCTGAATCTAATAATGTATAAAATAATCATGATAAACATAATGGTAATAGAAGAATTGGTGGCTCGGGAAGAAAATAGAACAATGTTTCTGATAAATCTAGTCATGATTCTGATCAGTAAATAAGTTTGAGATAAAAATACTCTTTCTATGCGTATTGCTAGAATTATGGTGGATTTAGGAATAAATCATGTATGTGTTGGTTCAACCAAAAACATTAATATTACCCCACAGGTTATGAAAGGCATATATTGAGGTGGAGTCAATATACTCAATGAATGAAGAATGTTATGTTTGTTGAAAAGAATTTTTAAATGAATAGAATGAAAATTGAAAATAGGTTCCAACCACTGGAAATTATCTATGAGAGACGTGAACAATCAAGACTTCTTGAAAAAGGATATCTAGTTTTTTTGTTGGCTTAACAAAATATTCTTAATTCTCTAAATACAAATTTGAAGAATGAAACGCAAGAATAAAAATATATTATTTTTGAAACTACATTGAAAGCCACCAATGGAGAATGATCTTGGATACATGATAGTGGGTGTTATTGGCACATGAAAGGAGACTTGAAATTGTTGAAGGATGTGAAAAATTTTAAAGAATGAACTATGAAATTTGGAAATTATGAAACATTAAATATTAAAGGTGTTGGTCCTGCCATCACTGGGAAAGAAAAGAAGAAATCCATGAAAACATTTTATGTTGATGTACTAAACAAAAACATGATAAGTGTTTCACAATTGTGTGATGAGGGTAACAAATATATCTTCAAGAAATATGGTTTTGTTTTGAAAAGTGAAAAAAATGTGATGACTATTACAAGAGGCCAATGTACAAAAGGGAATTTGTTTCAGGTTGGTGATACAAAAAACACTTGTAATATGGGAATAGTGGAAGAGAATCAGTTGTGGAATAATATTCTTGCACCCACCTATCACAAAAACATGAGAAAGCTATCTAAAATAGATAGTTTTTGATATATCCATGATTTTCCAAGATGAGGAGATTGGTTTTCGCTATCTATCGAAAAGGAAAGATTACGATTGATGTGCATAAGAAAGTTGATATTTGTTCAAAGCAACCCCCGAAGTGGATACATTCTGATATATGTAGGCCAATGTGAATACAATAAACAAATATAGATACATACATCATCACTTTCATTGATTATTTTACTCAAATTACTTATGTCATGTATATAAAAACCAAATCAGATAGTTTGAAAATGTTCAAAAGGTTTCATAAGGAAAGGTGAGAATGACTGTGAGTATCCTATGAAGATGTTTTGAACTAATAATGGTGGTGAGTACAAAATTGAATAATTAAAAAACTATCTTGAGAAGCATAGAATTAAGCATGAATATAGTTCTCTATTTACACACCAAAAAATTGGGTTTATGAAAGAATGAAAAGAATCTTGGTGGAAATAGGAGTAACCATGTTACATGAACATGGCCTTTCTCATAACTTTTGGAGGAAAGACATGAGTACAACTAGAAACTATTGTATGCTTGTGCAAAAAGGTAAAGAAGAAATATTTCATGGTTATGACTTGGAAGGAAGAGGTTATAGATTCTTCAACAAATAATCCAAGTGAATTTTAATTCTATTGATGCAAAGGTTATCGAAATACGTGGGATAGAGGAGCATGCTAAAGCAGTAGAGGAATTTGAGAAATTTTACGAAAACAATTATGATAAGAATAAAGACAAGTGTATACCTTCTCAAGAAGAATAATTAGAATCAGACATTTCCAGTGATAAGGAAGATAATAGAAAGTATTATGCTAAGATTAATAAATATGTGAAAGCTAAAAATATAATTTTTTATCGACATCAGAAGCATCAAATAATAGGAACAAAAAAAATACATTACACATAATTCACAATACTCAAAACTGAATCCAAATGATGTGAAAGAAACTTTTGGTCATCCAAAATGGGTTAAATCCATTAATGATTAATTGGATTAAATTTAAGAGTACAATACATTAGAACTCATACCCAAGCCTTAAAATAAAAATATTATTGGCTCAAAATTAGTTTTCCAGAATAATCTGAATAAATAAAATATAGTTATTAGAAACCATGTTTTATTGGTTTGGAAAGGGTATTCTCAGATTAACAGAATTGATTTCGATGAAACCTTTGCTCTGGTGACCATATTGTAAAATATAATAATCCTTATTTCTATTTCTGCACAGCGAGGCTATAGGATCTTTCAAATAAATTTCAAATCATCATTTTTGACTGGTGATCGTGAAGAAGAATTTTATATTGAATAGCCTTGTGGATTTATCATTGGTAAATATGAGAATTATGTATACATATTGAAGAAAACATTGTATGGGATAAAACAATATCCAAGAGCATGGTATTCCAAATTAGATATGTCCTTAAAAAATATGATCTTTAAGAAATGAATAGTAGATATAAATCTATATATCAGATAAAGTCACGAGTTTTTACTTATCATAATAGTTTACGTTGATGATATTATCTTTGTTGGGAATGATGAAATATTATTTGAATGATTTTCTGAAAAGACGAAGATGGTTTTTGAAATGTCCATGTTGGGGGAAATGATATACTTTCTTTGTTTATAAATATTTCAAAATAAAGAATACAATTTTCTTTCCCAAGAAAATTATGCTAATGAAATTCTCAAGAAGTTGGGTATGGAAAAAAAACCCATCTACACACCAATTTCATATGGAACAAAGCTGAGCACAGATACATAAAGAAAGAAAGTTGATCAGAAATATTGTCGAAAGCTGATCGGAAGTCTCTTATATTTTCCCATCATAAGACCCGAAAATGGTTATATTTTAACCTTATGTGTAATATTTTAGAGTACTCCAAAAGAATCAAATCTTATTACTGGAAAAATAATTCATAGTTACATGAATGGTAAAGCAGAATTTAGAATCAAGTATTTCCACTTGAATAGTACTGACTTGTCTAGGTATTTTGATGTAGATTGGGAAGGAACTGTTGATGATAGAAGATCCATATATGTTGGAGTATTCATTAAGGGAAACAATTGTGTTAGTTAGAATTCAAAGAAATATTATTTATTCAATATCATTGTTAATGATGTTGAGTATGTTTCTTCCCATCAATCCAATACTAAAATTATGTGGTTGAAGACCCAATTGGAATACTTTATCGTTGAAGTGACGTTACCGTTACTCTTGGGGTATGATAATCAAATAATAGTCAATCTCACCAGAAATCCAGTTCAAAATTCTCATTCAATGAATATTGATTTAAAATATCATTTTATCAAAGAGAATGTGGATAATACTGAATTAAATCTTGAATATAATTCAACATCCAAATAGGTGGGTGAAATTTTTACAAAACCCTTTCCGAATGAATCATTCTAAAAATTGAGGTTAAACATGGGTGTAAAACCTCTTTCTAATCAAGAATAAGGTATTTTATTCTATTAAATATCTCTTCTTCCCTTTGTATTGTTATGAAAATGGTATAACTGTCCTGTTTCATAAATATATTTCTTAAAAGAAAGATTAGTGGGTATGATTTGAATTCAGAATTCTTTAGTGTGTGAATGATTCTAACTGTTTGTTGGAGTGGTTTTAGGAAAGAAAGTTTTTTTTGTGTTCTAGGAAGGGTGAAGGAGATCATTGAAAGAAAAAAATAAAGATAAAATCATAATCACTACTTTTGGATAGTATGGTTTTTTTGTTTATGATTCTTGTTTTTTAAAATGAGTTTGCTCATGTACGATTAGAATTTTTGATAACTAATTAATTTCCTGAGTATAAAATTTTTAGATATTTATGAAAAGATGGTTGACAACAAAATATTAAGGGGAGATTGTTAGGACCAAGATTATGATGAAAGTGATGTCTTTCATGTGTTGTATAATTTTTTCAAAGAAGGTTTGTAGAAAATAAATCACCTCTACTTGTTTTGGAATTAATCGTAATGATGTTTGGTGTCCAAATGAATCAAAAGCTATTTTTCAAAGGAAATGAATCCTAATTTTCAAAGAAATAGGAATCTATTTTTTAATGGAATCTGAACCTATTTTTTGAAGGAATCAAAGTCTATTTTTTATGGAATAGGAATCTATTTTTTGAATAAATTAGAGTCTATTTTTTTGATGGAATCAGAATCAATGTTTTTGAAGAATTGTAGCCTGATTTTCAAAAGAATTGGAGATTGTTTTTTAGAAGAATCACAACCTATTTTTTTAGAAGAATCAGATTCTGGTTTTTAGAAGATTCAGAGTCTGATTTTTGAGTGAATCAGAAAAAAAGACTTGGTTGGTGTGATGGAGAATTAGAGTCACTATGACAATGATGTGATAAGTGTGGATATGCTTTACTAATTTTTATTTATCATAGATCATGAGTTAAAGTTAAAAATATTGACTAAATCCTGATGAAATAAAAGAGTAATGGTGATGATGGTACTATTTTAAGAAAGTGATATTGATAGAGATAGGTAGTATAGATTGAGAATTATGAAGCCAAGGAATAGTGATGTCGATGTTAGCTGAAAAATTGGTACAGATGTGTGTTGAAAATTTTGTGTTGATGGCCTATTAAAAAGGTTTGTTGATGAAAGTGGTGCTGAGTGAGAGAAATGCCAATGAGAAATCATGATTCTAGGGTAAATGTGGTGCCTATTGGAAGGCAGTACTAAGAACAGATAATGATGACTAGGAATGGGTATCGAGAGGAGTAAAGTCATGCTAATAGTGGTTGGTGATGCTGATGAAGGTGGTATCGATGATGAAGAATATGTAAATGTGAAAGGTGATGAAGAGAGAAAGGTCGACTAGAATCAGGATTATCATAATCAGAAGGAATCATACCCAAGATGATAAAAATCACATTTGATAGTATTCTAAAAGTCTCTTTATCTGGTTGGTCTTCAAATTCCTTTATCAAGTGGGTCAATAAAAGAAAAGGAGAAGTGTGTCTTTCACAAGTGCATTAAGGGAAGTAAAGAAGAAGTATGGTTTTTGTCATGTAGTTCAAGAGAAATAGAGTAGAAGTTTGTTTTCTCATGTGGGTTAATAGAGAAGAAAAAAAGATAGATATTCTTGAATTCATTGATGAGGGGGAGATGAAACATCAAATACAAGATTTTGATTCAAATCGGTTATAAAGAATAATATTGAGACATCAGAATGGTATAATAACAATATGATGTTTAGACCCATGTCTTAAAAATGATCGTAAATAGTCTCAACAACTGGAGCTTAAAAATTAAGAGTTGAAGGTTGTATAAGCTTCAAGAGTAATCGATAAGAACTGATAAAGTCATAATTACTCTGAGATTTTAGGCGAAATGGATATTAGAGTTAATTTTGGTGAATGGGAAATCATTTTGGGATTCCAGACTAAACCCATTTTGGGGCCCCTATAAATGGAGAAAAGGTACATGATACATTAGAGAGGAATGATAGTAGATTATTGTTCATCGAAAAAGAGAGATAAGCTCTAAAGGCATAGACAGATAAAGTAATACTGACTGCCTTATATTGAATACACTTTTTCGAGAAGTATTTTGTGTTTGGATGACTATGGTACCCTGATAATTTAATCAGAACGTGGTTGCCATACCGGGATGATATAATCGGAACTGAATATCTATACTAGGCATCACCATACTGGGTTTCTCAAAATAAGGAAAAATTGGAACATGGTTTTTCATAACGGGTTTTACCATACTAAGGATTTTCAAACTAAGGTAGAATCGTACTGAGCTTCAGTATACTCAGGGAATGAAGTGGTACCGATTCAACAATATTAGAAAGAATCAGATTCAGAAAATCAACAAGGAAATCTTATACTATTTCTATTAACATAATTCTAGGAATTTATTATGATTATTATGGGTAAAGAATTGAAGAATTGTGTTACAAATTTATATACTTATTGAATTGAAAATAAGAGCTGGTAAAATGAGTTGTTATGAAAGAAGTTTAATTACCCTATTGTGTTAGGATGGTACACGCGTACAAGTGGGATTGTTTCATAGTGCTACATGAGTGTAAGGTTATATCTTACTCGTTTTAATTCAATAACTTTTCTCTAGTGGATTGTATGGTATTAGATTAGTTCCAACGATACCTAAGACATAACTATTGTTATTGAATAATGAACCTTTTAAATAAATGTGTTCCTATGGGTGTATATTTGTTTTGTTTTTAGTAGGGAATTGAATATTTAATAAGAGGCAAAGGTTATGTTACACCCCAAGCTTCTACGGTACACTTCTCTTTGAATAATGCGATAGCGTGTGTTGTACGCAACATCGAGTTCTAACACACCACAACCAATCAAACTAGCTATTATGAACAGTAATACCTAATTTTTGAAATTATATATATTTTATATTTCAAAATGGACTTCATTTTTGGATTCGGAATATCAAAATTATCCTATGTTTAATTTTTGGTATTTTTTTGAGAACTTCCAATTTTTATGAATAGTGAAAAATACTTAAAAACAACTTTTTTAATCAAAATAAGTTATAGTGATAAATTATATTATTGGGTGGTTTAAAGTATAATTAGAATATATTTTTAACATTTTATCCAATGGTGTTCATTAGAATTAATTTCACTTTGAAATTGGACATAAACAATTGTCAATCTTTTGATATATATTGTTTCTTAAAAACACGCTATTTGTTGTAACAGCAGGAATTAATTATAAAATTAGTTAATGAAACTTATATGTTTGGAATTTTGTAAAATATACATCATTTTTTAATCTGGAATATCAATTATCGCTTAGGGTGAAATTTTGGCGTTGTTCTGAAAAACTTCAATTTTTGATGAATAGTGAAACCACTAAGTGGTAGTTAAAAAACTGAATTTTTCATAAAACATAATTTTACCGCTTCTGTGAATGGAATTTAAAAAATCCAAGAGACACAGTTAATATCAAGTAGTAAAATGTGGTTCAATGAGATGAAAATAGTTTTTGGTGAATAGTAGCTTTTTACTTTTATTTACCACGGTTAAAAGTAAATAGGGTAATTAAGGGTAAAATGATATTAATATTACCCTAACACATGTCCTAATTCAATTTTAAAATTTTATCTCGACCAAAAACAACCTTAGGAATATAATATTATCATTTATGTCCACTTGGATTAGATTAGGACATTTATTATTATTTAATTCAAAGAAGAGTTAAAATCAATGTTTATTGACTAAAACATTTTGAATATATGGATATACATAAGATAAATTCGATTGTAAATATTCATTAGAAATCTAAAATTATTTCATACCTAATGATATTTTATTTTTAATTTTTAGACATTAAATAATTTAATTTATTTATGACACAATGATGATGCAGTAATTACCATAATAGTGAAAAATTAAAATAATTGATATTATAAATACCCAAATAAATATATTTTGAGACTTTTTATGAATTACACTAATTTTCCAGGTTAATATAACATGTTAGAAATAATTTAATTAACTTTTTTTGAAGTAATAATTCTTTAATGATTTTTAAAAAAATCAATTATTGTATAGTGTCAAAATTGACATAAAAGAGTTTTTAAAACAAATATTATATTATTAATTGATATTAAATTCCAAAAAATCTAAGGATCGTCCAAGTGACTTATATCATGATAGGTTTATCAATAATGGACCACATGGGGGTCACTTGGATGCAAATAGTAAGTTTATTAACCATATAAAATAAAAATACAAATAGACATTGTAAAAGTGAAACAAATTAACTAAGAGGTAATACTTAATGATAAGGTTAATATAGTAACCCAAACCTGTCTAAATCCTACTGGTGGAGTGGTTTTAGACCTATACCAACCTTGAAATTTAAATAATCCACTTTGGAGCCATTAGAAACTGAATATGAATTTATTATAAAATAATATTTCTACCTTTTCCAAAGGTTCCCCTCACCCCTCTTATAAAAGGGCACTCCCCCTTTTCATTAATTAAAACCTTAAAAGCCTTTAGGATCGGCCAAACCCTACCCAAATACTCTCTCAACTTCCCTCACATCATCCTAGAGGCCTTCCTTTAGTCATAAATCCAACCTAAGGATCCCTTTTGATTAAATCAAAAGGAAGAACCCGAAGATGAGGTAATGTTTTCAGCACCCTTTTTCAAATTCATTTCTTCTTCAACTTCTTCTTTCCTTATTATTCCAATTCTAAAATAATTAATCCCGTATCTCCTATATACTGTAATATTATTATATGTATGGTACATCCATATTCATTATTCTATCCATCCTTTGAATGACATGTCACCACACGTGCGTGCGTACGGCTTACCGTCTCCACGTCGTGGTGTAATTGTTATTCAATATATTATTATTTGGATGGGTATAATAATGATTTGTAATTCATTTAAATAATAAATATTACATGATAATGATTCTGTATATATGATATAACATCCAATTATATATTATTTTAATATCAAAAGAATGATATTGTTTCTCGTGCGTACGTACGGACTACCGTCTCCACGAACGCGATGAGATTCATTCTCCATCGTATCCATTCAAGTATAATAATCATTTTATGATTTAAAAATAATTTTTATGGACTTGATATCATTCTGGATATGAAAAAGATACAACCTATCCATAACAAATATTACTTATGTAACAAAACATATAAAAGAAAACGGGCAAGTTAACACCTGAAACGACGATAATTCTAAGATATTATTAACAAAGCAATGTTAAAAGATAGTATATGATATCATATTAATCTATATGATTATTGAATAATTTAATAACAATTATTTCACCATTATAAAGGAGGTTAACCTACCCTCAACCAAGGAAAAGTACAAGGTAAGGGTTTATTTCGCAATCTCTTCATTATCCGAGGTTGTTTATACGTAATAATCTACTGGGATCTCTTTATCATCCACATCCATGTTTCTTAAAAATGTATTTCAAAACATTTTTTACTATTTACTATAATATGGGTTAAATTCATTTATACCCTTTTTGACTTTTATAAGTGTTTTATAAAGTAATATTTCAGTCGTTTTCCAAACAAGGTCCTTTTTAACCTTTTCAACAGAATTAAGGTAAGAATGTTATTTTAACTTATACGGAGAGTGCGGCTATTTTCCGCCGTTATAAAGACTTCAAAGCTTCCTTTACAAGCTTATAAAGATATTTTCAAAGTAAATGTTTTATTTTATAATTATGTGACTTTTAAATGATTTCAAAAAAGGGATATTTCTCTCAAATAGTTTTGATTTCTTCTATGTCAATATCCTTTGATGGATTATAAGCTTATTTGAAGTTGATTTATTATGATACAAAACATCCATATTGTATTGAAGGTTTTGTGATTTGTTTGACTATGGATGTGTTATTTTTATACCATTCATGGTTTATGGAGAAATTATTGACATTTCGTATGCTAGTTTTAATACGAATGTTTATGTTATGTTTAAACCTTTTCATATGGGAATGCATTGGACTTAACATGTGACGGGTGGGGCCCGCTATAGCTCCTCGATGCATCATTAGGTCTCATGAGACAAACTAGTTTCTTGGCACAAGTCCTTGGCAAAATCTTATTTGTAGTCTTGGCACGAGGCCTTGGCTATGTGTTTATGATAGTCTGGAATTATGCATTCCATCATTATGAAAGTGGTTATTGATATTGCATGTGATTATTCGATTAGTAGAATATCCATGTCAATAAGTAAATGGAATTATTTCATTTTATTTTTTCCATACTTCCTTGAAGTTCAAGTTTAAAAGGCTTTTGTTTTAGTTATACATTGCCTTAAATGTTTATTCTTATTTATGAAAGTTTCTGCTATATTGTTATCCTTACTGGGCATTTGAGCTCACCACTATCAATGTTTTATTTTTTCCCAGGATGTGAAGAAGTAATTTATGAATGACCTGCAGGGATAGTATGTGGGGATATGAGTGTGGACTATGAAGAAAATATATTGTTGTAGTTTTCATTTTTATGATGTAATGTAAAACATTATGAATATATCTAGTGTTTCCAAGTCTACTAGACTAATTGGTCTTTCGAGATTTGATCTTTCTCGTGATCATGCCAATGTTATATAATAACACACCGACTCTGGGTAACTGGGTTTGGGGTGTTACAGTTGGTATCAGAGAAAGTTTAGTACAAACCGTGGAAGCTAGATTTAGATAAACCATGATTAGAGCACATAGTTTTAAGATGGACATTGAGGATTAGTATAGAAGAACTTCCTATAATTTTGGTATTGTAGAGATTTGGTGAGTTTTCCGAGAAATACATCACTGTCTGGATATGAGCAGGTAGAGGCGGCTCTGGCACAGATGTACCTAGGGGTAAAACCCGAAAACACTGCTTTGAGCTAGACTCGAATGGGAACTGGTGCACGACAACGGGCCTTGCTGCACTCTTGGTTACGACACTCCCGGGGGATATTCTTAGGATAACTCTCACTTTCTTTACAAATAATTATGAAGGGTTTATGAGTATATACTTCCTCAAAGAAAACATTTTTATGATTATGGATTATATCCATAAGTAGTTCAATTTATGTTAAGTGTTTTATAAGTATGAAACCATGTATTTTGATTCATAAACTGATCTAGTTTATGCCATTTTTTAGAAATGGCACCTAGTGGAAGAAATGGAAACTATATCAATGAACGCACTCCATGTAGGTATTTCCCTCCTGCTCAAGATAATTATAGTGGAGCAGGAGATGCAACTGGTGCCGATCAGCTAATCACCATACTGGGACAACTCACTCAGGTTATGAATAATAACCTTACCTGTATGGAGCACCCTGATCCACAGAGTGGAGGATCAATGTTAGATCACTTCATGAGGCAAAAAACACCAAAATTCAATGGGAGTACGAATCCATTGGTAGCTGAGCAATGGATAAGTTCCCTAGAGAAAATATTTCAGGATTTGGGAAGTAGTGAAAGGGAAAAATTTATCATGGCAGATTACCGCCTCACTGGAGATTCTTATCAATGGTGGTCGTTGATTCAAAACAAGAAGGAAGATGATGAAGTTTCAAATATGGAATAGAGGGAGTTCAAAGATATGTTTTTAGAAAAATACTTTCCGCGTGACCATCAAGTAGATATGGAAAGGAAATTTCTTAGTCTGAGACAAAAGGAGGATGAGAATGTCGCAAAGTATGAGGCTAACTTTACAAGGTTAGAAAGGTATGCTGGAGATTATATACATAACCCAAGAAGTAATATTGATCATTTCTTTGATGGGTTAAAACCATTTCTCCATCAATCATTAGTCTCACAATCCTTCTCATTGTACGAAGACATTGTCACATGTGCTATCAAGATAGAAAAGGAATTCTCTAAGTCTTATGAATTTAAAGAAAATCAAGACAAGAAGAGATCTGCTGATCAATCTGGGAATGGAAATAAGGGGAAGAAGGGAAAGGTTGAATATCCATCCTGTGGTAAATGTGGGAAGAAATACCCTGGTACTTGCTTGAAGGGAATGGGTCTGTTACATGTGTGGTTGAAAAGGCCACCAAGTTCGTGATTTCAAAGGGAAGAAGAAAGATACCAATGTTCAGTTCTACAATTGCAGGGAGATGGGACATTATGCAAATGAATGTCCTAAGAGTCAGGGGAACTTACCTCAGAAAAGGCCAAGGGAGCAATTCAAAGCTTATGCTATCACTAATGCAAAGGTAGAAGCTCCGAAAGACGTGGGGGCAGGTAATTTAATGGTTTCCTCAAGTTTAGAAAATGCATTATTTGATTCTAGATCATCGCATTGTTTCATATCTTCCCAGTTTTCTATGAAAACTAGATATTTCCAATTTGATTTAACAAGGGATTTGTTAGGTAAAACTCCTAAGGGAAGTATCATTTCAACAAATTTTGTAAATCAGTCCCCATTAGAGCACATAAATGTTCTTTATCCTCTGATCTCATCATCATACCTATGATTGAGTTTTATATACTCCTCGGTATGGATTGGCTTTCGGATTATGATGCGAAGATTTATTTTAAGAAGAAGGAGGTTACGATTTTTTATGATGATGATAAGGAACACCTTATCTTTAGAGAAGAATCGTCACCACCTAATTCTTATCTAGATCCACCCCCAGTAGCTCAACTAAATTCAATTATTGGGGAGGAAGAGGATGAAATTACAGTGGGTGAGGAAATGAATGTTCAAATATAGTATGTACCTTTTGTGAAAGAATATGTAGATGTATTTCTGTAAGATTTACCTGGACATCCTCCAGAACGATAAGTTGAGTTTTCCATTGATTTAATTCCTGGATCAAGGCTTATATCGAACACCCCTTATAGAATGGCCGCTGTGGAATTAGTCGAACTAAAGAAGCAAAAAGAGTAATTGACTAATAAGGGATTTATTCGCCCTAGTGTTTCTCCATGGGTATCCCCTGTTCTTTTTGTTAAAAAGAAAGATGAATCTATGAGGTTATGTATCGACTACAGGTAGATCAATGCTATAACAATAAAGAACAAGTATCCCCTACCTCGCATTGATGATTTATTTGACCAACTGCATGGATCTCAATACTTTTCAAATATTGACCTTCGATCCGGATACCATCAGTTGTGTGTGAAGAAGGAAGACATTCTGAAGATAGCATTTCGAACCAGGTATGGTCATTACGAGTTTACAGTAATTTTTTTTGGATTGACTAATGCACCCTCTGTATTCATGGATCTGATGAATAGAGTTTTCAAGGAATATATTGATGAATTTTTGGTGGTATTTATTGATGATATCTTGGTATACTCCAAAAGCTACGCAGATCATGAAAATCACTTGCGCATTATCCTGAAGACTCTGAGAAGACATGAATTATATGGGATGTTTAGCAAGTGTGAATTCTGGCTTCAGAAGATTTCTTTTCTTGGACATATTGTCTCTAAAGATGGAATCTCTGTTGATCCTTCTAAGACCAAGGTAATCCAAGAATAGCCAGCACCTACGAGTATAACTGAGGTACATAGTTTTATTGGTTTGGAATGTTATTATCGACGTTTCGTCCAGAATTTTTCCTGATTGGCTAACCCATTAACGAAGCTCACACGTAAAGGGGATAAATTTTTTTGGACAAAAGAGTGTGAAGAATGTTTCGAAGAACTGAATATAAGATTAGTCAATGCTCCTATATTGACTCTACCATCTGGGAATGATGGGTTCGTTATTTATAGTGATTCATCGAAGAAAGGACTTGGTTGTGTTCTTATGTAGAATGATAGGGTTATTGCCTATGCATCACGACAGTTGAAAATTTATGAAAAAAACTATCCTACTCATGATCTCGTGTTGGTAGCAGTGATCTTTTCTTTGAAGATATGGAGGCACTACCTATATGGTGAAAAATGTGAGATTTATACTGATCACAAGAGTTTGAAGTATATTTTCTCCCAAAAAGAAATCAAAATGAGGCAAAGGAGATGGCTTGAATTACTCAAGTATTGTGATTGTACGATACACTACCACCCGGGGAAAGCATACAAGGTGGCATATTCTTTGAGCATAAAAGATCATGGAGTTTTGAACAATATGAGAATTGAAAGGGATCCAATTTTCATTGATCTACTGAGTATGGACATGGCAATATCCATGGAAGGTGAAACATCAATTCTTTTTCAAATGTTTGCCAAACCATCTTTACTATAAAGGATTAAGTGTTCTCAGATCGATGATGAATAATTTCAAAAGAAGATTAAAGTTTTGAATGATGGGAGATTGAGGGACTTTGTGTGTGAAGAAGGAATTTTGAAATTCGAGAAGAGACTTTGTGTTTCTGATATACCTGATCTAAAAAGGGAATTACTGGATGATGCTCATAGTTCCAATTTCTCTATACACCATGGGAGCACCAAAATGTATAATGATTTGAAGGAACATTTTTTGTGGGAAAACATGAAGAGGAAGATTGCAGATTTTGTGTCAAGATGTATGCTTTTTCAACAAGTGAAAGCTGGAAGGCAACAACCTGGAGGAGTCATGCAACAACTTCCCATACCGGAGTGTAAATGGGACAATATTACGATGGACATTGTCATGGGGTTAACAAAGAATCCTAGAAAGAACGATGCAATATGGGTCATTGTTGATCGTCATACCAAGTCAGCACATTTTCTTGCTATAAGAGAAGATCTACCACAGGAACGTCTAGCAAGACTATATATTGATGAAGTTGTGAGACTTCATGGAGTACCCCTATCGATTGTTTCTGATCATGATCCCCATTTTACTTCATGATTCAGAAAAAGTATTTAGAAAGCCTTGGATACTGAACTTCATTTGAGCACTGCCTACCACCCTCAAACCGATGGACAATCAGAACGAACTATTCCAACCATAGAAGACATGTTGAGATCCTGCTCACTTGACTTTCAGGGTATGTGGGATCAATATTTACCTCTGGTAGAATTTTCCTATGACAATAGCTTCCATTCGAGTATTCATATGGCACCATATGATGTGTTATATGGATAGAGATGTCGCACACCAACCTGTTGGGATGACGTTGGTGAAAGAAAACTTGTAGGTCCAGAACTGGTGGTGGAAACGATGGAAAAGGTAAAGGTAATCCAAAATCACATCAAAGCAGCTCAAAGTAGGCAGAAGAGCTATGCTGATAATCAAAGGAAGGATTTGGAATTTCAAGTTAGTGATCATGTTTTCCTGAAGTTATCTCCATGGAAGGGAGTCATACATTTTGGTAAGAAAGGTAAATTGAGTCCCAGGTACATCGGACCTTTTGAAATTCTAGAACGAATTGTGGTTGTAGCTTACCGATTAGCAATGCCGCCAAGTCTCTCCAAAGTTCACGATGTGTTCCATGTATCTCTATTGAGGAAATACATGCCTGACCCAATGCATGTACTCACTTATGATGGATTAGAACTGGAACCCTATCATTCTTATTGTGAAGAGACCATCAAGATTCTTGATATGAGAGAACAAGTACTGAGAAACCGGACGACTCGTCTGGTAAAAGTCTTATGGAGAAACCATAAGATGGAAGAGGCAACGTGGGAACCCGAGGAACTTATGATGAAGAACCACCCAAGTCTTTTTATGCGGTAGTATTCTAGAAATTTCAAGGACGAAATTATTTGAAGGAGGAGAGAATGTAACACCCCATGCTTCTACAGTATGCTTCTCTTTGAATAATGCGATAGCGTGTGTTGTACGCAACATCAAGTTCTAACACACCACAACCAATCAAACTAGCCGTTATGAATAGTAATACCTACGTTTTGAAATTATATATATTTTATATTTCAAAATGGACTTCATTTTTGGATTCGGAATATCGAAATTATCCTAAGTTGATTTTTTTGTATTTTTCTGAGAACTTCCAATTTTTATGAATAGTGAAAAATACTTAAAAACAAATTTTTTAATAAAAATAATTTATAGTGATAAATTATATTATTGAGTGGTTTTAAAGTATAATTAGAATATATTTTTACCATTTTATCCAATGGTGATCATTATAATTAATTTCACATTGAAATTGGACATAAACAATTGTCAATCTTTTGATATATATTGTTTCTTAAAAACACGCTATTTGTTGTTACAGCGGGAATTAATTATAAAATTAATTAATTCAACTTATATGTTTGAAATTTTGTAAAATAGACATCATTTTTGAATTCGAAATATCAATTATCTCTTAGGGTGAAATTTTGGCATTGTTCTGAAAAACTACAATTTTTGATGAATGGTGAAACCACTAAGTGGTAGTTAAAAAACTGAATTTTTCATAAAACTTAATTTTACTGCTTCTGTGAATAGAATTTCGAAAATCTGAGAGACACGGTTAATATCAAGTAGTAAAATGTGGTTCAATGAGATGAAAATAATTTTTGGTGAATAGTAACTTTTTACTTTTATTTACCACGGTTAAAGTAAATAGGGTAATTAAGGGTAAAAATGATATTAATATTACCCTAACACATGTCCTAATTCTATTGGAAAAGTGTATATCGACCAAAGACAACTTTAGGAATAAAATATTATCATTTAGGTCCACTTGGATTAGATTAGGACATTTATTATTATTTAATTCAAAGAAGAGTTAAAAGAGTTAAAATCAAAGGATATTTACTAAAACATTTTTAATATAGGGTTATATATAAGATAAATTCGATTTTAAATATTAATTATAAATCTAAAAAGATTTAAAACATGATGATATTTTATTTATAATTTTTATAGATTAAGTAATTTAACTTATTTATGACACAATGATGATGCAGTAATTACCATAGTAGTGAAAAATTAAAATAATTGATATTATAAATACCCAAATAAATATAATATGAGACTTTTTATGAATTACACTAATTTTATAGGTTAATATAACATGTTAGGAATAATTTAATTAACTTTTTTTGAAGTATTCATTCTGTTATGATTTGTACAAAAATCAACTATTGAATAGTGTCAAAATTGACATAAAAGTTTTTTTAAAACAAATATTATATTATTAATTGATATTAAATTCCTAAAAATCTAAGGATAGGCCAATAGACTAATATCATTATAGTATTATCATTAATGGATCACTTGGGGGTCGCTTGGATGTATATAGTAAGTTTATTAACCATATAATATAAAAATACAAAGAGACATAGTAAAAGTGAAACTAATTAACTAAGAGTTAATACTTAAAGATAAGGTTAATATAGTAACCCAAACCTGTCTAAATCCTATTGGTTGAGTGTTTTTAGACCTATACCCACCTTAACATCTAAATAATCTACTTTTGAGCCATTATAAACGGAATATGAATTTATTATAAAATAATATTTCTAGCTTTTCCAAAGGTGCCCCTCACCCCTCTTATAAAAGGGCACTCCTCCTTATCATTAATTCACACCATCAAAGCCTTTTGTTCGGCCAAAACCTGACCAAATACTCTCTAAACTTCCCAAAATTCATCCTAGAGGCCTTCCTTTAGTCAAAAATCCACCCTAAGTAGCCCTTTTGATCAAATCAAAAGGAAGAACCCGAAGAAGAGGTAATATTTCCACCACCCTTTTTCAAATTCATTTCTTCTTCCACTTATTCTTTCTTTGTTATTACCATTATAAAATAATAAATCTAGTATCTCCTATATATTGTAATATTATTATATGTTTGGTACAACCATATTCAGTATTCAATCCATCCTTTGAATGACATGTCACCATACGTGCGTACGTACGGCTTACCGTCTCCACGTCGTGGTGTAATTGTTATTCAATATATTATTATTTGGATGGGTATAATAATGATTTGTAATTCATGTAAATAATAAATATAACATTATAATGATTATGTATATATGATATAAAATCCAATTATATATTATTTTAATATCAAAAGAATGATATTGTCGCTCGTGCGTACGTACGGACTACCGTCTCCACGAATGCGATGAGATTCAGTCTCCATCGTATCCATTCAAGTATAATTATTATTTCATGATTTAAAAATAATTTTTAAGGACTTGATATCATTCTGGATATGAATAGGATACAACCTATTCATAACAAACACGCCTTTTTTAACAAAACATATAAAAGAAAACGAGCAAGTTAACACCTGAAACGACGATAATTCTAAGATATTATTAACAAAGCAATGTTAAAAGATCATATATGATATCATATTAATGTATATGATTCTTGAATAATTTAATAACATTTATTTCACAATTATACAGGAGGTTAACTTACCTTCAACCAAGTAAAAGTACAAGGTAAGGGTTTTTTTCACAATCTCTTCATTATCTGAGGTTGTTTAAACGTAATAATCTACTGGGATCTCTTTATCATCCACATCCATGTTTTGTAAAAATGTATTTCAAAACAATTTTTACTATTTAATATAATATGGGTTAAATTCATTTATACCATTGTTGACTTTTATAAGTGGTTTAGAAAGGAATCTTTCCGTCATTTTCCAAACAAGGTCCTTTTTAACCTTTTCAACAGAATTAAGGTAAGAATGTTTTTTTAACTTATACGGTGGGTGCGGCTATTTTCTACCATTATAAAGTCTTCAAAGCTTCCCTTACAAGCTTATAAGGATATTTTGAAAGTAAATGTTTTATTTTATAATTATGTGACTTTTAAATGATTTCAAAAAAGGGATATTTCTCTCAAATAGTTTTGATTGCATCTAGGTCAATGTCCTTTGATGGATTTTAAGCTTATTTGAAGTTGATTTATTATGATACAAAACTTCCATATTGTATTGAAGGTTTTGTGATTTGTTTGATAGTGGATGTGTTATTTTTATACCATTCATGGTTTATGAATAAAGTATTGATATTTCTTATGCTAGTTTTAATACGAATGTTTATGTTATGTTTAAACCTTTTTATATGGGAATGCATTGGACTTAATATGTGACGGGTGGAGCCCACTATAGCTCCTCGATGCATCGGTAGGTCTCATGAGACATACTAGTGTCTTGGCACAAGTCCTTGGAAAAATCTTATTTGTAGTCTTGGAACGAGGCCTTGGCTATGTGGTTATGATAGTCTGGCATTATGCATTCCATCATTATGAAAGTGGTTATTGATATTGCATTTGATTATTCTATTAGTATAATATCCATGTGAATAAGTAAATTGAATTATTTCATTTTATTTTTGCCATACTATGTTGAAGTTCAAGTTTAAAAGGATTTTTTTTAGTTATACATTGCCTTAAATGTTTATTCTTATTTATGAATGTTTCCGCTATATTGTTATCCTTACTGGGCATTTGAGCTCACCCCTTTCAATGTTTTATTTTTTCCCAGGATGTGAAGAAGTAATTTATGAATGACCTGCAGGGATAGTATGTGGGGATATGAGTGTGGACTATGAAGAAAATATGTTGTTGTAGTTTTTATTTTTATGATGTAATTTAAAACTTTATGAATATATCTAATGTTTCCAAGGCTACTAAACTAATCAGTCTTTCAAGATTTGAACTTTCTCGTGATCATTCCAATGTTATATAATAATGCACCGACTCTGGATAATTGGGGTCGGGGCGTTAGAGGTTATTTATACTGAAAGGGAACATAAAATAAAATGAGTATCAATGATTCACACCCTCCCACTCTTAGTGATACATTACACTGACTGCGCACTTTCACATGAAAGGAAAAGTGAAGTTGCGATTTCCCTTACCTTGATGAGTAACTCCTACAACTCAAATATTGAGGCCATGGGGGATTAATGAAACCTTTTTATGACTCCTCAAAAGGTAAAATTACATTATATTCATGGATGATTAATTGGAAATTAATTCTAATGAGAAATGGGTGGGTACTTATAGAAAAAGTGAGATATTTATTATTGATTTCCTTGGAAACCTCAGTGGTGGTATTTGCAAAACCATGGGATTTCTCATGGTTTTCCCCATGGTATTGGAAAATTGGGACACATAATATGTTATTTTAATCCACAAGAGTGGACCAGAATTTTATATTGCTTTTTATATCATTATAATGTCATTAAACATACCAAAAATCAAAAACTATATTTTTACTATTCACAATAAAATATATTTTATAAAAATATCATAATTTCACCCTAACCTAAATTCAATGTTCTGATTTCAAAAAATAGGGTTTATTTTCTCATAATAATTCTATATTTTGATGAATTTAACCTTTAAATATAAAAATTCATATTTCTTCAAAATAATTGTAGATAGAAAATGTATAGTAAAATTTTCACACTTGCAAAAAAAATCATATCATGTAAATATAGGTAATAGTGTTTTAATAATTTTACTTCATTAAAATAAACATTATTATTAATACCATAGTTTATTATAATAATAATAACTATTAATAAATGTAATATTTATGACCAAAAATCAATTTATCAAATTATTCATATTTTTTAGAAAAAATATTCTTAAAAAAAATAGATGGAACGACAATTTTATTTATTCAAAATAATCAAAAGTCCCAGGAGCGAGTTTGACCCACTACTACAAAAATTTTATTATAAAATATAGTACACAGTCAGAACATCAAAAGGGGGTTTACCAAGAATATTAAAAGACTTACCACATGCATCATCCTCATCAAAAGGAACACAACAATCAAATTCCATAAATGACCATTCAGAGCATGATTCCATAATGGCCTTTTTTGACAACACATCAGCAACCTGATTTTCCACCCTATAAACATGTGTCACCTCAAAAATGATACCATCAACGAGACGAAGACAGTCAATCCAAGAGGGAAACATCATCCATGGGACATTCCTCGACTGCCTCCGAAGGATATCAACAACCACCATAGAGTCTGTTTCAAGCTATAGAAATCTCCAACCAAAATAAACTGCATAATTCATATCTTTAATCATGGCCCACAACACAGCCTCAATGGCAGATCCCTGACCAATATAATGTTAAAATTATCCCTTAACGAAGCCCCAATAGGTACGGAAGTCACCACCATAGCCTGAAGGACCCGGTGCACCTAAAGTCGCCCCATCAACATTGACCTTCAACCAAGACGGAATAGGAGGGATCCATCTAATTGACTTCATCACTAATGGTTTTCTAACCCTGCCAGTAATGCTAAAATTCCAAAATATAATAAGATCATTTAGCCCATTATGCATAAAACCAACTTGGACTCTTGAGGATGTGAAAACAGCCCTATGAATCACCCTCACTCCTGACCAGAAGGTTGGCTTGATGTTCTCAAAAACTTGCTCATCTATAGCATTCCAAATGAACCCTATAGATGGTGAAACAGCCACCATAATGATAACCCGAACATCCTCACTACAGTAGGCCGAAACCGCTGAATAAATGAGTATATCAACCGAAGTCAATTCCATGAAGCAAGCTGTCATGTCCTGGATATACTTCCATAACCTGCATACCATAGGACAAGACAAAAAAACATGATCAATTGATTCCACCGCGGAAAAGCAGATTGAGCAGGCTGAGGAAAGATGAATCCCAGCCCTTTGAAGAGAACATTGCACTGGGAGCCTTTTCTTCCATGTCCTCCAATGAAGCAAATACACTGAGGGAGGGATGAAAAAAGTCTGGAATGCAGAAAGCCACCTTGGGGCCGCAACCTGCCCAGCGCACATGTGCTGGTACACTGCCCGGGTGGTGATGACCCCATTAGTGCATGGATTCTATACAAGAGTGTCCTTGTCAATGTAGTTGTATATATGGATCTCATCTTTAATATTAAGAGGAATAAAATCATATAGAATTGCTCTTCCATACTATATATCAGCAACTGAACAGTTGAACATCACCAAAGTGGTAATTTCTACTAACTTTAACATCTCCCATAGGTGATTTAATTCAAGATTAACATATTGAAGTTCTATATGGGAATCGTCAACATAGATGACCAATAAAATTACCTCCTTTACAAGATCCAACAAATTGGATTCATATGGAATGAATCTATTGGATGAGGCCATCTACTCTTCTTCCTTCATTAATTAACCATTATAATTTCTATTTATTATAATATTTATAATGTTAAAATAATTACTGAGAGTATATATTTAAATGGTCATATTGACCAATTGTCATATAACAGTATGAACCCGATGGTCAAATTTTAAATTATACCCACTTCATAATTAAAGAGATATATTTTTGCTGAGTACAAAATAATATGACACACATGTTTAGGGAAACAAATTCAAATCATTCTAGTAATTAGAAGTTGAAAATGAGATGGAAATATTTCTATGTTATGTTATTTACAAGATTTTATTTATATTATTCTTTAAACTAGATGATAACTCAAAATAATTGAGAAATTATGATTATTTAAATTGTTATTTCGCATTTTTTGTTTTCTAAACTATTAGTTAATATAGGGTACCAATATATTTCTCTTATTGTTATCTTCAGAAATGAAAACGGTAATTAGTGTTTTTTTATTCACATGAAACATGGGTATTCTTGTTTCTACATGATTATAGACCCTATGAAACTATTTAAATTATAATAAAATATTATGTTTTTATCATTGAGAATGTGATTTAGATAATGAATGTGATGGAGAGAGGGATGGGTTAAACCTTTTTTCTAATATATAGTTTATTCCTAGGTGAAGTTTATAAATTATTAAATATATTGATATTTTTCCCTTCTTATATATAGAGTACTCCACATAAATGACTATTGGGAAATGATAATAAATAGTAAAATGAGCATGTGTTTCCTAGGAGAGAACAAGAACCGCCAGCTACAACTATTTTTTACCATTAGTTCTCAATGGGAATCACTTAGGTTTCATTGGCCATCAGTCATGGAGATCAGTAGAAGTATCCCATATAATATGAGTTTATGAGGGATTTTTATTCAACCACCCACTAATGATTATGGTTTGATTCATCAAAAAAAGAGTCTTAGGAGTGTATAAATTTTCTTTATACCTTCTATAAAATTATCTAAATAACTATGGGCATGGAATATAGCTTGCCACTATAAAAATGGAAGGGGATTAATATCACTCGGGGGTGTTATTTTCAAGTATAATTAATATATGGGTATCATAAGAACAAGGATTCATGAGAAATTCATGGTCCCATTTTATCATGAATCCCAATTGTTTGAAGTAAATAGACATCATGAACCTCCAGTAGGTTCCATATTCATGATAGAGTACACTACTACATGTATAGACCTTTGGTGTAGTAATATTTTTCTGGGTGGGTGAGGATCCTAATTCATGATTCATTGATTAATTAATGATAGAGAATATACAAATACAAGTGATGTTTTTAAGCTTACTGGATTTACTAATATATTAATGAAAGTTATTCTCGACAAGACATGATCTAAGTGAAGCATGAGTTATGGTGGACCATTGCATGTATAGTGTAATGGGGGCACATTATCTGGATCGATGGAAATTAAAATGAGGAAAAATTACTAAACTCATTACATTTTAGGGGATCCATTGAAGTGTTAAATGGTTTTCATGTAAATATAGACCTTATATTTAGTGATACTAATGTGGGAATTTGGGTCATAAACAAATTAAATATGACTTTGTTGTTTTGAAATTGCAAACCAATGGAAATTTTAGTATACTTATAAGGTTTTTATAGTGGAATTAATATAAGAAACTATGAAATAGTCATATATGATCAAATATTTTAGATAAAATTTGTCTACAAATTCTTATATTTCTATTTATCAGTCACAAACTAGTTCAGGATTTTGATGGTCGTTGCTTTATTCTAGTATTTTTGATAGTTATACAGGCTTCGAAGTACTAAATTCATCATTATGACCAGTTTGGGGGATATGATAAAACACTACTGATGGATCCATTTACATCTAATACTAGCATTGATCCTTCCACTCCAAAGATTACTATTTTAGTATCTTCTATATTGCCATGTTTTTTTTATTACATATAAGAAATTTTTTTCTATTCATAAACAAGAATTTCATACAGCTTCGTCATATAAAATCCTTGATACCCATATTAAAATAAATATCTAGATTACACATATTAACCTATCCTATTATTACATGATCATATAATACATGAATTTTGAAGATCACATGGGGTTATATCTGATTTATTTCAAGATATTTCAATTATTGGACTAGTTATCCTATTTGTAAGATAATATTGTTTATTAACATAAAAGGGTGTAATTACTATCCCTAGTAAGTGTTCTATTCTATGGGGTGTGAGATATTATGGATGGTCGAGTGGGACCCAACATGAAAAAATTTTCTCGATATCATTGGATATGGGAAGGATCATTCATAGGGATATATAATACAAGGGGTATCATATCTTACCTAACTTTCGTGAATCCTTATCTATACATTTAATAGAATGTTTTTTATGTATACCTCTTCAAAAAAAATTAAATTCACTATTGATATCCAACAAAGAATTTAAACTATATCAATTTATTTATATCACATATATCCAATATATCCTCATGAATTAATTTTTTTTACATGGGGCTTAATGAAAAATGATTCATAAAAATAATAGCTTACCCTAATGTGTTACAGTTCTATTTTCAAAATTGTAAAATGGAAATCATTCCCACTATATAAAAAAATGGGAAATTTTGGTTAGTTGATGATGAATAATAATTACCCCTTTCATAAAATAAATTCTCACTTTGACAAATTAAAATGGTATGAATTTTTTTTTCAAAGATCGATTGTAATGGCCCAAACATCACTGGTCCATTCGACTGTGATAATCCATTGTTAGGAGTGTTCTGGGGGATATTGGTGACTCATTCTAAGAAGTTTACACAAAAAATAGAGTTTTTCAATTAGTGTGTCATTTTTTACTATTGGTGTTGGCGTGTCGTCTTGAAATATCAATGTCGAAAAGTCATTTTGACCTGTCAGTGTTGGTGTGTCATTTTGTACTGGTGGTGTCGGGGTGTCATTTTGAGATATGGGTGTCGGTGAATCATTTTTTATTATCGTTGTTGGCGTGTTTTTTAGAACTATCAGTATCGACCAATTGTTTTGAACTATTAGTGTCAGTGAGTTATCTTTAACAATAATCCTAGGTGTTTCATTTTGAACTGTCTATGTCGGAAATTTATTTGGAATTATTGGTGTCATTGTGTCATTTTGAACTATCGGTGTCATTGTTTCATTTTATACTATTACTATCAGAATCAAGGTATGTGTTGGAATCAACGTCATTGTCAACGTTAGCGTCTTTTTTTCCTTTTTTTCCTAGTTTTTTTAGTTTTCCCTTCTTATGCTTTATTTGATGTAAATCAAGTTTAAAAGCTTGTTTGATCATTTCTAAAGGCGTTTCAAATGATATAAGTTATATCGTTAATATCTTAACACTCCTCAAAGATTGAGATATCCAAGTCGTGTAATATTAACCATTATTCGACTATAATGGACCTTGAAATAGTTTCCCATTCCATTGCTATAGGATTTTGCTTTTATAAATCTGAGGTACTCCCTTATCTTTTCTCGTGGTGTGTAGAGAACATTTCTTCCCCAGAAGAGTCGTGCGCCTGGGATAGATCCCTCTCTTGTTCAGTTTTTATTGGTGTTTCCCACTACTCTCACGACCCCATATTGGGCCCAAAGAGGGGTTCTGGTCATCTGTTGATCCATGTAGGGATTTTTCTTCATCCCTCTTAAATTTTGTATAAATATAGGTGGGGGAAGTAATGATTCTTGGGAGAAAATGGATAAATTATTTCATTGACAAGAGAAATAAATAAATGGGTAGATGATGATAAAAATTCAATGGGACCTGTTTTAATAACATCTACGAGATTGAAGATTTGTGAACATTGAGTACTATTTTATTTTTATTATCCTTATATTCCTGTTATCAATTTTTGTGGATATAAGGCTTTTGGAAAATCATCATCGTCGGTTTCTTTTTTATGAGCACTGGTGATGTTATTGTTCTAGTTTTTTAAAATCTGTAAATAATTTCATATATCAATCCATTTAATTAGAAACACATTATAAAATAAATAGATTTTCTATAATCACGCATGTTCTGTGATTACCCCTATTATTATATGTGAAATTAAAGAATCCTTGTTGGCTAGATCTGAATATCCTTGGTTTGATGGTATGGCAATGGGATGTGTTTTTTCGAGTTTGTTCCTTGTATGGGTTGTTTGATGTTACTATCGGTAGATTATTTGTGGGTATGATGGTAGAATAATAAGATAGTTTTATGTTTTGGTATGACATGTTTGTGCAATTGGGCTGCTTATTGGTTTTTTGTGGAATGGATGAACTTTTAGGCAGTGGGACTACCCTTGGTTTTGTTTTGGTCATCCAACGACATTGTTCAGTGGTGTTTCACTATGAATTTCTTTTTTTTTTTGGTATTTTTATGGTTGGTAGTTTCCCCAGTAGTGTTGTCATAAATGATTGTGTAC
The DNA here is from genome assembly GCA_963277665.1 of Viscum album. NCBI lineage: Eukaryota > Viridiplantae > Streptophyta > Magnoliopsida > Santalales > Viscaceae > Viscum > Viscum album. The sequence continues at coordinate 288,009,050 of OY728162.1, forward strand.
CCAAAAATAAAGAAGGGAAAGTGGTCAAATGAAAAGTGGTTGGTTTTATGCTTTGGAAGTGGTTGTTTCTGTGGTTGTGCATATAGGGGTAGCAGCAAAAGTGGTTCATGTGGGCTTGTTGTTTGTTTTGGGACCCATAGGTTGGTCTGAGTTTTGTTTACCTATATGTAAAAATTTTAGTTCCTTGTGTTTTTTAATACGCAGCACACCATGGTTGAGCACTACGTGTCGAACACCCCCATTTCATGGGGAGGGTATCTTTCCCAACATCCTGGTGGGAGGATGGATGGCTAGTTACTAACATTATTCTTCAAACCCCCTTCTAGTTTCTTACCCCTCAAGCCTAATCAGGTAGGTTGTAATGGCTTGAGATTTACTATATCCTAGGCTCCTTCGGGCAAGTTTTGTTTTAGAAGAGGGGCCCATCTTTCTACAGGATGCATTTTTTTTCAGGTGTCTTTGGGATGAGGCTCATGTCTTTTCATGAAAGAGGTGTGTTTTTGTGACCCAGGTGTTTATGGGCTGGAAATGTGTGTTTTGTGGCCTAGGGTTGTGCGGTCAGTTGTGATAGTGGGACACCATTTGGGGAAGGGTAGTAGCATCACGATGTTAGCCATTAGGAATGAGCATTTAACTAGTGAGAAAATCAGTGTGGGTACCAAAATCATCATTGTGAATATATTATTACCATACTTGACATGCATTATTTTGTGAGCATTCCCTTGTGAGGCTGGTCTGGTTAGCATTTTTCCTTCATAGGTATGGTTGGTTTCTGTCATTTTCACGGGGTCATTAGTATGCTTCTCCCACTTGTTCATTACTGACTTTGGTTATCCAAATATGTATACTTATATTCTCACCCTATGTTATACAACTATTTCCATGTTTCCATGAAGACATTCAAGACCATTCTGGTCTTTACTATCTCGAGCGTTAGGATTGTTTATGTGCTATAACTTATTCTATTTCTTTTGGTACTTTCTTTGGATCTTGGGTTGTAATTTTATTTCTCATTAAATTTAAATCATGCATGGGATGGATTTTGGATTCCTTTATATAAAATTTTTGTGTTTTAGGGTTTTTACCATTTTATCTTATGATCATGTTTTCATTAAAAAAATAATTTCTACTATTTTGTGTGATATTATATACCCTTGGTTCTAGTCACCACTTCAGGTCCTATTTAAGGCGGTACTCAGGGGGTCATTATCTCTCTTTCATCTTGAATAATGAAGGGTTTGGAACTTAGTTGTCCCTTCCCACATCTTGAAGAATGTGGATCCTGACAGAATGATTTCATAGGGCGATGATTGAGAGATAGGATGGAGTTCAGAGTTAGGCATGGTGATTATTGCATTGGATTTTAGAGAAATAATGTTTGAAAATCTTGGTATCTGAAATAGTTCAAGGCACAATAGCTAGGACATGGGATTTTAGGGGGCCCCAGGATCTGATGCATGGACTCTAGGCCTCCAGAACGACTGAGGGGGGCTATACTAATTATAGGGTAGAGATACTAGGAGAGGTACAAGAATCATAATGACTTGGGTTCTTGTGTTTCATGGGTATTTTGAGAATTTAAAATAAATGAAGAGTTAAAATGAATTTAAAGGTAAATTTCAACAATAATCGGTCTTAGGAGTTCCTTGTTTACCATTTTTAGCTATAGAACCCAGACGTCCCCGATGTGTGGTAAGATTAGTTGAGGCCCAGCAACAAAACCAAGTTGAACAGTGGAGGGTTGCTCGAGAATATAAATATTAATTCTAGCAGAAAACCCTTCGTTCTTTACAAAGATAGACCCTAGGGAAGTACAAAGGTAGTGATTCAAAAATGGATGTGGAAGGGTAGCTCAAGGAGATTGTGATAACCTTTTCCTTGATCTGGGTTAGGAGAGTGTTTTGTGTTCCTCTGGTGGTGAGCCAGATGAGAGGAGCGGTGCATCAGTGGTGTACGCTTTACCTTTTATGGAGGAAGGATACCGTTATTTCATGGGATGATTTTTAAAATAGATTCTAGTGGTGCTTCTCTCCTCAATGATGAAGGATGAGAAGAGACAATATCCTCTCTCCATTTAGTAAGGGAGTATGTTGGTGAAAGAACTAGGGATCAAGTTATAAGATCTCCATTAGTTTTCTTTGGGCCTCTTTCTGGATGAGGAGCCTTGAGAAAGATGCTTGGAGGAGGCCCTTCGACCTTCTCTTCACTATGCAGTTACCCCTTCACTCTTCCAATATATATATAAGTTCAGAAGAAGGTTGAGGTAGTTGAGAGGATACACTCACAGGGTGGTGTACCATGAGATGGGAACTAGAAAAGTTTTTCAATGGGGAAGCCGGTCAGCTAAAAGACTCGTGTGTTAGGGCATTTTAGGTATCATCCTATGGGGAATATGCCTCAACAGTTCCAATTCTGGTCTCTTGGTCCTTTCCCTTTCCCCCTTAGCCTAGGACTGAAGTGATTTGTCTATGGAGGCTATTGAAATATTTGGATCTAGTTCCCTGTTCGAGCTCAATATGGTGGAGGTGGGTTGGTTCATCACCCTCCTCAGAAATAGTTTTTAGCCAGGCCTTTTCATTAGTAGGGATTGTAGGCTCCCGTTCCACCGAGGGTGGATGGTGTAGGAGGAGGTCGATCTTAGTTTTCTCCTCAGGGACCTCGACCGGGGTGTGGTCGGGGTGGTGTCCAATAGTTGAGGGGTATAGGAGATGGTCATGGAATGTTACACATTCTTGAAGCAGTAGTTATAGTAGTTCTGGTGGTTGTTCAATGTACAATCATTCTGTTTATCACTCTTTATTGTGCTTTGGTTGATTAATGACCTTCACATTACTTCATCTCACCCATTCTAGCCCATGATTTGGGACTATACGTAGAGATACTTTTCGTGAACCTAGTGATGATCATTCCATTTGGAATTCAGGTGAGTTTTTGATGTTTTCTATGGATGTAGACTGATGCTGGTGGCTCATTAGTCCAGTTGGTATATCATGCTTCTATAGATTCACCCCGACGATGACATCCTTGTAATTGACTTGTAGTTCTCTATGCATGTGGTTTTAGGCTATTCTTGGAAGAGATTCGTGTTATCAACTTTTGGATGCCAGTGTGTAGATTTTATTGGTGATTGTAGTTATCAGGTGGCCACCCAATGTGTAGAGACCTCTATTCCATGTTGATCAAGATATTAGTCGATTAAAGTTTTATTTAAGTTAATCAATTTATTAGAAAATAAATATTTGATATGCCAAAATTACGTTAAATTTAATTTAGATATTCTTATTAATTAGTTTAATTTAATGTTTTATTTAAGATAATCAATTTATTAATTCTATTTAATAAATTAATTATTCTATAGTTGTTATTTAATTCATAAATATTATTATTTACAATTTAAGATAAGGTTTTATTGTTATTATTATTATTTTAAATTATGTTTCTTATTAACTTTTCTTTTAATTTAATTATTATATATATATATTTAACTTATTTTATTCCCGCCTCGTGTCTTCTTCTCTGTCACGCCACAAGAGGGAGTTTCTCTTCCTCTGCAAACCCGACGGCAGTCCGGCTCCCCTCGAGTCCAACAGTTCCAACGACAACCTCCTTCACCCTACATCCGCGGTGGTGAAACATCATCGATGGCAGGACGTCCCTTGCTCGGCCTTCCACGGTTCTCCACACCAGTGTGTCATCCTCTTCATCACACCAGACCCATGGAAGACTCAACAACTCGGCCTCCAGCGGCAGACCAAAGTTGTGCAGCTCAATTCCAATTCTTCTACATAACGATAACTGGAGAAGCCCGGAATTATCTTCGGCTCACTAATGCGGCGACAATAGGTCTTCCTGTTGGGTGTGATCGACTCTTTGAATAGTGGCGAGGCTTTAATCAGCGCAGCTCAGCCCTTCATGGTGATAGCTCATGACAACGGATCATCGGTTATCTTCACGAGAAAATAACAGATCTCCTTGGCTCCGACGGTCCTCTTGCTCATGATGTCATCTCGGTGGTGGGTATGGATTTTGCTGCAATGCTGGAAGAGGCGTAGGGAAACAGAAGAAGGTTTTGGCAAGCAACAGCTGCTTCCGCAAGAAACCACGGAGGATGCGGTTGATGAGGCACCGTGAAGGATTGCGGTGGGATGGGTTATGGTGAGAGAGTAAAAGGGGTGATTAAACGGTAGTTAAAATGATACGATTTTATGTTGGAAATAGTGAGTCTGTGAGGAATGTCATGGTGCGTCCGCAAAATAGAAATGGTGCCATCGTAAGGATCTTTACGGTGAGACATTGAAGTATTGAAGGTGGCACCAGTTTGAACCCGGTGTGTGAAGTAAAGGATGTCATGGTGAGTCAGTGAAGAATGTCACGGTGCGTCCGTGAAAGGGGAAGTGTCACGGTGAGACTGTGAAAAGAGGTCACCGAGAAATGGTTTATGGTGCGACCGTGATACTGTAGAAAAAAAACAGAGTAAAAAATTAAATTAAAAATTAAATAAAATAAGAACAAAATAATTAATAAAATCTAAAACTGAATTAAAAAATTAAAGACTTAAATAAAATGTAAACTTTAATAAATTTATAAAACCAATAAACATAAGTTAATTTATTAATAATATCTATTCACATGACTTAAATTATTACTATACTAAAAATAAACTTAAAAAGCAACTAACTTAATAAAAGTTAACATAAAATTTAATCATTAATAAGACAACGTTAAATTGTTTAAAATAGTTACTATGTCAAATTAAATTAATTTAAGGTAGAAAGATAATTTTTATATTATTGAACCATTATGTTAATTAATGAAATAAAATTTAAAGAGACTGAATAATCGAAGTAGTTCTATAATATTTTATTTTAATCAATGAATTATTAAAATATGACTTAAAACATTAAGTTACTTAAAATTAATTAATTATTAAAACATGCAAAATTAAATTAATACTACATTAATTATGTGCAGAAGCAGACTTCATTAATTATTTAATTATTTTAATGCTTAAAATACACTATTAATTATAAAAATTGATTAATTATTAAAGTTAATAATAAAAATATAAAAGAACCATTATTTATTGAAAAGAATTAAAATATGTAATTAAATTGATAAAAATTAATTTAAAAGATGTGGCAAAACAAGTGTTTTTAAGGCCACATCAAATTCCCCCACACTTAGACATTGTTTATCCTCAAACAATATTATGTTTTATTATCCTTAAAAACAAAAGTATGATATTAATGATTTTCCTCAAAATGTAACATGTCCAGCACTCAAAAAAGAGGACAATACATAACAGCATGCTTAAACAAAATGAATTACTCATTTGAATCTTGACTATAACGAATACTCAAGGTTAATTACTGAAGCTACGAGTCATCAAGAAATGAAGATGTCATGCCTCAAACGTGGTACTGCTTAGTGACTAACTTCAATCCAGACTCAAGTCTAAAGTCCAAAAGTGAAAAAAGGTAAAATTTATGTGGAATTAAGAACATAACCAGATGAACCTTGTACTTTGACTCATCTCCCAGGTTTCAAAGAATAATTTTTTTTGTGAATCACTTCAATGATACAACTTAAATGATTCTCATATTAACCATTTGACCCCTTCTTCATTTGGCGTTCATAATTCTACCCACCTTAATGAACTCATTTTTGACCCTAGACACTTTATTTAATTTTTTCCCAGGCCATGAATCATTGTGCTAAGCACTGTGCAAATGTACTTATTCAAAGTGTACAGAGAGCTTTTAGTAAACAGAAATGCACCCAGCATCTAGGATCTTAGAGACTCACCATGGGATCCCAGATGCACAAACTACTCCAGTTTCAAAAGTTTTATATAAAACTCATTTAAATTGGCTCATTAAAGCAATTACTTTTAATAATTAAAAGAAAAAAGACCCCTAACTTCATAATCAAATTTCCAGTTCCAAAGGGTATGATCATAGTCCCATAAAAATGTAATGCATATCACTTACATAAGTAGTTCCTAAATCAAGATATCCATTCAATAACTAAGAAAGACCACTAAAAAATCATCCATTATCATTAATTTTAGGTTCAAAGCAAAACTTAACTACCAGCAAGGAACTTATCATAAGGCAAGACCCAATTAAGAAAAATGTTATGCCTAAAATTACACAAGAATTTTGAAAAATTTTAACCTTTTTTTTTACAAAAAGTTTGAAATAGCAGTGGGATTTGATGGGCTTACAATAAAGCACAATTTAGCACAGTCAAGAATTGACCCCCTCGCCCACACTTAAAATCCATCTTTGTCCCCAAAGTTGACTTCTAAATATGGAGAAGAACAATTAATCAATTAAGGTTGAAAACAGATTTTCAATTTAGTAGATTAATGACATGTATAAAGGGTCCCAATGAAGTTCAAAAATATTGTTTTCCACAATGAATAACTTACAATGGGTTCATATCCAGACACACATTAAAGTGACAAAGATTTTCATTAAAGCTCAAAAGAAGTATATAATGTGTGGGTGCACAATTAATTGGGTGTAAGCATGTTTAGCAAAATATAATTCAAAAGGATGTTCAATAAAACAGAACGATGCATGCTAACACCCATTAGACTAATCGGATCCAATGAAAACATAACTACCAGCAAACACGTACCCCCACACTTAATTTCATGAAGTGAGTAGATTTTAAACAATGAAATTCATATTTTTTTAGCAAGAGGCACATACAGAATCTTTAGTCTAAGCAGTGACATACAACAAAATTACATTCCCATACGTGCAAGATTTTAAACATGTGCAGAATTTTAAGAAATTCAGTAGCAAGACATGCAACAGAATTTTATACAGTTATAATGTAACAGAATTTTCAGTACACATGTAGCATAATTTTTACAATACAAGACAATTTTTTAGTAAGGATAATTTCTTTCTAAAGTATTAAAGAGCAGAAAGATGAAACAGAATTCAACAGTTAAGTACTTCCATGAATTATTTTTTTATCAATCCTTCATCATGGGAATTCCACTCCATTTATTGACACAAGCAGCATCATCCTAGAGACAAAGAGCGTGTAAACCAGGATCAAAAATCCAGCAGATACAGTGCAAACAAAAGGCAACATAATATTACTTTATTCAAAGTAAAATAAGAATAGAACAAAAGTAAACACAAATAAAAGAACATGGGTTGACTCCCAAGATGCATTGAATTTAAATTATTTAGTTAGACTTTATTTAATTACAAATTTATTTATTTATTAACACAACAAAGACCAAGGGTTTCCTCCCATGCAACGTAATGTTTAAATTCCCTAGCTAGACTTCATTCAAAAACAGTTTTCTAGCACATTGAAGCCAGCCAAGCCCTTTGGCTGTCCTTCAAAATAAAGTTTCAGTCTCTACCCATTAACCAACATGGGTTTATTCTCTTCACCAACAATTTCAATATCTCCATCCTTCAGCACTCTAACAACAGTAAAAGGTCCAGACCACTTGGACTTCAACTTTCCAGGAAAGAGTTTGAGTCTAGAGTTAAAGAGAAGGACCTTGTATCTATGTTTTAATTCCTTATTTTGAATGATAGAATCATGAAAAATGTTAGACCTCTCTTTATAAATCTTTGAGTTATCATATGACTCTCTCCTAATCTCGTCAAGCTCACTTAGCTCAAGCAATCTCCTCTCACCAGCACTCTTAAAATCAATGGTCAGAGCCTTAACTACCCAATATGACATATGTTGTAACTCCACAGTTAAATGACAGCATTTCCCAAACAGCATCCTGTAAGGAGACATACCTATTGGGGTCTTGAAAGCAGTTATGTATGCCCATAAAGCTTCATACAACTTGAATGACCAGTCCTTCCTAGAATTTGAAACCGTTTTTTCAAGTATTTTCTTTAACTCTCTGTTTGAAATTTCTACTTTTCCACTGGACTGTGGATGATAAGGAGTACCAGTTTTGTGAACACAGCCATATTTCTCCATCAAATCTTTAAACTTGTAATTCTTAATGTGTGTTCCATTATCAATGATAAAAGCTATTAGGACTCCAAATCTTGTAAAGATATTCTTTTTGAAAAATTTTATTACAGTCTTGGCTAGATTGTTGGTAAGAGCTACTGCCTCAACCCATTTTGACACATAGCCAACAACAACTAGAATGTAATCATTCCCATGAGATGATTGAAATGGACCCATGAAATCTAACCCCCAAACATCAAAAATTTCTACCTCCAGAATACCCTTTTGGGGTAACTCTTGCTTCCTACCCACATTTCCCAGCCTCTGACACCTATCACAACCAACCACAAAACTCCTAGAATCCTTAAAGAGTGTAGGCCAATAAAAACTAGATTGTAGGACTTTTTGAGCGGTCCTCTCACCCCGATGGTGACCCCCCCAAGGTGAAGAATGATAACTTTCAAGAACAGACAACATCTCTTCCTCAGGTACACATCTCCTAAGAATACCATCAACACACCTCTTAAACAGTAGAGGGTCATCCCAAAGATAATCATTAATTTCAGAAATGAATTTCTTTCTTTGGTTATTGGACAAATTTTTGAGAATGACACCTACTGCCCGAAAGTTAGAAAAATCTGAAAACCAAGAAGATTGCCTGACTGACATAGTAAGCAACTTCTCATCAAGAAAGGAAGAGTTAATCTCCCTAGGATTTTCAAAATGGGTAAGAGGTAACCTAGACAAATGGCCAGCAACTAGATTCTCAGCTCATTGTTTATCCCTAATCTCTATGTAAAACTCTTGTAATTGCAGAATCCATCTAATAAATCTAGGTTTTTTTCTTCTTAGACATCAAGTATTTTAAGGAAGAATGATCAGTCAAAATGATGACTTTTGAACCTAACAGATACTGCCTAAACTTCTCAAGAGAAAACACAATAGCTAACAATTCTTTTTCAGTGGTGGTATAATTATTTTGGGCATCATCTAGCAGTCTACTAGCATAATACACCACATGCAATTTCATATACTTCCTCTGTCCAAGAACATCACCTACATCCATGTCACTATCATCACACATAAGCTCAAATGGTAGTTTCCAATAAGGTGCAGTGACGAAGGGTGATGTAGTGAGTTTCTATTTAAGCAGATTAAATGATTTCAAAAAATTCTCATCGAAATTGAAAGGTGCATCCTTGACCAGTAAGGAACACAAGGGCTTAGTAATTTTATATAAATCATTTATGGATATCCAGTAGAGACCATCACGCCCTAGGAAACTTCTAACACCTTTGACATTAACAGGAGGTGGCAATTTTTGAATAACATCTATCTTAGTAGTACCAACCTCCAAACCTCTCTTAGACAACTTATGACCAAGGAAAATATCTTCTCTAACCATGAACTGACATTTCTCCCAATTAAGAAAAAGGTTGGTTTCAATGCATCTTTCCAAAACTAACTCAATATTTGAAAGACAAGTATCAAAAGTACTACCCACAATGGAAAAGTCATCCATGAAAACTTCAATAATTCTCTCAACAATATCAGAAATGATAACCATCATACACCTTTGAAAGGTGGCTGGATCTCCACACAACCCAAAGGGCATTCTCCTGTATGGAAAATGTTCCAAAGGGGCATGTGAATGTGGTCTTCTCCTAATCCTCTGGATCAACAGTAATCTTTTTGTAACCAGAATACACATCCAGAAAACAGAAAAAATCATTTCCAGCAAGCCTCTCAAGAATTTGATCCAAAAAGGGCATTGGAAAATGGTTCTTCCTAGTAGCTGCATTAAGATTCCTATAATCAATACAGACTCTCCATTTTGTGGCTTTCCTAACTTGGACTTCTTCATTATTTTCATTCTTTACTACAGTGAAACTCCCTTCTTGGGGACAACCTGGACAGGGTTGACCCAAGCACTATCGGAAATGGGATAAACCATTCTAGTTTCCAATAGCTTGATCACTTCATCTCTCACGACTTCTTCCATGTTTGGATTTAATCTTCTTTGACACGCTACCCTAGGCTAATGATCAGGCTCCATAGGAATATTGTGCATACAAAATGAGGGACTAATACCCTTGATATCAGCTATTGTCCATCCTATGACAGATTTAAACTTTTTCAACACATTTAACAATCATTCCTCTTGGGTTTTATTAAGTTCATCAAAGATTATTACAGGGAAAGTGGAGTTCTCACCCAAAAATGAGTATTTAAGACGGGCAGGTATGGGATTCAACTCAAGATCAGGTGGTTCTACACTCAGAGGAAGACTCTTAGGCCTGGGAGGCCCATGATCATCAATATATTTCTTTTAAGTAGTATTGAAAGATGAAAGGTTTTCAATTTCAAGATCAGATTTAGAGATAACAGTCCTACTGTCCAAGGTGGGAAGTAAGTTGTCCAGACTTTCCATATCAAAATTCAACATCTCAATGAAATAAGAAACATCAAGTTGTCTTAAAAGTTCCCCCTCTATGTCATCAAAGTGTTCAGCAAGGTTCGTGTTAACAGAAACACCCTCAAATTTAGTCAGAAGGCTCATAAGTTTAGAAACAGAGTACTCTCCTACAGCAGAAACTGGACAGTTGTCCAGATTTGGATGATTTTCCAGTTTTGGTGTCACAGCAGAATTTTTAACTTCACAAACAGATTTACAAAGATTTTCAGCTTCACAAATGTTTTCTTTGGTAGAGTATTGTTTTTCAGATTTTTCAAAGTGTTCAAGTTGATTCTTATAAGAACATTCCGCTTCAAGAGACTCAATTTTTGAACAGTTTTCAGAATATGTTGGTCCCTTAATATTTTTAATAACATTGAACTCTTCTTCTTGTTCACCAATTTTGAATATCAGTTGACCCTTTGAAACATCAATGACAGCACCACTTGTGGCCAAGAAGGGCCTACCCAATATGATAGGTACCTCTTGATCACACTCCATATCTAAGACAAGAAAATAAGCAGGTAGAAACAACTTCCCAACTCCAACTAGCAAGTCATCTACCCTACCCATAGGATGAGTGAAAGATATATCAGCTAACCAAAGAATGACTATGGTGGGTTGAAGATCACCCAGCCTCAACTGTCGAAACAGTGAGTATGGGAGAAAATTGATACTAGCACCTAGATCACACAAACAGTTCAGCTGATCAGAATTTCCTAGAGTACAAGGGATGACAATGCTACCTGGGTCTTTCAGTTTAGGTGGAATTTTCTTTTGGATCACAGCACTACACTCTTTAGTGAGGCTGTAGGTAGAAAATTCTTCAAGGGTCTTTTTTTTAAACAAAATTATATAAGAATTTCATATAGGATGGGATTTGAATTAAAGCTTGGATAAATGGGATGTTCACTTTATGTTTAGAGAGGAGACCAAGGAACTGAAAAAGCTCAGCCCTGGTATTACTTTGAGGTTTCAACTTCTCCGGGAAAGGGATGCGTGGGGGAAATTTTTTCAGAACAGTAGGAATATCCCTCATCACTTCCACAACTTTTTCTTTTCATTTATTCTTTTTATTTTTAGAAGAATTTGCAGCATGATTTTTAGATGAAAAATTCAGATTTTTATCATTTTAATTACTTTTCCATGAATTACCAGCATGAGTGCGAAGCAGATTTTTATTTCCCGATTGAGACAGAATTTCATTTTTAGTGTTTTCAATTTATTCTTCAGCAACAGTTTGAGTATTAAGGCCACTTCTAGTTACAAAATCCATGTCATTTTCTCTAGGATTAAGTTCAGTGGTACTTTGAAGTCTACCTTTTTCTCTAGATGAAAAATCTCTAGCTAATTCACCTAGCTATGTTTCCATGTTCTGCATTCTAACATCAGTTTTCATTTTGTCTGACTCATATTGATTTTTCTGTTAATTAAGTTGAGTCACGTACCTTTCCTCTTGTGAATTAATTTTATTCAATATTTGATCCAGTTTAGAAGACATCTGATTATCATTATTTCCTTGAATGTTTGAAGACTCACCCCTTTGATGATTTTCAATGTTTGGTCTTGATTGGTTTTGATAATTAGGGGCAGTGTATTGTTTGATAACTCCTTGATCATTACAGGATAGGTTTGGATGGTTCCTATATCCTTGGTTGTAATTATTAGAAAATGGGTCTTCTTTTTGAGGAATCCTAGGACCATAATTTACAATGTTTAAATTTTCAGGTTGTTGGGCAGTTAGATGAACATTAGGACAAAAAATTTCAGAGTGCCCAAACATACCACATTGAGTGTATTGTTGCCTAAGAGATTGATACTGTTTCTGATTTTCAATTTTATTTATATTTTGTTTTGAATTATGGTTCAATAATGTTTGAAGTTGGTTGGTGATTTCATCCAGTTGACTTTGAGTATCGGCTCCTGAACTAGTATTAACATTCCTATTGACTCTCTTTATTCTTGAATTATTATGTTGAGAATTAAGGTCCAGATTATTAAAAAAATTTCTCAACTCCTCATCAGTATTATCATTGTAATTACCCCCAGCAGCTTGATACACTATGTTCTGACTAGAGGAGGAAATCCCTTCATAGAAAGTATCCATGAGAAGGTGCGATGGGAGTTGAGGATGGGGACACTTCCTAAGAAGATCCCTGAATCTATCCCAAGCATCATGAAAAGCTTCTCCATCCTCTTGGTAAAAACTACTGATTTTAGTTCTCAGTTCTCCTTTTAATATTTGGGGATAAAATTTCATAATGAATGAGTTATACACTTGATCCCAGTTCTCAAAAATGTTTTCATCCAGACTTAAAAACCAGTTCCTAGCATTCCCTTTAAGGAAAAAGGGAAAGACTCTAATCCTTAGCTCATTTCCAGTAAGTCCTAAAAGTTGTAATTGCTACACAGTGTTATAAAAGTCTCTAATGAAGGCCAGAGAGTCCTCATTAGAGAGCCCGTTAAATGCAGGCAGCAATGAAATGTGAGATTGTTTCAGTTCATAATTGCGAGATCTAGGACTAAGCCTAATTGAATATGGGTTACTAGACACCTGTGGGAGTTGGAAATCCTTCATACTAGGCCTTTCATGATCATCTAAGAGTTCTGGATGGTTATTTCAAAAGTTATTATTCTCAGGAACTCTATTTTGTTGATTTTCCATTTCAATTTTGTTCTTTATTCTTAGAGTAGCTAAATGTTTATATAATTCACGATTCAAAGGCTTTAATCTAACACCAGATGTTCTTGTTATCATACAAACAGTGGTAAATAGTATCTAACAGTAACAGTTCAGAATGACAAGACACAGTTTTTTTTAGAGTTTTCAAAATTTTTAATTTTTTTAAAAAATTTAATATATGTGTTTTTTTAGAAAGTTTTTTTTAGCAATGGCTCATGCCCTCCTCGGAAACTGCACCAAAAAATTGACCAAAACCGTCGTTGATGATGGTAAAATTTTAATATTTTTATTATTACTAACTACAATATATGTGGCAAGTAGGGTCGAACCCACAAGGATGGCTATTTTGGCCACTATTATCTAAAAAAAACTAACTAAAGTCCTCACTATTGTCAGCAGTGAGGTTGAATTTATAATCTTTCTATTTTTAAGAAAAAATTTTATTAAGGCACAAATAAAACAACACATTTTTTTTGTTTTTGTTCTATACTGTATCAAAGAATGAAATAGGCTCAAAACAGCAAGTAACAGAGAAACAATGCACTAAAAAGTAAACAATCTGGAGAAAAATGTCCGGGGAGTATATCAACTCTACTGGTTTTGAAGGTATACTTTCTCACGACATTGATTAAAACTAATACCACTAAAATGGAGTGATTTATTTCCCTTTCCAGGAGATAATCACTCAAGCTGGCCAATTTCAGAGTCTGTCACCCTTAGATTAACCAACTTAAAAAAAATCACGTTTGAAAAGAACACAGAAGTAACTCTTTGTATGTCATGTAGCCTTTTATTTCCATTTAAATGTTCAAGAAAATCAATTCACATTTATACTCACCGTATAAATGTGGAAATATTAGATTAAGCACTAGTGGTACGTTGCAATTTAATGTAATCAGAACTGATCTCGCCAATCAATTCCGATCACATTAACAGGATAGTGAGAAACGAAAATAACGATAACCATTAGACTCAATTTTTCCACCAAACTGTAAGTATTTAGCCAAACATTGCTTCATTTACGTATTTTTGAAACATTCAATTACAGAGGAAGAGAATTAAAAGAGAACAGAGGAAGAAAACTCCCTCTGCTCGCATGAATTTCTGCTGCTCCAGGCCCACGAGTCTCCAAGGATTGGATCTCCGAGAGTCGCTCCTGGTTCTCTGCTCTCTAGTCCAGCCTTTTTTTCGAGTCAATGTTTTCCCCCGTGAATGAATGAGATTCCCCCCTGTGAATTCTGCTGCTGCTCTATTTTTTTAACCACAGTCACCTACTACATGTCACCGCATATTATCACCGACATTTAGTTTCCTTCACGAGCACACCGAACACATACGTTTTTTCACGACAGGCACGTCGTCCTATAAATTCCCTCGCAATTAACTACTGGTGGGTTAGTTAGATGAATTGGGACGGGAACTCACTTCCCGTATGAACATGCACAAGAAAAACACATGGAACATTAAAAAAAGAATAAGGAAATAAATTAATAACTAAGGTCATTAATTAATTAAATACGTTAAAAAATTTATTTATAAAGTTATTAATTAATGTTATCAATGTTAACTTAAAAGTTTATTATTATTTATAAATTAAATTATATACTAATTTATGCTAATTTGATTAGTTTATTTATGTTCGAAATAAATTATTATTAAGTAGTTAATTTTATTAGAAAATAATTATTTAGTATGCCTACATTAAGTTAAATTTAATTTAGATATTCTTATTAATTAGTTTAATTTAATATTTTATTTAAGTTAAACAATTTATTAATTATGTTTAATAAATTAATTATTCTATAGTTGTTATTTAATTCATAACTATAATTATTTACAATTTAAGATAAGGTATTATTGTTATTATTATTATTTTAAAATAAGTTTATTATTAGCTTTTCTTTTAATTTAATTATTATATATATATATATATTTAACTTATTTTATTGTCGCCCCGTGTCTTCTTCTCCAACGCGCCACAAGAGGGAGTTTTTCTTATTCTGCAAACCTGACGGCAGTTCGGCTCCCCTCGAGTCGAGCAGTTCCAACGACAACCTCCTTCACCCTACATCCGCGGTGGTGCAACATCATAGATGACAGGACGTCCCGTGCTCGGCCTTCCATGGTTCTCCACACCAGTGCGGCATCCTCTTCATCACACCAGACCCACGACAGACTCAACAACTCGGCTTCTAGCGGTGGACCAAAGTGGTGAAGCTCGATTCCAATTCTTCTACATAGCGACAACTGGAGAATCCCGAGATTATCTTCGACTCACTGGTGCGGCGACAGTAGGTCTTCCTGGCGGGTGCGCTTCACTCTTCGAATAGTGGCAAGGCTTCAATCAGCGCAGCTCGACCCTTCATGGTGATAGCTCATGACAATGGATCATCAGTTATCTTCACGAGAAAACAACAGATCTTCTTGGCTCCGGCGGTCCTCCTGCTCGTGATGTCATCTCAGTGGAGGGTATGGATTTCGGTGCAATGGTGGAAGAGGCGCAGGGAAACAGAAGAAGGTTGTGGAAAGCAACAGTTCCTTCCGCAAGAAACCACGGAGGATGCGGTTGATGAGGCACCGTGAAGGGTTGCGGTGGGTTGGGTTACGGTGATACAGTAAAAGGGGTGATGGAACGGTAGTTAAAATGATACGGTTTTATGTAGGAAACGGTGAGTCCGTGAGGAATGTCACGGTGCATTCTCGAAATAGAAACGGTGCCACCGTAAGGAGCTTCACGGTGAGACAGTGAAGTATTGATGGTGGCACCGGTTTGAACCCAGTGCGTGGAGTAAAGGATGTCACGGTGAGTCCGTGAGGAATGTCGCGGTGCGTCCGCGAAAGGGGCAGTGTCATGGTGAGATTGTGAAAAGCGGTCACGGTGCAATGGTTTATGGTGCGACCGTGATCCTGTAAAAAAAACAAACAGAGTAAACAATTAAATTAAAACTTAAATAAAATAAGAACAAAATAATTAATAAAAGATAAAACTGAACTAAAAAATTAAAGACTTAAATAAAATATAAACTTTAATAAATTTATAAAACCAATCAACTAAAGTTAATTTATTAATAATATCTATTTGCATGACTTAAATTATTACTATACTAAAAATAAACATAAAAATCAACTAACTTATTAAAAGTTAACATAAAATTTAAACATTACTAAGACAAAGTTAAATTGTTTAAAATAGCTACAATGTCAAAATAAATTAGTTTTAGGTAGAAAGATAACCATTATATTATTAAACCATTA
Source organism: Viscum album (assembly GCA_963277665.1). Lineage (NCBI taxonomy): Eukaryota > Viridiplantae > Streptophyta > Magnoliopsida > Santalales > Viscaceae > Viscum > Viscum album. The sequence continues at coordinate 288,025,396 of OY728162.1, forward strand.
TTTTAATTAATGAAATAAAATTTAAAGAGACTAAATAATTAAAGTAGGTCTATAATATTTTACTTTAATCAATGAATTATTAAAAGATAACTTTAAACATTAAGTTACTTAAAATTAATTAATAATTAAGACATGAAAAATTAAATTAAGACTACATTAATTATGTGCAGAAGCAGACTTCATTAATTATTTAATTATTGTTAAATTATGAGCTATGCAGAACAAAAACAAAAATCTTAATAAATAGTTATTATTCTATAAAATTAAAGTAAGAAAAAAATTAATTATTTTAAGGCTTAAAATACACTATTAATTATAAAAATTGATTAATTATTAAAGTTAATAATAAAAATAAAAAAAACTATTATTTATTAAAAATTATTAAAATAAGTAATTAAATTGATAAAAATTAATTAAAAATATGTGTCAAAACAAGTGTTTTTAAGGCCACATCAATGACAACCTGATCTACTCAATGTCAGATGAGGGGAATGTCAGGCATCTGAGGACGGTCTTGGAGGTCCTCCGACATGACCAGATCTATGGGAAGTTGTCCATGTTCATGTTATGTAAACGAGAGATTCACTTCCTTATATATGGTGTCCCATAAGGGGATAGTAGTGGATCCTTCAAAGGTTTAAGTGGTTGTTTCATGGGAAGAACCAAAGAATGTTGTGGAGGGTCATATCTTTCTAGCTCTAGAAGGAAATAATCGGTGGTTCATACCCGACTTCTCACGAGTTTCATCTTTTTTGACAGCCTTGACCAAGAAATACCAGGCCTTTGTGTGGAGTGGGCATTGTCAAGAATCATTCCTATATCTAAAGGGGGGTTGTTCGGTGATCCAGTGGTCAGGTTTCTAGAGGAAGGGGTGGATTTCGAGGTGTTTTGTGAGGAATTCATCTTAGGTTTGGGGTGTGTGTTGATGTAATAGTGAGGAGTGGTCTATTATTTGTCTAGGATGTTACATACCCATGAATGTAATTATTCCACCCATGATATGGAGAATCCATTGGCTGTGTTTTCACTGAAATTATGGCGGCATTGCCTATTTGAGGACCACATTGTGGTCTTCACAGATCACAAGTGCTTGAGGTATATACATTCCTAGTGGGACCTGAACATACAACAATGGAGGTGGAAGGAATTTCTATAGTACTATGACATTGAGATCTATTACACATCAGGAAAGGGGAATATGGAGGATGATGCCTTGAGCAGGAAGTTGTAGAAGGCGATCGTTATGAAATCCACCGATTCCTTGAAGACAATGGAGGAGTTGGCTGCTTTGCATCTAGATGTAACAGTAAAAGGAGGCAGAGGTTGTTTATTTCAGATGATAGTGTTGTATTATCTGATGTTGTAGGTGGAGGAGTTTTAGTGGGGAGACTCAGAGGATGAAGTAATGTGTGATCACATGGTGTAGGGTGATGCTTTCGAGAGATGGTATGAGGATATTCAAAATCAAATGTTGTTCCATGGAAAGTTGTTTGTCCCAGTAGTGATGTGTGATATTTTTCTCTGTCATTTGTATTGATCACCCCTAGTGGTACTCCCAAGAGTTTCCTAGATGTACTGAGTCCTGAGGGAATAGTTTTTGTGGACCGGGATGAAGCAATCAGTGGTAGAGTTTGTGGAAATATGCCTAGTGTGCTAGTAAGTGAAGGTTGTGCACTGTGTTCCCAGTGGTTTTTTATAACCCCTCGATGTACCCGAGTGGAAGTGGAATGACATATTGAAGGATTTTTTAACAATATTACTCAGAGATTTGGGAGGATTCAATGTTATTTGGGTTGTAGTGGATCAATTGATAAAATCGGCTTACTTCATAGCAATCTAGGAGTTGATCAATGTGGATGCCTTAGCATAGAGGTATATAGATGTGGTGGTGCATCTTCATGGAGTTCCAAGATAAATTGTCTTGGATTGAGATAATTTTTTTACATCATGTGAATAGATGTGATTACAACATGTTTTTGGTACTCAGTTATGCCTGAACACTTCCTTCTACCCTCACATAGATGGAAAAATAGAGAGGACCATCTAGATTATGGAGGACATGTCGCAGTAATGTGTTCTGGAGTTTAGTGGGTCTTAGGTGTGAAGATTCACCAGGTAGAGTTATCTTAAAATAATAGTTATCACTCTACCATCGTCATGTCACCGTTTGGGACGTTATATAGAATATCATGTCATTCATCCTTGTGCTGGACAGATATTGGGGAGGTGGGTTTTCATGGTCCTTAGTGGGTGCATGGTACAATTGAGAAGGTGTGTCTTTTCAATGAGAGGATGAAGGTACTATAGGACAAGAATAAGTCATATGTTAATCATAGGATAAGGCACTTATAGTTGTAGGTTGTGTACCATGTATTCTTGAATGTTTCCCCTCGATGTAGGTAGTAGAGGTTTGGAAGAGGGAGCAAGCTTTCTCCTAGGTTCATCAGACCATTCGATGTTATAGGAACAGTAGGGGAGGTGTGATATCATATGGTGTTTCCACCACATATGGAGAGGATCCACAACATCTTTCATGTATCCTAGCTTCATCGGTATCTACATGATTACTCCGTTGTAATTGACTTTGGAGAGTTTGATATCGAGTATGACGCAAAGTTCATGGAGCGGCCAATGGATATCTAGGATCATCAAGAGAAGGTTTTACATGTTTGTATTATTCCCTTGGTTTGGGTGTTTTAAAGGCATGAGGCCTCGAGGATAGTAAATGGGAGAGAGAGGTACATATGCTTGCCCAGTACCCGAAGTTGTTCTAAGTTTTGCTCTTTTTTTCTTTGTACTTTTCATTTAGATTAATGCATGACCTAATTTTCTATGAGATTAATTGTTTCCTTTTTCTCTTATGTGTGATAATTCCCAACAAATGTGGAGGGTAGGTCCTAATTCACAATCAAGATGATTTATAAAAAATGTGAGTAAACCCATGTGAGCGAGTCAGTTCTTCCCAAAGCAGATAGTATCATGACATGGAGAAAGGATCTCCCAAATACAAATTCTGGGATAGTGTGATCTTTGAGGTTCATCTAGATTCTTTGGACAGGTGATATCGGGGATGTGTTCTTGGATTTCTAGGTTTTCACTCTAGTTTTCAAACAATTCTTGGTGGTTTTTCCCTAAGAGGAATCTTATGGGGTAGTTGTTCATACCCCACTTTTCTGGGACTGGTTTCTAATTCTCAAAGATGAGTATAGTTTGAGGGGCAACTGATGTAATGTCCTGGTCCTCTACAGACCATTCCTTTGGTAAAATAAAATGTTTGGGGTTTTCTAGAATAAATCAGTGACTTATTTTGAAAATTTTAACCAAAAAGTATAGCTTTTTCTGTCGGTATTTCATTTTGAACTGTCATTGTTGGTGTGTCATTTTCAACTGTATGTGTTGGGGATTGCTTTAGAATTGTCAGTTTCAGTGTGTCATTTTGAGCTATAGGTGTTGGCATGTTGTTTTGAACTGTCATTGTTGGTGAGTCCTTTTTAACAGTCAGTTTCGGCATGTAATTTACAATTGTTGATGTCATCCTTTCATATTGAACTATCGGTGTCGATGAGTCATTATGAATTTTCAGTGTCAGTGTGTCACTATGAACTGTCAGTGTCAGCGATCCAATTTGAGTTTTCAGTGTCGGTGTGTCATTTTTAATTGTTATTTTTGGCATGTCGTTTTCTAATGTCGGCATCAACATCAGCGTCAGCATTGGCATCAGCATCAATGTCAACACCTTTTTCCAGTTTTTCCTAGTTTCTCTTGCTTCACCCCTCATACGTTTTATTTGACATTAATAGATTTTAAAGGCTATTTGAGAATTTCTAATGGTTTTTAAAAGGATATTAATTATATATAAAATCTCTCCTCAGACATTGAAATAGTTAATTCGTGTAATATTAACCATGATCCGACTTTAATGGCCATTGAAACCATTTACCTTTCCTTTGATATTGGATCTGGCTTTTTTAAAGCCAAGGTCCTCTCTTATCTTTTTTCATGGTGCACGAATAACTTTTCTTCCCCATAAAAGTCATGATCTTATGCAACAACCCTCTCTTGTTCAATTTTCCTTGGATTTTCTTACTGCTCGCGTGACCCCCTGGTGGGCTCAAAGAGCAGTTTTTTTCTACTATTGAATCAAGTAGGTATTTTCCTTCAACTCTCTTAAATTGATTATCATTTGGGGTGTGTGTAGTAATTATTCATAGGAGATAACATCACACTTATTTCATTAACTAGAGTGATAAATTATGGGGGGATGTGATGATAAAAAAGACAATGTGACATATTATGATAATGGGAAGGGGATTGAATACAGTTGAATTTTGTGAAACTTTTGTTTTTATTATCCTTGTTTTTCAGTTATTAATTGTTGTGTATATATGGACCTCTGAAAATCATGGCTTTTGGTGGCCTTTTCTTGCACACTAGTGATGTTCATGTTCTTATTATTGATACTCTAGGAATAAATAAAAATATCAATTCATTTAATCATGTACACTTGGTTAAATAAATGGATTCCCCAAGATCAAACATGTTCTATGATCACCCCTATTATTCAAAGTGAAATATAAGAATCCATGTTGGCTAAATTTGAATATTATTGGCTTGATTATATGGTTGTGTGTTGTGTTTTTTTTGAGATTGTTCCTTGTGTGGGTGGTGATATTTTACTTTTGGTAGCTTGGCTGTGTGTATATTGGTGGAAAAATAGGATGGTTTTGTGTTTTGGTATAACCTATTAATACATTTGTGCTGCTGATTGGTTGTTTATAGATTGGATTAACTTGTAGAAAGTGGGACTACCATTGATTGTGTTGTGGTTGTCGAATGATGTTGTGTAGTGGAAATTAACCTTGGCTTGCTTTTTTTTGGGACATTTATGGTTGGTAGTTTCCTTGGTATTTATGGAATAAAATAAAGTAAACCCCTTAATAAGGAATGAAAGATGGTTAAATGAAAAAGGGTTAGGTTTATGCTTTGGTAGTGGCTGTTTGTGTGGTTGTGCATATAGGGTAGTGGAAAAAGTTGTTTTGGTGGGCACGTTGTTTGTTTTGGGACCCGTAGGTTGGGAAAAGTGTTTTTTTACCTATATGTATAAAGTGAAATTCCTTGTTTTTTCAATATCCACCCACCCCGGTTGATCACTACATTATGAACACCCCCATTTAATAGGGGAGTGTTCCTTTATCAACATATCGGTGGGAGGATGGATGACCGGTTAATGACATTCATCCTCACACCCCCTTCTGGGTTCTTACTGATCGGCATTATTCGGGTAGGCTATAATGTCTTGAGGTTTACTATATCGAATGATCATTGGGAAATTTGTATTCTGTATTAGGGGCATAGGTGTCTGTGGGCCATATTTGTTTCACATGTGTCTTCGGTATGAGGCCTATGTGTTTTCAGGTAAGATGTGTGGTTTTTGTGACCTAGGAATCTGCAGGCATGATATGTGTGGTTTGTAGGGGAGGTTTGTGTGGGAGGTTGTGGTAGTGGGACACCATTTGGGGGAGGGAAGTAGTGTCAAGATGTTAGATGTTAGGAATGAGTAGTTAACCAATGGGAAAATTGGTTCAAGGTGCCCAAATCATCAATGTGATTATATTATTACCTTACATGAAATGCATTATTTCTGTGAGAATTCCTTGGTGAGGTTGTGATGGATAGTATTTTTTATTTGTAAGTGTGGTTGGTTTCTATTATTTTCATAGGGGAATTAGAATGGTTCTCCCACTTTTACACTAGTGAATACTGTTTCCATTGTGAGTATACTTGTATTATCACCAACATTATAAAACTTTTTTCAGGTTTCTAAGAAAACTTTGTTGACCGTGTTGGAATTTATAGGCTCGGGCATCGAGATAGTTGTTGTGATGCTTCTTAGTCTCTTTCTTTTGGTACTTTCATTGGTGATTTGATTTTAATTTTTTCATATTTTAGATTTAATCCATGCTTGGGTTTCATTTTGGTTTTCTTTTTCTAAATATTTGGCGTTGTTTGGGATTTTTACCATATTATATTCCGATCTTGTTTTCACTAAAAAGGGTAATCCATTTCATTTGGTGAGAGATTCAATACCCTTGGTGCCAGTCGCCACATCGGGGCTTTTAAAGGCTTGAATTGGGGGTTATTATCTCTACTTCATCTTGATGAAGGAAGGGTGTGTAACTATGATGTCCCTTCCCTCATTTTAAGATGGAATATCCTGAATATGATCTTCATGTAGTCCATCATTACTATGAGTAAGCCCTATGGATATTTCATAAACTAATTTTTAAATTTGATAACGATATTTTGATTTTTTTTTTCATTCATTTTGGTCTATCTAATTATATATAAATGTTTATGAAATTGATGAATCAAATCATTCATCATTTAAAAAGTCTCTAGTTATCATTTCATTAAAATAAGTTCTGGTATACTCAAGGTCTTACTAAAATAATGGGTGACATGTAAACATTTTCTTGGATAACATTCAAGAAAATTATCATTATACTACATTATAAAAGAACTCTTTTTTTCTAAAAAGTGAATATTTTTGGAATTTTTGTATCTGAATATTGAATAAAGTGAAGTATGTTGAGAATATTGTATCTTAATATTAAATTTATTTGGATACTAAAATAGTATAGTTCGTTACATATTTGATGTTCAAATATAAGTTTTAAGATCGAGATGATTATCTGGCTCACATGGAACAATTTATTCTTTCCCCATAACTTCTCTAATAAAAAATATTAGATTCTGTACCTGGATATTTCATATAAATAGATTAATATTATTTACATAGAATAATAATCCATTCATGAATCAAATAGGTCAGTTTACTTTTGAAACATGTACATTTAAATAACCGATTCATAGTAGTTCAAAATATTCTCCCACTAAATTTTTCATAACTACCACCCTTTTATCCATATTAGACATAGTAATTTTGATTATAACCTAGGGAAAATAAACAAACTAAAGGGTGATCTTAGATGATCTTTAAGGGTAGAAAATGAAGGTATAAATCATCATATAAGAATAAATTGATAGAAATGGCATGAGAATATTATCATAAAATTTGAATATCATAACCTGCATTTTACAAACCATAATAATGATTCATGAAAAAAATCATGGTTTTCCATAAGACAGGATTCATAATTTTATTATTGAACATGAGTGATTGGTGCAGAACATTGGATTAAGACATATGTTTTTTCCATTCAAATAAATATAAAAATCATTTCATTAATAGTCAAGGATAATTTACAAGACTTTCATAATGGAATCATTTTACTCCCCAAACCATTATAGTATACAGGATTCACACTAAATAGAATCATATTGGACATGGTCCCATACTAAACTGGATTCACTCCCCATTCCATCGATGTTTATCACATAAGATATCAATATGTACCCAATTAATTGGAGAGATATATTGGTACCCACCCAAATATAATAAAAAACATACATATATGTCACACAAGATCATATAACCTTCATTATCTCGAATCCACTAAAGCATAATGGGTTTCATAAACATTTTATTATATTATAACATGGTGAAATGAAATGGGTTTTGTAAACCTCATGTCCTCATAAACCCAAATTATCTACAGTAATTATTATGATGCTATTCATGGATTATCTACCTATTAAATCTTATATGAAATCGAATTATGTTATCTTATATTGTAAATAATTATTAAATATTACTTGGAATACTTCTTTAGGAAAAATAAACATTCCATTTTCAAATCGCATCTTCAAAATCTAAAAGAAAATGAAAATATCAAGGGAAAAATTTTATTTTAAAAATTGATGGATAATTATAATATAATTATCAACCCATTGATCATTTAGGATGGTTGGAAATTATATTTATGTTGTATAAGTTAAAAATATTACTTCCACATTTGTAAAATAAGGTAAAAACATTACCTCATTCAAAAAACTAAAAGTATATTCCTTTAAAATTATTATATGAAAAGTCAAAAAATGTTAAAAATTAAATAAAAGATTCATTATAAAATAGTAAAATAATTCTATAAATCATTTTATAAAAACATATACATCGAATAAATAATATTTTTGACCGAAGAAAGATATAAAATATATTTCCCTAAAAACACTCTTTTAGACCCTTGATTAAATAAATAATGTAATGATTTATGTCAATAATTTAAATACATGGAATGAGTATAATATTATAAATTCAATGTTTTTATAGTGAAAAATATTAGAATCTTTCATCATAGGATTCAAAATCAAACATAACCTTACTAAACAATGAGGTTCTATCATAAAAACATTACCACATCAGTTGAATTTGAATCATAATACCCAATAAAAAATACCAAGAAATGAAACATTAAATATCGTGAAAATAAGTACATTCACATAACATGTAAAATGGGAAGTATATACACCACAAAAAGGAACATGTGGTGAATATGGAATATGTCTCCTCGAAATAAAAGAGTGACTATAAATCACTTGTCTTATGTTCGACTTATTTTGTATGAATTGGAATATATAGTATAATAAATGAATATATTTTGTACTTATATTAAATAAAAATTAACATATATATCATACCATTTATGATTTAATTATATCCTTTTATTACATATTTATTAACAATTCTTAATTATAATCACTATTCTGAATAATATTTTCTATGTTTTTAAGTTTGTTTTTGTTTGGATGACATGGTAATTTTATATCGATCATGGTTTCATAATATCTAAAATTTTAATCATAAAATAAATATAATATATATTATTTTTATACATTTTTATATTCATTCAAAAAAATTTAGAATAAAAAATGAACTACACCATTAAAGGATATTGTAGGTCGTATATATGCATGAATTCTTTTTTCATTATTAAATAGACAGAAAAAAAGAAGTTTAAATAATAAATAACCTTTATTTTATAATTATTATATAGTAAATATAATAAATATATATTATTATATTCATTAATTACATCCTTATTACCATCCATGTAAATTTGAACTGAAAAATGAATCACAATACATCATGGTCGTGGTAATATAGATGTATGTGTGATCGGTATTATCATTTTGAAATAGTATGAAAGGTAAGTATATAGATGTGATATTATAATTAAAGAGTATTAATATTTCACAAATACCATATAATAACATTAAGCATTCCGTAATACCAATCCATAAAATATGGTGATGAATATATTAATTGTATCACTATGTAGATATGGTAAGTCATACGTACCCACAAATGACACATTCATTTATCATTTGATGGGAAAGATAGTTTATAATGGTGATATCATAATAATAATTTATTTTAAGGAAATTTATCATACTAAAGTTATTATTTTATTACATATACCACAGATTTAGTAGAGTAAAATAAGAGTACAAAACTAAGTGATTGGTTAAGGTGTTTGCCACTCATTTGAAATGACTCATTTGTATCTCTTTTGAATGGAATTGGGGTTGGTATTTTGGGTCGACTGGAACCTTTATAACTTGGATATAGAATTTTAGGAGATAAAATTTCAGATTTTGGTAGATAGATATTTCTCAAAGTGGTGTAAATAAGTGACGGAGAAGGTTCCCTTATATAATTCATGTGAGTGGTAGTTTCAGAATTTCTCTAAATATTAAATTATAATAAATTAATTCCCAGTAAAAATGGATTAATATTTCAGGGTATTAAAATATATTTCAATATAGGATTATATTTACATCAACCAATATAATTAAGACAAATTTTAATGTCATTTAAATCCTTATAATTTTTATTAACCTTTAGTAAATAAATGTTTACTTTAACTACGTCAACAACTTTTTCATTAATAAAGGGTTGTACGTTTTATATATAATGAGATAGTTTATAAATATCTGAGCTTGACGTACATGGGAATTAAATTAATTTTTAGTCATACATAATACATGACACAAATAGACGCCCAAAGACCGTATCATTTTAGTACCTTTGGAAACTGGAAAACATAAAAAACTAGTTCATAAAACATCTATATCATCTCCTACATTATCCTTCATAAATAGAACCCCTTTTTGATACATCATAGATAATAGCCTTATTCAAATACTAGGGGAAAATAACCATGAAAATGGCTGATCTCAAATGATTTGTAAGGTTAATTGGGGAAAATATCTTACAAAACAAAAATAAAAGAACCTAAAAACATGAAAATAACTTTTAAAAAAGAACATACCAAAATATTGAGTCATGAAATAAATCATGGTAGGGCGTATTACATAGATTATAAAGAAACAATAACCTTTATAAAATAGCATTGGCATAAAACATTGAATTGTGGCAAACAAATAAGCACAAAAAATTATTTCCATAGTATCCCAAGCATTGATTACAAGACCATAATAGTGGACAAAGTCCATTACTGAACTGGGTTTACTTGTCAATCCAATAATGCATTTCTGAACCGGATTTACTTCCCATCCTAGCCCTATATTACTGGACCGGTTTTATATTCAATTCCACTCATGTAAATCTCATGATATATAAATCTTTACCCAATTTATTTGAGAGGATATAGGTCCCACCCATCTCATAATGAAACCATTCTTATGTGTTCCAGAAAAACATAAAAACATTCACCATAGCATAACCCATGAAATAAAATGGGATTATTAAGCATAATTCCACCATAATTCATATAAAACAAATGGATTTCCAAAATAAAATTACTTCATAAACACAATTAAATCATAGTAATAATAGGGATAACACTATTTATACAGTGTCATCTTAGATGACAAAATAATTTTGAGAAAACACTTCAAAATAATTCTTGTTGAAAATATGCATTCTTAAAAAAAATCCATAATAAAAATTCAACTCAATTTTAAAAGAACACATTTTATATGAAAATGAACTTATAATATTTTAGGGTAAAAATCAAGGAAATAATGCGTTATGAATGTGTAAAAATATGATCATGTCGTAAAAGTTAAAAAACAATCTTCTTGTACTTTTGTCGGAAAAGTCAAGAAGTACCTCGTACCAAAAATGAAAAAAGAATTCATCTATAACATTTAGTAAAAATTATCAAATGGGTAAAATTGAATTTAAAAAATTATATAAGGATATAAAGAATATTTTGAAATACATATTTAGAAAACCTAGACGTGGATGATAAATATACCATAGTAAATACTTACGAATAAACAATCTCAAATAAACTTGAGATTTGAAAAGTTACCCCTTACCTTAGGTCTGATTTATTTCGTATCTGTCTGAAACTACTCTATAGTTGGTTTAAACATATTATTAACTTGTAACAAGAACTATAATAATATTTATGATATCACATATGATTCAATTAAGAACTTATATTACTCGTTCATTTATCAATTCCATGTTAAAGCAACGTTTTGGGTAATAATCTTTTTATTTATCGTCTGTGTTTCACCGTTTTATTCTTATTATTATCACATAGATCATTATTTACTTACTTCCATAATATAAACCATGATTTATATATCATATATATTCAGTATATAAATATATATAATAGATAGATAATGAAATGTAATACACCGTTCGTGGAGATGGTAGGTCGTTCGTACACAAGAACGTTATTTCCGTTTCCTTATTGAATTGAATAGAAGCCAATAAATGAAATATATATATAAATAAATATATTATAATTATTATGAAATATATTTCATTCATTTCAATTTAATTTACTTTAAATTCATGCATTAATGGTTAATGTGGGGAATGAATCTTATTGCGTAATGGAGACGGCAAGTCATACGTATGCACAAGCGATGATATCATTACCTGTATGGTTAAATAGTATGGAATTGGATGGTATATGAATTGAAAAGAATAATTATTATGTTATATTAATTATTTATATCTATTGTACTACAACAATATAACCATACAAATTAAGTGTTATTGAACAACAATTACCCCATGGCATGAAGATGGTAATATGTACGTACGCACGCATGGTGATTTTTTATTCGTAGGATGGATAAAAGGAGGTATAAGGTTTTACCATTATTATAATAATATATTATAATGTATAATATACTAGATTTATTACTTTATTATGGAAATACCATATGAATAGGATGTAGAGGAAGAAAAGAATTTTGAAATATGTTATAATACAATTACCTATATTTCGGGTATCTTCTTTTGGTATGCACAAAAAGACTCTTAAGATTGATTAATGCCCAAAGGGTGGCCTATAGGATGAATTTAGGGATGTTTGGAGCTTATTTTATTATATTTTTTAAGATTAAAATGGTTTTAAAGGTGTGATTAAAAGATAATGGTCCCCTTCGCAATCTATTGAAATATTAATTTATTATAAATCAATTTTCGATTTATAATGCTCCAAAAATTAATTATCTAGAATATAAGATGATTAGGGGTCAAAATAAACTCAAATAATAAAATTTAGACATGTTTTTATTTTTTTAACCCTTATTATTTTGATTTTTCCTTATTTAATCTATTTAATATTATTTCTCATAATAATATTGTAAATATTAAATGGTTATAAATATTTACATATGTGTTGTAAATTTTCCGTAACTGAATAATTTATGAAATTTTAGACCATATAATTTTCAATTTGTAATTTTTAAATATTTTTTTGATTTTTAAATAATTTAATAATATATTATTTTTATAAAATATCAATACTGTCAATATTTACATTACTCATTTATTTTACTTTCAATAAAATCCACACACAATATAAATTATAAAAAACGTTAATACACTCTTAACATGTCACATTTACCTAGAAAATTCGTGTAGAACATTAATTAGTTCATATGATATTTATTTTTGTATTTTAAAAACATTTATTTGATATTTCTATCAATAAAATAATTTCTACATCACTATTGTTTCATCATTAATGGTAATTATTTAATATATAAAAATTTAAATAAAATTTAAATAATGTATATAATTTCATTGGATTTCTGGAGACTATTTATTTTCGATGTTTTATTGTGTTTATCGCTATATTAAAATTATTATACTTATAAGATCTATGGGACTGACATTTTCCACCTTCTTTTGTTTTAATTGTAATTACATCACCTTCATGGAAAAAATTCTATTAAATGAGTAACTTCTAACCCCTATGTGATTTTTTCGACTTTAATTCATACAATAGGATTTTGGAAGGTGTTAGTGTAATTTTATTATCTTTATCATATTGTTAGTTACCCTAATTTACCTGATTTACCTTTAACTACGGTAAATAAAAATTACCGCATATACTATTCATAATAACCAAAATAAATAAATTTAACCTATTAACATAATTTGGACCAAATAATTTAAAATATGGAATCCATTTTTCCTAATTCAAAATACATAATTGGCATAAATTAATTTAAAATTAATTCCCCTTTTCAAAACCAAAAAACATGTTTTGAAGAAATAAAACATGTCAAAAGATTATCATGTGTTTATGTCCATTTTAAATGTAAAATTACATAAAATGAAAAATATTGGATTAAATGATAAAAACATAACCCAATTAATCACTAAAAAAAATGAAAAAGATAATCTGACAATATTAATAAAATAAAAGAAAAGGTAGTTTTAAAATAAAATGCATTATTTTTTATTTTTCAATAAAATATAAATTTAATCAAGGAAATACCAAAATTTCAACCAAGGTATATTTTGATGTGCATATTCCAAAGAAGAAGTTATTATGTAAAATATAATGTATAAAACTTTCAAAACTAGATTTAAAAATGGTTCTCCATAAATTATATTTCATTGAAAAATACTTGTATTATTAGAAAAATTGAATTTGTTCTTATATCATGTCTAGAAAATAAATAGAATGAATTTTAATGTTATATAAAATTCAAAATATGGTTAATACTATTCATAACAGCTAGTTCATTTCATAATAAATAATAATATTTTAAATAATATGTCATTGTTTTTTGAAACTTTTTATCTCATTTAAGGCAACATATTGAGGAAGTCCTATCTAGCGTGTAACTCATGCCAAGTCAGTGTTGAGTATAGTGAAAGATTCCTTTGGTGTTATTCATAACACAATATAAACAAAGTACCTTTATACATTGAAAAAAATATATACTCAGGGTTGCGTGTATCATACACCAACATGACGTTGCGTGTAGCATACTACAAGTTAGTTTAGTGTGAAAGGAATGTTTAACATAGTGAATTGCAAGATATAAATGATAATTTCTACTTATTTGAGTTATATGGTCTGTAAATACTTATGGTGTTACATTATACCCCCTTTAATATTAATTTCACCACTGAAATTTATTTGGGGTTATATAAGGTTTACTGCTAGAATGTTTCATTCATATAAATCCACATTGTAAAAATGAATACTAAAAGATTCTTTTAAAAAATGGTAGAAAGATAAAAGTTTCCAGAATTGAATAATTACTAGTTTTACAGATAGGATAACATCGATGGGAAGTGAAAACATGGCTATGGAAGATAAATCTAACCGTCAAGTTCTGATGGATGGTTATAGAGAACATGTTTGGAGAAAGTTAACAACCAGAAACCCATAAATCTGTGATGATTTAAGGGACCATCTGATTCATCAGATAAGAAGGTACTAAGATAAATTTTTTGTTTTTCAAGATCCATTCCCTAATGATTTTTTCCTGAGAATAAATACTTACTTGAATTTGGTGTAATCTCATCATTGTTCATGCCTTGAACAATCTTCAGTTCACCTCTTTTTTAATAGAATGATCGGCCATTCTTGATGTTTTAGCAGATCATGCAATAGAATGATCGGTCATTCCATCTTTATCAACAAAATGTTTAGCAAATGTAATCAAATATGCATAAGTACACCTATAATGAGATAATAAATTCATTTAACAAGCTTCAAATGGAATAAACCTTATATTATCCATACATTGATAACATTATAATTATTCTAAAAACTGAAAATATAAATCATTACAAAGAGGTGAAGTAAATCGACATAACATTTATCTCTCATATATTATAAGGTAGTTAATGGTTTTCACATTCCAAACAAGTGAATATCGTAATCATGTATTCTCCTAAAACAATATAATAACATGAATTACCATATATAATTATTGGAAAAATGTACTCTATAAAAATTAACTCTTTCCAAACACCAAAAATATCAGGAAATTTATATACTCAAACCATGATATCACATTGTACTTATATCATTACTGAGGTCATTAATACTATCAAAAAATTCATTATATCATTATCCCATCATTATTCACATATCTTGTCTTTTCAAAAAAAAATTCTGAAATACTTTTCATGGTAACCAGTACCATTCAACATATATATTCAAATACTTAATGAAAAAATATTGTAACAATCCTTAGATGTTTCTTTATTCCATATTACAATAAAATTACTTATACAAAATTTTTCTTCATAATCAAGTAATCATTCAATAATCTTCTCAAACCATTGAATGAGCTTCATCATTTTATTCCTTAACACTTCTTTCATCTCATATATCATTTTTATTCTCTTTATCTTCATCAAAAAAAATACTACCCATATGACCATGATTATTCTCTTCATGATATTTTAACTTGGGGAATTGATTTTCATATTGACTATACATTCCACATTTAAAACATTTACCTATCGTTGATGTTTTAGAAATACCATTATCCTTGTCCTTTGTGTTAACTAAACC
Organism: Viscum album; assembly: GCA_963277665.1. Taxonomy (NCBI): domain Eukaryota; kingdom Viridiplantae; phylum Streptophyta; class Magnoliopsida; order Santalales; family Viscaceae; genus Viscum; species Viscum album. The sequence continues at coordinate 288,041,121 of OY728162.1, forward strand.
TTTTTCTATTCCCTTACTAGCTTTCTGTCCTTATTTTCAATACCCAAATAATTATCTAGTTCCATTGAAAAATTCTCCTTGATTCCTCTTCCCACATTATTTGCACGAGTAAAATTAAACTTTCTTTCCTTGATGATCAGCATGAAAATACATCTCTCTCTTATTATCTGGGTCAGGAAAGTCACTAAAGTAAATATTAATAATCAATTAGTGTCATTGCTAAATAGGAATAATAATGATGTTCTTCCTTCTAACTCACATTTAATATGATTTTTCATGAATAATATCATTCCATTTTCCATCAAATTATCCATTAACATGAATCCTACTATTTCCAGTGTTTTTTTAAAACCAAAAAATAATAGCATGGGAGGAAAAAATAATACTAGGAAAACAACATAATAAAGGGGTCTTACTTCCAATATCTAAAATATTAGTTTTAGTACTAGATTATTTATGGTCTTTATAAGAATAATAGGACTATAAAATATAGTTATATGTACCCTTATGGACTTTAATATAAATACTATAGAAATATATATAGGGATCTCACTAATTTTTTTCTCATTCTAGTTCCAAATGATAATTAAAACATCACTTTGATACCAACTGTAAAGACCCGAACTTGACATACATGGACATTGCATTACTTTTTTCAAAATACTTAATACATGAAACAAAAAAATTCCCATATTCCATTTTAGTTCAGTGCCTTTAGAAATTGGAAAACATAAAAAACTAATTTATAAAACATCTACATCATCTCCTGTATTATCCATCATAATTAGAACCCCCTTTTGACACATATTACTAAATACCCTTCTTGAAACCCTAGGGGAAAATAAACATGAAAAAGGGGTGATCTAAAATGTCTAGTAAGAGTAAGTATGTATAATATCTTACAAAATATCAACATAAGAATATAAAAACATGAACAATACTTTTCAAAAAAACATACAAAAATCTTGAGTCATGAAATAAATCTTGGTAGTAAGTAAGGAAAAGATCATACAGGAACAATAACAAAGATAAAATAACATAAGCATAAAACATGGAATTGATGAAAAAAATAAGCACATAATATGATTTCCATAGATTCCAAGGAATTACTGGCAAGACCATAATTGTGGAAGAAGACCATTACTGATTTAGGTTTACATGTCATTCCAGCAATGTATTACTGAATCATATTTACTTTCCCTTCCATCCATGTATTACATTACCAGATTTACTTTTTGTTCTAGTCATGTCTATCTTCTAAGATATAAATGTTTACCCAATGAATTGGATGGGGATATAGGTCCCACCCATCTCATAATGAAACCATTCTTATGTGTTCCACATAAACATAAAAACATTCACCATTGCATAACCAATGAAATAAAATTGGTTTCTTAAACATCATTGCATCATAATTCATATAAAACAAATGGAATGAAAAAGTAACATTCAATAATAAATAAAATAAAATCATAGTAATAATAGGATATCCCTAAATAAATAATATCATCTTAGATGAAAATAAATTTTGATAAAACAAATGAAATTATTTCTTGTGGAAAATATGATTTCTTCTTCCAAAACGTTTTCCTTCCTCAATATGAGACACAATTTTATAAAAAATCATTTTAATAGATAATCACATTATAAACTTACAGGGGAAAAATCAATAAAATAAGGAATTATGAAAGTGTAAAAATCTGTTCATGTCTTACAAGTTAAAAAACATTTTTCTCATACTTTTTCTAGAAAAGCCAAAATTTACCTCATATCGAAAATGACCAAAGATTCCATTCATACCGTTTAGTAAAAATACAATTATGTGTTAAATTGACATTAATAACTTATATAAGTATATAAATAGAATTTTTAAATACATAATTAGGAATCATGGACATGTATGATAAATATACCACAGTATATACTTACAAATAAACAATATCAGATAAAAATGAGATTTGCAAAGTTATCCCTTACCTTTGGTATGATTTCTTCTTTATGTCTCTAAAACACCTATATGTTGGGTTTAAAAAGATTATTAACTTGTAAATTAACCATAATAATTTTTATGATATCATATATTATTCACCTATAACTTTATATTACCCGTTCATCTATCAAATCCATGTTAATGCAACGTTTGGTGTAATAATCATTTTATTTATTGTATGTGTCTTGACTTATTATTCTTGATATTATTACATAGATATTGATTTAAAAACATAAATAATGTGAAAAATGTTTTATATATCATATATATTCAGTATATATATAATATATAGATAAGTGAAATGTAATACACCGTTCGTGGAGACGGTAGGCTGTATGCACGCATGACTGTGGTTTTAGTTTCCTTATTGAATTCAATGGAAGATAGTAAATGATATATATATATATATACATATATATATAATTATAGTATAATTATTATGTCATATATTTCATTCTTATCTATTATATAAACTTTATAATCATTCTTGAATGGAAAATGTTGAGAATAAATCTCATCTCATTCTGCAGACGGTAAGTCGTATGTACACACGAGCAACGATATCATTCACATGATGCTTAAATAGTATATAATTGGATGGTATATGAACTATAAAGAATAATTATTATGTTATATTCACTATTTAAATCCATTATACTAATATATATACCCATCTAAATTAAGTATTGTTAAATAACAATTATACCACGATGTGGAGATGATAAGACATATGTACACATGCATGGTGATATTGTTATTCATAGGGTGGATAAAAGGAGGTATAAGGTTGTATAATAATTATAATAACATATCATAATGTATAAGGTACTATATTTATTAGTTTTTCTTGGAAAAAATATAAGAAAAAATAGTATAAGAATAAATGAATTTTGAAAGAGGTGATAAATCAATCACCTCTTTTTCGGGTATCTTTTTTTTTGTATGCACAAAAGGACTTCTTAAGTTGAATTTATGCCCAAATTTTGTAATCTAGGATATATTTAGGGATGATGGTATCTTATATTATCACAGGTTTAATGAGACATAGGGATTTGAAGGTGTTATTGAATGAAAAGAAAGGGTTCCCTTTTATTAGAGTGGGGAGGGGCACATTTGGGATGTCTTGAAATATGATTTTATTATAAATTCATGTTTGGTTTATAATGCTACCATGCTCATTTATTTAGAATATTATATGATTATTAGTATAATACTAATAACCAATAAAATTTCATCTGGTTTAGGTTTTATTTTAAACCATATCATTTTAATTTATTATTATTTAATATATTTAGTTTTATTTGTGCTAATAATATTCTAAATATTAAATGGTTATAAATATTTACTCATTTGTTGTAAATTTTCCATAATTGGAAAATTTATGAAATTTTAGACCATATAATTGTCAATTTGTAATTTTTAAATATCATTGTGATTTTTAAATAATTTAATAATATTTTATTTTTATAAAATATCAGTAGTGTCAATTTTGACACTATTCATTTATTTGACTTTCAATAAAATCCACACCGAAGATAAATTCAAACAAAAATATTAAGTACACTCTTACCTTTTCATATTAACCTATATAATTCATGTAGATCATTAATTAGTACATGTGATATTTATTTTAATATTATTTAAACCATTTATTTGATATTTCTATACGCAAAATAATTTCTACATCGCTATTGTGTCATCATTAATGTTAACTAATTAATATATAAAAATACTAAATAAATTCACATGATGTATATAATTTCATTAAATTTCCATAGAATATTTATTTTCATATTTTTATCATGAGTTTTCACTATTTTAAAATTACTATACTTATATGATATATGAGAGTGACATGTTGCCACCTTCTTTTGGTTTAATTATAATTGCATCACTTTTATGGAATAAATTCAATGAAATGAATCAATTATAACTCCAATGTGATAATTTTCTACTTTAATTCATCCAATATTATTTTAGTAGGTTTTAGGGTAATTTTATTATCTTTATCATATTGTTAGTTACCCTAATCTACCCGATTTTTCTTTAACTGTGGGTATTAAAAATTATCGTAGTTATTATACATAATACCCCAAAAAATAAAAGTAACTTCTTAAAATATTTTGGACCCACTGATTCCAAATATGGAATAAATTTTTTATAATTCGAAATAAAAAATTGGTAGAAATTAATTGAAATTTATTTCTCGTTTTCAAAACCAAAAACCGGGTATTTAAGAAGTAAAACTCTGTCAAAAGATTGTCAGGTATTTGTGTCCAATTGAAATGTGAAATTACATAAAATGAAAAAAATTTTATTGAATTAAAAAAACATAACAAAATTACACTTAAAAACCAATTAAATATATTATCTAACTATATAAATAAATTAAAATAAATCGATGTTTTTAATTTAAAGGCAATATTTTTTCACTATTCATTAAAATATGAATTTTATCAAGAAAATAATAAAGTTTCAACCAAGGTAAATTTTGATGTCCCTCTTTCAATGAAGAAGATTATTATATAAAAAATAACTTATAAAATTTTAATAAACTAGGTTTAAAAATGGTTCCCCATTGAAATTTTGTAAAATTGAATTTCATTGAAAAATACTTCTTTTATCCAAAAAATTAAATTGGTTCTTATTTCATTTATAGAAAATACAAAAGATAAACTTTATTATTATATAAAATTCAAAATGTGTTTAATAATATTCATAAAATCTAGTTTATTTCTCTTTAAATAATAATATTTTAATTAATATATTTTTGTTTAGTAAAACTCGTTATTGCATAAAACAGAAGCTATTGAGGAAGGTCGCTGTAGCTTGTAACGCAATCCAAGAAAATTTTTTGTATAGTGGAATCTTCCCTTGGAGTTATGTATAACATAATCCAAACTTATTTATTTTATACCTTGAACAAAATCTACGCCCAATGTTGTGTGTATCGTACGCTAGCTCGGCGTTGCGTGTAACATAATACAAGTCGGTTTAGTGTGAAATTAATGTTTGACTTAGTGAATTGCAAGATATAAATAGGAATTTTAATTTATTCAAAAAAAAAAATGGTCCATAAAAAAAAATCATGGTCATGCATATTTAGACCATAAATTTCCAATAAATAACTTTTTAAACCATATGATAACCATATTATCTTACTAATATTTTTTATTAAAAAATAATTGATAAAATTATGATTTGTTAAAACATAATTATTATAAAACTTTGAAACTATTCATAAATTTTTAATTAAAAGGAATAAATAAAAAGTATAAATTTGAATAAAATATTTTAACACAATAATAATATGTAATATCCACCAATAAAACTCTTGTAACATTATTGCATACTCAAATTATATCACTTTTAATATTTTAAATAGCATTTACATTATTTTTCACAATAATATAATATATAATATTTTATAATTTTGTATTAATTTAATTTAATAATATAATAACTAAAAAATTGGAAATAAATTACCATCATGAATATAATTTCATTATACACAAAATTAATATTAATATTCCTTAATAACTAGTTTTTCCTCAATGTAAAGACATAATGGACATTTAAAAACATAGATGGTGACATTTTATAACATGGTTTGAAATAAATAATATGTAATTAATTTTCATGTACATGTTTCCATTGATCTAAAAAATTATAGAATAAGGTGATAAGGTTCTTATTCTATTCATCCAATATGAAATATGAAGATAAACTATTTCCTTATCATAAGTTAACTCTTAGATTAACTCAATTTATCCTTTATCAAGTTGATCAATTTACCATGGTTTCTATTCATATTAGTCAAAAACACAAGTGGAATATTTAAAAAATTGAAATTATTAATTAAAAATATTGAAATAATTTCTTAAAATTCAATACATGTATTTGGAGGAAGATAATTTAAAAATAATCATGAAAACGTTAAAGAAAATATCTTTTTAGAAAAATATATTTGTAATCAAAAAACATTTTTAATGATTATATCATACATAGAAAAATAATAAATTAATGTTACAATAATTTATTGAATATATAAAATATTAATTTAATTAAAATATTTAATAAATACTATCAATTTTATTTTTTAATACAAAAACACATTGTGCACATAAAAAAATTTTCATCAAAATTTGATTTGTATCTAAAAATGTTATGACAACAAACTCTTACAAAAAATAATCTCTATAAACATTTATGGATTTATTAAAATTTATTATCTACAATTTTACAATAAAATAATTTAATGAATTATTTTAATTTTTAAGTGCCAGAATAAAATATATATTTCAATAAAAAAATTCATTATTGTTCACTATTCACTTGTAAATTAATCATTCAATAAAAATCCAAGAAATTCAACCAATGATAATTTTGATATGGTTATTTTAAATTTTTATTAATTTTTATTAAATAAAATTTATTAATGTTTCCAAAGTTCAATATAATATTTTATCAAAAAAAATATTTAAATTATTTTTAAGGAAAACTATTTCTTATACAATATATATCTTTTCAATGAAATTGAATTCTTATTTCCTAAGAATAATTCAATAAATATATTGTGTGGGATATTTTTATATTTATCATAATTTATTTAATGATATTAATAACTACATATTTAATAGAATGGTAAAAATGGTGATATAATATTATTTTATTAATATATAACAATTTGTTTAAACATTGTTTTTCATATAATAGAAGATATTTGATATATAAAATTAAATAAAGAGAAACGGTTTATAAAAATTTATGGTGTAAAATCTTTATGATTCCTATAAATATGAAAAAATAATAATATAGGGGATAAATATGAAGGACATTAATTGTTTTATGAAGTTTTCTATTTTCGATGGAGAGATTAACCACTACTCCAGTACTAATACATCCTTATCCAAGTGAGGAAATCATTGTTTATTATGAGGCTTCTTATATTTTCCATGGATATGTTCATATATAGGGCCAATGACTCATGGAAAATTGTAACATTTTGTTTTTCCCCATTGAACTGCTGTACTCTACCCATGATCATGAGTTGGCTGCTATTTTTCAAGAATTATATTGATAAAGGAACTGCCTTTTCAGGGAACACTTTGTGGTAATAATTTACTACAAGAACTTCATGTACATTCTCTAATAGAAGGATTTGAATCTGTGAAAGTGAAAATATGATCAATATATTCAATCCTTCATTATTTATGTTTATTATGTACATGAAATAGTCAATATAGTATCTCATGATCGTAGTATGAAAACATACCTAAAATGGGTGCATATATTGTAAAATAAAAGTATAGGTTATTTTTCATTATTGATGAATTTCATATCAATGTGATAGAGAATCATGGAGGAGAATAACTATAACACATTAAAATATTTAATCATATTTTATTGTTCATAAAGGACTTATAGTTATTCATTGTAGATTATATCATTATTCCAGGAAGGCTCGATGGTGGGGATATCATTAATGGTTGGTAACTATATTTTTCATTCATCATGTATTTTCATAGGAGAATTGTGGTGAAAAAAACCATGTGAATAATTTTAATTAAATACTTACATTCTTATATATAGTAATTCCATTATTGGATGAACATGGTATATCATGATGTTCATTTCAAATTCTGGTGGCCTAGTTTGAAGAGCGACATCATGGGATTCACTTATATATATTTATATATAAGTCTTATCTATAAGTAAAAGTGGAACAACATAAGTCAAAAGTCACACCTATTCTACTAACTTGATTTGTATATAAATGGAATGAGATTAAGATAGATTTTTTATCCACTCTTTTTAATTTCCAATATAGTGGGATATAGTATGGGTAAAAACTGACCGACTAACTCAGAAACAAAAATATTATCTAACAAGGGGGATTAATTACAAGATGTTTCTATTAAATTATATTTTAGACATCATACCATACTTCTTAGGTTTCCCATTAATATGATTCACAATATATTTCCTATATATTTTTCAAGTTAGGGAATGGACTTCTAAAAGTATTATGTCCTTAGGTAAATCATTGGAGTAATTTCCACCAATAAACTGATCACACATCACATTTATATTCTAGAATATATGTGACAGTCCAACATTCGTTCATTTAGTGTATCCTTTCAGTATCAACACTCTATGAATTATTTACCAAATATTAATTGGTACCAATAATATATCCATATGGTTCCTTATGGATCCATATATGGAAGGATTTGGTTATTTCCTTTGTGGTGGAAAAATATCGAAGAGTCATCTATGATAGGTTATAATATTTTTCATTTGATGATATAATTGGTGAAATTAATATATAATTGTTTTATAATAGTTTAATATGGGAAAATATTATGTACATCAGTGATGAAGTAATTTGAAAGCCAATGTTTTTTAAACTGTGTTTCTTCAGGTATATATGATATTAGGTCACTGATGATTATGAAAATAAGTGAAACAAACTCCCTAGTATGTCATCCATTTAAATATATTATCCCAAGAAACATAAATAAAATTACAAAATTTATATTCCTATGAAATTTATCTCCAAAGATAACATAATTATTGTATCTATCTTGATGAGCTATGTTAATGAAACATCTCTTGGGATTTAGTTTGATTTTGGGTACTTTGGTGCTGATAAATCCTATATGGACCATCCAATATGTATGTATTACCAATTGTTGGCACCAAAACATCGGAAGAAGAAAAAGAAACAGAAATAATTCAATGGTTGCCTCACGAAGACCGTTCGTGGAGCCTCGGAAGCCTCACGGCCGTGAAGCAATGAGGCGGAATGCTCGATGAATGCATTTGACGTTCGCGAGCCCACCGCGAAGAAACAAGGCAGGATGCTCCGCGAACACATTTGACGTTCGTGAGCCTGCCGCAAAGCAACGATGCAGGATGCTCCGTGAACTCATTTTACATTTGTGAGCCCGCCACAAAGAAACCCAATCCCTATTCAGGACGAGTGCGCTCTGCTTCGTGGTTCCTCTTGCTTATAAATACAGGGCTCCCCCTAAGCCCGAAGGATGAAAAATCTGACCTTTCAACTTCCTAGGTCTCGATTCACGAACCACCCTTTACTCTGCGAACCATGATCTATGCGAGTTACTTTTTCCCTGTGAAGTACCTCCCCTTTTCCATGTTTTAAACCCCTCTTTCTAGAGGGGTGCCTTTCAAGAATCCTGTGGACCTTCACAAAGGAAGGGGATCCCCAAGGGGACTAGGGTCGTCACAGATCATTTATGCTTCACGAACACCCCTCACGTACACGTGATCCACATGCCAAGTCAGGGTCACTGTACTTCGCGAAGCACACAGCTTCATGAAACCTCAACTCGCGGGGCACCTTTGCTTCACGAAGTAGTGCTTCGTGACTCCATTTCCACTTCGTGAAGCACCCCATATATGCATTTATTCCTTATGCATAGGTTGGGACACTCCACTTCACGAAACACACCCCTTCGCAAGAACCCACAACTACATGGAGTGTCATAGCTTCACATTGATCCAGCCTATCAACCCCTATTCTTTGCAATTCCTTTTTCCGTGCGACCCTTCAGGCTTCCACGAAGTGATTTTAGAGTCCCTTGGATGGCACTACCTATTGTGTTGCTTCGCCTCATGCTTCTTCGCATAGGCACACTAATGGATATTGCTTCTTCCCATAGCCATGCTAACGTGGACCCCCCAATGGGATCACCTCATGACACTCCCTAGTCATGGAATAGCCGATGCATTCCCTCCTTCAAGGGGAATAGGGTACCAGTTATGTAATTCCTAGGGGTGCAGAGAGAACTCGCTTCGTCCGAGCTACATGAGTTTAAACTGCCAAGAACCATTGTCATTAGTACATGACGTTACACTGTGACCTTCCCCCCATGCATCCTATGTGGGGTTCCCCACCTTGGACATTCTGCATGCCCACCAGTCTCCATCGGAGTGTGACCGTTCCTCACATGGAATGAGGTCCTCTTTGATGGAGCAACGTCTGTCCGCGGGGAAAGGGAAACAACCTTGGTGTAAGCCCATAGCCTTTCTTGTAGGAGGTATCATCCCTACTCCTCCTCTCTTCCTCGGTGCCAAGGACCAAGAGGAGAGATGGGGATTGGGATTTTGTTACCCTTTCCCTCTCCCGATGGGCTTTGTTCCCACCTGGGCCTCCATCCTTGAGTATGTCCCAATATCTCTCTCCCCGGGCCTCTCCACACGTAATCCCCTATTAACTCTTTTGGGCCACTCCATGCATAAGCCCCTATTTCAAATTTGGGCCGCTAACCACGTGTAAGCCCCGCTCCACTTCCCACAGACGCACCTTTCACGACATGATCATTAGGCCTTTGCTGCCTCTTATTTATCATACCGAGCATGACTCACGTGGTCTTAGAGTAAGCATCGACCATGAAATCCTCTTCGGGCAGCCTAGAGTGTAATAACAACGCACCATTTGAACTATAGGGACTTTCATCCATGCAAAGGCAAGGTACGTAGGAAGCCTCCCTGAGGTTCAAGTCCAACACCCGGTCCTTCTGACCCCCTTCACGTCAGTTCACCCACACCATTACATAACTACGAGGACTTTGATCCTTTCCAAGGAAAGGTACGTAGGAAGCCTCCCTGAGGTTCAAGACCAACACCTGGTTGTTTTGACCAAATTCACGTTAGTTCACCATTCCAAATCCCAAACTACGGTGACTTTGATCGTTGCCAAGGCAGGGTACGTAGGAAGCCTCCAAGAGGTTCAAGCCCACCATCCATTTGGCCCCAGGTCCTCATTCACGTCGGTTCACCTACCCCCACTTCTGAATTTCATGGAATTTTATCCTTGCCAAGTCAAGTTACGTAGGAAGCCTCTCTGAGGTTCATGCCAAACAACCATTGGTTCCGACCATCTTCACAACGGTTTAACAAATTCCACCTAAACTACATATACTTTGATCTTTTCCAAGTAATGGTACATAGGAAGCCTCAAAGAGGTTCAAGCGCAATAGTCGGTCGCTCCAAAAACCATCACGTCGGTTCTCCCCCATCTTGCATGACGTTAAAATATGGTCCCCAATCCACGGTAAGCTATTTTTTCCCCAGTCAGTGGGAAGCATCTGCGCACAAATCGTACCATCTGAACTACGAGAACATTGATCCTTGCCAAGACAATGTATGTAGGAAGCCTCCCTGATGTTGAAGCCCACCATCCACCTAGACCCCATGTCCTCATTCACATCGGTCCAATAACTCCCACCATTAAAAACTACTTGGGATTTGATCCCTATCTCCTAGACATGGTACATATGAGGCCTCCCAGAGGTTCAGCCCCATTTAGCACTAAGCCATTGTCACTCCATTCAGTTGTAATCCATTGTTAGTCTCATTCAGTGTTAAGCCATTGTTACTCAATTTAGTGGCAAGCCGTTGTCAGTCTCCTAGAGTGGTAAGCTATTGTCGACCCTTTCCAGCATTGATCCAATGTCAAGATGAACTACGTTCACCGAACTACGCAGACATTGATTCCCTGCCACAGGGATATGTAGGAAGTTTCTTCAAGGATGAATCCCACCATAATTTTTTTGCTTTGAGTCGACTCCCTCCCATTCTCCTCCAATTTATTCATCTACCCATTATCCATCCTTATTCTTACCCGGGCCGCCACATTCTAGTGAGATAGATCCAATTCATCTCTACACTTCTTTTAACAGTAACAGGGTAATTAACCACGCGTCAGTCCTGAGATCAGTGTACCCTCAAGGTGTTACTCCTATCTGATCCACTCTAGTCAGTGTTATGATCAGTCTAATCCATCTCTTATAGAAATTAAACTCACAGCATACCCTATATTAGACATACGATGATAAGGAAAACCTCAAGTACATGACTATGGAATTAAATACCCTGCATTCGACGTGGGATGCCTCAGGCTTCCACACCATCGAGAAGCCCTATAATAAGGGGAAGAAACATAGACGTGACATCATTCCAGAGTCAAGACATGCCAGTGATGCCCAACGTGACTCCTCCCATGACCAAAGGTTTCTGCCCTGACTGGACCCTTTGGAATGTCCCAAAAGAAGCAGTGTAATTAACTGGTGTCCATGAAGATATGGAACTGTGAATAGTTTCAAGAACAACGTCTTAAATCTATAAGGGAGTCCCGGACTAGGTGATGAGTTCTGAGCAGGAATCCACGGAAGGAAGAACCGACATCCCATCATCCCATTTCGATCATGGAGAAAACATTCCTAAACAAGCGACGGATGTTGCTCGCCTTTGGAAAGAAAAAATGCGTGAAAAAAAAACTACGCCTTTTCGTCCTCAAGAAGACAAGCATGCGATCCCCGGTGAAGGTGTTGGAAATAGAAATCATGAACTCGATGTGAAGTTCTTCTCCTCCAAATGGATACAAGAAGCATTCGCTGCCTCAATGGATTATCATGTCATCAAATCCAGTTATCTGGCTTCGGGTCCCTCTAAGCAAATAGCGGGCCTGGCGTGAATCTCACTAGAAGTCAAGGTAGTCACAACATTGGGAATCCCGATCTACGATGTTGTCAGTGTGGATCCCTCTTACCGATCTTGGAATACGGAATGACGTTGGGGAATTGGTCATCAATTCATTTTCCTTTCCACACTAATGATTTAATCTCCCTACCTTAGGAACCAGGTTGTTGTAACTGGAAATAGATCACTGCCCACCCACCGATGTCAGTGTAGGGGAAATACCACCACGACAGTCCCGTGCGGTTTCACCTCTTCCATGATGACCTCAATGTCCATTACCACCAGGCACTCACGCCCCCTATCCCCATCAGAATTTATCCAATGAAGGGTAATTAATGACCTCGTATATAGGTACGAAGAGGAGGGGGTCATCCTTATGAGGGGCATGGCCTGCCTAGTTTTAGAGGCATCTACGCCTCACCGTCAACACTACCCCAAAGGGCCACGTTGGGAGCCGCTGCTCTCCACTCCAACATATAATCGTTTCGGGAACCCATCCCAAGAACACCTCGACGACTCCCTGTCCTACGCCGATGAGGCAGGAGATGTCTGGGAAAGCCCGGTCATAGACTCATTCCAGAGGCTCTCGGTAAGGGCTCCCACCAGGCTGCGTCAGTGCCACCACCTGATTTCATCAGTTGAGGAGCAGGTTAGCCATGTACCTGCACCGCCATCTCTGGTCCTTCCAACCCGACATCAGCGTCAGGAAAAAACGAAGGAGGACGCCTGCCAAAGGGCATCAACGCCAGTGGATACTATGGCCCAATCCCCCACTGACGCATGACACCATCCCCCTGTATATGTTGAGCAGGGAAAGTTATATGCCCGACCTAGATCGAGGCCTCAGCCGCTCCATGGGTAGGCTTGGTTGACTCTCTCAGTCATCGACACAGGCAGTGGCTGCTGCGGACTAACCCACAATAATGCCACCCAGTACAGATGATCTCCCCGTACCACTACCATAAGGAATGCAAGACTTCCCCACTTCGAGGCTCGACATGGATTTCTACCCTGTGCCACCCTCAATCCAAATGAGGGTTCCCTTTATGATAGTGAAACTCGGTACGAAAGTCTCTCTCATTCCCATTACCCTGGGTTTGGAGTTATTCCTCCTACCCCCGACCGTCGGTGTTGGGATATTACACATCCGATCTTTATTCAACGTGGGGATCCTCCCCATGTCATCTTAGCAGCTAGAAAAGGCCCTACTCGCCTCAGCATCCACAGGGGCGTCGACCAGCCTCACCTCACTGGCACCCAACATAGGAGTTCTACCCATGTTCTGCTCGACTGGTATAAGGAGCCTCCTCGTACTGGGGTCACCAGAGGAAACAAGCATGGAGGTGTTCCCCATAGTCTTTCCAGTTCTAGTGTAGGTATTTCTAACTCCAATTTTCTTCATGGAGGTCCTCCCCATTCTCCCTTTCACATTTGTGCCATTTCCCCTCACACCCCAGCTTACTCAGGCGGAAACCCTCTCTGCCTCAGCACTAGTGTAGCCGAAGGACCTTGTGTCAGAAATCATCCATCTCTAGAAGAACCGTCCCAAGGCAGGAGGGTGGGTCGTCACCGCAACAAGAATAATTATTGGAAGGGCCAAACATAGATCAAACTAGTCCACTTCTCAGAATCCAAGGTAGAGTACAACTTGGAATGGTAACCCTCCCCTCAGTACTCCGAGTCAAGGGCTAGGGTAGGAACAAGGAGAATAAGCCTTGTACTCCCAAAATGCAAGGTACATCAGATTCCTGCCTCCCTCTACAGGTATATCCAGGATGATGAAGATCTTGCAACCCCACAGGTCACGGTCGTTCAATCACCACCGTCATCACTAGGATTTCTCCCCACCTTGAGAAGATATCACAGAGAACTATTATGGGGACCGGTGGTGGGTGAGCGGCAGCATGACCTATCACCAGTAGCCCTAGACCCTGAGTCCGAAACAGTAGTCTCCACCCCTTCCTATCGCGATGTAGCAGCCAGTTCGCTACACTCCTTAGAGGATATCCTAAGATTTAGTGGCCAGTCGGCCCGCTCTCTATATTCTCTACCGGCCAGCCTGCCATCCCAGCAGTCTTCCTTGGTACCGCTACGAGTTCCTCAGCCGCCCCTGGTCGATGAGTGGGAAATTAAGGGCCAGACCCTAAATCGGAGCCGAGGAGCATAGGGGACATCCTCGAAGTGGATCATTTCCCTGAGATGTTTTGGCCCGTGGCGAGCCCAAATTTTTTCTCACTAGAATCTCTCACCCCAAAAAAGGTTGAGTGTTTCCGTGAGACCCTCTGGGCGACGAACTTCTAACTTCTCCACCGGCGAGTGTCTTATCCAAAGATCCAAGAATACTTTGATGAAATCGATGAGAAATTCCATCTGGTTGATCTGACTGCACTCCATGTGGCCTAGTTCCCTGAGTCAACAGGTCGCCACACGACCCTCTAGCAAAGATGCATCTAGAGTTTCCAATTACTTTGAAAAATTATCAAGGAGGCTTCCCCCCACATGCAAGTCCGTGGATGCGGTTAGTATGCTACCCACTTCTTCAGACCTATCTGATGGCAGCCCAACTCGCTAGGAGACATCGAGGACATGCCCCAAGGAAGGGTCATGGTCATCATGACTGAAATAGTGGATGAAGGGAAGAATGTGTTGGAGCTTCTTGATGGGAAATTTCCCCCTGAGGGCATGCCACCACTACTGGACCCTTCAGAAAGAGTTACTCACCAAAAGAGAAATCAATTGGGTCTCCCTCTTCCCACTTAGGTGCTAGTTCTAAGTCAGAATTCTGGTAAGGGTAAAGAGCGTGTCGGAGCCACCAAGCCCTCTGACCCATTCGCCTCGGTGTAGAAGACAGAGGAGCACCCCGATAAGCCCACATTGCACCAAAAAATAGCTAAGAAGAAGCAGATGGTCAATGACCTCCAGGACGAACGCGCAACAGAACAATGACCAGACTACGGTGATCCTCGACTAGGACAGTAGGGGTAGGTACAACTTCCCCTTGGCCAGCTACCCACGGGTGACCATGATCATCTTGCTTGGGCAGACATGGTTGAAGCAGGATCCCATGGAAAGAGGGAGCATTATGTCTCACCAAACCCTCCTGAGCGGAGTAACAACCCTCAAGACCTAGCTCGTGTTCCCCCAGCTGCCCCACAGGTTGTTCTGCAAGCTGCTCCATGAGCTGCTGGACATGTCTACTGCGTTGAAGAGCTCAAAAATGTAATTGTGGTTCGTGAAACCCGTCAAGACCGGGAACCCCACATAGATTATCCAATGGAGGCACTCATTTCCCTCCTAGAGGCTTTAGAGGCTTGACGGATGGCAATTCCACCTGATGGAAAGCCATATCGAGCATGGGCGGATGATATGATGGCACTGCCGGGTTTTGGGAATCCTACATTTCCCCCATTAAATGTGATAGAGGACCTTCAATAGAATTTTTCCCACTTCAACTCAAGGTGTGGGCCCTTGTAAGGGACTCCAACATAGTATGAGGCTGCTAAGTTCCACAGTTTTGTTCAAACATTGGAGGGGCCTGCATTCTTCTGGTACAGCCAGCTTCCCGTCGGATTCATGACCACATGGGAGGACCTCCACAGGAAATTACTCGACCAGTTCATCTCCACCACGTGAAAGATGAGTATTGAAGACATCTTCAAGTGAAAATAGAGTCTTGATGAGCGTGTCACAGACTTCATCACCCAGTGGAAAGGGCTCACATACTCCCTTGGCATGCCACTGACTCTAGAGAAATTACTGACGATGTGCATAGGAAATTTTTAGACGGAACTGGTACCCTCTCTGATAACCCATAACTACCTCGGGGGTTCCGAGACTTCCCCGATAAGGCCCATTTCATAGAAGAAGCTCTGCAACAGGCTAGCCAGGCATGCTTGTTACCTCCTGTAATTCTCGCAATGAGGGCTGCCAGAGTCGAGCCCGCTGTAGTGGCCCAAATAGAGGCCCTTAGGAAACTGGAATTACTACCAGTGGAGCCACCTCCGAAACCTTGTAGAGGACTACCACCACAGGCACAACCTCTAGCATGATAGTGACCGCCTCAAAACCAGTAGGTGCCCCTATTTAATGCACAACCTCCACCCTAGCAATAAAATCAGGCCCACCTCTTTGACAGTATCCTCCAGCTCCTCATCAAGGCCTGACTCCAAGAACCCCCTTTTCGCATAGAAGAAACTAAACCTACACATTCAATGAGAACCAAGTTTCCAGCTATTTCTAAAGCACCTAGGAGTAGGGTATTGTGCACTTACCTGAGTGTAGAAGACAAGAAGAGGCGAATCTCACTAATCTCCCCTACTACTGCACTTATCACTGGATCCTGGGGCACACCTTTAAGAAATTCTATTTATTCAAGGACTGGATCCAAGATCAAGTTGACAACAACATGTTCAGGCTAGGCCCAGCTCCAGCACAGGTGGCATGCAGCTTTGTGAGACTAGACACCTGCAATGGAAATGAGGGTGAGTGGCAGCAGGTTTCTAACCAGGATTCCCAAGAGTATGATGACCGGATGGCCCAAAAAATAGTTTCTCATGCCCATGGTATCATTTGTGCATTCCTGAACCGTCCAGATCCATTAGAAGCCACAACCACTACTTTTGCCTTATCATCTTAGACGACCTCTTCCCAGAAGAGCAAGCATCGGTAGCGCAAGGGAAAGAAACATGCTCCCCTGATGCCATCATTGTCTCACACTCTTAGCGACTTCATGCTTGCGGAGATGGGGATTCCTCCTAGGATCCACCCAGTAGTGGATGAATCTTCATGTGACAATCAATGGTATGCTTTGGTTAACACCCTAGACCTGGTAAATCCCTATATGACTCCTGACAACACGGAGCGCCAAACCAACCTCCCCAACGGCCGCAACCGATTCCACAGTCGACGAAGCCGCAACTATATGGGTTGTCAAGGCACATTAGTTGGAACCTCCAGCCAGGCCGTGAAGGCCACTAAAATCAGACAGTAGGCCCAGCGTAGAGCTTAGTACACACAACCTCTTTATTCGATGTCGTCAGCTCTTCCTGCACCACCATTTGTGCTACTGTACCAAGAAGAGTCACCGAGACCTCTCCATGATCAGCTACGCACCACTGAAGACTTTTCCAAGTTGGATGGCCCTAGCATGACGACCACTCCACGTTATTCAACTATTGAGCAGTGGGACATTCCCCCCGCAAGCCAGCCATCGATCTAGTCAAGAGGCCCCGCCATACCTCCTGTCATAGAGCGACCTTCTATAAGTAGAAGTTTGCACCTGGCATGGAAGTATGACATCCTCAAACATCTTTCCATCATACCAGTAAGACTCTCTCTCCTCGAGGCTCTACTCCTATCGCCAGATATGTGGGAGGCCCTCGCCGAGGCATTATGAAGACCCTCCATTTCAAGACGGAGGATTCAATTGTAGAGGCCTTTCATGTAGAGACTCTTGAGAATGATGAATGTCAGTCTATCATCTCGTTCTCCGAAGAAGATGAAGGTTACCCTATATAGGGTCACATTCTCCTATTGTATATCACGTGCCAGTTCAACAGTGTTGAGATTCTTCACTGCCTTGTTGACAAAGGCTCTGGGATCAACCTTATTGCAACGCGGACACTCCGTAACTTGGGACAATCCGAGGATGATATGAATCCTTCTGACCAGAAGATCTAAGGATATTACAGGATGGAACAAACCTCGGTTGTAAGATATGTTTGGAGACCCAGTACAATGTCCTAGTTGCAAGCCACCAATTTTATGGTTGTCTCCCAGGCTACCGCGTACAATGCACTGATGGGTAGGCCATGGCTCCACCTGCACACGACAGTCCCTTAATCTTACCAGAAAGGCTTCAAGTACTCCCTTAATGGTCGAGTGGGCGTACCCCAAGATGATGCATCTCCTTTTTCCTCTTTTAAGTACCAATATCTGGATGATGACTATTACAACAGCAAGGATAAACAGATTCAGGCGAGTGAAGTTGAGCCCGTCGCAACTGCGACCAACCCCTAGGTGGGCCGGAATGGCACCTATGTCTTCCCAATCAATTGGTTGGAGGCCACAACCACCGACATGGTGAAATGTTTTGCAGTCTCTAGGACAAGGGGAAATAAAATTCCCAGATCCAGGTGGCGTCAGATGATCATCTCATATTCTTATACGAATCAGGCCTTAGTGATCCCTAAGCCCCTACCCCCATAAGGTATGAGGATATCCGCCCCATGGCAATGGTAGTACATAATACTTGATTGTTTCTCCGAGCATGGATAAGAAGGCTCATACGGACGCAACATTATTGCTTTGAAATTATCAAGTGTGGCCCATTGGGCTGAAGACCAAATGGAACCGGATTAGCAACCTTCATTGTTTTAGTGGAGGCAACAGATTAGTCCTCTGATACATTATCCATTACTGCTCATGCCAGTACCAGCCTCCCATCAAGGCCTATTTACACTGACGAAACTCCTCCCACTGAGCATCCGTCATTCATAAGTGGAGAAGAAGATTTGGAAGATGCCCCCCTGCCATTGAAGAGGGCGTCTCTGCCAGGATCGATGAGTTGGTATAGGTGAACCTTGGTAGAGAGGTATACCCGAGGCCTACATTGATCAGTGCCTCCATGCCCCCTGAGGAGCAGTAGTGGTATGTGGACATACTGAAATAGAATCATAATGTTTTTTCCTAGAGTTAAGATGAGATTCCAGGACTAGATCCATAGGTAGTTGTCCACCACCTCGGCCTTCCGGAAAATCACCGCAAGTTCTTGCAACCTCCCAGAAAGATGCACCCTATTCACGGTGCCATGGTTGAGGCGAAAGTTGAAAATCTCATCAGAGACAACTTCATCAAGGAGGTACAGAACCCCAAATGGATAGCTAACATTATTCCAGTCAGGAAGAAGAACAAACTGATTAGAGTCTGCATCGACTTCCAGGATCTCAGCCGCTACATCCCAAAGGATGACTTTCCCCTTCTAGTGACAAAACTACTGATTGACTCCATGATAGGGTTCCAGGCCCTCTTCTTCATGGAAGGTTACTCCGGATACAACAATATTTAAATGTCCCCTGTGTATAAGGATTCCACAGATTTTCAGGAACCACAAGGTACGTTTTGTTACCAGGTAATTCCCTTCGGCTTAAAGAATGAGGGTGCCACCTATCAGTGGTCTATGCATCTCATACTCAAGACAATCCTCGGGAAATTGGTGGAATGTTATGTGGACGATTTGGTGGTCAAATATCTCAAGCACCAGGACCATCTCAAGGAACTCAATAAAGTGTTCGTCTTCCTTCATTCCCACCACTGGAAGATGAAACCATTGAAATGTGTCTTCGGGGTCACCTCTAAAAAGTTCCTTGGATTTGTTGTTAGGTACGGAGGCATCGAGATTGAACTAGAGAATATCAAGGCCATCAATCAGATGCCTCTCCTAGGAAATATTTGGATGCTTCGAGGTTTCCATGGCCACTTACCCAATATAAGCCAATTAATTGCAAATTTGGATGGAAAGTTTAAGACCTTTTCTCTTCTCATGATGAAAGTCACTTCCTACGAGTGGGACAAAGCGTTCCAGACCACATTCGAGGAAATCAAGTTGTATCTTCTCCATCCTCCAGTCTTGATGCCACCAATCTCTAGAAAGCCACTGATCCTATACTTGACTTCCCATGAATGATCTATTGGTGCCCTTCTCACCCATAAGAACAATGAGGGAACAAAGAGAAGCCTCTACTACCTCATCCACATGCTCCTAGATACAGAGACAAGATACTCCCCTTTCGAAAAGAGTATCCTTGCACTTGTATTCGCAGTCCAAAAATTGCGACACTACTTACAAAACCATGAGGTACAGCTGGTGTCTAGGGTAGACCCACTGAAGTACATTCTTAACCTCCCCATGTTGACCATCTGACTAGTGCAGTGGAAATAGATTCTTTAACCGTTCGATATCAGGTTTTTCAGTCATAAAGATGTGGAGTGGAAAGCATTGGAAGATTTTCTTTCTTCCCATCCAACCCCCATGGACAAGTCCCTAGACCTGGATTTTCCCAACGAGGAAATCCTCTCAGTAGATCACGCCCTCCCATGCTGGATGATGCACTTTGATGGT
Source organism: Viscum album (assembly GCA_963277665.1). NCBI lineage: Eukaryota > Viridiplantae > Streptophyta > Magnoliopsida > Santalales > Viscaceae > Viscum > Viscum album. The sequence goes on from OY728162.1 coordinate 288,061,739, forward strand.
GCTTCCCAAAGCCCCACCGATAGGAGGCTTAATGATCCTAAGCTCAACAAGGTAGGCCTTGGTATTGTTTTTATTACCCTGGAGCAAGCCATTCCATTCTACTCATTTCTATTTTCGGAAGGCTCCACCAACAACAAGGTTGAGTATCTGGCTCTTATCAATGGCCTCGAGCTGGCCCTCGAGATTGATGTGCCCCATTTGCATGTGAAAGGGAATTCTGATCTAGTCATCAAGTAGATAAATTGTGACTATGTTTTCAGGAAGCCAGAGCTCGTACCATTGTTGGAATACACTCTCTAGCTAATGGAACAGTTCCCTTTTCTGCCAGAAAATTCCCATGTCCCTCGGTCACAGAATGGTAGAGCATATTCCCTGGCCGGCCTAACTGCATCACTTGCAGAACCCGAGAAGGATGATCTGATTATACACGTGGCACAACAGAGAGTGATTTCTCCCGTCACCCCAGATGATGACGACAACCTACGGGTAAGCCATATTACCACTAGAGCCTACACATCAGAACCCCTAGGTTCCTCAGATGCAGTGGTTGAAGTGAATCTCGACTGGAGAGCCCCCTTAGTCGATTATCTCGAAAGTTGTAACCTCCCGAATGATCGGGCCAAGAGCGAGTGAATCCGATGTCGTGCGTTATAGTTTACCCTCCAGAGTGGTCTCAATCTTGCGCAGATACTCTACAAGCATGGGTTTGATGGTGTACTCCTCTGATGCATTTAGGGAGTTGATATTTCTCATGTTATGCAGGAGTTTCGTGCTGGTTCCCGCGGTGGCCATCTGGCTGGACCAAAGCTGTCTCGCAAGTTCCCGAGATTGGGGTATTTTTGGCCTTCCATGATCCACGACTGCATCAAGTTCTCCAAGAGAGGTCACACATTCCAAATTCATTCTAACTTCATGCATCGGCCACCAGAAACTCTCCACTCCACCAAGTACTCTTGGTCATTTGCGGTATGGGTACTCGATGTCCTAGGACTATATCCGCCAGCAACAACTCGCCTATGCCGGTTCATCCTGACCGCTACAAATTTCTTCTCCAAGTGGGCATAGGCAGTTCTGCTCAAGGATTTCAAGGCTCATTCTATCGTTGATTTCGTGAGATCTAATATCATTTATCCTTTTAGAGTCCCTCATGTCGTCCTCACCAATAACGGCACCAACATCCGAGCTGCCAGGTTAAAGAAGTTTTACGCCAAGTACAATGTCTATTCTAAACATACCTCTCACTACCACGCACAAGAAAATGGGTAGATCGAGGTGTTCAATAAGACCCTCTCTAACATCTTGTAGAAAATGGTTGATCATAACAAGAAGATTTGGTCGGAAAATCTCCACAATGACCTCTGGGATTATCGGACAACAACCCACAATTCAAACCAAGTTACCCCATATTCCCAAGTATGCAAAGATGAGGCCATCCTACCTATCGTGATTTAGTTTTCTTCATTAAGCATAGAGGTAAATGATCAGAAGGCACCAGATAAAATCACAGAAATCCATCTAGCTAAATTGGGAGCACTTGGTGAGAATAGGCTTCATGCCCATCACAATCTGGAAAGGCATCAGAACAAAATTGCCAGAGCATTCAACACGAAAGTTCACCTTCGCTCCTTCTTGCAGGGTGACACGGTACTAGCCCTCAGAACTCCAATGATACCTAGCAGTAAACCACCCAAGTTGGATCCCAAATGGTAAGGGCCTTTCATAGTTCATAGGGTTTACCCTAATGGTGCATACTCACTGGTAACCATGGGGGGTGAGCGTATAACTCCTCCAACCAATGCCATGTTTCTCAATCAATACATTTTATGAGCCATCTGGTCCTACATGACCCTAAACTACAGGGTCCTACATGACCTCAAACTGTTTGGTCTAGCACGATTTTAAACTTCACAAGGTCCTTCATGACCCTAAACTACTTCGTCCCGCATGACACTAAACTGTATTTCTTCTTAAAAAATGATAAACTACATCCTTAGAACTATGTATGGCTTTATTCCCATCTTCATGGGGTAAATAGAAATGTTTGGAAATTTCGTCTTGAGTCCATCCCCCAAAACTCTCCTTTTCGATTATCCTCCTTGGGTATAGTCCTCTCAGAGGGTCCTCATGTGGTGTAGTGCAGGACTCCTTGGCCCCATTCATATGGGAAGTGTGATGATTGCACCATGTGCTCTCATGTTTTTATATTCTCCCATGTCTTAACTGCATGACGCTAAACTACATGGACTTCAAGAACTACGTATGGCTTTATTCCCATCCTCATGGGATATGTATGACCACTCAGACAATTTCTTTGTTGGCCCAGCCCCGTCTCTCAGAAACCTCCCTATTATTTAGGCCCCTTGGCCTGTATTCTTCCATTGGAGGGATATATTTTGTGGTATGGGATTATGCCTTCACTCAAGTTGGTCTTGTGACAACCATGTCATGTACCTCTTTCGCCATCTCATTGTGCTACACTCGTCTTTTCGAATTGGATGCTCTCAAGTTGAGCCTCTCGACCCTCTACGGTGGTTCACCAATGTTCCCAAGGATACTCTGGTTCTACTCCTGGAGTGTCAGACTCTATTTGAACATGTTCCCGCCAGCCTTCCAGGCTTCATATTCCCATTCATTAGGGATTCCATCATCTTTCACACCTGAAGGGACCCCCAAATGGCATGGATGATAAGCCTAAGGGCTCTCCTACCATTACGGTCCAGTGTCCCTGAGGGTTTTAGACAAAAAATTGATAAAAGTCCTACGTTGTGAATATGGTTAGTGGTCAACGCTCATTTTTTTGTCCCCATTTCAGAATAATGCGATAAGGATGATTTGTTTCTAACATGCTCAGTTGTAATCCTCCATCACCACACCAGACCCTTCAGGCCTTGAATGTTGGTAACATAATTCACATTATGTCCTGCCCATCATGTCCTAGTAGAATATTGACACTTCGGGTTCTATCCATAAGTGCACATTCACACGTTAGGAGGACAAATCTGTAGTACGGCGTTCTTCGAGGATCCGCCTCAATTTCCCTTTTAAGTGCATTCCCCATATTGAAAGAATCTCTTTTGCCCTTGTTTTCTACACCGAGTTAAACTCACATAGGCTTAGGGATTGGACTAAGGTATGTGCCTATTTGGAAGGATTCCGCTTCTCCACGGTCTGAGCTCTAAGACCGTAAACTAAGATATTTTCCAAGAACCATGTGTAGCTTGATTCTCATTTTCATGGGATACGTAGGATCACCTAGGCATCACGTCTCCAGGTCTAGCTCAACTGGGAGCTAGCATCTCCTTCCCCTTACCATCTAACCCTTACTGGCCCCTTGGCCCAAGGATCTATTCTTGGAGTTTTTCATGGTGTGATGTGGACCTCATCCTCATTCGGGTATGATTTTTCACATCCTGCGCATTCCTTCATGTACAAGCCATATGACTTTAAACTGTGTTGCTTCATCCTACATGACTTTAAACTATTATGTCATTATCAAAAAACATTAAAATGAATGACTTCTCCCATTACATGACCCTAAACTGTGACAATATCATCCTAGACTCACGATGAAAAACGACACTCCATTGTGATGACCTCACTATGGGGGGAATCATGTTGGGTATCGGTCATCCACCATACAATTTGTTAATTCCAACATCTGGATTTATTCCCTTGGTGATACCGGGATCCTTATGTCCCCATTTTTTCACTAAAAAAACACATTCACTCTAAAGGATAAACAAGATCTATCAAATGCCGCTTCTTTTGGTGTGAGTTCTACACCCACATGACCTTATTGTCCCGGATTGGTATCCTGCCATGCCATCTTTTATAACTACATGTGGATTGATTCCCATATCCATGGGATACATAGGAACACCCGTGTACCTTTTCTTGGGTCCAACCTAACTTTTGTTTCGGTCCCTCGACCTCAAACCTTCCCATGAAACACATGATGATGTGGACCTCGTCTTCATTCATGCCGTGTTGTACAAATTACATCACAGTGTGTTTCCCGCATTGCCTAATATTCATGGCCCGAGCTCTAAGACCTTAAAATAAGACCCCCTTTGAAGAACTATGTATGGCTTGATTCCCATACTTATAGTATACAAAGGGACACCCAGGGATTTCATCTTAGGTCTAGCCCCATGAATCACAAATCTCGTCCTTTCTCATTTTCAGCCCCTTGGGATGACCCCTCGTGGGGGGTTATGTAACTAAATCTTTGCCATGAACAAGTTCGTTCTGCCCCACGGTGATGTTTGGGAATGATAACTTCATCTCCCTAGAGGTCCTTCCTAGAACTAAGAATGATCCATGATCATAATGGTACACCCATCTAATGTATTTCCACCACGATGGCATAATTTCAAGAGTGTTGGATTTTGTTCGAACAAACCACCATTCCAACTTCCATGCTTTATGTGCCCTTCATTAAGACCCTTGTCCTCTTTCACCTCTAAAGGGACCCTCTAAAAGTATGAATTCTCGGTCTATGGTCCGCCTGCTATCCTGGGCGAACGTTCCAGAAGACTAATGGATGATATTTTGAGACATGACATGTGTTTCAAACATAGTCAGTGGTTGGCCCTCATTTGTTATCCCCATATCAGGATAAACAAAATAGGGATACTATGTTTCAAGAACAGTCTACAATTATCCTTCATTTTCATGCAACCCCCCATAGTGTTCCAAATATGAGGTATCATAATTCACATTTTCCCGTTCCCCTATGTTAGAGCTGATTCTGATGACACTGGCGTTACCCCACTTGTGCTCTAGAGAACATTTGAAGAGTAGCACGTCAATTTTTATGAGATCCTAATTCTCCAATTGGGCCTCTCCCCATTTCCTTCTGGAAATCTGAATCAGCTCTCCATGCCCTAGATGCCTGACGCTTGGTTTTCACATCTGTGTTCGAATGAAGTAATAAGGTGGTCACCCCTTGTTTCTCAAATCGGGCCCCAACCCACATGAGCTTAGGGAATGATAACTGGGAACTCTACGGATGTCACAGGAACGCAATAAACCAACACCTATAATGGAGCCCACGCATTCATTTGGCATGTAATAATTAAAGCATGAAAGTATGTTTAAAATCCACTTGCATTACAGCCCCCGAGGGTGAACCCCTCCCATGTTTGGGTTGACCCCATCAAAAGAACTTTGCAACTCCACCCCCCTATAGCTTGTGGCGTCTAGTATTTTATAACGCCTATTTACCTACAGATCCTCCTCAGTAGGGATGGGGCGCGATTCATCAACAGCGACCCGAGATTTCTCCACTCCGGTTCGGATGATGACCATTTCTACGGAGGATATCTCTAGACACTCCTCAGCCTCTTCCAACTAGGACTTCGGTCGCAATAGGATCTTTGATTGCGCATCAAGAGAAGTGGAATGATCATCTTCCTGAGCCGGTAACTTTTAAACCTCGTTTTCGTTCTCCTGGAACCCCTTGATGTTCACCGCCTTCCTCCGCTGCCAGCCCACACTAAAGCCATGGTCATACTCATGAATATTCTCCTCCATAAGATCTTGGATGAGCATGTGAGGGCACTGGGCATCCACTCCCCTGGAACACATCTCACACAGTCGTGAGAGAAGTCTACCCATATCATCCAGGCATAGTGGATGAGGGGTGTCATCGATGAAGTTCTTGATCAGCTTCCACGATCGACGATAGACTATTTTTCTGTCCTCCCCATCTGATGTCGTCTCATCCTAGTTGGTGTAATTGGCTGGATCATATGCGGGGTATGCCCTTATGAACTCGTCATTAGGGTCCACGTCTGGTATTGGATCAGATGTGGAGAGAAATGGACCATCTGGTTGATCCTCATCATCGAATCCTACCTGAATGACCTCAGGAACGACCCCACTAATGTTCCCTCCAGTGATTGGGAGCACTGCAGTTCGGTCAAGTTGAATGTATAACTCTACAACCATTGGCATGCCCCTGGGAAGGGAGCTTCCAGATGTCTGCACCATCCTCGCCACAGGGGCCCAGGCCAATTGAAGAACTGTACGCACCAAAAAGAAATGTGAATGTCAGTTAACATGTTCAGGGGATGGCGGTTGTAAATTTAGTAGAGGAGACTTATAGAGATCATATTTCGGGTCTCGTTCCTGGGTTGAAGTCATTGGGACCCTAAAACGTGGCCCCATGTATATAGTTGGAAGGTCTGGAGATTCTGGAGGGGCCGCCTTGGGTGTCCTAGCCCTACCAGACACGGAAGATGATGCAACCACAGGTGTGGATCCCGAAGGACCCCCATCGGAACCCACTGAGGGACGAGAATGAGGTCCGTGTACAAGGTCCACATGCACAGTGAAAATATTAATAGGGAGTCCAGAGTGACCTAATATCAGACCCTAAGGAAGGGGCTTGGAATTTTACCTTGAGGGCTTCTGCGAAATCTTCGAGATCTGAGGTCTGATCGCTGGCTTCGCCCTCCTCCAACAGGCTCCCTCTATCAGCCTCATCCCCCCAGGAGGACTCGTCTGATACTTCCAGCAGAGGTAAATGCTCTCTTAGGTCAGCAGACAACAACTACATAGGGGCCGTTCGATCCAGCAGTACCCTCACTCGGTCTGTCATCGGGTGAGGGGCACCCCGGGAGTAGATAAAGTCCTCCAGTTCGGCCATGTATTGCCCCACCTCCTCCTGGGATACTGCAAAACTGGCTTTTATAGGGCCAATCCCTGGAAAGTCCATCCCAAGGCGGTTCAGGTGCTCCCATAACTCAGATGGGCCATGGAATTGAAGATTAACTTCATAGATGTCCCAGGCCTCTGGGAAGACAGCGTTCTCTGGAATGTCTATATGGCGCAACAATTTCCCTAGGGCCTGAGAAGATATCTGATGTAATCCTCTCAGTGGCCGGCACTCCAGATGACTCTATTCTCCTTGGACGACTGGATCTCTTGCCGCTGTTGGGTCCACCTTTTTTGCCTCACCCTCAATCGGTGTGGGTCTCGCCGGCACGAAAGCCCTACAACTGAATGATTCCATTGCCGCCCTATGGCCCCGACCTTGATATGGGGAAGGATCACTATCGATAACCCAAAAAACTGGATGTTTCAGTACTTCCCCTTTATAATCCGCCTCCCAGCTTATGGCATACTCCTTCACCCGCCCAAAGGTGCTGGTAGGCAGAGGTAGTTCATTCTTCATCTTCCCATCCTCCTTTGTGAACATGAGCCACATATGACTCATCACACGAAGGTGTTCCGCGTTATGCAACTCCAAGTAGACCCACAGGGTCAGTCGCTGCATGCGATAGAATTTACTTTCAAATCAGTGTGGGGTGTATGGCTCACGGAGAGGCTCTCGGTCCACCCTCGCCACCAAAAATCCACATCGAAAGGCCAAGAGGTAGGCCCGATGCTCTTCTATTCACCGTCCATCATCAGTGAATATCCCTATCGGTAGTAGAAATGGGTGGAAATTAATCTCTTCCACCTTCCACAACCAGTTCAATATAAATGGTGGGGCCAACTTGGTTGAAAAACTCCCCGCATCATTTAGGATCGATGGGAAAAAGTCAACCTCGTATGAGAGATGGGGTTCGGGTATTCATACACCCCCTGAAGTGCACCGTTATCTACCCATACTAAAGGTGTAAAGGTCCGCATATCCTTAATGTCCTCTTCCCCTCACTGATGTGGCACAACATCGTATACATCTTGGCAAGCATTGGGATCCCTAGGTTGACCCACCCTCTTGTTGCCAACGTTGATGTCATGATAAATGTGCTTGGTCGCACTCCCATGATGGTATCCCACACTGGTAGGATCCAACCATATATAAGAGATACGATGAATGCCGCCATCCTAACAACTAGCTGTTGCTCAGTGTTGACATTGAACCCCTAGGTCTTCCACTATTTATCCTCACAGATCCACTAGTACTAGTGCTCATTCCCCGTTGAGCCCCCTTCGGGAAAGTCCGAGGCCTCTCCAAGATCTGTCGGTCTACCAGGAAGTTTAGGAACTGCTTGAACCACCGCTTAATGTGGACATCTCTCACTGACTCTTTGTACTCTCCCGACAACAGCTCCATCAATTTCATTTCCAGTCACTGAATCTACTCTAGATCCTCCCACGCAATCATGATAGGGAGAATTCATCGTACATAGCCCACATTATTGGGACCCCTGAAATCTGGTGGACATCCCATAGGCTAATGCCAACCTCCCTATGGTGAAAGTGTAAAGTATTGGTCCTCGATGACCACCTTCTCAATAGCTGCAGCATTAGTTTCTTTGGTCGGTAGATGTGGAATTGGGAGGCCCAGGCCGCCTCATACAAACACACTCTCTTCAGCTTTGCCCCAATCTCCTCACATGAGGCTCCTACCCAGTAGGCCCAGGCCTATTCATCTATAAATTTACCACCATAGTGTAGGTCCCACTCCTCAGACCACCCCTTTCTTGGGTTCCTCAAATCTAACATCAGTATCGTGTGGTACAGAGGAGGGGACGTCTCCGGCTCCAATACTTTCCCATCGATGTTATTCAGGTGGTTGTATTTTCAGTCAGCAACGATGGGTGTGAAGTCTTCTTGGGCATGGCTGTCAGCCCCCATGAACCATTAGTGCTGGCACGACAGGCCCCTGAACCAGTAAGCTGGTTTTTCCCTACTTTCTTCTGGGATGAATATGTCGTCCCTCAGCTCGAAGCCATACAAGGGAAACCTCTTTCACAACGGGTATTTCTTCTAGCTCTCCAATAGCAGCACCACCAAAGAATCATAGTCAGAGTGGATCCAGATTAACTCCCCTGGTCCTGGACTATTCTCCATCTGATCCCACTGGGTGGCATCAACAAGGACCCCCTAGGCAGCTTTTCGATGAGCCATTTAGTTCTGGAACTTGGATGATTTTTGGGTTGGTTCGCGAAGAACATTCGTGGAGATCGTTCATGGAGCCTATTCACAGAGCACTTCTTAGTCCTTCAAACATGAGATCAAGGAGAGGAAACGTGGAGTCAATGACTCACAGGGCACCACAAATACCGGATTCGCAAGGAACACTTGCGGAGTACGCAAAGCTTCACAAATTGAGGGCGCAAAAGGACAAATTCATGGATAAGGGAAAGGAAAAAAGAGAGTTCAGATCCCCTATTTATATGCAGCAGCCTTCGGAGCTTCACAGCACATCCAGGTCATGACGAGCTTCGCTGCACACTCGATTTGCGTGTCCACTATCTGCTCCGTGAGACCTCTTCACGATACAGCTTCACGAATGGATAAAGAATTTGGTGATTGACCCTCAGACTTCGACCCTTGATTTTTCCGCAACTCTAAGTATGAGGGAGGGAATTTGTTAGCGCCAAAATTTCGGAAGAATAAGAAGAAACATAAATCATTCAATGGATTCCTCATGAAGACCATTCACAGAGCCCCGACAGCCTTGCAGCCACGAAGCAATGAGGTGTGATGCTCAGCGAACACATATGACGTTTGCCAGCCCGCCGCGAAGCAACGAGGAAGGATGCTCCACGAAATCATTTGATGTTCGTGAGCATACCACGAAGCGACGAGGCTGTATTCTCTGTGAATGAATTTGACGTTCCCGAGCCCAAAGCGAAGCAAACCATTCCCTCTTCGCACCTAGCGCGCTTTGATTCATGGTTCCTCTTGCCTATAAATACTAGGCTCCCCTTGAGCCCAAAGGATGAACAATCTGGTCTTTCAACTTCCTAGCTTCTGAATTGCGAAGCACCCTTCGCTCTACGAACTATGAGCTCTGCGAGGTACTTATGCTCTGTAAAGTGACTCCACTTATCCAGATTTTAACCCCCTCTTTCGAGTGGGATGCCTTTCACAAAGCCCGTGGGCCTTCGCGAAAGAAGGGGATCCCCAAGGGGATTCGGGTCGTTGTGGAGCGTTTATGCTTCGCGAAACACCCCTCACGAACACGTGATCCACATGCCAAGGTAGGGTCACTGTACATCGCGAAGAACATTTCTTCATGATACCTCACTTCATGGGGAACCTTTGCTTCACGAAGCAGTGCTCTACGAGTTCATTTCCACTTCGCGAAGCACCCCCTCTATGCATCTATTCCCTATGATTAGGCTGGGACACTCCACATTGCGAAAAAAACCCCTTCACAAGCACCCATCACTACATGGATCACTATAGCTTCACATGGACCTAGCCCATGAACCCATATGCTTTGCAATTTCTTTTTCCATGCGACCCTCTAGGTTTGTACGAAGTGATTCTAAGTTCCATTGGATGGTACTTCCCATTGCGTTACTTTTCCTCATGCTTCTTCGCATAGGTATGAGAACGACTATTGCTTATTCTCATATCCATGCGAACGTGGATCCCCAATGGGATAACCTCACGACACCCCCTAGCCATGGAATTGCCGATGCATTCCCTCACTCAAGGGGAAGAGGGTACTGATTACGTAAGTCCTAGTGGTGCGGAGAGAACCCGTTTCGTCTGAGCTATAGGACGTTAAACTGCCAAGCACCATCGTCCTCAGCACAGATGTTAAAATGTGACCACCCCCCATGCATCCTACATAGGGTTCCCCACCTTGGACATTATACATTCCCACAGGTCTCCACAGGAGTGTGACCATTCTTCACATGGAATGAGATCCTCTTTGTTGGAGCGGCTTCTGTCCGTGGGGAAAAGGAAACCACCTGGGCGTATGCCCCTAGACTTTCTTGCAGGACATATCATCCTTGATCCTTCTCTCTTCCTTGGTTCCAAGGACCAAGAGGAGATATGGGGACATGGATTTTGTTACCCTTTCCCTCTCCCTATGGTCTTTGTCGCCACCTGGGCCTCCATCCTAGAGTAAGTCACAATTTCTCTCTCCCTGGGCCGCTCCACGCGTATGCCCATGTTACCTCTTTTGAGACACTGTAAGAGTAATTCCTTGATTCCATTTTGGGTCTCTAACCACATGTAATCCCTACTCCACTTCCCATGGACGCACATTTCACGATGTGATTGTCAGGGATTTGCTTCCTATTGTTTCTCACACCGAGCATGACTCACATGGCCTAAGAGTAATCATCGACCATGAAATCCTCTTCGGGAAGCATAGAGTGTAATACCCACACACCATCTGAACTACGGGGACTTTGATCCTTGCCCAGGAAAGGTACGTAGGAAGCCTCCTTGAGGATCAAGCCCAACACCCAGTCGTTCCGAACCCCTTCACGTTGGTTCACCAACACCATTCTAGAACTATGAGTACTTTGATCCTTGTAAAGGCAAGGTATGTAGGAAGCCTTCTTGAGGGTCAATCCCAACACCTGATCATTCCGACCACCTTCACATCGGTTCTCCATGCCCTATTCTGAACTATGGGGACTTTGATTCTTGCCACGACAGGATACGTAGGAAGCCTCCCTGAGGTCCAATCTCGCCATCCATTGGACCCCAGGTCCTCATTCACGTCAGTTCACCGACCCACACTTCAGAACTACATGGACTTTGATCCTTGTCAAGGCAAGGTACGTAGGAAGCCTCCCTGAGATTCAAGGCCAATAACCATTGGTTCCGACCATCTTCACATCGGTTCACTAAATTCCACTTGAACTACATGGACTTTGATCCTTGCCAAGGCAAGGTACGTAGGAAGCCTCCACGAGGTACAATCCCAAAATTATATCGCTTCGACTACCATCATGTCAGTTCGCCAACGTCCTATATGACGTTAAACTGTGGGCCCCAATAAGTAGTAAGTCATTGTTTCCCCAGTCAGCGGTAATCCGTTTTGCACAAATCATACCATCCGAACTACAAGGACGTTGATCCTTTCCAAGACAAGGTACGTTGGAAGCCTCTCCAAGGTTCAAGCCCACCATCCACCTGGACCCTAGGTCCTCATTCACATCGGTCCAACAACTCCCGCCTTCTGGAACTATGTTGGATTTGATCCATGTCTCCTAGACAGGGTACGTAGGAGGCCTCCCTGAGGTTCAACCACATTCACCGGTAAGCTGTTGTCACTCCATTCAGAGGTAAGCCTTTTTCAGTCTCATTCAGCAGTAATCCATTGTCACTCCATTTAGCGGCAAGCCATTGTCAGTCTGATTCAGCGGTCAGCCGTTGTCTCCCATTTCCAGCGGTGAGTTGTTGTCAAGATGAACTACATTCACCGAACAACGCAGACTTTGATTCCCCTCCATGGGGATACGTAGTAAGTCTCTTTGAGGATCAATCCCACCATCATTGTCGCTCCGAGTATACTCTATCCCATTCTCCTCTACTTCATTCATCTACCCATAATCCATCATAATTCTTACTCGGGCCGCCACATTCTGCTGAGATCATGCCAAATCATCTCTTCACTACTTCTAGCAGTAACTGGGTAACTAACCACACGTCAGCCCCAACATCAGTGTACCCTCAAGGGGTTACAACTATCTGATCCACTCTAGTCATTGTTCCAATCAGTCTAATTTGTCTCCACTAGAAGTTAAAATTGTGGCATACCATGTGTTAAACATAGGAAGTTGAGAAAAACCTCAGATACATGCCTATGGCATACAATTACCCATATTTGACGTGGGATGCCTCGAGCTTCTACGCCCTTGAGAAGCCCTATAATAAGGTGAAGAAACCCAGACACGCCAATATTCTAGTGTCCAGACACGCCAGTGATTCCCAATGTGACTACTCCCCTAACCGAAGGTTGCTGCCCTGAGCAGACCCTTTGGAATGTCCTGAAAGAAGCAGTGTAATTAACCAGTGTCCATGAAGATATAACACTGGGAAGAGTTTCACAAACAACATATTAAGTCTATAAGGGAGACCCGGACTAGGTGATGAGTTTCGGGGAGGAATCCACGGAAGGATGAACTGAGATCCCATCACCCCATTTAGATCAATGAGAAAACATCCCTGAACAATCGATGAATGCTGCCCGCCTTTGGAAATCAACAATGTGGGGCATCAAAAATCGTTCCTTTTCTTCCTCAAGAAGATGAGCACGTACGCCCCGACGAAAGTGTCAGAAACACCAATGTTATGAGAAATGGTTGGGGGATTTAATTCATTAAGTTATAGTGATTTGTAATAATTGGATGCTCCAAAACTATACATGGGAGAGGGAATACAAAATGTGTAGAAAATTTCCATTCAGCTATCATCATGAATCTAATTGAACATTATATGTGATAATAAGCCCAAATATTAGGTGGTTGTAATGGATTTGGACTTATATGGCTATGTAATATTCTATATTTCCTATAAAATTATACATTAGTTAAAGTATATTTAGTGTTTAAGGTGGTATTTTAGGTTACATGATATTTCAGTCACACTTATAAGAAAATTGGGGGGATGTGAAGTTTTGTAGTAAACCTCATCTACGAGGTAGAATAGTACATGGTACCCAATGGGCAAATTGGGGATGAAAGTTGATTTCTATGGTCTATTGGGTACTTGATACAGTAGTATCATGAATGGTGTTTTTATTTCTATAAAAATAAATTAATATTGTTACCTTTTTCACATAACTACCTAATTTCCACCCCTTTTATCTCCCCCACCCCAATATTTTTCATCCTAACTGTAGATGGAAATAATTTAGAAGAGATCATATCATTATTCCTTTTATCCTAGTTCAAACCAATCTCATCCTCTCTTTGAGTTAATTAATTTGGTGTTGAGAGTCCCACTATAATATAGTGACTCCCTAAATCACCTTGAAGATCCTTCTTCCATTCAAGTGTCATATGATATGACATACTACTTATCTATAAATAATCCTAGAATTTGGAATCTTAAAACCAATTAGATCATACCCATGTATATAATATTTATAATATTAGATTACATTATATTAAGCTAATTAATTAGTTTTCCACAATTATTTCATGTTTTATTAAAATATTCTCCAAAGATATAATTATTCCAACATTTTGGGTTTGTAAGGAAATTACTATTAGTGAATTAAGCTTCACTAGTGGACCCCAAATATCCATTACACAAATTAATCTATAAGTAAAAAACTTATCTATCTTTTATATTGACATATATTTTGGTTATAAGTGGTTTTGGGTAGATAAGGAACGAATTTAACAAGGTATTTTACAATAAAAAATTTTAGATACATTGAATTATAATAAAATTAATCTTCATTGGTAATTTTTTATAAATTTGTATGATTAAGACACCCATGTGATAAAACAATAGTCTGTTAAATGTGGTGTTAACCCCTTAGAATGATCATTGAATTAAATTTGACTAGTATACCTTAAATATGAATACCTTCAGGAATATTTTTCAATCATTAACTATTTAAATATTATTTTAGACCATCATTAAAATTTGATACCCTTTTTTATAGTAGGATTAATGTTTTAATTATTACGTATAATTATTGTGTAGCTGTATTGATTTCATTTAATTATAATTTCAGTATTAAATATATTTAATTTTTTTTATATTTTTAGATTGGTCATATGCATGATGATATGTTTAATTTGTTGCTTTCGTATAACTTTTTTCTTTTGGTCAAAAAGGAAAAAGGAATGGGGTATAATGGGATAATAAAAAGGTTCCTGGGAACATTAATTTTTTTAAAATGGGTTTATTATGAATGATGATCTCACTAATCTTTATTTATTATAACACATTGACTAATATTAAGGGTAATTCCTGTAATATTTCGCAGACTTGAGTATTCACAAACCCTTATCCCATATAAGGAAAATTTATTTATCTAATATTTCTTTATTTGGTTAAACATAAATTATTTAAATGGTTTATCACTCTACTTTTCTCAAACCCTAACTAAATTCTAATTGTACTCATACACGTATTGAACCTCCCAGTCTACCGATTTATTTTGTATTGATATCTAAACTTTATTCATTCATTTTATAATTCATACATTGATTATATTTTAAATTTTATTATAAAATCTATCTTTTGAGAATAATTTATATGTGGGGTAGTGACGTTATACTATGTATATTATAGTCACACCCTCCGCATTCCTTTATTTAATCAATTCAAGTAATTTTGAAAGAACTCCAAGAAAATATATAGTTTGGACATATGGGATGTATTCTAGTTTGGAGTCATTTTTATTTAGAGGTAACATTTTAGAAAAATTTTAGGTTTATTAGGGAAGTTATTATTCGGTTGTATAAGGATTTTTTGGGTGGATAAGAGTCCTTCAAATCACTATAGAGTAATCTGTAAAGATTTCAATTCTTAGCACATAACATAGCAAGCCATTTAGTTGTTTAGACATGTTTGGTGTTTTTCAATGTAAATAGATGTCATTTAATGAATTATTAATTATTGTTTCCTTTTTATACATTTTTTAATTTTAAATACCCTCATATTCCATAATATCTATTTAGTAGTTACAATTTTAGAATAGACTCATTAATCATGAATTGATATTAAAAATGGATAAACTACATACTACAATTGTGTTCATAATTCATGGACATTAGTTCTACATTCCTAGAATGTAGAGTTTCACTTGAGATATTTTATGGACCATAACCAATACAATTTTGGTTATCTAGACATGGTCATTACATTTTAATGCATTAATTAGTATAGTGACTAGTTTCAAACAATATTGAATAATAATTTTTACCTCACATCCAACTATGTTTTCTTGATCCATAACCTAAGTAATGGTTCTAGGATCCATTATATTCTACAATAAATATAATTTAACCTATCTATAAACCTTAAAAAGTTCCCACATTTAGTTTAATCCCATAATATCTTCCATTTCAAATACCTCCACACTATCAAGGGACTATTTATTTTACATAATAATTATTACTAATTGAAATAATTCGAAAGGAAACCCCCAATGTGTCTCAATTTAAATATTCCATAACACATCTATGATAACATCATATTTCACTAATGTTCCATAAATTTCTCTAAACTCACAAGGAAAAATGTTTTAGAATAATTTCATGACATCTATACTAACTCACTAAAACCAACACATCACAATACACGAAAACATATATAATTATAAGGGATAATCTAGGGATCACCTACCTTGTTAATATAGAAGTCCTCGTACTGAATATTTTATGTAAAACAAATTTAAATTTCATTAAAATTCATAAGAATATCTCATCTCAAAATTTATTTATTTAAAATGGATAGGAGTGAAACTATTTTAAAAAATCCCATGTAGAAGGCCACATTGTACTGATCTCTCCTTTTGGTAACCAGTGTATAAAATGATATAAGGTTTTATTAAGAATTAATGGAGGTTAGGATACTTATTCCAGGATCTCTATTGGATGATAGGGGGTGGATGTTTTTATAGGATGAATGAAAATATATATTTTAAAAATAAAAATTAATTTATAATAATAAAAATGACCCTTTAAATGGGGGTTAAAGTTCCACATTGAACTTAATTATACCTACAGTAGTCTTTTGTTGGGCTAGTAGGATCCCAGTAATTTTATAAAGGACCCTAAATTGTAGGGTATAAATAAGTTTCATGTCCACCAGATGAATTATGGAATCCCTATAGTATTCTAGAGGAAATATCCATTGGTATATTTTTTCCACTTGGTTTGTTACATCATGTATTTATTCCGAACCATTTACACCCTATTTTATATCCATACTAAGTCATTAAACGCATAGAATAAAAATATTAAAATAAGATTCATGAATTTTCATATATAATTAATTATAAAATAACCCCTATATATCTTATCATCCTAAATATGTGCCACTAAACCTTATCCTTGAAAGTCTCATGCCACTATGTACTCATATCATCCAACCACTCCTACATATCCTACTTGACATCTCTATAAACATAGTTTATAAATAAAATTAGTATTATTTTTAAATTGATGGTAATATTTATCTGTTACTCTATCTATATAGTTTATTCCTCCAATTACATGTTACCCTCATACTCAAAATCATCAATGCCTCCCACATGTGAATATTTTTGATGCTATATTCAATATAAATATTTATGGAATATAGAAGACATCCCACTATAATATGAAGATGATAAAATATGTTTTCCACATATTAAAATCTCACAAAAAATCAATGGAACCCAAATATATAGGTTATATCATCGTATATATCACCAAGAACAAGTGTTCTATGTTTTGGACGACACTTTATAATACAAGTCACACTCCTCAGAAACTCATAGACAGTATCACTAGAAATTCAAATATCATTACCTACTATAGTTTGTCAACAGATATTTCTATATAAACAATATATACCACAATATTACCTTCTCAATAATTTTTCTAATAATATAATAATCCCCTTTATTTAGTTATAATAGAATTTATTTGTGAGAATTTCCATATAGAGGCTCAAAAGGTAACATTTGTGTACACAACTAATAACTATAGAAATATGAATACTATATACTGTCGAAATAATAAAACCATGATTTTCAATAATATAAAATTTATGATACCAAAAATTGCATCCATTACCATAATGGTATGTTTATAATTCCAAACATTTTAAATAAGGAACATAATTCTCATGTTTACCAATGTCATTAATTAATGTAGGAATTTACATCTAGAATATGAAGTGAATCAAATTTGTTATCAATCATTATTATAATAATCGTTTTTTTTGTAATTTCCCCATTTCCTAAAAATTCATTCTATGCATCTCATTAATAAATTGATCCACCCTGATCTTATAAATTTCTATAACAATAGTAAATAAATTAATGATATTACATAGAACAATAATACTCAATGATATATCAGATGCCCAAATATATCGTACATAATGACTTCATAACCAATTTATACAATAATTCTAAGATAATGAGGAAGAAATATTTTCATATATGTTCAAAAATATCCCACTAAAAGGTATGAAATCAAAACATGAATCTCATTATGTCAATTTTCATCAAGGGACAAAAATATCATATATCAATGACCTGATATATCATAATTAATCTTAGGTGATATTTTTATGTTTATGCATTTGAATATCATATCAAATACCTATGAATTCTCATTAAGACCACTAATATATCATTTATGAGCCTATTTTCATTTTATTTCATGTTAATTGTTGTATGTTTACAATATATCCATCCCTCACTTTAGAAAAATCAGAGGTTGAAAACCAAATTACATTCACAATCATAAGAAGTGATGAAGTGATGCTCAATTCGGTGAGTTAACCCCAAACATGACACTTCTAGGCATGGAATATGTAACTCAACATTGAGTCTTATCATGAAAAATCTTCTATTGATATCTCAAAACATAGGTCCTTGAGTCTTCCAACTCAATTAATTGGATATAAAATTCCCATTCATAGTGGTGTACATCAACATGGTGTAAAATAATTAGATATAATCTACCCACATTCTCTTTAGAAGGTTTGGGAAAAAATTAAAATATATGCATATTGATATTTTCATCCATATAGACTTTACTTCTCTTACCAATAGATAATACCACTAAAACTTCAGTACATATTCAATCTCTTATTACTCCAGATCATGAGTTATGTAATACCACTACTGGGGATGAAAATTTCTACATCCATAAGTGACCACTTGTTAATCCAACAATAAAAATAATGGAAAAATTATATAAATCATAGTATAATGTATACTCCTTAGCATGAGGAGGATTGTTTGTGACCATAATCATAATCAATCTCCACTTTATCTCATATATTTATCTCTCAATAATATTTTACCACTAGAACCTCATCTACTTCTTAGATCATGTCATCATTGGAACTACTAATTAGGATATGTATTGATTCACCTCTTACAAAAGAAATATATTGAAATTAATTTGGTGATTTATAATAAATTATATTTTCATTAGTAAGAAACCACAACATTGACCTTATCATTTCATGGGATCTACGATCATCTAATATCAAAGTACTTAAAATACAAATCTCCTTTGTCTATAATAGAAACATTGTGAATATGGAATAATGATTATTGAATCTAAATATAGATAATTTTTTTTAGATGTTTAATTTCATAAATATATATCCTTTAGTATCTTATAATTTCATAAATTAACATGACCTTAAGGGAAACTAGATACAGATTTAAAACCTTATTAAATATTTCTATACTTGAAAATATTTCTATTATATGTCTAAAAAAAATCAACAGATTCTCACATAGGCCATATATTATCATTAACATAGTCTGGGAAATTTTATATATCCTTACACTTATATGGTTGTAAAAACTAATAGAACAATTATAGAAAAGAACCAATTTTCCATTAGTTGATTCGAAAATTCACTAAATCATGGAATTTGATACTGGTTATTGATTAATAACTGGTATAAAATTTCACTATCCATAGTTATTAATAAAATTAAACAACATTGTTTTCTGGAGAAAATAATATAATATCAAAGTTATGTTGTAGGGAAAATAAATTTATTCACATATAATTGAAATAGTTTTATAATAATTTCAATAAAAATTATTTTGATCATTTAATATGGAAGAATGGATATGAGATTTGTACTAGACACAAGATAATTCATAAACTCAAAATATATATTTATGGATAACCCTAATAAACCCTCAAGAATAACATCCTAATACTTCTATTTAGTGAAAGTAATGATCAATAATAAAATCTCCTCCCCTAATGTAATTCTTATGAGTTAAGAAGTAATAAACCCCTATTGTTGATGGTACATTCTTAAATGGACAATATTTGTTCCATACTCTCTAAAAATTTAATAAAACTATTTTACCAATGAGGTGGAGGATACACATCACTAGTAGTGTCTAACATGTTCCCTATAATGATCCAGTTAGTATATTCCAAGGACCATATTGAAGATACTCCTATATCACTATAATGTATCATAGATTATTTTAATAATTAAACACTATGAACTATAATGGGCCTATTAGAGTTCCCATATAATAAATCCTCATGTTTGTAACAATATTGAATAGTCCCACTGCTAAGTCTATTGAAAAACAATGATCCTTGAATAATAAATTATAGTTTATTATCTTTGTAGAACTAATATAAACCATAACAGAGTCATAATTTTTTTCACTTGGATCATAATAATTTTTTATATGGATTCTCTCAAGATACATATAGAGTTTTAATAATAAATAAAACAACCCCTAACAAAATAACAAGAAAATGAATATAACCACCAAACTCCTCTCAGTGGCATTTCCCTATGACTTAAATTACCCCCAGAATGGCCTGAAGACTGTATTTTTATTTTATTATGGATAATACCCTTTTAAGGGTTAAAGGGGAACCATTACATGACCCGTGGGTCCATGTCACAAGTCCCAAAACGATCTAAAAGATAATTAAATGACTTGATATCCCAAAGGTATAATATTCCCATTGCATGACCCATAGGAGAAACCCACTAGAACTGCCCCTCCCCAGCTCGTAAATAATTTATTGCCTAGATCCCCACCTTGAATATCTGATTGGTTTGAATTTACTTGTGCAAAGTTGCATGATGACTAGTCCTGATTGCTATTGTCATACCCTCTCATTCTACCAATCCGATTAGTTGTGCTCTGGTGACCACTACTATTTTCCTTGATAGACTATTGGGGCATTACCTATGTGAACTAGGCTACTTCATGATCCCTATTTCTAGAAGAACATGAGGACCAAAATAATTTGATGACCCGAATCCCCTGAGACCCATAGATCCAAAATGGTTGCCTAAATCCCCAAATTGGGTGAATAGTTTCAGCTGCTATAATACCTTTCCTGCTATAGTAATGAAAAAACACTGCTATAGTAACCCATAAATTCACCTCCACACAGTTTTGATCATGGGTCTCTTGAATTCCAAGAATAATACCTTACCACTCAGTTATGATCCTGTTTGTTGCGACCATAATTACCTATATTCATGTAAGTCACATATAACTCCACGCCCTGTTAAATTCGAATAACCCATGATAAAACTTCATTTCACTAATCATATACCATTTTATGAACCTATCCATAAATTCTAAGTCCACCTAAAATTAAATTATGATGAAAGAGATACAAATGATATCCCATAAAAATTAGTTATAAAAACTCCATTTGTGGACAATGACATTTTAATAGAGCATGTCCCACCTGATTACACATGTAACACTAAAGTTGATTCCTTTTTATTTTTTAAATGTATTAAAAATGACCCAATTTATCTTTCATATCTCATCCAATGTAATTATTTTAAAATTTTCACATATTATAACCAAAATATCCAATCCTTAATCTTTAAAATTATCTAAAGTAATTTGAAAAAATAATTGGCATCATGTCTCTCTTGGTGATGAGGGACTTATTCACCACCTCAATAAAACAAGTTTGAAAAAAAATATTCAAATGAAATTGTTTGATATTATCAAATAAATAACCAAATGAATCAACTAAGCAATCATAAAATTCACTGCAGTTGGATAAAATTGACTAAACTTTATAATGAATGTATATTATTAGATTTGGGAGCCTTGAGGGAAAACTATTTGAGTAATAAATCCACATGATCGAGGACAGAGCCTCTGATAGTATTATCTGTGATAATATATTTCATTAAAATTTATGTTTCCCTATAAAAATAAATAATTAATAATGTAAAAACCTATTTATATGGGTTTGAATCTGAAAAGAATTTTGTGTAGAGACTTATTCCTATACTAAGAATCTATTGGAGAACCATTAGAATGGTAGATATGTGGTTTTGTGATTTGAATCTAGTGTATTATCAAATATATATAGATCACCTCGAAAATCATAATAATACAATTATTGGATAACCCAATGAAATATATTTCACTGCTGATGATATATAGGACACTTTAGTACCACTTCCAGTGGGGAATACTCATTTTCTCCCTCTTACATCATAATTATAGTGTAACACCTTGATATTTGAGAAGTTTAAAGTTATGTTTGATAGTGTATATGACAAGAAAACCCAATAATAGAATAGAATGTAATACCCCAAGATATTAAAATATATTTATTTATAAATATGTTTAATCATATAAATATCTTTCAATATACATGGCTCTACATTTTTATGCTCGATATTGTGTCTGATGCACAACATCAATCTTAAACGACCTGAAAAATATTTACCAATTTAAACCTATTAGTTAAATTGGATGGTTTTAATATTATCAAATAAATTATGATATATATATATATATTTCAAATTAAATATAATTTTTTTTAAAAAGTCAATAATTATTCAATGTTTAATAATGTCGTACTAATCTTTAAAAATATATTTTCATCCAAAATCATTTTTATTGCCATTGATAAAAAATAATATTATAAAACGAACTTCATTTTATTAATTTAAATATTATAATATAATTTTTCTGGATTTTTTGAATTTTTTGGAAAATATTGATTTTTAAGTGTAGAGAGAGATATAACGATTTTTCTAAAAATGTCAATTATTTTTATAAATGAATCAATTTTAAATATATCATTATATTTTGAATATGTTTTAATGTAACATAAGTATTATTTTGTTATATTCAATCTAAATAATTAAATTGTAATCATATTTATAATTAATCTAATTATATGTTTTATTTTTGGATTAAAATGGGATTTTTCTAAATTGTTTTTTAAAGTGCATAATGGTTAAGATTTTTAATTATATTTAATAATCTATAATGATGAATGTTTTCATTGAAATGTATAGGTTATATATAAATAAATATTTAACTTATAAAAATATTTTTATTATTAGTAGTTTTATAGTTAATATAAAACCACTATTTTTGTTGAAAATACACATCTTGAAATCCCTCTTTTTTACCGTGACTGTAGGTTTAATTTCAATTTAAGGACTAAATTTATTTGAATTACATTTGTTAAAATTTATTCTATATTATTAATTTGAATAATATTTCTATCTAATATATTCAAAATCATTTTTACCATAATGAATAGTAAGAACATAAAAATTAATTACTGTACCTAAATTGATAATGGTTTTACCGGGTGTATAAAATAAATTATGGTGAAAATGAAGTAAAACCATATTTAAAAACTATTTTATATAAATATGTTGAACATAGAATTTATAAGAATTGATAATGGTCCATTTTGGGTTTTTTTTAAGTTTAACAATGTGGATATATATATTTCGTTGAAAAATTTACATGTGTGCCACTCACCTCACATATAAAAGGCAACCCAATATCATATATTCTACAAATTTTCGAAGAAATTTATATTAGAAGTCACCTTCCTAAATGCATTCCTTACATACCTCCCCAAATCATGGATACCTTATTTTGATCTTTATTCCTTACTAATAATCCTTTTGGTTCTTACGTACATAGGTGTTCTGAAGAAGTTGTATTATGCTTAACTGATTGTCTTTATTTTATTTAGTCATTCAACTCCTTCAAATCTGATTCAAATATGCTCATAAAATAACAGTAGGGACTCCCATATAAATATTTTTTTTATGTTAATGGAATAATAATAATCCATATCTTATTATAATAAATGAGAAAAAATCATCATTCATGTGTATGACAGACTATCTCCTTCTGAAATGAACTCATTTGTTTTCCATCGTCACCTCAAAAATCATGTTATTATTATTGTTTTAATGTATATATAAGATATTTCAACTTAATTATAAATTTATATTTATTATTTGACATAAAAACTCTAACTTTCTATCACATGAAGGATAAGATAACATTGATCGTGTGTATATTAAGCTTCTGCCTCATGTAGCGTTGAGATTCCTTTTTCACTAACACATCACATGGATGAAAATAATGATAGCGAGAGTTAATATATGTTATATTAATTTAATATTTATAATATTAACGAAATATTTACCATTAAAAAATAGATAATATATTATTTTATTCCTTATATAGAAAAAATGATAATGTTGTTTATGAGTACGTGTGTAATACCACCTCAATGAAGCGATAATTTTTTTTATCATCATTAACTCACATTGGTTCATGAATATGTCTAGTTCTATCATCCATGGGGTTTTAATCTAGATATTACCAAATTCATAATATAATTCATCATAATTTTCATTTATTAAGGAATATTTTAAGTTTATTCACCTAATTTAATTTATATGGTTTACATACTTCCTATTTTACATTTAATATCATGATTAATTAATAAATCAAGGTATTTTATTTTTTATTGAAATTATTTAATTTAAGGGGATTTTATTTTAAATTTACCAAGTGGTAAAGGGTTTCTTACCTCAATTTCATTTTTTTGGGTATTAACTCTTCTTCATTGACATCGTTATGAATTTATTAGGTGCTGATTTATCTATAAATTGTTTTATTCTGTATTTTCACTTTTTTGTGGATTTACATTTATTACACATGATCAAACCATTTATTAATTATTAATTCACTGATATGATCTCTATATTGGATATTCATCTCAAAATATCATTCTTTGTTACATGACTTGATATAATGCACCTAAATTATTTTATGAGGTGTATATACTACTACTTTAAAAAATAATGTCATGAATATAGTTATGTTCTTGATATATAATGTTTCATTTGATTTTATTCATTCATGGGGTAATTATTGGAGATATACTAGAGTCTAAATGGATTTATGTAAAAAGATCATTTATTCTGGGAATTTTTAGGATAAATATTATTTTGAAGGAAATAATGTATGATATTTTCATAGACCACATTTCTTTTATTTTATTATGGTTATGAATGTGGTTAAAATTATTAATTTCTATTTCCTAAATTATTTATTGAATAAAAAATTATGTTATATGTGATACAAATAATGTATTTTCATGTAGATCAAGTTTCATTTTCACTGATGGCCATGTTTTCAAAAATATATTCAAAATTTTTCTTTTCTAAAAAAATGATATTCAAAATCCATTTTATAGGATATTTTACAATTTGAAAATTGTAGATTTAATAACATTTTCCTAATAGATAATATGAGGAACCATCTTAAGTACCCTGGTAACTGGATAATTGATCGATCTCTAACTTAATTTTAAGGGTGTTCCTAATCCCTGTGGGTTTTCTACTACCCATAGAAAGAAGAATGTGATATGGGTTGGGATCGATATGCTGTGAAAATCCGCTCACATTATACACATTCATTTTACAACCAACGTTTAAGAGTTGTGAAATATCTATGTGAAATATATTATTCATTTTCATAGAGTTCTATCATCTATAGTCTCTAATAGGGATCCTTAGTTCACTTATACCTTTTGGACATGCCTTCAAGAGGCACTGAGATATCTTATACATTTGAGAATGGAATACCATTTGCAGTCTGATGGTGAAATAGAAAGAGCTACATATATTCATGAATATTTTCTCAGCGATTACATACATGAAATTAGTGGATCTTGGGATGACTACTTAGGACTATTTGAGTTTTCATATAACAATAGGTATCATTATGTGATCAGAATGGATCCTTTTGGGGCCTTGTATGTTTGGCCTTATAGACCTATGTTGTGTTAGAATGAGTTTGGTGAAAGTTCCTTGGTTATACCAAGATTGGTTAAAGAGACCATAAAAAGTAAAACAGTTGATTAGTGAGATGATGATGATGGAACAAAGCTGGTATATGTCTTATATTGATCATTGTCACAGACTATTGATATTTTAATTTGAGAGTAGGTGTTTTTGAAATGTTTACCAAGTTTGGGTAATCAATGACATATGAGGAAATGAAAAAAATGCTCTTTCCTTTGTTATACCTTTTTAGGTTTTTTAGTAGGGGGAAAATATTTGTTCCATTTATAGAATCAAATGCAGTTGATGTCAATAAATAATTTGATCCATGTCTCCTTTCAAAATGTATCTATATGATCTATCTCATGTTCTTAACTGGAGTGATATTTAGGTCAAACATAATTTATCTGTGAATGAGAATATAGTTCGGATAGTTGATTCTAAAAACAAGGTACTTCATACGAGGATGATACCTTGGGTTCATGGGCTATGGTAGCACGAGTATGATTTTCATGATACATGGGATTTGGATGCATTGATCAAATAACAATGGCCTCATTTTTTTCATATGGAAGCTTATTGGTATGTTTTCTAGGGATATATAGATTCAATAGTGGGGAGTTTTTGGCATCCTACTTCAAATTTTAGGTATCACACAAACCCTATTTTGGCCATTATTTGGTTTGGTTTCATTTGGGGTTGATTATAGAATTTTTTTTAGAAATTCGGAATGTTTATGGGCTATGTGTGCTTTGTGCATGGTTTACCGAAACCATGATCCCTCTCAATGGAAACCATTAATACTCAAACAGTGGGGTTTTCCATGTGCAGTGCACAATTTGAAAAACCGTTCTCCCAAAAGGAGAAACCATGAAGCCTAATTAAAAGGGGTGAATGGTTTGGGTGCACAGTTTATCTAACCATTCAAACCTGCCCAGGAAACCATGTGTATGTGATTTTTTAATCTGAAAATTATTTTTAAAAGTGGTAAAACCCCCTTTTAAAGTACCTAATGGACCTATTTTTACCTATTATGATTTATTTACCTAGGGGGTCTTGGAATAGGTTCTTTTTCCCCAATTCAACCTTATGGTAGTAGATTGATGCTTGGAGAATGACATTCGATCTCTACCCATAGTTTTCCTCTTCATATTCTATTTCTCCCTCTACCTTCTTTCATCACTAGGGTTTTATATATCTCCTTGTGTTATTGGAGGATCTAAAATCCACAATTTATATCCTGAATCTAGGTTTGATCCTCATATATTGATTTCTAGCATTATTCACTTGAATTTACCGGTTAAGGTTTAGGGTTTCACGGTCTTCCAAATTTTCTGTAGGTGGATCGGTTATGATGACTATTTTTTAACACTAAAATAACTAATTTCAATTAAATTTTATTATTTAAATTCATTTGATTGATATAAATGAAATTTAAATTTATTGGTTGATTCAAATACCAATTCCTTTGAATTGGGTATTTAAAATTGGATTTTGGCAAGTATTTGGGGAAAACCCCGATTACATTAAATTAAGGTGTATTTGCGAAATTGATGGAATTTTGTGAAATTTAAATTTGTGAATTTAAATTGTGAAACTGGTTTTTTGGAATTAATTTCAAATAGGTATTTGGGAAAAAATAATTAAAAATAATTTTTATATAATCCCATTGGTTTTATCTTGAAAAATTCAAGATATGATTAAAAATATATTTTGGTTTTTAAATGGAAAACTGGAATATTTGAAATGTAGAATGTGATGAATTGTTTTTTAAGAAGTCTTAAAATAAACATTCCATTATTTATTTGTACTAGAGAACATGCAAGCCTAGATAGGTAATGAGTTATTTGGACAATACTCTATGATTTAAAATAGTAACAATACCTAAATATTGTAGGTCACCTACATTATGGTATAGTGAAATTTCGTCCTTGGTTGGTATCAAATAGGATGTGGGTATACACATATTACCATGAAAAATACATTATTGTGAGGAAATACCATATCCTTGAACTATTATACCATTTTGTATACGACCTTGTTTCACTTTTTTTGTCTTTGAAATATATTCCATTGTTAAAAACTATTTTATCATTCCATGAGAATTTATATAAATAGTTTTATATAAAATTTTTATTTATTCTATTTGTGTAATGTATTTCCATCATTTTAAATGTAAATAATTATTATTTTTAAATATTCTTTTGAAATATCATGCATATTTATTTAACATTTAAAATTGTATTTTGTTAATTAAATGTTTTCATATTATTATGGAATCATTAGTGAGACCCTAATAGGCCTTTAGATAACCCCATACACGTGTCTTTGGGTGTTATTATATTATATCATTCTAAGTTCGACCAAGGAAAAAACACCACATGGAGGTGGTAATGGTTGTTGATCCTTGGCCTTAGAGAGTTCTGTCCACTGGTACATAGGTGGTTATATTGTTTTAATAGTACATTTTTTTAGTAATTTGGGTTTTCATAGCCATTTGAAATCTATTACACTTCTCTCTATGGAGTTCATATTGTATTCATAATGAATTGTTTATCATTATTTTATTATGTTTGTGGAATATTTTCCATTACTGACTGCATTATTTGATACAAGTTCATCATATTTCTTTACTTCATCCCGTATTGTTAATCTGTAAAATCTTACTATGGATCTTCTATATTATGTGATGGATATTACTAAACCATTTATAATGATGAGATATTAGGGTATTTATAGTCTTTCTTGTGTTTTATATTTTTCTGAAGATGAACATTATTGGTTTTTTTATTTCTCAACATGAAGCCTCTTGATGTCATTTTTCTCATGGGTTGGATCATTTATAATTAAGGATGCATTGATTGTTATCTTTAACGAATCTCATTTACTACACCCAATGGGGTCATTCATGGTGAATGAGACCCATGTTTGAGGCGATCCATACATTTTTCTCTGGATTTGGGGGTGGTAATAAATGTGCATTATTTTAAACTGAAATTGGAGTCCTTGAATGGAGGACTCCCTCCAATTTTCATCGACTTTCTCTACATTTTCATTAATAATTCTATATTTTTTCACTGGTAAAGAAGGTATAGTTATATATCTACTTAGAGTCTAGTACTCAACATGTTTCTATTCCTTCTTAACGCATTGAACCAATTGAAATGAAATATTTGATTACACAGTTGGATGATCTTCTTGAGAAATAATTTATACGCATGACTGTGTCACCTTGGGAGGTGTTGAATCTCTTCACTATGAAATCTGATGGTTCAGTTCATATTTATGTGGATTACCAAACACAAAATCATGTTATGGTAATGAATATGTATCTATTTCCATGTATTACTATTCAATTTGACCAGTTAAAAGGGGATAAGTGGTTTATGAAGATTTATCATCAATATGGTTACCATCAGTAAAGAATATCATAAAATGACATTCAAAAAAAACTTTTGGATCTGGTACGATCATTATGAGTACCTTATCATTCCATTTGGTCTAACCAATGCTTCTACAATCATTATGGATTTTATTAACATGATGTTACATGAGTATATTAATACATTCATGATATTCTTAATAGATGAAATCCTTGTTTACTCTATGATCATGGAGGATCATGTTCGTCATCTAAGATCAAATTTGGTGTTTTTGAGAAATCACTAAATTTATGCCAATATTTTTAAATGTGTTTTAGGATTCGAGAAGTAAAATTCATGGGACTTGTTCTGTCTGAACATGGTATCTTAGTTGATCTTGATAGGTTTAAATCTGTCATGACATGAGTGAAACCATAATTTTTTTTGAAATTTTGAGATTATTGGGTCTAGTTGGGTATAGTCATTGATTTACAATTTACTTCTCAAGGTTTGGTTCTTAGATTGTTTATACTCACATAAAAGGGACTAGTCATTTCTAGTGATGAGAAATGTTAGAATTTTTTTAGATAAAACATATTTTGACTATTCCACTAGTGTTGAAACTTCAAGAGGTTGGGCATGGATATGTGGTATTCTATGATGCATTATATTTGGGTTTGGGCTGATTTCTTATATAGTGTGATCATGTCATTACATATGGATCTCGACAGCTTAGGCCACACAAGAAGAAATTCACACACCATGAACTTGACCTCACAAATGTGAGGCATGAACAAAAATTTTATAATTAATACCTTTTCAGATAATGGTTTACCATGTATTCTGAAAACAAATTATTGAGTTATATCTTCTCTCAAAAATATTTACATCTCTGCAAGAGTCATTGTGTGTAATACCTATAATATTTTAATTTTGACATCATCTATACCATGTAGAAATGGAATTTCATTGTAGATACTCTCAACAAAAAACAACCAAAAAATTCCATGACAGAATCATCTGAAGAGTATAACTTGATGGATATCTTTGTACAGCTACATATTGGAGTCCAGGATTTATGGACCATGGTTTCCTATGCCAATTCTCAGTTTACATCCCCTCTTCCTAAGTTGATCCTACAAGAACAACATCATGGTGATGAATCCCGTAGCATCAAAGACTCTATTTTTAGTTGTGTGACCATGCCTGGATGGTTATTCTCCACCAAGGGAGTTTGGTGGTATCAAAATCATCTTGTTGTTCCATTAGCAGTAAGAAAATCTCTGATGGGGGGCTTCCATTCTTCCCTGTGGGATGTGCACCCTGGAACTGGAAAGATTTTCTTTGGAATGTGTCATAGATTCTAGTGTTAATGTATGAGATGGGGAATTGAAAAATTTAACTCTCATTTTCATTCATTCCAATAGGTTATGGATGAGAACCAAAAACCTTTAGGTTGTCTTCATCCACATCCCTCCCCACTTGAATGTAAAATGAGATGTATATGGACTTTGTTGTTGAGTTTTTGTGTACCAAAAAAAAGAATGTGATATTGGTTATGTTCAATTGGATAACAAAATCAGAACACTTTATATATTTTTTCATCTTCTATAGTCTATGATAGGGATCCTTGGTTCACTTATTACTATTATAGAGGCCTTTAAGAGAAAATGGGATACTAGGTCCATCTGAGCATGGAATGAAATCCAAAGTCAGATGGATAGATAGATATACTTATATAGATTCTTGGTTATATGTTTTTCACATGAATCCTTGACTTTTGTGTATCATGGGATGATCACTTAGTAACGGTTTATTTTTCTTATAATAATATTTATTATTATATGATTATAATGGATCTTTTTGAGGTCTTCTATGAATGGACTTGTAGATCATCGTTGTGTAGGTCGAAGACTGGTGAAAGATCCTTGGTTGGAAGATGCCTGGTTCAGTTGATGAAATAAAATATTCTATT
Organism: Viscum album; assembly: GCA_963277665.1. Lineage (NCBI taxonomy): Eukaryota > Viridiplantae > Streptophyta > Magnoliopsida > Santalales > Viscaceae > Viscum > Viscum album. The sequence goes on from OY728162.1 coordinate 288,092,573, forward strand.
TATTCATTAGATAATTTTCATGGTGATGATATCGTATAAGTCTTATGGTGATCATTGTCACAGGCTGTTGGAATTTTCAGTTGGTGACCAGGTGTTTTGGAAACATTCACCCTATTTGGATTATCGACGGATTTGGAGGAAAGGGAAACATTATCCTCTCTTTGGGAGACCTTTTGAGGTTATAGAAAATGGGGTAAAATTTACATTCCATTTATGAATTCCACTACATCTGATATTAATACATAATGTGTTCCATATATCTCATCTCTAAAAGTATATATATAGTCCATATCATGTTCTGAGCTGGAGTGATACTGAGGTCAAACCATATTTATCTATGACTGGGTATCTAGCCTAGATAGATAATTCTTAAACCAAGGTGGGTTGTTGGAGGAAAATACCTTTGGTTTTTGTTTAATGGAATCATATTTCTGATTTTCATGAGACATGGGAGAGGGAAGCACTAATGAGAGTATTGTGGCCTCATCCTTTTGACATGGAATCTTCATAGTAGTCTTTCTGGGGTCATAAAGTTTCTATGGTTAAGAGGTTTTAACATCCAGTTTCTATTTTCAGGTATTCATAAACCCTGTTTTGATTATTTTTGGTTGGGTTTCACTTGGTGTTTCTTCAGTTAATTTTTTTTGAAATCATAAATTTTTCCTATCTATGCATTGTTGGTGAAAAAATAAACCAAACTATTCTCTCTATCAATTAAAACTATTATAACTGTGATAGTGGGTTTTTTACTGGATGGAGAATGGTTTGAAAAAATAGTGATCCCACTGAGGAGAAATCATGCAACCCCATTAAACGGGTCTTATATTTAGGGTGCAAGATTTTTCTAATTGTGAGGATCTACCCAAGAAACTATTTGTATAGGATTTTTTAATCTGAAAATTATTTTAAAAAAATACCAAAACCCCCGTTTAATGTACCTGATGGTCCAATTTTAACCTATTATGATTTATTCTTCTATAGAAGCTCGAGAGAGCTGATTTTGGCCCCTCTAAAAACTTCCATATATAGATCTAATCTTGGTGATTGGGGTTCAATATCTACCTAGAAGGATTCCACTTCCCATTCTCCTTCTCATAATCTCTTTTCAATTATCTCTAGGGTTTTATTTATCTCTACTTGTTGTTGTAGGATCTAATATCTTCTGTTTTTTTCTTCATTCCTGGGTTGATTCTAAAATCCTCAATTCCAACATTCTCTTTGGATTTTCCCAATTAGGGTTTGGAATTTTATGATCTTGCAATCATAAGGTAGGTGGTTCTATTATTATGTAAAATTTTTATTAACCCTAAAATACTTTATTTAAATTCAATATTTGTATTTGAGTTTAATTTCCAGATATAAATAAAATTTATTTACCCTGGTTGATTAAAAACCCATTTCCATTGAATTGGGGTTGTGAAATTGGATTTTGGAATAAATTTGGTAAAATCCACCAATAACATTGAATTAGAGTTTATTTGTCAAATTGAAGGAATTTTATAAAATTTAATTTGTTTAATTAAAATTGTAAACTTTATTTTGATGGGATTTATTTCCAATTGGTATTTGAAATTTGGATGAAAATTTAATTTTAGAAACCCATTGGTTTTATCTTGAAAATGGAGTGATTTTATTGAGAACCTATTTATATTTTTAAATGGAAAATTGGAATATTTGAAATGTAGAATGGGGTGATTTTTTTTCAATTAATATAAAAAGATGGTTCAAATCATTGAATTGTATTAGAGAACATGAAATCGTATGTAGATAGTGAGTAAGAACTCCAGTATTTACAAAACTGAAAATACATAAATATATCATGTCACGTCACTAATCATATAGGGATTTGTCCTCGTTGGTCAGTATTGAGTATGAAGTTTGTATACTCAAATTGACAGGAAAATTATTTGAGTATGAGGGAGTCCTATAGTCTAGAACTATCGTACCTTTTGTCACCTTACGATGTTATTGAATTCGTTGTATTGTAAATGTTTACATTTTTTTAAAGTGATTTAGAATGACCTCTAAATTTATATAAAATTTTTTATATAAATTTTTTATTTAATCCATTTGTTTAACGTATGTCCATCATTTGAGATGTGAACCATGAATTGTTAAATATTTTTTTGAAATATCATCTTAGTTTATTTAAAATTTAAATATTTATTTAGTTAATTTAATGTTGTCATATTAGTATGGAATCCTTAGTGAGACCCTACTAATTTTTTAACTCACACACTAACTATTCCTTTGGGTGATTGTAGATTATATCCTTCTAGGTTCGATCATGGGAAAAGTTCAAATTGAAGGCGGTTATAATATTTGATCCCTGGTCATGGAGATTTTTTTCTATGGAGACATGCATTGTTATTATATTTTGTTAGATCATTTTTGTAGTCCTTTGGGTATTCATACCAGTTTGACTTCTGATATAATTCTCTATATGAATTTTTTCTTGTATGTATAATGACTTATTTATCTCTCTTTCATTTTGTTTTTAGAAAAAAAATTCCCACATTCATATTATATGATACCAGGTTCTATACACCAACCCATGTGTATTAGGAATTCCATTGGGGTTATTTCAGAGTGGGCTCAGTTATCGGGTTACCAGGGTACCTAGGATGGTTCATGATAAGTCACTTTTGACACCCTTTTCAATTTTTTATAAATTAATGTTTATTTTTAACATTTATAATAAGAAAATATTTTCCCATTACTTTAAAATAAATTCCTTTAATTTTCCTTTATATTTTTCAATGGTTTTTTTCAATGAAAATTAGTTTCACATTATTTTGTGAATTTATAGTTTTTGAAAGTAATTTTTAAACTGTAATTGTTATTTCCCAAAAATATGTTTTCAATTATATTTTATTTATATTTCAATTCATCACTGAAAAACACCATTTTATTTTAAATATATTCTACTTAGTATATATGGTACTAATACCATCCTTGTTATTTTTATGGATGGATTATGAGATTTAAATGGATCTTGTTTCTTTTCCTAGGGTTAATCATGTTTCAATGATATTGTCATGGAAATTATTTCTTTTCCATAGGTTAATCTCGTTTAAAAAATATTTTTTTGGAAACCATTACATATCCAATGACTAATCGTGTATCAAATATAATTTTATGGAAGCCATTTTATTTTCATGAATAACTATTATTTCAATGTGATTGTTATGGAAACCATTTAATTTCTAATGGTAAATATTATTTCAAAGAGGTTATTATGGAACCATTATCAATACCATAGGATAATCATGTTTTGAAAGAAGAATAAAGGTTTCTTATATGAGTTTATAATGAAATTAATTCTCTATATACATTATTCATAAATGATACATAAAATTATTTATGATCATGGGTGTTGCAAGATTGTGTCTGGTAAACCCATTATAAAGGATATAAATTATATGTTTTTTATTTACAAAATAATTTTTACTCTAGATTCATTTTATAATATATTTATTTTTTTTACATTCCATTATTTATGTGATAAGATAACACTACTCATAAATACTATAGACTTCCACCTCTAGAAGTGATGTTTTTTTCCACTAATTATCTACATGGAAGATATTAAGGATGCTGTTAATGAATATACATAATATAAAAGATAATATTATAAAATTTTTGGAAAATTTATCATTATAAAAATATAATATATAATTTTATCTCATACCTTTTCACTCTCCAAAATATGATAACATTGTTTATGTATGTTTGCACTACTGCCTTCATGAAGCAATGTGACTCTCTTTTCATCACCAATACACAGATATGATATATATATATATATGAATATTAAATGAAATAATATGGTATTTATGAAATTATAATTACCTTGTAATGATATAAAAGTATTTACCATCATTCCATAATGACTATTAAAAAATGGAAACATTACTCATGTGTAAAAATGGATTACTATCTCTATGATCTTAACATACTACATTTCTAAAAACCATCATTCATTATTGATATAAACAGTATAACTAAAATAGATATATGATAATTTTTTGATGACTATTATTCTATATATATTAATACTATATAATAGGAATAAGATCATGAACATTCATGATAAATCACGAATGAGAAAATGAGGCAATTAACACCTGAAACAATGAAAATGTTGAAATATTATGAACAAAAGGTTGATAATATGATATAAAAAGATCATATATGATATTATAAACATTAATATGGTTATTTAATAAATTAATTAAATGATTATAACTTCAATACTATAGTTTAATTCACGTTCAACAAGAAAGAAGAGTGAGGTTAGAAATTTTATAACTCAATTTCCATTCATTATATTAAACTTTTATTTCATTAATTTTGAAATGATATGATTATGTCTGTTATTTAAATTCAATATTTTACATTTTATGTCAATTTGTTATTTTGGATTTACATTTGACATACATAATCAATTCATTTATCAATCCTCACATCAACATTGTTATCATTGTCCTGTTTTATTTCACAATCTCATTCTAATTGAGATTGTTTATTATCTGTTATTTATCTAAAACCCATTTAATTTTATCCTCCTCGGTATATTGAATATATTTCGATGTAATATTACCATTTTTACATTATTTGGTATATAAAATATATGAAAATTGTTTTTATGAAAATTAGACTTCATTTCACTCTTCGTTTGGAAATCTATTTATTTAAAACCATGTATTATAAAAATGTTTTAAAAAAGATAACCTTTTTTAAATGATTTATTAAATAAATTTTCACCCATATTAATTATTTACAGAATGTTTTGAATGGAATATTCATGTATTTTTCCAAAAAATTCACAATTTCCTTTTATATAAAATTTTAAAAGAATCATTGTTTTAATACATAAAAATAGACTACACTTCTCATCCCTCGTGGCCACTAAACATTTTTAAATATTATTTGTTACATATCAAAGGTTATATAAAGATAAATTTAATCAATATATTTATTTAAAAAATAATTTTAATTGTGTTATTAAAAATGACAAGTATAGTTTCATTCAGAATGTTTGTAAATAAATTTTTATGGTATTGCTATTCATAAATGACTACAACCCATAATTATTACTCCAATTGGAATATGATAGATTAATACTATAATTATTATTTATATATATGGTTTATGTTAATTTTTTCCCTAATAAGGTATTAAAATTCACTTCATTGATTCATTTTTGTAGTAATTAACTTTCCCATGGATTATTCACTTTCTTATTTTCATTGGAAATTAAATTTCTCATAAATATCAATATTATTTATCATGTGTATGCCTATTTCTTAAACAATATATCATTTATAACAACCGTGTTTCAATTTTACTATTATTTTATTGGATATGAAAATATTTATAATATGTATTAAATCATCAATAAGGATATTTATTGGCAAGAAATATTGTTAACAGGTTCAATAAAATATTCCATATATGAGGAATGGAATGGATATGAATACATGGGTGGGACCTAGTTGTAAATATCTCTTTAGGAATTTATTGGTTTCATGAGATTAATTAGTTGGGTCACCTTAGTAAATTGGTATTCTACCCAAAAAATTTAAACTGCCTTCAAGACATATCTTGATGGAATAGGTATCATGGTTCCTTAGATGATAAAGACCAACAACAAAGAATTTTTGTATTTTAGAATTTAGTTACTATTATTATACTTTAGATTATCATAATTATATTATCTCTTGATACAATATATTTTAGGTTTATTCATTTAAATAGAATGTGTGTTCAATTATTTACCTTTCTATATTGATTGTTTCTTATCCAGTAATGATAGTGATGTTATTGGGAAAATATAATGTGTGTTCATTTATTTACCTAGACATTTGATTATTAAGTATATAATCATGGTAGTCAAATTATTTAAATGGAATATGTGTTCAGTTATTTACATTTTCATGTATATTATTCTTATTAATACATGATAGATTATACTTTTCTTAATCCTTATTGAGAATTTTATCTCACCATTATTTTATATCAATTACCAAGAATCAATGAAGTTTACGATTATTTATATGCCAAGATATTCTAGAGGGAATAATGATATTCCCAAAATAAATATTTTTTATTTATTTACAATATAATGAATGACTCAAGTATTTATCTAGTTTACCAATATAATTAAAATATTTTCTCCTCTAAGATTTTATTCCTTATATCTTATTCCAATTTAATAAATCAAACACTAGTTTCGAGATACTAGAGTCTGAATGGATATAGGTTTTATCGTAGGAATTTTAGTAGAAACCATGGTAACTAGGTTTAAGAAAACATAAATTATAGATCATAACATTAAGATACACTTTGATAAAAAATAATATTATAACATACAAATGTTTTTGTAAGGTATATATTATGGGGTTTTTTTTGTAAATTCATCCATTTATGGATACTTCAAGTGGATGTGGTTTTAGCATAAATGTATCTAGGGGTATTCACTCTGAAAATAGAGCATTAGGCTTGATTTGATCATCACCTAGAGAAATATAGTGGCCATTAATATGCACTTGTTTTTATAATCTCATGGTATATGCTTAATATAGTACACATTCTATTTAAAAATCATAATGAAGGCTTTGAAAATATCAATATCCCCAAAAAATGTTTATGATTTTGATATTACATATTCATAATGTTTCTTAAATATATTATTTATTTGACTAGTTTTGGTATTAAAATTTTTATTTCATAATGATATGGTCTAATCAAGTGTATCATATCATTTAGAAATTGATCCTATAAGAAGTAATCGGAATAGAAACAATGTATGTAATTCAATGAGTAAGAATAATCATTTTTTTGATGGCCATAATCCAATATTGAAAAGGGAATTAGTATCCCAAAGATTCAGATCATATGACTTATTATCATGTGATAACAAGATAGAGAAATAATTATTTATGTATTTTTTATTTAAGGGAATAATGATAAAAATGGGACGGTATGGAAAAATAAATATAAAATGAATAAGGGAAAGAAGGATTTTCTTATATGTTAGAATTGTGGAATGAAACACCATTGTTATTGTTTAAATGGAATGGGGGATAAAATAGGTACGAAGAGAAATCACATCATTATTGTTATTTAAAAGGAAATAGAAAGGGTTTCAATGTTTAATTATTAGACTATAATGATATTTAGAACAATGAAAATTAATCTCTCACGCATCAAAAAAATATAGTTCAAAAGAAGATACTGAATCATGTTCAAGCTTATCTTATTTTTATAGAAAAAGTGGAATGATTAAAGTGATTCTGTTTGGATTAAACAATTATATAATTAGAGTATTGTTTTCAATGATATCTTGATTATAAGATAATGAAACATATAAGGATTGTACTATAATGCTCTTTCATTAAGTATTTGAAGGTGAATGATCTGATGATAATGAAAAATTATTCGGTGGAAATTTAAACTTCATAGAAAACACAAGATTGAGGGAAAATGACACTTAATATGTTCCTAATGATGATCTAGTAATGATTGGGTAAAGAGATAAATTATATGGATAATGTAAATTAGATTGTACTGGGTACCTTTAGATTGATTAAATGTTTTTTACAAAGTGGTTTTTTCTATAAATGATTGATTTTTCAAAATTTTTTATTTAGAGAAAACATTAAATAATTTGTGTTTTATATATTGAATAATAAAGCCTTCATGTTTCGAATAATATTTTATCGTAATACATGTTATTATCATGTTTCAAGAGAAAAAATAATGAAGGTATTCACATGTTTTATATGTGACAATAAATAGCTAATTTATATTGATTTGGGGATTATTGATAAGTTCGTTTACGGAAATTCAGTGACAATCTATCTTATATTTTTGATATTAATATTTTTGAAGGGTAATATGGTTAACGATTAATGAAATTGTTTTTTTAATGTTGGATTAGGATTTGGAGATTAATATATCACTTCAACATATAGAGATTTATCAATAGTGGATAACTTGTGCTAACTGTTTTATCATAATTATATCTAGGGATAAAAGGAATGAAATGTCTATCTACTATAGATATTATAATGCAATAAAATTTTATTTTATTTCTTAAGGCCATTTTTTCATTTCTAATATTGTGATATTAATTAGAAATTGATCAAAGAAAAAAGGATGAAATTATTCTTATGAAGTAGAAAAATATCAAGTAACTATATTTATTTATATACATATACAGTAAAGAAATTACTAAAATTTAGAAAATGATATTGAAAAAAGTAATCATATTACCTTCAATTTATATGAATAAGATAACATTTTAAATCCTCACATATTAATGGTTTTGATTTCCTTATCCTTATTTTGATCATTCACTTTTTTGGTAATCAATGATCTCCATCATTATTTATAATTATTTACACTTTTTTTCCTTATCCGTATCTTCACATCCCTCTAATTTTATCCTATGTGGAATCCTATTTATGTGTTATTCTATATGAATTTTATTTACTCCCCTTTCTCTTTTATAAATTTTATGTTTTATGAAATCCTTTTATAATGTGGTTTTTCAGTAAAAGAATTTTCAAATTTCAAACTGTTTATTACCAATATCATGTTAAAATTACAAGGATTCAATTTATTTAATGTGGGGGTGATATAAAACCTATAAATTACAAAATAACAATTCCATATGTTATAGTTTATATGATACAGAAAACTAATCATAAAAAACCCATGAAATATATTTCTTTAAATTTAATCTCTTTTATAGCTTGTGGAACATACAACCCCCAATTTTAATGAATCATAATATATTATACCAATATAGACACCATATTAAATTAGGGGTTACAAATAGTTATTCCTAAATTATTAATATTAGGGTTATATATTGATTAGAAATAGAATAATAATCATTGAAAATAATAATAACTGTTTTCTGAAAAATTATATTTTTTATAAAGTAAAGTTGATTCACACTTTTTGAAAATAATTTAAAAATAATTTTTAACACTACTGTAAAAAATATTCGAAACAATAAACATAATTTTTGAAAATATAGAATCAAAATATTCTTAGAGTAATGTTTTTGGATTTTTTAAAATGTTTCATTTTTGTCTGAATTGGAAAAATACTAAATTTTAATTAAAGACATCCATTTTTTGTAAATTAGTTAAAATGATAAATTATATGTTGAATTTATTTTAAAGTAAAATTAGTAAAATTATATATAAATTATTCCAATTTAGTTAGTTGGATTCACTTTCATATTAAATTTTCATATAAAGGCCTTGTTAACTTTTGAACATTTTCTCTTTAAAAACTCATTTTGTCATCATGTCTACATGATTAATTTTAAATTGAAATATTAAACTTCATTGAATAAAATTTAGAAAATAGAATAAATATTTTGGATAATCATTATTTTTATTATATAATAAGGTCAAATTAATTTTTTTCCATAATGAATTGTTAAAAATAGTAAAACATATTTATCATGGTTAAGGTTAAAATAGATTTACCACGGGGGTTATACTAAAAATATAATAGTTAAAATAACCTAAGACTTGTCTAAAATCTATTGTATTTCCTTTTCATGACCTGTTAATTTTTATGTCTCACTAATAATACATTTTTTACTCTTTTTTATTGGGAAACAAATTGGTACACTTTGTTCATTTAAAAAAATTACAAGTGTGTGACTTCCCTCAATTATAAAAGGAATCTCTTATCATATTCAATTAACTCCTTAAAACCATTTTAGTTTAGTCAATTCATACCTAATTACCTTCCCATCATATTTAATTTAATCATATGATCCTTATTTTAGTCATAAATAAAACATAGGAAGTCTTTAGATGTAATCTTTAGGAGGTCACCCGAACAAGAGGTAATGTTCTTTGATGAGAATTATTATTTTATTTCCTCCCCCACCTCCATATATTCTTATAAAACCATAATTATTTTGTATCCTCAGTATATTAAATATATAGATATTTTTATGTAAATTTAATGATCTATGGACATACCAACATCCATCAAATGGGTTATTAAAAAATCATTCATGTGTGTGTTAGACTACCGCCTCACAAATCGATATCGTTCATTTTTTCCATGACATCCTTTCATGGATGGGTATTATGTTGGATATAATGTTTATATATTATATTTAAAAAATAATTATACCAATTTAATAATTATTTCATATATACTTTTCAAATTTCCATTATATAGGGGATAGGATATTGTCGTTCATGTGTATGGTGGACTACCACCTCATGAAGCGATGTGATTTGTTTATCACGAATTATCTACATGGATGATAATAAGGTTAAATTTAATAAAAATTTGTGATAAAAATGAAATAATTATTTTATTAATTAAGTATTTATCATTTGAAAAATATAATATACCATTTTATCTCGTACCTTTTGTATCATTACATGATTATAACATCATTCATGTGCATGTGGACCACCGAAATCACGAAGCAAAGTCAATCTATTTCATCACCACTCCACATAGATGATATATATAATAATATTTGAAGAAATAATTTGGAATTTATTATAGTATTATCATTATTTAATTATAATGTATTACATAACTCATTTACTAAATACTTTTTTAAAAAGGGAAACATTACTCATGAATAAGTATGACCATCCTTCTCCATGATCATAAAAAATGTATTTATCAAAATAATCAGTAATGATTGGTCTTAAAAGTTAAAATCATATATATTTATTATTATTACATAATTATTATTATAATTTATTTGATGAAACTATATCATATACATAATAACTGTAACTTTCATTAAAAATCACTAATAAAAAAACAAGGAAATTAACACCCAAAACAATAAAAATAATGAATGACTGTTAACAAATGGGTGATAATATGTTATAAAAGGATCATGTATAATATTTTAAACATTAATTTGGTTCATTTATAAATTAATTAATTATTTAAAACTTATTTTTAATGTGATAAAATACATTCAAGCAAAAGGAATCTTGAGATAAAGGATTAAGTAACTCAATCTCCATTGATTGCGTTAAATATCTACTTCATTGATTATGTCATGTTAATATTATGTGTTCAATGACCATTTTATTATTTTATGTTTTGTTAACACTTGTTTTATATGGATTTAAATCTGATATAAATAATAAATAAATTAATTAATCACCACTATAGCATTGTGACTATTGTATGGGTTTATTTCACAATCTCATTCTAAATGAGTTTTTTTTATTTGATAATTTTATAATAGACCAATTTAATTTTCTCATCCAGTTGATATACATGATATTTTGATTTAATAGTACTACTTATCAACTCTTTGGTACATATAATTTTTTAGAAAATGTTTCTAAGAAAATATGACTTAGTTTCATTCTTTATTCAGAAATTTGTTTTCTTCAAAACCCATATTTTCTAAGAAAATCCATTTTCTACCTTCTTAAAATGATTTATGAAAGAAAATTTTACCCGTTTTCCCTTTTTCAAAATTTATTCAATTTAATATTCATTTCCATTTCTAAAGTTTTCAGGATTCACTTTTACTAAAAAAAGTGAATGGAATATTTCTTTTAGATGTATGGCCTAAAATAAATTTCCAGCCACTATGATTAGTCAAATGTTTTTAGAAATATTTATAAGAATAAAAGTTTTTTCCAATGAAAATTATTTTCAAAATATTTCATAAACATATAATTTAAAAATTTTATCTTCAATATAATAGTTTTTTTCCAAAATAATGTTTTTAAAGATCTTTTTAAGGAATTTATATTCATTACTGACAAAACTACTTTATTATTACTCCCATGGGTATATAGTGGACTAATAATATTTTTATTATATTAATGGAAGGTTTAAAATAATTTTGACCAATTAATGTTTTGACATTCAAATCCTTGATTCATTTCTTTAGTCATTAACTTTCCCTTGAATTACTCAATTTCCTGTGAAAATTTTATATCAAATTTCTTATTAAATATCCATAATAGTTTTCATGGTAAAGCTTATTTTTAAACCATATATCATTTCTACATACAATGTTTCAATTTTTAAATTATTTGATCAGCTAGGGAAATCATCTAATCTGCATTCATTCTTAAATAATTATATTTATTGGTAAATTTTTTTTAGAAAAAAAATCAGTTATTCGTTATATGAGGAATGATTTGGACATGATTTAATAGTTCAGGCCCAGTTATAGATATCCCATCTATGCATCAATAGGTTTCAAGAGATGAATAAGTTGGAAATCCCTAGTTAAATGGGTTTCTCCCCATCAGTTTGAAATTTTATTGAGGACAGATCTTGATGGTAGAGTTATAATGATGCCTGATATCATGATTTAAAATGAATAAGAATATAAATTTTTTAGAATTTAGTTATTACTATCATCAATGATATTTTTTTAATGACGTTTTCTTCAGATGCATTGTATTCTCAGTTTATTTATTTAAATGGCATGTGTGTATATTTATTTTCTTTTCCATATTGATTATTTCATATCCTGTTATGATAGTAATGTTATTGATTATTTTCACATGATTTCAGAAATTTACCTTTTCATATTGATTACGTATTATATAATCATGATAGTCAAATTATTTAAGTGGAATTTGTGTTCAATTATATAACATGAAATTTCATGTATTCTTACTGCTTCATGATATATTTTGTTATACATGAATCTTACTGATAATTTTTTCTCATCCTTATTTTGTTTCCTTAGGAATTTATGAAGATAAATATGATGGGTATTGAATAATATACTACATGGAATAATGATATTCTCAAAAAATATGATGTACATTTTTTCAAATGTAATGAATGAATCAATAATATATTTAGTTTACCAAAGATATAAACAATTTAGTACATTAGGATAACATTATTTTTTCTTCTAAAAATTTAATAATGAAAACAATGGATCTCAGCTACTACGGTTGAGGTTGCAACAATATCCTTTTTTCATATTATTATCACTAATGAAAAGTAATTTTTAATTCTTAAGTTTAATCTTATAGATAATTATAATTCATCATTGTTATGATTCCTTTTTCCCAATGTGAGGAATTTATGTGGTTAAAAAAAGATAGTTTATGTGGAAGAAATAATCATTTAAATTCATAGGTATGGTTTAAGTAAGAGTTTGTCTTATTTCTCTATAAATCCAATCCTAAATGTTTCTTGATAATGTAATTGATCCAATATTATAATTTTTATATTTGAAAATTTAGATGGTGACTATTTGGTCACCTTTATCATTAGCAACAATTTAAATTTAATATGTATGATTTTACTACCAGATCTGAGAATGTGGGTTCGGGGATATTATAGTTAGTATTAGAGGAGTATTTATATAACATTGTAAATTTAGATTTTTTTCATTAGATGATATTTTAACTGTATTGGGTACTAGAATAAGACTAAAAGATTATAGTTGGTCATATGTTCAATGTAATAGAAACCCCATTTGAGGTTTTATGTGGTGGAATCATAAAGTTATTAATGACACATTATGAGATATTTTATTGGGTTAATTTTTATGTAATATAGTGGTTTAATGTGATGTTTTACTTTCCACTTTTCAAGGATAAATGTTAAATTATTGGTAACTTTAATGGTTTATAAGGTCTTTTATATTGAGGTAATTATGCGAAAAACATGATTTTTGATATAAAAACCATGGTATTGAAAATTTAATTTGGGATTTAGTGATTTATTTTATTTCAAGAGGATATCATAATATTTTTGTGATTATACTCTGAATATTTTATGATAAAATTTGATGTTATAAAAATATTTAATGTTGTTGTTATTTATGTTTTTTGGTATATGGGGTTATTTATTTGTGGAATGATTCAGTTTGATCATTGGGTATTACTGTTGTATTTGGGAGATTGAAGATATGAATTTTTATTATTTTTTTGGAATATCATACCATCTACTGAGTATTTTTAATTTCACTAATTTCTAAAGATAGTATGAATATCTTTTAACCCTTTATGGTAATGTGTTCCTTTTAAATATTATTTTAGTGCTTCGGGAATGAAAAATGTTTCAACTTCAATACTCATCATCTAGAGAAAACGATGATATTTTAGTGTAATTTGGAAACAATAATGAAATTATAATTTTAAAGATAGTATATTTCACTGTGTTTTTACTCTATATGGTTATGAAATTATTTAATAATAGGAAAAGTATCTTGAAACAAAAATGTTCTCTTAGTTCCTTAATTTTTAATGAACTGGTTTTCCTTTTACTCATTAATGATTCATGATTTTTTGGTCCTTAAATTTCCATTAATCATTAAAATTAATTTGATCAATTATCTCTGTCACTCTCTATAATTATTTTGGTATTCATTCCATTTCCATATCTTCGCCTTGACCAATTTTCTCCTCTGTTGAAACCTAGTTATGAAATGACCTTCAAATTATGATTTCAATATATTTATGACACTTTTTTAGCCTATTTCAGGACGTGGGTTACAAAAAGGAATTTTCAAATATCCAACCATTTATTTCTGAGATAACAGTATAATTGATAGGATTTAATATATTTTATGGGAGGATGTAACACATCGATATGTTAAAAGAAGAAAATTATTTTTAATATCATATTAGAAACACAACACCTTGCATATACAAGAATTTAACACCCCGAAACATTACAATATATTTCTTTTTAAAAAAATTAATCTCATTGATTTCCCTTGGTACATGTAACCATAATAATTTTGTGTTCAATATCATATACAACAATTAATAGAGAGAGAAAAATGAGCTATGAAATATATAATCATTTCAACCTATCCATTAAATCTAAATTTTTGATTATTATTAATAAAATTATTTTATATATATATATATATATATATCAATTTCCCACCCATTTAAAATTATTAATAAGTATTTAGTAAATAATCATTCAATTTTTGGTAAAGTATTTATATGTTTTCTTCAAAAAGAAAATTCGTATGTTTTAATAAAAAATGTTATAATTATTTTTTTGATGTTTTATAAAATTTAATTGATAAATTTATCTTCATTTTTGAAATTAGAATATGGAAATTTACTTCCAGTGAAGGTTTTCTATTTTTTGGAAGATAATGATTTTCTAGTGAATAATGAAAAATATTGATTTTTTAAATATTTTCATTTCATTTCAACAAATTAAAATATTTCAAAAGTATAATTATGATTTAAAAGTGATTTACTATAACCAAATTATTTTTAGTTCTATTTACTCTACATAATCACATTTTAATCATCTTTATATTAGATTCTATTATAAGTTTATATTTTGGGTTAAAATGGGGATTTTTTATGCTGACTATTTTAAAGTGGATAATGTATAACCTTTTTAATTAATTAAAATAATAATTATTAAGAAATTTTTAAAATAAAATTTATTGATCATATGTTAATAAATATTTTTTAGATTTTTAAAATTTGTATTACCCATCATATATTTAAAATAAAACCATATCTTTCTTGAATAATACAATTCTTTAGAAGAATATTTTTCATTATGTTTGTAGAGTTAATATTAATTTTAAATTTTCAACTGATGTGAATTAAAATTAGAAAAATAGATTGCATATTTTTATTTAGGTTAATTTATATTTTC
Organism: Viscum album; assembly: GCA_963277665.1. NCBI lineage: Eukaryota > Viridiplantae > Streptophyta > Magnoliopsida > Santalales > Viscaceae > Viscum > Viscum album. Next base: position 288,108,221 of record OY728162.1, read on the forward strand.
TAATAATTTCCACATAATTTTTCATGATAATTTATAATTAAAATAGTACAAATTAATTATAGTGGCTATGGTGAAAACAATTTTGTAGTGAAGTTAAACTAAAAAGATAACATCAAAAATAATCTATAAATTGAATAAAACTATTTTATGGCCATATTCCAAACTAATAATGACTATTGATCAATAATTTCACATTTTTAATCCTTTTACCATGAGGAAAAAAATTATAACTTTTTCTTTGATAAACTTACATGTGTTCCCCTCACCTCACTTATAAAAGGACACCCCCAATCATATACTATTCAAAACAGTGAATCCACTTTTCAAAGACAAGACAAGACAAAATTTCTTACTTATATCACTAACCACCTATTATATCCCTATTATTAGTTATAAATTTATCCCATGGCACATTTTGGCTCTTACCTAAGGAGATTGTCTCAAGTAGAGGTATCATGATTAACCGAGATTCAATATTTTATTTATTCTTCCAAATGCATAAAATTACCTACAATTATGATTATATATTAAAACAGTGTCTGCAATATATTTAAATGTTGTTATGTTAATTTAATAACCTAAATACATCTCCTCTTCCTTTAAAATGGATACAAAATCTTCATTCATGTGAGGGTTGGACTACAACCTTAAAAACTAATGTATTTTGTTTTCAATCATCACCTATAAATACTTGTAATAGTTACATATTTAAAGTATATATATGATATTTAAAATATGGTTATATTTATAGATTTATTATATCACATATTTCTTATTAATTTCCATTCTGTGGGTATATAATAAGTCACTGTTGTGTACTGTGGATTATCACCTCATGATGTGATGTGATTCATTTTTAACTAAAATATTTCATGGATGGTAATAAGGATAAATATAATGAATATGTTTTATATAAATTAAATCATTATAATATTTATGAAATATTTATCTTTTTAAATAAATAATATATTATTTTCTTTCTTGTAGATAAAATTTTATAGTGTCCTTCATGCCAATGTGTGGACTACCGCAATAATGATGTGATGTGATTATTTTATCATAATGAATCATATTAAAGATATATATAAATTTATATAGTAAAAATAATATGGTATTTATGATATTATAATATTTATAAAAATATAAAATATTACTTTCCATCTTTCCATATGATTTTTGAAACATGGAAACATTACTCATACATACGTACAACTTTTTGTCTCAAAGATTGTAGAATTGATAACTTTTCAAAAGTATTTTCCATGATGGTTATAAAAGTTTAACTTACATATAAATATGAAAAATATTCATGATTATTATTTTGGAGATGTTTATATAATTACATCTTTGACCATGGCCAGCATACTCAAGTCGTTTGGAAATAACAAACTAAATGTCCTCAAAAAACCATATGTTGTATTAACTTATTAAGTATTAAAATATTTCATTATAAAAAAGATATTTAAGAATAATTATTTATATGAATAAAATTTTATTAGGAAATAATATAATTGATATAATATTACTATACATGCTTTAATGTACATTCTCATAAATTGTGGACTTGAGGCAATGGTTTTCTCTTATAAATTTTATTTCTATGGTAAATATGCCATATTCACTATTTATTTATGTTTTTGGGGTATATATATCCCATAAATTTATTTTATGATTATATTCATTCAAAATATATTTTTTACACATCCATATATTGTTCTCACTTATAGGGTGTTTTGATCTAGATATTACAAAATCTGTTAGGGACATCATCTCAAATTTCCTTCAGTGGGGAATATTTTAATGTTATGCCCCCAATTTGTTAAAATTGGGAATATTATGACCAATTTACAAGTAAAATAATGAATAATTTATTAACCATGGTATTTTGAGTTTCAATTTGAATTATTTCATCTAAGTGGATTTTATTTGAATGTTACCATGTGGTAAAAGGTTTCGTAACTCGATTTTCATTTATTGGGTTATAACACATCTTCATTGACTTTAATATTAAACAATTACATGTAAAATGATCTCTAAATATTTTTCAACATTTATTTTCACTTTTTCCCTATATTTACATTTATAATTCCAAATCAATCCATTGATTAATTCCCAATTAATTTATATGATCTTTGAAAGGGATATTCATTTCAAATTCTATTTAATTAGGATAGAAGTTGATATTATGTACCAAAATTATTTTATGAGTATTATATAAATCCCCTTTGGTAGTTAATATCATGAATATATTTATAATAATTATATTTAATTTTTTATTTTATATTATTCTCTACTATTTCTTATGATTGATGATATACCGAAGTGGATAAGGCTTTAGGTTTCAATCACATTTACTCTGGGATGGTTTATGTCAAAGTTCCATTTGGAAAAAATAATGTGCTATTGTTTTCTAAACCCACATAACTATTATTTTATTTAATTTATTAATTTGATTTAAATGTTTAATTTCCATTTTGTCACTTATTGACTTGACAAATATTAATAAAGTCATTTATGATTTATACCAATCATGTATTTTTTCAGATTAGTTATCTTTCTTTATTATATCCATGTATTTAAGAAAAATTGAAAAACTATTTTCTAAAAATTAATTCTTTTATATTTCCATTTTACAAGATCTTATACCTTCTTTAAAAATGTTATAAATGTAAATTTCATTAAAAAAATTAAATGGTTCACTTTTTAATCCACATTTCAATTCGTTTTAAAGGGATTATTATTTTTAACCTTTAAGACATGAATATATTTTCATGTCATCAAGTCATTTATTTTCATTTAATTTTACTATATATTATTAAATTTTTGTTTTAAAATAAAATTATTTCCACAATATTTTTTGAAATTTTATTTTTTAAAATTTATTTTAAAAGAGAAAAGGTTTCATTCCATAGTATATTTTCTAATAATATTTTAATGGTATTATAATTCCATAATGGAAAAGAAAAATTAATTTTACAAACTGAACACTAGGGATATATGGTATTGATACCAAATATGTTCATTATTTTGTTGGATTATTGGTTTTACATTGATCCAATACCTTTTTTTGATTTAATAATGGTTAAAATCTATTTTTTGGAACTCATTTTGTTTACATGTGTTATTTATGTCTCAAATATATTATTATGAAAACCATTTTTTATAATGTTTAATCATTCCTCAAATAGACAGTAATAAAAACTATTTCACGTCCATAGGTTAATTAGGTTTCTATGAGATTTTAATTTAACCCATTTAATTACCATTTGTTAGTGATGTTTCAATGATATTTTCATGGGACCCATTTCTTTTCTATGGGTTAATAATGCTAGGAAAATAGCAATAGTTGTTTATATGATTTTCTTATGAAATGATTTTCTATTTACATTTTTCATAAATGGTACTAGGAAATTATTGAAGATCATGGATACACTGAGAAAGCAACATGTGAGCCTATTACAGCCTATACGAATGGTTATCCAAGATAGTTTTGGGTGAGCCTGATATGGCATATACAATGGGTGTGCCTAAATAACACTCCAATTCATTGAGAAATGGTTATTTCCTCTGTTGTATTATATTAAAATTTGGTCATATGGTTCTTCCAATTGTAAGGTTTTTGAAAGGGTTCTATGATGTTGATTTCCCAAGATACCAACATGTTCGAATTATTCTCTCTATGGGTTGTAAATGAATCCTTTGATCGTGATTGACATCTCTTGTTTCATGATTATTTATTATGATTACTCTTACCTTTATTAAATAATTATTCTATTTTACATGTATGATGATTTATGCATTTAAGGGAATGAGTTCTATTATGTTCTTCTAATGATGATTTATTTTGTCATCATACCCTTATATTCATATTTTTTTCATTGATATTTTTCAATTTTTAATTTTTATGTTTTACCGTACATAGAATGTGAGCCCTCCATTCTTATTATTTATTTTCCCCCAAGTTTTCAAGAATGATGTTATATCAATTATGTCTTAAAGAGTTTAATAATGATAATGAAGTTGACTTAATTTTAATGAATGAAATTTTTTGATAACTATGAGAAATTATCATTTAAATCACTGGGTATTGTTTATGAAATAGTACTTCCTAATTATCTAAAACATTAATCCTAAAAGGTTCTTGGTAATTTAAGTGATCAACTATTTTACTTTTGATGTTTTACATTTTATATGGAAAAAATTGTGTCATCTTCATCAGTATGAAAGCTGTAAATGTGACAATTATGAGTTTAGCACCAGGTTCAGGTGTTTGAGTTTAGGATGTTATATAGAGGTTTCAATAGTGGAATATACTTCAAATAAAATATTAATGGTTCAACAATTTTATATCAGATTTCTTTATATAATTTAACTGTAAATGAAAAAAACATGAAGTGCCTCCCAGAACACCATACCTTACATATCAAAGAAGGGTATAAGTTACTCACGCATCCTTCTTCCCAACCTAGATACTCTTAGAGATTGGTAAATAATAATTATAAGATTTACCTAATTACTAGTTAAATAAAGTTAATAGAATAATCTATTAACAATATTATTAGTTAATTAAAAACATTAATAATTTATATCGGTGGCCACTATATAACATATTCTTGATACTTTGAATAATGATCCTTTACATTCTTATCATGGTTTGTAATCGAATTATGGAATATAAATATAATTTGAAAACAAAAATATCCAATATAATTAACAAAAATGCACACACCTACCACCTGAAGACAAAATTAAAATAATATGTTACAAATCATACACTGTATTTCATGAAATATAAAAAATTTTATATCCATATACAAAAAACATCAATCACACTACCCAATATAGTATAAATTCCCAGTGAAGATGTTCTAATAATCTTTTAATAGGGATTATCCCAAGTTTCTGACAATCTTATCTTTGGATACCATTATGAAATGAAAAATGGCATTGATATAGCTTTGTAGAATTCCATTCAAAGTTACCATGAAATGTATCAATCTTGAGAGACACATTACTTCAAGAAAGACTCTCTATATTCTGAAGTCTTTAACTAGTAGATATTGTTTTTCAATACCTTATGTATAATATAGCCTCATTAATATTACCATTAATATAATTAAAATAAAATTAGATAATCACCTCCAATATAATAAAAGAAATATATATTTTAGAATGATAATCCAACCAAAACTAAAACTACACATTATAAAATACTAGATTGATACAAAATAAATTCTATAAGGTTATATTTCTAATGAATGGATTAATAATTTTATTATTATATAATTAGATTAAAAATTTTATTAAATGCAAATAAATTTAAATTAAAATATGTTTTTAGTATCTTATTAGTATATTTTCTCAAATAATATATAATTTCTAGTCAATTATCATTCACCTTTCCTTATCCATTTCCTACATTCCTATTCATACATTATTTACACCATCCATGGTTCACATAAAGAGTATATATATTTAAGGCCACAAAAAATCTTATCCATTAAATTTTTTTAATATATTACTGCATGAATTATTTGATTTAGTGAAAAATAATGATATCAACACACACATTTCACATCATCTAAATCTATCAAAACATCCATGTGTAAACCATTACATATTATATAATAGTGTGTAAATGTGACTATCTAAATTACATTCCATAATAAAAATATTTCATTATAATACATTCCCTATAACTTATAGGTTTATAGTTCTAAATAAAGATAAAAATTTATTACTAAAAAATATAATGCCTTGTTCAAATAACGGAAATTTCCCCCACTATATATGAAATAGAATAATCAAAAAAATATTCAAAAAATACCACTAATTATCAATATAAGACACTAAACTATAAATTTGATACATTTTTTCATTATAACCATGGGAAATGGAAACATAAAATGGGGGGAATCTTATATGTTTTGTATTGATAAACATAATTTATAAAGATAAATGATCATAAGTGAAAGTTATATTTTCATATGGATATAACCAGGATACATGGAAAAGCTATACCCATAAAATAATTGACCATTAAAAATTTCATAATATTTTATTTCATTATAAAAATTTCATACATCATATAAATATGTAATATATGAGAATTTTGTAACATATATAAAAATTTAATTCATAATAGAGAAGATCATGATTCATAACTTTTTTTCCCTGGTAGAGCAGGCATTACTCACCTATTGCATCTTATGGATCAGGCTTGCCTCAACTATTTCCCTTACGGAATCAAGCTTCACTAAAATATTTCCTTTGATTGATTGAGTCATCACAACATGTTTACCATTATCTAATGAGAAATAAAACCTTAACCAACTCATTGTACGGAGATATAGTATGCCACCCATCATAATCAATTCACATGTGTGTAACAAAAGCTAAATCATTGAAATTACATAGTGAAACCATAGTATGAACATAGTTTTCATAACTCTTTAAAATAGAATCATAAAATAACCTTATTAACTACATCATAAATTGAATCAATATTTACTCAATGAAAATGTATGGTTATCCAAAAATATTTAGTGATATTCTAGGTAAATACCATTCAATCATGATAATTGTGTATATTGTATAAAATCCAAAATTATAAAAGGTATATGATTTATCAATAATATTTAGAATAAAATTAACTAATGGAATCTATTTTAATAGCCTTATATCAATTAAAATGGGGAAAATCTATTCCTAGTGAATTTCATTTGAATAAAATTTATTCTTATTTATAGTGGATGGTTGGGAAACAAAATTTTTGTTATTGATCATATATTTTTTAGAAATAAACATTGCATAATATAGCCCGAGAAAAAAGGAGTATGTTTCTAAAATAACTTATCTAAAATGTGATTGTGGAAACTTAGGATGGTGATGAAATAGATTAGAAACATCCTTACAATTGATTTCTTTGAATGATATCACGCATTTTAGGATCTGGAATAAAAAAAATTTATTCCACAAGCTAAATCCCAAATATTATATATATATATATATATATATATATATTAGTATATAAACCCTGAAATATAAATCCTATGAGTAAAAATCCTTCTTAATATGTAATTTAAATTAGAGTTGAAAACATAAAATAACATTTTGAAATAATTTTAAACATTTATTTAAAATGAAAACTCACATGAACTTCCAGAAGTATCTTTTCATGATTTTTGGTGTGAGATCTTGAAGACCATTAAATTTAAAATGAATCTATAAAAATATATCATAGAAAATTATGAATAATTTTCTATATAAACTATGGAGCTAATTATTAAACATTTTATTATTAATGTATCCCATTTGAAGCTTGGAAAGTACCTATATTGAAAACACACATTCTAAATAGAGTAAAAAATCCATCATTGTACTAATAATTATTTTAAAATTTTGTATTATATGATACATTATAAGATAATATTAGGTTTGGAGAACTCAATCATGGAAGAATAATGTTCAAGAAAGAACTTTATTATCCAATGAAATGATATTTATCGTATTAATATTTCTCACATTAAACATAGCTAATAATGTACGAAATATTAAAATTATAGTTATATAAAAGGAATATAATAAATACATAAAATGAGATAATACCAAATAATATAATCATTGCAATAATGTACCAAACATATATAAAATATGTTCTATGGAATGAGAAAATCAAAATTATCAAAAGCTGAGTTACAAAAAAATAATTAAAATATAGTTAAGAATTGATTAAATATCCACTTGAAGAAGGTAATACGATTTGGTTTTATATACCACATGAAATAAATAATTTATCAAAACATTTATATGGGCTTTAAATACATAATAAAAGGAAATATAGTGCACCAAATGTGTTATGTGTGATTGAATATGAATTAAGACCTAGGAAACCCTTAATTGTTTTCTTGACTTCAAGGAATGTAATTTGAAATCATATATGAAAAACATTAATATTATAATTAATTAATTTATAAAATTAATAATTTCCATTTTCAGTTATACTCTAAATATATATTCATTCGATATATGAGTTTAGTCAGTTTATTTTTAACCTATTTTCCTACATTAGGTGTTTATAGTTTTGATCATTTGTACTGTTTTCATAATAGTAATGTTTATTTAATTCTTAATAAAAATTACCTCATTAACATGTGATTAAAGGTATTCTTATAGATGATTTATAATAATATATGGTGTTTTCAATTCCATTCATGAGTTTTTTTTCTTATCCATTATGATGAAATTGATAAAAAAATGTTATGATTTTATAAAATTAATGAATTGTGTTATCTTATTTAATCATTTTAATAAAAATGTTACAATACAAGATGTAATTTAATATCCTTAATCACTTGTACAAAGATATATTCCATAAAGAATCATCCATTCCACATTATACTTAATAGGTTTCTGACTAGAATTGAGGTTCTAAATCCCATTAGTTGAGAGACTATAACCTTATTATCGATATCAAAAAATAAAAAATATTAACAAAAAAGATTAAATAATCATTTTGAAAATATAAAAAATTTCATGTTTATTATTTCATAGAGAAAATAAACCTACAAACCCTAAGGTATCAAGTAATTTAAAAGAGTTTGTAAGAATGGCATGTAAATAAACACCGCGATAGCACTGTGAAGTAAATTCTATTACCTCCTATTAACACCAAGATCTTTCCTCTTACTCACTATCACTGGGGAATTATCCCTTAATGTATCTCTAATCTATAATTTTTAACTTTCACTAATATATAGGGTGGGAGTGAGTTTAAACCTCATAAAACTCCACCATATAGTCCATATCATGAGTTTTCATGTTGAAGGATTGATTAAATGACAGCAGTTAAACACACAACCAAACAACAACATAGAAACATGTATTAATTGATCGTGAACTATCCAAGAAGAAGAAAACCAAGACTATATTTTTTTAGCTCGATATAGAAAAAATTCATAAGATAATCATGAACTATAGTTTACCAAAAGGTCACCACATGTACTCTATATCACTAAGTAATCTATGAAATGTTTGGTTAATCCATAAGTTTGTAAAATCCTGGATCTCTCCCTGGGGATAGGACACAAGGTCATCGTTCCCTAAAACTACCTCATGTATGTCCATAAGGGATTCATTCCCCGTCATCATATCTTGGGTTATGTAAATGATTACCTATATGTCTTGTTTTCACCTCTCAATTCTAGGAACAATTCCATCATGCACACTGGTTTAGCCATAGTTGTATTATGTCCCATATTCTAACATGTCCCTATCATAAGTTCACCTATTTAATATGAACACTTTCCCCTCTTTGGAAACTATTACATGGAAGGGCCACATGTAAAGTAGGTACAATTCCGTCAATAACAAAAGTATAGCACAAACCAAATACATCAGATTGTGATATGGCATAAGATAATAAGGAACAATAAGTGTAACCTGAATGAGTATTAGTATTCATAATGATACACCCATGATCATACTCAAAAATGGTCTCTTGGAATACTCAATCACGTATATGTTATCAAGAATTAACCTTAGTCTCACATGATACATAGTCACATACACATATAATCCAATATAAATCATGTTCTCGTAGTTATGCATGCATTATCACATGTGATCAAACTTGAAGCCTGGTCTCATAGGATACCCCCACACACACATGAAATAAAACTAAAAAATTGTATTTTAATATAATAATAAAACTTTTTATCAAGATTAAAGTTTATACATTTCCTAGACATGATATAAAATTCCAATATTAGGCATGTTTTCTTCAATGTGATGGTGAATCGAGAGCTTCATCTCTTGGTCCAAAATAATACACCTATTTGAACAATATTTAATGAAAGAAACTAATATAAATGATTCCAATATATAATAACATGTGTTCTATAATGAAAATATGAGGATAATAAATGATATAAAATAAATGAATCTCCATGGAAGGGTCAACATGAGAAACACCACCAAGACTTGTTCGAAAGCCAATTATTATTTGGAAAGGCCACTGAAACAAATTTAAGAAATTTCCTCACTGGAAAGTATAATAACCAATAGTATATGACAAAATAACTCATTTTGTTATCATTAAAAAAAAAATAAGAACTCTACTGGATGATTTAATACTCACTCAAATGATCCCATGAAAGTGTCCAAAGTAGAAGTCCTAGTAATGGTTGATAAACTGAGGAATTATATACAACCAAGGAAATTAATGATTGATCCAAACAGGGATCAATATTGTTCTCGATTAATTCCACATCACTAATAATCCCTATACCATGAAATCTCAGAAAATTTTAAACTCTGACTGTGGTGTATACTTGAGTGGTTTAAAAAGTTTAAAATGGTAAAAAAAGAATAAATTATAACCTCATTTATTTCATGGAAAAAAGTGAAGCTCATTTGTGGAGATTTAATTAAGTGGTGGAAACATAAAATCAATAAAAATAGATGTCCCAACATAGGTGGGTGGAATAGTTTTACCTCTTTTTCCATACCACGATATCCAACATAGGTGTGGTGAGGTCTCCTGAGTTTTGGTACATAGGTCCAACCCCAATGATCTAGGCCAATTTCAATTCATATTCATACTATTTTTCATTCCTATTTTATATATAATGACCACTATATCCGACACCATATCAATGGTATTCCACGTTTTACAAAAAATGTTATATAAAACCATTTTAAGCTAACATATGCAATAAAAAACAAAGAATCCTTTACCAAATCATGAATCCACCTAAAAACATAATGAAAAATAACAGAACTGGATATTTTTATTTATGGAATGAAATTCAGAGGCATTACAATGTCTCTTATAGGTAACCTCATTACCAATAAGCATCAGTAGTAGTTGTTATCTTATAATTGAGGGCACTGAGCTCAAATATTTGTCACCAAATACCACATTTCCCCTTGATATATCCATTATATCATATGACATGAATGAGTGGAATTGTCACCTACACAAAAAATTATCACTTGTGTTAGTAATCTACACTGAAAAATCCATAAATGGTTCATCTAGTTCTATTTCACCATCCTCATAGTGTATCATATGCATTGGATCGAGCATTCAACTCCAAAGTTGAGAAACATGTAATATATCATTCATTCTATGATATCATAGAGGAAGAACCATATTTTAGTCCACTACTATAATATGTTTGGTCATCTCTAATTTTCCAGAAAATGGTGTTCTAACTTCAGGTACTTCTATAGATGACAATGGCATAACTGAGATCACACCCTCATGAGAATCTGACCTTTAACAGTGATCTTCAAATCTTGCCTCCACATGACATAATACATCACTATCATATTTTATGTGTATGCAATCAAATTTTAATCAATTGTACTCTCTTGGATATCTTCTATAATATACTTCACTTAATAATTATTTCCTCACCCATTCCTTGAATATACAATATTCACTTGCATGACAATCCATATAGATCCTGAAAAGGATCCATCTAAATAGATTCAGGGAAATTGTTTTTATGTAAAATATATGAATTATATGTGCTCATACCATGATACAATGATGTTCATAACACATGTACAAATAATATAATCAATGATATGAATCATCCTATCTGACTATCCATCGTTCAGATAAAGATATGTCATACTCATATTCTACTGATTCCCGAATTCATTCTTCAAGTAATCTCAAGTTACGATATAAAATGAGAAACCTTATCTATTGTGGTAATAAATGTAGTTATATGGATACATACAATACCTCATAAAAACTGCATTCTTAACTCATCTATAGAATGAGCCTCGTGGATTAGTATAAAATGTTTTAATTTCATCAATAGATCTTCTATCACACTGGAAAACATGTAAACTAATCGGGGTCTTTAGTGACCCTATCATGATGTTCATCGTCACATTTTTCCACTTTCACATAATTAATATACATTAATGATGAAACCCTATATCATGACGATCCTTGAACTATACCCTCCCTAATGTAAGTCACCATGAAACAAAACTAGTTATATCTCTCTTTATATATGGAAAATGAAATTTCTATCAGAGGTCTTAATGTGATTTTTTCGGCCCTAGATAAACTTATCACATTAAATCATTATAGTATCTCATAATCTCCACCCTTATTGATGTTGTAAAAAGTTCCCTCTCATGTAAATAGTTCACATCATCATCTATAGAGCACCTTCGAATATAAGCATCCCATCTAAGAAATATTGCATCATTATGCACTCAGGGTTCAATTAATTGTCCTCATTTACATGGTCCACTAATGAGTATATGATCACTAATGGTGAAAATTATATTACATTATAATTCCTAGATACATCTACTATCCACTCTTCCATCAATATCATTAAATTTTATTCTTCTTATAAAGGGTACTCACCATGATCTAATGTCTATTGTTTTTCTATTAAGAGAATATGAAATGCAATTAAACTTCCATAGATCATATTCCATCTCATTATTTATTTTATATAGATACTCTAAAAATTTTCTCTTCCTCAAGTTTATATCTTATTGAAAGAAGATATATTAATCGTCCTTTTGGTCCATGTAAGAATCAAACCTATCACCGTAGAGATCTTGTCACCAATACATAAATGTGTGCTCTATAAATTATATCTATTAGTGATTTTATGGGTAGTATTTTCCATGGGGTTGTAGATAATATGAACCATAGGAAACTACTTGATCTCTTGGTATCCTCGAAATACCCAACCTGACTCCGGAGGAATCACATTAAAATTTATATTTAATCACAATATCTATCAATATCATAATAGAGTTTTCCATCGATCTTCTCTTTACTTATAAGAATAACTCTTCATATAGATCTATCAACTCAAACTTCACTCTATTATTACTAATCTATACCATTAGAACATCCAATCTGGGAAGACTTGTTTGAACTATCTGGAGTAACATTCCAAAATAAATATTCTTCATACCTCAAAAAAATCTTGGGACATGACCAATACATTCCTTCCTTATCCTTATCATGACCTAGAAAAATTCCCAAATAATATATCACATTATAAAGGAACTATACACCTAATTCTAAAATTAAAACTTCCATATAATGGTATAAATTTTTTTTCTCAATGTGAACATAATATGATATAAATGATCCTATCATGCACGTCTAATTTATATGAGTACATCGAGATATCATCACAAAAAACTAAAATTAAGAATTAGAGATACAGATGAAGGATTATGTTCATAATAGCCATGAATAATGATGGGGATATTTTATTCCAAAAAAGAATATTAATATAGTCATTTTTATGTATTTATTCAATAATACTCTATTAGGAATATCATAAACACTGACCCAAAACATGTAGTATCTTAATCATAAGTTAATTATGGAGAAATAAAAAGATCACCAAAGAGGGTCAATCAAGTTGTCAATCATCCGAAAAAAGTAAGGATTTATCATGGATACATGGATCATATTATTTTTTGTACTAAAAAATTATGAAAACTATCCACATTACTTGTTAAAAACACTAAAGAACCACATGGATATGTTATTGACCTTATAAAAAAATTTCCCCCAAATACAATGGCTGTAAGATTTATTCCTGCAACTCATCCAAAACTATATGATATTGGTGAATCGATATAGGTCACACTCCAAAAATTTATTCTATATCAAATTAAATTCTTATCTTATTAGATAGTCTTAATAATTCATCCAGGAGGACATGCTAATAGATCTCCACCACCAAGTTTAAGGAATTAGATACTACGCAATCTTCTACAAGAACCATTCCAGCCACCTGTCTTATAATAAATCCATCCTATGATAGTTGTGTCCCAAAATAGATTTATCCAACAGACCAAACACCTATCCAAATTTCCTTACCCCCTTGGTTCTAGTAATGAATACTCATATGTAGTAGTAGTCAATGTGTGTTTGATAACTATTCATCCAATCCATGTATAAGATCACATCAAAGCCAAACATGTCAATGTAAATGAAATACAATATATGTAGGAATCTTGAAACCACTATGGGATTCCCTGAAAATATATAATGATAATATATGATCATTAACATGGACATATTAATATAAATAAACTCATAAGAAATCATAACTAGCATATTAATCACAATATTAATTTTCATATATTTAGGGCAATCTAAAGCAATAAAATCAAAAAATATGAGTAAAAATGGTTTTGGGGATCAAGATAATACCTTCAATAGTTGATGATCACTCACAATTCATAGTCGCAGCATGGTCAGTAAGATAGACTCGGTCTACCTCAGCACCATAGTCATATAATTGATATGGATGACTCTCATGAGACATCATTCTTGAGGTGTTTGAAACTACTTATGAGTACCCATGCTGGTGTCATAGATTGATGTAGGATTCTAACTCGAATTATTGTAAGACCTCATTTGTGATGTATTCAAGAAGAAATGAAGTAGATGAACTATCATTACACACTGATGAAACATGATATTATAAAAAAATTGATAATTCCCACTCTATTATTTGTTGATACATTGAAGATATCATCCTCTAACTGAGGTTGAAGATAAAAATATCCTCAAAGGTGGATTTTTTCCACTACACTAGTGTGAATAATTTACCTTCAACTTCATGCTTTCAAGATTATTAATAGTAATTCCATTGAAGAGTGTAAGAATAAACATATATCTGTCCTCCACTGCATACTTTTTAATCATTAGGGTTTTCTGAAGAACCTATAAAAATTTCATTAGGTCAAAGTTCCTTAGTTTTAATCTCCACTCTGGTTGGAGGTAGGTATCAAACATCCTACCCATCTATGATTAATTCCAAGAAAATTGAGTGCTGGTGTGTATAAAATTAATGAAACATTTCCAATATGAAAACATTATCATCAAGCCCTAATAATTATCTATGAACTACTGAGATTCATCTAACATCAGTGTAGTCAAACTCAAATCCTTGATTAAAAAGTCTATGAAGGAAAAGCTTAGACTCTATTCAGATCTACCAATGTAATGATAATGTAACAGCACATTAAATAAACAGCCTGATGTATATAGGTCATAATAAACTCCTTTATATCATCTAGGGTCTCTACTAGGATAAAGATCCTCTTGATGAATCTTATACATTCCTCTTTATCATGAGGCGTTCTAGTGACATGGAATGATGAAGTATATATGATACCAATTTCTTAGGATTATTCAACCATAGTCATATATTCTACTTTTTTATATTGGAATTATGTAGAAGACTCTTGTTTTAATCGACACATCTATGTGAACAACTTGAATGTGTATAGGGGAATTCTCATACTAAATTGGTGGAAGAAACGGAGAATCCCCCTTACACTATCATCTTGGACAAATCCTCTTGTTGGTTCCATACGATGACACCAATGAGTAAAATTAAAAAATGAAAACATAATCTTGGAACACATAAATCATCTGACTTATATGATAGCATATGCAGTTCATAGGTGCACATAAAAAATTATAGAAAACATATCTGTTGTGGATATCAGTATCAATAAAACATAACCCTCCTAGTACAACTCAATGATAAATCACACACATTTTTACCTATATTTTAATCAAAATCCCAAATATAACTACAATAAGTAATGAGACAAATTAATAAATTCCAAAATATATATTAGAATATCATTGAAAATAAATATATCACAAAATAGTATACAGATATCAAGGAATTTAGTTTATGATCTATAATGAAAAAATATGCATTCATATATATATATATATATATGTGTGTGTGTGTGAAATGTGATCCTAAGTGTTTAGTTATGATTCATAAATGAACCAAAATACCATAAATAGAAACAAAATATATAAGTAATATTTAAAACAAAACATAAAACAATATTTATAATAGTAGTATTAATAATAGAAAATAAGTGGTCTGTTACACATGTAATGGCAGGGAACACACCCAATTCCCCTACTAGAGTTCAATACCACCTAAATCCATTAAACCATACCATAATAAATTTTCAGTAAGATATAAATAGGTTATATCCAATACTAATAAAACATTTTAATTCTATTTCCCAAACCAACAGGTCTGAGTAAGTGTGCTTTATGGTCTCGTACATTCCTCCCTCTATGAAAGTTTTTTAAGATAGCAGTGGTATCTGAACACCATCATTAGGGAGAATATTCACATAGTATCATTAAAGAAAATTATAAATAAAAAATAGAATAAAAAATCAATGATAAAAATTTGGGCATGGAATGTATCTTTAGTCAGAAAGAAAATAATCCAAGGGCCCCCTAAGAGGTATCACCAACAAGACAGTGTAAATAAATAAAAATTAATAAAATTTTGTCATTACACAAATTTTTCTCATGTATTACCTCCAAACACCATGATCCATATATTATATCTCTATAAATATATCATTTCCCATTCTAGTATCCGTAATAATGAAATCTGAATGCACATCAAGATTCCTATATAGAATATCTCTATAAACCCTGTATGACACACCCAATGCATCCTTAATAAAAGTAAACATACAAAAGGGTTGAGTCCATGATAATAGATAAATATTCATGAATTTTAAACCATACATTCATATTTTATGTTTTCTTATCTAAGACTTTGTAAACCATAGGTCAAACCTAGTTCAAATTAATACTAGAAACAAAGTCACAATAAAGACTTACACTAGAGTTGGCCATGAGTTATCCCCATTTAACAAACATCATCCATAAAAATAATGAGTCTCGGTTCAAACCACAATACTATAATGTACATTATCTTTATCCCTTGGTAACAATAGTTTGTTATCACTCATCGACATTACCTTGGGTTATACCACAATTCCATCATCCATTGATAAAATCCTGGGTGAGACCATAAGGCCATCATGTCTATGAATCCTGGAATGGTTCAAGTAATCGATGTGAATCATTCTACACTATGAAATATTGGGTCAGGCCACATGTATATCATTCTCCCAGGTAATGAAACAAGTTCATCATTCACTGTCATCAAACTCGTTCATTTCATCATGTCACATGAAACGTTTGAGTTTGCTCTCCCTCATAGTCAATTGAGGAGCACCAATTATATATATCACTTCGGTACCATCAATTGAACTACCATAATATAGTTTATTTCAAATTAATCACATGGTGAAAAAAAGAAGTAAAATATAGAGGTACAACATGAATAACAATAATTATCACCGGTATTGATAAATATACCCATATGATTATACTCAAACATAGTATCATTGGATACACACTCATAGGTGATGAAACTTGAAATATGGTCTCATTGATTTTTTTTGTACACACATGTGTGATTAATCATAAAAAAAGTTCTCATGGCCAAACACACACACATGTGATCAAACATACAACATATTATCATAGGGTGTGCATTCACACACACGAAATAAAACTCAATCATTGTCTAAGAATATGATAACCCATTTTCTTATAATAATTAAAATCATATAAATAGACTCTACATTGAATGAACATTTCAGCATCAACAATGTGGTCATCAACCTTCGGTTTCATCATCAATGTCATCTCATGAACCATGATCTCACACAAACATTAAATAACATTCATTCTAGGAGTTCTTATAACTGATTCTAACAATAAATAACATTGTTTATAGAAGAAAAATCCTCAGAGAGGAGAATTAAGGATAGGATTCCAAAGACACAAATAGGAAGATTCGCCAATAGAGTCACTAATGAGACATTGTAAAACTATAATGATCCCTATGAAATTATTTTGATAATAAATCTGTGGGACTACCATTCTAGACTACCTAATACACTATATTATATTCCATAATATACTCATTCCATTATTATTAATGATATGAGAATAACATGGATGGAAGGACTAATCAATGAAAGGATCCCAAGGAATCGTCCAAACAAGAAGCACCAAAAGAGGTGGAAAATTGAGTCTCTAGATCAAGTAATGTAAATGAATGATTTAACCAAACAAGGAAGAAACCATGGCTTAAATAAAGGCTAAAACACCAAATGTATAACATCTATGAAAGATAAATAATGAAAATGTCTGACCAGAGAGGATAACTGAGTGGGTTTCATATTTGGAAATAGGTGAGGATGGAACTAATTTTTCTATCATTAATATCAAAGATGAAAATGTGTCATATTGGTGGATATTCAAGGAACAAGATAACATTTCAAAAGTCAACTGACATCATCACACCATCAGACATGACCTCACCAAAGCTAAGTTATTATTAATACATGAAAAAGATTATAACCTTTAAATGGTATTCTATCAACTCTTTCATTTTTCCCACACTATATCCTCCAAAATTATTTTGGTTTGGTCACCATGTCCATGGAACATTGGTCCATACTTATCACTCCATGACCATGACCACACCTTAACATGTTGTTTTTTCTTAAACATTTTACAAAAGATACCATCATAGACTACACAATGATCATTGTGTTTTCTGTTTTTGATAGAAATGTAAGTAAAAATATTTTATTCTTCCAAAAGCATTGCAAAAGACCACAAGAATTTTCCAAGAAGATCTACACACACAAAAACCACATAACATGAATGGAATAAAGAACTTTTTTATGAGGGAAACAATAATGATACATTACACTAGAAGAAAAAACTCATTATTTTCATATTTATATCATATTATTCCATTAAATATGTTCCCATATTCATCATTAATATAAATTTGTATCATTTTTTAGTAGGTAATGGAACTATCCCATACATGAACAAGATAAGATTAATAGTTGATAATGTAGTGGTTATATATAATATCACTAAACAAGAATCATAATTATCACATATAATGTATATTAGTCTGGTATGTTAGAATTTTAAGGATGTAGAGGTTTAAATAATTGATATAAAAATATTACATAATATGAATATAATATTATCTTATTAGTATGTTTTTTTTATATTGAATTAATAAATATTATTTAATGATCATGTAATTAATAGGATCACCAATTTTTTATAATATGATTATATTATATCATAAAAAATATTTATCCATTAAAATAATTTTTAGGACTATTTATTATTGTCATCACTAAAAATAGAATTACAACATACCATGGACATTGTAGTCCACACATACACAAGGTTAATGATTTCATTTTCTAGAATAAAATAAAATATTAATATCACCTATCATTTAAGACACTTAAATATTTTATTAATATCATTATTATATATTGAATTATAACCTTATACTATCCATGATTGGTGATAATGGAATAAAAATTCATTTCATTGGGGATATAGTAATCTATGAATACAAAATAATCACATTTTTGTTATTCATAAGGGAAGAGGGAAAAGGTTGTTAATGATTATTAACTTAACATAATAACATTTAACATATTAACAATACATATGATACTATATAGTGAATAAAAAATTCAATTGTATGGGAAATATAGAATGGATATATGTTAATTAAACAATGATTACTCACATTTAGATCTTTGATATTTCCATACAGGATCCCTTGGTAATGGAGTACAAAGCTAATATTTTGTCACCAAAGTCTATTTCATGAAAGATATAATTCAATTAGAAGTAAAAACGTATATTTTGTGGGGAGGGAAAAGAATTTTAGGATTAAAATTCATGGTGTTTTAGAGGCCCATATTATAAGTGAAATGAAATAAGATTTTTAATGGTAGATATATTTTTAATAATGGAAATTCACTCTCAAAAAAATGAATCTAAAATTCTGAAAAAATGGATTGTGGAATACATAAGGTGTATAATTCCACTAAAAATAAATTTCACCAAATTTTTATACATTATTTTAACTCATTATAATAATATCATTCTTAATTATTCATTTTAACTTTTACCTCAGCTATTGGTTATAACCATAGTAAATAATGTCTTATTCATATGAATAAAATATTCATTATTTTTCAATTTTGAAATTGAATTTCCAAAATTTAAACCCATTTAATAATATTAAATTGATCAAAGTTATTTTTATTAATTTTATAATAGTTAATGAATAATTCATTAAAATAATTTAATTGAAAAGTATGACATATGTTTTAAAATATAACATATATTATTATCAATTGAAAACTATATTTTAAAAAAATTATTTTCCTTGTAGAAATTTATTTTTTCAATATATGGTACTTATGAGTTTTATATTATTCTTATATCATTATAGTGTAGTAAATGTTACAGTTTTTTAAAAGATTATATCTTTACAACTCACCTCTAACTCAATCTTCTTAGAAAAAACCAAAATTTCATCAACAAAAAACATATTTATCAGTAAATTCAAAGTGAAATTTAATATTTGAAATTCAAACCAAATAATATAATAATCTATCATTACATAAAATATATAATGAATTCTATTTTTATATGAAAATATCATTTTAAAAATATTATCTATTGATATTTTAATTTACTATTGATTAAAATTCAAATTGGTGTTAAAATTATACTAATATCAAAAAAATATTTCAACAATAATATATTTGTTTATCATAATTAAAAATAAATAAATTATTTTTATAGAAATTTTTTTTTTAAAACATGACTCCATATTATTATTCATATAGATATAGTAATTTAATATATCAATGAATATGAATAGAAGATGACTTTATGTTTATTTCTGATAAAGTTTCATAATTTCACATCACCTATTTTTAACTCTCATCTCTACTTCTACATTTTATCCGTTATATATTTTCTCACAGTTCTGTGTGGTTCGATGATGTATATGATGCATGATATTGAACACATTATTTTTTAAATGATATATATATAAATTAAATTCAAATTGTGTTACATTATTCCCCCCGAAATATATTGAATCCTTCCAATTTTAATATTAAGTAATTAATAAAATTATTTACGGGTTTCTAAAAATTGGCAGAAGTGATGATGTATTTCCAAATGAGACAGCAACCATAATATTTATGTATAACATGAAAACATAACTTTTACCTACATTTTCTTAACTAAAATATTCTTTTTTACTCTATAATTAGATACTATATTTCATACCTTTATACACATCAAACATCTTCTAGTTCATAAATTAAATGTCTTGAGGTGGTTCTTACCACTATTTTGACATGTATAAAATTTAATCTTCTTCCCTTCATTATCATTGTCACATGAACATCAATCATAATATCCCATTAACTTGTTTTATTATTTAGGAACTCAAAATGGTCACTTTTTTTTAATAATAATTCATGATAGATTATTTTTCATAATCACAAGGATTCTAACTCGAGATCATATCACATTAGGTTTCTTGTTGGAATAATATATTGCTTTTCAATGGAAACCAATTTTAACGATACTAATGTGTCTATCAAACATTACTAAAACTAAAAAGATTTAATCATGATCAAATTATAATTAGCACCATTCAAGAATAATTTTAATATAAATATATTAAAAACTCAAACTCAAAGTCAATTAAGAATTGAAATTATTACCTTATCCTTCAGTTATACATTAATCAATAATTTTCAAGCTAGGTTTATTTTGGTTGGTTTCTATCATATTTCTTAAAATAAATCTTTAACATAATAAATAATTTCTATTTTCAGACAAATATAATGTGATTAACTAATTAATTTCACCTATGAGATTCATTCTGGGTGTGCTGTTAGGCCTCATTGTCATTCACAGAGTGAAAATCTATTTAATATCATATCTAATATATATTGATTAATACCCTTAGGTTTATCTATTTCAATGACTGAATACAATTATAGTATCTATCTATGGATCTAATTTATAGTAAAACCACATAATCCATAGATTTCAGTAAATCAATATGTTTTCAAATACATAGAATGATCACTTTGTCTTATCCATGAGGTTTTCACTAATTTTTTCAAATAACAATACAACACATATTCAATATTACTTCAAAAAAATAAAATCGATATCCATAAAATTTTAATTATCATAAACATTAACTTATAACTCTATGATGACATTTACATCCAGAACTAATAACATCTTAATCTCTATAGAATTCTAACCCTCATAGTGATACCAACTATAACCACCTGAAAATGTGACCATAAACATATATGGTTTATCGATGAATTCAACAATCTTAACACCCACAAAATGAGCACTGTAATATTTTGAGGTGAAGAAATACTGAAAGAAAAAATTTCTTTTTGAAAATATTTAAAATAAAAATCCATGAATAAATGGAAGAATTCTCATAGGTTATGAGATTTCATAACCCATAATAAGACATTTGATCACATAAACCATGATATATACCAAGATACCAATAAAAACATATTAGTTTCTCTATAAAAATGAGTTCACACCATCACATGATCTAGGAATGATCATCTGATACCCCCTCACTGTCTCACCATCGATTATATGATAATGAGATCATGTAAAAGTGTTATGTTAGAATCGTAATAATGGAAGGATAATACGGTCATTTTTCACCATTTTATGCCTCTTAGAGAACTAGAAATGTATAGATGCTATAAATAACAATGAATATATTTAATCACAATATTTCATATTGATCAAGAGAATAACCTTGTGTAAGCCATGAAACCAACCTTAACAATTCTCAAATATCGTTGTGTGATCTAGAGTTGATCACATGATGCTATTTTGATAATTTATATCATTTTTCATTATAATGATCACTTTTCAATGTGTAATCCATAATTTATCATTTTATTCCCCATAGTACATAGAATTGAATATCTATTATAGTTCCCAGACACCATCATGAGATAGAGGAGTGGTCACACCATGCACCACATATAATTTTTTGTAGCTATCTACGAGAATTCTTCCATTCCATCACATGATAATGTGTTGATCACCAGATTCATTATAAAAAATCTATATAGCTAAAAATTAAAATTATCTTATTCCATCATGTGTTCTATAATTGATCACACAACACACACCATATATGTGAAGTAGTTATCCATTATAATGAATTGATTCCATCATGAAATCCAAGAACGATCACATGATGCACCATGAATATATCATGTTGTTGTCCATAAATATTCTCGCATGTATTCACATGATCAAAAATTGATCACATGGAACACTGTGTATAATCCTTGAGGATATCCATGATAATCCTCTCATATCACCCCATAATCTTTAAATGATCTTTTAAAACATTGTGGAAAAGTGAAGGGGTATTAAATTAAAATGGTCAAACTTCATCGCATAATCTAGAATTTATCACACAACATTATGTGAAATAGAAAGGTGCTTATCCATGAAAATTACCACATGTTGTTTTCTGATCCATAATTGAACATGTGATATACATTAGATAAGTGAAGCTTCCTTCAATGAAAATCCTCTCATCCCATCTTTAGATTTATAAAATATCATATGGTACCCCCTTAATGTCTCATTATCAAGAAAATGCTTACTAGGTCATAAAAAATGGTGATATGATCAAGGAGTATGAGAATAACTCTTCATTAATGGTATCATTATTTATATGGGATAAATGGTGGATGTTAACAATGAAGTTTTTCTTGATCATAAAAAGTAAATTAAACATCATCATCTCATCCAAACAAACCTTCCACCGATATAGGTCGGGTTAAATGGAATAAAAATTGTTTGAAGTGAAACAGATATAGGGTATGTGATTCATATAAACTGTACATCCATTACAAATGAAAAATAAAACACATATATTGGAGTGGACTATCCATAGTGGATGGGTCATGTGATTACAAGAGTATTATACTTAAAATTGTCTGGTCGGTAACATAAGATAATTAAATAGAATTATTTCATCTAGTTTCAATCATGAGACTCCACCATTATCACATGATGGGAATACAAAATAAATATGGAATCATGATCATTAAAGAGTCATAGGATTATAGGATAAGATCTGGATCATATTTTGGTAGGCATATTCCCCTGATCATGCAATACCCCTCTGATTTGTGCCCTATAACGAAAACATTATTATTGCAGATGGATGAGTAACCTTTGTTTGTGTTTTAATTTCACATGAAACCACTTTGGAATTATTTACTATTCATGTGAAATCCATTGTACATTCCATAATTTCCATGGTAAATCCCTTGGACAATTCTTACTTATCACACAGAATCCCTTAGACATGTCATCCTTGTCATGTAAAATACCTTGCACATTTCATCCATATCATGTGAAATCGCAAATTCAATCTTGCCTTCTCAATAGAAACCCTTTTAGATATCATCATTTTTATGAAAAATCCATTGCACATGCTAGATCATTAACATGTAGATCCTTAGTCTTGCAACATATGTCATGCACTCTCTTAAAATTGACTGAACCTCTTTAGGTCATGTGATCACCTGAACACAAATTTTTATTCTCAATGGTGGGATGAAGTTCTCTTGTTTAATTTCCTCAAAGGGGACTCTATGTCATAAAAATCATATTCAATATACATTTTTTGGTCCTATTTATTTTTCTATCATTGGAAAATGTTGACTATTTTACATGGGAATCAAATTTGGTATAGTCCTCCGAATATTCCTCATTAATCTAGATCATAGAACCCAAATTATCATTTGATTTATCTTAAATTATTGACTATTAGTGGAAAATTAATGGGACCATAACTGAGCATCCTCATAGGCATAATCCTTGACCATGGTCTCATGAATGGGAATCCACATTGGTACAATTTTTTATCTCTCCTAAACACTGTGGAAATAATCCCTTTATGGATAATAATCCATACATACCCATCTACTGGTCGGGATACGAAATATGAGTACTCATATTCCATTTAGACACAATATATATAGGAATACTTATTATGTAAAATGTTCCTTTTCAAACACATATGTCATTTCATTCATTGTGGAGTAGTATCCTTCATTTTGATTCTTATCATATTTCATCATAGAGAGCTCAATGAGTAAGGACCACTAAAATATCAGGTTATACCTAGTGTGTAATTTCAAAACAATGCAATATAATAGTCCCACAAAACGTTTTTAATACTCTAATACATCTATTTTCTCACACTGAGAATAAATCTGGTGGGATTATAGTTCAATGAGTCACTAGAATGATGAAAGTGACCCAAATATGGGATTCCTATTAGTGGTATGCACAATTCAGTATTATTTAACTTTCTAGGGACATATTCAATTAGATATATGTTTTCATAACTATGTTTAATCACCCAATAAGGGGTTGAATCATGTCATGATAGATTAAAACATTTGACACTACATACCTATTATTTTCATTAAAAAACACTTGTATCCCCATTTCCCAAAGAAATATATAATCATAAATGAATCATGTAAGAGAAATATCATATTTAATTTTTTTTCACACAGGCCTACATCCAAGGAGAATAAAATATCATTGTTTCTACATACCATATTCAGGAAGATATATTTCTCCTACGAAGTTCGGAGTCGACTCACTATCCATCATATTTTATAACCAATCATAATTGGGAAGATCAATAATCTCTAAACTGATGTTTTGTCACTACTCTATCAAAATGTTATTCCTTTTATCATAGGAATCAATATTTTTTACAACTAATTTAGTGTATCGTTAAGATAAATTTTCATCCATTAATGAATACCTATTTAACATGTGAATTATAGTAAATAACTTATATATTTTGACAAATGTCACTTTCATGCAACCTTATCATTACTTACACACAACTTTACTAACTATCAAAAAACATTTATATTCAGTTTCAAATATTTCACTTTTGTGAAACTATTGACTTCATTATGATACTCTCATATTTCATGAAACACTAGGATTTTGTGTAGAAATCTCTTTTTATTATAGAAACATGTCTTTTTTTCATGCAATTTGTTTTTGTTTTTTCTTCATGCATGAAACATGTTCTTGAAACTCTTACATGATTTTGATCCGTGATATTATCTTTTGTTTTAACAAAACAATTGATAGGGGTAGATTTTTATTTATAGAAACATTTGAACCTTTTTTCAAACAACCATGCATTCCTTTAACTATACAATAATCTTTCCGAGTTCACTGGACATCAAAAATTTCACATCACCTTTATCATGAAACTCACCACCATCTTTAAACTTCATCCTTATTTAATGAGAACACACAACTAATCGTGTGACATGCAACTATAAAAATCATGACATTTCAAAACATGCACAAAACACTATAATTTGTTGTATTTTAATGAGATGGTTGAAAATATTCAATTTCACAAAACAATACACAATGCCTTCACCCTTTCACATAATTTTTACATTTTCCATGAAAATCATTCCATTTCAAAAAAAAACTTTTTACCTTCCTCTCTACATTTAGATCCAATAATATGGAATGCACTAGAAAACAATAATACCCTATACATGAAACATTCTATACCACTTTCAGTTCTTATATGCCTCTATCGTGAAACATTATTAAGATACTTCAATGTACCTAGTCAAAAAATCATGTTGGAGCTCCACAATATATCTTGTCAACCTATTTTTTCAATATACCCAATCAACCCAAAAGAGAATAATGAGACCTTATTAGTTTTTTTCACAAAAGGCCCCCCTTTTTATTTTTTTTAAAAATCATCACCTTTCGACACCACTGTAATTATTCAGTTTCAAATGTTTTTACACCATGTTTTGCACAACCAAATTCTACCAAAATTATCTTCTTGAGATTTTTGAGGGCGATTAAAATTTACACAAAAAACACTCTAATCACATGTGATCCATTCTCGGTTTGAGAAACAATAATAGAATGAAAAGTACATCAGTGATTCAATTAATTATTAATACCACTTGAAGGATCTTACTTATTACCAACTGTAACATAGCGTATGGAAAACAAGACTACACCATTCTTTATCAAGAGATTTTAAACTTTTTTCATCAGAATATTATATGTTTATTTAAATTCATTAAAAGAACTACTTTAGAATCACCCTATTTAAAACTACCCCTACTTCGATGTCACCCCTATTATATTCTCCCTTTATCATGATCAAGATATTTTCTCACCCCTTTTCATTGAACCCAAAGGTCACTCTATTGTGACTGACATATTATGAAATACAAATACCATCACATAATCGAAAAAACCATACATCGTTTAGTGGGGATCACATATCATCTCCTTTTTATGTGTGGGGAGTCAACTAAACTCCAAAATCTAGTCAATGTTTCTCAAAATCCTATTTGGGTATTTCCTTTATTAGAATATATAAAACTAATAGTTTTGTGGGAACATACTCCAACTTTATAATATCATGATATTTCTTCTCCTTGATAAAATTATACTTGATGTGTAATTTGTCCAGGAGTGATGGAATACATTTTCGATATAATTTTTTTATCACTCATGTTGTTAAAATGGATTCCAATTAGAGACACTAATTCAACACCTATATCATCAAGCTCCTTCTTCATCCATAATAACTATGGGGAATTTTGAGTAGCCACAATATATTCAGATTTTATGGTTCCAATGATAAATAATTTTTTTTATTTCATATCCATTAAATACAAAATTATCCAATACAAGATACACAACCAGATATTGATTTTCTATCATTAGTTGAACTAGCCCAATATGTATTTTTATAGCATCATAACTCTTACTGAGTTTTTTTATTATACCTCAAACCAAATTCCACCATTTCATTTAAATAGAGAATTATTTTTTTTCTATAGTTGTGTGTATTTATTTGGTATTGCTTTAATAAAGTTATTCTTAGAATATAAAAAAATAATATTTGGTTGTGTCCTTGTTATGTAAAAAATATTGCCAACGATCTTCCTGTATTTTTGTAAATTAATTTTTGTTCCATGATCATCTCATGAAATTTTCATTTGATTATCCTTTTTATACATCACCTCTGAGGAGTTATCCTTGAAAAATATTCTTAAAGCCTCCTTGTAATTTTTTGACTGAAAAATTAATGTTCCATTATTTCCTCCTCTTACCTATAAACCAAGGAAAAAAATCATTTCACCAATTACTTCCATTCCACACTCACTTTAAATGAATTATTTGAATTTTTGGGACTAATATTCATCTGATACACCAGATGTTACTTTATCTACATACAAAATCAACACAATCCTTTTATTACTATACTTATTGACATATATATTTTAATCAACTTCACCACACTGAAAATTGAGTTCTTAAAAAATTGATCATATCATGAATACCACACTCTCGGTGCTTACTTCTACCCACATAACACCTTCCTCGATCATAAAAAACATTTATCATCTTTATGAATTAGAATCCCATATATATTATTGATTAAAACTACATATTACAAAACCTCATTCAGAAACACAAACATGTAATCAATATGGAAATCAATGAACTTTCATTTCACAATTATGTATAATAATAGGTTAATATTATCGATCCCTAAAACATGTGAAAATTAATCATCAAAATAAATTCCCTCAATTTTGGATGATCCTTTCCCCACTAAGAATGGTTTATTTTGAAATACCAATCAATATTTTTTTGTTTATTTCGAAATACCAATTTGTTCTGGATGAAATTATTATCTTTTGGCATCAAAACAATCTCCCATGTTGGATTATTATAAATTTTTCAATATCTTCATTCATATCTTTATCATAGTTTTCTTCTCCCACTTCTTCATCAAAACATTTAGTATCTACATAATATAAGAAGGATTCCTATTATAAATACTTCATTATCCATGTTTTAACTAGATATTCTTGATCAACAATTATGATTTCTCTATCAATTACATCTTGACTCTTCAGTTTTCATGTATTTACAGATTTTACAACCTTTTAATTATTATCAGTATCTTCTTATGAATCATCATTTAACACTTGAACTTCACTTTATTTTCTTACCTGAACATCAGTGTTATTATGTAATGGTTCACTATATTATTTTATATTCAATTAAATATCTATTATACTGAAATCATTGATTTCAAAAACATTTCCCAAACTCTTGTTAAAGAATTTATATTCTTTTACTTTTTTGAGTAGAAGACAATTATCCCCTTATCTCCACAAGACTAAAACATTCTATGTTTTATCTTATTTATATTAAAAAACATACTTCTAAAGATTATAACGTATTTTAATAGTGTTTTACTTCCAAAACAAGGCTCATATTAAACCTTTTATTATTTTTATCATAATATATACCTATTGGTTATGTAGACTGATGTAAACACTATTTCCCTCCTGAATTTCTTAGGTAGGTATTTTATAAAAAATGGGTATGTTTTTTTTGATTTGATTTATCCTCTTAGAAACTCCATTTTAATGAGGGATTATATCTTTCTAATCATGATGAACTATCATGTGTTTCCAAGATAATACTCCACTTATATTTTTGTAAATTCCATACCATTATCATTTCAAAACATCATAATCTTCTATCCAAGAATCCTTTTAGCTTTCCTCTGTTGTTTTGTTATCTATATGAACATATCATACTTGTGGGAAATAAAAAATAATCATTCCATCATACTGAAATCATTAAATTAATGGAAATAATTACTCTTCCCATTAATTTCTATTGGGAAGATAGGTCCAAAAACATATTCCTATAACAATTTTGGGATTGTAGATGACCTTTTTTTATTTTTTCCTTATGCTTCATTGTGATAATATTCCCTTGCAGAAAAGAATTTAATTTTTGAGTATGTTCATGTGGTATATTTTGAATATCTTGAGCTCCATCACATCAGACTGGATCTTCTTTAGATTATGGGAATAAATGGAAAATCCATTTATTCCACAACATGTTGCCTTCCCCTCTGGATAGAAATTTTTTATCTTTTTATCCACGAACAAGGTAGAGATTTTCCTTTAAAAACTATACCATATTTTACCTTTAAAGTAATAAAAATTTAGAAAATTTTATAGCATCCCCCAATTCACAAAAATCCTTCCTTTTAAAAAAAACATCATTTTTCTTCCTCTAAATTTTTTACCAAAAAATTTCTATATAAATAGGAAATGATTTAACCTTTTATAAATTTTATCACCATTAAAATTGTTTTCATACATATATCTAGATTATTGTCAAGATTTTTCAATATACTTAGCCAACAATCACCCTAAAAATTCGAAGTAGTCCTTGTCAACAAGATTTTTCAAGAAACACAATCAACCAAATATACTACAAAGTCATCGTGCAAGATAACCCTATGAGGCCTGATCTGCTATATCTAATTATAAAATTCCTTAAAACATGTCTACGATATATGATGTCAATCTGTATGATGGAATTTATGGTATTTGATTATTGTATTTCATAGTATATGTAGGATATATCGTTAAGGTCTAGTCCCAATCTAAAAAATATATTGAACTTCATGGATTATGACAAACTCTATAGTGCCTAGTCATGAAATTTTAAAACATAATTAGTCTTTCATTAATAAGTAACAATCGGTATGATAATAGGGAAACTATGATATATACAAATAATTTCATTGATGGAATTTGATCCTATATGTGTCAAGATTCATTACCCAATTTTTTTTTATCATAACCAATATTTTATAAAGGATTGGGAAGGACTCACAAACATATAAAAAATTTATAAGTTTTCTGCCGTAGGAAATAATTCCCTCCAATAGGGTGAGATAATCTATAAATCCCATCGTCTCAAATAATCTGAATTCCTAAACATATTTGTATTAATTGTTTTATTTTATGTCTTAGGAAAAAAATATTATAGACCATTACAAATGTAGAATCTATTATGAGTTTTAATTAGAGAAACATAGTGAATTAGACCTAGAAGAGTGTGGAACCACACTCAACCACAAATAATCAATAATTGGTTGTCACTTGGGAAAAAAATAAAATATATGATGTGAATATTAAAAAAATACAAACATGTTTCCACAGGTCAAATCGTTTGTTTTTCTTCTCAAATGAAATCAAAAAATGTGAAACTGTCATGAATCATTCAATAAAAAATAAAAAGTTGCAATATGAAGGACCATTTTTAGATCTCCCATGAAAAAAGTGAGGAACCTGACATGAAATAATTCACTAATTAGACACAATCGAGTTTCTATAATTTCAGACCATTTTGTTATGAAAATTCCACTGAAACAAATTGGTAAAATAAACAACATGAATAAAAAATGGATTTTTAGGCATAGATGATTCATAATGTTTCTTATATTTAATTTTTTAATAAATTTTGACCATTTTTATTATTTCCATATTGATTATGGATAAAATATTATCATACTATTATAAATGAACTGATGTTAAGAAATTATGAAGAATAGTGTTTTGAACCTCAACTGCAAAAATGACCTATACGGATTGTGAGACAAGGTCAAAAACTCAAAGACTTCATCGTTTTCTAGAAAAAAAATAGTCTAGGAGTATCACTGACACTATGCGATCCCATCCCTTGAGGCCACACACAAGGTTCTTCATGAACTAAAACTGTAATCCCACCATAATTTGGGAAGGATAAAAAGAATCCAATGAAAAGTCTCACCAAATTTAACAGCATCGAGGGACTATCCCTTATGTCTGACACTCAATGACTTCCTTCCATAAAGAGAGAGGATCAAGGAGTCAACCAAAACACCATTATCATTCAAAATCCACCCGATAGGGAACCTTTCAATCTCTTAAACTATCTACATCCTATTAATACCCCTCAACCAACTACTGACTATACTATTCTATTTGTATACTTCATGAAAACTCATATACATGAACAATAAGTTCTCTCCAGACATGTAAATATACAAAAAAAGTAAGCTAGATCATGTCCCCAACTCCAACGATGAGGCATTAATGAAAATTCTAGTGGCTGCTAGTGAGAAGGATCAAATCACTATTCTCCTAGACCATGTCTACCCATATATCCTAATATAAATTATTGTGGATGAACATTACCCCTCCCCCAGCATTAATCGCATAAACATATTCACATTGAACAAGGAGGATAGGAGTTGAAATATATTCCCACTTTAACTGAATACCCTTAATGGTATGTCTTGTATACTGAGAACTTACATCCCTATGTACTTATATACACACTTATGAAATAGAAATACATTCTAGGAGTAATGAAATAAATTCACTAGAATATCTTGTCAATGATACATGGAAATGAAAATATTCTAATCCCAATATCTAGAGAAACATATAGCCATGATCAACTTAAATAGGTGGCTACACCAGAGAATGTGTATATTCTTATTCTCATCCACAAGGATTATAGTTATTTTATGATAATGGATTTGGAACATGAACAAGCTCATATTCCCATTCTTATTGGGGTTCATCAAACTTGTTTGGAAATAACCACATGAAAGGAAAATATTACTATCTAATAAAGCCATCAAAATACTCCAAAGGGATTGGATTGGTAATATATTCCCATTCTTACTAAGGTTTATCAACACAATTTCATAATAACGTAAGGGTAGGATCTTATCCATTTCACTAAATATAAATGAAATATTCCAATTGATTATTGGAGATAATCACATATATCCTATCACGTTAATGAAGGACTTTACCTGTATCCTTAAAAGGGTATAAAAGAGTTTCCCTATATTATTTCTCCCATTGTAGATATTCTTTGACATATTCTAGTATAGAAGTCATACATAAATTAATATCATATCACCAATTCAAATAGAGTTAACCAGAATATTATATCATCCACCCAAGGTAGGCTCATATTCCCACTAACAATATAGACGTTCAATAATATACTCTAGTAGAATCTCAGAAATGGAATTATATTCATGAATTAATTAACAATCAATGATAAATTCTAGTGAAAACCCCATAATTGGATTGCTTCAATATTCAACCCTAAATATATGTTCATAATATTCAATTCATAATACAGGGTGAGGTTTATATCCAAACTTTAATTGATTCAAGTATCATTAAGGACATAAAAATTATATCTGCAATACCTAAGGGGTATTACGGTACTTCATATGATGTATAAAAATTCAACTACCCTAATATACCTCATCTTTTTACTATATCGATGGATTATGATGATTGTACCACTGACATAATCCATGGATGACCTCTCTAATATGATATATCTTCTAGATAATGAGACTATCCCCATTTAGTAAACCTACATATATATAAATGTTCAAAACACAACTTTTAACTATATATTATTCCCTATCCACCGCCATAAAAATATCACCTCAGTCAGCAGGTGACATAGAGATGAATATATTATAGACTAATCCGGTGGAGGAATATGCTTCTAATGAAAACGTTTCCAGTATGGATATGTGTAATGAGATAAAATAAAACAACCTTTCAACCATGTCTTCTCCTAGTGCAGCTTCTAATTAGGAAGCCTTTAATTAGTTAAAATAGGAGTTCATGCCTTAAATATTATATAACATCTGCACGAATATCCAGTTGTTAAATTAAAGAAACCACCATTTCATGATTGTAAGGGTCATATCAATTACATAAACACATTTTCATGATATATATACCTAACCACATTATCCATGTCATGTGACAAGTGATCTGAGAGGCACATTTAATTCTTATGGATACTTTCCTTTGCAGCATAAAAACTCTCCATGAATTAATAAATGAATCCCAATAAAATGAATGTATTCATGGATTAGATGTGTATGGAGAATTACATGTTACGACATCCACTAAAATATAAAATAACTTGTAAAAATCACTTATCAAGAGACTAGATAATTTTTGATCCAGTTTGTCAATCCAATTACTCTCCCGCATTTTAAAAACATGAATGAGTCCTTATTTGAAGAAGCGTGGTACCAACTAAATCCTAAGACTGGACACTCAATAAGAGGATAACACATCCCACAAAAGTATACTGAAGATTTGGACTTCTCAAAATCTTCTTATAAAAACTGACACCCATTTTAAGAAGTTAATTATCCAGACCAATTTGTGAATGTGACTATTCCAAATAATGTAGATCTTGATTGTATCCTCCATGATAACCATTTGGTAGTAATCACATTCCTACAATGTTTGGAGAACTTTTATTTCTTCCTCCACATGGTAGTTAATTGAACCTTGGAAGGGACCCTATGAAATTTTCATTTTCTCCAAACCAACCTCATCCCACTAGGCTGGGTGGAATTTTATCTCAACCGCTGCCTAAGGAGTCATCAAATCCTCAACAATATGATCAAAAGTGCCAATGACTATCATAAATCAACCGCACAGCATTGGTCAGGGAAAATATTTATCATATCCACTAAGGATATAATTATTCACCATGCTAGTTAGTAACTACTAAAAATTTGTCACCCAAGCTGTTCCTAATTCCATGTGACATACACCTAGAATTTGATGCTTTCTCAACAAGAATGTTTGAAGAGTCCCACATGGTAACTATTCAAAAACTGATATAATTGGAAAATATGGAATATAATTTAATCCCTAGAAATTTAATATTCTAGGAATAACCAACAAGATAATGTTCCTCAGGGAATCCCCTATAGTAACTCCTATAGGGGATACGAGTGGTATGGAACCCCCTAACTACAAATAGAATTTTTGGATGACTGATACCACCAAGACTGATTCTGTGAACATCTTCACCATTAATCTAGTGGATGATATAGACTGAGATGAAAACATAGAGGGCGACAACATTGAGATACTACCATGATAGGTAGATTATGTTGATGAAAGAAGTGAGTTTGTATGCATGTAGAATCAGAGGATGATCCATAACTTATAACCTCCAAACGATGAGTCACCTCCTCAAGAGAATTCAAAAAATGATAAAGTGTTAAGTGTGTCCATATGACACTAACATCCTTGAAATGACTAAATATACTCTATAGAATAATTAACTAGTAATTTATAAATTCTTAGTATACAACCTTATATGACTCAATGAGTAATTACATAGGGGAAATAGTCTAACATGAACCTTAATTCATATATAAAGGTATATCCCTCCACCAAACAATCATGGGGGAGACAATACACCTATGAGAATGTAATTTGAGAGTCCTGAGGGCTATAGATAGAGAAAACGGGTTCACATAAACACAAGAATTAAGTGTAGAAACAATTTTCACTATTACAATGAAAACCACCTAATATCTAAAATGATCATATGCACCTAAAACAAAATGTAAATAAACATGACATTAGGATAGAGAAACAAAATGTAGACTCATATAAAAATAATGTTTAGAATGTAGTATAAAAGATTCTGCCACTAAAAAATCCTGAACACCATTGAATCTTAAGGTACTCGGACTAAATCCATGGAGAGGAGAAAAAGAACTGTAATGCCCGAGAGGAAGTTGTACCCAAAATGGGTGAATGAAACATTCTCCCATTACAAACATATGAAATCCAACCTTTTCAACCATCAAAGGTACAATGGATCCAAAACATCATCCCAAAGAACCTCATGTCCTATTATGGTCTAATTATGTGCCCTTAAGAATAGTAAGAATAAAAAAACTCATATGATTTATCCAGACAGTGGCGTGCCACCATTTATTTTATATAACATCCTCTAAATAGGGTCCATTTCTGTTCTAAATGACCATCATCATTAATTAATCTATAAAATTAGCTCCATTCTGAGAAAATGATCATCATCGGCCTCACAAATTAAAAATAATCTGATGATGTTATGGTCTTGAACTTTATCACTAGATTAAATAATCTACCATATTATCGCATTATTTAACTCCAACAGGAGAGGTTGTGGGAAAATTTCATAGAGAAACTCCAAAAAGATATGCAGACATAATATATTCAAATGAAATACATTGAATGATTTCAAGAGTTCCCAAAAATAGTAAAATTTCTAAACTATTTAATTTAATGAACCATGGAACAAATCATGACCTATGCCCATGAAACAACATAAAAATTATGGAAATTTTTAAACCTATGATGTCATGCTCATGACTATAATGGTACCTATAGAAGCACCCAGGAAATTCTGACATCTCCCTACACCTATGATTTAGTTACACTGGTAGAAATACCACCCCAACTAGAGGAAAGAGTGATTAGGACAACAAATAATTTGATGAAAATAATAAAACAAGTAAATTCCTTATAAAATGAATAGGTTACTATATATTTTAATGGATAAATGAAAAAACCACCAAATCCCATAAAATTTGATGATTGTTAGTGAGGTATGCCTCAATGATATTCCTAACTGTTTTCATTTTTTATAGGATCATAGGTCACACAATCCCAAAATAATTTTTCTTCAAGGTAAAATTCCATGTAATGGTTAGTTATATATAGGTTACACTATGAAAATCCCTATTTTTGGTGGATTATGTAACTAGAACCCAATCAGATAACAATTTGATAAAAAACAAGTTTGGTCAATTCTTGAATATAAGTTAGATAACTAGATGAAACATATTATAGTTGACCAAAATCATGAAACCCATAGATAATATATTCATTGACATGATATTATTTTATCACATAAACTAAATCCATTAAAACTATATCTCTAAATCAAATTTAATCTTCATAAATAGAAAATAGTGTTTGATGAAGAGTTATATTCGATCCCAACACCATCCCTTACTCTTGATGATTTTTCACTATATTTTAAGTATGGCAAACATACCACCAGAGTAAAACTAACAATATGGGTATCTATTTTTCATACCAATTAATTTTATTCATTTAATAGAACCTTCCCCTAATTATGAATATACACATTAATATGGACACCTTATAAATGACTGAATATCTATAGTCCTTGGCCACAAAAGATGAGGGAATATGGGATGAAAGTTTTATGGATTAACACAAAATTTAAGAAAATCCTTGTTAAAGATATATGTTGGTCTGAAACCAACAAGAGAGTACCTCATTTTTCACAAAATGTTTCTGGATATACCTCTAAGTATTTTTGAGGCCATCTGAACCCAATTATTTTGGACTATTGGCTAGAGGTTTTAAAATTATCTAGTAAGACCAATGAAAGGGTAACACTAGAAGAGGTCATTCTATCATCAATGGATGAACCCTATACCTCTCACCAGGAAATTTTTAATCTACCTCATGTAATTTAAATCTTAAGCCACATAACAAGGATTAACCCCTACTTGAGATGTTGAGACCTCTAATATTGAAATATGAAATTCTAAAGTAATTTGAAAATATCGTGGAAAATATCTCAATAATTGAGGCCTACATATATTAAAATGACTAATGGATGACTTTATTGAGACTCTATATTGTCCGGAGGAGTTTTAGAAAAAAAGTTCCACATCCATGGTTCATCATTTTCAAACTACCCCATAAAATATTCAATCCACCATCTCATTCATAGAGTACGATCATTAATAAATTATTTAGAAAAATATCATGACCCTATATAGTTTAGGTGTTCTCGATATTGTTGACATTAAATTTGATCAAGTTGAAAAATGATATTTTATACAGAACATATAAGTTCAGAATCACCACCATTTTTGATAGAGTGAGGATGATAAATCTCAAATGATGAAGTCCATTCAAGGTTATAGAATTAGTGAGAAAAATCCCCTCAAGAAGATCTAGATAAAGACCTAATTTGGGTACCTCATTTCTAGTATTTAGTTTATGGTTATTTAGATTGATTGGATATTCCATAAAATTCTTAGAAGACCTTGGCTTCAGAGACATGATGTTGTTCCATCAATATTACATCATAGTTTCAAATATCTCATCATTGGAAGGGTAAAAACACAATGTGGCTAAAATACCCCCTCTATTTCTTATTAATCCAAATATATAGAGATATGTTTTTATAAGAGAAAATGAAACAACCAATTATAGAGGATTCCACTTAGTTTTCTTCCTCTAATGTCTTGTGAACTACCAAAAAAACCCCTAGATATTTATTAGTGGTGACTATGTGATTCTTATTAAACTGATAGATAATTTTTCACCACTAGAGATGGGAATTTATCAACTCAAATATTTACTAAACCGTGTCAACGAAATATTATTCATCCCACCTAATATGGTAATTTCCAAATATAGATAGTCAAATTATCTATTTGAGTAAGATAATTTCACTACTCTATCAATGGAAACTGAGAATTCCCCAAATACATTCCTGATACCATAGGATGGTCATACGCCTTGTTCCGATAGTAGTAGTGGAAAGTAAAAAAAAAATAAATTTCCAAATATCCCTGTGACAATATGGGTAATTTGAGGTGTCTACGTTTCTTCTCATTACAACTTGTTCTTAACATGGACATAGATACCCCCATATTTTTTGGAATGACTAATGGTAAATATAATGTCGATAAAATGGAAGATTAATGGGATGATATTTGAGACACCTATATATCATTCAATAATGGTTTATCCATTAAAATTGATTAAGTTGGGTAGGTAAACCTAGAAAAATAAGAGGTCCCATAACCCAAATTTATAATTGAAACTGTTTCACATAAATAAAAGTGGATATATATTTCCTTTTTGAAGAAGAATCAATTTGTGTTCACCAATAATTATATAGATATTCATATATGGTACCCTAATGTATCTACTCATCACAAAGACCTACCGGAAAACTAATAAGGATTCAAGAAGGAATCTGGTATAATTTCCCCTATCACTCTACCAAGGTAAAATTCAATGATGAAAATTGATCTATCCTAGTTTTTTTAAATAAGTTCATTACCCAAAATGGATCTCTAACATATTTCAAATTTATAAAAATAATGGTCAAAAATAGGTCTAAATAGAGTTAATGGATGTCAACTAAAATATTAGGAATAAAAATTTCCTAGTAATAATCAGAAAGGAATTGATTAATGTGACTGTGGTATTCTAAAAAAATTTCCTTATAGATAGATATTAAGTTTATAATCTGATCAATATATCATGTGAATATAACAAATAAACTCACATTTGATGTAACACCCAGATATTTTATGATTTTTTTCAAATACATTTGATCTTTTCAATATTTTATATGAAAAAGCACTACTTTTTTGGCATGTGGTATAAGTCACATTGAGTTTATCTTGTGTTACACATAACAATATGTTATAACTATGTTACAGAAAATACCAAGTTTTCCTATTGTTAAAAAATCACTAATTTTAAACAAAACATGTTATATGGTTAATATTTTATAATTTAATGAGATAGTTATCACCAGCCTGTTTGAATAAAGGGAATGAATTTGATTAACTAAATTATGAAAAAATTAACACATTTATATATAATGAATTATTTGGAATCAAATTATTTATAAATTAAAACAAAAACAATTTGAAAATAAGGAGATTCTTTATCAACTAACTATTTTTGATGAAAATATAGGTGTTCTACCTCAATAAAATAACCTAATTTTAGTGAGTAGTTTTAATTAAATGTATATAGTATATATATTCATTCCAATATTTAACAATTATATTTTCTAATAATAAATATATATGAAAAAAATCCAATTTTATGTTTAAGAACATTATTTTTCTAAATATATGTTTTTCACCTTTTTAAGGTGAACTTATATTGAAGATGAATTTTTTCAATTTTCAAACAATATTTTTTTATAGATAAAAAATCATTTTTTACATTGGAATATAAATATTATATTGTGTTCAATTTTTTATATTTTTCTTAAAAGTATCATTTTTTAATGAATAATGAAAAAATACTAAATTTTAATTGAATCATACCTCTTCGTTTAATTTATTTATAAAAAAATTTAAAATTAAAAAATTTTAAAATTTATATTAGTTTAATAATACGAAAATTATTTAAATTTAGGTAATTGGAATCAATTTCAAGTTAAATTTTGTTATTAAATCATTTTAAATTTTTGATCACATTCTAATTAAAATCTTTCTTTCTTGTCAGATCTGTAAGATTGTTTTTAAATTGAATTTTGATAATTTTTTGAATGGAATTTTAAAAAGTGGATTATATTGTTGGAATTATAATAATTTATATTATCTAATATGGCCAACTTTATTTTGGACCAAAATTAATATTGAATGCAGTAAATATTAATTTTCATAATTAAGTAAAAAAATATGTTTACCCGAAGCGGTTAAACTAAACAGATATATGAATAATTGACCTATAAACTTTTATTAAAATTATTTTAATTCTATATTTGGACCAAATAACCTATAATGTTCTATATTTTTTCATTTTCACCCTTATAACATATAAAAATGCAGAAACACACAATTATTTTCAAAAATACCAAGTGTATCCAAACCCCAACTTTTAAATAGACAACCCCTCTTCTACCTTTGTTGTTCCTTAAAACTATTTGTATCATCCAATACCACCCTAAATCACATCCCAACATTCCTCAAATCATCCTAGAATCCATATTTTTTTAAAAATTACATCCTATGAATTTTTTAGTGAAACAAATTAATAGAATACCCAAAGAATCGGTAATGTTCTTTAATGAGGATCTTTATTTTATTTTTGTATAAAAATTCTTAAATTATTATTATACCATTATTATAAATCAACATCATTATATTCTATATACTTAGATTTTTTATGTTAATGTAATTTCCTACTACAATCTCTAATTCCATAAAATGGGTAATGAAATCATTTTTCATTTGTATAGTGGACTACTGCCTTGATAACCGATGTCATTCAATATTTTCTATGATTACTCTCTTTTTTATTGTGTTACATTCATCCATTTTAGAATATCTCTTTTAGGGGGTTTATAGTTTCAACATTATCAATGTGTTAAGGGATTGTTTTCTCAATTATACTTCATTGAGACATATGTCATGTTACGAATGTATATTCTATTATGAAGTGTTTATTCAACCGCTTTGACATGTAATATAATCAATTCTTTAATAATAATTATTCTATGACATATTATTTTATTTTATACTTTCATGGGTCTGGTTATTCATGGTTTTGAAATCAGTAAGGGTTTTATGATACAATCTCATATTTTATCGGGATTGTTTATGATAAAGTCACCAATATTGATATCTCGAGATGAATATCTCAAGAAACTCATGAATTTTATTTTCATATGGTTATTTTTAATTTATTCAAGTAATATTCCATGTTTTTTCACTCATTGAAGATTAAAATAATTGAGAAATAGTTTTTAGGGAAATCTATCTTTATTTCCCCCTTTGTTCAGAAATCAAATTTATATTAAAATCATGTTAAAAAAACATTTTATTTTGGGATTTTAAATTAAATGATTTACCCATTATTTAGTTTTTACAAAAAAAATTAATGGTGATATATCTTTTATTTTCCAAAAAATACATGTTTTTCTTTCAAGGAAAGTATGAAAAGACTCATTGTTTTTAATATGTACATCATGTGTAGTATTTCCCACTAGATTGATCGATCAATGATTTAAATCTTACCTTAGATTTTTCATATTTATATTCAAATAAAATGTTTTAATTAATATTTTAGTAATTTAAGTATTTAAAATAAATTATTTCAATGTAAAAAAATAAATTTTGAAAATGATTTCAAAACATTTCATCATGGAATGGCTATTTTTCTCAATAAATGTTTTAAATTATTTTTAATGAACTTGTATAGGTTTTCCATATTATTTTAAGAGGTTTTTTTTATTTTTTTAATAAGTATTTGTTATGATGAAATGAAATTTTACTCAAGAGAAATTTCAAATTATCTTTCAAAATGAGTTTTTATCTAATATGAAATATGTTTATGTTACCTTTGTTTTAATGTGGATATAAACCAAGGAAACCATTATTATTTTTTCCCTGAATGGTTCATTATGAAAGTATTTGCATGAAACTTGAATCTCATTCATGGGTTATACCATCATTTTATTTGTATAAAACCCGGTTCTTTTTTAATTATTATACAGTGATGAAATAATTATGAGACCTCTCACTTTTACATAGGTTATGATATAATGAAATTTTTATGAAACATGTTTCATTTCATGGGATATTTGATAATGATTGCTTTATAATATTTTGGCACACATATTATTTATTATAATTATGTTGTGTTAGTTAAACTACAACCAAGGATGGTGATTCATTATAACCATGCATGGTGGCTATGTTTTAACCAAGGACAATATTAATGTTATAAATTTAAATGGGTGAGACCTATATCTCTTTCCAATGCATTTAAAAATGATTTATATATCAAGATATATATAGGACTGGTGATCATATATAGGAAATGAAAATGGATCATCACTAACCATAAAGAGGTCTATCATATATGTAACAAGGGTAACAGAGCCACAAAAATTCTGAAGTCCATGGTCTCTTATGATGTTCCAGTCATCTTCTACTCTAGACTAGGCTCCCTTACCCCAGATGTTGACCATGGAGATTCTCTATGCCTTTTTTATTTTCACACCTATTTCTCCCTTGTTTTTTTTCAAGCCTTTCCCAAGATCTCTATTTAATAAAACAATGATGATGATGATAAATATGGATTTAATGGGGGAGAACATGGTTTAATAAAGGAATTTGACATACATGATGGTCTTATGAGTGAACCATGAATACTATGATGGTTTGGGGACTGAGACCATTCTCATATGAATAAAGGGATTCCACTAAGATGTTTTTGTGTCGCACCAAGGAGTTGTATCCACCCATAGATTTCCCTTATAATTTTTTTAAATGAGACTCGACTACTATGGAAATGATTTTCTTTTATATATGTATGTGCATGTCATAATTCGTTGTGTAATTGCAATGTTATGCTCCCATGGATCATGTCCTTTGATTATCATTTGATTGATTTCTTATGAAATACAATCCATTATTCCATGCCTTGGGATTATTATCTTTGATATGCAGGGTATGGTATTCAATTTCTACACTCATGAACTCAAAACCTTATGTTCATGTTATTCTTATATATCTCAGTTTTTTACCCTTACTATGCATCGAAGTGCAATATTTATTATGTTTCCTTTCCCCATGTTATGAATAAGGGTTTTCAGCAGGATTGATAAAGGGTAAAATCGTCATGGGGGAGATTTTAAATTATTCCCCTTGTTCGATGATTATGTACCTAGAGTCTAAGGATATAAACTATTATAGTCCTCATGTATAAAATTTTGTTATTTATTGAATATTGTCTAAAAATATATTATATCCATGTGTGTGAATCCTAGGTTTCTATAATTGGTATCAAAGGAATGGGGTAGTTATCCTTTTGAAACTATGATGAAAGAACATTATTTAGATCCCTATGGATATTTCAATGGATATGTATAGGGATATCTCTAAGGATAAGTATAAGACTTAGTAAAAGTTTAGGGAAATCCCATAAAATTTTGGTAAAGTATAGAGTGAGTGATTTACAAGAAATTACATCCCTTCCTGGATAAAAAATATTGTTGTGGATGTAGAATAGAGGTAATTAGGGGTGATAATCCATAAAAGGGATGATTGAGGTAGACTTGATCACAACCTAGTTTGACAATCTGATGGAATATGATTTGGAAATTCACAAACTCATTAAGAAACATATTGAAGTATTTATATAGATGATGACTATAGATGAAATAAGATAAACATATGGTGTCATAAATTAACAAAATATCTATATTTAGATATCATATAAGTGACATTCATGATAATTTAGTTTCCATTATGATTTTTGTTGCTCACACTATGTTTTGTGGTTTTAGTAAATTGAGGATACAAGATGGAAATGGGTTAACATTGAATGTGACGGAAAATTTTCTGATGTTTATCCAAAGAGTTTGATAACTAGATTGAAAGATCTTGTGATTATTTCTAATCAGTTATCACAAAACATGATTAATAATGTGAGCCTTACCGACACTTATCCTCAAAAAAGAATAGAATTATAGAGTTTTCTGAGATTTATGGTAGTATATTACAAGAAGGAAACAAGATTAATTTTCATATATATCAAGAATATGGGAATAATAAACTAGGTAATTCCTCATAAGAATGATAATATGTTTTATTTTTAGAGAAGAAGGGAATAGGGTAATAAGTTTTTTAGTGAATATGAGAAGTTCAATTAATGCAATAGAGGATAATATTGGTATTCCAATGGTATTATCAATTAATCAATTATCTAAATGTGGAATGTATGATCATTATTAAAATCAATGTTTTAAAGGAAAGTATCATGAAGAGAATCAACATAGTGGTATGAGTAATGGTTACACTAATGATGATGTAGAGACTATGAAATACATATGAACTAAAGGAGGTATTATGGAATAATTGGGGATGTCATGTGAATGGATGAAAGATGAGGTGAAATAATTAAATTGTTTATGTATTAGTTTTTAGGATTTATGTTATATTAATATATATATATATATATGGATTTTTTGTGTATTTTTTCCATTATGTATTTTTAGAAATATGTAAAATGGTACTGATGAATATAAAAATGATTTA
Organism: Viscum album; assembly: GCA_963277665.1. Classification (NCBI taxonomy): domain Eukaryota; kingdom Viridiplantae; phylum Streptophyta; class Magnoliopsida; order Santalales; family Viscaceae; genus Viscum; species Viscum album. The sequence goes on from OY728162.1 coordinate 288,152,677, forward strand.
ATGGAAAAATCATATTTTGATAAGGGAAGATAACACTGAATATGATCTAAATATTGAGATATTGTACCAGGATAAAGAAATGTTGGATATGAATTAGTAAATTATATAATACTTTTTACCTTGGAACTGATTAATGATTTTTTGAAAAATTATTCTACACTATCATTTTTGGAAATGAAAACTCTTTTTGATTTAAGGAATAAATCTAATAATCAATGTTTTATTTATAGAGTAAGTATGGATTATTGTTTTTAAAAGTTTTATGGTGAAATTTATATTGATTTTTTATATTTTTTATGGTTTTCACATGTTTGGTATGTTACAATAAATAACCACTTTATGGTGTGTGGGTATTAATGATATTTTTATTTTGTAAATTCATTTACCGTCTTTATAATGTTTTGTGTTTTAATCATTTGTAAGGTTCGTATGGTTAACAATATATAGAATGGTTTAACCTAATCATTTGATGGGGATTTAGATATTAATTTATTACATCACCATTTTATTATTTACCCATATTTTAGTACTTATTCTATACATTTTGTGTGATTATAAAAAAATATATAGATGTAATGAATTGTGATCACATTTAGGGATCTTATGATCCATTTTTTCTACTTCTGTAAAAAATTAATGTCTATTTCTTGGAGGAAGAGATGAAGTGGAAATTGATCAAGTAATAACCGATGGATGATACTGTTCTTATGAAATGTAATGAAATCAAGTAAGTATGTCTTCTCATGAAATTTTCTTAATCATTAGGAAAATGATCTTGAAATAAAATTTTGTCATTGTATCATCATTTTTTATGATATTAGTGACCTTTTTCACATATATATTATTTATGGTTTTATTCTCATTAAATTTATCAAGATAAACCACTTTCTTAGGACCAGTGATCTCTATCACTCTCTTTAATTATTTATTATTTTCTTCCATGTCCAATTTTGTATATCCCAATTATGTTCTCCTATGTGAAATCCTATTCATGAGTTACTTTAGGTGGACATTAAGTTTCCATATTTCACTTTTTAAGTGTAGTATTATAATTATAATTTAAAATGTGGGTTCAAATAATATAATTTTCAAATGTTAAACCATTGATGACCGAGAAAAATTTCAAGGTTGAAATAAATTTTAAATGTGGTTGAATGTTACTCATAGAGATTTGGGGTAATTTTTTTAAATAGATTTAATATTTTCAATATTTTTTTCACAAAAAACAATTATTTTGGATTATGTTACATTTAAAACTAATTATAGATTAATTTAGATAAATAATTAATTTTTGATTTTGTTAAACACAATATATATTTAAGCTTACATTACACATAACACTGAGTTTAAAAAAATTGTCTCGCACAATTAAAGTATTATTATTATAGATATCACATACTAGTTTGAATACAGGGTAAAAATAGGATTAACTAAATTATAAAAAAATAGTTTACACATTTATATATAATTATTTTTTTGGAAACCAATTAATTATAAATTAAAATAAAAACAATTTGAAAATAAGGGATATTTTTCACTAAAAATAACTTTTTAATGAAGAAAAATGTGTTATACCTTAATAAAATTAATAGAAATTGGTGAATTATTTTAATGAAATTTATATATTATATATATTAAAAAATAAAAAATGTTTACCTTTTTTCTATAAAATATATACAAATAAATCCAATTTTATGTTTAAAATTTTATTTTTGTAAAAATTAATTCTCTATCCTTTTTATGGCATAGGAAATTTAAAAATAAATTTTTAAAATTTTATAAAATCCAGTTTTTAAAATAACCATAATTTATGAAATCATAATTTCAGATTATCGTAGGTTTTCCTTTTTATTTTTTATAAAAGTTTCATTTTTTGATGAGTAATAACAAAATATAAAATTTAAATTAAAAACTATCAGTTAATTTAATTTATTTATAATGTTAAATTATATATAAAGAAAATTTTAAAGTTTTATTAGATCAATTATAAATCTAATAATATTATTTAGTAAATTTTATTCAATTTCATATTGAATATTGATATAAAAATGTTGTAATCATTTGAACATATTGTCTCTAAAACCCGACTTTCTCATCACGCCTGTGGTGATTATTTTAAATTAAAATTTTCCAATTTTATTAATGGAATTTGAATGTTTTGATTCCATATTTGGAATCATCATAATTTATATTAAATTATAAGTTCTACTAATTTTTTTACCATAATTAATATTGAATGTCATAAAAAAATAATAACCGTGGCTAAGTAAAAAAAAGATTTACTAGGGTGTTTTCTAAAAAGATAAGGGTAAAATAACCTATAAAATTTTATAAAAACTGTTTTTTGATCATATTATACAATTACACCTCTAATTTCCTATAATGGTTTATTTTAGAACCATGTTATAGGAAAAAAATTAGATCACTCATTTATTTTAAAATATTCCAAGTGTGTCCTCTCCCACAATTATAAAGGACACCCACTCTCCTCCCTTTTTTATGCCTTCAAAACAATTAAATTAAAAAAATCCCCACCAAAATCACTTCCAAAATTCCATCCCATAATCTCAGAAGCCTTATTTGGTAATTAAATACACCCTATTAAGGCTTTAGTGAAAAACTAAGGAGAATACTCATTGAGGTGATAATGTTCTTCAACGAACATAATTATATTATTTCCTTTTCCACCATGTTAATGTGGTAAATTTTATATTTTAAATAAGTGATTTCAGAGTATAATGGTATTTTGAATTTTTTTTTAATTTTTTTTCAAATTGGAAATGTAATTTTCCTTAAGAAATATTTAAAATTATTTTTAAATATTTATTATATGTTTTCAAGGTTATATTAAAGTAATATTATTTTAAAAAAAATAATGTTTTAAAACGTGTTTTTCAATGTGGAAATGGTATTTTCATTATAAAATGTTTTAAATGATCTTTGAAAATTATTTTCCATCTAAGATAACATTAATTGATTTACCTTTTCTTTACTAGTGATATAATCCGAGGACACCTTTCTTATTCATTATTTGAATGGTTAATTATCACAAGATATTTTTGAAACCCGTTTCTCTTTCATGAGTTATACCTTGATAAAATTCATATAAAACACACTTATTTATCAAGTTTTATGCTTTTATTAAATAAATACAAGACTATTATATGATTCAATTTTCCATATTTTATGATATACTTAAACATTTATGAAACCCGTATCATTTCATGGGTTATGATATGATAAATTTTTAATGATCTTGTGGCACACATATGTTTTATTTTCATTATGTGATGATGTTTACGTTATAACGAATGATGATTATTACATTATAACCAAGTATTCTAGTTAAATTATTTCCAATTATGGTTGTCACATTATAAAAAAATGTTTGGGACCTATATCTCCATATAATGCATTGAGTAATGACTTATAGGTTATGACCTCGACAGGACTAGAATAGGTATTGCAATTTGACCAGAAATGGACTTTGTACACTATGGTGGTCTTGGCTGTGAGCATTGACTAATGTAATGTTTTGGAGAGTAAATGCATTCCACTATGAGGGATGATAGTCACTCAAAATGGTTGTGTCTATTTATGAGGAGGTGTATCCATCAATAGAGTTCCCTTATATGTTTAATAAATGATACCTAACTCCTTAGGAAAAAATTTTATATTCTTATTTTTATGTCATAATTTTATATCTTTTTCCAATGTTATACTCTCATGGATCCTACCCTTTTATAATCCTGTAATTCTGGTCTTATGAACTGACATTCATTATGCAATGACTCAGGATTATGATATTTGATATAAAGGGTCTGGTTTTCAAATTCTATGATCATCTTATGAAATCATTATATTCGTGTAATTCATACGTATCTCCTTTCTTTACCATTATTAAGAATTTAAGCTTACCCTTTATTATGTTTCGTTTACCCATATTATGAAGAATGTTAGTATGAACAAGTACTAAATGTGATAATATTTATGGGAGAATTTAAATATGATTATCCAATTAAGAATATTGTGTACATTGTATCCAAATATAATAAACTATTATGGTCCTCATGCATGTTATTGAGTAATATATTTATCATTCATCTAAAAATATATAATATCCATGTTTGATAAACTTGGGACACTATATTTGGTCACCATAGGGTATTTTCAACTACCATGTAATGCTATATAGATTTAATAATAATGAAATCAATTATCAACCCACCATATTTTTTTATCATTAAACCCTTCTTAGAATGAGTAATTAATTTCTACTTCATTGAAATGTTGGTTAAATATTGACATCTTTGTGATCACCACACCAAAATTCGAGCAATATTTAGAAAATTATGGTGTCAAAATTTGAATTGATATCCTTTAAAGATAAATTTTAGGGTAACGTTAGTGAAATTCATAATATTTATCATACACCATAAAGGAATAATGGTTGATATAGAAAAAACTAGTGAAATTCGGAAAATTTTTCCTCAAAAAGTCTCAAAGTACTGAAAGGGATCCATGGACTCCTTACAAAAAATGATTTGTTTCGTGAAAAAAAGATCAATTATTTCTCCAATTCACTATGTCGAAAAAGAAATGAGTTTCTTTCTTGTGGAAAAAGTAATTCCAAGAATTGTTTACTAACCTCAAGTATTTTCTGCTAAATCCACCATTCTAAATGCCACTGGTATAAAAGAATCCTCATATACAATAATTTTCCACAAATAAATGATCAGTCAGTTCCCTTATTTCTCAAATAAAGGATAGAGAGAATGAAAAAACCTATACTATCTCAACTTAATGATTATAGATACTATGACTCAAGATTTAAATAACTATAATAACATCCAAACAATCATCATCATTGGGAAAATTATTAATAAATATTTTAAGCACAAAAAAATATATCTGGTCTCTCATATCATCCCACTCAATTATGTTCAAACCTGATGAATAATTATTTGTATCTTGTCCTAATATAAAATTATCATATAGTATAATAACATTAAATTGTTGTTACAGAGTGAAATTAATGGGAAGACACTAGCTGGAACCCTTATGAAACATCTGGCCCCAGAAAGAAAAATAGTGGACATAAAATATCGACAAGATGAGTTTTTGTATAACCATGAAACCCCCCACACTAGGGAAATGTATTTTTATAGAGATTCTCATAGTCTAAATGGAATGATCATTGGAAAATCAATGCTCAATTAGGCTGGTGTAGGGAGTTCTACCCTGATGGAATGAAATTTTTCTCATCTCCTTCTCACAATATTGAGTATAAATTAATAATTAGTTTGAATACAAATATCTTATTTAAAACTTAGTGCTAGCCCTATACCTGCAAATTTTTTATCATACTATCAGTGGTGAATCATTGATTTTATCAATCATATCGATTGATAATATAAAAATAGGAATGTAGAATTGTACCATATCATTAGATATGTGGTGGGGAAGATGGAAGTGTTACATTTTTAACCAACGATACATAATTTCCCCTGATCATAGAATGCACATGATATTTCTCTAACCAATTGATCCAAATTCCTTATTGATCCCATATAGGAAAAGGAAGACTTCCACATCACACAATTAAGGATAGTATCACTAATCATTATCTTTGACATAGAGGAAATCAATTAGGTCAAGACTTCCCCAGGGAATGATGAGCTAATATCTATTTCTATATTGATGAATCCTATAATAGATACCTCCAAAATGAAACCCTACCATCATGTGAAAACAAAAGGGAATATATTTGAAATTGTGAAATGATCTTTACCATTCAAAATGGGCCAATAGAATAGATTCCCTATATAAATGATGTGTTGATGGTGTCCTCATCAGATCATTATATAATGGGGGATCCTCGTCGTCATAGAGGAATTCCATGAAATCTCTTATAGTGACCTCAAATCTAAAAACAATCTCTCTTACATAATTATAAGGACTAATTTCTTATACCAATAATGATATGATATTTTTTGGAGTTCCCCAATAAATACATCCCATATACGATACATACAAACATAATCCATTATCCCCATAGAGCTATTCCACATAGAAAAATATTAGACGCCATTTTTCATATAGGGAATCAATATCATGGGACCATAACCCCCAACCACATATAATAATATTACGTACATACTTACTACTATTGTCTTATTTTCCAAATGGTTCAAGGCCATACCCAACAAGGAATTTGGGAGAAAGAGTATCATCAATTTCATGATGTAAAATATCATAATTAGGTTCTATGTCCCTCACACAATACTAACTAACAATGACAAAAAATTCTACTCTTCCAAGTTAAGTAGTCCATATCAAGAGTATAATATCTTTTCTAACCAGTCATCTTTCTATCATGTAGTGGAATTTTTTTTGAATTCGAGATTAATAATTCTATGTCAAATATAACCCAAATATTGTTTGAAAAATATAGGACGCCTTGTTCAGATAAGATCCTTCTTTCTATATGGACCTATTGTACCATAACATACAATACAAGGAAAGCGATCCCATACTCATGGATTTCTATAATATAGTTTGTACTACCCAATAATGTTAATTTTCCCTCTCTCTAAACTAATATCGATGAAAGAAACTACAACAATGAACAGTCACAGAAGAGGCCTGATGATTTGAAATGAATTTATGGGAAAGGGGTTATGTATACCTTAAAACACGAGGTTTAAATAAATAGAATTACATGAAACTTCAAAAAAAATGTCCATCTTATTCTTAATCCTTCTAGAGAAATTATTACTAGTCCTATGAACCCTAATGATACCAAAAAAACAAAAATGATGGAAACCAAATGGGAAGGTCCGTATATCATACATAGTTTCTAATCCAAGAGATATTATTCATTGTCTATGATTTATGGGTAACACTTCATGCCCCCACCAATGAAAAAATTATCAATAAATAAATTTCATAATTACTTCCACTAAAATCAGTCACATATGAAAGAAATTAAAGTGAAAATCATTATAGGTCCTCATCGTAAGACTTTATACTATAGGGATCCCAATTCTATTCAATAAGACGTTAAACTACATAGAAAATCGCCCTATCAGATGATATTAGGATTCACAACATGATATCTGCATACAGAATAGATCATCATATCTGATTCTTTTGTAAATAGGAATTGATGTTATGTCCCACTGATAACAACATATATTAAATACATTTAGATTAAACTTTTTGATACTCAAAACATTCTTGAATATTACATTATATATTAAAAAACTCCATACAGATAAGTTCTGAGTCAATTCCAACTGATTCCCTGAGTGTATAGTAAATCTGAATTCAACGGACCTTGATCTCACATACTCTTGGTTCTCACATGTATCATAACTATAATAGAGACTCGCTATTCTAAATGTGTCCTATTAGTACTCACACATTAATAACATATTGTCTCCTTAAATCTACCTAGGTGATTTATATCCCCTAGAAGAGAGGCACATGTTAAACCAAGTATATATTTTCCTAAATATGTGGTAAATGGGATTATGTCATTAAATGTGGTCAACATGTACCCTCCAGTCCCCACATTTCATCGAATAAGATATAATTTTACTGTGATTTACACATCCTATGACACAACTATTAATGTTTATTTAGATACACCCCAAATTACACATATTTTACTAATACAAATTTTCTAAAAAAATTATAACATCACATTCTTGTCCTATTTCATTATGGGTTCTGAATATCTTATAAAAACAAAAAATCCTTGAGGTAGTTATCCCTCTCACAACCCCATATGGTTAAATATGCATGAATATAAAAAATAGATATTCATAGAATCCTTTTATATGAACCAAGTGCATACCAACTCCAAATTGACATATACCCTTGATACTATTTATGGGTGGACCAAGATGTAATGAACAAACATTCATTCCCTGGGTAAGTCCTCACAATATTTCCCCTGTTCAAACTCCAATATCTCTCACAGTCTCATGGAAAAAAATATAGAACCTCACACGGCCTTCCTACCATGGGTTATCACCATCCTTTGGAAAACGTTGTTGGAGGGATCAGGACGAAACACACATACACCAATCACCAAGAGTAGCGCACATAGTCTATCCCCTAGCTCAACTCCATGAGCTCTCACAGTCTCTACAGGATCATAACAAAACTAACATATTATTTGACCCCAATGGATTTCAAGGTCCCTTGACTCCCATGATTATACAAGGTTTAACCATTCACAACATTTAATTCCTGAAGTAGTTAAACTATCATGCATTTCATTATCCTAGTAAAATGATATATAAGAAATTATATTCACATTTATACTTTAGGAAAACCATCTTAAGTATTGAAATTAAAACATTAACATGGGTTTCACATTCAACTCAAAAAACACGAGCTATGTTCCTCCCCTTCATATCATTATCCATGCTCAAATCCATTAGTTAACTCACCAATTAACTAGGTACAAAATCCCATTAATTAATTCATGAATTAGTTAATCAAAATAAATTAATATCTCATAATTAATTTTATATAATTAATAATCTCATTATAAATCTCAACTCTCCATATTCAATTCCATAATTAAATATATAGATCATGGTATCGAAGACACATAACAAATTCACAATTAATTATCTCAAATTATACAAATTTTATAAATCTTATTTAATACCCCAATTAATTATATCAATTGCCATTATCAGATCATGTAATTAATTTACAGTTAATTATATCAACTTATCCAACTTAATATCTCATAATTAATCCCCCGATCAATTATCTCAATTAATATTCTTAAATTACATAATTAATTCACAATTAATTATCTCAACTTAACAAATTTAATATTTTGTAATTAATCCCCTGATTAATTATCGCAATTAAAAATATAAAAAACCCAAAATTAATTTATGATTAATTATCTCAACTTAACTAATTTATTATCTCATAATTAATCGCCCTATTAATTATCTCAATTACAATTCTCATGGCATATATTTAATTCACAATTAATTATCTAAATTTAGCCAATTTAATATCTCATAATTCATCCCATGATTAATTATCTCAACTAAAATTTTCAAAGCACACAATTAATTCATATATAATTATTTCATCTTACCCAAATTAATATCTCATAATTAATCCCCTAATTAATCATCTCAGTTAAAAATACCAAAACACAAAATTAATTAACAATTAATTATCTGAACTTAACTAATTTAATATCTCATAATTAATCCCATGATTAGTCATCTAAATTACAATTCTCACCGTACATAATTAATCCACAATTAACTATTTCAACTTAGACAATTTAATATATCATAATTAATCCCCCCAATTAATTATCCTAATAACAATTCTCAAAGCACATAATTAATTGATAATTAATTATTTCAACTTATCCAAATAAAAATCTCATAATTAATCCCTTGATTTATTATTATCTCAAATTACATATTTTAATTCATAACTAATAATCTCTACATAACCAGTTTAATATATCCTAATTAATCGCTTGATTAATTATCATCTCAAAGCATATAATTAATTATATCAACTTAACAAAAATAATTACACATAATTAATCCCCTAATTAATTATCATTTCAAAGAACATAAATGATTCATAATTGATTATTTCAACTTATCTAGTTTAATATCTCATAATTAATCCCCCGATTAATTAACTATCAATAGGGAAAAAAATTAATTCATAATTATTTATCTCAACTTAACCAAATTAATTACTCATAATTAATCCCCTGATTAATTATCATTTTAAATAACATAATTAATTCATATTTAATTATTTAAACGTAACCAATTTAATAACCCATAATTAATCCCCCAATTAATTATCTATCGAAAGGCACATAACTAATTCATAATTAATTATTTAAAACTAACCAAATTAATTACTCATAATTATTTTCCTGAATAATTATCCATTTTAAAACCTCAAAGCATATAATTAATTCATAAATTAATAATCTTAACAAAGCTAATTAATATCTCATAATTATTTCCCTGATTAATTATCTCATCCTATTCTTCCCAACATTCATAATTACCACTTAACACATGTGTGTCAACATGTAAGGGAGGAAATAACAAAACACGTAATAGTAAGCTAAACAAACATATCAATATAATCACAATGTTATTATCTTGAAGGTAGCACACCTCTATTAAGGGGTTTTATTACAAAAACATGATTTTGGAATATAAGAAATCTTTTATACCAATAAATAAATCATTAGGCAATTACAATCAAATTCATCCTCAATAGTAATTAAACGACTACAGCCTATTATTAATTGATAAAATTTGAGGACCCTAACTCAAGGAATTTGCTGAGCCAATGCTTTGTATCTTAAACCACTACCCTCTCGTGCATATTCACTTCAAAATTAATGCAAGTGCGTACTTGGAATTGATCGTAACACCTATCAACAACAACCAGCACTCTCAATTAATGTGGTGGGGTCCAACGCACACCAAAATAATCAGCCATAACTCAAACAAACCATAATAACCTAATCCAAAGGTGAGAAACCACGTATCGGGTATATAGCCTTATCCGAATTTAATGTCAGTGAATCAAAAAAAACCGAGCCATTTTTACTTCACTGGTGTCCATGAGAATATGGACCAACATATCCTGAGACATATTTTTCACCACCTATGATTGGAAGAAACAAGAAATTCAGGTTAATCCCAATTCTAGGGTCTCGGCCCAATAGAACCTGGCTGAAGGAGAGCCAAGATGGCCGACGTGAAAAATGAAATGTGGAGATAGATGTACCTCGATGAGGCAAACACCTTCCCTTAAAAAACCACCATGATTTGGTGTACTGATGGGGAGCCAGGACAGGAGGGTGGTGTTCCATCCATGGATTCTGCACCATGGGTGCGTCATGCCACATGCAGGAGGAGGGAGAGGTGTGCGTCCCTCTTCTATTCTGCAACAAATAATAGATTAAAACTCTTAAATAATTATAAAAATTAATATAATAATAATAATAATAATAATAATAGACATCATATTACTACTATTACCCATTAATCGTACACATCTTAGATAAACCCCAACTCCCCAATTACACATCATTTAATTAAATTATTCAAAATCTATTTTAATTAAATAATTTTTCTGGCACATAATTATTTAATTAAATTCTCTCTATAAAATTTAATAAAATAAATCCCTAATTTTTATCAAATAATTAAATTCGTCTCATATGTTAATTTAATTAGATAAAACACTAACTCCACATTTAAGACATCATTTAATTCAATTCTTTTCCAAACGAATTTTATTAGTTAATTTTCAAAATCATTATTATTTAATTAAATTTTATCAACTTAATTTAATTTAAAAAACTAGACACTCATTAATCATAATTTAATTAAATTTGTTCCAACTGAATTTAAATAAATAATTTTTCCAATTCATGATATTTAGTTAGATTCTATGAACACAATTAAATTAAATTAAAAACTCCAACTCATCAAAATTATATAATTAAATTCTATAAATATTATTTTAATGAAATAATAACCCGCATTTCGCAATGACTAATTAAATTCTTCTTAAATTTTAATTTAATTAAATAAAACTTCCATTTTTCATTAATTAATCAAATCCCTCTTTACCATGAATTTAATTAAAAAAACTATAAATCCTCATTTAAAAATCATTTAATTTTCTTCCATTTAATATTCCCATTCTTTGATAACCCCTAAATCCTCATGTACAAGTCATTTAAATAAATTTATCTTGTCTCAATTTATATTAAAAAACTCCATCTCATCATCATTTAAAATAAATTAATTCCTTACTTCTCAATTTAATTAAATAACTTCTCCATATTGAATTCATTTGATTAAAAAATCTCAACATAATTTAATTAAATTAATTCCCTCATTCAAAGTTATTTAATTAAATTCTCTCCAACACAATTTTATTAAATTAATTCTTTATTATTCATCTTGACCTCATTTAATTAAATCCTCTTAGCTTTAATTTAATTAAATAAACCTTCCATCTCACTTTATTTAATTAAGTTTTTTCCAATGAATTTAATTAAATAAATTATCTAATTATACATCATTTAATTAAACTCTCTCGTATTTAATTTAGTTTAATAAAACAATTGTTTTACTTCATTAAAATAAATTATTTTCAACTGAATTGAATTAAACAACTTCTCCAATTCATCATCATTTAATTAAATTTTCTTAGCTATAATTTAATTAAATAAAACCCATATTTCAGAATATTTTATTAAATTAATTTCAAATGAATTTAGTTAAATTAATTCTCAAATTCTTAATCATTTAATTAAATTCTGCCAATATCAATTTGATTAAATAAATACTCCATTTCAAATCAATCAATTAAACTTTTCTTAACCTTGAATTTATTTAAATAAACCCCCTAGTTCATATCATTTAATTAAATTCCTTTTAATATTAAATTTATTTGAATAAATTATCCGAAAACATAAAATTGGGTGAGCTATACTGTTTGACTTGCACGGTATGACGGATCGTGCATCCACTAATATATGCCCATTTTAACATGCATGGCTAACCCACATGGTTTGAAATACCATGCGCAGGATGTGGGTACACCTCTGCTGGGCCCGGTGCTCCTAAAACCCATCCCTCCATTAATAAAACTCTTTGAGCCATTACCGAAGCCTGATATAATCCCTTTTAAAAGATATCAACTCAAAAAACATAATCCCGAAGCTTTTTTTAAACCCAACCCATCATTACAATGAAAAGGTTCAATTTTTTTTTTGTTTTAACCCGGTTCAAAAAAACACAATATTTTACAATATACCCATCTTAAAAAACTTGTTGTCCTCAAGAAACCATCACGAACTACAAAAGAATCTACCAACCCACCAAGGTCATGAAGTCTCATTTGAATGATCGTGTTGCATTCCTAAATTCCTAATGCACCCTTAAAGATTTTAGAACCCCAAGCCACAACTCTTTCCTTGAAAGACATCGCTGACCCATGAAACACATACCCATCGTAAATGCATCCAATCAATTCCCACTTAAGTAGCCATTTACATATCAAAACATTTATAGCATGTTATCATAATAAGTAAAACAACAACTTGTTATAACACGGAAGCATGGAACAATAACACAACATACAAATAATAGAGGTTCCCTGATATATAATCATCTAACTTGTGAAACAAGTAGGCATGCTAAAGAATATCAGAACATGGAGTTACACACAAGGGATTGAATCAAAATTTGCAAGCATCCAACAAATGAACTACATGGAATGTGATATGCATGGAATCTGAATTTTTAAGTGCCAAAGATTATGCATGTAATACAATTTCCATTCCATATTAGGCCAAGGAAAATTCTAAAAATTCTCAAAAATAATAAGCACCGGAAAATACACTAGTTGATCAAGGTGAAATCATATCAACTTTTGTCTCAAGTTGTATAAATATCAATTACCATACCCAAACCCTTGGTCTTTTCACATACATGGGGTGGTCAGTCCCAATCATGTCTATTAAGTGAGCACTGACACTTTTATAGTCTCATGTCTTCCAACCCAAAACAGAAATATAAAGGGAAAAAATAATGAAACCTAACCCCTATCATACCACTTTGTAACATGTTTACTCTTCTTACCGTCGAATCGGTTGCTGGACCGGTCACCAAATTACCTCAAGTGCATCTTCTAGTATGTCAAAGGATGTCAAAGAGCAGCAAAGGTCTCTAGATACTCAGTGGAGAGACTATACCCTCATATTCTATGTTCACAGTGGAAATAGATAATAATCTTAGACAAAAAGGAAAGAAGATGTAGGAAATAGTCAACTAAGAGAAGGATAATATCCAACTATAATTTATATAATGCATTCATATCAGGGTGATAGATATCTGAAAAGAGTAAAAAAAATAGCATTCAATACATATGAGTAAAAAAATAAAGAAAGAGACACAATACCTAAGGGTGATCTCCACAAGCATCCCGAGCTCTCGCTCGGTCATTTTCTCATAACTCCTAAGTATAAGAAAATAGCATTGAAAACTTCCACAATCCTACAAACAAGAAAAGTCCACTCAGGTACCCTAGTGCAATGGTGGTCCAAATAGGGTTTCAGATATAAATCTCAATAGTCCAGGACAACAGGTGTGTAGTTTAATCTAAATAAAGCAATAAATTTTAATAGTGTGAAAGTATATTGAAGAAATAAAAGAATTTAATAAATAACAAACAACCCATCCACGTTCCAAAGGGACAAATGAAGGCAATACCTGCTTCATCCCATAGCTCGTATGTCTGATCCTATCAATTATGTATATATAAATATAGTAATAATATATATATATATATATGAACAGATAGATATTCATAGCTTCCTTTTATATAAACCAAGTTAGTACCAACTCCAAATGGACATATTCCCTTGACACTATTTCTGGTTGGACAAAGATGTAGTGCACATACATTCATTACAAGGGGAAACACTTACAATCTTTCCCTTAGTCGAAACTCTAAGATCTCTCACGTTCTCATGGAAAACAAAATATAAACTCACATGGTATTCCTACCCCATGATCTCGCGGTCCCTTAGAAAACAATGTTGGATGTATTAGGATGTAATATACACACATCCATCCCAATGATTAGTGGACATGGTTTATCCATTGGCTCAACTCCACGACCTCTCATGATCTTTGGAGGATTAGCATAAAAACAAACATATTTTTTCTCCCCAAGGGATCTCATGGTCCCTTGTCTCCCCTACCTATACAAGGTGTAACCATTTACATCATATAATACATGAAGTATTTAACCTCTCATTTATTTCATTAGCCCAATTCAATTACATAAAATCAATCATATTAAAATTTATACTTAATGAAAACCAACTTAAGTATTCCAATTAAAAAATTAACATGGGATTCACATTCAACTAAAAAACATGAGGCAATGGCATACCATTCATCTCATTGGACATGCTCAAATCCATTAGTTAACTCAACAATTAACTAGGTAAACAAATCCTATTGATTAATTCATCAATTAATTAATAAACAGCACCATTCATATCTCATAATTAATTTTCCAAAATTAGTTATCTCATTATAAATCTCAACTCACCATATTTAATTTTGTAATTAAATATCTAGATTATAATATCAAAGACACATAATTAATTCATAATTAATTATCTCAACTTATCCAAATTTAATATCTCATAATTAATCCCCCGATTAATTATATCAATTACAATTATCAAATCACATAATTAATTCTCAATTAATTATCTCAACATATCAAATTTAGTATCTTATAATTAATCCCCCGATTAGTTATCTCAATTTAAATTCTCAATGCACATGATTAATTCAAAATTATTTATCTCAACATAACAAATTTAATAGCTCATTATTAATCCTTGGATTAATTATCTCAATTACAAATATCAAAAACACAAAATAAATTCACAGTTAAATATCTCATCTTTACTAAGTTAATGTCTCATAATTAATCACATGATTAGTTTTCTGTGTTAAAATTCTCATGGAACATAATTAATTCACAATTAATTATGTCTACATAGAAAATTTAATATCCCATAATTAATCCAAAGATTCAATATCCCAATTATAATTTTTAAAGCACGTACTTAATTCATAATAAGTTATTACAACTTAACCAAATTATTATCTCATAATTAATCCCCTAATTAATTATCTCAATTAGAAATATCAAAACCCAAAATTAATTGAAAATTAGTTATCTTAACTAAACCAATTTAATATCTCATAATTAATCCACCGATTAATTTTCTTGATTACAATTCTCAAGGAACATAATTAAGTCACAATTATTTATCTCAACATAGCCAATTTAATATCTCATAATTCATCCCCTAATTAATAATACTAATTACAATTCTTAAATCACACAATTAATTCACAATTAATTATTTTAACTTAACAAAATTAATATCTCATAATTAAACCCTCTATTAATTATCATCTCAAACAAAATAATTTAATTCATAATTAATTATCTCTACTTAACCAGTTAATATCTCATAATTAATCCCTCAATTACTTATCATCTCAAAGAAGATAATTAATTTATAATTAAATATCTCAACTTAACCAAAATAATTAGTCATAATTAATCCCTCGATTAATTATCATCTCAATGCACATAATTAATTCATAATTAATTATTTCAACTTAAACAGTTTAATATCTCAAAATTAATACCTGAATTTATTAACTATCAAAAGTAAAATAATTAATTTGTAATTAATTGTCTCAACATAGACTAATTAATCCCCCGATTAATTGTCATTTCAATGAACATAATTAATTCATAATTAATTATTTCAACTTAACCTGTTTAATATACCATAATGAATCCCCCAATTAATTATCTATCAAAAGGCACATAATTAATTCATAATTAATTATTTTGACTTACCCAAATTAATTACTCATAATTAATTTCCTAATTAGTTATCCATTTTACAACCTCAAAGAATATAATTAATTTAAAAATTAATTATCTCAATATATCCAATTAATATCTCATAATTAATTCCATGATTTTTTTATCTCAACTTATTCTTACAAAATATTCATAATTACAACTTAAACCAAGTGTGTAAACATGTAAGGGATGCTATAACAAAACACATAGTAGCAAGATAAATTAAAATATCAACTGCATCACTATGTTTTTAGCTTGAAGGATGTGAAACTCGATTGAGGAGTTTTATTACAAAAACATGATTTTGTAATCAAATTAATCACCTTATACCAACAAAAAAATCAATCAGAAATTGCAGTATAATTCATCATCAACTGTTATTAAACATCTACTATTTTTTATTAATTGAGCAAATTTGAGGACCCTACCTCAATGAATTGTCTAATCCAATAATTTTTGAATCAAAATGATACCCACTCACATAGACTCACATCCACATTAATATATTCATGTACTTGGAATTAATTGAAAAACCTAACAACAAAAACTAGTAATCCCAATTTGTGTGGCGGGGACCAACGCACCCCAAAATAATCAACAACAAATCAAAGAACCATAAATACCAAATAAAAGTGTGTGAAACCATTTATAGGGTATATAGCCTTATCTGAATATGAAGGTGGTGAACCAAAACAAACTGATTCACTTCGCCTTCAACGGTGGTCATCAGAATATAGACCAATATGTCCCGATACATCTTTCTTATCACTTATGATTGGAAGAAACAAGAAATCTGGGTTAATCCTGAACCTAGGGTCTCAACCCAATAGAACCCGGGTGAAAGGGAACTGAGACAATCGATGCCAAGAAAACAACATGTGGGGATGAACTTACCTCAACGAGACAAACATCTTCCCTGAAAGAACCACTACGATCTAGGGTGTGGATAGGGGGATGAGAGAGATGGGTAGTGCGACACCCATTGATGTTGCACCATGGGTTTTTCGCACCTCATGTAGGAGGAGGGAGAGGTGCACATCCCTCCTCTATTCTCCCTCAAATAATATATTAAAAACTCTAAAATAATTATAAGAATCAATATAATAATAATAATAATATCCATATTATTATTATTATTATAACCCATTAATATTACACATCTTTGATATGCCTCAACTCCCAAATTACACAACATTTAATTAAATTCTTCTCCAACTAATTGAATAAAATATATTCTCCAACTTATCATTCTATAAACAAATTCTCTCAACAAAATTTAATTAAATAAAACCACCATTTTTTTCAAAAAACTAAACTCATCATAATCATGAATTTAATTAAATAAAACCCGAACTCCACATTTAATACATCATTTATTTAAATTCATTTCCAATCAAATTTGATTAATTAAATTTTCCAAATCATTATTATTTAATTAAATTATCTCAACATAATTGAATATAAAAAAACATGACACCTCATTAAACCTCATTTAGTTAAATTCCTTCCAACTGAATTTAATTAAATAATTTTTCCCATTCATGTTATTTAATTAAATTTTCTGAACACAATTTAATTAAATTTAGAACTCCTACTCACCAAGACTATTTAATTAAATACTCTAATCCTCAGTTAAATTCAATAATAACCCCCATTTCACAATGACTAATTAAATTTTTATTAACCACGAATTCAACAAAATAGACCTCCATTTCACATTAATTAATGAAATTCCTATTTACCTTGAATTTA
Source organism: Viscum album (assembly GCA_963277665.1). NCBI lineage: Eukaryota > Viridiplantae > Streptophyta > Magnoliopsida > Santalales > Viscaceae > Viscum > Viscum album. Next base: position 288,170,956 of record OY728162.1, read on the forward strand.
ATTGAAAGAAACCCCAACACCTCTTTTACACGTCACTTAATTATTTTCCATTTAATATTCCTTTTATTTGAAAACCCCCAACCCCTTATTTAAAAGTCTTTTAATTAAATTCCTTTCATCTTAATTTGATTAAATAAATTCTCCAACTAATCATCATTTAAAAAAAATAATCTTAATTCTTTTCATCTAAATTTGATAAAATAACAACATCATCTCAACAACATTTAATTAAATCCTATCAACATAATTTAATTTGATCAATTCCCCCATTCAACACCATTTAATTAAATTCTATCCAACATAAATTAATTAAATTAATTATACATTATCCAAATAGACCTCATTTAATTAAATTCTCCCATATTTAATTTAATTAAATAAATCCTCGTTTTACTTTATTTAATTAAATATTTTTTGACTAAATTTAATTAAATAAATTCCCCAATACATAATCATTTAATTAAATTCTCTTAGATTTAATTTAGTTAAATAAAATCCTTGTTTCACTTTACTTAATTAAATTAGTTTCAAAATAATTTACCTAAATAAATTCTCCAATTCTTCATCATTTAATTAAATTCTAGCTGGTTTAATTTGTTTAAATGAAACCCCTATTTCAATTTATTTAATTAAATTATTTAAAGATAATTTTAATTAAATTAATTCTCCAATTCATCATCATTTAATTAAATTATTTCAACATCAATTTAATTACATAAATCCCACATTTTAAATAAATTAATTAAATTCCACTTAACCTTGATTTTAATTAAATAAAACCCCTAATTTACATATTTTGGTTAAACTAATTTTAATCCTAAATTTTATTAAATAAAATAACCTAAAACATAAAACTGGGAAAGCCACACTATTTGACTAGCACGGTCTGAAATATCATTCCCAGATCATGCATCCACTAGTAAACACCCATTTTAACATGCACAGCTGACCCACATGGGTTGACTAACCGTGTGCCGCTATGCATACACCTCTTCTAGTCCCATTTCTCCCAAAACCCATACAGTCATCTAGATAAATCCTCGATCCTTTACTGAAGCCCAATATAAACAAATTTAAAAAATCAAAAATCGCGAAACATCATCCCGAAACATGGTTTTAAAACCGACCTATCATTACAAAGAAAAAGTTCAAAAATGTTCATGTTTTAACCCCATTTAAAAAACCCCAGGACTTTAAACTAAAATTATTAGAATATATCACTCAAAGTTGATTCTTTTCTACCCAACATGAGATCTATATCTATGAATAATTATTTAGGACAATGTTATCTAGTGATTTAGATAATCAACTCCACTATTACATTTATGCGATCTAAGAATATATAGGGAAATTTTTCTATGAACTATGTATTGTCTTAATGTTATTACTTTAGGATCGATAGTAAATCTCAGATCCCATGTACTAGGCTAAGCCTCAATAGCATAATCCCTCACCTAACATATGAGCATACTCTGTTTAGTAAAACTTCTACTAATGAACTAATGTGGGCATTATTCTCATTACATTGGCATATATAGTGATTTCTAACTTCTCTAATCTTAGGCCCAAGAAAAATTGAACCAAAATATTCCCTATATAATATTATAGTTCATACCTATATAGATATATATCTTTTAATGAACTACATATTCCATGATTTTGGTTTTCATAGGATATGAAGTGGCCCCCAGAGTCCTAAATCCTAACCCCAACCATAATATCTATGATTGAAAATACAATTCCTTGTCTATATTATTTTAGTCAGATCTATGAAGAGGAACATTATCATTTCCTATAAAATATATTTTATGAATCATATATATTCATGATATGTACTGATTCTATTTTATTTCATCACTAAGACTAGTCACTTGTTTAAAAAAATTCACCTTGTATAATATTATTTGATCTTCCATAGTGAAACTCGACTCCCTTAGAGGATTTGAAGTAATGAAGGAATTAATTCCCATTTATTACACAGGATCTAGTCTGTTCAGTAGAGTACCTATGTAAGGAGATTTTTATGTCTTATTTAATATCCTAGTATGATACATAGTAACAATATGAATCTATAACATATTCCTAACTAGATTTATTAAATGAAATGAAAACAATATCCTACCCCCTTTTATTTATTAAATATGAATATGTACAGTGGTTTGATTAAAAATTGTCCACTTTGCAATGAATTAAACTTATTAAGAATTTTTAGGTTATAAAAACATGTCTACCCTATGTATGGGCTATATCAATATATAGATCACGTTCATCTGAGCCATCTCTATGAAAAAGTGTGACGAACACATATGGTTATAAGCCCATATACAGATGAAAGTATAACCCCCCACCATAATTTGAATTCTCTTGACCAATAGAATGAATATTTATGGATAAAATTTACAATTTAGCATAGGTTTTCACATCCATACCACATAACATAAAACATCATAGATTAATTCCTTTCCACATGATGTTAAACTATAGACAAGGAATCATTGTCTCATGATATTACATATTGAAATAATTATATCCTAAGGGAATAAAATAAAATTATATAGTGAGTGCATCCACGCTACATGAAATTAAACAATGTACAACATCATTCATAATCACTCCTTATAAAATAACCACACGAGTATGACCATGGTCAACCAATGTTTTTGGTTCATCAATCATCTTTATGATAAAATCAATCCATAAATCACACTTTATGTATTCAGTGTCTCAGATTATTGAAGACCAACCATTATAAATGGAATGAATTTAGGACACATATTCTTGATAAAAATGATATAAATATGTATATGTATAGTTGATTCATCATCTAGATCCATATCCTACTAGTAAGAAATGAAATTTTATACTTTTTGTTTCTTACAACATTATAGTGGAACTTATATCCTAATTGTTATTCATGATCATCATGGATGTGTCTCTCGAATACCATCACCCATGATTTTATTACCATGATCCATGACATAAAACATTTAATTACCTGGTTTAATTGGTTGTTGGAGTACTCTAGACAATTTAAATCCAAAAAAGGATAGTGTGTAACACTCCTCTGATAAAAGTTCTATGCATCAGAACCTTCAAATTCTACCCTTTTTTTCAAAATAGTATCATCATAATCGCTATCCACAAATGGTTGGTATCTAATGCCATAAACTATTGGTGAAACATAAAAAAAATTAGGTTGAAAACCTATAGATTTCCATTTGAAAAAATTAAAATCTCTAATAGATATGAAATTTAGCCTCTATGTTTTGAAAAAACATATAGTGTAAGTAAAAAATGGAACAGTGATTCTATGTTCCACCATATCACTCATTTAAGAGATGATCCATGCTCATTGGAACCTTTAGTTATAGGAAAAAATTAGGGTAATGACTTATCATTCCCCACAAACATGGTAATGTCTTAATACATGTAAACACAACATTTAGTGTTCTTGAACCATTATTTCACATTACATTTTCTATAAACCAGCTTAATTTCTTTTAAGTCTAAATTAAAACCCACTAATTCCTAGATTTGTTACACTTCTCATATAACCCCATATCATTGATATATCTATCTTTTCTACTCTAATGATTTTATTAGTAATAAGAAATATATTATTAGGAGGGTCCGCACTAGGATTCATTGAGGAATAATATAATTCCTCTGATAAAGTTCATAGGGTATGTTTTGGTCCTGGAATAAAAGGGCCCCTTAAACTGATGATCTATTTTCCAGGATGCGTGGAATGTTATTTTGTTCTGTTATTAATGGTCAACTATCACTCCCTAATATCCACTACATATTTCCATATATATTCCTATATCATGATTTAAAAGTTACATAACCAAACTATTCAATTGAAGTTTACATTCTTGATGTGATGTCAACATGTATAGTACCCATTCAAAAATATAGAATATGGTACTTTATTCCTAATTGTTTTAATAGTCCTCATAAGGTGATAGTAATCCACATGATATATGGTCCCATGAATCAAGACAACAAACTATATATCCTCCTTTATAGAATAATCCACAAATTATCCCATTGGTTCCAAAAACATCATTGGATAATTATATATATATATATATATATTACTTCATCAACTGTTTGTTTATATCTTCAACAAAATCTAACACCCCTTGGGATATAGTGGGTACCCCTCTGCTTGACCATCCATTAGTTATATCTACATAAAAACCTTTGACATGTTAAATATAGGTGTCACCACCTTTCAATAATGGACTTATGATCCTCATTATCAATAGAAACATTATATCATAACTCTAAATCATAGCTTGTTTTCCAGTCATCTCTATCGTGATTGGTCTATTTCATTGTCCTGGATTAAGACGCATTAAGACATGATTTAGGTATCCCATAGTTTTACTATCAAATCAGATTCTATATTCCATGTATTTTGTCAATATATATAGTGGAGCATTTAATAATGGATTAAATGTGTTAGAATACTTCATGACTATTAATATTTCATAATCTCTGTAGGGATTCAAGGTGTTAGAACCCATAATGAGTACTGAGACTTCACAACCTGATAATGGATGAATGGTGGCATAACCCTTCATGAATATTCATCCTTTGTGGCCCTTGATTCATGATCCATGAGATATGATTCTCTTTTTCATGATTAAAATATTAAAAAACGTTATACTTTTTTTATCAAAAAAGGGGTTGATCCATATGAACCTAATATACAGTTAGAGAAGGTCCGAGTTATATGAAACTAAATTGCATCCCTAGAATTTCAGTTCTCTATGACCATAATCAATAGAAAGACATGGTCAGGTTTTTAAAAATGTAAAATATATCAAAAATGGTCAAAGATGTATCAACATAAAATTAATAAATAAAATGGTAGAATGTATTCGACATATAAGAATATCATATCACAGGTTCGTCTTGTAGGACATTGAACTACTAATGGAAAGAGATATGATATTATCTAGGATGAAACATGAAAAGAACTAAATGGTAATAATTTGATATTATTCTCCCCCAAAACATTCTCTATATGATTTGGGATACATTAAATATTTTTTAATATGAAATTATTAAAACTTTTCTAGAATAAAATCCATGATGGGTATCCTGAGAAAAATCTGAGTCCATGTCTTCATAACCATTCCCTCAATTGCTTGAGATAAATATGGTGCTAAAAAAAGATATAAAAACCTCATAGTTGTCATTATATATCACTAGATAAAATCAATGTATTTTTTCTAGGATTACTAACTTAGGAAAAAATTAGAGTACACTCTCTACCTCTGAGACACAACAACCTAGGACACCCATTTGAACATATTGATCTCTAAAGGGATGACTCTAACAGATTAATAATGAAGTTTATAAAATTTTCCTTTAAAATCCATTATTGGGAAATTTCCATTATGAATATAACATTTGAGTTATGATTTGGGTTCACTATTTGTGTCTATTGATCCATATCTTATTAACTCATCAATATGTTAAAAACATGGTGAGATAATAAGAGTCTTGATAATAACATAATTAGTTCAAAAAAATCATTAATTGGTAAAATACGGTATGAGGGAGGAATAATAAAAACATAAATTCTCTCATATAAGTAATAAAGTAAAAATTTCTCCCTAAAATTATAGTACTATTACAACATCTATTCAGATGAATCCATTAACTCCACTAACATCTTCTCCATGGATGTTGTGGATTGATGTTGTTTATTTATTGGCTCTGTTTCCACACCATAATCCAATTAAAATGCCTCTAACCTATAAATACACCCTATTATATCCTTTTTCATTTCATTATCCTAACTTTGTTTCTATACCATCATTTTTTACATGTATTTCAATGTGTATTTATGATAGTATATCCCCTCTTAGAGCCTATCGATCTTAGCCTTCCCATCATTGATCATATTCAAATGATCTATTATATCTATTTCATTCTTGTAAGCCTCATTCATTATCTCGTCTCAATAATATTTGGATAAATTTGATTCCTTTTTAATTGAAATATATACCTCAAGGTTCCTCTTAGGATATATTAGAAGGACTGCCTCCATTACCCTAAAAGGTAGATATTGACAGTAAAATCCCCAATATTTACGTGTGATGGATATGTATTTGGGTTAGGCCAACTAATCGACCATCTCATCTAAAGGATCCTCTATGATTAAGTTAAAGTGGTCAGCCCTCACATGTCACTATAGTTACCAATTAATTTATGGGATATTTGATCCTTGACTCAATCTTAGACAAGGAACATGAATATATTTTGGGAATAAGTGTTGATTCTTGCATATAGTTATAGGCTTGGTGTAGATAGTTCTTCTATACTAGTTATCCTAGATTGGGGAATCACAATGTATCTGGAGTTAGGGCCTATAAGATCCAAGATGAGGCTCCTATAATGAAGGGTAAAAAATACTACTAATTAAAAGATAATTAACACCATGCTCATAGAAAGACAATTATTATGATATGCATTGAAATCGTGCCTTTTTTAGCCTTGTCTCTAGAAATATATATTATCATAATTCTTTCATTAGAAGAATTGGAAATTTTGTCTTGTGTTGGGTGAAATGGTGGCACAACTGAAATTTTTTCAATTTGTATAGCATATACGACACCATTAATATCTTTATGGGATAGGAAAATTTAAACTATGTGATAATTTTTATACGACGTCCTTAGTTGCTAAAGAGTTTCTTACCCTTTCCTAATTTTTTCTCTTTTATTTCCAAGTTAATGGAAGAGTTTTTGTCAATGTAAAACTCTTCTATGAGTGAAATCACATATGTTATATCTGTGGTAATGGTGGTTAATGGAATAGTAGTTTAAATTGGTTATGATATCAATAGAATCTCATCAGTCACTACTTTCTTATGGATCATTTCCAAATATGGAGGTTACATTGGAGATGTAGTTGGTACACTAATATCCTCTAGTACAAGTGAATGTTCTTCAAAGAGAACTCATCAAGGGACTACACAAAAGGATAGGTCATGATAAGTTACATAATGAACCTTAAATGAAATAAAAGGAGAAGACTCCACCATGAGTGACTCTATTTTAGTGGTTTCAGGTTATAATAAATCTAAGACTTGACTTGCATATTATTTTTTGACTTTTCTAAGGAATTATCTGTGGAGTTGGATGACACCAAAGGCCCTATAGATTGATCCATTGAAGGCATGGATAAAGATTCTTTGAAATTAGCATCCACTATCCTCATCAGTTCCACCTAACCGATGGTGCCCTCTTACTAAGCCTCACTGTCATCATTTAAGTCACCTCCCAAAACCATACTGTAACACCCATATTTTTTATGAAATATTTTATTTAAATAATTTTTATTCTTTAGTAGATTTATTTTCATGAAGTTGGGAGTTTAAAACTACTAATAGATGCCATTATTTTAAAATTAATATTACAGCATAGCTGTTACGTTAGTAAGAATATTTATAACTAACTTATCAAAATTCATTGGGAATGCATTACATATAAATTAATTAAGAAAAGTATAAATCAATTGGATATTTTAATTTTTGAGTTAAATAATTTTTGTAATGAAATTAGTGACATATAGATGTGTTGTATACTTAATAAAATATGTTTGATATTCATCCAATGGATATTTTATTCATATGGTATGTATAAAACACTATTTTATGTAATTTTTTTTAAAAGGTTAATTTTACACTATTGAATGGAGAAATCCTTTTAAATTAATATTTTGACACATTAATAATTTTTATATGACAAAATAAATATGTTATTTTAAAGCGGGATATAAAAGATTAATTTGGATGAATTTATTATAACGCCCCGACCGTAGTTACCTAGAGTCGGTGCATTATTACATAACATTGGCATGATCACTAGGAAATAATTTCTTGAATGGATGATCAGTTTAGTATTATTTGAAACAAGATTCAAACATAAGTTCACCTTTACAACTTGAAAATAAATACAACACAAAATTATTCCAATAGAAATATCCAAGCCTCCTAGATAATGCATGCAAATCACTCATAACTAACTTGTTCATGTCTTGTGAAAATGAAACATATGAAAGGGGTGTCCTCAAATGCTCAGTATGGATAAGAAATATTGTGGAAGATAACATAAATATTAATCATGATTAATAATTGAAACCTCATGCCTTTACCAATAATAAACATGAATACTTTTATGGCAGGAATATGAGTTGAGTAAATAATGTTGTAATAAAACATAATCATGGGTATTCTACTAGTCGAATGAGAACATGAACCATCAAAATTATTTTCATAATGAGGGAATGTATAATGCCAGACATTCTGAAACATTTTTTCAAGGCCTTGGCCAAGACGTCTAAAAATGATTAAGGCCTCGGTCAAAACGATATATCAAATTGGGAAAGGCCTCGGTCAATTCCACATCTATTTGTCTCATGATACCTAATGATGCATCGGGGAGCTATAGTGGGCTCCACCCGTCACTTACTAAGTCCAATACATTCCTCATGTGAAAAGGTTTAAACATATCATAAACATTCGTATTAAAACTAACATATGAAATGTCAATACTTTAACCATAAACCATGAATGGTATCAAAATAGCACATCCATAGTCAACCATATCACAAAACCTTCAATAAAATATGGATGTTTTGTATCATAATAAATCAACTCCAAATAATCTTAAAATCTATCAAAAATTGTTTACATATATGAAATAAAAACCCTTTTTAGAGAAATAGATCTTTCTATTTTGAAATCATTTAAGAGTCTAATATTTATAAATAAAACATTTATTTTGAAAATATTATTATAATCTTGTAAGGGAAGCTTTGATGATGTTATAATGACGTAATATAGCTGCACCCGCCGTATAAGATAAAAACATTCTTACCTTAATTTTGTCAAAAAGATTAAAAAGGACCTTGTTTGGGAAACGACAGAAGGATTACTTTATAAAAATCTTATAAAAAGTAAAACAATGGTATAAATGTCTTTATCCCATTGTCTATTAAATAGTAAAAATGTTTTAAAATATATTTTTAAAAAACATGGATGTGGATGATAAAGAGGTCCCAGTATATAATTACGTATAAACAAACTTGGATAACGAAGAGATTGTGAAATAAACCCTTACATTGTAATTTTCTTTGGTTGAGGGTCGGTTAACCTCCTGTATAATGGTGAAATAATTGTTATTAAATTATATAATAATCATATCTATTAATATGATATCATATAAGATCTTTTAACTATGCTTTGTTAATAATATCTTAGTATTATCGTCGTTTCCGGTGTTAACGTATTCGTTTTCCATTATATTCTTTGTTATTTGAGTCATATTTGTTATGGATGGGAAGTATCTTATTCATATCCAGAATGATATCAAGTCTTGAAACTATATTTTTAATCATCTAATAAAAATTATTCGTTAATGGATACGATGGGGAATGAGTCTCATCGCGTTCGTGGAGACGGTAATCCATATGTACGCACGAGCGACAATATCATTATTTTGATATTAAAATAATATAGAATTGGATGGAATATCATATATACAGAATAATTATCATGTTATATTTGTTTTTTTCATCAATTACACATCATTATTATACCCTTCCCAATAATAATGTATTGAATAAAAATTACACCACGACGTGGAGATAGTAAACCATACATACGCACATATGGTGACACGTCATTCAAAGGATGGATAGAATAATGAATATAAATGTGCCATATTTATAATAACATCACAGTATATAGAAGATACTGGAGTTATTATTTTATAATGGAATCAACAAAGAAATAGGAAGTGAAAGAAGAAAGGAACTTGAAAGAGGTGATGAAATAATTATCTCTTCTTTGGGATATTTATTTTCAATTGATAAAAAGGGATCCTTAGGTTGGATTTATGATTAAAGTAAGGTCACTAGGATGAATAGAGGATAGTTGAGAGGGTATTTGGGTAGGTTTTGGCTGAGAAAAATGTCTTTGAAGGTGTGAATTAGATAGAAGGGGGAGTGGCCTTTTATTAGAGGTGTGAGGGGCACCTTAAGAAAAACTTAAAGAATTATTTTATAATAAATTAATATTCGGTTTATAATGGCTCAAAATTAATTTATTTCTAGGATAAGGTTGTGATGAGTTGAAATACATTCAAAAAATAGTTTTTAGACAAGTTTGGATCACTATATTAACTTTATCTTTTAGATTTAACTATTAGTTAATTAGTTTGACATTTACCATGTCTCTTTGTATTTTTATATTATTTGGTTAAAAAACTTACTATAAACTTCTAAAAGAAGCCCAAGTGGTTTATTAATGATATACCTATCATCTTATAATTCCTTTGGCCAATAATTATATTTTTATGAATATTATATCAACCAATAATATAGTATTTGTTTTAAAAATTAATTAATATCAATTTTGTCACTATTTGGTATTTGTTTTTTGTGAAAGTCATCAAAACTTTATTGATTCGAACAAGATATATTGAATCAAAACTAACATGTCATATTCACCTATAAAATTCTTTTATGTCATAAGAACATTGAAATTATATTTTTTATATATTTATAATACTATTAATTTGATTCTTTCATTAATAAGGTAATTACTAAATCATCATCGTGTCATCAATAAATATATATATATTATGTATAAAAATTATAAATAAAAAATTATAAGGTATGAAATATTTTTAAATTTCTAATGAATATTAATAGTCAAATAGATCAATTATATAACCTCATATAAAATATTTTTTATTAAAAGATATTTTCTTTTGTTATTTTTGTCTCTACTTTGAATTATTTAATATATAATGTCATTATCACTTCCAAGTGGCTCCATGGGGTCCCAAAATCAACATAAAGATGACCATGTATCAGAAAATAGGGTTAGGGTACGTTTTAAGGAAATATAATATTATTTGATTATGATTTTTAACCTTATTTACTGGATTTACCCTTTAAACCACGGTAAATAAAATATTTACTGAAGTAAATATTCTTATTTTCTAAAATGAAAAGTTACCTATTTACACAATTTGGACCTCATGATTCCAAATATGGAATCAATTTTTATAAATTCAAATTACATAAGTGGCATAAATTAATTTAAAATTAATTCTTGTTGTCAAAACAAAAAGCGTGTTTTTAAGAAATAATAACTATCAACAGATTGACACTTTTTTATGTCTAGTTTAAATTTGAAATTACATCCAATGAAAAAAATTGCATTAAATGGTAAAAATAAAATCTAATTATAATTTAAAACCACTCAATAGTATAATTCAGCACAAAAAATTATTTTTATTAAAAATTTTGTTTTTAATTAAAATTTGGTATTTTTTACTATTCATCAAAAAACTGAGTGTTTTCGGAAAAATACCAAAAGTTCACCCTAAGATAATTTTGATACTCCTAATCCAAAAATGAAGTCCATTTTTAAAGATAAAATTTATAAAATTTCAAAAATTGGGTATTATATTCATAACGACTAGTTTGATTGGTTGTGGTTTGTTAGAACTCAAAGTTGTGTAAAACACACGATACTACATTATTCAATGTATTATTCAAATAGAAGCTTACCGTGGAAACATTGAGTGTAACATTCTACTCCCCTTCAAATAATTTCACCCTAAAAATTTCTAGAGTACTACTGCGTAAAAAGACTCGGGTGGTTCTTCATCATAAGTTCCATGGGTTCCCTCATTTCCTCTTCCATCTTATGGTTTCTCCATTAAACGTTTACCAGACGAGTCGTCCGGTTTATCAACACTTGTTCTCTTGTATCAAGAACCTTGAGAGGATCTTCGCAATAAGACAGATTAGGTTCCAGTTGTAATTCCTCATATGTGAGTAGATGTGTTGGCTCAGGCATGTGTTTTCTCATTTGTGATACGTGGAATACATCGTGAACTTTGGAAAGTCTTAGCGGAATTTCCAAATGATAAGTTACAGCCCCAATTCATTATAGAATTTTGAAAGGTCTGATGTACCTGGGACTCAATTTTCCCTTCTTACCGAAACGTATTACAACCTTCCATGGAGATACCTTCAAGAAAACATGATATCCTACCTAAAATTCCAAATCCTTCCTTCCATTATCGGCAAATCTCTTCTGTCTACTTTGAGCTGTTTTGATGTGGGTTTGGATTACCTTCACCTATTCCATAGTTTCCTCCACAAGTTCTAGGCCTATGAGTTTTCTTTCACCTACATCATCCCAACAAGTTGGTGTGCAAAATCTATTTCCGTTTAACGCCTCATATGGTTCCATCTAAATACTTGAATGGAAGCTATTGTTATAGGAAAATTCTACCAGAGGTAAATATTGATCCCAAATACCCTGAAAGTCAAGTGGGCATGATATCAACATGTCTTCTAAGGTTTGAATAGTCCATTCTGAGTGTCAATCTGTTTGGGGGTGGTAGGTAGTGCTTAAACAAAGCTCAGTATCCCATGCTTTCTGAATTTTTTTCCAAAATATTTAAGTAAAACATGGATCATGATCATAAAAAACCGATAAGGGTACTTTGTGAAGTCTCACAACTTAATTAATATATAGTATTTATAGATGTTCAAGTGGTAGATCTTCTCTTATAGCAAGAAAATATGCAGACTAGGTAAGACGATCAACAATGACCCATATCGCATCGTTCCTTCTAGGAGTCTTTGGTAGTCCCATGACAAAGTCCATCCTAATATTATCACATTTCCACTCAGTTTTGGGAAGAGGTTACATGACTCCTTCAGGCTACTTCCTTCCAGCTTTTACATGTGGACAAACCATACATCATGACAAAAAATAAACATTATCCCTCTTCATGTTGTCCCACCAAAAATGTTCTTTCAAATCTCTATACGTTTTGGTGCTCTCAGGGTGTATAGAGAAATTGGAATTATAAGAATCATCTAACAATTATCTTTTTAGATCCGGTATATTGGGAACACAAAGTGTCATCCCAGATTTCAAAGTTCCATCTTCATACACAAAGTCACTCAATCTCCCATCATTCACAACATTAATCTACCTTTTAAACTCTTCATCATCGTTCTGAGAACTCTTTTTTCCTTTCTATTTAAGATGGTTTGGCAACCATTTGAAAAAGTGTTGATGTTTCACCTTCCATGGTTATTCCTATATCTATTTTTTCTAGATCCATGTATATAGGATCCTTTTCAAATCTCATTTTTTTCAAAACTCCATGATCCTTTCTACTCAAATCATCTTCCACCTTATTTGCCTTCCCCAGGTGGTAGTGTATTGTACATTCATAATGCTTGAGTAGTTCAAGTCACCGCCTTTGCCTCATGTTTTGTTCTTTTTGTGAGAAACTATACTTCAAACTCTTCTGATCATTATAAATATCACATTTTAACCATAGAGATAATGTATTCGTATCTTCAAAGCAAATATTACAGCCGCCAACTCAAGATCCCGAGTAGGATAGTTTTTCTCATGAATTTTTTGTTGACGTGATGCATAGGAAATAACCCTATCATTCTGTATAAAGACAAAACCAAGTACTTTCTTTGATGCATCACTATACAAAACAAATCCATCATTCCCTAATGGTAGATTAAATATAGAATAATTTACTAATATTCTATTCAGTTCTTCAAAAAATTCTTCACACTATTTTTTCCAAACGAATTTAACCCTTTTTCGTGTGAGCTTTGTCAATGGGTTGGCCAATCGAGAAAAATTCTAGAAGAAATTTCGATAATAACCTGCTAAACCAGTAAATATAAGTACCTCAGTTATACTCATCAGTGCTGGCTAGTCTTGGATTTATCTTGTCTTAGAAGGATGAACATACATTCCATCCTTAGAGACAATATGTCCAAGAAAAGAAATCTCCTCAAGCCAGAATTCACACATGCTAAACATCCCATATAATTCATGTCTTCTAAGAGTCTTTAGAATAATGCATAAGTGATTTTCATGGTCTTCATAGATTTTTGAGTATAACAATATATCATAAACAAATACCACTAAAAAGTCATCAAGATACTCGTTGAAAGATATGTTCATTAGATCCATGAAAATAGAGGGTGCATTTGTCAGCCCAAAAGGCATTACTATAAACTCGTAATGCCCGTACCTAGTTCAAAATTCTGTTTTCAGAATATCTTTATTCTTCACACACAACCGATGATATCTCGATCAAAGATCAATCTTTGAAATGTATTGAGCTCCATGAAGTTGGTCGAATAAATCATCAATGTGAGGTTGGGGATACTTATTCTTTATTGTTATAGCATTGATATCCCTGTAGTCAATGCACAACCTCATAGATCCATATTTCTTTTAAAAAAAAGGACATGGGCACCCCATGGAGAAACACTAGGGAGAATAAATCCCTTTTTATTAAATTCCTCTAGTAGTTTATTTACTTCAACTAATTCCATAGTGGCCATTCTATAAGGGGTATTCGATATGGGCCTTGATCCAGGAATTAAATCAATGTAAAAAATAAATTTCTCATTTTGGATGGTGTCCAGGTAAATCCTTTGGAAATACATCATCATGATCTTGCACAATAGGTACATCTTCTATTTGAACATTCTTTCCCTCAACCAGAGTTATTTCATTCTCTTCCTCCCCAATAATTGAATTTAGTTGAGCTACTGGGGGTGAATCTAGATAAGAATTAGGTGGTGATGATTCTTCTCTAAACATAAGGTGTTCCATATCATAGTCATCAAAAATATTAACCTCCTTATTATTAAAATAAATTTTTTCCTCATGGTCTGAAACCCAATCCATACTGAGGATTATACCAAATTAAATCATGGGTATGACGATGAGATCAGCAGACAAACTACATTTATATGCCCTAAAGGGAACTGATTCATAGAACATTATAGTAATGATACTTCCATTAATAGTTTTGACTGAAAACTCCCTTGTTAAATCAAATTTAAAATATCTAATTTTCTTGAAAAACTAGGAAGATATGAAACAATGCAATGATCCAGAATCAAATAAATCAATGGCTAAACTTAGGGAAACTATTAAATTACCTCCCACCATGTCTTACGAAGCTTCAACCTCAGTAGTAGTGATCACATAAGATTGGTCTTGATCCCTTGGCCTTTTTTATGGTAAGTTTCCCTGATGCTTAGGAAATTCATTTGCATAATATCCCATCTCCCTAAAATTGTATCATTTTACATTGGTAGCATCTTTCTTTCCCTTACAATCACCAGCAAGATGGTCTTTCTGTCCACATTTGTAGCATACTCCTTTTCCTTTTAAACAGGCACCAGGGTGCTTCCTTATATAGTTATCACATGGTGGAAATTAAACTCTTCCCTTTTTCCGTGTTTCCTTATTTCCTTTCCCATAGTGTTCAGCAAATCGCATCTTCTCTTTCTTTTATATAAAGTCATAAGACTTATAGAATTACTTTTCTATCTTGATAACACATGATACAATATCTCTATACAACGAGAAGGATTGTGATACTAAAGCTCGATGGAGAAATGGTTTTAACCCATAAAATAAACAATCAATGTTACTTCTTGGGTTATGTATATAATCTGCAGTATGCCTTGCTATCCTTGTAAAGTGAGCCTTATACTTTGCAACATTATCATCATCCTTTTTCCTCAGACAGAGATTTTTCTTTCCATATCCGCTCGATGGTCATGAAGAAAGTATTTTTCTATGAAAATATCTTTAAAATCTCTCCATTAAAAACTTGATACTTTTTTATGCTTATTTTGTGTTTTGAATCAATGACCACCATTGATCAACATCTCACGTGAGGTGATAAACTGCCATGACAACTTTTTACCTTTCACTACTCCCTAAAGCCTAAAATAGTTTATCTAAGGAACTTATCCATTTCTCAGCTTCCAATGGATTTGTATTCCCATTGAATGTTGGTGGTTGTTTCCTCATGAAGTGATCTAACATTGATCCTCCACACTGCAGATCAGGGTGCTCCATATGGGTAAGTTTATTATTCATAACCTGAGTGAGTTGTCCTAGTATAGTGATAAGCTGATCAGAACCAGTTGCATCACCAGCTCTACTATAATTATATTGAGTAGGAGGGAAATCCCTACATGGAGTGCGTGCATTGATACAGTTTCCATTCCATCCATTAGGAACCATTTCAAAATAATTTCATAAACTAGATTAGTTTATGAATCAAAATACATAATTCCATACATGTAAAACACTTAACATAAATTGAAAAGTTTATGGATATAATTCATAATCATAAAAATGTTTTCTTGGAGAAAGTATATACTCATAAATCATTCATAATGGTTTGTAAATAAAATAATAATTATCCTAATCATATCCCCCGGGAGTGTCTTAACCAATAGTACAGCAAGACCCGTTGTCGTGCACCAGTTCCCATTCAAGTCTAGCTCAAAGCAGTGTTTTCAGGTTTTACCCCTAGTTACATCTGTTACAGAGCCACCTCTACCTACTCGTATCTAGAAAGAGATGTATTTCTTGGAAAACTCAAAAAATATCTACAATACTAAAATTCTAGGAATTTCATCTATACTAATCCACAAAGTCTATCTTATGTCTATGTTCTCTAATCAGAGTTTATCTAAATCTAGTTTCCATGGTTTGTACTAAACTTCATCTGATACCAACTGTAATGCCCTGAACCTAGTTAACGAGAGTCAGTGAATTATTACATTACATTAGAATGATCACAAGGAAATCATTTCTCGAAAGACCGATCAGTTTAGTATTATTTGAAACAAGATTCATTCATAAGTTCAACTTTACAACTTGAAAATAAATACAACACAAATTTATTCCATTGAAAACATACAAGCCTCCTAGATAATGCGTGTAATTCACTCGTAACTAACTTGTTCATATCCTGGGAAAATGTAACATATGAAAGGGGTGATCTCAAACACTTAGTAAGGATAAGTAATATAGCAGAAGATAACATAAATATTAAGCATGATGAATAATTGAAACCTCAGGCCTTTACCAATAATAAACATGAATACTTTTATGGTAGGAATATGAGATTAGTAAATAATTCCATAATAAAACATAACCATGGGTATTCTACTAGTCGAATGACCACATGAACCATCAATATTATTTTCATAATGAGGGAATGTATAATGCCAGACATTCTGGAACATTTTTTCAAGGCCTCAGCCAAGACATCTGAAAATGATTAAGGCCTTGGCCAAAACCATATATCAAATTGGGAAAGGCCTCATCCAATTCCATATCTAGTTGTCTCATGAGACATACCAATGCATCTAGGAGATATAGTTGTCTCCAACCGTCACTTACTAAGTCCAATACATTCCTCATATGAAAAGGTTTAAATATATCATAAAAATTTGTATTAAAACTAGCATTTGAAATTTCAATGCTTTAACCATAAACGATGAATGGTATAAAAATAGCACATCCATATTCAAACATATCACAAAACCTTCAATACAATATATAAGTTTTGTATCACAATAAATCAAATTCAAATAAACTTAAAATCCATCAAAGGATGTTGACATAGATGAAATCAAAACCCTTTTTAAGAGAAATATCACGTTCTATTTTGAAATCATTAAAGAGTCAAATAATTATAAAGAAACATTTATTTTGAAAATATTCTTAAAATCTTGTAAGGTAAGCTTCGATGATGTTTTAACAACTTACTATAGCAGCACCCTCCATATAAGTTAAAAGCATTCTTACCTTAATTTTGTCGAAATGGTTAAAAGAAACCTTGTTAGGAAAACGACCGAATGATTCCTTTATAAACATCTTATAAAAATTCAAACAAGGGTATAAATTACTTTAAACCATTTTCTATTAAATAGTAAAAATGTTTTAATATATATTTTTAAGAAACATTGGTGTGGATGATAAAGAGGTCCCAGTAGATAATTACATATAAAAAATCTAAGATAATGAAGAGATTGTGAAATAAAACCTTACCTTGTACTTTTCCTTGGTCGAGGGTAGGTTAACCTCCTTTATAATGGTTAAATAATTGTTATTAAATTATACAAGAATCATATACATTAATATGATATCATATATGATCTTTTAACATTGATTTGTTAATAATATCTTAGTATTATCGTCGTTTTGGGTGTTAACAGATTCATTTAACTTTATATTATTTGTAATGTGAGTCATATTTGTTATGGATGGGATGTGACTTATTAACATCCGGAGTGATATCAAGTCTTTAAACATTATTTTTAATCATATAATGAATATTATTCTTTAATGGATACGATGGAGAATGAGTCTCATCACGTTCGTGGAGACGGTAATCCGTACGTACACACGAGTGACAATATCATTATTTTGATATTTAAATAATTTATAATTGGATGTTATATCATATATAAAGAATAATTATCATGTTATATTTATATTTTACATCAATTACATATCAATATTATACCCATCCAAATAATAATGTATTGAATAACAATTACACCATGACGTGGAGACGGTAAGTCGTACGTACACACGTATGGTGACATGTCATTCGAAGGATGGATAGAATAATGAATATGGTTGTACCATATTTATAATAACATCACATTATATAGAAAAAACTGGATTTATTATTTTATAATGTAAACAACAAAGAAAGATGAAGTGAAAGAATAAAGGAACTTGAAAGAGGTGATGAAATATTTACCTCTTCTTTGGGTTCTTCCTTTTTATATGATCAAAAGGGCTCTTTAGGTTGGCTTTCTGACTAAAGTAAGGTCTCTAGGATTAAGGTAGGATAGTTGAGGGGGTATTAGGGTAGGGTTTGGCTGAGCCAAATGGCTTTGAAGTTGTGAATTGGATAGAAGTGGGAGTTCTCTTTTATAAGAGGAGAGAGGGGAACCTTAGGAAAAACTTAAAATATTATTTTATAATAAATTAATATTTGGTTTATAATGTCTCTACGTTAATTTATTTATAGGATAATATTGTGAGGAGTCTAAATAATTTCAACCAATAGGTTTTAGACAGGATTTGATCACTATATTAACCAAATCTTTGATATTTAACTCTTAGTTAATTAGTTTCACATTTACCGTGTCTCTTTGTATTTTTATATTATTTGGTTAAACAACATACTATAATATACCAAGAGAACCCCAAGTTGTTAATTAATGATATAAATATCATCATATAAGTCATTTTTAAAAACCTTATATTTTTATGAATATTATATTAACCAATAATATAGTATTTGTTTTGAAAATTAATTTATGTCAATTCTGTCACTATTTGGTATTTGGTTTTTGTGAAAGTCATAACGACTTTATTGCTTAGAAAAAGATACATTTAATCAACCCTAACATGTAATATTCACCTATAAAATTTTTGGATGTCATAAAAACTTTGAAATTATATTTATTTTAATATTTATAATACTACTTATTCGATTCTTTTATTAATAAGGTAAGTACTAAATCATCATTGTTCCATAAATAAATATATTTATTTTATGTCTAAAAATTATAAATAAAATATACTAAGGTAGGAAATATTATTATATTTCTAATGAATATTTATAGTAAAATATATCAATTATATAACCTCATATAAAAATTGTTTTACTAAAAGATATTTTATTTTGTTATTTTTGACTCTACATTGAATTATTTAATATATAATGTCATTATCCCTTCCAAGTGGCTCCATGGGGTCCCCAAATCGACCCAAAGATTTCCAGGTTTCGTCCAATAGGGTTAGAAAACTTTTTAGGGTAATTTAATATTATTATAATATTATTTTTTAACCTTATTTAATGGATTTACCCTTTTAACCACGGTAAATAAAATATTTACTGAACTAAATATTCCTAATTTATAAAAATAATATTCACCTATTTACACAATTAGGACCTCCTGATTCCAAATATGGAATCCATTTTTCTAAATTCAAAACACTAAAGGGGCATAAATTATTTTAAAATCAATTCCTGTTTTCAAAACAAAAAACGTGATTTTAAGAAATAAAAACTATCAAAAGATTGGCACTTGCTTATGTCCTGTTAAAATGTGAAATTACGTCCAATGACCAACATTGTATTAAATCATAAAAATATAATCTAATTATACTATAAAAATACTCAATAGTATAATTTATCACTATAATTTATTTTGATTAAAAATGTTGTTTTTATTTAAAATTTAGTATTTTTCTCTATTCATAAAAAAGTGAGTGTTTTCAGAAAAATACCAAAAATTCACCCTAATCTAATTTTGATACTCTGAATCCAAAAATGAAGTCCATTTTGAAAGATAAAATTTTTAAAATTTCAAAACGTGGATATTATTATTCATAACAGCTAGTTTGATTGGTTATGGTGTGTTAGAATTAGAAGTTGTGTACAACACATGCTACTGCATTATTCAATGTATTATTCAAATATAAGTCTACCGTGGAAGATTGGGGTGTTACATTTATGATATTTTCTGATAACATTCATGTTTAGATGAATAGTAAAAAACCACTAAATTTAAAGCAAAAACAAATTTTTTAATCAAGATAATTTATATGGTTAAATTATAATTTTGAATAGTTTTAAAGTATAAATATAATATATTTTTATCATTCAATATAATTTATGTCATTATAATTAGTTTTAAATTTAATTCATATGTAAAAAAATTATATTATTCTACAATGTTTTAACTTTTAAAAACTCATTCTCTCATTCCAACATTGGAATAGATTTGAAAATAATTACTGAAACCTCTAATTTTGGAATTTTTAAAATTTTACTCCATATTTGGAATCATTAGCTACAAATTATGTTAATTGGAAACTTTTATTTTTAGGAATTATGAATAGTTACTTTGGTAATTATTTTTATTAACATGGCTGAAGGTAAATCTGGTAATTAAAGGTAAAAAATAATATTATAAAACTACCTTAACACCTGCAAAAATCATATTATATGAATAAATTACACCCTTATAATCTATTTTTCGAAATGGTATCACTTAATTACCACTTACCTATGAATATGATATGATGTAATAAAAACTAATGAATGTGACAAAATGTCACAATCTAATTTTATATAAGTATATTAATTTTAATGTAAAAATAACTAGGAGATATTATCAAATATATATAGTATCTGGAAATATAAAATAATTACATAAATCATTAATTTTATTTATAAGTTTTAGATATTAAAAAATTACCATTATTGATGACACAATAGTGATATAGAAATTATTTTATTAATAGAAATATCTAATAACTAGTTTTAAACATATTAAAAGAAATATCATATGAAATAATTAATATTCTCCCTGAATATTCACGGTGACTATCAAATGTTAGGAGTGTATTATAATTTTTTTTTCAAATTTATCTTCTATGTGGATTTTATTTAAAGTCAAATAAATGAATAGTGTCCAAAATTTACACTATTGATAATTTATAGAAATATCATTTTGTAAAATTATTGAAGAATCATATAACTATTAAAAAATTACAAAGAGATAATTATAAGGTCTAAAATTTCATAAAATATCCATTTATGGTAAATTAACACCAAATAAGTAAATATTTATAACCATTAAATATTTATAATGTTATTACCCGAATTAAAATTAAATAAAATAACATAGTGTAAATTAAAACGATGCGGTTTAAATTTAAAAAATAACTTGTCCAAATTTTATTTATTTATTATATTAAAACCCTATTATATTACATATTATAAATTGGTACATTTTGGTTGTTTTGGGTAGTATTTGATTTCCATATAAATTATTATTTATGGATTTTCCAAAAGTGCCCCTCACCTCAATTATAAAAGGGAACCTCATCCCTCACCTCCTCACTTCATTTTTAGCCATCAATCTCAGCCATAACCTGACCTATTTCCTTCTAAACATTATTAGTTTTATTCTAGAGGTTTTTTCATCTTCAATGGCCAACTCGAGTGCTCTAAAAATAGATTCAGATGAAGCACATTAAGGAAGAGGTAATCTCTTCTGCCGATTCTTTCAAACACCATTCTTCTTTAACATCATCTTCATTAGTTTTTTAATTATAAAATAACAACATAATTACCACTAATATATTTATATGTTATTATAAATATTAAACAAACATATATCACCTTCTATCCATCCTATGAAAAATGAAATCCTCGCACATTTGTACTTACAACTTACCTTCTCCACGCAGTGGTTTAATATATTTATCCTCAATACCTTACATGGATGGGTATAATAATGGAAATAATAACTATATATCATTATTATAAATTGATAATAATTATTAAATACTATAAAACATACAATTCAATACTATTCAATAATTTTGGGAATGATATCATCATTTGTGCGTACATACGACCTACCGTCTCTACGATGTGATCTGATTCATTCTACACGATCATCATTAAACCAAGATTATATAATTAATTTAATTAATTAAAATTATATATATTATACTAATATAATTATTTAAATAATTTAAATATATCCTAATAATTGAAACATGAACTTATCAATCAAATCTTTCATAAGAACATAAAGCAGTTAATATCCGAATAACAAGTGACAATTAAATGTTACTAACAATCGAATGTTAATATAGTGATATATTATGTCATAAAAATTATTATGATTCTATAACATGTCAATAACATTATATAAATCATTATATTGTAGGGTTGGATACATACGAAGGATATTTAACCTAAGGTAAGGGGTAATTTTCTAATCTCATTATTATCTGAGATTTTTTATTCGTAAGTATTTATTGGGGTATATTTATAATTCACATCCATGTTTCCTAAATATTTAATATTATTTTTATTTTTATAAATTATTTTTATTTAAATTTTTCCCATTGGAAAAATTTTATTAAACGGTATTAAAAGAATCTTTTTTCATTTTTCGATACGAGGTACTTTTTGACTTTTCTAGTAAAAGTACAATGTGATTGTTTTTTTAACTTATACAGCATGAATGGATTTTTATGATTTCATAACACCATAAT
This sequence comes from Viscum album, assembly GCA_963277665.1. Taxonomy (NCBI): domain Eukaryota; kingdom Viridiplantae; phylum Streptophyta; class Magnoliopsida; order Santalales; family Viscaceae; genus Viscum; species Viscum album. The sequence continues at coordinate 288,193,973 of OY728162.1, forward strand.
TAGATGTAATTTAATTTATTATATTCCAATTTTATTTTCAATTAAATTATGTAATTTTAAAATTTTCATGTCATTTTGAAAAATGAAGATGTATTTGAAGAATAAAGGAAATTTTCCTCAGGAATTAATATCAACTATTTTATCAAAATTATTCTTCATATATGATGACATAGTGTCATGTTTATATAAATATTATTACATTGATTTGATTTTTTTATTATGTAATTATATTTTTGAAACCCATTTATTTTACATGTATTATGTTATTATGGAATTATGATTAAGAAACCCATTTTATTACTTGGTTTATGCTATGATTTCTGATTTATATTTTTGTGGAACAAGTAAGAATGATGTAATTATGAGATGGGTGGGAAATATACCTCCCTCCAATGCATTGGGTAAATATTTATATCTCATTATATGTACATGACTGAAACAGAAGGTAAATCCAGTTTTGTAACACATCGCTAGAATGGAAAGTAAATCTGGTTTAGTAATAGACTTATTCCACTATGATGATTTTATAAATGGGCCATGACTACTATGAAATGATTTTCTAGGATTATGTGTACTCCAAAAAACATCATGTATTATGTTTTTACTTTTGGTATTATGTCTATTAAATTTTATGAACTTATATCCCATGAGATGATATCACAATCTTTCATACGCAAGATAATACTTCCAAATGTTATATTATTATGTCTTATGATTATGAGATGATTGATATTCTACTTTTTTACCCTTAATAAGCATTTTAATTCACCTATTTTATATGTTTCTTTCCCCTAGTCATGAGTTTGGGTATTAAGTATGATATTCCAAATGTAGTCTAGTTATGAAGAAATAAATGGAAGACAATGTAGACGTTTTATGAACAAGTTTTTTTATGTTTCCCAGTTTCTAAAGACATTATACCTATATGGTCTTTTCATGGATTTGTTATATATGGTAATGAATATACTTAAATTTTGAAGTAATATCAATGTATTTAACATATGGGTCTCAATACATACCACCAAGAGAATATACGGGTGATGGAAGGGGTGACAGTATCCCTTCATCTTCATATAAAACCTATGGTTATAAAAAATATTTGAAAATATTGATGGTAATTAAATCATCTAATGTTAATTATAATGTTATTTTAACCTCCTCTTGGTCTTCATGTTGGTTCCCTCTATTTTCAAAAACCAAACTAATGATGTGAACCATCATCTTCCACATCATATATGAATAATATATTTTTCTCTTAACACTATGAATCACCACATTAAGGATCTGGTTGAATTCATCGACCTTGGTGGGATGATCCTTAAAGTATATCCCATTCGGAGCAATGAAATCTGTAATTATCTATATCTCCAACAATACCTAACAAATCACCATATAGGCTTCAAAAATTTAGTTTTACATCCTACAAACATTACATTTTAGGCATGCAATGGGAAACACCAAATGGTTAGGTGATTATCCCATAGGAACAATGATCATCATCTAAATATCAATTATAACCTTTCTCAATGATACAGATGACTATAGATGCTTCATTTTATTGTGGGGTACCTAATTAGTTGTTATTATGACGGAAAATGGTAACATTCTTGGTATTTTATTGGTTTCTCCTTATAACACCAAAGATAAACCCATGAACTTCATAAAAAACATTATTTTCTTATACATGTATAAAAATACAATAAATACTGTATGAATTAAGTAGACTGACTTATATAGTAGTTGGATGAAATCTTACATGGATCTGAGTCTACTACCATGTAAATATGAACTAGAACAGAAGAACCTCCATGGGTTTTCTTTTTGGAAAGTGGTGTGCAGGAATTAGGAATCTTGTTTAATCACATTAAAATTATTTATTGAATTCACAGGGTGTATATGAATCACATATAACCATTATAATAATTAATTAAGAGGAAACACTCTCATGAATGGAAATTAGATAGAATAGAGCCTCCTGATCACCCTTTCCATTTTCAGTTACACTACAAGTGGGTGTATTATATGACATGAAGGTGAAATGGTCACGGTGGTTGTAGATGATATTTATTTCCTATTTATTCATTATAGAGGAATATACTCCATTTATGTTCTGAAAAATCAATTTTAACTAGGCACCAAGTGTTGTCTAGGTGATGAAATAATCAAATCCACTATCATGTTCCCCCTCCCCATAACAACTAAAGTGAATGAATATTATATATAGAGAATTTTCTATATAGATATGGCACAAAAGTTAATTTTTTATCTAGTACAAGAATTGAAAAAAATAAATATTTAATCCCCCAATCATGGAAACCAAAATAAAAATTGTGGTCACCTTGACTCCTTCCTTTTCCCAACCCGAGAGTAGGTACCCAATCATGTATAATAGTAAGAAGACAGCTAGCTGAGTGAGCTAGTGTGAATTGAAAATAACCTCCCATGATTTGCAATTTAACAATCCTTCCTCGACTATTGTCTAATAAAGACCGTGTAATCCATTGAATTATCATGATGGGGAATCTTTAGGTGTCATGATAAGGGGTTCCAGATGGGTATTTTGGATAAATAATTAATCTATTTTCTATAATGGATTGTCGGACCCTAGAAAAAGATCATTCCTTTGGGACATGTTAGCCATTTTTATCAACTCCATGGAAACGGGGTGGGGATTCTTTGCATCATTCTAAGAAGACGTTTGGTGGAGAAACTTATCAAAAATATCTCCTATTAATGGAATGATTTATATTTTCTAATCATCCATTAGACTATTTTCGACTTTATAATGAAGCATATGGAATGTGTATGTATCTAAAAATCAGTATTGGGATAATCTATCATCAAACTCTTGTTTTATTTGTATAAGGTATGGTAAATTTAAATATCATTATATTAGATCAATTTTTTCATATTGGTGGAATTTTATGTGGAATTATGCTACCTAATGAATTGGAAACCCAAATTCAACCTGAATCTTCCCTTGATCAAATACCCTAGTTTCTAAATCATCCATTATTTTTATTAGAAACAAAAATCAACATTATTTACTGATACATAGGAATTAAAGGGTTAGACTCGTGATTATCCCTTTAAAAATCTATCAATATGAACATGAACAAATACACATCATAGTGTTCATCCTCAACAATGATGTTTTCCCCATGAGAGACATTCTATCTCATTTTTTTTGGGATTCCTCAAGATCCATATAGGGAAAATTAACCACAATTGTTCTTTGAGGATGGGAGAATCATTATTTTGGTAAAATCTATACATAGGAATACAATATGATAAAGGGTATTCTAAATGGAAACATCCCATAAATATATCTATCCTTCAATGAGAATACTAGATAGAGAAAAAATGTTTTCTTTCTACATAATCAACCACAACATTCCGGAGAGACACAACCACCATAACATAATTTCATATAAAAATATAAATAAATATTTAACAGTACATTAGTTTTTGTATGAATAAATGGGATTAAAAAATAGCGGTAGACTGAATGAATGAAGTACATGAATTAGGATCCATAATGTGAAGTTCATGACCCAAACCAAGTAAAATGACCAGGTTATGAAATTTAATTTATTTTGAATTTGTTACCATATTATGGTTATTAGAATCTTATAAAGTGTCATATAATCATGAAACATCCAAGGAAATCACACAGAACACAAAAAACAATTCTTTGACCAATTTTCTTACTCTTTAATTCACACCACGTGGTACAATTGAGTTATCATTGTTCAAATAATGGTTCTTTAATTGAGTTCCCTAAAAAATTAAATCACATGAAGGTAATAAAGTATGAGCGATCATGAAATGGATTTTGGTGAAGGGAATAATGAATTAATAAAAATGTTAAGGTCTCTATAATCCATGGAGTCACATGTTAAATGGATATCCCATTTCCCTATAATATATTGGGCATCATATAAAATACCAAAGGACTCTTGGACGAATATAAATTACACTAAAAACCAAAAATAAAAATCCCAAGGGTCATAGGAGGGAATTTACTTCAATAGAACTGAGTCTATGATCATTATTTCAATCATCACTTATAAGCGGGGTGTAGAAATTTCAAATACCCTCCAAGTGAGTGTTGATAAATTTTGATTTTAAAAAATACCCAATTAACAAGAATGATCTTCCCATAAGGAAAAAATAAGAAAGAATAACTCTACGAGTTTCAATAAAATAGTTTACAAGAATCTATAACATAGAGTGTGACATGTTATCACATAAAATCTATAACAACCCACAATTCAACATTTAAAAACATATAGTTTTGTACATGAAAAGACATGGAAACCATTGCATGATCTAATATTAATCATGTGACTCCCCCACAAACTGTCATGATCATTTCCATAATAATTGAATCACATGAAATTATTATTTGATTTAGTAGTAAATTTATAGTAACCCAAACATTTTATTACATGATTTTTATCACAAATATCCATTACATACATCCAATTGATCAAAGGGACTAATGTTTTGAAAAAAAAATCAACATGAAATGGAACATTATTTTAATTTTTATAATGAACTTCTCAATCCCTTTGAGATGTTATAACTACATGGTATAACCTAGTGAATAGGTACTGAAATGGGGTTTGATTAAAAGGTGGTAAATGGAATGAACATGATACAGAAAAAGTATTTGATTCAAAGGTATAATATGATATCAAATAATATAAGTCTTGTGATTAACTACAAGGGAGAATAAAAAAATAAAATTGTATCACATAATTATAGATAAATGGACATTTTTTAGAAACAAAAAACATGGCATTATCATAAGTTAATGATAACTACCATGAAATCATCACATTGTGGTAGATTTCGATAGTGTAATAGGTTTACTTTGTAATCACATTTGTAACGTCCCATGAGACCAAATAATTACCCAATGTATTTGAGTTCTATCTAGGTTAACCCTTCATAAAATTTTTATGAATATATGGGAAACAAAAAGGGAATAAATTGTATAGAAAATAATAATAATTACCCTTGGAAGGAAAAAAAATATGTTATTGATTCATATCATAATTAAATTAAATTTCATAAAGAAATCATTTTGGAAATAATCATAGAAAAACTATTCACCCATCGATAGAAGGGTGAAATATACAATAATATATATGATAGACATATATTATAAATTCAGATTCATTCCAAAACATTAATGATAGAAAAAAATCTTGAAAGAGAGAGAATGGTCATAACACAAGAAAGGATTCTTTAGAGAGATCCCTTTGATTAACTCCGACCCATTAGGTGCATTATTTATATTCCAAAATAATAAACAAATGTTAATTTTTTAACTTTCATCAGACCCTTTTTCAGTTTTACTATTCATTTTTTTATTTATTGTCATTTTATATTCAATGACATAATTATATAGTATCATATAAGATGTATTGACGATATTCATCTCAAATGTCCAAAATAACATTGGAAGTTATGTAAGCTCAAGGAGATTATTTTTTTCCCTATACATAATAATTAACATCAGATATGTATAATTATTTCTATTTATTATAATTTTAAATATAATCATGAATACGATAATGAAAAATAACATATTTTACAATCATGGAGACTATAGGCCAGACTTATGCATGACTAATCTTTCACTTTTTAAATGATACTGATCGAATGAAGAATTTATATAATATTTACATAATCATAATTTTATAAGAAATTTAATTTCATTTTTTATATACACTTATATATACCATCCATGTTATGTGATAATGAAAAGTGAATCATATCGCTTCATGGAGGTGGTAATCTACTGGTGTGCATGAACGACATTATCAATATTTCATGAATGTAATGAAAATAAATTAAATGATAAACTTTTTTAGGAATAATAAATATATAATTAACATCATATATATATATAAATGTTAAATATAGAATTTTAATTATTCATGAGAGGTGATTATGGAAAATGAATTACATCAGATCAAGAGAAAGCGGTTTTCTACGCACATTAATGATGGTTTCGTTTCCTATTTGACGATTGAGGACATTATGGTAGGTTATTCCATTAATATAATAAAATATAAATATATAGGATAAATATATGTTACTATATCATCATGTATGAATAATATTTGACGGAGGTGAAAAAATAAATTAAATAAAAATTTTCATTTAAGAAAAATACATCTTCTTCACACAACCTCTTTAGGTTTCCAAAAAAAATCCTTCATATGAGAGTTTTTTAATAGAAAATGAATATAGAAAATCATAAAAGATGTAAAAATTTTATTTGGATATTTATTGACCAATAATAAAGTATTATGTAGTTTTTAAAGGATAGGATAGGTGGTTTCCTTTTATAAGTGGGGGAGAGGACCCTCTATAAATTCTTGAAAAAAACTAAAATATATAAATGTTTATTCATATTAAATGAATTTATAAATGACCATTACCAATAAAAAGATTAAATAGGGACTATATTTAGATATATCATAGAAACTATAAAAGTTTATGTTTTTTAATCCTTATATATATAGTTTAACCACTGGTAAACCTATTTTATCCATTACCATGTTAATAAATTTTTATTGTTTTTACAATTCATTATGAAAAAAACATTGTTGAACATATAAATAAAATATATTTAAAATAATTATGAATATGGAAATCATTTTATCAAATTAAATTAAAAAATTGGATACATTTACTTTAATATTACACCCCCATAATTAATAAATTTTTTTTAGTGAAAATACGTTTTTGAAGAAATAAATAATCTTATATTAACGTTATGACTTGAAATAAAGATTACATTATTTTTAATTGATATAAATAGATATATATTTTAATAGAATAATTCAAATATATCCTTATTATATTTTATTTTAGTACATTAAATTTGAAAATCAATATTCACTTAAAACAGTCTTCAGAAAACATTAGTTTTATACATAAAAAAACTTATTCCAAAATCCATAAAATTACTATTTAAAAAGGTATTAATTATATTATTCTAAATAAAATGATTAAAATTAAATTTTAATAAAAAATCCAAAATATAATGATTCTTATAAATCAAATGCAGTAATGATAATATATGATAGTATTTGGAAAATTGGAAATTTTCAATAATCAATGATAAATCAACCATTTTAGAGAAAATCTAAAAATTTTACCATTAGATAATTTTAAATTTTTTTTTTTATTTTCAATGTTATAAATTGAAATAATAAAAATTTACATATATTATTTATAATATATTCTCACAAAAATAAATGAAATTCATTTTTAATGAAAATGTATTTCATTAATGAGTAAAATGTAATTATTTAAAAATTGATCCCTTATTTCCAAATAAATAATTGATACATTTATGTTTAGTAGGTAATCTATATATATTTTATAAATATGTTAATGATGTTCATATAAACTAATTTAATATCTATGTAATAATGGTATTATTTAAATAAGTATAGATAATGTAGTCTCGGTGATTATTTTTATATATTCTATCAAACATATATTAAATTTTAAAATATTAGGGTGTCACATTCATTCCCAATTATTAATTTTCACCCTCAAAACTTTATATTACATAATATAGTGAAAACATGTGATGGTACTTATTATTCATGGATTCCTATGGTTCTCATGTTTCCTCTTCTAATTAATGTATCCTCTATAGTACTTTTACTAGGCTAGTTGAATTATTTCAAAGAACCTTATCTCTATTGTCCATATTATTTACCAATTATTCAACCTAAGGGAGAAAATATTCCAACTATAACACATCAAAATTTATTAAATGTGATGGATATAGTATAAACTTACTCAAGAGTGATAAATGAAATATTTCATGTACGTGGGAATGGGTTGGTTGGAGTATAAGTTGATAATACACAACACCAATGGGATTGAGAATCATAAATGGTTCAATATAGCTTCAGATTGGATTTACCTTATTCCCAAATATCACGACTCTGTTCCATGGAGATTTAAGTAGAATTAAATTATCCCTAAACAAAAACTCTAGGTCTCATCAACCATTATAAATGTATATCTTCTATTGACTTTGAGTATCCATGTTTTGTTTCTAGATGTTCATGACCATTTCTACCATTTCATTAACCATTTTAGATCCCATAAACATTTTTTAAACAACATCATACACAAACCCTAGTTTTCTATATCTCTTTCCGTAAAGGTCATTATAAGGTAAAATTTAGAAACTTGACTAAAATATGTTATTGTAGGATAACTTTACCAAAGAAAGATGTTAATCCCATCATCCTCTAAAGTACATTGAGCATGTTCTATAAGAGTTTCCTAGTGTTTCAATAGTATATTTATATTGGACTTTAGTTTTTGTGTGATAAGTTGTACATGTATTTAACTTTGTATTAGAGTATGTTGGAGACTAATCTATAACTTGGAGATTAATATCAGATATTGGTCAGATAAAAATGATAGTAGTGTACTGTACATCATTAACACCTATTTGATGTATATCCATGTAAGTTGATAATGTGGGAAGTCCTAATGAATTAAAATAAAGTGATAATTATATATAAGATCATCCACCACAAAAAATTATGGAATTATTTCTTCTTGATTTTTTTATAATACCAGTGAAACCTTATATGGTGATGAGTTCCCATTAACATGTAGGTAAAGGTAATAGTTTCATCATCAACTTATAAATTTTCAATTCATTATTCTCTTACTAACATATTAAAAGGTTTAATTTATATTATGTAATCTCATTCAATTTATTATCACCAAAATTATTCTATTGGAGATATTGATATATCTTTGTGCTCCCTGGGTTTATTTAGAAGTCATTATGTGTGCATTATTCAACAAAACATTATTTATATAAGGATTTTATTTTAAGAATAACCATGAACAGTGTATTATAACTCCTTCATTGATTTTGAATTTTGAGGATCTACCATTTCATATAGCATCCATCATCTTCATCAATATCATATCATTGATATTACTATTTCTTCTTTATAAGATATTGATGAGAAATCACTTGAGAAAACAATAATGATGTTCCTTTAAAATTCTCATGTTCATCCATTTAAAGTTAATGAATATTGGATCCTTCTCAATTATAATTATTTTTAATGTTATAAAATCCATTCTATATAGAGAATCCACCAATTTTTTTCTAGTATAGTAATGGATTAATAATTCATACCCCTTGATCAGCTCTTACCATATTCAATGGAACAAATTATGATCCACCATTGGGGATATATAATTTTGGATCGAATGATCCATATTTATTTCATAAATTCTAACCATAGGGATAAATCACCAGATTTTCAATTCGATAATAATAGTGTCCAACTCCAAATCATGTTTTACATAGTTTTTCTCAACATATTTTAACTACATTTAGTCATAGGCTATCAATTTTTCATTTTGAATTAATAAACAACTCAAAATTTTCATTAAATAATCTTAATATATGACTAAAATTTCCCCACAAGAGGGTAGTATTGTGACTCATGAAATTTTAAACATATTTTTTATCTCCTTACAACACACTTATCCCGCACTGGTCCACACAAACGTTACCCCCTTCTGGGAAATCATGTGTAGGAGGTTTCACAATTGTGAAAAACTTCCCACAAATTACAATTAATATTAGTGTAGTCTAAAAACCTATGAATATTTATTATAAATGTTGGTCTCATACACTCATAAATTACAATTATATTATAAGGATCTATAGATAACACTTCTCTAGTGATACTATACACCATTAATGATATTTGAATCATTTATAATACACATTTAATTTACATTTCATTTTGATTTAATTTTAACAAATACTTCAATAAAATTTTCAATTACTTCTAATGATTCTCCTTTTTTTGGACTATATAATAATATCATATACAGAGGATACCATAAATTTATTGATGTAATATTTAATGGAATTATTCATTACATTCAAAACTATTTAAGGAAGATTGGAGAGGCTGAAGAAAATCCTTACAAACTCCTAGTGTCCATACATTATTCAAAATATAGTTCTGGTTATATCAACCATCTTGACCTATAATTGGTGATGTCCGAAATGTTGGTACAACTTTGATAAATATTGTGGGGAATTTATTTAATAAAAAATGTTTCCTAAAAATGTATGAGACTCTTTTTTATTTATCATTATTTTATTACTTCATTCTAATAAATACAGAAGTGCATTGACCCATCTTACATTTTGATAAAGTGAACTAGTGCTCAACATAGTGAAGATCTCATCTATATAAAATTCTTTTTTAGATCAACTTTTAAGTAATATTTTAGTTCCTACTAATCAATTGTGGCCATTATGTATAGTTTCATGGATATTCTCATAGATCCATGTATAAGTTCAATTGAGAGAATGACCACTTGATCAAGAGGAATTTTGGGTTACTATTCTGGTAATACATCAGTATAATCCATAAAAATGGGAATTTATAAAACCATTATTATTTACATTGTATTAATTATTTGAGGTAGATATGTTTAATCATAAGACAATAATATTAATTCATTAGAAGAAGACTCCAAGGAAGGTTAGAGTCCTCCGTATACTTTTAGAGATTCACAGAATGAACTGGGATTTGAAGAGTGATATCAATCTTGTGAATATTAATGTTGAAATTATATAAGGACTTGTAATCTATGGATAATATTCTTGAAAGAATAACTAATTGAAGTTATATAGGATTTTATTGATGATTCAGTCAAAAATAATTTATTATGGAAGAGTTAAATACTTGGGATAAACAAATTACTCAATATTCTGTAATCATAAATACATCAAGCACTATTTTTTAGGGGTTTTATAATAGTTCAACTAACCTTTGAAGATATTAAATAATGAATATGACTATATGAAAAAAATTATTACTATTCTAGAATGAATAACCATCATACCTATCTATATTTCATTATCAGAATCCACAAAAATAGTATTGATATAATATTCTCTTCCCTAATCTCTAGGATCTAGAGGTTGTTTTCATTTATCATATTTGATAACCCTTTCATTCAAAAAATGAATTTCATAATTTCCTTGTTCGTTTCTATTAATCTAATGTATTATAAGAATAGTGTTGTTCTAATCCATTTTTTCCTTTTTCTGCATTACTTCATTTCATCATTTCTATTTGGAATTTATTAGCATGATTCCCCACCTTTTAACATTTTAAAAATATCCAAGTTCCCTAATAATTGTTTCTAGGATGCTTCTTCCACACCATTGACTTGTCGGATGTTCGGTTTCCTTTACTCAATGAGATTTATCTAATGATCCTCCTGAATAAAGAAATTTTTTTACTTCTTATCTTCATACCAATGAGATTATTGTGAATATCGAATCTTCATATCAACCATGAGATAACAATGAACAATATCTTCATAAATATAAATTTTTCATATATCTTATTAGTTTTATAGAATTGGATTTAATATAAAATATATATATCCTACCTTACATTCGGTGGTGTTGATAAAGTAGGAATCATCCCCCGCAATCCATGTAAGGATTTACTTATAAACCCCAATGGACTCATCTTCCATTTACATGTGTTCGAGGAAATTCATATACAATTTTTGTTGGATATTCCATGGAAAAAATTATTTTAATATATTTTCATGAAATCATCACATTCCCTAGAAATTTATTTAATACAAAAAATATCTATCTCACCTTACTGTTAGTATTTTTGATGAAGTATAAATTATACTATGCAAGCCTTGTAGTGTTCTCCTTATACACCCCGAGTAGACTCAGATTCCTTTTACTTATGTTCGAGGAACTCCCTCTTCATTTTTTATCGATTGTCTAGTGAAAAAATTATGGGAATATGTCTCCCCCCTATAATAAATATCCTCTTTGGAGTTCTTGTTCTTGAACAGTGTCCACTAATGAACGGATTCCCCTCCATTTAATAAAATTCCCCCAAAACTATCTCATTTTCTACAAAATTGAGGAAATATAAGATCTTTCTAATATTTTTAATCCATTTTTTTGTGATGAGGGGTCATAATATCAACTAATTTTTAGGAGTCCTTTATTTCATAAAATCACCGACTATAACATTATCATTGTTAGGAGAAGGAGGATTCTATTCATGACTCGTGTTATTATTCATATCATGATATATTTATACAAGTACTATATTGATTTTATCAACTCCCACTCCCATAATTTTATATATATCATTGGGGAAATCATCATATTTTATATCACATTATTTTTGGAATATTAACTCATATTTCACTCCAATAACTAAAAAACTAGATATTAATACATTAAGAGTTCAATGGTAAACATATAATAATTTAATGAATAACTAATAAATGATTAGTATATCCTAACTTATGATTCTATAATATTCAATCAATGTTAACCATGGTAATGTTTTCTATTAGTCCTTCTAAGAAAAAAGTTTATTCATGTTGATTATAATGGTTTCAAAAGAGCTTTTGAATTTCTAAATTATATCCAACATGAGTTTTATAATATGAGTGTCATAATGCCCTCTTTCATACACCAGATTATAATTGAGTTATTGAAACTTTTTCCATTTTTCAGGTTATTACCCCAACGAATAATTGTTTTATATCCATGTCTACAGTTTTATTCATATATGAATGTAACATCTTAGAAAGAAATCACTATATAATTTAACAAAATTCTTTGATAGTTTCATATACATTGACTTAATCCTAGGGTTATCACTAAAAAATTATATTCTTAATCCCCATAGTTAACTAGACCATCCTCTAATACCAACTATTGTATACCAATAATTTTTCACATTTTATTATATTATTTTTAACATAAATATCCCTGAAATACAACCAATATATCTAAATGCCTAGTGTATTTGGAATACTAGGTATGTAAAACATCAACATGAAAATAATAATTATTTTAATCATGATAATGACCTCATAATTCCATTTTTTACTCTAAAAAATCATAGGATAGCCTTGGGAATACATATACCAAATGGGTGATCAAAATCTCTCATTAAGGGAATGAGCATGATAGGGAAACAGAATGTGTATGTCAAAAATATTACATTATATAATAAAATATAAGGATCAAAATTGATCTAATGGGTGAATATTTAACAGAATATTCTATCACCCATTAATGAAAGCATAAGAAATTTTATAACAATATAAAACATGATGGATGAATTATTCGATACTGACATCCATGACAACATCACAGTGTGGATAAATTACCTTAGTTGATTATATTTACTCAATAACCCAATACATAATGTGTTAAAAGATAAATAATTACCCAATGCATTGCACTTCTATTTGGGTAAACCCATCATAAATTATGCATCATTATATCTTCCAGGAAATGTTCACCAATCATTAGGCATAAACTTATGAATTTCCTATGGAAGTAAAATGTGTTTCACAATCATTCCTCATGTCATATTAAAAATAGATTTCCAAATAAATGAATTTTATAATCGCTAATTATTAATGTATTAACCTATCAAAAGAAGAGATAAATAGCTAGGTATATATGTGAGAAAAAATATACATATTTTATAATCATTCCATGACATTAAATATAGCAAGAATTGATTTAGAGAGGGAATGATCATATCCCTAAAAAATAGTGATTTAGAGTGATCCCTTCCATAGAGTGACACTCATCGTGTATATTGTTTATCATCCTGAATAATTAAAAAATAATAATTAATTTCATAATAATATTTTTCATTTTTATTATTCTTTTTTTTATTTATCACCATATTATATTCAATTAAAAAGTAATTTATGTTTATGTCTGATGTTTTGATGATATTAAAATCATATATCAAAAATAACTTTGGTATAACGAATTAGGTTATAAGGATTATTATTTAAATATATCTAGAATAATAATAATTATATAATTATAATTTTTATACATAAATTATACTTTTAGAAAAAATAATGAAAGTTGGTTATGAAAAATGAATTAATATATAATCATGGAGATGGTTGGCCATATGTATGCAGGAGTAATTTTCCATTTTCAATAATCATGATTGAAATTAAAGCAGTGTTAATTTAAATTTATATCATTATAAATATATAATAAATAACCTATTATTATTTTAAATACACTTATATATATCATCAATGTTATTTTGTAAGGAAATGATAATCATATCGCTTCGTGGATGTGGTAATCCACTCATGCTCTAGAACGATGTTATAATATTTTAATGAACAGAATGGAAAAAATATATGATGTATTAACATATTATAGTGATAAATATTTTGTTAATTATATATATAAATATACTTAAAAATAATAATTATATGTGATAGATGATGATGAAAATATAATTACATTGGTTCGTGAGGCGATAGTCCACCTTACAAACAAACGAGGTTTTGTTTCCCATTTTATGGGAGGGGAGATAAATGTAGGAAATAAAGAAATATAATAACATGTTGGTATATCATTGCTACTGATTTAATTATATAATAATGATAGAATATGATTTCTATGATGTGGATGAAAAAAATAAAATAATACCCCTCAGTTAGGATCAATACCACTTCTTCGGACAACTGATTTATCTTTGAACCAAATACCTTCCTATAACAATTTTATAATACCAAAAGGCTTCTAGGACATAATAAGTTATTTAAGGAATTTATTTTTTTATTTCATGACCTAAAAAATGATCTTTATGTGTTGGGATTATAGGATAGGTGTCTCCTTTTTTTATTGGGGGAGGCGACCCACATGGATTTTTTTTTAAAATAAAATATATAAATGTAATATTCATACTAAATGGATAAAAAATATACCATTTCCAATTATTATATGGTTTATGATTTAAATATTTCAAAGAATTATACATTACAATAGTCATTTATAATTTTAATCATTATCCATTTAGTTTAACACCTAGAAAACCAATTTTAACATTAACAGTGGTAATAAAATATTATTATTTTCATTATTTATTATCACCAAAAATAACTTTTAACATATTACCCAAAATTAAATTTAATGATGAGAAATAAGGAATAAATTTTATCAAATTCAATTGACATAATTGGAATAATTTAATTTTACATTAAATCAGTAGAACTCTATGAAAATGGTTTTCCAAGAAAATGAATTTTTCATGCAAAAGATGATATTATATTAACTCTATAACGAGGAATAAAAATTCTTTAATATTAGTACCTATAAATAAATATACATGCATTTAATTTAAATAATTATTTTTTATAGGTTATTTTAATTAATTAAAAAGGATAATCATTGTGCCTCTTAAAATGGAATTACGAAAACTGTGATTCAAAGAATAAAAATAAACTTATAACAAAATCATGAATTTTTATAAATAAAGTAATATTAATAATATAATTATTATTAAAATTATTCATATTTAACTTTAAAACAAAATTCATAATATATTTTCACTGTTAAATTAATTTATTTAATGAAAATAAATTACTATATTTGAAAAAATACACTTTTAACTATTCACTGAAAAGTCTATCATTTTTGAAAAATCCAAAAAATTCACTACAAGTAAATTTTTTTTGGTTTTCATATATGTTTCAAAATTTAGAAAATAAAATAGCTAAATGTTCAAGATATTAAATATAATATTTTAGCACAATAGTAATAAAAATAATGTTTCATGAAAATGTATTTGTTGGAAGAGTAAAATAAATTTATTAAAAAATGGATTCCTTATTTCCATAGAATTAATAAATAAATATATATTGGGGAGGAAATAAATAAATAAATAGAAAATCATAAATCCATTAATCGGTTTCATATATTCAAATTTAACTGTTATGTTATAATGGTCAAATTTAAATAACAATGGATCATTTAGTCTTAATATTGCATTTTTCAATGATATTATACATACATTACTTTCTAAAATCTCTAGTTGTTACACTGGTAATGTTGGAAGGATCATGGGGGTACTGTTCATCATTTTATTCCTTTAAGAGCTAGGGAAAATAGGATTTTCTATCCATGAAAATGATCACATACCATCACATGATCCATGATTGGTCATGTGATCCATCACTGAAAATCCCTGAGTCTATCCATGAAAATGATCTCACATCATCATGTGATCCAAATTTTATCATAGGACACATCATAGAAAATTCATATAGTTATCCATGATAATGATCACACTCCTCTATGTGCTCCTTAATTTATCACATGTGAAACCACAAACATATGAATAGGTTATCGATGATAGTTTCTTACATGCCATCATGCGATCCGGAATCGATCACATGTCGCACCATGGACTAGTTGTGTAGAAATACTGGACAATTTTCACATACCATTACATGATCCAAAATTGATAATGTGGCACACCACAGACAAAACATGTTATTTTTCATGATGATTTTTGCAGACCATCATAGATCCAAAATTTATCATGTGATGCACTATGAACAAGCGAATAAGTTGTCAATAAAAACTATTTGTCATCATCATGAGATCAAATATCTATCATTTTACACACCATATATAATCTATTTGGAGGTCTATGAAAATGATCATGTTCCATCTATTGATCCATCTTTGGTAACACGACACACCACTGACAATCCATGTAGAAATCCATTACAACGTTCACTTGCCATCACATGATCCAAAATTGATTACATGATTCACCAGGGATAAGAGAGGCATCTATTCATCAACATGATCTCACACCATCATGTGATATAGAATTGATCATGTGACACACCACATACAAGTGAAGGAGATGTCAATGAAAATGATTATACCTCGTCATGGGATTTATAACTGATCATGAAGTGAACCACATACATGAAAAGCAGCTATTAATGATAATACTCACTCACCATCACAAGATTAAAGATTGATCATGTGACAACAACAAGGAGTATAAAGATTTATTCCATAAAATTTATGTCATAAGAAAGGCTTTATTGATCAAGGAGGTTGGTAATAGTGAGTTGATCATGTGATAGTTATTTATCACATGATAAATGGATGATGTCGCTGATGATGCATGGAATGATCATGAAAAGAACACGATATTTCAACAATGCATATAGATTAACCATCCTCCATCATAGGAAATGTTATGTTTCATGGACATCATGTAAAGAATTATATCTACAGGGGTGAATATGGATAAAATACCCTCTACCCCTTGGAAAATAAATATAATATATATATATGTGTGTGTGTGTGTGTTTGTGGTGGGGAGTGGAATTTTAAAAGTGTAGTGGTCACATTATCGGAAGATTCATTCGCTTAAAAAATCCATGTGAGTATCATAAAAGAAATAAAAAGAATGAGTCACATGATAATATAACATGAGATACCCCCTTGATCATGTGATAGAAATAAATTATTAAAGGGGATCTTAATAACGTGATGATCATACAATCATGATATTTGTTCATGATCATGGGGCCTTATATATATTCCACATATCACATGAGGCCCATGCAATTTTTCTTTCCCTGAAAATAAAAAATTATTCATGTTAAGTCAATGGTATCCCTTGGACATGTTGACATTATCCTACAAAAATACCTTCAACTTTCCATCTTTGTCATGTTAAAGTTCTTATAGATTTTGTACCTATAATGTAAAATAATTTGTACATGTCAGCCTTGTCACATGAAATCTCTTGGAAATGACAGCTTTGTCACACAAAATATATTGAACATATCAGCCCTTTCATGCCAAATACCATTGAAATTATTTCCTTACGATGATAAATCTCATTGAAATATTATCCTTATTAGAAAAAGGCATGTGTAAATGCGGAATCAATATCATGTTAAACATTATTCATGAACCATAAGTTATCTTCTCACTTATAAGTGTGTGTCCCTATTAAAAAAACTCAATAACGTGACCCTGAATTATTCACATCTACATAGGGGAAAAATTCCCTTTTGTATTATCCTTGATAGGGCCTCCATGAAACATATAAAATATTCAATAATATTTTTGGATGGATCAATCCATTTTTATATTAGAGGGAAAAAATTAAATATGTGGTCTGGGAATCCACATTTCTATAGTCCCCTCAATATTCTTTATTATTATAGCACACACAAACTAGATTCTCCTATGAGTCTATCATCATTCCTATACTATAAAGGGATAGGTAATGCGTACATGCAGTGGTATTATCTTCAATATATGCATGAACATGCTCTCAATCATAGTAGTCTTCTTCAGTATAAGTCATTATATCTCCTAAACACTGGAAAGATAATCCCTTTGTGTAAAATCATCCTTGTCGACTCATTCAATGGTCATGATACAAAAAAATAAGACTATGATTCTTTTTATATGTAGTATATATAGGATTCTATTTTTTGGCCCAATATCCATATCATGTATACACATCATATCATTCCATGTGGATACATATCCTTCCTAGATATTCTAATCATATTCCACTATCTAAACCTTAGTGTGTAATCCCTGTGTATAAATTAGGTAATCCCCATTGTGTAAGCCCCATAAAATTCAATCTTAATCTCCTATAAAATGTGTCATAAAATTTAGTAAATCTTTTTTACCATTACAAGAATTAATCACATGGGATTATAGATCGGTGATGGTTGTGTGATCAGTTTGATGAAAATTACATATATATCAGCTTCATGTCATAGGAATGTGTGATAAACTCTTCTCCTCCATCTGAGGGTAGTAATCCCAATGAAAATTTTCAATGAAGATCACATATTTTTGAACTACATGGACTGTGAGTCTTGTATATACAAGAAATTCAGGGATCCACTTTGTACTTGGATTGCCCACCTCTAATATTAAAATTCCATGATATATGTACCTCTCATGTGACATTAAAAATTATGGTATAGTTCTATCCAAACTATGATAGTTTATATTATTATCAATTATAGGATACAAAGGAATATTCCTAGAGGCTCTTTTTAAATTTTAAAACAACAAATGCCTCCCTATATGCTGATAAACATCATAGTTCTTAGTCACAAAAAATTAAAAAATAAGAAATAATGAATTTGAAATGTAATAATGAGTATAAATATGGATAACCATTGATATCTACATATGGGTTCATTGATTGGATACCCTACTGCATGTATACGGATTCAACAACCAATTATATTTTATGGGTAAATGGTCATTTATCAGGTATTGGGAATGATTAAATATAAAATCATCAATCTACAATACATACTTATAGTTGAAAATAAATACACTATCATAGTTCATTGAACCAAAACTATTATCCTCATGACCAATGGGAATTCATAGGAGTCATTGCTATAAAATCAAAATGATCATTGTCAATTGGAATGTAGGTTTGTGGTGTTGTATTTTAGAACCATCTTATTTGTAGTTTATGATAACCTTTATTCATTGTTTTGAATTTTAAGAAACTCCTTATCACACCATTATTGTTCTTATATGTAACATAGTATGTGACAATGTACTAAGAGTAGTTGTCTCCCTAAAAGGTCATAGATGTTCCCTTATATTATGATAACCCAAAATATCCACAACAATATTCTTAAATAAATTTTTTATATCCATATGATTTAATTTTAGGGACACAAATGACATAAGATACCTGGGGTAGAAAATAAATGGACTTTGAGGCACCTTCCCAATTTCCATTCCCTTGGTAATATCTATTTTATGATATAATGATAAAGAGACTCGATAGTAGGAAACCCACATTTATATGGGTCATTGGATGTTATTATATGTGGATGTGTGTATTGGTCATTAGACATTAATATTTTTTAATGTGTTTTATAAGTAGTTTAATTTTATTTATTGACCAAATCTATGATGACATATGTTCAAGACAAGATATGATCTACTGGGTGTGTCACGAGTAATATTACATTAATGAATAATGTGAGAAATTATTTTTTCCTTATATTATTTAATGGAATTTTATATCTCAATACCTCTAATAGAAATCATATATCATAAATCAATCCATCTAAATGGTGTTCTTTAAGAAATTTTAAGTATGAAAAGTCAAGGAAATATGCATCGAGCGCTTAGGCTGATGGAACCAACATGCAACCTTCTTTATTAGAGATATAATGGTAAAGAGATTATATTTTATATTAATAATATATGAGGTATTATGCTAATGTGGAATTAACTTTTTCCTTATGGGTTTCTTGGCATGTTTCTAGATGTTGACCATAGACTTTAAGAAGACTTGTCTAATGCCACTGTGAAAAGCGGCCTAAAGGGTCACACAATACGTGTATCTAGAATCTCAGTTAAATAATATATTAATATTTATTATGTAATAAATTTAATGAATATTATTACCACATGTGGTTCAATAATAATCCATGTTTTCTTGATCACATATATTATACTACCAATTATTTTTGAAAATATTATGTTCGTGGAATATTTAATAAATGTTTATTTTATATTTAGTCGATATAATATTTCTTAATTTATTCGACAATAATGTGATGATATTTATTTACTAAATAAAAAGTTACTATTAATGGCCTGAAAATATTTTTGAGGAATGGAACACTGAGTTTCTTGGTCCAATGATAAATAATATATATAATATTACTTTATTTAGTAATATTTTATTTTATTCACATGACAATTGCATGTTAAGAGTTATTATTATTATTATTATAGACATAGGTTTCCACGGGGTTAAATAAATATTAAATGAAACTTGTAAAATTATCTATTTATATCCTTTTAGGTATATACATGCAATTAAATTATTTTTTCATAAAATCCAATTCGTTTTGTTGGGAATAATGAAAACTATAGATTCCAATTGAATCCATAGAGATATCCCTTCACTATGAATTATATACATAAATGAGTGTTATCTTACACCGCCTTAAAATCTTGATTCAAGAGAGATCAAATAGAATCCTTCGAAAGAGATTCAAAGGATGTTCAAAGGAGAATGATATAAGTGATAGTATATATCATGTTAGAACCTACAGATTCCTACTGTGAAATTTAGGTATTTGTGGAACATGTGTAGATCACCACTATTGGGAATCAATTTTTGATTCCTACAATGAAACAATGTTATCACATAGATCAATTGTAATGTCCATTAATATAGAAATAATTTCTCAAGTGGTAATTAATTATTTTCATAAAATACTTATAAATAATATATGGTGATCTTGTGCTTTGGTTCTGGGATATATAAATTTTCTATATTATTTGAATCAATTCCATTGATCACAACATTTATCATTAAATAAATATCGGATTAATCATAAATCATGGAAAAAAATAAAATCTAGGAACATTCTCTATGATTATTCCGCTGATCCCAAAACCTAAAATTGGTATCATAGTGGGTGCATAATTATTTATAATTATTCAAATATCACTGATTGATTTATGCATTTATTAGTAGTATTCAGTTCCATTTTAATCATTATTCAATATGAATTGTGAGATATTTTTTATTCCTCATCTTTTATATTAAATATAAGAAAAGTGATTAATTTTATTAATAAAATAAATTCAATGATTTCAGCCAGAGGTGTCTAGGAATCTAGATATATAACACAAAAGTACATGATTTGTAACCCATAGGTACATGTCATATACTAGAGTTTAATTCACCAATAATTAATTAAAAATTAGTTCAAGTTGTGTGAATATATTACACATGGTGAATTTAATTATACATTATCTGTTTATCAAGCCAACAAGGTGCATGATCATCTGGATTACATTCTATATACCTTCCATAAATGACATGTACCCTTTAGTCACGTGGTGGATCGGGATTCACTCATCTATTTCAGTTTTTTGGATGATGATACAGTAAACTGTTTCCCTCCATGTATTTGGTTTCACTCACATGATTACATTGGTAGAACATGAAACACTCACCAATTTATACTGGTTTTTCATGTTATAAGAACACATGTCCCATTATATCATGAGATATAAAACTTTAACTGATGCATTAAAGAGTGATATAGTAACCCAATAGTCATTCTCTAAAAGTATGTGTTGCACATAAAATTAATCATAAATATATAGTAATGAACCCATGTAGTGAAAATAGGTTCCATATCTCTTTCATATTGAATCATATTATGATAACAATTTAAATTAAATCAATAATCATAACAAGATATACCAATGGAAAATAGATTTGTAACCTATTATATTTATTAACATTCGAGGTAAATACCAGTCAGTAAACATAGTTGAAATTATGGTATTCATGATATATAGATAAGTGGTATACAATTTAGTCAAAAATATCCTCAATCAATATAAATTATGATATATATGTGGACTGGGTATTCAGAAAAGGACGAATTAATATTAATGTTATCCTTATATGTAGTGGAAGGTTAAGAAAAAATTGTAAGTACCAATCATATTATTGATTGATAAGAAATTTAATTAATCCATATATGAAAAAATGGATGATGGTTGGAAAAAAACATGTCCTCATTGTATCACATGAAACATAGATTGATGTTGATATAGATGAAAAACATCCCTTAAAATAAATGCTTCGAAAGCTATCAGACAAGAAGTAATCTATAATTGAATTATTTTTATACCATTATTTCAACACCCCAAATTATAAATTTATATATTTTTTAATGGATAAAACATCAAAGATAAATCCCATTATTTTAAATCCATCTAAATATAAAAATAAAAATGGCGGTGAATAGATAAAATATATTTCAGAGAAATAAAATAAAAATTATCTAAAATTAAAACATATGTATCACTTTGATGAGTAAATTTTTACATGGTGATGTAAATGATTTTGAAAAACGAAATTATATTAACAAAATATTTAATAA
Source organism: Viscum album (assembly GCA_963277665.1). NCBI lineage: Eukaryota > Viridiplantae > Streptophyta > Magnoliopsida > Santalales > Viscaceae > Viscum > Viscum album. The sequence continues at coordinate 288,216,857 of OY728162.1, forward strand.
CAATGCCTTGAAGATTAAATAACTTTTTATAATGGAATTTTGACTCTAAACATAAAACATATGATAATGGAAGGAACCTTTTTATTATATTGAAATTACCATTTTTGAAACCCCACACATTAAATATAGATAAAATAAATCTATTTATTTAAACATAATTTTAAAAAATAGGATTCTAAAATTACATATAATAGTACTTTAGTGGTAGGGAATTCATTCCTGGAATAATACTATTGAACAAAAAAAGTATAACTCAATTAATGGAGTATTGATATCTATAAGTCCTAAAATATTTCAAAAATATTAAATTTGTAGGAGGGTAATTAAATTGAAACCTATAATATAATACCACATAATAGTAATATTGTTATTATGTATCTAACATATAAGAAATATGTTCGAGAGAATGATTAAAAAACAATATAAAGTTGAATAAAAAAAACCATAATATTATTGTACCAATTATATCAATATCCATTTGATGAATTGAATATTATTTGGATTAGTATATTAAATTAAATAAAATAGAGGTATTCTAATAATTAAATAAGTAATAAATTCCCCATAAATGGAAAACATGGTGTAGAAAATGTGTTTTTTCTCAAAGAATCGGAATTGAGACTAGGAAAACCTTTATGTCTTATCATGACTTCCATGAATGAACATTAGCCTAATGTATCAAAAAAATTTAGATTTTTTACTTAATTAATAACCTTTACAATTCCATTTTCATTTCACTCGTGATATATGTAATGTCTTACATATTTGGAATAGGCTATGTATTGGGTGAATTTGAACTTATTTGAGTTTGGTGAGTAGGAAAACATTATTTCTCTCTTCAGAACATAATTTTAAGATTTTTATTGACAAAATTCCTTATTTTTAGATTTGGTTTTTGGTATGGTAGGAGCCTATGGGTTTTGGGTGAGTTTAAAGTGTGGAAGGGCTACGAAACTCAGTTTTTGGAAGGTGTTAATAGAGATGCATGGTTGGGTAAAACTATTCATCCACCTAGGAGAAACCATGAGACCCCATTGTGGCACTAGAAATGGTATGATAAACTATTTGGTATGGTTTTCACATCCATTTGACACCTCTTTTATTTTTATAGTGGTGATTATCATCGTGTGCGCATGGTTTTGTAAACCCTAGGCCTATCCTTGTGAGGTGGGTTCCTTGGATTGTGCCATTTTCATGAGATACACATGGTTTGGTATATCATTTTCCTAATCATATGAGTGTAAATCCTTCTTGGATGGAGAGTGTTCATGTTTGGTGCATAGTTATCCAAACCATGCGAGCAAACTATTCTTCTATTTAATAAGTTTCAAATTACAGAAATGTGCCCCCAGGATTATTAGTATTTATTCCTCCTTTATTCTTCTTTACACTGCACATGCAGAGGATCTCATCCAATTTTCATTTTTCCTAGAGTTTGAGCTAGCTTCTTTGTCTGAGCTCCGATATAATCTCTGTTTTTTTGGGATTGCATCAGTGAGACCATCAATTTGTTTTCTTCTGTTCTTTATTTATCTATCCATGTGGAATTCTAAATCTATGTGAGCTCATTTACCCTATTTTCAGGGGGCTCATGTAAAATTCCATTTTATTCTAAATTACCTCATGTTATACACTGATATCATATGAGTGATCACCTAATAGTATGATTTATGGGGTTACTAAATTTATATGTTATTTTAGGATTTCTTGGGGTGAATTCATATAGGACATGTGGGTTATCCAAGGGAAAATCTAATCAAATAATTACATGATTACTAAATTTTTCTAATGATTTTATTTTATTCCTATGGTGATGATTAATCTCAATTACAAATAGTCTTGTCAAGTGAGGGGATTTGAACAACCATTGTAGTTTAGTTCAATTTTAATTTTTAAATTAAATTGAGTTTTAAAAATTGAGTTTGTTTTTTCATGGGAATGTAATGGTATTGGACCAATGATTAAATGGATAAGGACAACCTAGATTGAGGAAAGGATATCTTCAGGTTGGTCGTGGATCAAGATATATTGAGGTTATTGATCATTGGTTGTGGTGGCATGGTCTTCGAACTGAGTTGAAGAGGCATTCAAGTTGAGGGATTGACTCTTAGGAATTGAGATAGTGTTGACCAAAATGATTTAGTGGCATGGATTTAGGGGCACAAGTTTTTTGACTATGATTCACATGTTTTTTTGGTGATTTCCATGAATTGTTTGTTGATCAATGCTTCGTTAGAGTCATCTGTAAATCAATAAGACTCAAATGAGGTAGTATTGACAACACATTGTTGGCAGAGTCCCATATAGACTATGCGGATTATGTGATGGTGTTGACCATTATATGTACTAGGGTATTCACACCATATAAATCCATGTTTATAGTGATAGAACGTCAGTTGACATTGTTGAGACGATCAGTTTCCAACTGAGGCTTGCTGGGATACATAAGTTTGTTAGGCTAGGATATTGAGGGGAGGTATATTATCATTCCTTGAGACATTAATTTTTGGCCTAATAGTGAATATTATTTTAAGGATATATGACAACTAGAAGAACACCCTATTTCTACACTACTATGAAATAAGTTATCTGCTACCATGTTATATTTGAAACTTTGGTGATGCATATATTATTAAATCACTCTCATTTGATACTTATAGAATATCACTTTTAATTGACCCCATCTCATTCATAGATGCTCCTGGCCTCCGCATATCTTCTCCTGATTATCCTACTCCTCTAAATATGCTTATGACCAACACTTCATAGTCTCTGTATATCTTCTCCCAACAATACTCCTCCTTCGATGCAGCTTTGATATAGCCAACCAACCTCCTCATCAACACACCTCAATGAGGGATCCCCACCTCCATAATGACATAGCTTTGATGCGGAATCCCCACCTCCCTATACCTCATATCATTACTAAGGTAGCACCGACATTCCCTCCTTACCACCCTTCTAACGTAGCTTCGATGCGGCCTCCTCACCTCCCCACAGTCCTCCTCCTCCAATGCGTATTGAATGTGGATTCAACGTAGCCATCACAACTCCCCTAAAATCCCCCTTCCCTAAATCATGATTCTCTTCCACCCATTCTTTTAGGATTTATTATAACTATCATATCCAATTTATTTTGGAAAAATTTGGATATGAGAACCTCAGTTTCCCAATAGATGATTCCAAAACCTCCTTTCATTTTCAAAATTTCCATAATAAATTCATGTCATAGTTTGTTTTCAAATTATCACCTATTCCATCCATTTTTTATCACTATGTTTGTATTACAATTTCACAGGAATTACCCATTGTGAAAAACATCCTTCTTCCTTATACCTTCATCTCTTAGTAGACCAAACGCAAAAAACTGGATATGACTTCTCTATCAATTTTACATCTTCCTCACCTAAATAGGTAAAATTACTTCCTTTTTTTCTTTTAATGAAATTTTAATTAACCCTAACCATCATGGTTCTTCATATTTCTTCACCATGATTGGTTTTTAATTCCACCTCAATAGTAGGATTTACCAATACATATATAATTCACTTTATGTTTAATAATTTCGTATTTTAAAATATTAATTTTTCTTCATTTATGTCAAACTAGATGTTTTGTAACTACATGTTTATAATTTTATACCGTTACATTTTTGCATTATATTGAGTTTCTATAAATACACAAGTCACTTTCAATTAAATGAACTTATAAGTTTCTATACATATATAATGCTCTTGATGTTTAATAATTTTTTACATTCATATATACTTTTTTCTACATTGAATAGACTTTTAGTTTAATTTATTTAATATATATGGAGTATAATTTTATATATATACATGAAATTTCTACATGAATTTTTATTTTAAAATTATTATTCATGAAATTTCAATCACTTAATATACATTATGATTCTGAATTATCACATATGAAATCATGAGAATGTCATTTATAATGAATTTCATATTAATATACATATTGTTTCATGAAATAGAACACAATTTAATTTTTAATTCTTTGTCATTATCTTAAACTGCTATTTATATTTTCAGTTATATCATTGCTTTTATGAAACATTATATTACATTTTATATTTTATTTTAATTTCAAGTTTACTTTCATGTTTATATCACCTTTTAAATAAGTGTTTTTACCATAGTTTATATTGATGACTAAATTTAATTATCATGTACTTCCATTTCAATTACATTGTTACTTACAAAGTAGTATATGATAATGTTTATATTAATATACCTATTTATTTCTTCTGATGAATTCAATTTCCTTTTTTATGTATTACCATATATTGAAATTTTAGTTTATATTCAAAATTTATGAAATTACATTTACTTAATATACATGTTATTATTGAATATTTATGCAGTATCTTTACTAAAAATGTATGAAATGTCACTAATTATGTATAAATTTAACACAAACTATGAATGTAATTTTAAATTATGTAATCATGTACAAGTCTAGAATGTATACTAATATACTTCTAGAAATATTTTAACTACATAAATGTAGTATTTTTATTTATAATCATATTTTATCATATATTTATAATATATATAACCATACTATTTAGTTTTATGGTATCTTTTATTTCTTACAATGTCCATGATGTTATTGGAACATCAGGTTATAATGGTGGATTTATAGAATTCATGATTATAGTTATCTAGCCTGGATAAAACCCTTGTGGTATGCACCTAGGTTTTATATTTTATTTATTTATTTCAAAAAATGTACATAATATGTTTACAATTATATATGAAATATACATTTCCATAATATTAAATTTTTAGTATAGATTCATATATGAGAAGACTATACACTTTTTATATATGTTGATTCATATCTATGTAATTTCTTCTACATTCACAGTCATGAATATAAATTTTATCAAACATCAACAACCAACATGCATAAGACGATGATAAGAAAAAGTAACAAATTTGGATAATATATATAATAAAAAATAAGATAATAATTATAATATAAAAAACCATCAATACATACACATTTTCAAATTATGAAATATGGAAATATTTTAATACATAACAACTAATAGATATATATCTTTATAAATATGATTATGTTTACTCAAATACGATTTTTGATACTAACAAAAATACTATCATACAAACATATTTTTCATTCTTAAATATCCCCTTATTATGATCCAATTTATTCATAAAAAATACTAAAATATACACATTTTTTAAACTACAATAATTTTTACATCGTAATAGACATTGAAAGATATTAATTTTTATAGTGTTTCTAGTTATGCTTCAATTTTAATATAAGAATAATATAACACTATAATTTATATTTCTGATCACGTGCTTATCAGTTTTCTTACACTCAAGCTTATGAAAATATTGAATACATACATATATACATATACTTATTCTTATGCCAATACATATGTACTTGATAATCCATATACAAGTTTTGAAATATAAATATTTTGAAGTCGATAGTGCATATGTTTATGATTATTCTTAAACACTTGATAAAATAGAATCACATTATCTAATTAATAGTGTGAATTCCTATAATTATGTTTATATCCATTATTACATAGATAATATAAAACATACATAATTTTAAATAATATAATATAAAAATATTATAAAAATATAATTACAAATATATAATAGAAAATTCATTTCTCTGGTTTATTCTTATATAAAGTCTTCATTATTTACATTCATATACTTGTGTTTATGGTAATTATTACACTATGAAATATACCAAAACTTAAATAATATACATCTTCATGTTTTCTGTGCATATGTTTTCTTATTCTTATATATGTACTATAATATATATATATATATATATATTCATGTTTACAATTCATATTATTATGCTTATTCTTCTTTAAATAATAAAATACATACACCTTATCATATATTATCATATAATATTTTTAATATTATGATTATGTGTTAAATTATATTATGGTTCCTCATACTAAAATTCAATTGAAAATAGGAAAAAAATCTTAACATGATAAGTATAGATATTTGTGTATGAAAAATCACCATGATATTCATATATGAATATTTTGTTCAATTGAATCATGTTAGATCTATTAATGAAATTATATTTTATTATTGAGAGATTTTTTTATAATTCAATGACGATGACTCAATAAATCTTAATCATCATAGTAATTTATTTTTAACATGTCAACCATGTTCTTAATATTCTATTTTTTATGTTACATGCATGGTATTATATATTTATCACAACAATTAAATATACCAAGCCTGAATCCTATTTTTGTTTCATTATCATAGATCATATATTCCCTAAAACACATGGGTAGATTTCTAATAAGGAAATTTTTATACAAATATGAATGGTTATAGTTTACTAAATAATAGTAAATTATAGATATCAATCTATTATGAAACAAATATAATAATACAAGAGTTTAATTTTTTATTCAATAATGTAAATTTATTATCAAGGTAATTAGATATTTCACATTTTACCACATTAGATATTGGTAATATACTCTCAAAAGTCACTTTATTTGAACCTCAAATATAATATAGTCAACTCTGAAATATATCAATTAAATCTTAAAAGATAACCACTACAATTACATCTAACAGTTCCTTTCACAATTAAATTTAAAAATTAACAAAATATATAAAATGAATTATTTATTTTAAAAAAATATATTTGAATACATTATATTGTTTGAATAGTATAAGTGATGTAGTTACATAGATGTACACTACTTAATTACTTTCATTATATATATTTACATATATATATATATATATATATCATAATTTTGTTCATTGTGCATATAAAATATCTTTATTTATAATAAATTGCGAAAGTGGGGCCAGTCAAAGTATGGTGTGCATAATATTAATTTTATTGAAGAATACATGTATAGAAAATGAAAGTGAATTAATATGAAAGTGTATTATGCATTTATAGAGACTTACTATGCCACTTGAAATTTCAAATATGGTTTAATAAAAAGTAATTATACTTTCCATGAGATACCATTTTAATATAAAATTTAAACATAATAAAATATAAATTTCAATCATAACAAAATAAGTTGTAGATTGATGAATTGAAATAAAGAAAATTAATATGAAATAAATTCATAAAAGGCATAAATAATTTTATTTTCACTAACCATATGACATAATATAATACATGAAATAAGCTCTAGCTATAAATATTTAATAGAAGGTAATGTAAATATTTAAATAAAATTGTAAAGATCATATGAACAAAAGAGTTCAATAAAAATTAATAAACTGAGAAATATTTTTTTTTCAACATATCTCATTATAACTAAATTTTAGAATTTATAATAATAATAAAAGTTTTGGAAAAAAATTAAAGGAAACTCAATGTCCTGACTCTGATGCCCACTTCTAATTATTTTTTCATATAACTGTATACATATCATTAGTGTATATTTTTTCATATAAAATCATACACATAATTAGTATATGTTTTCCATTAATATAGATAAAAGGGAAGTATTCCACATTTTCATTATTAAAAATTTTAATATACTTACGGAATATCACAGATTATAGATTACTATCAATATAGATTTCATTAAATAAAACTAATATTGATAATACATTAAAAACATTTTGAAAATATTTTTATGGATATATAATTCAGTTTCATAATAGTTATATACTACATACTATATTATATTATATTGCGAGATGATTTTTTATGCATAAAAAATTGATTTTAATTTATTTTTATCACATATTATAGCCAATACAGATAATAAATTCAAAACATTATGAACATGTTTGGTTTTTTTATAGTGAATTATCATATGATTCTTATTTTCCATACTATATTTAAATATTTTTACATTCCATGAAAATATATTGAATTTTTATCAAAATAAATTTCATCATAAAAAACATTAACATTTATTTTTTGGGGTTTTAAGTGAAAATATTAGTTACTAATAATAGTAGATCTGTCTCTATTATTATTTTTGTTAAATAGGTTAGGTGATTCATAACAAAAAATAACTTAGATCTACTAGATATACTCAATTAAGTATGTCTAGTATATAACCTATTATAAATTATATTAAAAAAATAAAAAAAATTAAATAATGTAAATCTCTACTATGTATGAAAATGATGGGTTTGGGTTTCTGACCGAGTTGATTATCTTCATATACAATACACTACAAACCCGTGTTTAAAGTTTTAAATATAAAATTTGAAACAGACGCTGATCATATGAAAAAATATGTTCAATTTCTTCTTTATTGTAAACAAATTAAAAAAATAGATTTATTACGTTGAAGTCTAAAGTTTGGTACACCAAACCCCATTTGGCTATTAAGGGCATATTGGGTACAGTAATATAATGTAATAATTCTAATGAATGCATTGTTTCAATTTTCATAAACTATTAGACTAAAATGGATGATTATTAGAAGGAAATATTTTCCACAATTTGAGAACATGAAAATGTTATATGACAATATCTCTATTTTAATACAATGTTACACAGGTACACATTTTGATTATATCTATTAATGTTCCTATGATTTTAAATTACATTTCAAATCATAAATATGAACTATGTTTTTTAATTTAAACTCTATTAATGTTGCCCTTTAATTTATTATTTCTTAAAATATCCTCCTTTAGTTGTGGAAATGTTCTTCCTTCAACTACAATTTCCATATTCTTTCGAAAAATTCCAACAATTGTTTATCATTAAAAATTTACATAATCATTATATTGAGGGAATTATTTTAAACATTTTATAATTTATAATTTTTATATTTATTAATTTATTTAACCATACTAATTACATATCATAATTATAGATATATAAGAATTTTTAATATATATAATATGTATATTTTACTATATGTGTATTGAAAACTGATAAATTTTAATTCCATTAATAAATTATTTCTTAAAAAAAAATACATTATAATTAAATATTTTACCAAACACGTGTTATATATCGTGAAGGGATATGTACTGTTACATATTCTCAATATAACTCATATGATATTCCTTCATAAACAACATTGGATCATAAATTATCCTTTCTAGACAATGTTACCTCAAATTTTTTTTTTCATTTTCTTGAGTAATCCACTTTAAGGGTGAGTGGGAACCTCACAATAGGCCAAATTTCAAATAGAAAGATACCAATATTCAAACATCACAAGCTCCAAAATCCACCCCAAAACATCAAACACAAATTCAGAAATCAAATTCAAGAAAAAATGAATCCAACTGTCAAACACGGGATCGCCTCTGTCCATGAATCCACAGGGCATGCTGCTGGAGGTCCACTCCTCGACATAATCACATCACCTATAATCTGAAGCCCTTTGAAAGGACTCGTTTCCATTATTAACTACAAACCGTAAAAAATCTCCGACGATATAACAATATTTCACCTTGGATTCAAAACAAAAATTGCATAAAATCTTTCAACAACATCAACCTCATCAAGTCTGAAAACCAGACCGCCTCCATCAACAACCCTTCACAAATCAAATAGAAGGAACACCAACCTCAACCGGAAAATCCACCTCCATGAACAAGCGATGATTAAGAGAAAGAAAAAAGGGGATCTTCCGAACCTCATTGAAAGAAAACCTCGCAGAGGACCAAAGTCACAGATCCCGCCGCCGCATTCAATCTCGCGCAGAGAGAAAAGATCCTCCCAGCACCCCCACACCCGACACGATAGTAGTACACTTGGGATTATTTCACTACACATTAATCTATAATTATTCTACTAGAAATAATATTTTGATGTTTTATACATGTAACACAACTAAATATATTCTTGTTGAAGACTTTTTTTTCTATTGGGAAATCTTGGAAACTATTATATGTTTGAAATCCGTAGTATTACATTAACAACTTAAATTTTTAGTAATTTATTTTTTCCATTAAGTTAACAATAAATTGAATATTTAATTCCATAATATTTCACGTTTCAGTGATTATTAATTTGATTATTATATTATAGTAATAAGATTCATTCATTTAATATTAAATAAAGAATAGTTCATCTTACCGTTTTTGTTGTAATAATATTAAAATCATATTAAATAAAAATATTTGAACAATACAAATTCAAATTTTTTTATGTTATTATAAAACACTAGTTGTCAGTTTATTTTTAAATATAGGGTATGATTTTCTAGAAATATCATAAGAATATTTTATTTAGTCTATGAAAATAGTACACATAATTTTTTTTATTTGTTATCATATTTAATGTAAGTTTATAATTTCCTAAAAACAATTCACAGATAACCCTTCTATATTCCTTAAATTTTTAATTTAATTGTACTAATAAAATATTATATTTAATATCGAAATGTTAAATATTTTTTGTTTTGTGAAATGGGATATATATATGCAATTATTGGAAAACATAAAAAGAAGAGTGATTTATATTACTTTGGGGATATTCTTTTGGATCTTATTCCTAGACAGAGATTAAGAGACCATTTGATTCCTTATAGATAGTAGATCCTTATCACATGGGTAAGGCTCCATCTTTGCATCATTTTTTTTAATTTTTATTAAATGATGTATATTGGAAGGATTGATTGGAATGGAATAGACTATTTTTTTCATACATGTAATTATAGATTTATATTTCAACTTATATGGATGTTGAACATTGAATAAGATACACCATGACTAATAAAGAACAAATTTATTAAATTCATTGATCCCAAACATAAGAAAGAATACACAATGAAAATAATAAAAAATTTATACCAACCTCCCTCCCCACAACACTTGTGGTGTTTAGAAATTTGAAATAAAATATAGTAAATAGTTGGGTGGATTTGGATGATGCAGATGGATGTAGTGTTAGAATCGTGCATATAATATGAGCTATAGTTATATCCTTGTATTATTATTGTGGAAAATCTAATCTAGTCCATACTCAAACATCACATCCCCTAATATCACCAATTATTGATGAACACATCCCCTAATATCACCAATTTTTGAAGATAGTTGTGTTTATATTTCTTCTATTGTTCCTAATTTTACTTAATAGTTATATTTTAGTTCCTATCAATATCAATAAATTTATATTGGTTTTGGGGAAAATGTTTGTTTTTATTTATAGAATTTTTTTAAGTATAAGCTCGTGTTAAGGATTCATTTTTTCATAAAAAAGTGGGATTTTTTTATGATACTTCATCTATATTGTTTCTTTTTTTATACTTATTTATTTCAAAGGAATTATTAAAATTTGATCATGTGAAACACATGGTTTTAAATTGGATATATTACCACAAAAAAATCCCTTATTTCTACCACATATATATTTTTAATTCCCATTCAGTTTCATTATTTTCCTTTTTTATTTATTTTTGTCTATATGAATTTTTCACATATGTGAATTCAAATTATAATTCATAGATATGTAATTAGAGTGAAACATATCCAAAATAATAAATCCATTACATATTTTTTTATTTATTTTCTCAACGATACTAAAAATATTTAGTAATTTGTTATGATAGAAATATTTGTTACATGAATTTTTTGAAAAAACTATTTAAGACAAGAGAGGTTATGATTTTTATTAGGATACTAAAATATCATTTTATATTAGAGTTAAATATCACATAAAGCTAAAAACAAATTAATGATACAAAGGTGAATTTTTTTATTTTCATTTTCAATTAGTTTAAAGAGTTTCTTATATGATCACTTGTAGTTAAGCTATGAAGTTTTATTTTATTAAATTTTATTTTCATGATTTTTTATATTGATCCCTTACAACATTTCTGATAAAACTAAATGTTTTTTTTATTCTTTATTGGTCAAAAAATGATCCATCTATTTAACATTATTGGTCAAGTCTGGGATTAAAAGATTTATTTTTTCCTAATAAATTCAAAAAGATTCATCTTTTTATTACATTATTGGATTTAATTAATTATTAATTTTATTATACCCCCTTTAATAGAACTTAGGTGTCAAAAATGCCACCAAATTTTGATGTCACTTACTTTTTTTGTTATATTTATTTTCCTCAAAATTATTTATTTAATGTGAACATGAATTATGGCATTTTCATTATTGTATAACATCATTTTACTTTATTGGTTTTATATTTGTCCCTAGACTTAAAACCATGATGTAGTTATTCAAATATTTTACAAAAAAACATGGATATGTCATTGTATTATTATGAATTTATTCTATTTATTGGTTTCATTTTAATTTATTTTCATCATTTTGGTTTTATTTACTTCCTATTTAAAGTTGTAAAAAAATTGGTTTTTACCACTTGGAAAAACAGTGTATATGTAGTGATCCTATTTCATGCCCTAAATATATTTATTTATTTTATTTATATATAATTCCAAAAAATGTTACTTTTTTGAGGATATTTTTTCTTATGAAAATTTAATGACTTTTAGGAAATAGTTATTCTTAGGTTATTTGAAGAAAAAATATTACATTATATATGTCTTCAATGAAATTATTTTAACACATGTTTTTTGACATAAGTTACATTATATCTTTCAATATAAATTATTTCATAGTGAAGTATTATTAATTAAATTCATCCTATTTAGGTAGATCATTTAAGTGTAAATTATTTTATTAACTCAACATTATGATCATGTTAATGTTAATTTTCAATTGAATGATTTTTTCATGCACATATATGAGTGGGGGTACTAAGAGTAACACCGCACTAAAGTAATCACATTAGGATTTTTAGTACCTAATTTTTACTTTGATGTCAAAAATTTGTTCAATTTGGAGTCACAAGTCTCCGGAAAAAAATGATTTTTTCTATTAAATTAAACTCACAACGGAATGGGGAATTACATTTACTTGAAGATGATATTCAAACATAGAAGAGATAATGTTTCTTCAGTGTTTGAATTTGGAAAGTCTTCTTGGATTAGGTTTTCAAGACCAATTATAAAACATCTATATGAAACCTTACTCAAAATGATGGTAATGTTGTTGGGTCCATGTTTCCATGAAAGGGATCTGCATATTGATCAACGATTATTCAAGCCCTACTTTTAATCAGGAGATGGCCTTGTGATGATGATAATAATCCATGGAATACGAGAATAAGAGAATTCAATATACCGGTGTCTTGATAAGGTAAAATATACATGTTGTGGTTCCATTTTTTCTTTGTGTTTCTACATTTGGAAACATAAAAATATTTCTCCTTTTGCATGAGAAGAAAAATCTATGTTATTTTGGGAGTTGTAACTCGAAGATGACGAAGTTTCATGTCTTTAGAGGTCTAAATAATAGTTTTTTATGCAATCTAAAGGATATAACCATGATTTTATCCATGTAAGTATCCTCTAATTTCAATTTTTAAACCATTTATTTATCAACGAATATCCAGATTTAAATTTGTGGTTATATAATAACTAATAACATGGTTTTAACAATGGTTTTTAGCTAAAATTTCCAAAATTAAACCATGATTTTAGGAATAAATAACCACAGTTTAAAATATTTCTATATAGAAACTACTTTTACAGTTTTAAATATTGAAATAGGATCTAATTTCCATTGATAAACCATGATTGTGGCATAAAATTCCCATGGTTTAAACTATGTAAATAGGTAACCTATAGCCATTATATAAATCTTGGAAATAGGAATAACCTATTACAGTGGGTCTATCCACTGTGGGTTTCAATAACTATGGAAATGGTTTATTGCCACGTAATTTGGTCATAAACCCATGATTCCAAATTGTGGTCATATGTGAATTTTCATGTTATATACATCACTACACCTCAAGACATTAAGATTTTAAAATATAGGGATTTATGAGAGAAGTTCCAAGGGACATTGTTCTATTTTCTTAGTTATTATGTATATAACTATGATATTTGAAAGAGGTAATATGGTACCATGTGACATAATTTTATGTGGAACCTAAGGGTTTATCTGGGTTTCTATTCCTCAGGGGATTCCTAGGGATTTATTCCATGTATCCCATTATAGTTATATATATATAAATATAGGCACTCTATGATATATATATATATATATAGATAGAGACATGTATCCATAGATTACAGGTGATGGTCAAAGTATGTGATCTCTTCTTTATGGATGTTGAGCATAAGGGAAGAAGATTATTTTTTCAATTAGCATGCGTGGTATTTTTATTATGTTCACATACACCCTATTTGTCATGGATATCAGGTAGGAACATGTTGGTGGTGTCCTATTGAAATTTATTTTCACACCCTACATGGGACTCCCAGGACACATGTAGACTTTTTGTCTCTAATATTAGATAAGAAATCAAGTTTGGGAGTTCGACCTTAGTGGTCGAGTTAGACCTTTAGTATGTGGTCGATAGCAAGAGACTATGGTGGTTCCTACATTAATAGGTGATTCATTTTTCGTTCAGCGTGACATATATATGTACATATTTATTATTATCAATGAGAAACCATAATATTTGACTGTGATGTGTACCCTTCTATGTTATGTATTTTTTTAAAATTTCATGCCTTTGGGATTGCTTATTTATTATCCATTTGTTACTACTGATTATGCTTCAAATATATTTCATGTATTGCTTCTGCTGAGTTTTTTGAGTTACTTATGAAATTATATTTGTGGTTATAGGATGTTATTATTATCACCGTTGTATGGTATAACCTTCCCACTATCACATTTTACACCCTCTTTGTTATTCTGCATCACTTGGTGTATGAGGAGGTGTTCATAAGGCCCAGTGGTACTCTAGTGTGGAGAACAGTTTTAACTGGCTTCTGGATTTAGGTGATACAAATGTTATTGGAGTGGGATATTGATGGTGTTTCCTCATATAATCATAAGACCTATATCTTTATATGGTAACCAAGTTCAATTGGTTATAGATTATATCAATTTTTTTTATTTATTTCGTTCTGACTATTTAGGATTTTTTAGAACTAAGATTAGGATGTTTGAGGAATATAGTACAGAGATCACATTGGGGTGTGTATGTCCCCATGAACATGGGACAGAAAAAGATATTAGGGGTGGTAGAATTTATTCTTTATTACTTACTTTTTATTGATTATTTTATTTCCACCTTGAGTGGTGAAGTTGGGTGTGATGGTTATCTATTACGTGACTCTTGACCCCTCACCCTGTATGGCTAGAAGGTTTGATTTTGCATCATGATATTCACATTGGGTCATATGATGTGTATTTGTTTTCGTTTTCAATGGGAACCAAGATTCTGCTATGAGGATTTGGGATATTTAATGTGTCGACAAAAGAAGATAAATATTTTTTTCCTTCTTAGCTTTTTTTGGTGGAATTCTACTCAGCTAATCCATAATTGAGGTTCTAATATAATTTTTTTACGATTATATATTAATGTGATAAATAGGAATGTCCATGAAAATGGTGTGGGGGATTATGATTAAGGTATATCTATTTAAAGTGCCAAAAAGTTAGTTAAATCATGTTTCCTATATAGCCTCTTTTGTGGAATTCTACTCAGCTGCCATGGATGATATTTGATGACTGACCCTATTACAGAAAGATAAGGGTCCATGAGGTCAGATTACATTTGATACCTAACTAAAATTTGGGTTGGAAGGGTAGTTTTGGATGCCTAGTTATACTTGATACCTAATCCTTATATGGGTTGGTAAGGGGACTTGATTCTGGATGTCTTGTGATAGGGCGTGAAAGGGGAGTGTAAGGGTGGTTAGATGAACTAACTCTAACATATTTATCTATCCACAATATATCTATATGTGTATCTATGGGTATTTGACCATTATATTGGTATTCATTAGGATTACACCTAAAAGAATTATAGTAGTGGTTTAGGAGGGAAGTGATTTAATGTCGCATGATCATACACGAGATGAGGTCCCTAAGGGTCAAGCAGAGGCCCCAAAACGTCGGTATGATCATGAGACATAGATACAATCTATAATATAGTTAGGACCACTGCATATAGAATATTATAATTTGTGGCTAGAAGAAAAGATTAGGGAGATCCTGGTTTGAGTTATACAATGCATCAATATGGGAGCCTAGGGGTTTGATCCATCTATGGAATACTATACTAGTAAGTTCGAATCGCAACACCCACTGTTATTTCAGGGTGAGGGTTGACCACAAGAAGCATAGATCTAGATTGAGATTTCCTAAACCATTATCAACCAGCTTGAGAATACCACAGGTTATATGGTGAGGTTAGATATGTACATGCCCATAGGACCAAAAAATGCACTGGTGGGATGTACGGGTACAGGTGGCTAGACACGAGGGGCAGTACCATAAAGATTTAAATGTGAGTTTCTTAAATAACTTCATTTTAGAAATGTTATGGAGTGATATATATAATGATTTAATGATTATCTATAATGGAGATACATTAGTTATATACTATGGTGCCAATTTGAAAAACATGTCTTGATTTTATCCTTTTATGGTAAGTGATTACATAACATAGTTGAGGCGATTTTAGGATGGATTATGAAATGCTATCAAAGTGTATGTGAATATTTTCGTGTTGTATTTATTTTCCAAGGTAGTAAACCATAATCTTATAGCTGAGGGGAATCTCACGGACGGGTATTCTATTTGTCGGATGACAATGTCAGGTGATTTTTGTAGTGCTTCTTCTAGTAGTAGGAAGCGGGTCCATGAGAATTCATAGTTGGGAAGCTATGCCAAAGATTTAGACAGACCACTAAGGTATGGGTCCTCAGCAATGTTCTTCCAATGTAGGTATCTAGGATAGGTTCATACCCAATGTTATTGTGTTCCAAAGGAGTGTCAAGTGTGAGGCCATATAGTCCATTTAGATAAGCTCTAGAAGTATCCAACTGGGATAGCTCAGAGCCAGAGATCGGGGTAGACATAGGGATCTGAGGTTAGACTGAGTGTGGTACTAGGTGCTGGTTGTAAGTATTTTTCTGCATGTATTTTCTAGGTAACTCATAAAGTGGTGATTGCCTTAAGGGAAGTGGACCTATGAATTAGTAAGAAGGGTGTACGAGATTGATTTTGATAACTTGGGTATTTTAGGAATCATATTCATCTAATTTTTGATATCTCATAAAGGAGCTATGTTAATGTTGGTATATTGTAACATCCCAAGTTTCTAGAGTAGAACATTTTATAGATAAGTTAGATATTTTTTGAGTTTGGTGAGAGAGAAAACTACATTTTGATATTTGGAACCTAATTTCATGAGTTTCATTGACCCAAGGTCATGTTTTTAGATAGTTTTAAATTAATTTTATGTTCCTCAGGGTTTCAGGTGAGTTTTGGGCATGGTGGGGCCCAAAAACCCAGTTTCAGATTCATGCTAATAGAGGTGATTTTTTGGAAAAATCATGCAGCCTCCCAGGAGATACAATGTAGCCCTCTAGTTACAATAGAAATAGTTTTTCTAACTATTCAAGAGGGTTTTCATGGATGTTTTAATCCTCTACAATTTTTAGTATGGGTTATTCACACTTCCTGTGTGTATTTTGGTAAATTGTGTGGTTTATTGTTCAAGATGGTTTCCTTATATAGGGTAATCTTCACTGAATTCTCATGGTTTGGAAAACAACGTGCCTATCCATCTAAGGGAAATTCTATATTTTATAGAGGGTATTAATGGTTGGTGCATGGTTATCCAAACGATGTGAGATAATTGTATACCTATTTTAAAAGTGTGAAATTACAAAATTGTGCCTCCCTCCTTTATAATTTTTTCTTCCTCCTTTATTTGTATTCCCACAAAATACATATGGGAGATCCTACAATTTACCTTCCACTTAGTATTTGATCTATACATGTCATATGTACCTCGATCCATTCTTTTTTTAGTCTCGTTGGAACTTCATTGGTAATACCTTTAATTTATTATCCCCTTTTCATAATTTATCTCTCCATATACAATGATAAATCATTTCGATATTGTTTACTATATTCTCATGTTATTCATCTAAAATGTTGATCTATTCTGATTTGGATTGAGTTAGAGGCCTATACCAAAAAATATAGAACTTACTAGAATGAAGTATGTGGTGAGTATGTTTCATTTTGAATTTGAGAGTTTTTAGGTGTGAATTCATATATTCTGAGTGGGTTGATCGAGGGAGTCTCTAATTAATTAAATGTATGATTTTTAAATTGTTCTAATTATGATATTATATGCCTATTAGAATGATCAAGATCAACTAAAAATGGCCAAGTGGAATCATGGTCTTGGACCAACTTAGTAATTTTAGGCTAGAACTATTTATTAATTTGAATTGTATTGATTAAATTTAGTTTCATAGTTTTATGGAAACATGACACACTTGAATGGACAATTGAGGTCATATTGATCACTGGGATGGAGGTGATCATATCATCAGGTTGGGATAGGATCACCATTTATGGGTGATTTTGATCACAGGTTGACGTGACATGGTCATTAGATTGAGGCAATTATGTCATAAAGTTGAGGGACTGGCTCCTGGGATTTGTAATGGTGTTGAAAATTAGGATTTAGTGACATTGTTATATGAGAATGATCTTTGGTTTGATTTGACTTATGTAGTTTGGTGATTACTTCTCACTATTTGTTGGTCGATACACCATTGGAGTCATTTTTACATGGATAGGAATCAGATAAATTATTTTGACCACACATTGGGGGTAGAGTCCCCCGTAGTCAATGTGGTATAGGAGACGTTTTTGAACATCAGATGTATTGGTTGTGATCAACTTATAATTACATATGGATAGGGATAGACTATTGGTGATGGTGTTGAGACTGTTAGTTGTGGGAAGAGGCTTTTTGGGACACATTAGGCTATTAGAATATGATATTGAGGGTATTGATATCACCATGACTCTAGGCATCAGCTGTTGATCCGATGATTATATTTATTTGGAGTACAGACGTCATTATTCTATGGGATTTCAGGCTTTGAACCGATGTGGATTCCTAAATGGATGTCCATGGTACCTGGTACTATTTTCTTTGGAGTTTCAGTTGGATTATAGATATTTGATATAGGGAACATGGTTCCAGGTGGTAGTATTTTGGTTGGAACCTGAGGTTTCACCTAGGTTTCTATTCATCTAGAGATACCTTGGTATTTATGCTAGGAATCCTCACCACTAAAGATATATATATATATACATATAGTTGTTTTGTGGTATATATACAACCAAGAAAATGTATTCAGATATTACCAACAATAGAGGAAGCATGTGATCGCTTCCTTGTGGTTCATGAGTGTAAGGAAAGCATCTTATTTTTTAAATGAGCATGTGAATCCGTTTTATTATTTTCATATACACCTAATTTATCATGGATGTGAGACAAGAGCATGTTTGTAGTGGCCATCTAAGATTTATTCTCACACCCTACAAGAGCCCATCAAGATTCATGTTGACCATATGTCTCTAACATCATGTAAGAGACTAAGCTTAAGAGTTGGACCTTAGTCATTGAGTTGGAACTTTAGCAAGGGATGAATGGAAAGGGACCATGGTTTCTCCTTCATTAGCTAGAGTTTCTCTTTTTTCAACATGAATTATAAATGTAAGCACTGATTTTCATCTATGGGAGACCTTACTGTTTAACTATCTTGTATGACCTTCTATATTATGTATTTTCTTAAACTGGTATGCCTTTGGGATTGTTTGTTTAATATTCATCTTCTACTACTAATTATGCTTCTGATTGATTTCATGTGTTACTTCGGCTGAATTTTTTGGTTTCTTATTCTGTTATATATATATTTAAACCCTTATAATTATCACCACTAGATGGTATAGTCTCCCCACTATCACCTCTTAGACCCTCACCACTAGAAGAAAACCTTTTGTTTACAGGGAGGTGTGCCTATGGCCCAATGGTACTCCATCATACGCCATGGTTCTAAAGTGGATCTTTGGTGGGGGAACTAAAATAAATAATCAAGAAATATGAATTCATGTTATTTTATTTTTGACCTGTTTTCTAACATCTTGTGTTTATTCTTTTGATAATTTGTATTAATTTTATGATTGTGGTGTCTATATTTCATATTTTTTAAAATATTCATCATTACTAGGTCATTAAAGATACTATTAATGGAGATTTATAATAATTTTTTATGTTTTAAATTTCTTTTGTGATAAATTTTGTCATTATCATTTAAGTTGAAATAAATAACAAGTATGATTAGTTTATTCATAGTAGATGAAAATTTTATTCGTAATTAATGAAACTAATAATAATTTCACCATTATTAATTAATAAAATTAATTCCATATAAATATATATATATATATATATATATATATATCATATTATTCATGTAATATAGTTATCATGGTCATCTATGATAAAAATTTATAGCATTATTCATGTTGGTGGTTAAACCAATCCAACATGAACATGTCTTAATTAATGGATGATTATATCATGTTTTAGTTTTAATGTCATTAAAGTACATGTAAATGATCATATTTATTGTTTATTGTTATTATATATCATATTTCAAATCAATTAAAATAGTAAATATTGTGTATTAAAATAAGGCATAATATGAATAAAAATATTTTCTTCGTAGAACTTTTATTTTGAAAGAATGAATTCATGATAATTTTTTTTAAAATATTATTAATAGTTATTCCAATTAATAAAAATAGATTTCAATGATATAAAAAATATCATTTTTATCCATTATACCCATTATTTGAACTATCAATGAAATGAGGTAAAAAAAGAAAAATGCATTATTCGACAAAGGTTGTAAATCGTGTGTATGCATTGATTAATATATTGTTTTCGTGGAAATATAGAAAAAAATAATATGTTTTATCATTTCATAATATGAAATAAATTCAAATATTTATTATTTTACAATAAATTCTATATTTTATGAAACATGATATCCAAGGATAAAAACTGACATGTTTCGTTGGGGAGGAGGTTGTCCATGCATATTCACAAATCCTATTTATTTTTAAAATGAATGATGGGAGGTTGGTTAATGATTATTCTAGTAAAAAAATTAAAAAAAAATTATGCATATAATAATAGTGTTAATATTGTGTTATATGAGTATTTCAATTGTAATTTTATGTTATAGAGGATCAATGTTAGCATCTTGTTAACCACCAATGAGGATGTTTCCAATTAATTACATTTTACAGACCTAATGGACTATTATAAAAAATTATTTATGAAACATAAATTTATAAATATATTTATTATTAAGTTCAATTTTTAATTGCACTAATTTATAAATTAAATTGAATATAAATAGGTAATATAAATAAAAATTGGAAATTTTAATGGAAAACATGAACACGAAGAAATTTATTTTTCACAATGGTAATGAAAAAAATATAATCCAATGATTATTATTAATAATTAGTGATGAAATAGAAATAATTAAATTATGTTTTAATGTTTTATTAAATTCAATTTTATTATTTTTTATGTTTAAAAGTGATGAAATAAAGCTTGATCTAATGAATGGGGATTCTCAAACTCAAATACTTTTTTTGGGTATCTTATATTTAACACTCATTTTATTATCAATGTACCTAAAATATCCAAAATATATCCATTAAATACTATTTATCTTTTATTATTCATATAAACATGTTTTTATCCATAAAAAATGTTATCTAGTCCATGTATAACTCTTTTTCAAAAGGACTTCAATATCTAAAAATATATCTTGAATCCTCATAATTTTGTTCACCATTCTAAGAAGAAAATGATTTTCTATGCCAATATATGATATCCATGATTTATTTGGGGATCCTAATCTTTTCATGATGTATGATATGTTAAATTATTTATAAAAAACAATCCTTTTCATGGATTATTTAATGACTATGATTATTATCCTTCCACGTGGAAAGCATTATTTCCAGAATTATATAATGTAATGGGTGGTACTAGAAATATTTCTCCCTCTAACACATTATAAAATGTAATATATAAAATCTTATTATGTGTATTATACATGGAAATTATCATATCATTGTTCATAACGGTGATATTTTGATTTATGCACATATGTTATGCATAGACATGATTCATGATTTGTTCACAACTATGTATGGTTTGTAACCATTATGTTATGATATTTCATTATTATTCATTTTCCATATTCCCTAGAATTATAAAATGTGTTCTTCATGAATTTGACAATAATATTATTTTTATGAGATTATAATATTAATTATTTCAACCAATCTACTATTGATTAGTTTCATTTATTACTCCCTTTATTAGGCTTTTCGATCACCCATTAATTTGATGAATATCCTCAGTTGATTATATTTAATGGAGATTATGAGAGCTTCAGAAGGGTAAAGATAAATAATTTAAATAATTTTTATTATTTATTATATCCAATTTATTTATGATGCTAATTTTCCAAATTCACTAAATCATTGGATCTAATATTTATAGTACTATAATGTATTTATATTAAAAAATTTGTAAAAATAATTTCATAAAAATTATGGTTACTATAGTTTGTATCCTAGCATTGTTTAGTTAATTTGGTAATTAGGTTTAGCAAAAAGATACTGAAAACTTTATGTATAATTCTATGTATAGGTACAAATCCCAGAAGAATCACTTTAGAAAGATGATAAAAATAGAGATTATGTTAGGTATTTTTTTAGATTTAATTTCATAATATAATAAGTTATTTATTCTTTCACTGTGGAAATATGTTCTGTTCCATCATTTTCATTTCTAAACAAGGTGGGAACCAATAGAAACCAGGTAAAAAATTGGAGTGGGACAATGACAATATTGTCTAAATAACACCCCCATTTCCCTTGGAGGTGTAGTTCAAATAAATTGGTGATTATTACCGAGTTGTCTCTAGATATGAATAATAACATGGACCATATAAAACCTTTTCCTTCACCTAGTAAAGATTAACTTTATACTTGTATTTATTCAGAAATCATCTCAAATATTATATGGATATTCATATCCACTTTTCAATGAATAATGGGTTAAGTAAATGGAGAAGGTCAATTATATTATCTATTATTCTGAAATGGAGTATGTGTATATTACATTTATTTATAAGTTTATAAATTGTATGTGTTGATAAATAAAAGTATAAGACTGATAAAATTGAAGATATGGAGTGGGAAACTATTAATAAATTTTTTTAAAAGAATTATTTCCCTAAAACTCTTCAAAAAAAGTTCGAGAGATATTTCATATATATTATGAAAAATGTGGTTAAATTGGTCATTTATTTCAATGAAAACATAAATTGTATTTCAATATAAATATAATGTTTTTGATCAATAATTTTAGTAATATAGATAGATTCTGGAGAGGTTTAGAACAACACCTTCAAAAGGTTCTAGATATCTGATAAATTAAGAGTTATGAAGAAGTAGTTAAAAATTACCTCAATGTAGAGATATAGTTTCTTTAATGGTCCCATGTTTATGGAGATTAGAATATAATAATGGTGTTCCAATATGTTGGGTCAAGTAACAAAGGAGGAAAAAGGATACAACCACCCACATATCAAAATTATGGGAAGAAGAATCATGGAAATTGCATAAAATATATGTGGAAATGCATCATGTGAGGAAGATAATGCCACTATTCTCAATAATTTCAATTGATACATGAAGAAAATAACCAATGTGATGGAGAAAATCATGGAACCATTTATTGTTCAATTCATCAAGTATTGGGATGAAGGGAACTATTAATGTTAGTGAACTAAAACACGAGTCCTTAAGGGTGATATTAAACATAAGAAAAAAATAAAAAGGGGAATTAGGGAGCTTATTAAATTACTATTTTAAAGTGGGCATGAAAATAAAGTCATATAAGGTACAATTATGATTAAATAAATAATGGGATTTTTTTTATTTTTATCTAATATATAAAAATTCCATTATATCCTAGATATTTACTTGAACAATTGAATTTAATCCCTGATACCATGAAATAGTTATATCTATAAAACCATATAGTGGTGAGATGAGAGAAACCCAGGTATTGGGATCTTATCCTATTAGAAACTATGGAAGTATTATATGATTGAATATTTTAATACCTACCATGGTGGAATTCGATCATATATTGGGAATGTGTTGGATCTCATTATATATAGAACACAACAACAGACATGAAAATAAAATAAGTTTTCATACTCTAAAACATCATGTCATCTTGTACAAATGAATGGAAGATAATGATTCTTCATTAGATAATCCTTTAATGTTTTGGGTTAGGACACTCTATAAGGATCCATACCTTAACCAAGTGGTTAGATTGAAGTGAAGTTCTATCCTTAAATAAATTACCATTTTAGGGTATATAATGATGTATTTATTTAAGAGTTTCTTGGTCATCCCCCATATTATAAGGTATATTTTCCAATAGATCTTATATGTAGTGCCACTCTTATCCAAAAATTTACCTATAGAATAACATGATCAAATAAGAGTTGTTAAAGAAGATTTTTCAAGATCATTTGGAAAAATGATTCATATATCCTATTTTATCACCTTGGGGTTTACCCATTCTAATTTTCAATAAAAATGATGGAAAAATATAGTTGTGTATCGATTACTAGGAGATGAATGGGATCACCATAAAAACAGGGATCCCCTTCCAAGGATTTATGAATTTTTTGATCGACTACAAGGATTTCATTACTTATCAAATATGAACCTTTATTATGGATTACATCAGTTGAATATGAATAGTAAAGATATTCAAAAGATGAAATTTTGAATAAGGTATGGGAACTATGTGTTCATATTTATTCCCTTAGGACATACTATTTCCCCTAAAATAGAGAAGGATTTGATTAATAGATTCTTTAGAGGAAACCTTGATAAATAGGTGGTAGTATTAATTAATGACAATATCGTTTACTCAGATATAAAAAATTAACATGAAGTGCATATTGGGATTGGGATGGAAACATTAATAATGGAGAAAATGTTTCATCTGTTCAACAAAGGTGAATTTTTTCTGTACCAAGACACATTTATAGGTAATGTGATAAAAATTTGGTGAATTTATGTGGATCATTAAAAGAAAAAGGTAATTGATGAATGGACCATATAACCTATTTTCCTATAAATCTATATATTTCGTAACTTAGTAGGGTATTACTGATGTTTTGTGAGAAATTTATCGTGATTATATTGTCTGATAACTAAGTTAACATAGAAAGGCATGGAGTGTGTATAGATGAAGGAATATGTTGGAAGATATATGGATCTCATGTGGAGGATGATTACTACTTTTGTACTCACACTGCCATTATGTGGAGATGTTTTTGGGATATTTAATTATTATTAAATGAAATAATTGCGTTTTATACTCATTTTGAATGAGAATGTGATAGATTGTGCCTAATGAAAATTGAAGATATATGACAAGAACTACCCAACACATGATAAAGAGATAGTAGCTGCAATCTTAACTCTAAGGATTTGGTGGAACTACCTCTATTAAGATAAGTGTTCCCTATATACTAATCACAATAGATTAAATTATATATTCACATGGGAGGTTCCTAAAATGTTTTAGAGAATATGGTTACAATTAATCAAGCAGTAGTATTGTTCTGTTCACTATAATCTATGCAATTATTACAATGTAGTGGATGTTATTAGTATATTAGAACCTCCACCTCTATCTATTATATAGATTGATAAAGACCCAATATTCTTGGATATTAAAGTGATGGATATTTAAATCATAATAATTGGAATGTTATCTTATCGTTCCCAAATGATTTACCAAAAATTAATCGACGACATGATTAAGGTGGCATTATAGGATGATATAGATCTTCAAAAAAGGGTTAATATGGTTACATAAGTGGAGCTTAATGAATTTAATATTAATGATAATGGTATGATTTGGTTTGGGATAAGACTTTTTGTGCATTAATAACAATATATAAAGACAGTGTTGTTAGATAATGTGTATTGATCATATTTTTTCAAACATCATGGAAGCACAAAGATGTAACATGGTCTCTAAGATCTCTTCTGGTGAGAAAACATGAATAAGGAGATCGTTGAGTACACATAAAAGTTCTTGCTATGGAAATATGTTAAAGTAAATAGATATAAGTCTAATAGTCCTTTTATATTGTCCATTGGGTTGGTGGTGATAGTTCATACAAAAATTCAATTAAATATTCTAAATTGGTAAATTTTTTTAATAACTATTCAAATGGCTTTGTATGTTGCACTATATAGGAATCAATGTTGATATCCAACAAGTTGGGATGAAGTTGGTGAATAAAATATTCTGATAGCTATTCTTGTTCAACATATGAAAATTGTGGTTCAATCCATCCAATAGCATATAAAATCTTCACAGAGTCAGAAAAATAGATATTATAACAACCATTTTTGGAAAATGGAGTTTTATGATGGAGACAAATCCTTGCTTCAAATATCACTAACAAATATAGGTTTTTTAATTTGAATGAAAGGGAAGCTTAACCATAGGTACATCGACCCCTTTAAAAACTTTGATCTCATAAGAGTAGTACCCTGTCAGCATTCACTTCAAAAAATATGGCTCATGTTCAAGATATAAGATGCATATATCTTAGGAGTATTACATACTTGATCCCACAATAATGCTAGAATTAGACATTGTATAACTGGATAATGACCTCTCATGTGACTAAAATCTAGTGAAGATCTACGACCATAGAGAAAAATTTCTACACGACACAGAAACTCAAATTTTGAAGTCTTATAATGGAATGATTAATAAGAATAGGTGACATGGTAACTATAGGAAACAATGGAACATAAGTACCTGACCAATTCTCCATAGAGATTATGAGTTTACATTTCAAGGATAACCTTTATTAATTGTTGAATAATGTCAAAACCTAGAGATTATAAATGATATTTGTTTCATGAAATAAATTTATATTATAATATGTTATATATATGATTATACACATTCATCTCATAAAAAAATAAAAACAACTTATTTCATTAATGAAAATTAATAGATTAGTTAGCAACTAAAACCATAAAAATTCCAAACATCACAATGGAATTATAATGGTAAAATATTGTGTATGCTAATATTATAGATTATTCACCCCCCATTACTAACACTATATAAAATAAATGTAATATTAATAAAAAACAACATGTTATAAAATAGAGATTTATAACCTTTAGAGTAATTTATTAGAATATTGGATGAATGATTGTAGTGGTATTTATAGAAGGTATTGTAACTATTGTAAAAGTACTAACAATTGCAAATTGTAACATGTATATTGGAAAATATAACATGATCATTTTAAAATTAATTTGATATCAAAATTAAAAAATATCATATAAATAATATTTCTCATGAGGAATTTAATTATATCAAGACTAAAACCTCAAAAGCCCATTTTTAATAAACAATGTTTTAAGGAATTTCCAAAAAACTAAACTTTTTAACAAAATTATAAAATTCAATGATAGAAAATTATTTTAAAAATTATAATTTCATATTTTAAATCAAAACATTGATTTATTTAGGTAATTTTTAAATAAACATAAAATACATCAACTTTCAACTAAATAGTAAAAATATAGTTTTTTAAACAATTGTGTATTTCAAATTAAATATTTCATGATTAAATAATGAACTAACCAATTATATAAAATTTGGTTTTAAAAAACATATTTAATTTTATAAAATATTATTTAAAATATATTAAACATTTTTCCAAATCCTAAAAAATTATTTTTAAAGTTCTAATGTCTAAAGTATTCCATTAAAATAACAATTTATCATTTTTCACATTGCTTTTCATAAAATATTGAATTCAAACTATAAGTGAGTAAAAATTCCTGAAACCATTATATTATTTTTATAAATGATTCATTATTTCCTAAATATCACAATTAGAAGTTTTAACATGGGTACATACATTATTTAATTTGTTATCTCAAAAATACCCAACTCCTCATGTATAAAAAACATGTCTCCCAATGGTAATCCACTTTACATTAACTTTACAAAGTAAATGATCTACCAAAATCCACTACCTTAATCCTATTATAATTCATATGTAATTTTTATAGTAATCCAACTCCAATCACTAATGGTTCTTAGTGTCATAGAAGAGAAGCAACACCGACAAGAGGTCATGTTTTCATAGACTCTCCATTGTATTTTCCTCTTACCATTCTCTTTGTCTCTATCCCCTTCAAAAAAAAATATTATAGTAGTAATTATACAGTATGTTAACATTATATTAATGATTTAAACCTACTTTAAAAATTATAATTATGATGTATTTATATTTTATAGGTCTCCATCATCCCCTTCAACCAATTCCCTGTTAATGGTCAATTAACCACCAACAAGGATGCTTCCAATTAATTAATTATAACTATCTTTGTGGCTGGTCATAATATATTATTTTATGATTTATAAATGAATTAATATATACATTATATTCTTCAATAGTTAATTATATTACTGTATAAATGACCTTGAATAAAAATAGTGAAATCGAAATGAAATGAGAAATTTTTATGGAAAACATGATATCAAAACATATATCTTTCAACCAAGGTAATTAAGAAAAATAGTCCAATGATTGTAAATGATAAATAGTGAAAAATAACAATATTAAAGTTCTTATTCATCATTTTAATAGACCTGTGTTTATTATTTTTGAGGTAGAATTCAATGAAATAAATAGTGATATATGATATGGGGATTCTCAAACCCAAATGCATTCCTTTGGGTTATATCCTATTTCACATTTATTTCAGTATACATTTTACTATAATATCCAAAATAGGTCCATTAAATATGAATTATATTTTTTGAGGGATATAAATGTTTCTACACTTCCAAAATGTTATCAATACCATTAATAATTCTTTTTAAAATATACATCAACTTCCAAAAAATCTCATTATTACTCTTTACTTCATTATTATTTGAAATAAAAAATTTATCTCTTATGATAATGTGTGATCTCCCTCATTCAATTGGGAAACCTAAATTTCATTTCATGAATTGTGATATGTGAAATCTTTTATGAAACCCATTCCTTTCTAGGGATTATTTTATGACTTTGATTGATATATTTCCATGTCAAATACATTATTTTAAGCATTTTATAATATTACGAGTAGGAAGTAAATATATATATCCCTATAATTATTTGGTAAATGGGATATATATCATGATCCTATGATTATTATCCATAAAAATGATTCTACATTTTTTTACAATGATGATGTTATTCTTTATTAACATATGTTACATATTGACATGATACTAGATTTATTCACAACTACGTGTGCTAGTTGAACACCATGTTATGATGTTTCATTAATATCCATGTTCCACATTGCATGCTATTATAAAATGTTTCCTTGGTGATTTTGATGATGATACCATTCTTTTAATATAACAATATTAATTATTCTCACCCATTTAATATTTATTCATACCCCTTATTCCTCCACATACTATAATTTTAGTTCAACCCATTCTTTTATTTATATACTTAGGTGACTACATGTAGTAAAGAGATCCTGAGAGATTTATAAGAAAAAATAATAACAATTAATTTTTTTTATTATTATGTGTAAATGATGTAAGATTTAAATTTTCCCATGACACTGAACATTTGGATCTGGGATTTTTATTACTATTATTTTTGTATCTTAAATGTAATAGAAAGGTTTTGTTATAAAAATTTGGGTCTCTATAAATCTATTTATGATATTTCACTCCATAAAATTGATTATTTTCTTCAACACAACATCCTTGAGGGGTATCACCTCATCCCATTTGGGGATGATTTCAGTATAATTAAGGATATTCCAAAAATATTTAGTTGTATCTAAAGGGTACGGGACCACAATATCCAATACACTTACAAAAAATATCCAGAAGCACCTCGAATTTTCCAACAACTATAGGGGTTGATGGATAAGGCTAGAATTCACGTGATAATAATGTTACCACATAGTGAATTCTATTAAATCATATGGAATTTTTAGGCCAAAAATACAATAGACTTATAATTTGAGGATAATTATTGATCCCTAGATTATGGGTTCTATAGGATCCAGTATAGATTTCATGAAAAATATACATAGTCCCCTCTCTATCAATGACTCTTAGGGAAACTTAGTCAAAGAATCATTTTTAGAGAAACTTCTCCTAATTTAGGTTTTTAAAAAGTTTATAGTTGATTGTATGTCATCATATTTTAATTTTTATAGATATTTAGGATGAATGAAATCTATTTTGGATATAGTTTATTATAGGAATCATCGAAATATTTGCAAGATTATTTGGTTTTAGGATGGAATTAACCACATTTAAATCTTGCATTCCATTAAAAACAAAAGGTGGTAAAATTTTGTGATGTGAAATGCTGATAAATGTTTTTTCTCAATTTAGATATGTAAAGGATCTGAAAAAATTAGCTAGTATATCTTCCAGTACATTTTATGAACACAAGTTAGGGTCTAATATTGGCTTTAAGGGAAAATATGAAATCATTGATCACACATAGTCAAGATACGGGATCCACTACTACTTCCTAATGGTATAGTCTCCATTGACCAACATGATGACAAACTCATAATATCTTTTTACATTAGGTGAGCCACAAATATTTATAGTTATAGTTAGATACATGAAATTATGGATTTTTATTGTACCTCATTATTATTTATCCCATATAACACCAATATGGAATATGGTATAATCACATTTCTCAAAGAGATAATAATAAATCATAACCGAGTTTTTTTGTGTTTGTGGTCATCTATTATATTTCATATAGATCTTCTAAATACCCAATCAAAATAAGTTTCAAATTTCTAGGGGAAATATTTAAAAGTGAAAATTGATTCATTGGGTAATTTAGTTTTGATGTGAATTATTTCTATATGTAGATTTTCTAAAATAAAATCTACATGAACCTTAAAATCTATTTCATTTTGTGGTGTGAATTGAAAATCTAATTACTATAGAATGACCTCACATTTAGAACAACATTTAGTTATTATAGAAGAGTTGAGAATATACTTTATAAGGTCATTATAAGGTACCATATAGACTTTGTTTCATTGTAGTTAATCCCTTAGACTCATAACTGTAATTATTATTGAACATAAACTCTTACTGAAATATAAATATTGAGTCTCGATACTAAAAATGGGTTGTCTAAGAAAATATTGGATATTCTCCCTTCCTATATCAGAGGAATGTTCCCAATTATTACTATAAATCTATCACATATAATATTAGTGATGTTATTTATATAATCTACATTCATACTTGTGGACTTAAAAGTTTTTTCTTTATAATTTCAAAGGATTCCTTGGAATCATTATTCTGAAAATAAGTGACTCACATTTTCATCATATTATTGATAGGAAAAACGTTTTCCTATAATATTTAAAATTAATTATCAAATTTATAAGATAAGTATCTGATTTTCTCCCAACAAATTAAGGTTTTTAGGTTTTATCGTATCAAGAATATCCTTATTCTTCTCATGAAGAACATAGATGCAATGATGGGGTACTATAAGTCAATGAAAATTTCCTCAAGTAATGCAAAAATCACATTTCATGGGATTTAGTTTTGGTAATTGTTTTCAAAGATTTTATAAAATTATTTCAAACATTTTAAAAGGATCTAGATTTTTCTATTATTTCTCCACTATATAATGCATGTAACATTTAACCATGTTGCCCATGAAGGGTTTGAAAATGTTCTTCATGGAATGTAGATATGTGGCACCGGCATTATGCAAACCAAAAGGAATAACCCAATATCAATATATCACTCAGATGCCCATAAATTGGTGACTTATTTATCTTCATAGTCCATATAGATATTTTTTATTATGATTAACCCTTTATTATAGAGAAGTCATTATAATTGGATGTCACATCAATCTGGCGTTTTGTAATTGGAACCACTAAGTTATATTTTGGATAGTGATGGTTGATATTGATGAAATTAATTAAAAATTAGATCTCCAATTTATTCATTTTGAATGGTAAAATATTTGAAATCCAAATTGAGTATTGTATATCCGAAATTATGTTTGATATAACTATATTCTCTACATTAGATTCAATAGTGCTCACATTAGTTGAATGTGCTCTTCTGGATTCTTACTGATAATCATGTTGGTATTTCAGAAATCCCATGAAGTGGGTCACTAAAAAAAGTTTAGGATTTTAATTTCTATATAATTTTAGGAAATCATTTCCCATTTCTATGTTAGATAATATTTATATACCTATTTTTCATTGGAAGGTACAGATGCGATAATCAGTATAGGTTTTGGATCTTCTTAACTTCCAGGATTTATCTAATTGATTTTATCAATGGTGGTGGATACACCTTCCTTAAATGATGAAGGAGAATCAGTTTGGTCGTCTTCTTCTCTATCCTCTGAATCCAAACAAATTTCATGAGATATAGGTGATTAATTGTAATTTTAAAAGTATGATTGAAATCAATATTCCACCATATAGGGAATGTTTTATAGGACTATTTGTTCTTTTGTAGTGGAATTAGAGTTCCTTCTAACATGATGATAATTTCTTTTTTTATTTTATTGAACAAAACATGGGAGAACACCCTTCCCCTAATACTGGAACTCAAGGAGGCCAAAAGTGATGAAGCCCAAGCATGTCTCCAAGAACAAAACCGGTGAATTCTTGTGGAAGTGATCCTAAATGAGAAAAGACCAAAAAGGGTTCCTCGGGACAACCCCTATAGGCAACGCGTCCACCGCAAAGTCCCCCTCTCTATGAATATGCCGAATTGAACATCCTATAGCGATTTCTGAGGTGCAGCTACGTATAGGTTACATCATGCTCCATGGCGGATTAACTTTCCCCTACAAATCCCTAATCAACACCACGAAGTCAGATTCCATCTCCAAAAGCCCCACTGAAAACCATTTTCAAAACATTAAACTTGTGTTCAAGGCTCTAACTTCCATAACCACTGAACTACCCAGACCTTGGAAGCTACTAAAGGCAATTAAAACTGAACCATTCTTATCCCGGACCACACCTCCACCATGCATAAGCCCCCCCCCCCCCCATCAAAGAGCCGTCAACATTGTGTTTAAATCCATTTAATGGATGACTCCATCATACCCAACATCTATATAGAAACAGACGAGCATCTTGGATATTCGAGATATTACTGAAGAGAATACAGTTTTGAAACCCATTCACCAACGAACCCAGCTCCTGTAGCAACAACTTCATATGCACCTGTAGAAACAAGACCATCAGACACGCCTCTGTCCTGGCCTTGTTCTGGGCCTCCCACAGTGTCCAGAAGACACCAGTAACCATGATGCTCCTATTCTTATTTTCCATGCCTTGCTTCTCCAATCCCATATACCAGTTCATAAGAAACCCCTACATGGAGGAGCACTCTCCATCAGATCTCCCCCCTCCATCATCCTTCTAACATATATTATTATTTATAAGTATTTTTAAGTTATTGGAAAAAAGTGAGGGAATTATCACTGGAGGATTTTCCACTGTTGTTGGTTTCTAAGAGATATGTAATGATGTTGAGTCTATTTTTTCAATTGAATTCATTTGGTTTGATGAATACATACTCAAATATGAACCTATGATCTGAATATAGATGATTTTTTGTACAGATTTACTATTAAGATCTTTGAATTGGTTTGATGGGTTCATTTCAAAACTATGTGGGGGAAGTAAACAAATGACACCATCAGTCATGGGTTATTTTTCTTCTCTTCAGTAAAATCCTTCATTGATGTTTTGCGATTACGAATATTCGAATGAAGATTTATCACCATGAAATGTCATTATTTTTTCATTTATATGGTAATCAAGAAATTATGGTATGATTAATGGAATACCACATACTAATGCATTTATAGTCTTCTATGTTGATTATTGACATTTATATCTTATCGAACTACGTAGAATTTAGTATCGAGAATAGGTTCCCTAGATTGAGATCTAGGATTTATTTAGTTGAGGGTATTTTTCATAAATTTTTCATAACCCAGTAGTGTTTGGGTTTATGGGATTAATAATATTCTCTTTAACTAATAAACAAGGTGTTCATAATTAAGTAACTGCCAAATGATGATGAAACCATGGTCTTCCTAGTAGATCACTAAAATTTATATCCTTCCAAACATCTAGGAATTCAAAATTGGTGATAAATTTCTTCTATTTATATTTATGATTGATTTAGTTTAGGGTATTTTTCACACATTTTTTATAAAGTAGCAGTGTTATAATGGACTTGGTTAAGTTACCTTCATTGTAACCCAGCTAATGATGGGTTCTATCAGGAATAGTATTGATCCTAAAGACAAGATTAATTAAATATCCTTAGATTTCAATGTCATATAACATACTGGATACATATAATGGTCTAATTATCCCCTTTATAATAATTTTCACGTCCTTTTCTATAAATGAAAAAATGGAATGGCATGATATGAATTAGATCTCCACATGATATACTTCTGTGGTAGTGACATCGACATCAAACTATTGAAGGATAAGCTAGTAATATTCATCCCATTTATAGATATCCTTTGACATTTTATGTGGATCAATGATTGGGATTTTTTGTAGGATAATAGAATTTTTTTTCAGGATGTCAGGTTGTTTAGAAAAATGTCTATGCCTCCCCATAGGTAGAATCTCCCTTACTGGTGATTTAGTGATTTAAAAACATGAATGATGTGGGATACAAAATTGAAAGGATATTTTATGTGATCTGATCACATGTGTATTAGGATGACTTGTTCTTCATGCATTCTTAGTCAAATCGGGCTATAGTCTGCTCGTCAATTTTTCATCCAATATAGTTGGATTTTATATAATCATGATAGGTGCCTGATTTCCTCTCAAATTTCTTCATTCTTGTAAAATTTTATATTCACTTGTTTTAGTTATGTATATAACTTCAATAGATATGTGTCATGGGTGTTGGGTCAACTAAAATTTCATTATCCCATATTCCCTTGGCCCCCTCAACCTCTACCTATGTTTACTAGATTTGTTTTAGGTAACTTAGCTCTTAGAAATACTGATCATTAGTTAAGGGATTTTTTATATGAATTATTTTTATAGAAATAAAGAGTAATCCTTAAATGATTGGAAATCTACTTTTAGGGTCAATGCATGTGGAATACTTTGATCGGATGGTTCCCATATACTTAGTATTGGTGGCATTATGTCCAAGAGGGTCATGACTAGATTTATAATCTGTACCATCTCATCTTCATGTGATAGGTTCTTATCTCTCCGATTATGTTATTTCCATAATGTTCGAATCATGGAGGATTTTTGGGTCGATGAATATGGTCAATCCATGGTATAACAACAAGGGAAATTTTTTTAGATTAAAAGTTCCATGA
This sequence comes from Viscum album, assembly GCA_963277665.1. Lineage (NCBI taxonomy): Eukaryota > Viridiplantae > Streptophyta > Magnoliopsida > Santalales > Viscaceae > Viscum > Viscum album. Next base: position 288,252,336 of record OY728162.1, read on the forward strand.
TGATTTTGTGAGTACAATTGATAATCATTCTAGTCAACCAATCATCGAAAATTAATTCATCCTTCCCAGTAACCCATTTTTATTCCCTTTTTTCTTCAAGAGAGGTAGTATAATCACAGTTCATATTTTATAGAAATTTTACTCAATTTACCTATATATAATCAACCAAATTATTTATAATTTCGATAAAAATATTGTATATTATTTTGGTGTTCCCTAATGTTCAGCGAATGGGAATTGTTTTGGGTTATCATTGTGGCCAACCTATTTTAGGACTCCTAGGGTCTGGTATCCACATTAGCTTGTTTTCTATAGCTGAAATTATGTATCCCATAACATTCTCACCACATAAGGAATAAAAATTATTCATTGGGTCTTTTAATTAATGATGTCTCATTTCACTTTTATCATCAAAATATGTGAATTTCATATTTTTTTGTCACTCAAGAAGAGATACCATGTGACAAGTAATGTTATTTGGAGATGGACATATTATATGTTCAAGATTAAGTGTGAATGTTATTTTTTAAAATTTCTATATACACTTTCATTAAACTATATTCATTGGTTAGGACTTGGATTTGGTTTTTTAAATGGATTTTTTAAATGTTTTTCCAATGGTGTAATGTTTAGAGAATAATCTCCAATAAATTATCATTATGAGTGGTGTATGAATATAATCACAAAATTTCTGTATACAAAGTCCCAATATTCCTTATTGAGGAAGTTACATTTTTAAAGAAAAAGTTAAACCCTTCCAACTAGAGATGAAATCTAGGACCCATTCATGTTATAGCTATTTTATAATTGATATGTCTAGTATTTTCATCTTCTACATCATATAGAAAAATCAATACATAAATTGTCGATTGATATCCTACCATTCTTTGATTGATGTGGATAGTAAACTAGTATACCAAATAGTGGTATTTTATTCCATGTCCTATATGATGAACTTGTGTTTAGATGATTTTTATATTTAAGAGTCTCTATAACAGTACTTTACTAATATAAAAAATATATCAATTGATGTTAAGGATCCCCCCATTGAATATTATAAATGTAGTGTTCCCTAATTTTTTCGGGGAGAGTTGTGTGTACACATTTGGGGTAAGGATTTCCCTCTTTATACATTTGTGAATTTAATCCATATATGGATTCTAGCCTATTTCAAAATGACTCTATAGGGTTAATTATATTTGGGGGTATATTAAACTAAAAATGATCTTAAGTATGGGGGACAAATGGGATAATATTGATTTTGTGTATCTAGAAGAATTAGTATTTGATAACCACAATTGATAGATTCTTATAACATATATTACACAATTCTCTTTCCATCTCAAATTTTGGGAATTCATGGCATCTCATTGCCACTGGATCTATAAATATTGGTTGTCTGAATCCCATGAATGGTGGGTGACCTGGATCTATTTTTTTTAATTATTGATTCTTCTTGGTGAAGTCGATTCAAAGGGAGGGTAGGCTAATGATCTATTTTTGAAAGTATCCAATATGGATATTACCTTTTGAGTAGTTTCATGTTGAGATTTCACCGGTTCTTCATCACTTCCTCATATGAATAAACTATTTCATCATGTGTAGAATATTCATCTACCTCGAGTGGTAGGTGGAATAAAACCACCCCTTGACCCATTTATTGATTAACACCCACCAAGGATGTGGAAATAGAACATTTTAGGGAGTCCCAAAATTCTTAGATCACCTATGATTCTTGGTATATACATCCTATTCAGCCATTTCTGAAAAGATTATTAATATAATTGAAACATCCTTATCATATTCCCCTATTATGTCCTCATGTTATATGGATTCTCAGTGAGCTATACTAATGATATTCAATAACATATAAGGAATCAATGGTGTCTCATTATATACTAAATGATAGGAGGGTAAATTTATTTTTGGTAATCCACTAGAAGTGTTATGATATTTTAGAGTAATTTTATTTTTGATATGTCCCTTCATAATGAGAATATTATAGGGCATCAGACTTTCCTTCAAGGATTATCCTGGATCCTCCCTGTGAAGAGTGATCCAAAGGGAGTCTTTGGGAAAATTTTTCTTGTGTATTACAAAGAGGGAGGCTAGTACATTTGATGAGATGAACTGGGAGGTTATCACTTCAATTATCCTCATAAACGGGAAAAGGTTTTCATTATTTTGATAGGAAGTTTAGGTAAAACATCCCCCAAACCTTTTGATTAGTGTCAACCCATCTATATATAAAAAACATTTCAATCCCAATTTAATGTTTTAAAAGTCCTTTTTGTGTTAAAAAATCCATTATCACAATGATATAGGTATTCCCTATATTTCTGCAGATGTAGCTATTGTTTGTTATGTATATCTATTATTTTCTTGTGTTTGAAAAAATTTATGAGATACACATAAGATATATTCTTTAGAATAAATTTATTTTGTTTGATAATTAGCCTTCCTTATGTGGGAAACAAGCTAAACCCGCATATATGACTCATAATAGTGTCTATTTGTGGATTTATCTTATCTTTATTCATGAATTTGAGACACAGTCATGATAGACTCTTATTGAGCATAATATCTTCTATGGGAACAACATGCATCTTTGATTCCACTTGAAGAACTTACATTACAGGATGATACTTCTTGTGTAATTTTTTTATTTGGGGCTAGGTTAAATTAAATTCCCTATATTCCTTCCATTCCTTTATATGGAAACCATTTGTGGCATTAGTGGTGAACTTCACTAGATTTCTCGAATCATTAAGACATTCAAACTAATGACCCCCCTTCCATTTTCTTAATTTTTTCTGTTGTTCAACTAAAAGGGAATCAAAGTAATTTTGATGATGAATTTATACTATTAACATGACATGATTTCCATATCCTTCCTAAGTCATAAATTTTATTTTTAAATAGTGGCAAATCATCTATAAATTTTGGTGAATTTTTTGCACGCATTTTTCTGATAGTTTCTCTAGAAGGTTATATTGAGGATTGGACAAGATATAAAACCTGAGTAGTATATTATCAATATCCTATTGATTAAACATAATAAATGAATTATCTTTTTCTTATAAAAGATATTACTTCAGTTGATATTACCAAGGTATACATTTTCCTACAAATGGTCTATATTTTATGGGATTAGTGGAAATCTCTTTAGTTTTGATGAATGTTAAGTGTTCCAATGGTGGTTCAGAGAGTTAAATCTAAGTTGGGGTGACTTCTAATTGATTAATAATATCAATTTTAGATAAAATGCATCTAGAATGGTTGTCTTTGGCTTCCCAAGAATCTCATGACATGAGGTATTCCACATAATTGAATCTATAAAGGGGGGACATTATTGTCGAAATAAGATACCACCATAGGGAGGACCTTCATAGGGAACACCATTATGGGTAGGACTACCATAATAAATTAATGTCTGACCAATGGAAAAAATTCAACTTTATATTCTTTAGCTATGACATTCAAGGTTAAAATTTTCAATAGAGTACATTCTTTCCATTTTATCCTCAACCATGATATTGGTATCCCTAGTACTCATCACGATATGGGTTCTCATGATTTATATTAGTATGTTCATAAAGGATGCCTTCTTGGTAAATACTCAATGGAGTACCTCTATAGCTATTGGAATCCTTTTTTGTGGAGGTTATTCAAAACTTTAGATACATATAAATTTACCTGGGTCTTGTGAAACCACTAACATATGGTTGAGGTCCTTAAGAACACCATCCATGAGTCATGTTGGATTGTGGTCCTACACATATTTTTTTATTTTCCTTTTGTGAGGCATAATTTTAGGTTCTATACACTAGGTAAAGGGATCAATATCCTTGGGAAAACAAATTTCGTACATAGGATCCCACCAAAGAGGATCTTGTTTAATTTCTAGGATATTATACTAGTTTCTCATATTTCGATCGGGATATATTCCTTCCATGAAAAGGAAAATGAAATATAATTATGGTCTCCATATGGGATATTGATATATGCATGATATTTTTTCCATTTATCATAGAAGTTTATCAACAACCATCCTGGATGGGATATAGAATATGTTCCATCTCTTGAGTAACCATTTCATTATGCTCATGGGTTACTCTATTTGTCGTGGTAGGTTTGTATACTTGAGTATTAAAAATTATCACCAATATCACTATATCATGGATGTTATGTAAAATATGGGTAGTTATATATTTATTCCATTATAATGCATCTATAATTTTATGGATTTCATCTATAGGTGGAAAACGAATATAATCACATTTCAGGGTTTGATAAGGTATATATGACTAATAATTTCTATAGTTTCCTAGAATAATATATCGATAGTTGAAGCACACTTGTCGTGAGGTGTGCAAAAACAATTAAATCCCCCTAAGGGTGTAGTCTGAATGGTAACCAGAATGTCGTTCTCCAAGGAGCAGTGTTTTAATCTTAGTGTCACTTAAAAATAAGAAGTTTGAAAAATTAAAGAAAGTAAGAGGTTTTCTTAAAAAGGTTTGTGAATTTAATATGATAGAGAAGTGATTGGATTTAGGTCGGGTTTTCCCATTTGTGATTTCATCATAGTTTTTATAAAAATATGAATCCTTTGGTTTTAGAAAAGATAATTAAGTGAAATGAATAACAATTGTTTCTTCGTTTCACCTTTGATTTAATTATTTATCAAAGAGTAGAAATTTTAATGGACTAATATTAATTACTTAGGAAATACCAAATCTGGTATTTACTTCCCTAAATAATTAAATTAATCTATATTAATTTCTCCACGTGATTTAGCAATCACCAAATCACTCCCTTAGTTGATTTTATTCATAGATTAACCAATCGGTGTAAAAATGAATAGATCAAGGAAGGGTAGAATAATATTTAAATCAAAGCAATTTAATATTTAAGAATAAATCAAAATACAATCGTATTTAATTTAAATTCAAAAATAAATTAAATTTATAATCATTCAATTAAAAGAAAATAATCCCTTTGAATTAAACTTCAGAAACTGAAACATCACAAAATGGGGTCCCCTTCCGTTCACCCAATCACAAAAGATTCTACCCCTTCATGCAAGGTGGGGTCATCGAATTCAAATGAAAAATAAACATGTAGGAAGTAATTAAAAATTAAGAACAAGGAAGATGAGGTTCTCCTCCTCTTGGATGCTTTCCGCTGGCTGGAATGGGAGGTGAAGGAATGAATTGAGAGGTAGGAGCTCCTCTCCTTTTATAGGCAGAATTCTGTCCTCCGGATGTTTGCATGTGGAAGTCCCATTAAATTACTTTGTTTCGCGTTTCCTCCTTCATAAAATATGTTCATAACTGTTTTGTCTGTCCCCCCTCAAAATTTCAGCACATTTGAACTCCGGGTGTAGACGTTATGCATTTTTCATTGAAGGCTTCTGTTTCTGGACGAAGCTTCCAGGAAGGTTCCTCCAAACGAATGTTGTTCAATGGCCTCCTTAATGACCTAAAACATCCACCAAATTTATGTTATAGTCGGCTCTAGATTTCCTCGTCACATCCCAGGTGGAAACACCTCAGTTGGATGTGTGTAGGCCGCGTTTTGGTTCCGTTACTTTCCTAGTGTCCACGCTGTCCGCCCGAAACAATTGTCCAACTTCAATGAATTTTCAAGCCCTCTATATGACCGAATCATCTCCTGGTACAGAAGAAAAAAATGAAGGAAATAAAATAAGTATTATAACAAAATTTTAATCACAAAATTTGGACATATATTTTATGCTAAATGACAAAAATACCCTTGTGGTCAAAATCTGTCCAAAATCCAAAATTATGCACTTTTCTTCAATTATGACCATTTTCATTATAAAATTAAAATTACCCATTATTTTAATAAAACAATGAAATATATGGGTTTTATCATTGAAAAAAAGTAAAAAATACTAATGATTTGGTCAAAAATATGCAGGTAAATTTGCTCTGTCAAATACCCCCACACTTAAACCATGCTTCTCCTCAAGCATAAAATCTCAACATGGAAATCAGAGGACACCAATGTTACCAATATTCAAATTTCAATGCAATAAAATCAAACAATTTTCCATGTAAAATCAAACATTCAATAATCTGCATAAAATATCAATTTAATTTCCCATTTTTCAACGAAACAAATAATTCACATATTTTACTTTTCCCCTTTGAAAATTGATGGAATGTTTCATTTCATTCATTCAAGCTCCTTGATTCATCATTATTAAACATGCCATGTCATGATTACCTCACTTTTGATTTTTTTTTCTCTCGTCACTCATGATATAATTCAAGTATAGTTATGCTCATATCATTAAAACATGCTTCTTATCCATAGGCTTGTAAATGAACTACTTTCTCCACTTTGTAAAGACAAAATACACATAAAATCATGAGGACTTGCAATTAAGGTTTAAATGACTCTAAGGATTAAGGTTGGTAGGATTTGATGCTTTAAAAATTAAGGCTCAAGGAGGAGGATAATCTCTTAAGAACAATGCATGATATCAAATGTAAAAGTGTAATGAACTTCTCCCCTTCAAAGTAGCAACACCCACTTCCCAAAACTCAAAGTAAAGGTTGTGATAAAATTATGCATAATGAATGATTTGTGCACCCTCTTGAATATTTTTTTTACTTTTGTACTTTTTTTTCATTTTTTTAGAAAATTATGATTTGATCAATCCTCACATCCATCACCTAACCATATACGATCAGAAGATCGTCGGTCTGGAAAATGGTTATTTTTGGTTTTCCCAAATCACAACCCATTTTTCTATTTTTTTGGACTTTTTTTTTCATTTTTGTCATTTTTTTTATTCAAGAGGGGAAACCAATAGAGTATCATGAATGATTTCACAACCTTTTCTAATTTCCACAATAACACCCCCACAATTCTTCCTTAGAATGTGTATCATCCCGTCCACCATGATTTCCTTTACCCCCACACTTCAACTTTAAATATCATGCAAATACCAAGAGTAGGGTAGGAATGGATAAAAATGGCTTGAAACATGGTTCATCCCTATAAAGGTCATTCACGGTCTCTATGGGCTAAAAGAAGGATTCATGTAAAGGTGGTATTTTAAGGATAAGTGGATTTTCAAAGGATGCCTGAATCATTTTAAATGTGTTCTTGTACAGTCATAGATTTGACAAGTTTCAATACAAGTTCTGGTCAGTTACATGTCCCAAGATCACTCAAGAAATATGATCAAGAATAAATAGAAAGTACTTGGTCTAGAAATCCTCTCGGGAATAAGAAATATAACATTGGACAATCACTCATGGCATGACTAATAATAATAAATCAATTCACATAAATTTCAGAAATTCAATGCATGAAAGATGGTTGGGAAATTTTATTTACATGAATTAATTAGATCCTTCGAATCATGAGTCATCATTTCAATATCTATGCTTCATATTTAAAAATTCGATTCTGCATTTCAATCATTTAATCATATCAACCTTGAAATCTAAAACATGGAATCACTGGGTTCCTAAGAAACTCATGTCTCCTAGATAAGTCGAGTAAAACATTAATTCAAGTGTGGGCATGAAATTTTATCTTTAAAGCTCAAAACATGTTTTGGACTAAAATGTGGAGAGTTTAATAGATAAAACACTAAAATTGAACTCCCTTTTTTCAATGAAACTTGGTCCTTCCCCTTCAATGTATGGGGATGCCTTCCACCATTATGAACCTATAAAAGAAAACAACCCAATTAAACATAAGGATCATGTCATTTAAGCTCAAAAAATATAGAAGGGAGGGGGCTGCATACTGCATTACATCTAGGAAAAGAAAATAAATTGAAATCTAAATTCCTACAAAGCATTTAAAGATAAATCTTGGTACGATCTCCCAAGTGGGCCTTGGCTTCTTTTACTGCCTCCAGAGGGCAGTACTAGCTGTTATCCAAGGTCTGATGGTGGTTGGGGATTCTTTGACATGAACCACCACATGTGATTTTTCCCAGCATCCACTTCTTCTTTCTTTTTGTGGAGGACTCCAAGGATAGAGTATGCCAGATCCTCCCCCTTCGCGATATGGTACACCTTGGAAGGTGGGGGTAGGATGAAGTATGGAACATCCTCTTCCTTGGTTGCGACTTGTGTAACCTTCTTATCTTCCAGTGCTGGCTTCATGGGGGCTGCATGAAGAGAAGCCTCTTGTCTGATTTTCTTAGGCTCAGCTACCTGGATCTCTTGATGGGGCTCCTCCAATGCATGTTCATTGAAATCAAGGAGCTCCATGTGTTCCTCAATAGGTGCGTGTCCACTGTATTCTTCATCTTACTCCAAGGCATAGAAAATAATGTCTGATTCGGTATAATCAAAACAAGAGGGAGTGATATACAAATCTGTTTCAAAAAAATTAGAAGAGATGGGGTCAAAGAAAGGTTTCACTCCCTGAGTTGGTTCAGCTTCAATCTCGGCCTCATTGGTAAGTGCCTCTTGGAGTATGATGGTTGAAGGTGAAGGCAGGTAGTCAGGCTCCTCCACCTCGAGTTTGGCCTCAAGTTCATGGATGTCTTCTGTGAAATCTGGGAAGACTAGTGGCACTTCCTTCTTGGACTCGAATCTTTTTAAGTCTGTTTCAAGTTCATTGATCATAGCCATCAAGTCTTTAGGTGAGATCCATGTTGTAATGCCTATTTCCATCTGCTTGACCATTATCATCAGCGCATCAGCTCTTCGTTGGAGGGCCTCCTCAGTGTACTCGTGTTCTTGCACCTGTGAGTAATTTTCAGTCCATGTCGAATAATAATCATTTGAATTCATCATGGAAAGAATTTTTTTTAATTTTATAAAAAGAAATGAAATCTAACTAAGATGTGAAAATAGAAAATGTAAATGAATAACTGATTGGATCCCCGGCAACGACGCCAGTTTTTACGCACGCTTGTCATGAGGTGTGCAAAAACAATTAAATCCCCCTAAGGGTGTAGTATGAATGGTAACCAGAATGTCATTCTCCAAGGAGTAGTGTTTTAATCTTGGTGTCACTTAAAAATAACAAGTTTGAAAAACTAATGAAAGTAAGAGGTTTTCTTAAAAAGGTTTGTGAATTTAATATGAGAGAGAAGTGATTGGATTTAGGTCGGGTTTTCCCATTTGTGATGTCATCATAGGTTTTATAAAAATATGAATCCTTTGGTTTTATAAAAGATAATTAAGTGAAATGAATAACAATTGTTTCTTCGTTTCACCTTTGATTTAATTATTTATCAAAGCGTAGAAATCTTAATGGACTAATATTAATTACTTAGGAAATACCAAATCTGGTATTTACTTCCCTAAATAATTAAATTAATCTATCTTAATTTCTCCACATGATTTAGCAATCACCAAATCACTCCCTTAGTTGATTTTCTTCATAGATTAACCAATCGGTGTAAAAATGAATAGATCAAGCAAGGGTAGAATAATATTTAAATCAAAGCAATTTAATATTTAAGAATAAATAAAAATACAATCGTATTTAATTTAAATTCAAAAATAAATTAAATTTATAATCATTCAATTAAAAGAAAATAATCCCTTTGAATTAAACTTCAGAAACTGAAACATCACAAAATGGGGTCCCCTTCCGTTCACCCAATCAGAAAAGATTCTACCCCTTCATGCAAGGTGGGGTCATCGAATTCAAATGAAAAATAAACATGTAGGAAGTAATTAAAAATTAAGAACAAGGAATATGAGGTTCTCCTCCTCTTGGATGCTTTCCGCTGGCTGGAATGGGAGGTGAAGGAATGAATTGAGAGGTAGGAGCTCCTCTCCTTTTATAGGCAGAATTCTGTCCTCCGGATGTTTGCATGTGGAAGTCCCATTAAATTACTTTGTTTCGCGTTTCCTCCTTCATAAAATATGTTCATAACTGTTTTGTCTGTCCCCCCTCAAAATTTCAGCACATTTGAACTCCGGGTGTAGACGTTATTCATTTTTCATTGAAGGCTTCTGTTTCTGGACGAAGCTTCCAGGAAGGTTCCTCCAAACGAATGTTGTTCAATGGCCTCCTTAATGACCTAAAACATCCACCAAATTTATGTTATAGTCGGCTCTAGATTTCCTCGTCACATCCCAGGTGGAAACACCTCAGTTGGATGTGTGTAGGCCGCATTTTGGTTCCGTTACTTTCCTAGTGTCCACGCTGTCCGCCCGAAACAATTGTCCAACTTCAATGAATTTTCAAGCCCTCTATATGACCGAATCATCTCCTGGTCCAGAAGACAAAAATGAAGGAAATAAAATAAGTATTATAACAAAATTTTAATCACAAAATTTGGACATACATTTTATGCTAAATGACAAAAATACCCTTGTGGTCAAAATCTGTCCAAAATCCAAAATTATTCACTTTTCTTCAATTATGACCATTTTCATTATAAAATTCAAATTACCCATTATTTTAATAAAACAATGAAATATATGAGTTTTATCATTGAAAAAAAGTAAAAAATACTAATGATTTGGTCAAAAATATGCACGTAAATTTGCTCTGTCAAATACCCCCACACTTAAACCATGCTTGTCCTCAAGCATAAAATATCAACATGGAAATCAGAGGACACCAATGTTACCAATATTCAAATTTCAATGCAATAAAATCAAACAATTTTCCATGTAAAATCAAACATTCAATAATCTGCATAAAACATCAATTTAATTTCCCATTTTTCAACGAAACAAATAATTCACATATTTTACTTTTCCCCTTTGAAAATTGATGGAATGTTTCATTTCATTCATTCAAGCTCCTTGATTCATAATTATTAAACATGCCATGTCATGATTACCTCACTTTTGATTTTTTTTCTCTCGTCACTCATGATATAATTCAAGTATAGTTATGCTCATATCATGAAAACATGCTTCTTATCTATAAGCTTGTAAATGAACTACTTTCTCCACTTTGTAAAGACAAAATACACATAAAATCATGAGGACTTGCAATTAAGGTTTAAATGACTCTAAGGATTAAGGTTGGTAGGATTTGATGCTTTAAAAATTAAGGCTCAAGGAGGAGGATAATCTCTTAAGAACAATGCATGATATCAAATGTAAAAGTGTAATGAACTTCTCCCCTTCAAAGTAGCAACACCCACTTCCCAAAACTCAAAGTAAAGGTTGTGATAAAATTATGCATAATGAATGATTTGTGCACCCTCTTGAATATTTTTTTTACTTTTGTACTTTTTTTTCATTTTTTTAGAAAATTATGATTTGATCAATCCTCACATCCATCACCTAACCATATACGATCAGAAGATCGTCGGTCTGGAAAATGGTTATTTTTGGTTTTCCCAAATCACAACCCATTTTTCTATTTTTTTGGATTTTTTTTCATTTTTGTCATTTTTTTATTCAAGAGGGGAAAACAATAGAGTATCATGAATGATTTCACAACCTTTTCTAATTTCCACAATAACACCCCCACAATTCTTCCTTAGAATGTGTATCATCCCGTCCACCATGATTTCCTTTACCCCCACACTTCAACTTTAAATATCATGAAAATACCAAGAGTAGGGTAGGAATGGATAAAAATGGCTTGAAACATGGTTCATCCCTATAAAGGTCATTCACGGTCTCTATGGGCTAAAAGAAGGATTCATGTAAAGGTGGTATTTTAAGGATAAGTGGATTTTCAAAGGATGCCTGAATCATTTTAAATGTGTTCTTGTACAGTCATAGATTTGACAAGTTTCAATACAAGTTCTGGTCAGTTACATGTCCCAAGATCACTCAAGAAATATGCTCAAGAATAAATAGGAAGTACTTGGTCTAGAAATCCTCTCGAGAATAAGAAATATAACATTGGACAATCACTCATGGCATGACTAATAATAATAAATCAATTCACATAAATTTCAGAAATTCAATGCATGAAAGATGGTTGGGAAATTTTATTTACATGAATTAATTAGATCCTTCGAATCATGAGTCATCATTTCAATATCTATGCTTCATATTTAAAAATCCGATTCTGCATTTCAATCATTTAATCATATCAACCTTGAAATCTAAAACATGGAATCACTGGGTTCCTAAGAAACTCATGTCTCCTAGATAAGTCGAGTAAAACATTAATTCAAGTGTGGGCATGAAATTTTATCTTTAAAGCTCAAAACATGTTTTGGACTAAAATGTGGAGAGTTTAATAGATAAAACACTAAAATTGAACTCCCTTTTTTCCATGAAACTTGGTCCTTCCCCTTCAATGTATGGGGATGCCTTCCACCATTATGAACCTATAAAAGAAAACAACCCAATTAAACATAAGGATCATGTCATTTAAGCTCAAAAAATATAGAAGGGAGGGGGCTGCATACTGCATTACATCTAGGAAAAGAAAAGAAATTGAAATCTAAATTCCTACAAAGCATTTAAAGATAAATCTTGGTACGATCTCCCAAGTGGGCCCTGGCTTCTTTTACTGCCTCCAGAGGGCAGTACCAGCTGTTATCCAAGGTCTGATGGTGGTTGGGGATTCTTTGACATGAACCACCACATGTGATTTTTCCCAGCATCCACTTCTTCTTTCTTTTTGTGGAGGACTCCAAGGATAGAGTATGCCAGATCCTCCCCCTTCGCGATATGGTACACCTTGGAAGGTGGGGGTAGGATGAAGTATGGAACATCCTCTTCCTTGGTTGCGACTTGTGTAACCTTCTTATCTTCCAGTGCTGGCTTCATGGGGGCTGCATGAAGAGAAGCCTCTTGTCTGATTTTCTTAGGCTCAGCTACCTGGATCTCTTGATGGGGCTCCTCCAATGCATGTTCATTGAAATCAAGGAGCTCCATGTGTTCCTCAATAGGTGCGTGTCCACTGTATTCTTCATCTTACTCCAAGGCATAGAAAATAATGTCTGATTCGGTATAATCAAAACAAGAGGGAGTGATATACAAATCTGTTTCAAAAAAATTAGAAGAGATGGGGTCAAAGAAAGGTTTCACTCCCTGAGTTGGTTCAGCTTCAATCTCGGCCTCATTGGTAAGTGCCTCTTGGAGTATGATGGTTGAAGGTGAAGGCAGGTAGTCAGGCTCCTCCACCTCGAGTTTGGCCTCAAGTTCATGGATGTCTTCTGTGAAATCTGGGAAGACTAGTGGCACTTCCTTCTTGGACTCGAATCTTTTTAAGTCTGTTTCAAGTTCATTGATCATAGCCATCAAGTCTTTAGGTGAGATCCATGTTGTAATGCCTATTTCCATCTGCTTGACCATTATCATCAGCGCATCAGCTCTTCGTTGGAGGGCCTCCTCAGTGTACTCGTGTTCTTGCACCTGTGAGTAATTTTCAGTCCATGTCGAATAATAATCATTTGAATTCATCATGGAAAGAATTTTTTTTAATTTTATAAAAAGAAATGAAATCTAACTAAGATGTGAAAATAGAAAATGTAAATGAATAACTGATTGGCTCCCCGGCAACGGCGCCAGTTTTGACGCATGCTTGTCATGAGGTGTGCAAAAACAATTAAATCCCCCTAAGGGTGTAGTATGAATGGTAACCAGAATGTCATTCTCCAAGGAGTAGTGTTTTAATCATGGTGTCACTTAAAAATAACAAGTTTGAAAAACTAATGAAAGTAAGAGGTTTTCTTAAAAAGGTTTGTGAATTTAATATGAGAGAGAAGTGATTGGATTTAGGTCGGGTTTTCCCATTTGTGATGTCATCATAGGTTTTATAAAAATATGAATCCTTTGGTTTTATAAAAGATAATTAAGTGAAATGAATAACAATTGTTTCTTCGTTTCACCTTTGATTTAATTATTTATCAAAGCGTAGAAATCTTAATGGACTAATATTAATTACTTAGGAAATACCAAATCTGGTATTTACTTCCCTAAATAATTAAATTAATCTATCTTAATTTCTCCACGTGATTTAGCAATCACCAAATCACTCCCTTAGTTGATTTTCTTCATAGATTAACCAATCGGTGTAAAAATGAATAGATCAAGCAAGGGTAGAATAATATTTAAATCAAAGCAATTTAATATTTAAGAATAAATCAAAATACAATCGTATTTAATTTAAATTCAAAAATAAATTAAATTTATAATCATTCAATTAAAAGAAAATAATCCCTTTGAATTAAACTTCAGAAACTGAAACATCACAAAATGGGGTCCCCTTCCGTTCACCCAATCACAAAAGATTCTACCCCTTCATGCAAGGTGGGGTCATCGAATTCAAATGAAAAATAAACATGTAGGAAGTAATTAAAAATTAAGAACAAGGAAGATGAGGTTCTCCTCCTCTTGGATGCTTTCTGCTGGCTGGAATGGGAGGTGAAGGAATGAATTGAGAGGTAGGAGCTCCTCTCCTTTTATAGGCAGAATTCTGTCCTTCGGATGTTTGCATGTGGAAGTCCCATTAAATTACTTTGTTTCGCGTTTCCTCCTTCATAAATTATGTTCATAACTGTTTTGTCGGTCCCCCCTCAAAATTTCAGCACATTTGAACTCCGGGTGTAGACGTTATGCATTTTTCATTGAAGGCTTCTGTTTCTGGACGAAGCTTCCAGGAAGGTTCCTCCAAACGAATGTTGTTCAATGGCCTCCTTAATGACCTAAAACATCCACCAAATTTATTTTATAGTCGGCTCTAGATTTCCTCGTCACATCCCAGGTGGAAACACCTCAGTTGGATGTGTGTAGGCCGCGTTTTGGTTCCGTTACTTTCCTAGTGTCCACGCTGTCCGCCCGAAACAATTGTCCAACTTCAATGAATTTTCAAGCCCTCTATATGACCGAATCATCTCCTGGTCCAGAAGAAAAAAATGAAGGAAATAAAATAAGTATTATAACAAAATTTTAATCACAAAATTTGGACATATATTTTATGCTAAATGACAAAAATACCCTTGTGGTCAAAATCTGTCCAAAATCCAAAATTATGCACTTTTCTTCAATTATGACCATTTTCATTATAAAATTCAAATTACCCATTATTTTAATAAAACAATGAAATATATGGGTTTTATCATTGAAAAAAAGTAAAAAATACTAATGATTTGGTCAAAAATATGCACGTAAATTTGCTCTGTCAAATACCCCCACACTTAAACCATGCTTGTCCTCAAGCATAAAATCTCAACATGGAAATCAGAGGACACCAATGTTACCAATATTCAAATTTCAATGCAATAAAATCAAACAATTTTCCATGTAAAATCAAACATTCAATAATCTGCATAAAATATCAATTTAATTTCCCATTTTTCAACGAAACAAATAATTCACATATTTTACTTTTCCCCTTTGAAAATTGATGGAATGTTTCATTTCATTCATTCAAGCTCCTTGATTCATCATTATTAAACATGCCATGTCATGATTACCTCACATTTGATTTTTTTTCTCTCGTCACTCATGATATAATTCAAGTATAGTTATGCTCATATCATGAAAACATGCTTCTTATCCATAGGCTTGTAAATGAACTACTTTCTCCACTTTGTAAAGACAAAATACACATAAAATCATGAGGACTTGGAATTAAGGTTTAAATGACTCTAAGGATTAAGGTTGGTAGGATTTTATGCTTTAAAAATTAAGGCTCAAGGAGGAGGATAATCTCTTAAGAACAATGCATGATATCAAATGTAAAAGTGTAATGAACTTCTCCCCTTCAAAGTAGCAACACCCACTTCCCAAAACTCAAAGTAAAGGTTGTGATAAAATTATGCATAATGAATGATTTGTGCACCCTCTTGAATATTTTTTTTACTTTTGTACTTTTTTTTCATTTTTTTAGAAAATTATGATTTGATCAATCCTCACATCCATCACCTAACCATATACGATCAAAAGATCGTCGGTCTGGAAAATGGTTATTTTTGGTTTTCCCAAATCACAACCCATTTTTCTATTTTTTTGGATTTTTTTTTCATTTTTGTCATTTTTTTTATTCAAGAGGGGAAAAAAATAGAGTATCATGAATGATTTCACAACCTTTTCTAATTTCCACAACAACACTCCCACAATTCTTCCTTAGAATGTGTATCATCCCGTCCACCATGATTTCCTTTACCCCCACACTTCAACATTAAATATCATGCAAATACCAAGAGTAGGGTAGGAATGGATAAAAATGGCTTGAAACATGGTTCATCCCTATAAAGGTCATTCACGGTCTCTATGGGCTAAAAGAAGGATTCATGTAAAGGTGGTATTTTAAGGATAAGTGGATTTTCAAAGGATGCCTGAATCATTTTAAATGTGTTCTTGTACAGTCATAGATTTGAAAAGTTTCAATACAAGTTCTGGTCAGTTACATGTCCCAAGATCACTCAAGAAATATGATCAAGAATAAATAGGAAGTACTTGGTCTAGAAATCCTCTCGGGAATAAGAAATATAACATTGGACAATCACTCATGGCATGACTAATAATAATAAATCAATTCACATAAATTTCAGAAATTCAATGCATGAAAGATGGTTGGGAAATTTTATTTACATGAATTAATTAGATCCTTCGAATCATGAGTCATCATTTCAATATCTATGCTTCATATTTAAAAATTCGATTCTGCATTTCAATCATTTAATCATATCAACCTTGAAATCTAAAACATGGAATCACTGGTTTCCTAAGAAACTCATGTCTCCTAGATAAGTCGAGTAAAACATTAATTCAAGTGTGGGCATGAAATTTTATCTTTAAAGCTCAAAACATGTTTTGGACTAAAATGTGGAGAGTTTAATAGATAAAACACTAAAATTGAACTCCCTTTTTTCCATGAAACTTGGTCCTTCCCCTTCAATGTATGGGGATGCCTTCCACCATTATGAACCTATAAAAGAAAACAACCCAATTAAACATAAGGATCATGTCATTTAAGCTCAAAAAATATAGAAGGGAGGGGGCTGCATACTGCATTACATATAGGAAAAGAAAAGAAATTGAAATCTAAATTCCTACAAAGCATTTAAAGATAAATCTTGGTACGATCTCCCAAGTGGGCCCTGGCTTCTTTTACTGCCTCCAGAGGGCAGTACCAGCTGTTATCCAAGGTCTGATGGTGGTTGGGGATTCTTTGACATGAACCACCACATGTGATTTTTCCCAGCATCCACTTCTTCTTTCATTTTGTGGAGGACTCCAAGGATAGAGTATGCCAGATCCTCCCCCTTCGCGATATGGTACACCTTGGAAGGTGGGGGTAGGATGAAGTATGGAACATCCTCTTCCTTGGTTGCGACTTGTGTAACCTTCTTATCTTCCAGTGCTGGCTTCATGGGGGCTGCATGAAGAGAAGCCTCTTGTCTGATTTTCTTAGGCTCAGCTACCTGGATCTCTTAATGGGGCTCCTCCAATGCATGTTCATTGAAATCAAGGAGCTCCATGTGTTCCTCAATAGGTGCGTGTCCACTGTATTCTTCATCTTACCCAAGGCATAGAAAATAATGTCTGATTCGGTATAATCAAAACAAGAGGGAGTGATATACAAATCTGTTTCAAAAAAATTAGAAGAGATGGGGTCAAAGAAAGGTTTCACTCCCTGAGTTGGTTCAGCTTCAATCTCGGCCTCATTGGTAAGTGCCTCTTGGAGTATGATGGTTGAAGGTGAAGGCAGGTAGTCAGGCTCCTCCACCTCGAGTTTGGCCTCAAGTTCATGGATGTCTTCTGTGAAATCTGGGAAGACTAGTGGCACTTCCTTCTTGGACTCGAATCTTTTTAAGTCTGTTTCAAGTTCATTGATCATAGCCATCAAGTCTTTAGGTGAGATCCATGTTGTAATGCCTATTTCCATCTGCTTGACCATTATCATCAGCGCATCAGCTCTTCGTTGGAGGGCCTCCTCAGTGTACTCGTGTTCTTGCACCTGTGAGTAATTTTCAGTCCATGTCGAATAATAATCATTTGAATTCATCATGGAAAGAATTTTTTTTAATTTTATAAAAAGAAATGAAATCTAACAAAGATGTGAAAATAGAAAATGTAAATGAATAACTGATTGGCTCCCCGGCAACGGCGCCAGTTTTGACGCATGCTTGTCATGAGGTGTGGAAAAACAATTAAATCCCCCTAAGGGTGTAGTATGAATGGTAACCAGAATGTCATTCTCCAAGGAGTAGTGTTTTAATCTTGGTGTCACTTAAAAATAACAAGTTTGAAAAACTAATGAAAGTAAGAGGTTTTCTTAAAAAGGTTTGTGAATTTAATATGAGAGAGAAGTGATTGGATTTAGGTCGGGTTTTCCCATTTGTGATGTCATCATAGGTTTTATAAAAATATGAATCCTTTGGTTTTATAAAAGATAATTAAGTGAACTGAATAACAATTGTTTCTTCGTTTCACCTTTGATTTAATTATTTATCAAAGCGTAGAAATCTTAATGGACTAATATTAATTACTTAGGAAATACCAAATCTGGTATTTACTTCCCTAAATAATTAAATTAATCTATCTTAATTTCTCCACGTGATTTAGCAATCACCAAATCACTCCCTTAGTTGATTTTCTTCATAGATTAACCAATCGGTGTAAAAATGAATAGATCAAGAAAGGGTAGAATAATATTTAAATCCAAGCAATTTAATATTTAAGAATAAATCAAAATACAATCGTATTTAATTTAAATTCAAAAATAAATTAAATTTATAATCATTCAATTAAAAGAAAATAATCCCTTTGAATTAAACTTCAGAAACTGAAACATCACAAAATGGGGTCCCCTTCCGTTCACCCAATCACAAAAGATTCTACCCCTTCATGCAAGGTGGGGTCATCGAATTCAAATGAAAAATAAACATGTAGGAAGTAATTAAAAATTAAGAACAAGGAAGATGAGGTTCTCCTCCTCTTGGATGCTTTCCGCTGGCTGGAATGGGAGGTGAAGGAATGAATTGAGAGGTAGGAGCTCCTCTCCTTTTATAGGTAGAATTCTGTCCTCCGGATGTTTGCATGTGGAAGTCCCATTAAATTACTTTGTTTCGCGTTTCCTCCTTCATAAATTATGTTCATAACTGTTTTGTCTGTCCCCCCTCAAAATTTCAGCACATTTGAACTCCGGGTGTAGACGTTATGCATTTTTCATTGAAGGCTTCTGTTTCTGGACGAAGCTTCCAGGAAGGTTCCTCCAAACGAATGTTGTTCAATGGCCTCCTTAATGACCTAAAACATCCACCAAATTTATGTTATAGTCGGCTCTAGATTTCCTCGTCACATCCCAGGTGGAAACACCTCAGTTGGATGTGTGTAGGCCGCGTTTTGGTTCCGTTACTTTCCTAGTGTCCACGCTGTCCGCCCGAAACAATTGTCCAACTTCAATGAATTTTCAAGCCCTCTATATGACCGAATCATCTCCTGGTCCAGAAGAAAAAAATGAAGGAAATAAAATAAGTATTATAACAAAATTTTAATCACAAAATTTGGACATATATTTTATGCTAAATGACAAAAATACCCTTGTGGTCAAAATCTGTCCAAAATCCAAAATTATGCACTTTTCTTCAATTATGACCATTTTCATTATAAAATTCAAATTACCCATTATTTTAATAAAACAATGAAATATATGGGTTTTATCATTGAAAAAAAGTAAAAAATACTAATGATTTGGTCAAAAATATGCACGTAAATTTGCTCTGTCAAATACCCCCACACTTAAACCATGCTTGTCCTCAAGAATAAAATCTCAACATGGAAATCAGAGGACACCAATGTTACCAATATTCAAATTTCAATGCAATAAAATCAAACAATTTTCCATGTAAAATCAAACATTCAATAATCTGCATAAAATATCAATTTAATTTCCCATTTTTCAACGAAACAAATAATTCACATATTTTACTTTCCCCTTTGAAAATTGATGGAATGTTTCATTTCATTCATTCAAGCCCCTTGATTCATCATTATTAAACATGCCATGTCATGATTACCTCACTTTTGATTTTTTTTCTCTCGTCACTCATGATATAATTCAAGTATAGTTATGCTCATATCATGAAAACATGCTTCTTATCCATAGGCTTGTAAATGAACTACTTTCTCCACTTTGTAAAGACAAAATACACATAAAATCATGAGGACTTGGAATTAAGGTTTAAATGACTCTAAGGATTAAGGTTGGTAGGATTTTATGCTTTAAAAATTAAGGCTCAAGGAGGAGGATAATCTCTTAAGAACAATGCATGATATCAAATGTAAAAGTGTAATGAACTTCTCCCCTTCAAAGTAGCAACACCCACTTCCCAAAACTCAAAGTAAAGGTTGTGATAAAATTATGCATAATGAATGATTTGTGCACCCTCTTGAATATTTTTTTTACTTTTGTACTTTTTTTTCATTTTTTTAGAAAATTATGATTTGATCAATCCTCACATCCATCACCTAACCATATACGATCAGAAGATCGTCGGTCTGGAAAATGGTTGTTTTTGGTTTTCCCAAATCACAACCCATTTTTCTATTTTTTTGGATTTTTTTTTCATTTTTGTCATTTTTTTTATTCAAGAGGGGAAAACAATAGAGTATCATGAATGATTTCACAACCTTTTCTAATTTCCACAATAACACTCCCACAATTCTTCCTTAGAATGTGTATCATCCCGTCCACCATGATTTTCTTTACCCCCACACTTCAACATTAAATATCATGCAAATACCAAGAGTAGGGTAGGAATGGATAAAAATGGCTTGAAACATGGTTCATCCCTATAAAGGTCATTCACGGTCTCTATGGGATAAAAGAAGGATTCATGTAAAGGTGGTATTTTAAGGATAAGTGGATTTTCAAAGGATGCCTGAATCATTTTAAATGTGTTCTTGTACAGTCATAGATTTGAAAAGTTTCAATACAAGTTCTGGTCAGTTACATGTCCCAAGATCACTCAAGAAATATGATCAAGAATAAATAGGAAGTACTTGGTCTAGAAATCCTCTCAGGAATAAGAAATATAACATTGGACAATCACTCATGGCATGACTAATAATAATAAATCAATTCACATAAATTTCAGAAATTCAATGCATGAAAGATGGTTGGGAAATTTTATTTACATGAATTAATTAGATCCTTCGAATCATGAGTCATCATTTCAATATCTATGCTTCATATTTAAAAATTCGATTCTGCATTTCAATCATTTAATCATATCAACCTTGAAATCTAAAACATGGAATCACTAGGTTCCTAAGAAACTCATGTCTCCTAGATAAGTCGAGTAAAACATTAATTCAAGTGTGGGCATGAAATTTTATCTTTAAAGCTCAAAACATGTTTTGGACTAAAATGTGGAGAGTTTAATAGATAAAACACTAAAATTGAACTCCCTTTTTTCCATGAAACTTGGTCCTTCCCCTTCAATGTATGGGGATGCCTTCCACCATTATGAACCTATAAAAGAAAACAACCCAATTAAACATAAGGATCATGTCATTTAAGCTCAAAAAATATAGAAGGGAGGGGGCTGCATACTGCATTACATCTAGGAAAAGAAAAGAAATTGAAATCTAAATTCCTACAAAGCATTTAAAGATAAATCTTGGTACGATCTCCCAAGTGGGCCCTGGCTTCTTTTACTGCCTCCAGAGGGCAGTACCAGCTGTTATCCAAGGTCTGATGGTGGTTGGGGATTCTTTGACATGAACCACCACATGTGATTTTTCCCAGCATCCACTTCTTCTTTCTTTTTGTGGAGGACTCCAAGGATAGAGTATGCCAGATCCTCCCCCTTCGCGATATGGTACACCTTGGAAGGTGGGGGTAGGATGAAGTATGGAACATCCTCTTCCTTGGTTGCGACTTGTGTAACCTTCTTATCTTCCAGTGCTGGCTTCATGGGGGCTGCATGAAGAGAAGCCTCTTGTCTGATTTTCTTAGGCTCAGCTACCTGGATCTCTTGATGGGGCTCCTCCAATGCATGTTCATTGAAATAAAGGAGCTCCATGTGTTCCTCAATAGGTGCGTGTCCACTGTATTCTTCATCTTACTCCAAGGCATAGAAAATAATGTCTGATTCGGTATAATCAAAACAAGAGGGAGTGATATACAAATCTGTTTCAAAAAAATTAGAAGAGATGGGGTCAAAGAAAGGTTTCACTCCCTGAGTTGGTTCATCTTCAATCTCGGCCTCATTGGTAAGTGCCTCTTGGAGTATGATGGTTGAAGGTGAAGGCAGGTAGTCAGGCTCCTCCACCTCGAGTTTGGCCTCAAGTTCATGGATGTCTTCTGTGAAATCTGGGAAGACTAGTGGCACTTCCTTCTTGGACTCGAATCTTTTTAAGTCTGTTTCAAGTTCATTGATCATAGCCATCAAGTCTTTATGTGATATCCATGTTGTAATGCCTATTTCCATCTGCTTGACCATTATCATCAGCGCATCAGCTCTTCGTTGGAGGGCCTCCTCAGTGTACTCGTGTTCTTGCACCTGTGAGTAATTTTCAGTCCATGTCGAATAATAATCATTTGAATTCATCATGGAAAGAATTTTTTTTAATTTTATAAAAAGAAATGAAATCTAAATAAGATGTGAAAATAGAAAATGTAAATGAATAACTGATTGGCTCCCCGGCAACGGCGCCAGTTTTGACGCATGCTTGTCATGAGGTGTGGAAAAACAATTAAATCCCCCTAAGGGTGTAGTATGAATGGTAACCAGAATGTCATTCTCCAAGGAGTAGTGTTTTAATCTTGGTGTCACTTAAAAATAACAAGTTTGAAAAACTAATGAAAGTAAGAGGTTTTCTTAAAAAGGTTTGTGAATTTAATATGAGAGAGAAGTTATTGGATTTAGGTCGGGTTTTCCCATTTGTGATGTAATCATAGGTTTTATAAAAATATGAATCCTTTGGTTTTATAAAAGATAATTAAGTGAAGTGAATAACAATTGTTTCTTCGTTTCACCTTTGATTTAATTATTTATCAAAGCGTAGAAATCTTAATGGACTAATATTAATTACTTAGGAAATACCAAATCTGGTATTTACTTCCCTAAATAATTAAATTAATCTATCTTAATTTCTCCATGTGATTTAGCAATCACCAAATCACTCCCTTAGTTGATTTTCTTCATAGATTAACCAATCGGTGTAAAAATGAATAGATCAAGCAAGGGTAGAATAATATTTAAATCAAAGAAATTTAATATTTAAGAATAAATCAAAATACAATCGTATTTAATTTAAATTCAAAAATAAATTAAATTGATAATCATTCAATTAAAAGAAAAGAATCCCTTTGAATTAAACTTCAGAAACTCAAACATCACAAAATGGGGTCCCCTTCCCTTCACCCAATCACAAAAGATTCTACCCCTTCATGCAAGGTGGGGTCATCGAATTCAAATGAAAAATAAACATGTAGGAAGTAATTAAAAATGAATAACAAGGAAGAGGAGGTTCTCCTCCTCTTGGATTCTTTCCGCTGGCTGGAATGGGAGGTGAAGGAATGAATTGAGAGGTAGGAGCTCCTCTCCTTTTATAGGCAGAATTCTGTCTTCCAGATGTTTTCATGTGAAAGTCCCATTAAATTACTTTGTTTCGCGTTTCCTCTTTCATAAAATATGTTCATAACTGTTTTGTCTGTCCCCCCTCAAAATTTCAGCACATTTGAACTCCGGGTGTAGACGTTATGCATTTTTCATTGAAGGCTTCTGTTTCTGGACGAAGCTTCCATGAAGGTTCCTCCAAACGAATGTTGTTCAATGGCCTCCTTAATGACCTCAAACATCCACCAAATTTATGTTATAGTCGGCTCTAGATTTCCTCGTCACATCCCAGGTGGAAACACCTCAGTTGGATGTGTGTAGTCCGCGTTTTGGTTCCGTTACTTTCTTAGTGTCCACGCTGTCCGCCCGAAACAATTGTCCAACTTCAATGAATTTTCAAGACCTCTATATGACCGAATCATCTCCTGGTCCAGAAGAAAAAAATGAAGGAAATAAAATAAGTATTATAACAAAATTTTAATCACAAAATTTGGACATATATTTTATGCTAAATGACAAAAATACCCTTGTGTTCAAAATCTGTCCAAAATCCAAAATTATGCACTTTTCTTCAATTATGACCATTTTCATTATAAAATTCAAATTACCCATTATTTTAATAAAACAATGAAATATATGGGTTTTATCATTGAAAAACAGTAAAAAATACTCATTATTTGGTCAAAAATATGCACGTAAATTTGCTCTGTCAATAGTCATCATGTATGGTGACAATGATATGGGTATACCACTATTTATTATTGGGATCTACTGACCAGGTTCCCTAGTTTCTACCAAAATATGCAAGAATACATAATGAAAATGTGTATAGATATAGTAATAATCTCTAATGAAACCTTAGAATGTTAGAGGTCATACCTAAGATGAATAGGGATATGTACCTGCTCATATTTTATTGTATGTCGCCCCTTTTAGGTTACCCTGGGTGACTGAGGGTGGGTGACAAGAGTTGGAGCGCATGGGGTGATATCCTCATCAGGATCAAGACATAAAACCATTAATCATTATATTTGATGATTTTATTTAGGAACACTTCATTGAAATTCCAATACATAGTTGATGAGGCTATTTTTTACATCTGGATCCACCTCTCCCAAATAAGGGGAAAATTTATTTTTACATTATGTGAAGAGGATCCCTAAAATATTTGTTACGGTGATGGGAACTTATTATTTCATTTCCCCTATCCATGATTGTGTGGACCATTGGGATATATTCAAGTCTACAAAGTATTTAGATTAAACCCCCATAATCAGGATAGTATAATTATAGTGGTACCCCCTGATCATTGTGTTCACCACTTAGGGATAAAGGTATTGAGTGGGAAATAACGTCATATAATATAATGAGGTCCATGATCATGAAAACATTGATCTCTAATTCATTCTCAATTTATAGAATTCCATTTTTGGATTGAAGTTATTTTTTGTGAATTTTTCTAAGTATATAATACAAACACAAATAGTAAAACCAATGAAATTATCATTACAATAAATAAACACATGTAAAAATTATTACTTTAGAGGATCAATGTCTGTCCATCTATGATTTTAGTTAAATAACATGAAACAAACCATCCAAACATTTGAGAAACATATAATTATCTAAAAATAATGGATTTCACATTGGATTCAATATTATTGTTTTGTTCCCTGTTTCAGGAATTTCCCAAATATGGTTTATTCATGGAACTAAAAACACCTAATGGTTATCACTTCTGTGATACATACTGTACATGTTTTACAAAGTTAGATAATCACTGAGTGACATTCCAATGAATATTATGAAGTATTTTGCTTCATAGGATGGGTGTTTGGGCTAATAACACCCTTTTAGGGGGGATTATTTTCTACTATGGGACTCTCTTATAGATTTAATACATATTCATTAATTCATCATGAATTCTAAGTGTGGGACTGGTCACCCTTATAGTGATAATAAATTATTTGCATGCTTTGATGTAATCCCATATTTATATATTATAGGTTCTTTATTAGTAGTGTCATCATCATTTATTTGGGTTTCTCCATCAATGGTATTGTATCTACCATTTATAGGTTCTCCATTAATTTATTTATTTATTTATGATGATGGTTTTAAGTCACAAAGTGATGAAATATGTAATTTGTCATCATCCTGAGATATAGTTGGGGTATTGATGTCATGAATGGGACCATGATAAGGAGTTTATATGTATCCTCAAGAAATAAATTAGAACCCATTTACATTACTTCTAATTAAATGGATACATATAAGCTTTTAAGTTCATATAAAAATAATTGACCACGAGTTTCAATATCATCCATGGATGACATCTAAACAAAAGTAAATAATGAAAGGATGGTGTTGGAGTTACACATGATCTTCCCTTTATAGTTAGCTCGTAGATAATATGGTTCAACAAGATAGCCTTCACAAGAAATTTTTAATAATGAGGATGTTGTGAAAAGGACATGGAATAGATATAAACACCTATGTGGTGGGATGATATTACTTGGAATATGGTCTAATAAGTATGGTGTTGATTGATTTTTTTGGGATTGAACCTTAGTGAGGCATCCTATATATCTTATTTGGATGAGAATAAAATACCATATAGTTTGGAGTAGTTGGTATTGTACCTAAGAAGGATTCCGGTTTTAGGATATCGTTTTTCAATAAGTTAAATGATCGATACTATTATATAATCCCACATGAGTCAATATTTTTTTCAGAAATAATATATATTAGAATATTTGAATGTTGTGGGATTATTTTTGGGAAGGTACATACACTTGAATTGGAATATCAAGGGGAAATTATCTTTTACGTCTACTAATTTATGAGTATGGGGAAATTGAAGTTAGTAGAGGTGTGATATCATTCATGAAATTTTAGAGGCCTAATCCTAAATGGGTACCCATTATGGATATTTTATCCTTGTCCACTAGTGGATTATGGAGGTGTTCTAGTGCGGGATTCAAGAAGAAAGACAAGGATCACCCATTATCACCTTACTGGGATTTTTTAAAACACAACTTTGGACTAATTTATCCTTTTATTTAAAATGATATTGTAGGAATAATGCCCAAATCACAACACATTTCAGGTATCATGTAGGTAATGAATGATTCTTCTTGAACCATTGCCACCATACCTATGGTTGGTATCCTCTTTGTCCTGGGAATACATGATTTTGAAAATTCAAAGGACCCTTGCTAATATATATATGTTAAATTAAGGGACTTCTTAACCATGTGAACATGTGAACAAGGGAATAAATTATTGTGTAAAACATCCTTATCATGCGCATCTAGGGGTTTATAATGAGGTATTTTTTTGATTTCCCTCATAAAGATGAATTTTTTTAAGGGATTTCCCTAGTATTTTTGAAAGGAACATGAGATTGGAGGTTAGTCCACCTAATGGGTACTTGGGAAAACAAGAAAATATCTCGTCCATCTAATATAGGTGAGGACTAAAATGTACCTCACCCAAGTGATATAGGGGTGAACTGAAATATAACTCTCCAAATTAATATTTTAGTGGATGAAGATATAACTCACCCAAGTGATACATTGATGAACTGGAGTTTACATCTTGAATAGAGAATATCCGAGGAGATAGCACATGGGTGAAGAATTTATATAAACTTTGTAGGGGGGTAGTTATATTTTTCCCTAGTGTTGTTGGACTAGGGATTTAGTAGTTCCTCAAGTTTGTTCTTATTATTCAGACATTTTAGAAAAAAATATCCTTTATTTATCTTCATTACCATCTATTTTAATTAATTATAAGCTACATTAGGGTTTTGGATACCAAAACAAGAAATTTGGGTGAGATTAACTATATCTTTTTCTCTGACTTCTAGATGTTTGAAGTTGATGATCTTAATGGGTCTATTTATATGAAAAATAGGGACCCTATTTTAAGGAAAGTACTCAGAAAAGTGCAACATATAGTTAAAAATTGTGAAATATGGTTGGTTCCACATCTCAACTAAGTAATCCAAACTTGGGTAAAATGGTTGGCTGTACATGTGATCCACAAATGTCATATTTTTCATCATTCTGGTGTATACAACCCCGTTATGTGATTATAATTATTAACAAAAAAAATATTTTTCAATACATAAATGGGACTACAATAAATATTTAGGATAATAAGTAACTAAAATCATGTATAGAGAATCTATATTCAAAACTAAAATCCCAAAGGTTTTACAATCTATGTACTCTCTGATTCCCCATTTAGTTATTCACTATCTCATTAATATATATATATACTCCACAACATTTAATATTATTTCAACAATTTTTAACACATTTTTTAAAATTTTTGTTTAGTTAATTTAAATTTGGAGGGAGATATTTTTAAAGGAATATATTTTATAAGTTGGTATTATGATTTTATTTATTAAATATTATAAAATAAACAGAAAAATAAACAAAAATATTGCACAAAAATTCCACGTTAATCCAAAGTGCATGATATGTTGAATGAAAAAAAAACTCTTAAAGTTTTATAGAAATTGTAAAATCCCATAATTCAAACATCTTAATCAAAATTATTCATATATAATAATGTAATCCATTTATAATATATGAAATTAGAATATTATTATAATATTTAGTGACTTGGACTT
The DNA here is from genome assembly GCA_963277665.1 of Viscum album. Lineage (NCBI taxonomy): Eukaryota > Viridiplantae > Streptophyta > Magnoliopsida > Santalales > Viscaceae > Viscum > Viscum album. The sequence continues at coordinate 288,280,439 of OY728162.1, forward strand.
CCATTATACATGGTCTAGAAACACTTAGGACAAAGAACTATATTATGTTCTGATAATAGCCTAACTTCTGTCTACCTTTCCCAAATATCAATGGAATATAAAATAATCAATTACTTGATTTGAGTTTTAATGTATCATCCTAGTACACTTATGTCATGACAATAATGGGTCATTACATGTCACAAGACATTATCCTAGTCTGCTAGAGGTTGATGACTAGTTATGAGTTTCTAATAATAAAATGGTGTAATATAAACCTTGAATTATGAAACCATAAATAATATTAAATGGTAACAACAATAATTATTTTATAAAAAACAAAATAAATGTAAAAAATTAAAGTGAAAACAATAAAATAGACCAATAGATGTTATATAAATATGAACAAATATTTATGTCATACGTAGCATAGAGAAATAATCATAATCCCCCATGGGTGGATCATATACAAAAAAACTCATAAATAACCATAGGTTTTCCAAAAAAATCAAAAAACTAGTTTTGGGTCTAGGCTTAGTCCCATTTTCCATCCTCCATCCCAACTAATCAAATATACCATCTATCATAGGGCCTTTTAATATTTATGGGCATATAACCATGAATTATACTTGGATAAATGTGGAAAACTAATTATGTTATTAGTATAATAGTATATTCTTACACCAACAATGTCCCAAAATATATCCACTCTAAATAGTGAGCATAAAAATGCTCTATGATAAAAAACTACAAAAAAAAAACTAAATAAATTACAATTGATCCTTAGGATCTATTATGGAACCTATCATTCACCATAAAAATATAGGTTTTTTTACATGTATTTAAAAATTATCAATGATCAGGAAAAAGGATAGACAATTTCCCACAAATAATACAATTACATATAATAGAACATTGGGTGGATTATTGCCCTGTGGGGATAACATTACATGCTATAATAATTGGTTGGATTAAAACCCACCATAGTTACCATCATGTTATATAGTCATCTAGGATATTATCACACACCCTAGATAATATCGAATAACAAAATCATTGGTAATCAAAGTTTAACCTGGATAATAGAATATAACATCATCATTTGAGGTATTAGTGCCCACCCCATATAATTATCACATATCATAATTGTTTGGGGATATGTGTCCCTCCTATATATAACTATATATATATTATTCTAGGGGGATATTATGACAACCCTAATCTTTATGACATATTAATACTTGATTTATTATATAACAATAAAATTAATTCAATTCGTATGGTTGAGAAGTCTGGTGTATTCGGGAATTAGGTACATTATATGAAAAAATAAAACTGGTAAAAATACATCTTTATTGAAAACATCTTTAACATGATCAAAATATTCCTTCAAACCTAAAACAACAAAGGATGACATGGGGAAATACATAATAAAGGGGTGAGATATAAATCATAACAATGGAATAAATATGGAACAAGTGATACATGTTATAAAATAGTTTTATTGATGAGTAATAAAAATAATATTAATAATATGGCATCATATATCATGATACTCAAAACATTTAAAATGTGTCAACAACTTGAAACACTGAATCATAAACATAGTTCCAGGCTAAACCACAAATAATTCATAGTAGAAAAAGTGTCATAAAGGAATTAGGTACACCAAAATCCTAAAATGACATATCATGATACAAAATATTACCCAATGCATTAGAGTTCTATCTCGATTAACCTGTAAAAATTAATTTATTCTCATGATTAAGTGTTCCATAAAGATCATGTGAAATGGATTCATTTGTCATCATAATTTATTCCACAATCAAGGAATATGTAATACATATATGTATGTCCCTAATATATAACTATATTTTCAAAAAGGTTAATTTACTTGATAGAATAATCGGTATAGTATCCACTACAAAGCTATTTGGTTATGGAAAATCGATGTGAAATTTTCATAGCATAATGATGTTACATAAAAATAAAAATAAACGGTTCATTGGAGAGAAATGAGTCTCTGATTTCTTTTAAATCAAATGATTAGTATTAGGTACGTATAAAATCATATCCCAATATTATAAATTTCTAAATAGAAGGTATAAGGTAATGGAGAAACATGAATATAGAAAAAACATCCTTGTGAAATTTCAGTATGGTAATGGGTATAAATAAAGTATCATAGGGTGATTAATGAGAGTGAAAATAATATATCATCAATTATAAATATTATGGTCAGAAAATGTAATATGTAATATCATATCTCATCGTAATAAATTTTAAATATAAATACAAAACATAAAATGAGTGCTTGATAAAAGAGGAGTGTGGATGGTCTCTTATAAAATTTCGACCTAGTAACAACTTAGGTAATGGTCAAAATGAGTGTGTATAAATAGTAACTCAATCAAATAACATAAATTTTATAGTTATGAAATTTTTAAAAATCAATCAAAATATAACAAATTGAAATAAAAAAACAAATTTCAAATAATTTTCTTGAATTGAAAGGAGTAGAGGAAAGTGAGGATAACTTACATGAGTGTGTGACTCCAAAGGCTTGGTATGGGCTTATTGAAATAATTTTTTTATATTAGGAGGACTTTAGGGAGTGGAGTTAACTATAAGGATGTTCTTTAAGGAGTTTTAATTAATATAAATGGTACGTTGGGTGGGTTCATATAAAAAAATAGGTATATTTCTATATTAGTTTGGTTTCTTCTTCTACATAATTAAATATCTTAAAAAATAATCCCACATGTTTTCCCATGGTTTATTCTAAAGTGGATCGGTTATTATTATTTTATATGGTTAAGGTATTAAATTATTAAAATATTACCATTTTTTATTTGGAGGTGAGTCACACTTTTAATGAAATGATTTTAAAATCATAAAATATATTATAAGTCTTAGTGGATTCATAATGGATTTAAAAAATAAATTAAATAATCTTAAAATAACATTTTTTTTAAATTTAATAAATAAATTTGGTCATGGATCCTAGTTTTATTACTTATTATATCACTTTTTGGTCATTTTGATGTCATAAAAAACAATGTATATTTATACGTTTTTTAATTTTTACTAGAAAATACGATTGTGTGAGAAAATTATAAAACACCCACCATTAGATAATTTTAAAATCCTGATTGAAAAAAATAATATTCATTTTATCTAAATTATTTTATAAATATATGAATTCTTACTATTAAAATGACAGAGTATTTATTGAAAATGACTTGTTCTTTTATAAGAACGTTTTTAAACCCTTGTAAAAAATATACATTTGACTTCATAAAAATTATATCATAATTTATATTTATAAAAAATATATGATAATAAAATTTTAATAAAATATTATTTATTAAAAAATCCATTAATTAAAAAAATTCATTAATTGAATTTGAATATTACTCAAAATTATAGTTTTTTCTTTATCGTATCAAAATATAATTTTTAACAAAATAAATACATAACCAAGTTTAAAGTAAAAAAGGAATAAATATAATAGTTATTAAAATTATTTGTAAATATTAATATTAAAAATATTAGTTTTTCTTTATTACTACTCTTTGTTCAAAAAAAATTACCGTCAACTATCCAATTTTCATTTTACTCTGGTCAAAAATATTTACTATAATTTATATTCATATTGCTGAATGTTAAGTCGAACTTATTACCTAATATTATATAATATGATTCTAAATAATGAATCCATTTTATCGAAATCAGTTCACATAGGATGATTTATTTAATTTAATATAAAACCCTCAAGAATTATAAAAAGTTGTTATTGGAAAAATACAATTTTTAAGGAATAGATTATTTCACATTAACTCTATAACATGTAATATTAATTATATAAATTTAAATTCATAATGATAAATATATAATATAAACATTTCATTTAGATAATTTTTCATTCAGTGTTATTTTAATTAATTATAATAAATAAACATTATGCATTTTAAAATATTATTTAGAAAAATGATTTTTAATTCATAAAAATAATCTTATACTAAAATCCAATATAAAGATAATTAAAATGTATATAATTGAATTAAATATAACTAAATAAAACTCATTTTACATTGAATTAAAATTATAAGAATAATTGGACTTTTATATTAATTAATTTATCAAATGAAATGATACTTTTAATTATAAATGGTAGCATTCACTATTCACTAAATAATCTATATTTCCTAAAAATATCCAAAATTTCACCATAATTAAATTTTTATATGATGATATAAAAAATGGAGTTATTTTTTATCAGAAAAATTTCAAGGATTTCTTGAAAATAATTATACTATTTTTTCTATAACATTAATAAAAATCTTTTTTGAAGAAATTATATTTTGTAGAACAAAAATCCATTACCAAAAAAATGATTCATTGTTTAATAATCACTAACAAATATTTTAAGGATATAAATATATATGTTTCATAATTTAGTTAATCATATTTATATCCACAAAGATAATAGAAAAGATAAAATGGTCATGTGTAAATAATAATTGTTCGTTTGGTGTTCAATGTTGTACATTGTATATGATATCTAACATTGTTTTCTCTTTTAAAAACATGGAACATTACAATATTCCACCATTTAATAAATTATTCAACTCCATAATAAAAGTTTTCACACTTGTAAAAATATTTATTGACTATCCAAATCAAAAAAGGGGTTCATAAAAGATATTATTTGAAAGACAAAAAAGCGAAGTAAGTAGGTCATCACATAACTAGGTTTCCATGTATGGAAAGATTAGTAGTAAGTGAAAAAATAGATATGGAAGATAAATCTAAAACAAAATAACTAATTTAGTGTGATATATATCATGGTCATGAGAAATTCAACAACTAAAAAATGATAAATCTATGATGGGTGAATATAAAATCAGTTCATAAAAAATGATTTTAATATGAAAACTTTTTTATTTTAATATTATTTTCCTAGAGTTAAATAATTTTTTACCATCTATACGAGGGAAATAAAGAAATATACAATCTTGAAATATAATATTTCATCTTTTAATTAATTTTCATTACAATATCATATTTTTTCCAAATTATTAGAACTGAAAAATGAATCCAATAAATACATTAAGGGGGTACTAATGGCATTAAAAGGATTACTTAAAAATTATTTTTATTTCATTTAGTAATGAATTTATAGGATTAATTATGTGTTATCCATGATCCATTTTCTAACATATATTCTTATGGGAATTTTTTCCCATAAAAATGGTTCATAATGATCTTATGAATTTACCATAGATTATCCCCATGAAGTTCCAAACCAAGTACGAAGTAAGACCCATTGTCATGTACCAGGTTACCCCAATTCACACCCATAACACCATCTCATAGTTGTTACTCCATAGTATACTTGTGCCTGAACCACATCCTCTAGTAGTATGTAGAAAGGCATGTATTTTCCTGAAAACCCACCTACTCTATACTGACAAACATTTATCTATGTTTTTCTATACCTAATCATATCCCTAAGACATTCCCTAGAGTTTTCTAAACCAATTCCCAAAATTAAATAAACTTTCTCTATGATACAAAATATGAAAACATTGATCTTTATTAAATATTTATACATTATTTATTACATAATACTATACCAAATTCATTCCAATTGATCAATAAGTTGTGTTTTGTTAGGAATTACGTACACTACATAATAACATAAAACTAGGAATACAACATCTTTATTGAAAAATTATTTAACATGCTCAAAATACTCATTCAAACTAAAATCATCATGGGATGACCTTGAGTCATTCAAAAGGATGGGGTGAGCTATAAATACCAGTAACAGAAAAAACATGGAATTGTTGATACAAGTCAGATAATATGGGTATTAATTAATAATAAAAGTAAGATGAATAATAAGGCATGACATAGCTTGATAATCGTAACATAGGAAATGTTTCAACAACTTGAAACACTGAATGATAAAAAAAATGTCAAAGATAAATAACAAATACTTCATGGTGTTCAAATTCACATAATTTAATCAGGTAAAACCCAATCCCAACATGATTTATCATGATACTAATCATTACCCAATTCATTAAAGTGCTATCTGGTCACATCCATCATTATCATATCATTCTCATGAATAAGTGTGCCACATAGATCATACAACATGAATTCATTTATCATCATAATTTATTACACAACCAAGGAATGTGTAATACATAAATTTAATTCCCCAATCAATAATTATATGTTAATTAAGGTTAATAACCTTGAAAAAATAGTGTCTATGGTACCCACTACACAATTGTTTTGGAAATGAAAATTGTGGTGAAATTTCATCAGTATAACGACGTTACATAAAAATTAATTAAACATTTTAATGAGAGATAAAGGGTTATAATATTTTTTGTACATAAAATTTCCAGTATTAGGTACATGTAAAATCATATCAAAAAATTATCAATTTTTAAATAAAAGGAATATGGAAATAAAGAAAAATTAATAGTGAAAATAAATCGTATGAATGTTCAGCACAATAACGGGTGTGCATAAAGGATCATGAGAGGGTTAATGAGAGTTAAAAAAAGATCTAATCAATTATAAATCAATTGGTAAGTAAATTTAATATCGAATATAATATGCCATTTTTATAAAATGAAAATAAAAAAGACATAAAATAAGATGATTGCTTGATAAAAGGGGGGAGTGGAATATCCCATAAAACATTTCACTATAGTAAAAGCTTAGGTAAGGGTAAAAACAAGAGCGGATAAATGGTCCCTGATTTAAATAATATAAATATAATATTAAGTTAATTTTTATTAATAAATGAAAATATAACTAGTTTAAATTAAAAAGACTAATTTCAAACATGGTTCGTGAATTGAAAGGAGGAGGGGAAAGTGGGGGATCACTTACATGAATTTTTGAATCCAATGGCTTGGGATAAGATTATTGAAATATTGGGGGCCCCTTGGGAGGAATATATAGAGGTTATGTAAGAGTAAGTAATTTTTCAAAGGAGTGTAATTGAAGATATATGAGTCCTTGGGTGGTTTTATATAGGAAAAGAGGGAGATTTCTTTATTATTTTGGCTTTGGCTTTAATATAATAAAATATCCAAAACTATAAACCATACCATGGATTTTTCCCATTGTTTATAAGAAATGGTGTCATTTTTCATTATTTTAGATGGATAATGGACTAAGTTATTAAAATATTACCCTTGGTGATGTGGAGGTGGGCCTCACTCTTAATGAAATGATTTTAAAATCATTAAATATATTATAAGTCTTGGAGGATTCAGAATGGATTTATAAAATAACTCAAAAAAATTAAAATCACATTATTATAAATGGAAAATTTTATTTATTCTTGGATACTATTTTTATTACCGCTTACATCACTTTGGGGTCATTTTGATGTCATAAACCACAAAGTATATTTATACAGTATTTAATTTTTACCCAAAAATTTGAGTGTTAGATAATTATGAAAGATTCAACATTCGATAATTTTGATGAAATTATTCCAAAAATAATAATAATTTTATATAAAAAATTATAACAATATGAATTTTCACTGTTAAAATAAAAACCAAAATTTATTGAAAACGACAGGTTTTTTACAATAATGTTTTGTTTGAACGCTTATATTAAATTACATTTGATTTAATAAAAATTATATAGTAATTATATTTATAAAAATTATTTCATAATAACATTTCAATAAGTATTATTTACTTAAAAAAATAATTAATTTTTCAAAATAAATTCCTTAAATGAATTTGAATATTACTCAAAATTACAATTTTTTATCGTATCAAACTATAATTTTTATCAAACTAAATACTTAATAATTTGTAAAGTAAAACAATAAGGAATAAATATAACATATTTTAATTTAATAGAAGATTTAAATATTGAAACTATTTTTTTACTTTTTTTCTACTCTTTTTTATATTATGTTTTCCATTTATTAACTAATTTTCCTTTTACTGTAGTTATAAATATTTAGTACAATTACTATTCATATTTCTAAAAATTAAGTTGACCTTATTACCTAATATTATCTATTATTACTCTAAATATTTAATAAATTTTATAAAAATAAATTCACATAAGCTGATGGATTTCATTTAATATAAAACCCTCAAGAATAATGAAAAGTGCTTTTTTTTCGAAAAATACGATTTTTAACTAAAATATCATTTCACTTTAACTCCATAACATTTAATATTAATTATATAAATTTAAATTCATAAATATAGATATATAATATTATAAATTCATTTAGATCATTTCTCATTATGGGTTATTTTAAATAATAATAATGGAGTAAAATTATGCATTTAAATTTAGTATTCAGAAAAATATGTTTTTAATCATAAAAATAAACATAAACTAAAATCAGATATAAATATCATTAAAATGTAAATAATTGAATTAAATATGAATAAATAGTACTTATTTTACTTTAAAGGCAAATTAAATGATAAAATTTACATTTATATTAATTAATTTATCAAAATAAATAACACTTTTAATTATAAATGGTAACATTTGCTATTCACTGAAAAATATTTATACTATAAAAAAATCCCAAAATTTCACCATAACATATTTGTGATATTATTATATAAAAAGTGGATTTATTTTTATCAAATAAATTTTCAAATTTTCATTTAAGATAATTATAATATTTTTTCAATAAAAAAAATAATAAATCTTATTTGATGAAATCATATTATTAATAACAAAATAAATTTACAAATATTGAAAGATTATTTAGTAATAATTAATTAATATATCTATGATATAAATATATAAATGTTTTATAAAGTAGTTAATCCTACTTATATCCTCAAATATAATGGAAAGGTTAGAGATTTCATATTTAAATAATCATTGCTTGTTTGGGATTCAGTGTTGTGTATCGCATATGATATCAAACATAGTTTTATATTTTAAAAACTCAATAAGTTATATATATTTATCCCAAAAAGATAATATATATATATATATATAATTAAAATATCCATTCATATAAATATAGTTTTCAATGGATTTGGATCTTTCTATACCCAAACACAATGATAGGTTTTACAACTTCTTTCATGCACTAAAAATGGATGAAACCCATACTCACCTAGAGATATCCTTTACTATCCCATATTTACACCACATTCCCAACTTATGTATCCTCATAAGGTATGTATATTCAATACATAATATCCCAATCTCATTTGGGAACCTCTCGGGTATCCTCCAACATTTCTTATTTAGTTATTATATTGTATATTGTACTTGGAGAAAACAATTTACGATACACATATTTCAATAGAGATATAATGTTCCAAAAAAAATGATTCCCATATGAAATAAAATTGAAAACCATTTAACTATGTTTTGGGTAAATCTCATATTTGGTTGGATTAACTTAACATCATACACACATTGAAAAAATTATAACTTTGGTATATCTTAAATACTACCAACCTCAATATCGTAAAAATAATCCTAATAGATATTCATATATGATTTATTTAGAAATATATGGTATCAAGAAACAAGAGAAAACATAAAAAATAGCTATAAGTGTGTATAAAATGAGAAATATTGTAAACAATGACCATAATAGAGCAATGATTATTTTGGAGAGAAATACATGCCTATAGATATTACCAATATGAAATGTCACTCGAACCGAGGGATGAATGACATAGAAAATGAAACATGGAAGGTAAAAGCGATAGATAATAGGGGGGATAAAAAACCACTATGATAAATTAGAAACATAATTTTTTTACTGTTAGTATTAAATCTCTTTATTCCACTAAAATTTATAAATATATCCAAGTAAAACTTAAGGGCTTCTAGATGATACATAACCATTCAATTTGAAGTGGTTAAATAATTAGATGTTAAATTCATAATTTTTACACTAATAATATGTAAGAGTCTCCAAACGTGAATCAAATTATGTAAGTTTTACACCACAAATACATAAGATTTACCTGGTAATTTTTATGTGTTTCAAGACTAGACCTATGATACCTTGTGATTTTATTAGAGGACTATGTTAAATAGAGTAAATGACATGAAATAAAGAGATTTAATGACTAGAAATAATATAATTTATAAATTATAATAATTACTAATACATTTAATTTGTGGTTATTAATAATATTATTGATTAATGTTTAGTAAATATGTACTCATTTTCTAGTACATCCATTTTATTCTTTTAAAATATTCTTTCAACATAAATGATTTTGATTATTATTAAACAGACTGTTATAATTAATTTATACAACTTTAATAAATTTTAATTGTTAAAAATGTTATCATTAATGAAATAATTATATCAATATTATCATGGGGTTAAATTTAGGTATTTTTTGGAAAAGATTTATTTTTCAGTAAATATTTTAAAATAATTATTTTATAGAAAACTGTCATTTTTTTATTATTCATAAATCCCAATTTTGTTTTTTTATATCATAATTCCATTGTGATTGTAAATAATCCAATTAATATCATTGGATTAAACATTATGCTTAATTTTCGTGATGAAAAATTTTATATGTATAACAACAATTTTCTATTAAACTCATTTTTTCACATATTGTGGGTTTATTATAAATATAACTTCTCAAAAAAAAAATGAACTAAATAATATAAAAATTATTATATATATGGAATCATAAATTCAAATTTTTTTAAATAGGTTCATTTTGTTGTAGATCATAAGAAATAGCTACCATGGTCAATATTTATCACAATTGTAAAGGGTAAATTAGGATATCAAATATAAAATATAATGTGATTACACATTAAAAACACTACAAAAAATTTAATTAATAATTTTTATGAGTATAATTTGAAGGAAAAATTCTTTAAATATAAAAAATCATAGAACTATGGTTTTATTTTTCTTTAATAAATTCATGTATGTTATATTAAATAAACAAAAATTCAAAAATGTCCCTTTTTTCTATTAATACCTATAATATTTTTTAATATGGAGAAAAATAGATTATTAACTATTATAAAACATTATTTTTAAGATTTATAGATTTCATTTATTATGTAAATTTAGTTATAATTTTTTTTAATTAAATAATTACCTTATATTCTTACGCAACGTCAACATAGTGCATGTGAAACTAGATAAATAATTTTAAAAATAATAAATGAAATATTTTTTGGATAAGTTAGAGTTTTTGAGAGATTTAATAGATTAAAAAAATTAATTTTTATTTTATAATATATTATAATTTAATTATATTATTTTATGGATTTTTAAATTTAAATTATATGAAAAGAACACAAAATAACTTTAATTGTACATTATATTTAAAATTATTTACAAAATTATTTAAAATTAAAAAAATATATTATCATTGGACATTTGAATGGAATATTATTTATACAATAATATATTTTCCAACTATGGGTCAATTTTAATTTTATTGTAACATTCCTGATCTATAATGTGTAAAAATATTTTTATCATGGTAATCATTAAATAATGTTAAGGGCGCATAAAAACTTAGAGACATGGGTTTAAAAATAACATAAAAAGATTTAGATTTTAATTCATGTTATTATCTAAACTTATCTACATCCTATATTATAAATAAATAAATGTATCCCCTTGTTAAAATGGAAAATAATTTACACAAAGGTTATACTTTAAGTAATTACATGAGTTCTCCTACCCTCCATTATAAAAGTACACCACATCACATATCCTCTTCACACATCATTGAACCATTATATTTAAATAATTATACAAATATCTATTCTAAACTAAGTTAGATACATTATATAATTTATTTTATTCTTAAAATTCCATCCCTATAGTCCATAGGAGAGATCCAAGTGAGGAACTTTGAAAAGGAGGTAATTGTATTAACTGAGAATTTTTATTTTACATATTATTATACATCTATAAATTATATCATAAAAATTAAAATATATTATAATTAGATTATTAAATAAAATAACAGACTATTATTTTAATTTAATAAACTTATTTATCTATTTTTTCTTCAAATTGGAAATAAAACCATCATCTTTGTGTTTATGTGGACTGCCACCTCACAAACCAGTGTATTTTTTTTCATCAACACCATTAATATATGGTTATTATTATGGATTTAATGTATATATATTTATATATAATATATTCATTAAATAATTATGATTTTTTATACATAACATTTCAACAATATTTATTCCATTACAATGGTTAGTCACAAAATCATCACACAAGATTACATTTAGATTATCGTCTCCACGTAGAAATATACATCAATTTTTAAAATTTTACTCCGATTTATATTCATTGGAATGGATATAGTGAATTAATCATATTTTTATAACTTTATAATTATTCTCTGGATAAAATATTTATCTATTAATTTTTTTATCCTAAAAAATATAAAAACGTAGCTTGTATGTATGTATAGACTACCACCTCATGAGGTGATATATTTGGTATTTAATTAACTATTTTCATGGATGTAACAATGATATATAAAAATGATATTTATTTCAGGATTATTATTCTAGATATTATGGACCAATGACCCCTCTGAAGAAGGTCCGCCAATAAAATTCATTTCTCAATAATGATCTAAAAATCCTCAAAACACTCAATATAGATTTAATCAATTAAGTAATTAAATACAATGAAAAAAATAAATGATATAAATTGTAAAATAATAATATAAAAACCTATTAATTATTTTTATAAAGTTAAATAATTAATTTAAGTTTATTATATATGATATAAACAACATAAATACAATGTTTGGACTTCAGGTAAGGGGTTTCTTAACCAAATTTGTTTTCATTTAGATATTCTTGTAAATTATTTACTATATAATGAAACGATATATATGAAATGACCTCTAATAATATTATCTCTCATTTATACCTTTACTATCACGATTTATAGTTTCTTCACATAATCACGTTAATGATTAATTCTCAAATTAGTGATATAATATTTGAATAGACTATTCATCTCAATATAGTTTTGTGGAGATATGTTTCATATTATACACCCACATCCATTTATAAGGTGATTATTTTACCTATTTAGGTATTATACCATGAATTACCCACTGATAATTATATTTAAATTTCAGTCATCTATGATTTATTGATTCAAATTTTAAAAAAAATCAATATTTTTAATAGTGTCATTTTAAATTATTTGAGTCTTAAATCATGTAATGCACCATGTTTTTTTATGTAGGGTAACTTTTTCAACATGAATGTTTTTAAACATATTATTTCATTGAAATTGTTGATAATAAAAAAATATGATGTTTTTCTTTATTGAATGTAATTTTGATTCAACCATTACCTGAGTTAAATGGTTTTCTCATCTATAAATTCGTTTATTGAGACATTATTTGATTGATGAACCACTCTTAATTTTTGTAGTGTATATAATTACTAATTAAATATAATATCATGAAATATGTTTTACTCATAGTATTTTATGTTCCTTATTTTGTTTAAAAATTAAATGGGTTTTTTGTTTCAAAATGCCTTAAATGGGGTTTCATTAATAATATTTCTTAAAGGGTTTTGAATGCGTTTAACCAAAATCATCTTATATTTATCAGATAATTTCATGAATGTTAATTCTTAACCATAATTAATTTCATGGATTCTTTTTCTGTAAATATTTTCATTCATTTAATTGGTTTTCAAATTTTATTCATTTAATGTTTTCTATAAGTGCAACTTTTTAATATCATTACAAATGTCATTAAAGAATTGTTATTTAAAAATTTTACAACATGAAACAATTTTATCATTTTTATAAATAGTTTTTTTAGGATTTCATTAAAATAACCAATTGTTAATTTTGATAATAATTCATTTCCCAATATATTATGATTTTTTTTTACTTTCAAGTTATATAATGAAAAGTGTATTTTTCAATGTTTTCGATAAAAAATTAAATATTATTTTAATAGTATTCACATATATTATATAATACCTTAACAATTATTATGATTAATTTTTGATATGATGTGATTATTTTGACCACTTCCTTTATATGAATGGTTGATTATGAGGTTTTAATGATATTTTTAGAAAACTCATTTATTTTCACTAGTATATTAATCTATGATAGTATTGATGAAATGTGTCCATAATTGTTTTTTGTTTCAAGATATCATACATGTAAATTATTTATATCAGTGGAATTGGCTATTGATGTTAAATAAATAGGGATATGTTGCTCGATATGTGATGGGTGTGTTGGTTATATCCCTCCAATGTATTGGGTAATGAGACACAGTTAACTGGGTAGAAGTTACTCCTATGAGACGACATAATTATGTAATTCCAAAGAGTTGATAAAGTTATCTTATTATTTATTACTCCTATGCGATGAAAGAGTTTACCAGTTATATGTTACTCTTATAATGTAATGCCCCGACCCCAGTTACCCAGAGTTGGTGCATTATTACATAACATTGGCATGATCACAAGAAATATCAAATCTCGAAATACCGACTGGTTTAGTAGCCTTGGAAACACTAGATATATTCATAATGTTTTACATTACATCATAAAGTGAAAAACTACTACAACAACATAGTCTCCATATTCCACACTCATATCCCCACATAAAATCCCTGAAGGTCATTCATAACTTACTTCTTCACATCCTGGGAAAAATAAAACATAGAAAAGGGGTGAGCTCAAATGCCCAGTAAGGATAACAATATAGATGAATCTTTCAAAAATAAGCATAAACATTTAAGGCAATGTACAACTAAAACAAAATCCTTTTAAACTTGAACTTAAACATATTATGGCAAAAGTAAAATGAAATAATTCCATTTACTTATTCACATGTAAATTCTACTAATCTAATAATCACATGCAATATCAATAACCACTTTCATAATGATGGAATGCATAATTCCAGACTATCATAACCACATAGCCAAGTCCTCGTGCCAAGACTACAAATAGGATTTTTTCCAAGGCCTTGTGCCAAGACACTAGTTTGTCTCATGAGACCTACAGATGCATCGAGGAGCTATAGCGGGCTCCACCCGTCACATATTAAGTCCAATGAATTCCCATATGAAAAGGTTTAAACAGAACATAAATATTCGTATTAAAACTAGCATATGAAATGTCAATACTTTCACCATAAACCATGAATGGTATAAAAATAACACATCCACAGTCAATCATATCACAAAACCTTCAATACAATATGGAAGTTTTGTATCATAATAAATCAACTTCATTTAATCATAAAATCCATCAAAGGATGTTGACATAGATGAAATCAAAACTATTTGAGAGAAATATCTCTTTTTTTTAAATCATTTAAAAGTCGCACATTTATAAAGGAAGTAATTAAAAAGAAATTTTTGAATCAAAGTGTCCCATACCACTTTGAAACTTTTGAAAGGAATTAAATTTTTTAAAAACATTCATGTCCATATAAATAAATCCTTAAAAACCATTTTGAAGACATGGACATTAATTAAAAAGATTTAGAAATATAAATTTTTAATACATTTAAGATTCTGATTTTGATAAAGAGTACCTTTCTGAAATTCTTAAAATATTCATTTGAAATCATTTAAAAGTCACATAATTATAAAATAAAACATTTACTTTGAAAATATCCTTGTAATCTTATAAGGGAAGATTTGACAATTTTATAACGGCGATAAAAAGCCGCACCCGCCGTATAAGTTAAAAAAACATTCTTACCTTAGTTTTGTCCAAAAGGTTAAAAAGAACATTGTTTGGAAAACGACGGAAAGATTCCTTTATAAACACATATGGGTATAAATGACTTTAACCTATATTCTTTGTAAATATTAAAAATGTTTCGAAATACATTTCGAAGAAACATGGATGTGGATGATAAAGAAATCCCAGTAGATTATTACGTATAAACAACCTCGGATAATGAAGAGATTGAGAAATAAACCCATACCTTGTACTTTTCCTTGGTTGGGGAAGTTTAACCTCCTGTATAATGTTGAAATAATTGTTATTAAATTATACAAGAATCATATACATAAATATGATATCATATATGATCTTTTAACATTGATTTGTTAATAATATCTCGTTGTTTCGGGTGTTAACTTACTCGTTTTCTTTTATATGTTTTGTTACGTAAGACATGTTTGTAATGGATAGATTGTATCTTAATCGTATCCAGAATGATATCAAGTCCTTAGATACTATTATTAATCATCAAATGAGAATTATACTTGAATGGATACGATGGAGAATGAATCTCATCGCGTTCATGGAGACGGTAGTCCGTACGTACGCACGAACAACAATATTATTCTTTTGATATTAAAATAATATATATGGATGATATATAATATATACAGAATCATTATCCTGTTATATTTATTATTTACATGAGTTGCTCATCGTTATTATACCCATCTAAATAATACTTTATTGAATAACAATTACACCACGACGTGGAGACGGTAAGCCGTACGTACGCACGTATGGTGACATGTTATTCAAAGGGTGGATAGAATACTGAATATGGTTGTACCATATTTATAATAACATCACAGTATATATATGATACTGGAGTTATTATTTTATAATGGTAATAACAAAGGAAGAAGAAGTGGAAGAAGAAAGGAACTTGGAAAAGGGTGGTGAAATCATTACCTCTTCTTCGGGTTCTTCCTTTTTCTTTGATCAAAAGGGATCCTTAGGTTTGCTTTATGATCAAACTAAGGCCTATAGGTTGTAGTGAGGGTAGTTCGGAGAGTATTTGGGCAGATTTTTGCCGAACCAAAAGGCTTTGACGGTGTGAAGAAATGAGAAGGAGGAGTTCCCTTTTATAAGAGGGGTGAGGGGAAACTTTGGAAAAGCTAGAAATATTAATTTATAATAAATTCATATTCGGTTTCTAATGGCTAAAATGTTGATTATTTAAATTTTAAGGTGGGGTTTGGTCGAAAACCATTAAACCAATAGAATTTATACAGGTTTGGGTTACTATGTTAACCTTATCTTTAAGTATTAACTCTTATTTAATTAGTTTCACTTTTAAAATGTCTCTTGGTATTTTTATATTATATGGTTAATAAACTTACCATATACATCCAAGAGACCCCCAAGTGATCCATTAATGATATAACTATCATGATATAAGTCTCTTGGCAGAACCTTAGATTTTTAGGAATTTAATATCAATTAATAATATATTATTTGTTTTAAAAAGTCTATTATGTCAATTTTGACAATATTCAATAGTTGATTTTTGTGAAACTCATAACAGAATGATTACTTCAAAAAAAGTTAATTAAATAAATCCTAATATGTCATATTATCCTAGAAAATAATTTAATTCATTAAAAGTCTCAAATTATATTTATTTGGGTATTTATAATATCAATTATTTTAATTTGTCACTATTATGGTAATTACTGCATCATAATTGTGTCATAAATAAATTAATTTATCTAAAGTCTAAAAATTATAAATAAAATATAATTATGTAGGAAATCGTTTTATCTTTCTTATTAATATTTATAGTCGAAAATCCAACATATATAACCCTATGTAAAAATTGTTTTTCTAAAAGATATATGCTTATGTCATTTTTGTACTTATTTTAACTTAATTAAAATTAAGTGTCCCTATCACCTACAAGTGGCTCCATGGGGTCCCAAAATAGATCCAATGATGCCTATGGTCGAACATGTTTCAAAAAAAAAGGATAGGACATGTTTTAGGGTAATTTAGTATTATTATAATATTAATTGTTTAACCCTTATTTACCGGATTTACCCTTAACCATGGTAAATAAAATATTTACCGAAGTAATTATTCAAAATGTCTAAAAATAAAAGTTACATATTTACACAATTTGAACATCCTGATTCCAAATATGGAATCCATTTTTCAAAATTCAAAACACAGAAGTGGCAGAAATTAATTTAAAATTAATTCCCGCTGTCAAAACAAAAAGCGTGTTTTTAAGATATAATAACTGTCAAAAGATTGATACTTGTTTATGTTCGGTTTAATTGTGAAATTATTTCCAATGACCAAAATTGTATTAAATAGTAAAAATATATTCCAAATATAATTTAAAACCACTAAAATTCATAATTTATCAATATAAATTATTTCGATTAAAAAAGTTGTTTTTAATTAAAATTTAGTAATTTTCACTATTCATCAAAATATAAGTGTTATCCGAAAAGTTCCAAAATTTCACCCAAGGATAAATTCGATATTCCGAATCCAAAAATGAAGCCCATTTTGAAATATAAAATATATATAATTTTAAAAAGGTAGGTATTACTATTCATAACGGCTAGTTTGATTGGTTGTGGTGTGTGTTAGAACTCGAAGTTGCGTACAACACACGCTACTGTATTATTCAAAAGAATGCGTACCGTGGAAGCTTGGGATGTTTCATTTTAAATTTTTTATGTCCTTATTTAGTAAAGAAGTTTTAAATATTGTATTTAAAAATGGTTCACTATTAAAAGTTGGTAAAAGTGCAATACTGAAAATGAATTTGTTATTACATTATGTCTAAGAAACTCATAATATGGATTCTAAATTATAAGGATTATATAAAGTTTAAAATTTAGTTAATACTATTCATAACCTCTTTTCAATGTCTTGTTTGGTAAGTCATGGTACACTTGAACTCGGTGTTATGTGTAGTGCAAGTTATTGAATTATTTTGAAGAAATAACACACTATGAAATCTTGGGGTGTTAAATTCTCCCCTCCTTCAATAAATTGCGTCCTCGCAATTTGAAATTGTTCTTCAAAAATAAAAGGTTAAAAATAGAAAATATCATTGTGGGAAAACCCACATCAGAAATTGGGTTACTAAAATTTAGTCTTAATATGAGGAAAAGAGAAATGAAAGGGTCACCACCAAATTATGATATTGATTAGGAGAACATTGGTGGCAATTAGAGACATATAATTAGTGAAAAAACGTAAATATTTATAGTTAGTGATTGAGGTCATAAATCAAAAACAAGTGTAAAATTGAGGTCCATAAATTCATCAATCTATGATGATTTGAAATACCATCAGTTCAACCAAACATAGGGTATTAGGATAACACATTTTTTGTTTTAGGATTCCTTAAATAAAGTATAAGAATTAATTTATTCATAGAATAAGAGAAGAAGAAAAATATATTCTTGACAAGTATAGTTCCATCCTTTAACTAATTTCTACCACAAACTCATCTTTCACTCTAAAAGATAATAGAAAAAAATATATTCTATCTATCCTATTCATATAGGGTTACAAAAAAACGAATTTATAATTCATCTACCAAATCCTTAAAAAAAACTACATTAGTTAATCCCGGACATCACGGGGGTCAGTGGTAGGTGATACACCCTTGTCGCACTTCGGTTGTGGGTTCAAGTCTTGCGGCCTTGCCAGACGTTACGAGTTGCCGCCCGACCTCCGGGTTGTCCTTTTATGGTAATCCAAAATAATCCAAACTAGAACTATCCAAAAATACTTCAGTCCAAAATTTTTAAAGAAGGTAAACATAATGAAGATCCTTTTTTTCTCATAACAACACGTGAACACCTTCATCATGTATTTTTTTAAAACACCGCAACATCTAGAATTACCATAAAACCTTATTGATTACATTCATGATCCCTTATTCCTTAAAGAATAATTGATATATTCCTTCAATCCATAAATGTTTTAAACCCCAACAATGATGTAATATACAAATCATTAATCAGTTTCAATGTATTCAAGAATATCCAATATAATTTATCCAAAACAATAATGTATTATTCTAAAATCACTACCTCGGTATCAGAACCGTATTATGGTTTATCTTTCTCTCAACCATATATTTTCCAAAAATTTAACCTGCTATTGAGTCACTTTTCTTTGTTCCACACAATCTCAAGTCCATAATGAAATAGTACTGCAGTACAATCCTTATATACTCCATAATTATTATAACAATTACATTGTTGATACAACACTCAAATGACATAATCAACACAAGAACCCTAATCATTCCTCATCATCTGTGGTAGTATCATAACTTGATTATTATCCAATAGCATCATTTGCGGCATAGTCTGATGACTAGTACAAAGGTTCACGTAGTGTCCAAACTCCTTGCAAATGAAGCATTGTACATTTGAAACCATTTTCTTACCCTTGTAGTCACTTACTTTTTTCCCTTTTCCTCCACACTTATAACAAACTCCCATTCCTTTCAGGCAAGTTCCAGGGTGTTTCTTCCCACAGTTATCACATATGGGAAAATTATTCTTTTACTTCTTCCCTTTTCCATCTTTCTCTCTTCCATCCTTTTCTTCTCTTGCTTCCCTTCAAAGCCATATGACTCAGTAAACTCTTTACTTATCTTATCAACACATGATATTATTTCTTCATATGTTGATAATACATGGGAGACTATTTCTCTTATAAATTCTGGCTTAAGACCATGAAATATATGATCCTTATTTCTCTTTGGATCATGTGAATTGCTGGAGTTCTCATTCCTTCTACTGGGAGCCATTTCTAAACAATGGAATACACTAGATTAGTTTATGAATAACAATACCTAATCCCAAACTTGTAAGACACATAACATAAATTAAATAGTTTATGGATATAATCCATAATCACAAAACTTTCTCCTTTGAGGAAGTATATACTCATAAACCCTTCATAATGGTTTGTAAAGAAAATGAAAATTATCCTCAGAATATCCCCCGGGAATGTCGTAACCAAGAGTGCAGCAAGGCCCATTGTCGTGCACCAGTTCCCGTTCGAGTCTAGCTCAAAGCGGTGTTTTCGGGTTTTACCCCTAGGTACATCTGTGCCAGAGCCGCCTCTACCTGTTCGTATCCAGACAGGGATGTATTGCTCGGAAAACTCACAAAATCTCTACAATACCAAAATTTTGGAAGTTTTTCTATACTAATCCTCAAAGTTCATCTTAGGTCTACGTGCTCTAATCGGAGTTTATCTAAATCTAGCTTCCAAGGTTTGTACTAAACCTCCCTCTGATACCAACTGTAACACCCCGACCCAGTTACCCAGAGTTGGTGCATTATTACATAACATTGGAATGATCACAAGAAATATCAAATCTCGAAAGACTGATTGGTTTAGTAGCCTTGGAAACACTAGATATATTCATAAAGTTTTACATTACATCATAAAGTGAAAAACTACTACAACAACATAGTCTCCATATTCCACACTCATATCCCCACATAAAATCCCTGCAGGTCATTCATAACTTACTTCTTCACATCCTAGAAAAAATAAAACATAGAAAAGGGGTGAGCTCAAATGACCGGTAAGGATAACAATATAGAGGAATCTTTCAAAAATAATTATAAACATTTAAGGCAATGTATAACTAAAACAAAATCCTTTTAAACATGAACTTCAAAATATTATGGAAAAAGTAAAATGAAATAATGCCATTTACTTATTCACATGGATATTCTACTAATCTAATAATCACATGCAATATCAATAACCACTATCATAATGATGGAATGCATAATTCCAGACTATCATAACCACATAGCCAAGGACTCGTGCCAAGACTACAAATAACATTTTTGCCAAGGCCTTGTGCCAAGACACTAGTTTGTCTCATGAGACCTACCGATGCATCGAGGATCTATAGCAGGCTCCACCCGTCACATATTAAGTCCAATACATCCCCATATGAAAATGTTTAAACATAACATAAACATTCGTATTAAAACTAGCATACGAAATGTCAATACTTTCACCATAAACCATGGATGGTATAAAAATAACACATCCACAGTCAATCATATCACAAAACGTTCAATACAATATGGAAGTTTTGTATCATAATAAATCAACTTCATATAATCATAAAATCCATCAAAGGATGTTGACATAGATGAAATCAAAACAATTTGAGAGAAATATATCTTTTTTTTAAATCATTTAAAAGTCACACATTTATAGAGGAAGTAATTAAAAAGAGATTTTTGAATCAAAGTGTCCCATACCACTTTGAAACATTTGAAAGGAATTAAATTTTTTAAAAACATTCATGTCCATATAAATAAATCCTTAAAAACCATTTTGAAGACATGGAAATTAATTAAAAAGATTTATAAATATAAATCTTTAAAACATTTAAAATTCTGATTTTGATAAAGAGTAAATTTCCGAAATTCATAAAATATTAATTTGAAATCATTTAAAAGTCACATAATTATAAAATAAAACAATTACTTTGAAAATATCCTTGTAAGATTATAAGGGAAGCTTTGACAATTTTATAACGGCAGTAAATAGCCGCACCCGCCGTATAAGTTAAAAAAACATTCTTACCTTAATTTTGTCGAAAAAGTTAAAAAGAACCTTGTTTGGAAAACAAAGGAAAGATTCCTTTATAAACACATATGGGTATAAATGTCTTTAACCCATACTCTTTGTAAATAGTAAAAAATTTTCGAAATACATTTCTAAGAAACATGGATGTGGATGATATAGAAATCCCAGTAGATTATTACGTATAAACAACCTCAGATAATGAAGAGATTGCGAAATAAACCCTTAACTTGTACTTTTCCTTGGTTGGGGTAGGTTAAACTCCTTTATAATGGTGAAATAATTGTTATTAAATTATACAAGAATCATATACATTAATATGATATCATATATGATCTTTTAACATTGATTTGTTAATAATATCTCATTGTTTCGGGTGTTAACTTATTCATTTTCATTCATATGTTTTGTTATGTAAGCCATGTTTGTAATGTATAGGTTGTATATTAATCATATCCATAATGATATCAAGTCCTTATATACTATTATTAATCATCAAATGAGAATTATACTTGAATGGATACGATGGAGAATGAATCTCATCACGTTCGTGGAGACGGTAGTCCGTACATACACACGAGCGGCAATATCATTATTTTGATATTAAAATAATATATAAATGGATAGTATATCATATATACAGAATCATTATCATGTTATATTTATTATTTACATGAGTTACACATCATTATTATACCCATCAAAATAATAATTTATTGAATAACAATTACACCACGACGTGGAGACGGTAAGCCGTACGTACGTACGTATGGTGACATGTTATTCAAAGGGTAGATAGAATAATGAATATGGTTGTACCATATTTATAATAACATCACAGTATATATATGATATTGGAGTTATTATTTTAGAATGGTAATAACAAAGTATGAAGAAGTGGAAGAAGAAAGGAACTTGGAAAAGGGTGGTGAAATCATTACCTCTTTTTCGGGTTCTTCCTTTTGATTTGATCAAAAGGGCTCCTTAGGTTTGCTTTCTGATCAAAATAATGCCTCTCAGTTATAGTGAGGGAATATGGGAGAGTATTTGGGCAGAGTTTGGCCGAACCAAAAGGCTTTGAAGGTGTAAAGAAATGAGAAGGAGTAGTTCCCTTTTATAAGAGGGGTGAGGGGCAACTTTGGAAAAGCTAGAAATATTAATTTATAATAAATTCATATTCCATTTATAATGGCTCCAAAGTTGATTATTTATATTTTAAGGTGGGTATAGGTCTAAAAAAATTAAAACAATAGAATTTAGATTTGTTTGGGTTACTATATTAACCTTATCTTTAAGTATTAACTCTTAGTTAATTAGTTTCACTTTTACAATGTCTCTTTGTAATTTTATATTATATGGTTAATAAACATAATATATACATCCAAGAGGCCCCCAAGTGGTCCATTAATGATATCAATATCATGATATAAGTATGTTGGCAGAACCTTATATTTTTATGAATTTAATATCAACTAATAATATAATATTTGTTTTAAAAACTCTTTTATGCCAATTTTGAAACTATTCAATAGTTGATTTTTGTGAAACTCATAACAGAATTATTACTTCTAAAAAAGTTAATTAAATCGATCATAATATGTCATATTATCCTAGAAAATTATTATAATTCATTAAAAGTCTCAAATTATATTTATTTGGGTATTTATAATATCAATTATTTTAATTTGTCACTATTATGGTAACTACTGCATCATAATTGTGTCATAGATAAATTAACTTATTTAAAGTCTAAAAATTATAAATAAAATATAATTATGTAGGAAATATTTTTATATTTAAAATGAATAGTTATAGTCTAAAATCCAACATATATAACCCTATTTAAAAAATGTTTTTCTAAAAGATATATGCTTATGTCATTTTTGTACTTATTTTAACTTAATTAAAATTAAGTGTCCCTATCACCTACAAGTGGCTCCATGGGGTCCCAAAATAGACCCAAAGATGCCTATGTTCGAACATGTATCAACCAATAAGTCTAGAACACGTTTTAGAGTAATTTAGTATTACTATAATATTATTTTTTTAACCCTTATTTACCGGATTTACCCTTAACCATGGTAAATAAAATATTTATCGAAGTAATTATTCAAAATGTCTAAAAATAAAAGTTACCTATTTACACAATTTAAACATCCTGATTAAAAATATGGAATCCATTTTTCCAAATTCAAAACACAGAAGTGGCAGAAATTAATTTAAAATTAATTCCCGCTGTCAAAACAAAAAGCGTGTTTTTAAGATATAATAACTGTCAAAAGATTGATACTTGTTTATGTTCGGTTTAATTGTGAAATTATGTCCAATGACAAACATTGTATTAAATGGTAAAAATATATTGTAAATATACTTTAAAACCACTCAAATTCATAATTTATCAATATAAATTATTTCGATTAAAAAAGTTTTTTTAAATTAAAATTTAGTAATTTTCACTATTCATCAAAATATAAGTGTTATTCGAAAAGTTCCAAAAGTTCACCCTAGGCTAAATTCGATATTCTGAATCCAAAAATGAATTCCATTTTGAAATATAAAATATATATAATTTTAAAAAGGTAGGTATTAATATCCATAACGGCTTGTTTGATTGGTTGTTGTGTGTGTTAGAACTCGAAGTTGCGTACAACACACGCTACTGTATTATTCAAAAGAAAGCGTACCGTGGAAGCTTGGGATGTTTCATTTTAAATTTTTGATGTCCTGATTTAGTCAAAAAGTTTAAAATATTGTATTTAAAAAGGGTTCACTATTAAAAGTTGGTAAAAGTGAAATACTAAAAATGAATTTGTTCTTACATTATGTCTACGAAACTCATAATATGGATTCTAAAATTATAAAGATTATATAAAGTTTAAAATTTAGTTAATACTATTCATAACCTCTTTTGAACGACTTGTTTGGTAATTCATGGTACGGTTGAACTCGGTGTTATATGTAGTGCAACTTATTGAATTATTTTGAAGAAATAACACACTATGAAATCTTGGGGTGTTACATATAAGGTTTGGGAATTATCTTGTTATGTGATTACATGATGAATGATTCATGTTCATAGATACATATATAGTCTTCAATGCTTTAAATGAGTTCTAATGTATCATTTATTCAATTATTATTTCATATAGATCCTGATTATTGACTTTTATGAATATTTTATTATGATAAATCTGTATTACATGTATCATGATTTATTGTCCACATTATGTGGGCCCGAATTATTTTAGGTTATTTGCATGCACTTAAATTATTTCATCATACCCTTGTGCACATCTAATTCTCCATGATAATATTAAATTGTTCTAGATTAATTTTATCATTACTATGATTCTGTGTACATCTATTTTATGGTTTACATTTACCTAGTATATGAAGAATGATGTTAAATTTTTTAAATATAGAAAGGATTCATGTCTGAATAATATTATGGGATAAATTGAACACTTATTATGGAATAAGAAATGTAATGTAATAATTTTTCCTAGTTCTATAAAACTATAAACCTAAAATTCATTTTGTATGTATGTGATGAAATATTTCTATTTGATGTTTTATGGATTAGATTGATAAAATAGGGTCACATTTTTTGGTATCAAATTTAGAAATGTAAATATTATATTTTTACCATCGAATAAAATATTATGGATTCAGATATATTATAAGTGGTTTCAAAGAGGGGTTTATGAATATTTTAAGATTATAATGTTTTCATGTGAGATTAAATTAAGAGTTATGGATTCCACCATAGGTTTATAAGTTTTTGTATGATCATAATATCAAAAGAAAATTTATTGTTTTTTTAATTTAATTGATTGTTTTTTAATGTTATTGACAATATTTTTAGAGGTGTTTGATTGGGAACGATTAAATTTAACCATTAGTTATAACATGTAGTGTTATTACTGAAAAATACTATTACATTTTTTGGATGTATAAATAATGGTATGAGACAACCTTTGAGGATAAAACATTTAATAATTTTGATGTAATTAAGGATAATTGGAATATAATATTATATATTTGTAAAATGATCTATGTTGAAACTTGGGCGTTATTTAAGATATTTTAGAGTATAATTATTATTTCATAATGTGAAGGTTTATAAATTTTGAAAATTATCATACCACGAGAAAACCAATTAGGAATAAGAAAATATAAGAGGAATATCATTCCATACATTAATTGATCATATGATCTATTAAAATATAATGATTTCATCATGAGAAAGATTCATCGTGAATGTTATCACTTAGAAAATTGGATGAGATAGTAGAGGAAAATTTTTAAAACATGAAACCAAAGTATAAAATTCCATTTATGCATTTTATGAAAATTATGTAAGTCTATTTTCTCATGATCTCTATTATAATGTTAAATAAATCCCACAAAATAGATAAAATATATTTAAAATTAATATTTTTTTACTTTCAAAAAAATATTTCTGAAAAATTGATGGTATTTTCCATGACTTATTGGTTTAATGATTTGTGGTCATTTACTTTCTCATGATCAGTTACTGTCTTGTGATCAATGTTCTCTATCACTCTCCATCATTCCTTAGAATTCACATTTCTCCTCCAGGACTATAATTTGACTTACCACTAATGTATCCTATTCATAAACCTAATTATGTATCAATATAGTTGAAATTATATAATACCCATATATTTGAACGAAATAAAAAAATATGTTCAAAAGCGTATAAGATTCACAACACCAAACAAAAACTTACAACAAATTATTATTATTATTATTTAAATGCAATTGTTATATCCTAACCGTTAAATTGGTTAGAATGAATCCAATTAA
The DNA here is from genome assembly GCA_963277665.1 of Viscum album. NCBI lineage: Eukaryota > Viridiplantae > Streptophyta > Magnoliopsida > Santalales > Viscaceae > Viscum > Viscum album. The sequence continues at coordinate 288,307,652 of OY728162.1, forward strand.
CTTCATTATGAAATATATAATTTCTCGACTCAACTCTAATTTATTAATTAATTATTTTTAAATTAGCACCTTATTTTTTTAGTAATGTTGTTTTATTTTTCAAAAATAATTTTTCCCCAAAAATAGGTTTTCATGATTTTCATGAGTGAATACTATAAATTATTCTGATATAAATAATAAAAATTATATGAAATTTTTAATATCGTTTTTTAATTTATCATGTCAAAAAATATCTTAGGATTAATTTTTGAGAATGTTCTGAAAAGATTATTTTTTTAATGAATAGTGAAAAATATTGAAATTTACTAAAAAACATTTTTTTGTATTTGAAAATTTAAATAAATTTTTGAATTATTTTTTAAAATTTTAATTAGTAACTTATTTTTTAAAATAATTATGTTATGATTTTTTAAATGTATTTTATACATGTATTTAGTATTTCAACATTTCATATTTTAATAGGTCAATTTCTTGTAGATCTATTGGTCATCATATTTTACCTCTTTAATTTTCAATTAAATTCTGAAACACCAATGTTTTGAATTTTGAAAAATGGATTCCATATTTTTAATCTGATTTTAGAAATTATTTAAATCATCCGATTTTATTTTTATTCAATGTGAATAAAGAATAGTGTTTTTCTTAAACTTATTGTTGTGTGTAATATAATCTATCGATGAGATTAAAATTATAGTAATATATTATGCATGTTATTTAAGCGTTGTGTTGCAAGTAATGTATGTTATCCAAAACAATGTTCTTATTTTGAAATATTTGGGTGTTACATTCCACCCGCTTAAATGAATTACATCCTCGCAATTCTATTATTTCCATCATATGTAGAAACATTAATGAAAACCCACATCATAAAAATTATTAATAAAACATCACCATGAGAAGGAGGAGATATAAGTATAAAGGTCATGTATAATTAAAATTAATTGTTTTCTATGTTGTAAGACATTAGTGTGAAGTGAAAATATAGACAGGTAAGAAAATCGTAAATACACATTTAGAGTATTGGAGAACACGAATCCTGAGAATGTGACTAGTCAAGATAAATATATAAACTACAAAGCCATAAATATGTGATGAAAATGAATGTAATATGAAAAAATTGTCTTTTAAATGTCAATTTCTTAATGTTAATGAATTTATTTACCATCTAAAATATTAACATATAAAAATATACCTGATATAATTCAATTTTATTAGTACAATTTTATCTTTTTGTGGTACTTGGATAAATGAAAACATCATTTCATACTCTATGAGATGAATATCCATGAGGATTTTTTATGCCTAAATCCTTAAAATTAACATTTATTTACCGAAATATAAATAAAGAGTAACATATCCTTATTCATGTCTATAAATGTTCACCAAACCCAAAATGGTTAGCATAATTCATCCAATTCATAAATCTAAAAACCCCAAAAATATTGTTGAATATTAAACTTAATACATTCCCTATGTTTTATAAAAAAATCATTTAAGAATAAACAATTTCGTAATAATTGGAATATCACATACACCAGTGGTTGGAGATACACCCTTATTGCCCTTCATTTGTGAGTATAAGCCCTACATCCTTTCTGGATGCGATGGGCAGTCACCTCGTATGGGAGTTTTCTTTTTCTAAAACCATATTAATATAATTCAATTAATATTCCAAAATATATGATAAATATCATAAAAGAATTGGTCATCAAATCACATTTATTGGACATTTGTACCTTTTATAAAATAATTTCAAATAATTTTTAATACTTAATGAAAAAATATTTCAATTCAATCCTTATACATTAAATAATTCTTATATCCAAAATAAAATTGGTAAAATACATCTAAAACTTAATTGATTAATTCAAACACACAAGAATATTAATAACAGAAATTTGGTTGTATTAATATCATAATCATGAATTTTATACCTTAGCTTATTCTAAGGTATATTCCATTGACTCTTGGTGGATTCATTTTCATACTATTCTATATCTTTAAAGTTGAGAAACTAAATAATAATTGCATCTTTAATACCATTCCATTCACATTCATGATGTCCTTTATCTCCAAACATAATGTAAAACACCCATTACAATTAGAAAATTACAAAATTGATTCATTCCACAATTATAACATGTGGGAAAATACTTATTTTACTTCTTCCTTTTATCCATTTTTTCACTTTCATCATCTTATTTTCAAACATTTCTACAAATCTATTAGGATTGGAGAATTATTTTCCTTAGTGCTCATGACACAATATAAAATTTCCTCATATAATGATAATAATTGGGAGACTACTTTCCTTTGATGAAGAGGAATATTCCCCAAAAATAAATGGTTGATATTTATCATTTTATTTTATAACACTCCAAGAAATGTGAGACTTAAAATGATAAATATTACAACCCAAGTCAATAAGGTGGACCTTTATTTTTTGGAGCCTAACCTGTTATACATCCATAGTTAATTGTGCACATCCTAGAGTAGTGATTGGGATTGGTGACCTTATGGAAAGCTTCTCAAGGTTGATTTGAGTGATGGAAAAACACGTTGAATGAACATGTGTTGACTTGTGGGGACATTTTTTTAGTATGATAAATGATTAATATCATTTGGTGTGATTAGAACGAAACCAATTTATTATAGGAGACCCATGGAGTTATATGAATAAGTTCATGTCCCTTGGGAGGTCGGTTCAGGACAAATGAAATCAGAGCCAATACCCAGCCGAAAATGCATAAGTACTTCTTGGGTTTGAATCCTGGAGTTCACAATGAAGAAGTTGTTCAATTAAGGGGTGGAGAGTATAACAACCATTGAAAAGTGAGGACTAAATAGAAAAAATTTACCGACCATATAAAATAGTATAACCTTTATTTTCATGATCCTACCATATTAAAACTTCACAATTATTTGTTCTCTTCCTACAGTAGTTTCTAGGATGGGTGACTTTTTGGGATGTTTCATAGGGTGTGGGTGTGAGAGAAACATAATGAAAGAACATGTGTTGTCTTGTGGGGATAGTTATCAGTATAATGTTAAATCCCAATGAGTAATAGTATTTAGTGTACTAGGAAGGAAACCATGGTATTATAAGAGAACCATGGGTTCGGATGACTTGGTTGATGGCCCAAGGAAGGTCAGGTCATGACATGAGAAAAATATTATAAGATTTTATTTGAGAAATAAATTATGAATTATATTTTGGAAGCATATAATATTTTAATGTTGTTTATAGTGATTTAGATTATTTATGAAATTGACTTGCATATCCTTGAGATTATATTATTGGGGAATACAAATTTTTGGAATGATATTTTATAAGTTATTAATGTTATTTTATATATAAAGATAAAATTAACCATGTATGACTATGTGATAAAATATTTATTATTTTTGGGTTTCTATCATTGTACAGAATATTTATGTGAAATTTTAATGGTAGAAATTTAATGAATAAGCTGGCATTAACTTTGGGTATTATTATTGAATACGGTAAATTCATTTATTTTTTTATTGTATGGAGGTTTATATATTATGGAATTTACTTATCATGTATTAATAATTTTTTATTGGTTAATTTATAAATATATAATAAATTTATTGTCAACATTTTTTGGATTGTGTGATCTATTATATTTTTATTCTTGTGTTTTAAGAATAAACAATCATATTGAATATTCTTATCTTGGAGAAAAATGATGCATTTGTGGTGAAAGTTCTCTAAAAGATGAAATCATTATTAAAAACTAAGTATATTTACTTTGATTTAAGTATAGATGATTATGTAATTCATTAAATCCTAGAATATTATCTTATAAAAATTATCCATTTATCTTCCTTATTGATAATTGAATGGACTTTTAGCCCATCATATATTTATGGTATTGTGATGGTTAACTTCCCAATGAAAAACTTCTATATCACTCTCTATCAGCACATAAATGTTAGGTTTTTATTCGATATACATGTTTTCACTTCCCAATAATGTTTTCCTACATTGAAAAATAGTTATTTGTTATTTAAAATGACCAGTGTACTTACCTTTCCCTCTTATAATAATAATAATTATTAAATCTTTTTATGATGTGGGATCTCAACAAGGGTATTTTGAAAATTTAAAACCCCATTTTTTTATCCTCAATTAAATTTCCAATGATAAAATTTCTTGGGGGGATGTAATAACATGATATTTAAAAAAATAAAGTCTATATACTCTATAGCATAAAAGATATTTCACACCATACTTAAATGAATAGTGAATTATTATTATTTAAATGTAACCATTATAAACTAGTCATTAAATTAGTGATAATGAATAGTGTTAAATGAATTTTGAAATATGTTAATGTCTTAATTAATTCATTGTAAATTATTGTTTTGTTTTTTAGTAATGTTTTCATATTCATTAAAAATGTGTTTAATTCAAAAAAACTTCTTGAATTTTATGAATGTATATTTTAATTAATTTTTTGGAGTAGTGAGAAAGATGGGTGAACTTCAATGAAGTTTTCCATGGTGTGTATGTGTGAGTAAAAACGCACTGAATAAACTTTTGTTGTCTTGTGGTAAAAATAATTAGTATGATATATGAACTCAGTGAGTAATGAGTAGTGGTGTTATGGGAAGGAAACAATGGTATTGTGTGAGACCCATGAGGTTATATGACTAGGCTCATGGCCTGGGGAAGGCCAGGTCCTGACATAAATAGAATAGTATAGCATATTATTTAAAGAATAAATAAATAATTGTCTATTGGAAGCATATATGATTTTTATGTTGTTATATTTTGATTCATTTTATTTATGAAAATTACTGTAATATCTTGGATATTATATGATTAGATCATATAGTTTTTGTAATGATACATTAAAAGTGATTAATGTTATTTACAGATAAATAATAAATAAATCACGGATGACTATGTGATAAAATCCTTCTGTTTTTTCTGTTCTATTATGGTATGTAATATTTATCTGAAATTTTAATTATTATTATATACTAAATGATATATATTGATCTTTGGATATTATTGTTGAATTTTGTAAATTAAATTAGTTTTTCTTTATATGAAGGTTTATTAATTTCAAAATTTACTTATATTCCATTAATTATTTTGTTTTTTGGTTAATTTCTAAACATATAATAAAATTATTATTAATATTTCTTGGATAATGTGATCCATTATAAGTTTATTCTTAATATTAAAAAATATAAAAATTCATCTTCAATATTCAACTCTTGGAAAAAAGCATTCGGTTGTGGTGGAAATTGATTAAAAGATGTTACACTCTTATCAACTAGGTATGTTTCCTTATGATTTTAATATATATGATTAAAGAATTTCTCACCTATAAGAAAGATATCTTGAAAACAATTATCCATTTACCTTCATTTTTTATAAATAAACTGAATTTTAACCCATTAAATATTTAAGATATTGTGATGGTTAAATTTATAATGACCAACTTCTCTTTCAGTATCTATTAGTCCTTTGATGCTATGTTTATCTTCCATGTCCGTTTTTCACTTCCCAATAATGTTTTCTAACATGTAAACTTAGTTATGTGTTATTCTAAATGACCTATGTACTTTCTTTCTCACTTATAATAAAAAAAAATTGTTAAAATTTTTTATGATGTGGGATTTGAACAAATGTATTTTGAAATTTAAACCCATTTTTTATTCATAGTTTCAATTTAAATGATGAAATTTCTTTAAGGGGGTATAACATAATGATAATTTTTAAAAAATTAATGTATATTTTTTCTATAGCATACACAATACACTACACTAAACCCATATGAATAATGAATTGTTACTATTTTAATGTTACCATTGTAAGATAGCCATTAAATTGGTGAGAATGAATACTATTAAATGAATTATAAAATATTTAATGTTCCTACTCATTACTTATGTATTAATTGATGAATTTTAAATTAGTTCTTTATTTTTTAGTAATATTGTACTATTCTTCAAAAATGTGTTTTATTCAAAAATGGGTTTTCATGCATTTTATTAGTGATTACATTAATTAATTTCTAAAAATTTAAAAAAAAAATTATTTATTAAAATGAATTTAATTTTCACATTTAGCATATTAAAATTATAATCAGATGAATTTTTTATAATTTTATGAAAATGTTGATTTTACATTGACTATTGAAAAATATAGATTTTCATTAAAATGTATTTTATTTTTAAGTATAGAAAAAGTAAAACTTTATTTTGGATTTTTTTAAAATATTTAATTTGATAAATTTCTCTTTTAAAAACATTACATATTGTTTCTGAAATTTCATTTAGACATTAATTTTCTCTAAAAACATATTATATTTCAATAGGTCCTTATTTTGAAAAAATTTCATTTTATTGAATTTTTATAGTTTTATATTAAATTAATTATTGAAACTATTGTGTTTTAAATTTTAAAAAATGGATTAAATGCTTGGAATCAGAAGGTACAAATTTTTTTAATTGTCCCATTTTTTTCAATTTAAATGGTAGTCTTAGTAATTTTTTTCCAAAGTAAAGGATAAATCGAGCAACTAAGAGATAAAATTAAAATTATAAATAATATAAAATTACCCAAAAACATGCCTAAATTTTATTTTATGAGATAATTTCATCCATAATCATCCATGGTTCGATTAAATAACCTTTTTTGACATTTGGAAATGACTATGAAAATTATAATATTTTATGTAATGAAAAGTCAAAAATAACACAATATTGTTTTTATTGACTATAATATTATAAACAGAGGTTAAAAATAGGGTTTGTTTGGTTATAAATATTATTTTAAAATCTAAATTATTTCCCTTCATTATAAAAATTAATTTTTAATTTTTATTAATGAAATAGTTACTCAAATTTTTACACAACACGGGTGGAGTAATTATAAATTAATTGAAAAATAATATAAATCTTATTAAAAATATTAAAGGTAATATAATTTTAAATGTTTTCTAATTTTTATTAAAATCAATGTACTGCATACTTCTAAATAATGATATAAATTATATCTTATAATAAATAATATTTTATTAAATGATATAAAATTACTAAAACTATTATATTCAGAAAGTTTATTACTCTATGGAAGTTAATATCAACCATGGACCATTTATGGGCCATTTCTTCATTTTTAGTAACTATATTCACCAACAAAGAGTAAAAATAATTATTGTCTTGGTAAGTGTGAATGTGGTTAATGTGATGTTAGAACCAAATAATAAGGTTAAAATGTGATCAAAACATGTATGATTTCTATTCTATGAGATTATTTTAATAAATAATCGACCTATATTCTAAATAAAATAGTTTAGATCAATTTTTAGTTAAAAATTAATTTATATTAATTTAATATTTTGAAAAATTCAAATAGTGCCCCTCCCCTATCTAACAAAATGAAACCATTTATTCTCATTTATTTACACTTAAAACCCCATTTAGTTAAGAAAATACCTTCCTAATTCCATTATTATTACCCCTACCCATATTATATATATATCATTTTTTTGGAATAATAACTACCATATAGAGCTTATTGAGTTAATAAATGGAGACTTTCCAAAGAAGTGGTATAGTTTTTAACTACATACTTTATTATTTTTTATTCTCCCTAATCCTTTAAATATTACTAAAAGATTATAAAATAATTACAAAAGTATCGTAAATATATTTATTTGTTATTATGTAAATCTAATAACCTTTATCCATCTCCATGCTGCATCAAATGTGATAGGAATCCATTGTTCATGTGTACGGCGAATTACCGCCTCACGAACTGATTTAATTCTTGTTCCATGACTGTCTCTCAATACTATCTATAATGATTGAATTAATTTTTATATATTATTTTCATAATATATTTTTCATTTTAAAAATTTAATATATCATATAACTTCTTACCATTCCATTCACTAAAAAATTATAATTTTATTCGTGCGTAGATGTAGACTACCACCTCCACGAAGCAATGCGATAAATTTATTATCCTTACATCACATTAATGATATATATAAGTACGATTAAATAAATAAAATTATATATATTATATTATCATCATTTATTAAGGTAAAATTATACCTAACTTTCCATTATTATCATTGACAAATATAAATGTTACTCATGCATACGTACGGCCTACTGTCTCCATGATTATAACATAATTCAATCTTCATAACAATATTTAATGGTTTGATTTTGAAATATAATTGATTTACTAAATTGATAATAATTTCATGATTATTATTCAGTAGATTACTGTACAATCACCACTTCGACCAAGGACAACACAACAAATCTGTGTTTAAATTACGGACCAAGCATCCTACAAACACCCAACACGGACTTAATTAATTTTTTAATTAAATATATCTTTAATATAAGTGAAATAAATTGAATAAGGATAATATATTAACACTAAATAATTTTATAAATAAATCAAATATTTTATCATTGTTCATTATACATATCACACAGGACATATATAGCAGGTTTAGAATTAAGGTAAGGGACTCTGTCTCGACTTTCTTTTAATGAGGCATATTTTATTATTATAATCCTAATTTCTTTTACTAGGTGTATATAATTCATTTTTATTAATATTTATTTAATATGATTATATTAATTATATTTAATAGTTTATTTAATGTTATTTTTTATTTTTCTTATGATTGTCATGTTTCTAAAGTGAATTTTTTTTGTTATAATTTTCTTTATTTTTGGTATTTTTTATGTTCAAGGTTCATTTGGGGGAAATTATATGCATTTTTTGAACCACATAACATTAGATAAACAATGACTATTAAAGTGATTTATTTGTTTATTTTTCATTTCCTCAGTAATTGATTGAAGAAACATAAATAAAGCCATTTGTAAGTTCTACTGGTCTTGTATCTTCTTTTAAGATAGTGAAAGTTTCTCTTCAAAAATCATGTTTTATAAAACGTTTTCAAAAATGATCATTTTTAGACATACATGACTTATTAAATTTATTTTAAATTATATTTTAACTTATTTTAAAATGGTTTGAAAAAAGAAATTTTAGAATGTTTTACAAATGTGTTACATTAGATTCCCTTTTATAAAATGTTTCAAAAGAATAATTATTTTAAACATTTATGACATGAGTTGATTTTTCCACACTCATTATCCCTCAACTACATGAACCTTTAGTTATAAGAACAAAAGTTTATTTTCAAATTAATTGGTTTCTTTAATATGTGTGAAGTTTTTAGTTTTTAAATTTTATTTTCAAAAAGGAAAATGTTATTTTCCTCAAAATATTTTTTAATGATATTTTAATAGTATATTAATTCATCATAATCAAAACAACATGATGTTACATAAACATCAATAGTCATACGTTTCAATGAAACCATATTTATTATTTAACTGGAGGTATTGTGATTTTTCAAATATATTTTCATGGAACCCATTTCTTTTCCATGAGTTAATCAACCAATGAAAAGGATAATGGTTTTTTTGAGTTTTATAATGAAATTCAAGATAAATTTGATTTATTAAAGTTTTGGTTCTTGGAAGTTGTTTATAAAATTGTTTGAGTCCCATTATATCTCATGTGTGCTTCTGATATAGCTTACACAATTGGTGTGCCTATATAGTGTTAGGTGAGCCCGATATAGCTTTTATCACGTGTATGCCCAGATAGCAGTAAATTTAATTGGGTAATGAATATTCCATACAATGAATTATATTGGAATTTTCTCATATAATTTTTCATATTTTAATGGTTCTTTATGGGTCTATGATGAGGATTTCCCAAAGTACCAATATGTTTTCTTTTTACCTACTTTAGGTTTTAAATGATTTATTTGATGTAGATTGAAATCTCATGGCTCATGATTGTTGATTCCCATAACTATTTCCTTTGTTAAATATTTATTCCATGCAACATGTTTATTTATCTAGTTTTAATGGGTGTGATATCTATTATGTTATGCCCATTCACATTGATTATGTCACCACACCCTTATGCTCATCTTATTCTCCTTAATGACATTGAATTATTAATGCTTATGTTTACCCTTATAAAAATTTGATCTTATTCATATTATGTTTCCATTCCCTCAGGTTATGAGTTTTAATGAAAAATATTTTGAACCTATAATGTTTTCATATGTCAAGAAATTTGTGGGTGGTGATGAAGACATAATCTGGAATATGAAAAGATTGGTATATAGAGAAATATACTCCCATGGTGTCCTGATTTTTGTTTATATAACAGTTCTTTCTAGTTATATACAACTAGAAACATAAAATATACTTGGGTATGTAAGTGATTTTTTTACTTTTGAACTTTAATGTTTTTTTGGTAAAAATGGGTCACATTTATGTAAATTAAATCTGGAAATATATTGTTTAAGTATGGATCATCAAACTGAATCTTTATAAAAATAGTTTCAGTTATCCATATAATTATTTATATACAATAAATTCTGAAATAATATCCATATATCCTTTTTTAAAGAATCCAAAACAAATTTTTAATGTTATAATTAATTTCACTAAGTATCACATCATATGTAATACCTTTTCATTTTCAATAAAAACGTCATTTTTGATTAACTATAAAATAATTTTAGAGAAAATATATGTGATAGAGCTCAATCCCCATTCATAAAATCATAAAATGTGACACTACATGTCTTTATATAATTTAATATATATATATATATATATATATTCATGATTCTATAAATTTAATGAAAGGGTTAGCTTATGTAATACATTAGTTCTACGGAATCTAAAAAGGGGTCTAGTATGATCTCTATCAAAAAGATGTATCTCTATACATTTTTACACTATGTACATCATACGAAAGAATTAATTTTATTATGATCAATTTTTTCATGAAATTATGTAACAATATGATGTGGAGAACAAAATATATCATATAGTTACTCATATATTGTTGATTACTTGAGTATAGGTTAATCATATCAAGGAATATATCACATGACATTCACCCTTATGGGTGATAACATCACATAACCATCACTCGATAGATAGTTTAAGATTATGTATTTTCTAGGTATGAATATACACATCCTAGTTTTATCTCAATCAGGGGACTATATGAAATATAACTCATACTAGAGGAAAAATCCCTTATTAGTAAAGCTATAACCACTAAAATGATTGAAAAAAACTCGACCATCCCTGAATAGGTAACCATAAAAAATTTCATAAGTAATGTAAAAAATTATAAATATTTCCATTATATATATCTTAGAAACCACTATTATTGGGAAATAAAAATGCGAAACAAGAACCCCTAATATTCCAAATGGGTAGTGAATGATAGCCCATGTGGTGTACTAAGGGGAATCTAGTATACAAAACTACTTTTTGACCATAGGATTATATCTTAAACCACATTATAAAATATTAATAAAAATAACCATTAAAGTTTAACATAACCAATAATACTTCATGATGGAAATAATTTAGGTATAACTTAATACTATATATTGAGTGTTTAATTCAGATAACATGTCATGTAAATGTGAAAAGGTTTAGAATACCATATATATTATCATAATCAAAATTATGCCCTTAAAACACTTATAAGAAAATTAAAAAAATTAGGTATAGACACATGTAAAATAATATCTCAAATGATGGACCACTATATCAACCTTATGTTAATTTTACTTTTCACGTTTTTTAAACTCATTTCATCTATATATAATTCCTACCACATCTCTATATGACCATAAGATAAAACCCTCCTTGGGAAAAACATTTTTATGAACCATCTATCAATAAACTAGTTTCAATAATGGTGAGGATTAGAAATAATATCCCTATTTTTTTAAATATTTGAACATAGTATTAAAAATATTTACTTTATAACATAAAATGTAACAATCTTAATGACTTTTTTTATTTAAAACTATTTTTAAGTCAATCCTTATCAATATTATTTGAACTCATTCCATCAATTCTTTTTATTAATGTCATTTTTTGCATAATTATTTAACTATTCCCATTTTCATTACCATTGCATCCCAAACATATTTAGGGTATACAATATTTTTTCACTTCATAATGGTAATGTAATTTAACACTTTACATTTATCATTACCAATACACAATAAAATATTTTACGATATTAATTGATATTTAAAAATGATTTTAACTATAATAATATTTTATGTATTACATTTTGAACTTCTCTAATTCTAAATATTCTCCCAATACTCTCTTAGAACTAATATTCTCTCAAAAATATAATTCTATGCCTCTGAGAAATATTTTAAATTGATAAATAGTACTTATTTACATATGTGAGAACATTTAATAGGTAAACTATTTTATCAATATATTATATTTTATTCAATGTATTTAAATAAATAATCCTAAAAATATTTTATTATTTAAAAAATTAAATGATGGTTGGTGTAATCATAATTCCTATTATTTTTATAAAAAAATTTATCGACCATTTTATACTAGATAAAAAAATTATCCTTCTATAATTTTCCAAAAAGTTATATAATTTGATAAATCATAATCTAGGTTTATTGAATTATCTCAAATTATTAATAATAATATCATGAAAATAAACATCCTCTAATATTATACAATAGAAGATGTATGTATACACATGTCCTATAATATGATACATCAATGATTGATATATATTCCATTACATTCAACTCTATGATTCTGTACCCCATTGTTTCATTTTCTAAATAAAAATTTCATTCTCTATCAATTAATTTATTGATTTTTAGAACTCATTTTTATTTATTAATATTTTAAAGCATGCATTTGTTTTTATATATATATTTTTTAAAAATAATTTATATTAAACCTATACCTAACTTATATTTTCAAAGTGTTTCTTAAAACTCCTTCAAGTATCATAGAAAATAACATTAAATGGAAATGTTTTCAAGCATTCCTGAATAATTCCTTTAAGATTAAATTACTACAATTTATAATTTTAGAAACAATTATTAAAATTCCAACTAACTTCTCTTCTTCTGATTTGATATTTTGCATATTATTTTACTAGTGAAGTACTGGAAACTATAAATTTCATGACCTAGTAAATATATTCAAAGAAATAGAAAATTATATAAATATTTTTTATTCCATCACATTTTTGCAATATATCTAATGATGATTCTAGAATGAGTTCCTAGCTAGAATAATAATTATGTAAAACCTTCAATTTTTAAAAAATTATTAACATGTTTAATCATACTGAACATATGAGAAGATTATAAACATACTTACAATATATTTAATTAGATTCCTTTGATACCATAAGTGAATCAATCTATTCTTCTCATAATTATATAGAATCTTATGTTGAACAACTTCAATATTTGGTTTCTCGGGAAGGGGTTGCTCCAAAAAATAGAATTTTTATTTTCTTAAGAACATTTCATAATATTTATACTATTATAATTAGTTATATTTAATAAAAATCTCATTTCTAATGACTTATATCCTTGTATTTTCTGATGATTATTATTTACTTTATCTACAATAAAATCTTTCATATAATTGTTATCATGTTTTATTTTCACCTGACACAAACTTTTATTAAATTTCCTTCTATAAAATTATTGATCCATTCTAAATTACTCATATACATTAATGGTCTAATATCAATATTTTATCATGAATTACACTTCAAAATAATGTGAAAATTATATGACTATTCGTACTATACAATCGTGCAAGTCATATAAAATTTCACCCTATGGTAGTTTATTTAACAATCCTTTTACCAATTCATAATATGGAAAAATTAAACTCTATTCCTCACATATCTTAATTTTTAAGAATTAACATATATGTATAACCCAAATAAAATTATAAGAATGAGTAACCTAATATTTAGGGTCAACATAATTTTTTATTCTATTATATTAGATAATATGTTAGCATATAATGGTATGGATCACCCATACTTAATGATTGAGGTATTGGCATTTATCAGAAGCAAGGAATCAAACAATTTTTATTATTAAATGGATTTAATATCACATATTATATATTGGTATTTCTTTTTATGAATTATTTTAATGATTCTTGTTTACTCTTACTCCTTCCATATAGTAAATACGTTTAACCTGTATTTATATGACACACTTTACAAAAATAATAACTTATGTTAATAACCAAAATTAAAAAATAAAATTATATTTAAAAAATCCAAATGAATCATATGAATAACATACATGAATCACTTTAACATAAATTTTTAGAGCCACATAAAATTTAAAATCCACTCAAGAGCTGGATTTGAGAAATAGTTAAACAATCCCTACATTTATAAACAAGGAATAATACACCATATCAATGAGAAGACTTGACTAGGGTCCCACTACATAAGGATACATTACTCAAGAGAAATATCAATCCCACAAAATTATGAAACTTAATAAATAAAATATAAATAAATACTTAATTTTTTTTATAACTTAATACATGCTAATATTATGTAAGAAAATGAAAGCTAAATCAATTATCATACCTATAATGTAACTCCTCATATGAATATATAAAAAAATTATATATAATTATTTCAATAAAAACTAAAGAATGAATCTATTAAATATATAACAATTATATTTTTGAAAGAATCATGGAATACAAAAAATTAATGAAGAATTTATATATTTGACCAAGATATTTAAATGTTGTTAAAATAAATTAATTATATGTAACACCGTGTGATTTTTTGAAATATTTTTTTCAATTAACTTTTATATTTTTTATATATTTTTTTACAAAACACAACATGTTTATCATGATTTACATTAAACATAATGTTTGGATTTAATTACATGAAACACCGTGTTTTGCTTTCATTTCATGCAACACTGAGTCTAAACAGAACATGACATTTTATTATTTAATATGATATTTTTCACCCAACCATCAGAATGCAGAGTATGAATAGGAATAAATAAATGATCAAAATATATTGTTTACACATGCATTTAAAATTAATTCCTTGGTGACTAATTATTTAAAAAAAATAAAATTTTAAAAAACGTTTTCTAATAAAGGAATTATTTTTCTGAAATAATATTTTTATAAAAAATATGTTTTACCTAATAAATTTAAAAACCCACTTTTGATGAATTATTTAAAGGGACTATATATGTTAAATATTAAATAAACTATTTAACAATCACCTTTCATGTTTTATACATAAAAGATACGAATAAATCCAATTTTATTCTTAAAAACTATATTTTTTGAAAAAGTCGTATAGTCACCATATACAAACTTATTTTTATAGAAAAATATTTTCAATATAGAAAATTTATTTTAAAAATACTAATTAATTTTTTAAATAATCATATTAAAATTATATTACGGTAAAATTTTTGAGAATTTTCTAAACAAATAATTTTTTGATGAATAGTGAAAATGCCGAATTATAATTTAAAACATCCTTTTTGTGAAAGTTATTTATAGAGATAAATTAGACTATAAACATGTTTTAAATTTAAAATATTTCAATTATATATCTATTAATATAATTTATTTCATTTCAATAAATTTCAAATTGATATTGGTTATAAAAACATTATAACCATTTGCATATTTTCTCTTTTAATTCTCTCTTTCTCGTAGCGTTTATGGGATTAATTATAAATACAATTTTTTTAAATGTGTGAATTTAATATTGAAAAATGGATTCCATATTTGGAATTGGAATATTTTATAAAATCTAAAATGTTTAAATTAATTTTTCACCAAAATAAATAAAAAAATAGTAAAAATTAATTACCACTGTTAAAGATAAAAATGGGTTTACTGGTGATTAAAAAAAATATTAGGGTCAATAATGACCAAAAAAATGTATAAATAATATTATATGTACATATTTCTGTCCAATACTCAACAAAATTAAATATATGGTAATTTGGTAGCTTTTATCTTGGTAATTATTTTATTATTTTGAATTCTTATCGAAAATTTCAAAGTAGATCTTAATTGGGTACATTTTACACAATTATAAAAGGCCACCACACACCTTCACTTATTAACCCATATAATTGAATTTTCCTTGACCAAACCCTACTCAAATAACTTTTTAACATCATTTCTCTCTTGATATAAGTATTATTGTTTATATAATTTCAAGCTAGGAAATATTTTTTTGCAAACCTAACAAGGATACCAAAAGAATAGGTAACGGTCATCAAAAAGTATTTTTATTTTATTTATTCCTACTCCCCCTTCAATTATTATTACAGATTTATGATATAATAATATCATATTATACCATTTACTAATATGTTTTTATTATAAGTCCATGACCTACAACCATCTCCACTTCTATCAAATAGGTTTTGAAATCTTCATTCGTGTGTATGATGGACTAGGGCCTCAAGAAATGATCTCATACAATTTTTATTACCACATTTTAAGGATGAAAATAATGGTGGATTTATTATTTACATATGGTATTTATTATGTTATTATTATTTTGGAATTATTATATTTCAGATATATTCTTACATTCCATTTTGTGGGAATATGATAATGTCGCTCATGTGTACAGTATACCATTATCTTACGATGTGATGTGATTTACTCATACATTAAATGAGAGGAAATAGTAATGGTTTTACTGAATCCAATTTATATATATTATATAAAAATTATTCTTTAATGATATTATATCCATTACCATTTATTCATTCAATACGTTGAGAAAATGGAAACAATGTTCACGTGTGCGTAAGGCCTACCATATACAAGAATTTGGTATTTAATTTCATGTATCTATATTTTTTATAAAACTATAAATTAATATATGATGAAATTATGTGATATTTATATCATCTCCAACATTATGTATATTATTTGACCATGAATAATTTATTAATACCAAAATTAACAAAACAAAACATACACCAAAAATAAATCCATTATTTCCCGAAACGCGACTTTAAAATGGAATTGTTAATAAAAAAGAAATAAAAGTTCATAATAAAATTGTATATGGAATGATATATATATATATATATTATGTTAACAATGAACTTATATTTTTTATACAAGAGGTTTTAATATGTAGGAAGGATGTTAAGACTTAAGGTATGAAATTTTCTTCTAACTTTTTTACTTCGTTGAGACCCATTTTATATTCACACCTAATTCTATTATATGGTGTATATAATTACTATAAATTTATTTTATTATTATTATATTTAAATAAGGGGTATTCACATGTCAATTTTATTATCTCTCTTTCAAATTATTTACAGTTCAAAATAAATGAAAGCAACAAGGGATTTTCTAGTCTCTCTTTTATTTCTTGGAGACATAGGCAAATTCACCAATTTTTTCTTTTTTGTGGTGTATATACTACACATTTAATATTTTATATCATTAATATCATTATTTTAATGATATTTAATGTTTCATTTTAGTCTTTTTTTATTTAGTATTAGAATTCAAAAGATTACTAAAGTTGTAAGGGATGTTTTTCTTAATTTCTATTATTTGAGACTTATCTTATTTTATGAACCTATATTTTTAAAATGGGGTATATATAGACAATTTGACATGTAATATGATGAATTTATTTATATTAATGATATTTTACATTTCATTGAAATTTAATATTTCCCGGGGATTATGATACACATTTACCTATGTATTAAGGTCACTATGATGCAATCTAATCATTTATAAGAATTATTAATGTTTACACTTATGATGATGAAATAAAAAATTATATCTATAAAAAACTAATAAATTTTATAATACCTTGTTTATTTTATGAGAATAAATTTTCTACATTAATTTTAATCTCTTTATAAACTCAATAGTTCAAAATAATGTTTTTATCAAAAATCAACTTTCTCTCTTTAGTCGAAAACCTATTTTTTAATAAACACCATGTTTTCTAAAAAAAATCAACATTGTTAAAATGTAATATTAAAAACATTTTTACCCATGTTTTACTTTTTAAAAATTGTTTATAAAGTAATCTTTATGTAAGTTTCCAATCTATTCTCGTTTGGATTTTACCAAAAATGTAAAAAAGAATAATTTATTTTTAATATGCACCACATGAATAGTATTTTTCACTATGATGGGATGTAAATTATTTTAATATTTCCTTACATGTATTTAAATAATATTTAAAATAAAATTTTTTCCTTAATTTTTGGGAATTTTTTTATATATTAAATAAATTATTTCAAATTGAAAAACATTTTGAAAATGTTTTATGTTTTATGTTTTAAAAATTATTTTTCAAGGTAAAAAAGAATATTTTATTCAATAAATGTCTCAACTAATTTTAAAATATTAATTATTTTTTTCCATTTTATATTCAAGTAAAAAAATTTCAAAAGTGTTTAATTTCCTAAAAAGTGAAATTAAATGTTATTTTCCTAAAGAAACATTCCAATTGATTTATCTTTCAAAATCATTCTTCATCAAAAATGAAATCCTTTGATGTGACTTATTCTCTGTTAGTGATATTAACCGTCGATACCATTCTTATTATTCCTCTTAATCATTTATGTTTAAAATGATAATATTTCTATGAAATACGTTTTCCATTCATGGGTTTTGCCATGAAAAAATGTTTATGAACCCTGATTCTTTATCCATGGGTTATTCTTTGATAATATGAAGAAATTATTATAAAACTTATCTCTTTCCTACATACTATGATATAATTAAAAGTTTATGAAACCCATTTAATTTTGTTGTTAATGATATGATGAATGTTTTATTATCTTTATTCACACAAAAATATGGTTTTCATTATACAGTTAGTGGCACCTATATCCCCCCTTAATGTATTGGGTAATGAAAATATTTCTACAATATTAGAGGGTACAAGGGTTTTTACACCATGGTTGAGATGGATGGTAAATGGGTGGTTAGCCCAAGATCGAGAAATATGTAACATGGTGGTTAGACTAATCCTGAAGTAGGTATATGGATGGTTACCTGAAGCCGAACACATTATGAATTTATTTGTGGGTGTAATTCACATAAAATTTTCTATTCTTATGTGTTTGACATAAATATCTATCATATGAAAATTTTATGCTCTCATGGATCATGTTCTTTGATTCCCATAAGATTTATGTCATATGAACAATAAATCATTATTCCATGATGTAGGATTATGATTTTTGATATGCATAGTATTATTTTAAAATATTATGGTCCAGTTCTCATACCCTTATGTTCGGTTATGATTATGTATCTGCACTGTTTACGATTACTATGAATTAAAGCTCACTCTTTATGATGTTTCCTACCCCATATTATGAAAAAAATTTATATAGGTTATTTTTGTAATGAGTACTAAAGGGGTTGATATTTATAAGAATCTTTGAATACCTTTCTTTAATTAATAATATTACATTCCATGTTTTCAAATTCACTAAAATATTCTGTTCTATAGGCATGGGTTTATGTAATGTATTAAAAATTAATCTAAAGAGTTGAAATATATTTAATTGATAATACTTGGTTAATATAGATTATATCAAATTAAAGGATAATTTAGCCATTGGAAACTAGGATGATATTTTTTTACTGATATCCTTAGGGATATTTCTCTGGATATTTATAGGGATGTATCTAAAGATAAGTTTACAGATGAGTCCATGTATAGAAGAATGTCATATAATTTTAGAAAAATATATAGAAAATAATTTACGAGTAATTAAATCCTTTTTTGGATGTTACAACTGGATGTGAAAATCTCATATCGATAGTTAGGGGTAATAACTTCGAAGAGGGTGCATTGAGTTAGGTTCAATCCTCACCTGGTGCATGGAAATTTTATTTATTGCACACCTGGTTTGACACTTCGGGTTGTTATATATTATAAATTCACAAACTATTTATGAACTATCATGAAATATTTAAATAGATAATGACTATAAATGACACAGGATAAACATAAGGTTTCTTAGATTAAAAATAAGGTGTCATAATTTAGATATCCTGTATTTTATTTTCATGATTTTTTAGTTGTATACTATGATTAGTGTTTCTAAAATTCTGTTTTTTAAATTCTTTCAACATTTGGACAAGAAATAACATGTTTAACATTGAATGTGATAAACAATGTTCTGGTGAGGAACAAAAAGGGATGATAACTACCATGAAGATCTTGGATCGTAGAGACAGTGTTTTATGCCTCAAAACCATACACCAGGTTAAATTACTATGGAGGAACCGCAAATACGAATATGCGACATGGGATCTGGAGGAAGTGATAAATCATAAGTGTACATCACCTTCATTCACCTTAGTATTTAAAATGAAAATTCACGGGTGGAATTTTATAAGGGGGAATAATTAAACACCTCGATATTTTTATGAAATATTTCTCTCTAGATATTAAAATTTCTATAGTAGCTTGTATTTCACACAACACTGAGTTTAAATAAACCAAGAAATACTATTAAAATATTATTATTAAAATAAGAACATTATAACCTAGCCATTTAATTGATGGGTATGGATATAAATAAACATATTATGAAATATATTTTTTAATAGAAAATTGATAAATAATTTTTTCATAATTAATATTTATTTGTCAAAAAAAATTTCTTCATCCAGAAAATATATTATTACTTTCCATAAGAAACATAATATACATAATTTTTATAATTTTAGAAAAATAATTTCATGAAATAATTTTTATTTTTGAAGTTAGAGTGTAAAAATTATCTTAGGATAAATTTTTAAAAATTTTCTAAAACATTTGAAATTTTAATAATTAGTGAAAATATTGATTTACATTAAAATAGTATTTTCTATTAAATAATTTTCAAAGTCAATTTTTTTTAGTTTTAAAATTTAATTAATTAATTTAAATTGTAAATTAAAATAACCCAGTCTTTTATGGAATGCATCCTCTTAAATATATTCCATTCATTCTATAGATTACATTACACACAAAATTATTTCATATATTATAAATCATTTAAATCCACAAAGAGAACCAGAAAATAAAATTAATAAATTAATAATGAATGAAATAAGAGGTCTTTACTAGAAATTTAGGAATATATATCAATAAAATAGTAACTTGAACTTCAGAATTATAATGTGACACTTAAATATAGTAATTTGTCTAATAGAATAGTAACCTCACCTATAAAAGTATGAATAAATATTAGCCATCTTATAAATGAAAATATTATATAATTACATCATGGTATAAGTAAATAAATATTTTGAAAATTATAAATTAAGTGTTCGGGATTTTATAAAATATAAATACTTATTTAAAATTTTATAATTAATATAAAGATTTTAATGAAAATTTATTTTCATATAATAGTCATAAATAAATATTTTATTGTCTTATGATTATAAGATAATTTTATGAGACAATAATGAAATTTTAAAACTGTTCTAAAACTAGTTAAAATATTAAAATTTGTATTTTCTAATAAATTATGATTTTAATTAAAAATTAAATTTCTAATATATATATAATTATTTTAATAAAATGGAGTTCATTTTTTAATTTTACATGTCGAGAAGTTTTTAGGGTGAATTTTTGAGATTTTTCTAAAATGCTTGAATTTTTTGTGAATAGTGAAATATAGTAATTTATTATATATATATATATATATATATATATTATAAATTAAATACATTACCTGTTGAGTCATTGAAAATGTAAGAACAGTAATCTCAAACTATCTTTCTCTATTTACTCTATTTATTCATTGTATCATCATAATTTCTTTTCTTGTGAAAATATAATAAACTAATGACTAAAATAATCAAAAAACTCTTCTCTCCTCCATTATAAATACCAAACTCACCACCTCTTATCCTCACATGTCATAAGCTTTGAATCTGGCCAAATTCCAACACAATCCTCATCCCAATTCTCTTCCCACAACTATAAGAATTTGGTTTACCAAAAGAAAAATCCCAATCCCATTAAGGAGGTTCTCACTGAGAATAATTCAAAAGGACATTAAGTGAAAGTGAATTACACTTTCTAACATAAGGTAAGGGATTATCCTGGAACCTCCATTTTCATTCGGGTTATGATTTCTCTATATTTACTCAATTTAATTATTAATTATTATTATGTAATCCTTAAAAATTCAATTTGTACGTCCAAAACATATTTTCTTAGATTAATTCATCATCCCTTGATGGGGAAGTGTATGTTTTATAAGGTTTTCCTTTCAATTCCACCTCATATGAAATCCCTATTTATGGGAACTTTCCAATTTCCTACCAATTTTTTAATTATGCTCTATAATATGTTTTAACCCTCCATTATTTTTCTAAAATAACTCATTTCATCGTTAAAAAAATATCTTGGTTCATTCCTGTTTTTATGATAAAAAATATTATTTTCCTCTTTAAATGCACTTTAATATTTTCCTTAAAACGCACTAAAATATTTTATTTCTAATGACTCTTAAACTCTTTTTCTATATTTTTTCACTTCAAATTGACATGACATATTGTGATCTATGCCTATTTTTTATTATTAATATAAAAGTATTATTTAAATAAATTATTTCATGGAAACCATTATGCTATTCTCTTTCACCACTTATTCTTGGTTTATGTTGTCTGTGTATTTCTATTTTATTTATGAACATAATTCATTAAATATCCATATTTCTTGTATCGTGAATATGATTATTGTATTATAAAAATAAATTTCTTACATATGGTGTTGTTATTGAATTTAATCTATGTTTGAAGAATGATTTGGACTTGTGGTGATGTGTGGGGCCCGATTATAGATATCTTTTTGATGAATCAACAAGTATCATAAGACAAAACAGTTAGTAACAAGAACTTATTGATTGTATCCAAATATAATCAGATGGTTTTTACCCATTCATGATGATATAATGGCTCATGTGTCAGATATACATCATCCAATAAATAATCATTTTCTTGATTCAGTATTATGACGTTATATTCAAAGAGGTTCTCACTATGATAAAACGTATGGTTGCATTTTCATTCTCAATGTACTGATGACATGTGTTTTTCATAATATTTACCTACTCTTAATTTATATTCCTTACTTAATTTTATTTATTAATTATTGTCTCATATAACCTCTACTGATAATTTGGGCTCACCGTTTTATTTTTTCTCTTCCCTAGGTTATGACGATAAAATCTTTGAATAAGTGATAAGAAGGATTTTATTTTCTTTTGTTATGTTATATGTTTAATTACCAATGTAATAAGGGAACCATGTATGTATCTATTTCTTCAAGAGAAATAAATTGATTGATCCTTGGTGATTCAATCTCTTGTATTTATTCCATTGTAATAAAATGACAACCAACTCTATGTTACTATGTTTGGGGTTGTTACAGTTGGTATTAGAGAAAGTATAGTAGAAACATTGGAACTGGATTTCAAATAAACAAAAGAATTATAATAACCCTTTATAGTGAACTTTATCTCAATTCCCATGATGGTAATGATCTAACTTATTTTGTGAAATTATTTAGTTAAGGAGTCTATTGGAAGGAAAATAATCAATAGTCATGAAAAAAGTAGGTATTTTCCCACTAAACGAGTCAACATAGTTATTGTTAGAGATAAGCAGATCATGTCCGTTTTAGAATAGCATACAAAGATTAGGATGAATAACCATACTACACCATGTATTATTTTTATTTTTATAGATAAATACTTATAAATCCTAAAATGAATATCAGATTGGAGATCTGAGTTTATCGTTGAGCTTGTCAGGGCGTATTCCCCTTAGGCGGAGCCTAACTTCAACCAGCATGGGTCGAGGGTGACTGTTAATAATTTTTGAACTTTTTTTATGTTATGTTCAATAAACGTGTGAGGATATATTTCTATCATTTGAATCGATGCATAGATTAATAATCTGAGGGAACTGTTGAATTCACAGTGCTAGGATTCTCTTACGCAAAGCTTAACATTGACCAAAAAGGGTTGGACGAAAAGGTTAATTTTTGGATTTTTTTGGAAAAATCATAAAATAGATAAATAAGTTATTTTATAAATTATTAAATATTTGAGCGGTGGATATAGGGACATTAGTCTAATTTAGGGAATTTAATAAGAGAAATTTAATCAGATGAACCATCAATTGTGTAACAGTGACACTCGGAGGATTATTGGATAATTAATTGTGGTTCATTAATGAACCACATTAAAGAATGCAACATGGGTGGTTCCTTTTCTTTTATTTAAACAAACATTTGGAATAGGTTTTGGGAAACTACTAGAGGAACCTCTAACAAAATGCTGGTGACATCTTCCTCCAATAAAGAATGTAGATTTGATGACACAATTGAGGATTTGATCCAAAGTTCAACGAAGGCCGACGAACATCTTCGAACGCAGACCCTTCTTCCTCATCTTTTTCATCTTCCAACGAGTTCAAGGTAGGGGTTTTTCTTAAGTGCTATTATGATTCATCCACCCTTGATGATGTTGACCTATTTTCATGATATAACACTAACATGGAGGGTGTAGTTCGAACCAAACAAGTCCCAGATCCACCGTCGATCCCAGTATTGTTTGTATTCTTCGTGGACGACCGACCAATACGGCAGAAAGGAAAAATTTGGGGCCACAAAGTGATGGAAGCATCTCCTGATACTCGTATGTGCAGTCGAAAAATAAAATGAACCTTAGGAGCTTCACTTGAATCCTCTAGAAGATCTGCTGGCACCGCCGCACTGGCAACCAGTGGAGGCGGCAGCCAGGTCTCATTGGTCCTGAGGAGGTGGTGGCGCCCGAAGGTTCCATGGAGAATAGGTGGAAGCTGGCCGACTTTGACCATGTTGAAGGCGAAGACACACTGCATCACCATGCCATGGATGATATTTCGCAGCTCCAGCCATGGCGGAGGTGAAAGTGGACTACAGGTCCTTCCCTACACCGGTCCATGGGACCGGTCAGCTGAAGGGGTGGTGCCAACCTGGCACCACCGATTAAAGAACAAATGAACTTCTGTCCATTCTGGGAAGGATATGGCGGCCACACCCAGCCGGTGGACCGAACTAGGCCAGCCAGTCTGGGATTGGTTGGGATGACCCAGACTAAGTTTGGTCGGGTTAGACCAGGGCCAGACCAAGTGTGACCTATTTACACTTAAAGAGCCATAACACCAAATCCATACATCTGTTTGATGAATCATCTATGGTGCTGGAATCCTATGGATGAGGAAGTCCTTTTGAAATACTCCACTTTGGTTTGGGAGAAAGTTTGATTACATCCAGGTTAGATCAAACCCGAATCCAACCGGGCCCTCGGTACTAAAATATCTATAACATATAGACTGGGTGTTTGATTGATGCTCCGTCTATTTTGTTGGAACCATTATGAAATGGAAGTTCTTTGGGTAACATATTCATGGGAACTAGTGGCCGTTGATGTATGACTGATGGCTTGAGGAGCGAATCCTCCAGGAATCAAGCATGCTAAGTGATGGAATCCAGTGGTTGGTTGTGATGTGAAGAAAGAATACAGATCCTATGAGTGGGTCAGTTTCTAGAAATCCTCTAAGTGGGTCAGCACCTAGAAATCCCCTTTGGGTCTTCACCTAGTGATCCTTTGTGGATCTGCACCTAGTGATCCTTTTTGGGTATGCACCTAGTGATCCTATGTGCGTCTGCAACTAGCAATACTCTCTGCAAGTCATCACCTGGAGATCCCTTGAGTGGGTCAGCACCTAGTGATTATCTATGGATCATCACCTAGAGATCCTATGTGGATCAACACCTAGTGAACTTGTGTGATCCTATAGAAAAATCCTCTTGAAAAAATAAGATGATATGGTTCAAAACCAATCGTCTTTACTCTTGTTCTCTAAGTTGTATAATAGGTTCGAGCTGAGTCTTTTAATTTGTTATGTATGATTGAGATTATGCTTTACGGTTTCTACTTTGTGGAATTATGGGATACCTTCATGGGTCTTGGGGTCCCTACTGGGTATTGTTATACTCACCCGTACACGGGCTTCTCCCGCACCTTGTTGTGTATTGTGCATACGACAGACAACTTTGACCATGGTTAGAGAGCGAGGACTAGACGGTGCATAGAGGTTACCAGTTGACGTGGAGAGCCACACTGACGAGATGTACCTACCCTTTATGTGGTATCCTTGGTGGATGACCTCATGAGTTTTTTTCCCTATTTTCTATATTTATCTTTCAGTTGGGTTTCAATTATGTCTCATTCTTCTTCAATTTACACTTTTACTTTCAGAAGTTATACTATGTGGTTTGTTCTTATTATGTACTTATTTTGTGTGTTTATAGGATTAAAGGCAATTCCTTCCCATTTTAGGTAAATTCCTTTCCGGTTCAAGTTGCTAACCCCTAGCCTATGTAAGGCGGTCTTGGGGTAGTCTCAACACAATAAAATATATTCCAGTCATTAGGATTCAATGGAAATGATAAGGTAGTACTAGAAATATATTTTCTCAAGGGATATTCTAATCAATGGTGTTCATTGATCCAAAATACTAAAGAGTAAAATTAAACAGAAGACATGTAATAGGTATCTTTTAAAGAAACATTCTTCCAAAAATATTTCCCACAAGAGCAATGAGATGAAATGAATCGAAAATTAATTATCTTAAAGAAAATTTGAGATGGGAGTGTTTTAGAGTTTGAGGATACCTTCATAAGATGATCTATGTATGATATTGATTACATACATTACATAGAAGACAAAATAGATCATTTCTTTTATGATGTTAATCCATGTCTCTGAAGTAAAGGGCCTTCTCAAAAAATTTCATCATGTTATGAAATAGTATTAAGTTACATAAAAATAGAGAAGTATCTTGGTAGATCCTATTTTTTCAATAGAAATCAAGATCATAATAGGTATTCTGATAACCATGGAAAAGGATAAGTATCAAAGTATAAGAAGCGAATGAAATAATTTCCATTCTATATGAATTGTGGAAATAATCATCCTGGTAAATGCCTGAAAGGCATGGGAGGTTTCAGTAAGTGCGTAGAAAAGTTTTATCAAGTTAATGATTTTATGGGGAAGACAAATATTAATGATGTTCAATGATTCAACTATAATCAAATGGGCCATTATTCAAATCAATTTTCCAAGAATCATAGGAATCTACCATATAAGAGGGAAAGGTGTCACGACTAAGCTTATGTGATCAATACAACTAAACTAGATGTGCCCAATGATGTGGTGTAAGGTACATTAATCATATCCTCAAATATATCCAATGAATTATTTTATTCTGTATCATTTCTCTCTTTTTATATATACCTAATTTTCAAAGAAAATAATGCATTTACATTATGATTTATTTAGGGAGGTGAAGTTCAAAACACCCAAGGGAAGTATCAATACAAAACAAATGTGTTAGCCAGTCCATGTTATGAAACATAAACATGCTTTAGTTGTTGAAAATATCATCATATATATGGTTGACTTTGATATAATAGATGGTATAGACTGGATTTAAAAATATAAAGAAAACTTTTATTAAAAGAATAAGGAAATTATGATTTATGAGTAAGGTAAATATTCCTTTATGTATAGAGAAAAAACCTCATCATCTAATTCTTATCTAGATCCACCCCCAGTATCTCTACTGAATTCAATTCTATGAGAGTAAGAAAAAACAAAATATAAGGATGAGTAAAGTAATCTATAGATTGATGATGTACAAATTATATAGAAATCCATTGATATATTTGATAAGAAATTAAACAGGAACCCCCCCCCCCCAAAGTGTGAAGATGAATTTACCATTGATCTATTCTATGATATAATACCAATATAAAATAAACCTTATAGAATGTAAATTATTGAAATATTGTAACTAAATAAAAAACTAGAGGATTTGAGTAATGTGGGATTGATTCCCCCTAGTGTTTCTCTGTAGGGATCCCCTGTTCTCTTTGTTAAACATAAAGATAGATCCTTGAGGTTTTTCATTAACTATTGAGAAATAAATATTATTTCAATAATGGACAAGTATCCTCTAGTTCATATTGATGATTTATTTGATCATACTCACATAGATTAATATTTTTTGAAGATTGAAATTCATTATGGATATCATCAATTACCTGTAAATAAGGAAAGTATTATAAATATAAC
This sequence comes from Viscum album, assembly GCA_963277665.1. Lineage (NCBI taxonomy): Eukaryota > Viridiplantae > Streptophyta > Magnoliopsida > Santalales > Viscaceae > Viscum > Viscum album. The sequence goes on from OY728162.1 coordinate 288,335,800, forward strand.
ATTTCGAACCAGGCGTGGAAATTATGAGTTTACAGTAATGCCATTTGGATTGACTAAATCACCATATGTTTTTATGGATCTAATGAACATATTATTTAAGGAACATCTTAATAATTTTGTTGTTTTATTTATTGATGATGTCTTAGTGTACTCTGAAATATATGAGGTCCATGATAAACACTTTAATATTTTTCTAAAAATTACAAGTAGAAAAGAGTTATATGGGATTTTTAGAAAGTGTAAATTCTGGATTCAAACATTTTATTTTCTTATCCATATTGTCTCTAATGATAGAATCTCAATTGATCATTTAAAGACAATGAGAATCACAAAATGTCATACACCAATAAACATAACAGAGGTACATAGTTCTATTGGTTTATAAGGTTACTATGGAGATTTTGTTCATAAATTTTCCCAATTGACTAACCCATTTTCCAAGGTCAAACTTACAGGTTTTAATTTTGTATGGAAAAATGAATTTACATAAAATATTGAATAATTGAACAGAAGATTGGTCAATTCTCCAATTTTAACTTTTCTATTAAGAAATTATGGGTTTGTAATATACAGTGATACATCAAAGAATATATCGGGTTGTGTATTTATACAAAATGTAAATTTATTTCATATGAATCAAGGAAGTTGAAGACTCAAGAAAAATTTTTTCCAATCTCATGATCTTGAGTTAGAATCTGTAATCTTTTCACTAAAGATATAGAGACACTATATTTATAGTGAACTTTGTGTGATATATATGGATCATAATAGTTTCAAATAAACATTTACACATAAATAACTTAATATGATGAAAATTTGATGGTTTGATTTAATCAAAGATTATGATTTCTCTATAAAATGCCACCAAGGAAAGGAAAATAAGGTATAATATGCATTTTGCAGGAAAGATCATGGACTTCTGAACCAAATGAGAATTGAGAAAGATCACATATTAATGGATTTAGTAAAAATGGATATTGGAATTGTTAATAAAATAGAAACATTACTCCTTTTTCAAATTATTTCTAAAAAATATTTATCTGTTCCATCAATACGAGAGATAAAAATTGAACTATTAGATGATGCCCGGGCCTCAAATTTCTCTATGCACCAGGTAGTATGAAGATGCATAGATATTTGAAGGAACATTTTTTGTGGGATAATACAAAGCCATAAATTATTGACTATGTGTTAAGGTGACTAGTTTATTGACAAATGAAGGCTGAGAGACAACATCCTAGAGGATTCAGGCATCAAATACCTATTCTTATTAGGAAATTGGATGACATTATGATGCAATTTCTCATAGGTATAGTAAGTAAACTTAGAAGGAATGATAAAATGTTGGTTATTATAGATCATCTAACATAATTGAAATAATTTATTACTATAAGATAATATTTACCTCTTCAACACCTATAAATTATATAGTTTAATGATGTTATAAGATTTTATGGTGAACCTCTATGTATTGTATCTGATTGTTATCCCCATTTTATATCAAAATTATGTATGAGTGTTCAGAAGGCTTTGGATACTGAGCTACATATGAGTACTACTTATGACCCTCATATCGAGAGAAGGTCTAAAAGGACTATCAAAATATTTTAAGACATGTTGAGATCATGATCACTCAACTTTCAAGGTATGTGGGGTCAGTAATTACCTTTGGTGTATTTTTCCAATAATAATAGTTTCCATTCTTGTATTCAAATGATTCCATATGAAGCATTATATTGAAAAATATGATGTAATCCAACTTGTTAAGTTGATGTTTTTGATAGGAAACTTATAGGTCCAGAACTTATTAAAAATACAACAATAAAGGTGAAAACTATTCAAGAACATACCAAAGTAGATTAAAGTAGAAAAAAAATGTTATACTAAAAACTAGAAAAAAGATTTGGAATTTCAAGTAGGACATCATTCCTTTCTAGAAGTATCTTTATTTAAGGGTGTCTTAATGTTTTGTAATAAAGGGAAATTGATCCCCTAGTACATCAGACCATTTGAAATTCTAGAAATAATTAAAGCTATATCATATAGATTACAAATGCCACCAATTCTCTCTAGTGTTCATGATGTATTCCACATAACATTGTTAAAGAGGTACATTTCAGAATAAATGAATGTCCTCGCCTATGAATAAATATAACCGGAACGTCATTTATCTTAATGTGAAGATCATACTGATATTATTGACACAATTGATAAGTATTGAGAATTTAGATGACTTGAATGGTAAAGGTTCTTTAGAGAAACCATAAAATGAAATATATATTGAGGGGACCTAATGTTGTTATGAAAAAGAACCACCCCAAACTTTATAAATGGAAATAATCATGAAATATTTCAATGAATAAATTTTTGAAGGATGGATGAATATAACACCCCTATATTTTATGGTATGTCTCCTCGTAAATAAATTCAATTCATTTGATTGCTTACATTGGACAAAAAATTATTTTATATATTATAAATCTTACAAAATCTCCTAGAGAACACAAAAAGGCTTTATAAATGATAGATGAATGAAATAAGATGATTTTTATAGAAATTAAGGAACATATATCAAAGAAATATTAACTATACCTTTGGAGTAGTAATGTTACCCTTATAAATAGTAATTCATCCAATAGAATTGTAAAATCACCTATGAAAGTAAAAATAAAATTTACGAATCTTATAAATGAAAATATGATATAATTATGTCATAGTATAAGTAAATAAATATTTTTAAAATGATAAATTAAGCGGTTATTTTTAGAAAACATCAATATTTATTTACCATTTTATAATTAATATAATGATTTAAAAGAAAATTTTATTTTCACAAAATAGAATCATCAATTAATATATTTTGTATTTTGATATTAATATAATCTAATGATACCTAAATTAATTTTTCTAAGTGTTGTAAAACTATTTATAATTTTAAAATTGGTATTTTCCAAGTAAATGGTGATTTAAATTGAAAATATAATTTCTCATATTTGAAACATTATTTCATAAAATGTATTTCATATTTGAATTTTACACGTTAAAAAAATGGTTAGGAAGAATTTTTGGTATTTTTCTAAAAATTTTGAAATTTTTTGAATAGTAATTTATAAAAAATATTATACATTATATGTTAAATACTTTATTCCTTGATTCATGCCTGATGTAAGAACCATAATCTCAAACTATCTTTTTCTCTTTACATTATTTAGTTATGGAATCATAAATATTTCTTTTCTTGATCCGAAATAATAACCTAATGAATAAAATAATAAGAAATTACCCCTCTTCTCTACTATAAATATCACCCTCACCACCTGTCCTCCTCACACCTCTTAAGCCTTGACAATTGTCCAATTCCCTCCCAATCTTCTTCCCAAGTCTCTTCCCCATGTCTAGGATCCTTTGGTATCACCAAAATACAAATAATAATACCCTTAAAGAGGTTCACAAGTAGAATAATTTAAAGGCATTTAGTGCATGTGTAGAACACTTTCAGACATAAGGTAAGAGATTCTCCCTGAACCTCAATTTTTTATTTAGGTTTTTCTTTCTCTATATTTACCCTAATTTAATTATTAATTATTCTTCTATACTTCAACTTTATTATTTTTTATGTCCCAAAAATATTTTTTTATCTGTATTCTTCTTCCTTTGATGGGTAAATGCATGTTTTATATGGTTCTCTTTTTAATTCCTCCCGATTAGAAAGCTCAATTTAATGGAACATTCCAATTTATTCCCAATATTTGAAGTAAAATCCATAATATGGTTTAATCCAACTTAATTTTTCTAAAATCACTCATTTAATCCTGAAAACCTATTTTAGTTCTTTTTGAGTATTATGAAAACAAATATGTCTTTTACTCTTTAAATGATCATTAATATTTTCCCTGACCACACTAAAATATTTCATTTTTAATGACTTATAAACACTCTTTTTACATTTTTTCCCTTAATATTTTTATCACTTATCAAGATATATCCATATTTTACCCTGTGAATGTCTAAGTATAATTAAAATCAATTATTTCATGGAAACATTTTTGATATTCCCTTTGAACATGTATTCCTTTTGTGTGGTGTATGTATATTTCCCTTTTATTTAATATCATTATTCATTAAATATCCATATTTATTATATCATTTATTTGATTATTTTCTTAGTCATATATAATATTTATATGTGGTTTTTTTATTGAGTTTAATCTTTGTTTGAAGAATGATTTGGACATTCAGTGATGGGTGGATCCTGGTCACAAATAGCCCCTAGATGCATCGACAAGTCTCATGAGACAAAAATAGTTGGTGGAAAACCCTTCATTTTTGTTTCCAAACAAAATCTAACGGGGTTTTACCAACATAATAAAACTATCTTGAAAATATAATGGATCAGGTTCCTGATACGTGATGACCTGTATATAATCATTTTCTTTATTTAGTATTCAGTTATTACTTTCCATGATGTTTTCATTATGAAAAAATCTATTATTGAATTTTTATTCTCATTGTACTAATTATATGTGTTTTCATATTATTTACCTTTCCATAATGTATGTGCCTTATAGAATTTTCTTCATTTATTATTATCTCATATAACCCTTATGGATATTTTGAGCTCATCCATTTTTTTCCTTCCCCGGGATGTAAAGATAAAATATTTGAATAAGTGACAACTAGTAATTTATTTTCTTTTGTTATGTTCAATGTTTAATTAGCAGTATAATAAGGGAACCATTTATGTATCTAGTTCTTCAATACAATTAAACTAATCGATCCTTAGTGATTTCATCTCATATATCTATTCCATTATAATAAAATGACCACTGAATCTGGGTTAATTGGGTTGGGGTTGTAACATATATAATAAAATTTTGGTCTTTGAAATTTAATTATATAATGAATTTAGTATAAAAATACTTTATACTTAAAAGGTATTTTCTCGAGGAAAAAAATTAGTTTGTTTTTATCATTTAATATTTAATTATATTCTGCCACATTTTGATTTAAATGATGAAAAATCACCTCCATATTTTGAATCATAACTCACAAATTTAGTATATATACCACTTTTATTTTTTGTCAATATGAATACTTACATTAATAATTTGTATTACCGCTGTTATGGATAAATCGAGTAATTAACAGTCAAAAATTATATTATAAGGGTTAGAAAGTGACCCTAACACAATACCTGATATTATTGGATGATTATATTTTTAACATAATCATCCATGGGTATCATCTAGTATCTTTTGATCCATTATTTACATTATGTCTCTTATAGTATTTTATTTAAATTGATTTAAAACTTGTCACACTATTGTATTTAATAAGTAAAACATTTTCAATATATTTATATCCTAAATATATGTCTAGAAAAAAATAGTAATTTAAAATCTAAATGATTTATCCTCATCATGGAAATTTATATTTAATTTTTATTAAAAAATAATTACCTTATATACTTACACACCAATGATGCAATAAATATAAAATAATTTTAAAAATAAAATTAATGGTATTAAAAATAATAAAATAAATAAAATTTGAGATATTTAATAATGTACAATAATTATATATATTATCACGACATTTATATTATATAATATGATATTTTTCTTGAATTTAACTTCTTGATTTGATGTTTTATCGTCAAGGTAATGAATGATATCAAATTTGAAAGTAATGATATTTCATGAATATAATATTTTATTAAATTATTTAAAAAAAATATTATGTAATCACAAAGGGGATATTATGTGGTCTAAAATTCCATCCAATATGAATTTATGATCCATTTGGAATCATTTTTCATTATATACATCATTTTTTATTTTAATATTTTGGGAAATTCCCAAAAAGACACCTCTCCTCCCCTTATAAATTCCACCCATCATAACTCCTTTCTCCACACACCATTCATTCCATGAAGATTTAAAAATAAATTAAAAATAATCTCTTTCACACTCTCCACATATCCATGTTCTTTTGGTATCACAAAAAGACCAATTCCATGTTCTATAAGGGATCCATCAAGGAGGTGAAATTCAAGAGGTAACTTTCCGGAACCACCTCTCTAAATTTATTTATTTTATACGATCTCCTCACCACATTCATCCATCAAACAAAAATAAATACAGTATAATTTATAGAATATAATTTTATATAGATGATTTAATATTATCTATCCAGACCTTTTTCTCATCTCCACTTATTCCAAGAAAGGATTTCATTCCCCAAATAATGGTGATTACTCGTCTTCATGGATAATGAGTTTTCATATTTCATAACCTCCTTAAAGTGTGGTCATAAAATATTATTATGGTTAAATCTGATTTTAATAATTATATTATAACTTATTTCATTTTTTGGGACAAATATATAAATATTTTTAAATATAATTAAACTAATGTGTTGTGATAAAAAAATCACAAAAATAAACTAGAAAGTTATCATTAACATTTTATCAAATGAATCGTCCACATGTTAGAAACAAAATGATATAGTGGACCATTTAAACATCGTAAATTGAATTAATACCATAAAATATCACTTATGTAATACTATAACAATTTTTTAAGAACATATATAATTATATATAAGTAAAACAACCAGGAAACACTAAAACAAACACTCCTGAAATGACGAGAATAAATATAATTACTCCTCAAATGGTTGTAAATAAACATAGTAAAATTAATAAAATCAAACAAAATTGGATGATATTATTGAGTAATTAATTAATTAATCTAATTTTATTATCCATCAAATTAATTGAAAGTGCAAAACACATTTAGACTTAATTTAGTGTATCTATCCAAACCTCCAAATTTCCTTCGGGTTATGATTTCTCTGTCATTACCTCAATTAATCTGTTAATTCAGATTATACAATTCTTATATATTATATTTATATGTAACAAACATATTTATGTCTCTCAATTACTCTTCATTTTATGGTTAATTTCATGTTTTATAAGGTTCCCTTTCTAATTCCTCTAGATATGTAAACTCAATTAAAGGTAACTTCTATATTTCTTACCCATTTTTAAGTACACTCAATAAATTGTTTTGAGCCTGAAAATGTTTATTTTAAATAACTAAATTTAACTTTAAAGAAAAATTTACTTAATTTCTAGTTTTATGCAAATAATTTTTCATTTATCCTCTTTAAATAATATTTATTCATTTCATTAAAATTCATTAAAGTGGCACATTTCTAAAGTTACCTAACAATTTTTTTCATTTTTTCACTTTACATAGACGTATTTACTCTTTATATATTATTAAAATTAATTTATTAATTTTTAATAATGATTTAAATCTTTTATTTCATGGATACCATTATGATATGTCATTTGGTTAGGTGCTACGACATGATTATGAAACCCATTTAATTACATGGGAAACCCTTATGTTTATTTCATATGTTCGATTCTTTATGTGTCCCACATATTCTCATACATTTTGTAATAGGTATTACCAGATATTTCTCCAATGTATTAGTTAATGTTTTACTATCATGATTCATTATGTATGGGATTAGGGAGTAAACCTAATCCATTATGGGACTTTGTCCACCATGTGATATAGTCTTGGATGTTATCCATGAATCATATTAATGAAATGTTATATGTTGCTACCACTTTAATATATTAACATGAACATATGATTTCATGATATGTTTTTTATTATTCCATATTTTATTTTTGATCCATTTCTGTTATGTTATTATGTTATTCTTTCTAACTCTTATGTTATGCTCTAATCCCATTTTTTCCCTTACTGGTATTTTTGTAACATGAGTATGTTTTTATGAGATATTTTTCATTAAATAATTTGTATTATTCTGTAGCTTTATTTGCATGAAATCATGATTTTAAATGAACTTTGGGATTCACCTAATATAAAATTACCATTATAGCCTAGTCATTAGGTTATCAGGAACACTTATAACTAACTTATGAAAATGCATTATGAATTTATTGGCTATTAATTATTTATTAAAAAGAATAAATCAATTAGATATTTGTATTTTTTTGATTATATTAGTTTTGGTAATGAAATTAATGAGATATTTATGTGTTATATAATTAATCAAATATTTTTATATTCGTCCAATGGATATTTTAGTCATACAGTATGAATGAAACCCTATTTTATGTATAAGAACCTATTTTTCTTAAAAGGCTAATTTTTACAACTTTGAATGGAGAACACATTTTAAATTAAAAAAATTAATAATTTCTATATGACAACATAAACATGTTATTTTGATGAAGTATATAAATATTTACTTTGGATAATGTTCTGATAAATTTTTGATAACATTCATGTTTTGATGAATTGTAAAAAAATGATAATTTTTAATTATAAAAAACTTTTTTCATCGACAGAATTTATATGGATAAATTATAATATTTAATGGTTTTAAAGTATAAATAGAATATATTTTTTCCATTAAATATAATTAATGTCATTATCATTAATTTTACATTTAATTCATAGGTAAAAACATTTCAATCTTTTGAAATGTTTTAACTTTTAAAACTCGTTTTCTCATATCAACAACGAGATTAATTTTAAATTAATTACACAACTTCTATATTTTAAATTTAGAAAAATGGATTCCATATTTGGATTTAGAAATTACAAATTGTTTGAATAGTTACCTTTTATTTATGTACATTATGAATAGTAACATCATTAATTATTTTTATTTATCATGGTTAAAGGGGAAATCTGGAAAATAAGGGTAAAAATTAATAATTTAATAGTATAAAACAACCCAAAAACATGTCTTAATTCTATTGGATAAGATATTTCCGATCATAGGCATCCTTGAGTCTATTTTGGGACCCCATGGATTTAATTGGATGTGAAAATGACATTTTATAAGAATTAATTTAAAGAAAATATAATTATAACAGAAACGTATATCTTTTATGATATTGATTTTAATATAAGGTTATATAACTGATTTGTATTTATATAAGTATTCATTAGAAATAAAAAAACATTTCTAAAATAATATTATTTATTTATAATTTTCAGACTTAGATAAATATATTTATTTATGAAATAATTATGATATAGCGACTACCTCATTAATGAAAGATTCAAATAAATGAATTTATAAATATTAAAATAAAATTAATTTGAACATTTTGATGACATCCACAAATGTTTTGGATGACATTGACATATTATAAATGAGTTAATTCCTTCTTTCTAATGAATCAGGTTGTTATGATTTTTTTTAAAATGTCAAGTATGCATAGTTTCCAAAATTGACATAATTCATAACTTAAAACATAAAATAGTTTATTAAATGATATTAAATTCCTAAAAAATATAATATTAATTAAAATGGTTAATATAAGTTAAAATATGTTATAAATAATTTTTTTTGGGTCTTTTGAAATTATATGAACCCAAAAAGTGTAAATAACATGATATCGTAGTAAGATTTAAAAGGTTAAAATAAGGGTTAAACCAAAAAGATAGTCATAAAAAAATATTCAAAACATGTCTAAAAATTATTAGATTATGGGTATTTTAACCCAAATCATTTTAACTTCGAATTAAATAAGTTTTATACCTTTTTTAATTGAAATTGAATTTATAATAAATTAATATTTGAGATTTTCTTAAAGTCCCTCTATCCTCTCTTGTAAAAGGGAACCTCCTCCCTCTCCTATTCACTCCATTTTGAGCCTTCAAGATCAGCCCACCCTTATCCATTTCACTTCTCAACTTCCCCAGTTACATTATAGAGGTATTGGCCTTCTCAAAATACCAACTATAGTAACCTAATAAGAAATTTAAAGGAGCCACATTGAGGATGAGGTAATCTCTTCTACCGATTTTTTCAAATTTCATTCTTCTTATACTTCCTATTTTTTTTAATGGTTGGGGCCGAAGCCTCATTTTATTATTAAAGAAAAGAAAAAACCGCATTTAACTAGGTATAGGTAGACCCATTACATAGCCCGAAGGCCCAGTGCGCTTGTAGCCCATTATAAAGCCCGTAGGATAAACTTTTTGGCCTAAGGCCCATTATGTGAATAGTAACCTAGCTTCTACAGTGCACGCCGCTGCTACAGTACTCTGTCGCCACTACAGTATCATACCACAGTTGCAGTACCCACCGATCAATAGTACCACCACTACTACAGTGCAGCTACAGTACTGCTACAGTACCTATGCCCCATGGGTTTTGAACCCCCATTTTTCATGTAGGATTACGAGGTGCTTACCACAAATCCAAGCCCCAAATAACTCATATACTTACTATTATTTATTTGTATAATTATAAAGTAATAACATTAGTATAACTAATGTACTGACATGTTATAATAAATATGAAACAACTATATTTCACTTTTTATCCATCCTACAAAAAAAATCACCGCATGTGTGTACGTACAACATATAGTATCCACGCCATGGTGTATCTGTTTTTCACCACGACCATAATTAGATGGTTATAATGGTGATAATAATATATTTATATGATTAATATAATATTATACTAGTTATGAGAAACTAAAGACCATCCACATCAATACCATTCAACAAGTATGGGATCGATATCATTGCTCGTGCATACGTACGGATTACCTTCTCCACGATGCGATGTGATTCGTTCTACATAATATTAATTAAAACATGATTATATAATTGAATTGAATAAATAAATATAATATATATTATACTAATACCATGATTTAAATTATAGAATTATAACCTAAAAAAGGAATATCCAATAAAACATACATAGTAATATAAAGCAGTTAATACCAGAATAATGAGTAATAATGAAATGTTACTAACTAACAGAAGAAAATATGATCATAAGTGTTATCATAAAAATGATTATGATTTTGTAATAACTTAGTAACTCTATTTAAATCATTATACAAGAGTTTTATATACATTCGAGTCATAGCAGTCCTAATGTAAGGGATAACTTTTCAAATCTCATTTTTATCCGAGATTGTTTATTCGTATGTATTTACTGGAGTAAAATTATCATCCAAGTCCACGATTCTTAAATATGTATTTAAAAAAAATATTTAAATCCCTATATCATTGTTAAAATTCAATTTTACCCATTGTTAAATTTTTACTAAATGATATGAATGGAATCCTTAGTATTTTTCAGTATAGGGTATTTTTTGACTATTCAGAAAAAAGTACGAGAAGATTTTTTTTAACTTGTACGGGATGAACATATTTTTTCCTTGAAGTTTAAACTATAATAATAAAAGTTTATTTTCATATAAAATGTTTTCATCTAAAATTTTATTGTATTTCGAGGATGGAAAACGTTTTTAAAGAAGAAAGTATATTTTTCTCAGGAATGAAGCTCACGTGTTTTATCAAAATTATTTTCCATATAAGATTTTATAGGCTTATGTTTTTATCCCTTTTATTACTTTTATTTTATTGTTTAAATAATGGTGTTATTTTTATGAAATCCATTTGTGGATTATGTGATGATGGAATGATGTTTAAGAAACCCATTTTTATTTCATGGGTTATATTATAGTGAATGTTGTTATCTTTTATGTGGAACATGTAAGAATGGTTCCAATATGAGATGGTTGGGACCTATATATACCTCCAATTAACTGGGTAAAGATTTATATATCATGATATATCATGGTTGTAATGACAATTAAATCTGGTTAAGTGATTTAGGAATGGAATGAGGAGTGAACTCGGTTCAATAATGGACTTTTTCTGCTATGATGGTCTTGGAAATGATCCTTGAATAATATGAAATGATTTTCTATGCTTATTTTTGTATGCTACAAAATTTCGTGTCTTATGTTATGACTATTAGGATTACATTTCACTTTTATGATTTATCCATTAACATAATATTGTGATATTTTATATGCAGGATAATACTTTCAAATGTTATGTTCTTATGAATATGATATAATTGATATTTCATTTGTTTACCCTTACTGATCATTTTATCTTACCCTTTTATATGTTTGTTTACCCCAAGTCATGAAGAAGGGTATTAATTATGATATTCCAAAAAGGATTTTAGTTATGATGAAATGAATAAGAGACAATGTAAATGTTTTATAACCGGTTTCTTATGTTTCACAGTTTCTGAAGACATAATACCTATACTGTCCTGATATGGGTTTTTTATATGTTGAAATAAATATAAATCTATTCTAAAGTAATAAAATTGTATGTAAATAATGGTTTGTTAAAGTTCGTATAAGAGAAAAGGTATAGTTAACCTTTTGAAACAAGGATGAGAAAGCCTTAATGATATGTCAAAGTATAAGATACAATCCTAGAGTTTTAGAAATGACCATGAATAACCTAGGATAAAACCTAAAGTGTCCTAAATTAAAATTTTATTCTTAATTATGTGGTTTTCATGTTATGATTAGTGTTGATCACACTATTCTTCTTAGTTTTAGTCAATGTCTGGAACCCAAAAGAATCATTTTATTGATGAATATGATTGGAAATGTAATGATTGAACCCCTGGGCAACCAAATGTTATGGGAGTTGGAATGAAAAATATTGTTGCCAAGGTCACACATCTTTCTTAAGGTATGAATCATGTCAGACTTATAAATGATTAAAGTAGGTCGAAACATTCTAGTGAATCCTTCATGAGGTAGCATCCACCTTCATTTAAAGAGTATTCTGATCCATTATTGGTTGAACAATGGATAAGTACCACTGAAATGATATTTTTAGTTATACAATGTTCTGAACATGATAAAGTCATCTTAGTAGTATATCTTTTTGAAGGTGAACTTGTTCAATGGTGTAATATTATCAAGTATATGAGGAAAATAGATGAAATTGAGTCCATAGAATGAGACCAAATCAAGAACTTCTTTTTCAATAAGTATTTTTCTCATATTCTTTGAACAAATATGGAGAATGAGTTCCTTCAACTTTAGAAAATGGATGATGAATCCTTTGGTACATACAATTAAAGTTTTACAATACTTGCAAGGTACGCTTCTGGAATTATTGTCCAATATGATAGTAATATTTATTGATTCTTTATGGGATTAAAACCAAGTCTCCGAAGGGCATTAGCCATAAGGGACTACAACAGCTATGAGAAAATTGTTCGTTGTGCTCTTATGGTTGATATGGAGATTGGAGTAACCGATCAGTCTTATGGGTTTGATAAGAAGAGGAAAATGGAATTCAAAGGAAAATCTAAAGACTGCACTCAAAATAAGATGAGTTTTTTCTTATGCTCAATGGGTGAAAAGAAACATGGAGGATGTTTTCATAAAGGGGCTAGTAAATGTTTCAAGTGATGAAAATAAGGTCATCAAGCAATTGAATTCTGAAGTGATGGGAAAATTTTTCTAATGATACAAACAAAGAAAAGGTTGCATAGAGTGCACATCCTATACTTCAATGTTACAAGTGCAAGTAAATGGAGAATTGTGAAAATCAATTCCATAATCCAATTGTTATTGATGATGATAAACATAAAAAAACTCTTAAGGACATGTACAAAAGAACACTACTAGAATATTGAGTTATATACATGGACCTATATCCATTTTTTATAGGTCCATGGCTATAGATTTTTTATTTCCATGGTTTAATTAAACCTTTATGGAGATACCCATATTATATCGCCTCTATCATTTTTTCCCAACATATATCAGGCTCCTCCTCCTCCCATGATCTACAACCCTATCACAACGAATCCCTCCTCCTCAACAACCTCTCCTCCTCCCTGAAGACCTCTCTCATAGCGGCTACATCCTCCCCAATTACCTCTCTCACATTAGCTCCCTCCGCCCTAACTACCTCTCTCACTACGACGCCCTCCTCCCTGATGAACTCTATCACTGTGACGCCCTCCTACCCGAAAACCTTTTTCACTACGGCTCCCTCCTCCCTGAAGTTCTCCTTCACTGTGGTTCCCTCCTCCCTGACGGCATCATTCACTGCAGCGCCCTCCACCACAACGCTTCTAATCAACGCTACCCTCCACTGCATTTTATGGGGTTATTTATAATTTTAGTCGCACTCTTGTTGTCACAATAGATCACTATAGGCTTAACGATCATGATTTCAATCATACTCGTGTCTTTAAAAGATCTATTCCACTAAATTTTTCCATTTCAGAAATAATGGTCATTATTTATTCATCATTGGAAAACATAATCATTCCACCTTAATCATATTTGATATCTATAATAATATTTTTATTTCAAGTCTTGTGTGAGGTAAAACTTCAATACAAAAACCAAAAATTTGGAATGTATATATCATTCAAAGAATCATTAGATACATTTTCCTTCTGGTGCTATTTCATCTTCTTCTATGACCATTGAATAACTTATTTTGATGTTTGATACTTTTGAGGATCGTTGTGTTCAGAAAACTACCTTTCCTTATGAAAAAAATCATTTTTATATGTGTTGGAAGATGTTTTAAGTTACTTATATCCTCGTGTATGGGTCTTCGGAGTCACCTCTCATTGTACCCTAGTGGCATAGTAGGCATCCTTATGTCTATATCCATCGCACAAAAAACAATAACCATTAAAATAATAATATTATGATAGAAAGAATATTGCATATTTTTTTGGTTTTGTTTATCTCTAAAAAATCATTTTCCATGTACAAATCATATTTTATTTATCTAATTTTTTTACAATAAAACACCTAATATTTTGTGCCATTATCTCATTTCTGACAGCTTTATATTTATCCGATTAATATTATTACAATTTCAATTTCCTCTAGATATTTTAGGCTCATGTTCGAGCATGATGTGTGGTTTCATAATCTGTTTTATAACATTACATATTATATTTCCCTTTTTTTATGGTGACACACCTTTAGAATGTAAATACTCACTTTATCAAAAACTCATGGGATGTATTTTTCTTTAACATAAACTTGTTTCTTTGAGTATCCAAATTTCATGTATGGTGTAATGATTCATTTTCATTAATTACACTTACACTACCAAAACCTACCTTCTACATAATGTTCTTAATCCCTTCAAACCTATTATTTTATATTATTGAAAAAAGAAGCATTGATTCGTGTTCATTCCTCCACATTGTGATTGAGATCCACTCCTTTTTGAAATTACTGGAAATTCCATTTTTAAATTTTTCAATCTATACTATAATTTCTGATTTCTCTACCTCTTCATGTTGTATATTAAGATTTAGGTTTGGAAATAATAAATTTTATTTCATGATTTTATCCATATATTTATGATGTTATTGAACGGATACCTCAAAAGACACTTTTATATCAACTCACCCCTATAAATTATTGTTTCCACTATCACTATTGTCAATTAAGGTTCTATCAGAAGCATTCACTAATGCATATTAACCATAGTACCTACAATTATAAAGGTCTACCAATTTAGACTAATTTGACCTTCCATATTCATGAGAGTATTGTATTTTTTATGTTTATGATGATTTTTAATTCCATATTTTTAGTTTTATCATGCCTTTATTATTGTAATGTTTTCTTACTTTAATTATTTATTTAAAATCATGATATCCTTAATCAAATATATTATAATGAAATCATGAATATATATATACTACAAATACTATGTGTTATCCTATGGGAAATTAGAATTATTTTTGAAAAATAAATGAAGAACTAAAATCCAGAATAATGATGAAGTGTATGGAAAGATGAAATTTTAACTGGATTCTTAAATATAATATCTTATGTAATAATTTATTTAATATATGATGAAATTTTTCATTGATGATATTATTTTGAATCATATTAGTGATAAGAATTGATTTAATAATTACAATATAATGTGAATTAAAATAAATATAGGAACTTTAGATTCAATAACATGGAAATTATTTCCTAAGGCTCGTTCTCTTGAGATGAATTTGAGGTCTGGTTCATGCTTAGAATGAAAGTTACATTATAAACTTTTATGAATGATAGTTTATATGAAGTATAATTATCATATTTTTGTGATATTAGGATTTCTTTATTAGTAACTTCAGAGTATTTATTACTTTTCAATCCTCTATGCTCCCCAAGGACAATTTCCTTCAGTTTTGGGGTGGGTAGAGAGAAGTTTGAGGGAAGAAAAGAGGGATAAATGTTTTCTTTTAGGGTAATTCGATTATATGTGTATTAGGATGAGGTGTATAAAAAATTAAGATATATGTGGGATTGTTTATGATGGGGTTGGGTAAGTCTTAGTGATGGGATTCGTGATTGATTATGGTTATGATTTAGGCATCAGATTTGATATGTTGGATAAATATTGTAATTGGGTTTCATTACCATCTTAACTTATGGGATGAGCCAACCATTTTATTCCATTTCTTCCCTCTTTATTCTTTGGGTGTGGTATGGAGTATATATATAAAAATACCTACATGGGATTTTCCTATATATTTCATGTCTTTTATAGATGGTAGAAATATTGGATTTTAATTTATTAAACCTAGAATTAGAGATTTTTAGATAATCATGGTGGTGTTAAACATGTTTGGTGGTCAGATCAAGGTAAACTGATCCAATATCAGTCCTCCTATTTACATTATATTTGTTCTAAGGTTCATGCCTCTATTTCCTTTATTTAGGGAAATTATTTTTCCCGTTATACTTTAGTATTACCTTTCTGTCCATTGATGTAATTTATATAAGATTTTTATTATAAGGATTATGATATTAAGGGCTGCATGTTGGGGAGTAGTTGGGGTGAAGGTGGGGCAATGGGGGTGTAGGTGGGGGTAGTGTGGGGGTGATGGTTGGGGGACTGTTGGGGTGAAGGGGGAAGGGGGAAGTGTGCAGGGGAAGGGAGGTGGGGGCAGTGGTGGTGCGGGTGGGGGTGGACAGTGGGGGTGCAGGTGGGGGGAAGTGGGGGTGAAGGTTGGACATGGGGTAGTGTGGGGGGTATGCACAATGTGTAGGGGGTAGTGGAGGTGAAGGGGGTGGGGGGAAGTTTGAAGGGGTAAATGGAAATGGGTGTAGGGGGAGGGGAGGGGGTGTCCAAGTGGAGTCCAGGAGGGGGTGTCCAGGAGGGAGGGTGGGGGTGTTCAGGGGGTGTTTGGGGGTCCGTGGTGAGTGGTTTCGATGAGGGGGTGTCCTAGAGGGGGGGTTAAGAGGGTTGGGGTGTAGGGATATAGGGGGAGGGGGGATGTCCATGAGGGGGTGGTTTCTGGGTGGAATCCAGGGGGAGGGGTAGTGAGGGTGAAGGTGGGGGTGTTAAGGGGGGTCTAGGGGTGGGAAGGGGGATGATGGAAGTATTCCGGGTTTGTGGGGGGTGTAGGGGGCTCTGGGGTGCAGGGGGAGGGGGCTGTCCAGGCGGGGCTGTCTAGGGGGTTGTCTGGGTGGGTGAAGGGGGTTGGGGGGGGGCAGTGTGAAGGGGGTAGAGAGGGGGAGAAGGGGGTGTGGGAGTGAAGGGGGGATATTTAGGAGTGGGTTTTAGGGGGGGATGTTCAGGGGATTGTCTAGGAGGGAGGGGGTGTTTGGGGGGTCTAGGAGGGGTTTCTATCATAGAATTCTATAAAAAACATAACAGGTTGTTGTTCAAACATCTAAGTTTTATTGTGGGTGTTGGAAGTACACAAAAATAATCTTATGTGGTAATAGAAAGGTGTGACTATTCATTATTTTTTATAATTTGAAACATCTATGAATTCCATGGACAATGATAATTGTTATGGTTTTCTTATTAACATGTTATAAATGGTTACTTATTATCATATGAAACAATACATATAATGTTAAGTCATTTTCTTGATTATTTATTTAATGTAAGTTTATATTCCTCAGAATGGATAGATACTAGATGTAAAACATTGATCGCATCACTAATGAATTTCAGAAGATGTTATGATATATCTTGGACTTTACATTCACTAATGATTCAGATGGTAGATTGATTCGATGCATGTGTTTTGATTTTGTTTTAAGAACATGGTTATCTCGAGAGAAAGTGGGTTACCATATCACTAAACATGGTTTCCAAAAAAAATATCATGTGTGGTATCACAATGGAGAAAAGATGAATTTTGAGAATGACATCGATTTAGAGGAAAGGATTGGTATGGAAACTATGATTTCTGATTTATTTTTTTTGTTTTTGATGCCATATCCTCGTGTAAACTAATGAAAGAGGGAATGAATATCGGAACATAGTTTTCATCTATTAATCAGGATGATGACATTGAGAGTATTATAAATTTAATGGAACATGTAAATACCCCAGTATATCAGGCATGTGAAAAAATAAGAAAACTTGAGTTTTTAATGTGCTTATGTCATGGGAAGTCAATGTATGGATTTATTAATAATTCGGTTGACTATCTCTTTACATTTATTAACTATTTACTACATGATGATGCATGTATTATAGAAAATGATTACATGGCATCAAAGTTGGTTGAAAATTTTGGATCTTCATCTATTATGTTTCAATCTATCCCTAAATATTTTTTTCTTTTCTGGAAGGAAAATGCAATGTTAAGTCAGTGAAAATAGTGTGACACATCACGGTATAAGACTAATAAATTTATAACGCAATCTCTCATACGAGATTAAGTGATGTGGTACTTCCCTTTAATTCCTAGGATTCAAAATATTTTTATGTCAAAAAAATGGAAAATAATATGAGATGGGGTGAAGTTTAAATAAATAAGGATAATGATGAAATATTTAATCCTACAAATGGTATGTATTGGAATAAATTTGTTGGGTTACATCCTGATTTTCTAGCTAACCCACACAATTTTATATTGGGATTATGCTATGATAGTTTCAATCCATTTATCCAAATGCATACTGCACAAATTACTTGGCCTGTTTTCATTCACATTTATAACTTTCCTTCATGGATATGTATGAATAAGTCATTTACTATTATGAGTATATTTATATCTCAAACCAGTGATCCTATAAATGATATTGATATATACTTTTATCCATTAATAGAGTAGTTAAATGAGCTTTGGATTGTTGGTGCATAAGCGTACGATGCATTCAGGAAGGAGTAATTTATGTTTTGTGTAGCTTTATTATGGACGAAAAATGATTTACCTGCCTATGGAATGTTTTCTTGTTAGATTACTAAAGGTTAATTATCATGCCCTATTTTTATGAAAAATACATGTTCTTGAAGATTAAATCTTTAATGAACTTTTAGCTTCATATGGCATCGAAGATTTTGACCAATGGATCATTTATACATGAAAAATCAGAGACCATTTGATAATGTCATTGAGATAGATGAGAAACCTCAAAAATTGATAGGTAATAATATTGTTAAATAATTTAACAATTTTAATTGTGTTCTTCGCAAATTTTAATCAAATATAAAAAACAAAAAACATGTTAATTCGAATTCTAATAGAAATTGGAGAAAGAAAAACACATTCTTTGAGTTTTCATATTGGTCATCAAATTTATTGCATCATTGTTTGGATGTAATGCATATCAAGAAAAACAGTTGTGAGATGTTACTTGCTACTATTATAAATTTCAAAAGCAAAAAAATATGGTTTTTGGTCTCATCATGATTTGAGGGATTGGGTTATAAGAGAAAAACTTCATCCTGAGTTAACTGGTCAAAATTAGTAAAATGTACTTATTGTCTATTATTTTATGAAAAATGTGGAGAAGAAACAATTTATTCAGGTCTTAGAAAGTTTGAAGGTTCTAGATGGATATCCAAGTAATATATTAAAAAGGGTGAATACAAAATATGTGAAACTAAAATCTCTTAAAACCAAGGATTATCATGCATTGTTACATGAGTTGATTCCTATTTCCATTCAGCATTTAATTTCACACAATATTAGATTTGTTGGGATTAAGTTGTGTCATTTTTATCGAGACCTTTTTTACAAAATACTAAGCAGAAGTGTTATTCAAAAATTAAATAGATATACACCGATTATTGTTTGAGACTTGGAGAAAATTTTCCCACCATCGTTTTTCAGATGTATGGTACATCTAACTTTTCATCTTCCCACATATGTTTTTTTTGTGGTCCTATTTAGAGTTGGTGGATGTATCCTACATAAATTATTATGTTTACATTGTAATCTTATGTGATAAATAAATATCACCCCGAAGGATCTATTGTGAAATGTTATTTAGCACAAGAATGCATAGGTGTCTGTTCATCATACTTAACTAACATCACTATGAGGTCTAATTGGATAATGAGATCTAAAGATGAGAAATATTATCCCATTGACCCTATATTTCCTTCACTTCCCCAAACAGGTGGATATATGGATTATACTCATTGTGTACTTTATGTGGGGAAGAGTGGGAAATGTCTCATCATACAGTATTATTCAATTTTGGTGTGCATGATCATTATATCAAGTAAGTAAACTAATAAATATTAATTTTTTCATTGTTTTATTTCTTCATATATTTTTACATTTTAAAGATTTCATATTGGTAGAGAAAATTTAGAAACTATAAAAAAGATACATCGCCCTCTATCTATTAAGTGGAAGGAACTTTTGCATAGTAAAGAATATTCTTCTTGGTTAAATTCAAAGGTAGTATATTTTTTTCCTTCTCAAAACATAATCACATGTCCCTATTTAATATTCGATGTTGGAATCTTTTAGGTTTTAACTCTACCAATGAAAAAAGTATCATATTAAGTAAGCTTGTTTTCCATTGGTCCAAATGATGTGGTACGTGATTGTAAAGAAATGGTTCTTAATGGATTTAATTTTTTTATAAATAGCTGTGAAAAAAATGACAACATAGCATGATGGTGTCACGATAAGAGCCACAATATATAGTTATGCAAGTGCATTGTATAGACAACCCCGTTAAGCAAATATATCATATTATGGTTTTGTTGAAAGAATCATTTTATTATATTACTATGCACATAGTCATGTAAAAATAATTAAATGTAAGTGGTTTGATTCAATGACATGAAAAGGAATTAATATTGATAATTTTGTATTTAGAGTGATTGATATGAACTGCCAGCTTCATACCGATGAACCTTATATAAATATATCACAGGCTAGACAAGTGTTTTATGTATCTAACTTGTTACATAAAAAATTTGGTGTGGTTGTTGTTGTCATTCCTAGACATATTTTTGACAAAAAAATGGATTACAATTATGTTGTGTATGAACCTATCGGTATTTATTATAATGTTGCATTTGATGACATGTATGATTCCATTGTTACAACAGATTGTGAACTAGAAATTGTCACAGATAAAAAATAATGTTGACCCATTTTAAAGTGTTTACCTGACATTATTATAATATTGTATGTGTTTTTTTATACTTCCATACATGATATCAAATTGACTAGTATATTTTAACATTTATCATTATTTCTATTTATTTGATAATATTATTTTAAATTTCCTGGTCAAAATGTTTTAATACAATGATACTAGAATAAATATAAGAATATGAATAATTGAACAATATATGTAACATTTTTCCAGCACTGTATGTACAATTTATGTTTGAATATTATGGTCTTTCATATTATTAATCTTTTTACCTTTCATTTTATTTTATCATCTATGTTATTTTAGGTTACTTCATCAAGGAGACGGTTGGATTATACTACCAAGGCTGATAGTATGGCGGGGAGTACTGATTCTATAGTTTATCCTACTACTATACCGCTTGAGTCGTCGGGAGGTCATCCTCCCATTATGCCACCTACATATTATCTATACCCTCCTTTTCTATTTCCCTTTCTTCCTGTACCCACATTGGATGGTAGTTCTTAGACTTCCATCCCTCCTTATTTTTCATTCCCACTATCCATTGTACAGGGCACTGTGACCCCATATATCCCACTGCCATATCCATATCCATACCCACCCTCATTTGTACAATTTATACCATAAGGTACTATACCTCCATCATTAAACTTATCATAATATATTGTACAAAGTACTCCTACCATTGATATCACTCATACCATAGCTGCAATGAATGATTCCTTTTTTGATTTTGACGTGTTCTGCTAATGTAGATTCTTCTACAAGAGCCAGAGCTAGAGATGGACCCAATACTGATGTCGGTACCGATGCTAATGTCGATGATGATGGTGGTGGTGTGAGAGGTGATGATGGTGTTTCTATTGAAGGCGTGGATGAGGGTAATCATGATTCTGGTGATACTGATATTGAGACTCATTATTGATGTAAATGGATTTTTTTATTGTTAATATGTGTAATTTTATTTTGTAGTGTAGTTTGACTATTGTAATATTGAATTGTAATGTGGTTCTTCTGTCTATTTATACATATATTGAATTATTGTATTATTATGTAAGTTTGTTTATGTAGTAGTTAAATTTTATTATTATATTGAATTGTATCCTCCTCTGATGCGACCATCGTACCTCCACACTGACACTACTCTAAGGTGGCACCTATATCTCCTCTGGTGAACCTCTGACGATACGTAGTTCAATTTTTCTTTTGTTTCTGATTCTTTTATATTTCTATTACTAGTCCCCACCCCCCTCATTTGTATATATTTTAAATTTATTCCATAGGCGAACCCATTCTGGCACACCTACAATAGTATGTTTTTTTATATCATGAAACTTTGGTGTCGTAGAATTATTTTAAAATATATAAGCTTCCATAAATTAGTTTAATTTCATATTGGTAATTGCATTTTTTCAATGCTAGTATGCTATTTTTTTTCAAGCTTGTTATATTTGGGAGGTAGAAATATATGATCGAGTAAAATGTGTGGCTGTAAAAAAGTTTCCAAAGAGTTGTTAAAATAGGTTTGATGTTTTAGGCATTATGTTCTTTGGATTCAAATCACATTAATGTTATATAATCGATATTCATTTCTATAATAACCCAATCAGGCCTCGTTTTCGATTTTTTTAAACTTATTTTCTATGTACTAGGGGTTGGGTAAAAGCACATCCAAGGGATTAAAATAATACATCAGTGAGTGCCAAAATCACAAGAAGGAATTTTTGTGGGTCGAAGATGAATATGGAAATGCAATTGAGCTTGCATTCAATAAGAAAAAGATAAAAAGTAGAAATAATTAGCTTCAGCGGGTTGAGGTTCGAAATTCAATTTGGCAGTTGATTTCTAGGGTTATATGTAATGATCTTTTTTTGAAGACTAATCTTTCATTTATGATCCCTGATGAAGTCAGCTATGGATTCCTAAGGTATAACAACAGGCGGGTGACATGCTTGGAATTCCAAACAACAAATAACTCCATTCTGATATCTAGGGATAAGGTTGGTTATTTAATTGTCCTTTTGATGTATATATTCTGAGAAGTATGTATTTTATTCTATTAATTTATATGTTTGTTTTTTCCTTGGTTCCTTTGAAAATAAAGGATAACTTAGTGTTTGGGATTACAATAAGGTTTACGAAAAGAGGGTGTACAGAAACATACACAACTGCATACTCAACAATATGAGGTGAGTGATATGTTTATTTGGATACAGGGTCAACCAATATTTGTTTGTATAAGATAAACATTTATTTTTCTTCCTATGAATAATCATGTGTGTTCTCACACACACACATTAACACCACTATCCATATAGGAAAACAAACACCACTTATTTTTTCAGACTATATCAAAAGTGATCATTGATTATTGTTATAAGTAGTGATATCAAACAGAGCCTTAATGATATTACCCCCACCTCAACTGTGTATGTGGTGCTTAAAATTGGGTTTCACCATTTTGGATAGGTTTAGTTGGACAAATGATGGATCAATGTATAGTGCATCCTCAGATGGAATTGTTTGTTTCATTGACATGGAAACTGGAATAGTGACAACTTTAATAGATCTTAATCCCAATGGATGGTAGCTAGTGTTTTCCAATGGGTCACAAATTCTATTCCATTTTATGGATAATTAGAAACGTCTAATTCATTATATGGTTTGGTATAGCATCTTAACAGACCATTAGGAGTTATGATCATCTCAATTTTCAATTGTAACTTATAGATGACTTCTTTGTAGTGCCTAAGCATTTGGATGATTCTATATAGTATGGATATTAACTTGGATAAAGGTATAGTCCTTGTTTTAGATAATTTGGCATTTCTTTACATGTAAGTATTCCGATTAGGAACTTTTTAGTTTTCCATTTGGTCCTTTTTTTAAAAACATTACAATATACTTGAGATGGTATTTTAGTTATGTAATTAGAATCCCTGAAATACATCCTTACAAGCATATCTATGTTACTTATTTTGTTAATTAGATTCCAAAAATTTGGGCTCATTCAAAGCATATTGAATGAGGTTGATGTTTATCCATGACTTGCATTTTTTAAAGCTATGTTTGGAACATTTTTTCCTGGTTTTATTACTCATTCAATGTTAGTCATTGATATATGATTCAAATTAGCTACCTCAAGGTTGTTCTGAGCATGTTCTAGATTTTAATACTCATTAAATGTTATTTGTTGGTATATGATTCAAATAACCTACCTTAAGGTTAGCATTATAATTGAAATGTTTCACTGATATAGAAAACTAGAATTGTTGTAGATAGAGGGGGGATTTAAGGTTAGTTTCAATTATAATTTAAATGATTTACTGATATAGAAAACTATAATTAAAACTAAAGAAAGAGGGGATTTCTAGGGAGGAGTAGGGGGGACATTCGGGGGCTTTTCGGGTGGGGGTGGTGTTAGAGAAGAGGGGAGGGGGGATGTCCTATGTTGGGGAAGAGGGTAGGGGTGTGTGTAGTGGGGGTGTGGGTAGTGTCTATCTCGGGGCTTTCCAGGGGGTGCAAGGTGGGTCAGTAAGGGTTCTTTCTAGGGGGAGAGTGGGGTGTGCAGGTGGGGTAGTGGGGGGTAAATGTTGGGGGGAAGTTGGGGTGAAGGGGGAAGGGGGTAGTGGGGATGAAGGGGGTAGGGGTGTGGGGGGTGCAGGGGGAGGGGGGTTTCCATGAGGGGGGAAGTGGGGGTAAAGGTTGGGAAGTGGTGGGGTAGTAGGGGAGGTGAAGGTGTGGCAAGGGGAGTATGGGGGAAGGGGGTAGTGGGGGTGAAGGGGGTAGGGGTAGGGGTGTAGGGTGAAGGAGGATGGGGGTGTCTGGGAGGGGGGAAGTGTGGGTGCAGGTGGCGGAAGTGGGGGTGAAGATTGGGTAGGGTAAGTGTGCAGGGGTAGTGGGGGTGCAAGGGGTTGTGGGTAGTGTTAAGGGGTAAGGGGTGTGGGGGTGAGAGGAGAGGGGGTATCCAGATGGTTTCTAGGAGGGGGTGTCCAAGATAGGGGGTGTCGAGGGGGTGCCCAGGGGGAGGGGTGTCCAAGAGGGGGTCTAGGAGGGGGGTTAAGGGGGATGGGGGTAGGGGAGGGGGTTTTCTAGGAGTGGTGAATGGGACTGGGGGAAGTGTGCATCAGGGAGGGGGAAGGGGGTGTGAGGTGCAGGGGGAGGGGGATTTCCCAGAGGGGGTGAGGGGGCTGTGAATATATGCAGTTGAAAGAGCTAAAAATAGATTTTGGGTTCCTGTTTTTTGATTCACCATGGTTATTCCTTTTCGATCATTTTTTGATTTTGTTGACATGTATTGGTATGCAGGATAGGGATGTATAAGAGATGGTGTGTCCATGAGGGGGGGGGGGGTTAAAGGGGTTTGGGGCAGTGGGAGGCGGGCTTTCCAGGATGGGGTTCCCAAGGGGAAAAGGTGGATGGGGGAAGTGTGCAGGGGGCAAGGAGGGGGTAGGGGTGTGGGGGTGCAGGGGGGAGGGGGATATCCAGGAGGGGGTTCGGGGGGCTGTCCATGACGGGGTTTGGGAGGCTATGAATATATTTAGGTGAAAGACATCAAAATAGAGTTTAACTTCCAATTTTTTGGTTCCTGATGGATTACCATTTTCAATAATTTGTTGATTTCAATGACTTGTATTGTTATACAGGATAGGGATGCATGCTATGGAGAGAACCAGCTATAAAATGTGGCCAATGAAATTTATTTTCTTTAATGACTTGAAACGGGTATTGACGTGAATATAAAATTCAGGAGGTAATTGTTATTTTATACAATTTTTTGCAAGACATTATTAACCATTTGTTGTGTTTTTATTCAAATTGACTTGGAATACACCATTCTTGTATAATTGATGATTTTGAGTTTACTCATGAGTTTTTAATATTTGATATTATTGAAATTACATTGTATCATGGTTGGATAGTTGATCCCCATGTATGCACTTTTGAATCATGTACCTTTGTATTTTTTAGAATTTTTTTTATACATTCTCTAAGTTTACATTTTTTTCTTTTTTCTTTTTTCTTCTTTCCTTTTCTTAATATTCATTTTTTCACATATATTCATGCATGGAGGTGTCCAGGGTGTTTCCAGGGGTTTCTAGGAAGGATGGGGTGTCTAGGGGGTTTCTAGGGGTGTCTAGGGGGATGGGTGTCTAGGTGGTCTATAGGGGGTGAAATGGGGGTTACAGGGGGTGTCTAGGGGGAGGGGTGTCTAGGGGGTGTCCATGTGGTGTCTAGGGGGTGTCTAGGGGGTGTCTAGGGTGGGTGTTCAGTGGGGGTGTCTAGGGGGAGAGTGGGGGTGTGCAATGGGGTGCATGGGAGAGGGGATACAGGGGGGCTATGCAAGAAGGTGCAAGGTGGGTCTGTCAAGAGAGGGGTAGGTATGTCCAGGGAGGGGTGTCCAAGGGGGTGAAAGGTGGGTCAGAAGTGGGGTCTATCTGAGGGGTGAGTGGGGGTGTTCATGGGGGGTCTATCTAGGGGGGTTTCCAAGGGGTGTAAGGTGGGTCTTTCTAGGGAGGGATGGGTCTCCCTATGGGGCATACAAGGTGGGTTAGCATGGGGTCTATCTAGGGGGAGAGTGGGGGTGTGCAGGGGGTGCAAGGGGGGGGGGGGGGGTTGTCCAGGGGGGGGGGGCAATCCAGGGGAGTGAAAGGGGGTCTATCCAGGTAGGGGGGAAGTCCATGGGAGAATGGTGGGTCAGCAGGGGGTATGTCCACAGAGTGTGCATGGGGGAATCCCTAAACATTCCAAGTAACACATGAAACATATGATCGGTTTATCCTTCAGTCTTCCGGTGAAAATTCATACTTGAGAACACTTGGGAGGTTGAAAAGGGGGGAGGGGAGGGGCTGGAGGGGGAATGGTGAAGGAGGCTATGGGGGGTATTTGTTTTATGAAATAGGAAGGCCTATAGCCACTTTTTTAAACCATGGCTATAGGTCTATTGCCACTATTTTAAATTGTGTCTATAGGTCTTTATCCAGGGTTTAAAACATTGGCTATAGGTCATGTGTGGATGAATGTTCTGTCACAGTTTTAAACTGTGGCTATATGGGTTTTCCCTATATCTACTCCAATACTATCCATGGTCCATTAAACTGTGGATATAACCTATATCCATAGTTTTTGGACTTATATCCATAGTTTTAAATCATGTCTATAGCCTAAATTTCTAGTAGTGGAAAGTCCCATGAAATTACTATAAGAAACGTGGAGTATGATAATGAAGTGGTGAAAGGTACACTTACGATCCACTCTAAAGTAAAAAATATTTTATTTGATCCTGGATCCATCTAGTCTTTTATTTCTGGAGAATCTTCTAAGGGTATCATTGTATTACCTCAACAATTGGATGTTGAGTTAGTTGTGACAACACCTAATAGCACAACAGTCGCATCAAAAGTTTATAATTCTTCTCCAATTTAATTTTTTGGGAAATTGCTTCCTGAAAATCTTGTGATCCTTCGTATAGTGTAATTTTATGTGATTCTTGGAATATGTTGGCTTTCTATATAAGGAGATCATAACAATTTACAAACAAGGGAATTCACATTTCATATTCCAGATCAATTTATGACCATCAATCGATTCAAGGATGAATATAACCTTACAGTAGAAATTTCTTCATTTTTATGGGTCTTGATTCCAATAAATTATGGCTATTTATCTCAAATGGTTGGGGAGAAAGTCACTATTAAGAATATTCCCATTGTATGGGATTTTTATTATGTATGTATTTTTGGAATTTACAGGTCTTTCATCAAATTGTGAAGTTTATTTTTCAATTGAAATCATATTGAGTGCTATTCCTATTTCAATGACACCTTATAGAATGGCCCCAATTGAGTTGCATGAATTACAGTCGAAACTCTAAGAGAATATTGATAAGGGATTCATACGACCTAGTCTATCACCTTGGGGAGAAAATTTTCTATTTATTAAGAATAAATATGGATAAATGATAATCTACATTGATTATAAAGAACTTAACAAGATCACTATCAATAAAAAATATCCTCTCCCATGCATTGATGAATTATTTTACCAACTATGTGGATCTCAACACTTTTCCAAGATTGATCTTCATTTAGTATATCATCAATTAAGGGTAAAAAGGAGGATATACCAAATACGGCATTCCATACAGGGTATGTACACTTTGAATTTATATTGATTCCTTTTGGTCTTGCTAATTCCCCTACAATATTAATGGATCTAATGAATAGAGTATTTATAGAATATATTGATAAGTTTTTGGTAGTCATTATAGATGATATTCTTGTCTATTCAAAGAGCAAAGAAGAACATGAAGATCACTTGATAATTTTACTTAAGACCCTGAGAAATGATAATATTTATTCCAAGTTTACCAAGTGTGAATTTTGGCTTCAAAAAGTTCCATTTTGGGGTCACATAATCTCAAGAAAGTGGATATCTATGGATCGAAAAAAATAGTGGTTATTGAAATATGGTTGAGACCAAAAATAGTAATTGATATCCAAAGTTTTCTTGGTTTGGCTGGATATTATCGACATTTTTTAAATGATTTTTCAATATTATCTAATCCAATCACCAAGTTGACTTGGAAGGGATTTAAGTTCGTTTGGATGGAGGAATGTGAAGATAATTTCAAAGACCTAAAATTAAGGTTATCTAGGGAACCTATACTCACACTGACTTATATTGGAGAAGGTTTTGTGATCTACAGTGATGCATCCATGAATTTTCTGGGGTGTGTTCTCCTGAAAAATGATATGTTGATAGATTATGCCTCACAGAAGTTGAAAATCCATGAGGAAAATTACACAACACATGATTTTCAGTTAGCTATGGTAATCTTTGAATTTAAAATATAATGGCATTATCGTTATGGTGAAATTTGTGATATTTATATTCATTATTAATGTTTAAAGTATATTTTCACACATAAGAAGATGAATATGTGCCAAATAATAATGTTATATTTGATTAAAGATTATGACAGGTCGATACATTACCACCCTGGTAAAGCAAACAAGGTGGCAGATGCTTTGAGTCGAAAATCCCATGAAATCCTATCCATGATGGGGATCATGAATGATCCAATATTTATGGATTTGAAAATGATGGATCTTGAAATTTTAATTGATGGGTAAAATCATATCTTTCTAAAATTAATGTTCAACCATCTATACAAGTGATGATTAAATAAGAACAGATGGAAGATGTAGAGTTACAAAAGAATGTGAGAAATGTTACTCAATTAAACCTTGATTGTGATAAATTAATAAGGTTCGGGAACCAGGTTTTTATTCCTCAAATACCATAATTAAATAAGCATCTATTGGATGAGGCTCATAGTTCTTCATTATCTATTCACCCTGGAAGCACAAATATGTACAGGAACCTATAGTACTTTTTTGGAATGGCATGAAAAGAGATATCGCCGAATATGTATCTTGATTCTTGGTTTGTCAGGAAGTTAAGGCTGAGATATAGAAGTCTAAGAGGACTTTAAAACTATTACCTATACCATAATGTAAATGGGAAAACATCGCTATAGACTTTTTCATCAAACTTTGCAAAACCTCCA
The DNA here is from genome assembly GCA_963277665.1 of Viscum album. NCBI lineage: Eukaryota > Viridiplantae > Streptophyta > Magnoliopsida > Santalales > Viscaceae > Viscum > Viscum album. The sequence goes on from OY728162.1 coordinate 288,365,637, forward strand.
AAATCAATAATGCTATACGGGTTATAGATGATCATATTACAAATTCGGCACACTTCATTGCTATTACAGATAATTTCTATATTGATCATATTTGCAGGATATATGTAAAGTAAGTGTTAAAATTTCATGGAGAACCACTTTCCATTATACCTGATCGAGATCTGAGGTTTACCTAAAAGTTCTTGAAAAGTTTTTAGCAGGCTCTGGATACATAGTTAAATTGTAAAACTGCTTATCATCCTTAGATAGACGGTCAGTATGAGAGGACAATTCAAACTCTGTAATTCATGTCGAGAGCTTTCTCTAAAAATTTAAAGTTGGTTGGGATCAACACCTACCATTTGTGTAATTTTCTTAAAATAATATCTTTCACTCTAGTATTCAGATGGATCCTTGTGAATCCCTCTGCAGAAATAAGTGAAGATCTCTAACTTGCTGGGATAAAATTGGGGAGTGAAAGCTATTAGGACCTAATCCTATTGATGAAATTGTAGAAAAGGAAAGTACTATTCAAAATAATATAAGAAAATCTATGAGTTTTAAAAATCGTTATATAGAAAACTGAATAAAAGGCCTAGAGTTTGAAGTGGGTGATAAGGTGTTCTTACGAATATCTCCCTGGAAGAGAGTAATCAGATTTGGAAAGAATGTCAAGCTGATCCCAAGGTATATTGGTCCTTTTGAAATACTGGACCATCTTTGGAAGGTAGCTTACCGATTGGAACTTCCACTGAATCTATGTCAAGTTAATGATATGTTCCATATTTCTATCCATAGAAAGTACATACTCGATCATTTATATGTACTAAGCTTTGAAGTCCTATCACTAGAGAAAAATATTTCTTATGAAGAACAACTGATAAATATTCTTGATCATAACGAAAAAGTTCTATGAAACAAGACCACTTGCTTGGTTAAATTTCTATTGAGGAACCACCAATTTGAAGAAGCTACATGGGAACTAGAGGATATGATGAGGGATATGTATCCTCATATATTTATTTTCAAGTGATGAATTTTGAGGGAGAAATTCAATTGAAGGGGGTGGAATGTAACACCCAAATATATATATATGAAATATTTTTCTTTAAATAATTTTTATTCTCGAGTAGCCTGCTTTGCATGCAATAGTGAGTTTAAATAAACCATGAGATTACCTTAATAAAAAATTATTGTTATATCCTATCTATTAGGGTAGTGGGAATAATCGTAACTAACTTATGAAAATGCATCATGAATTTGTTAGCTATTAATTATTTATGAAAAATATAAATCAATTGGATATTTATATTTCTTTGAGTAAATTATTTTTGGTAATGAAATTAATGGGATATATTTGTGTTATATAATTAATAAAATATTTTTTTATATTCATACAATGGAGATTTTAGTCATATGTTATGAAAAAACCCTATTTTATGTATAAGAACCAATTTTTTTAGAAAAGGTTAATTTTTACACCTTTGAATGGAGAACCCATTTTAAATTAATATTTTGAAACAATAATAATTTATATAAGAAAATATAAACATGTTATTTTTAAGTGGGATATAAATATATAATTTGTATAAAATTATGATAAATTTTTCATCACATTCATGTTTTGATGAATTGTAAAAATACGCTAAATTTTAATTAAGAAACCGTTTTTCATTGAAATAATTTTTATTGTTAAATTATAATAATTAAAGGTTTTAAAGTATAAATAGAATATATTTTTACCATTTCATATAATTTATGTCATTGTCATTAATTTTACATTTTATTCATAGGTAAAAACATTTCAATATTTTGCAATGTTTTAATTTTTAAAACATGTTTTTTCATTTCAACAACGAGATTAATTTTAAATTAATTACTAAAAATTCTGTGTTTTGAATTTAGAAAAATGGATTCCATATTTAGATTCATAAATTAATTAATTTTTAATAGTTACCTTTTATTTTTGGACATTATGAATAGTAAATTCATTAATTATTTTTATTTACCATGGTTAAAGGGTAAATCTAGAAAATAAGGGTAAAATAATAATAATTTAATAGTATAAAACTACCCAAAAAAGTATCATAATCCTATTGTATGATATATTTTCAATCATGAGAATCCTTGGGTCTATTTTGGGACCCCATGGATTCACTTGTATGTGAAAATGATATTTTATAAGAATTAGTTTAAAGTGAAGATAATTATAACGTAAACATATATCTTTCATTAAATTTAACTTCATATAAGGCTATATAACATATCTATATGTATATAGATATTCATTAGAAATAAAAAACACTTCCTATATAATTTTTTTTATTTATAATTTTCATACATTAGATAAATATATTTATTTATGACATAATTATGATATAGTGATTACCTCATTAATGAGAGATTCAAATAAATGAATTTATAAATATTAGAAAAATTTAATTTGAACATTTTGATGTCATACAAGAATTTTTTGAATAAAATTGACATATTAGAAATTAGTTAATGCCTATTTTTCAAAGGAATCAGGTTGTAATGATTTTTTTTAAAAGTCAAGTATGAATAGTGTCCAAAATTGACATATTTCATAACTGAAAACATAAAATAGTTTATTAAATGATATTAAATTATTAAAAGTATAATATTCATAAAAATGGATAATATAGGTCCCAATATGTCATAAATAACTTTTTTTGGGTCTTTCTACATTTTATTATAATTAAATTAACTCGTAATGTGTAAATAACATGATATCACGGTAAGATTAAAAAGGATAAAATAAAGGTTAAACCAAAAAGATAAGGATAAAAAATATTCAAAACATGTCTAAAAATTATTTATTTATGGGTATTTTAAGAAAAATAATTCAATATTCTAATTAAATAAGTTTTGGACCTTTTTTAATCGAAATTGATTTTATAATAAATTAATATTTTCAGAGTTTCCTAAAGTGCCCCTCTCCTCTCATATAGTAGGGAACATACTCCCTCTATTATTTACTTCATTTTTATCCTTAAAGATAGGTAAAACCCTACCAATTTCTTTTCTCAACTTACCTATTTTCATTCTATATGTGTTTGTCTTCGTAAAACTCCAACTCTAGTGACCTAATAAGAAATTTAAAGGAGGCACGTTGTGGAAGAGGTAATCTCTTATACCGATTCATTAAAATTTCATTCTTCTTATACTTCTTCTTATTTAGTTTTTTCATTATAAATTAATAACATCAGTATACCTCATATACTTATATGTTATTATAAATATGAAGCAACCCTATTTCACTTTCTATCCCTCCTATGAAAAACAAAATCACCGCGTGTGTGTATGTACGGCTTACCATGTCTACACAGAGGTGTAATTTTTTTTTCACCACCACCTTACATTGGTGGGTATAATGTTGGAAATTATAATTATATATGATTAATATAAAATTATACTAATTATGAGAAAATAAACACCATCCACTTCAATACCATTCAACAATTATGGGAACGATATCGTTGTTCATGCGTACGTACGGCTTACCATCTCCACGGTGTGATGTGATTCGTTCCTCATAATCTTCATCAAAACATGATTATATAAATGAATTGAATGAATAAATATTATGGATATTATACTAGTATCATTATTTAAATGATATAACTATAACATAAAAATCTAAATAAGAACTTATCAGACAAAACATATATAAGAATATAAAGCAGTTAATACCCGAATAACGAGTAACAATGAAATGTTATTAACAAACAGGTAAAAATATGATCATAAATGTTAAAATAAAAATGATTAATATTCTGTAATAAATAATTAACATTATTTTAATCATTATAATGGAGGTGCATGTACATACGAGTCATATCAGACCTAAGGTGATGGATAGCATTGCAAATCTCTTTTTTATCCGAGATTGCTTATTCATAAGTATTTACTAGAGTAAAATTATGATCCATGTCCATGTTTTCTAAATATGTATTTAAAAATATTATTTATATACTTCTATAATTGTTAAATGTCAATTTTTTTCCATTGGTAAATTTTCACTAAATGGTATGAATGGAATCTTTTCTTGCTTTTTGTATGAGGTACTTTTTGACTTTTCTGGAAAAAGTATGAGAAAGATGTTTTATTAACATGTATGGAATGAACAGATTTTTTTCCCTTGAATATTACCACATAATATTAAATGTTTATTTTCACATAAAATGTTTATTTTCTAAAATTTTATCGTATTTTGATGATGGAAAAGATTTTTAATAAGACAAGATATTTTCCTCATGTTTGAAGCTCAAGTGTTTTATCAAAATTATTTTCCATCTAAGATTGCATCGGTTTATGTTGATATCCCTATTATTACATTGATTTGATTGTTTAAATTATGGAGTTATTTTTATGAAATCCATTAATGGATTATTCTATGATGGAATGATGTTTAAGAAACCCATTTTTATTTCATGGGTTATGCTATAGTGATTATTTTTATTTTTTTGTGGCACATGTAAGAATGGTTTCATTGTGAGATGGTTGGGACCTATATCTCCTATAAATGCATTGGGTAAAGATTTATATCTCTTGAGAAATACATGGTGGGAATGGAAAGTAAATCTGATTCAGTAATACAGGGATTCAGTGATGAGTGAACTCGGTTCAGTAATCAACTTTGTACACTATGATGGTCTTGGCAATGAGCATTGACAAATATGAAATGATTTTCTATGATTATGTGTGTATGCCACAAAATTTCATGTCTTATGTTATGAATATTGGGATTACATCGAACTTTTATGATTTACCCCATGACATAATATTGTGATCTTTTATATATAGGATAAGATTTTCAGATTTTACATTCTTATGAATATCATATGATTAATATTTCCTTTGTTTACCCTTACTGAGCATTTGAGCTCACCCTTTTATATTTTTCTTTTCCTCAGGTCCTGAATAAGTTTATTATGTATGATATGCCAAAAAGGATTATAGTTATGATGAAATAAATAGGACACAATGTAAATATTTTATGAACTAGCTGTTTATGTTTACTAGTTTGTAAAGAAAATATATCTATACGGTCTTATCATGGTTTTTCTGATATGTTGTAATAAATATACTTCTATTATGAAGTAATATAATTATATGTAAAGAATTGGTAGCTATAATTTTTATCTTACCCCTTTTGTCTATTTATTCCAAAAGTTATCTTATATAGTTTTATGAGTTAAAAAAGAGTTAAGAACTCAATTTGATGATTTATAAAAAAAATTTATTCTTGTTTCAATTATTTTAATTATATTATTAGCCTTATAAAGAAACTACAATTTTTGATCCATGGTTTTTATTTAATTGGTAATTATTCCTAAAATTATGTAATAATAAGTGTAAAAGGCTTAGGTTTCTATATATGGTGTTCACTAACCTTGACCATTTGGACTTACTATAAGGATGAAAAGTATCAATTTCATTATATTATAAAAAAAAGTCAAATACATTAATTAAATTAGAAGCTACGTCATCCTTAGGCTGTTATGTAATGAGAACATGTTTCTTATAGACCTTTAACATTGATTTTTCAAATTCTAAATAATTAAAATGATTTATAATATATTTTAATTGATCATTTTACTATAAGAACATGTTTCCATATAATGTATGATTATAAATAGGGAATATTTTTCTTGAGGAAATTTTTTAATAAAGGAAATAATAAAATTAATTATCATTTCACCAAACTCCATAGTAATATATCCTTTATTATCTTTTATAATGGTCTGATCAGTCTTTAAAAAATGTCATCACTATGATTATGGGTGTTTGAGATAGAGCCCATTATTAAACTATTTTGAGTTTATAAAATTTATCCAGTAGTATCTGGTTCTGTAATCATGTAAGAACATATTCTATGACTCAATCTTGGAATGGAGTATCTCATTTATCATGTTAAGCTACCACTCTTAAAATATTGAGTGCTACAATCTATAAATACAAATGCTAAAATAGGGAATGAAATCAATAGATGATACAAGTTAAAATAAATAATCTATGAATGACATAGATCCAATGGTATAAGGTTTATAGAATGTCCCTATATTGAGGAATTTATTCAGTAGTTGTTGTGTAATTAAGGATGATTCATTTCCACCCAAGTTTTCCCTTTAATTTTCTTGTAGCTCTCTCTAATTAAATATTTTTTATGGGACATATAATATTTGATAATATATTTCAATTATTATAAATTTGGAATTATTATTTCATCATTTTTAAAGTTTTATAGAATCTCTCATTTGATTTTTTTTCTTCATGAATCAAAATTAATTAAGTCATCCTTGATTGGAAGAGTAAGAGAATGTTCTATTCATATTTTGAGAGTTTATAAGATATATTATTTGGTTTTATCGTAATATTTGCAAAAATTAATTCATATTTTTCATTTATTTTCCCTTGTACTATCCCAGTTTAAGTTTTCATTCTAATGAATCTTCTTACCAGTCATAGTTGTTTAGAAACTCACAATGACTTTTGTATTGTGTAGTGTTTGAGAGAGTATTTTTCCGAGGTTCTCAGTCATCATTTATAATATTACCCTACACTAATTATCCAATTCCTTTAGTTTTTTTACTTCCTCAAAATTTGTTGTTTTAGTATTATTTTGAGGATGTGTGTCTTATGAATATTGTTTAGGGGGTTTCCTCTATAGAAATGGTAGGGGTTTATAAGTTTGGTTGTATCCATGCTTTAAATTCAGTATAATAGATCGTATTGATAAAACTATTATTGATAATCGAGTTTGTATTTGATATATAGATTTCTGAATCCAAATTAAACAGAGAAATTTAATCTTTATATTTGGTTGGGTTTTTGAAATTATTTATGCTGATATATAGTTTCATAACACTCTGTATCATTCACTTCAACACACTGATAAGAGAAATGATTGGGTGAAGAAAAAATAACACATAAATTAATGGGTTATAGTTATATATTAGATTTTTATGATCCATTTTCATTAATAGAGTCCTAATATAAACTAGTTAAAATTCCAATAGAGTTGATTCAGTGGAATTTATCTAATAAAACCCTATGTGGGCTGAGGTTACCCATGCATAACAAACACATATATTTCATTATTTTAGATGAATATAAATTATATAGCACAACTATAGAGACCCAATAATAGTAAATTGTTTGTGTATTTGGAGTTTAGATACATAATCATCTTATTTTATATAGGATATTTAACATATCTAAAAAATTTATTCATACTATTACCCCTAAATACAAGTCTTACTTTAAACATTCAATCCAAACCTAGGTATGGAAAACATAAGAAAGGGTGATCTCAAACACTCATTATGGGTAAACATAGGAGATCTAAATCAATGATCACGTGTTATAATAATATTATGAGGATATGATGATAACATAATAATGTAATAACTGATCAATTAAGCACCATTTATACTGAATTATAAAATAATACAATTTAATAAAAAAATAAAAATTCATAACTATTTGTAATAATCAATAAGAAATAATAGCCATGAGAGAATGTCATAAACATAGAAATGTGAAATAATCATAAGATTATAACATTATCAACTTATTTTAATATGAAAAGGATTACCTATTATTTTAAGGATGTGAATTAGGTTCACACATAATCTTATAGACCTAAAATGGTGCCCATGCATAAAATTGTGAACATTAAACTAGGTCCACGCATACTGTTGTGAACATGAAATCAGTTCTATGCATAATATAGTTATATCATGAATTATTAATATTTTTTTAATGTATTGGAGTGATTTAATGGACCCACAAATTATATAATATTAAATGATAAATGTTCTATAATATCTTCAAATTATCTATTGTTTCATTGTCTTATAACCTGTATAAAACAAAAATTCCTCAAAAATATTTCATCTTAACATATTTAATCTATAGATTACTAAAAGGTTTAACACAAGAAACTATAACACTTCTTCATAATAAAAAATACATGGAAGAAAATTGTATGGTATCATTGTATCATATAAAAATAGAAAGATATTTTACCTCAAATGATGGTTTCATGGATGAAAAATTCCATTAAAATATCATTGGAATATTTCTTGAATAAAATAACTTTTTTATTTAGAAATCACATATCTAAAATCCCAAATTTTTCACAATAATTAGGAAAACATTTTTCTTTAAAATAAACCATGGAATATTATAAAGTATGATTAAAAAAATAGTTGTCACGATGGCGAGAAAATTAGTTTGTACGATATACACTAAAATAAATATTATATTAACATCATTGGTAAAATGTACCTCATCCAGAAAATGAAAAGTAGATTATTTTTATAACATATTATAGAAATTATAATATGGGTAAAATTTATTTAATAAATCAATATAGATTATTCAAAACATTATACAAAAAATTTTAAATAAAATATGGACATGGAAGAAAAAGTTCATGAGCCAATGTAGAATTAAGGCCAGTTTTCCTTACAAATATTTTCCCAAACATTTTAATTGCATAAAGAGAAGAAAATGGTAATATTACTTAAAAAATCCATGATTAACATTATTATAAAAATATAAAATGGGATTTTCATATAATTATAATATAATTTCCTTCTATTGAAATTCAATCATAAGAAATCCCATTAAAAATTAGATTGAAACATTTGTCCCTTACCTTAAGCCTTAACTTAGTTTTTATGCTTTCAAAACAAATGTATAAAAAATATTAATTTATCATAAATATATTTTTTTAATAATAATCACATATATACTTATATTTATTATATATTTATGACACCTTGATATTATTTTGTTAAAATTATTCATTAAAACAACTATTTTGTGGGATAACTACATCATTTTTCATTCATGTTTTGTTTCTGCAAACTCATTACTTGTATTTTAATCATGGCCACATCATATTTAAAATTTTAATAAGGTAATTATTATCATATTTAATAATTATATACACTTTCATAAATATTTTTATAAATAGGTGATTAAAAATTAATTACATCACTTTGTGGAGACGGTAGTTTGTATGTACACATGAGTACTGTTTCCAATTTTCAATGGATGGAAAAAATGAGAATTACATAATAGTTATCCATTGATGGGAAATAGTAATATCATAAATATCATATATATATATATATTAAATAAATATATCATTATAATCATCATTGTGAATTTTTAATGAAAAATGAAACCCATCGCTTTATGAAGGTGGTAATCCACACCTAGAAACTAGCGATGTTCAATTTTTCTCTAGGATAGAAAAAGTGTTAGATAATGATTTTTATATAATTATAAAAAAAACCTGTATATTTGATATAAATAATTTGTCATTTTAGAAATTATAAAATAAATTTATCTGTGTTTGAATAAAAAAAATTGAAATTACTTGGTTAACAGCCATACCTCTTCATTAAGAAACCTCCTTTGTATTACACATTAATTATTGACATGATAGTATTTTAGAAATATAATATGATATAAGAGAATGGGAAGGAATATATAATGCTATTAGGGTATATAATGTTTTATATAAAAGGATCAAACACACAAAATAAGGGAGAAGAGAAGGTGACCTTTTATAATTCAGGGAAATAACACACTTAGAATTGCATAAAATAATTGTTTATAATATATTTCATAATTATAGAATGTGGAAAAAAATAAAAAAACACGAATATAAGAATATATAAGAATAAAATAAGCTCAAATAAACTAATTTATAAAATTTATAAAATATTTTAATCAATATATCTTAGTTATACCATTTTTAACCCATTTAGCCATAACTGTCTTAACTATCTTTTTACCATGATTACTTAATTATATGGAAAAATAATTTCAGATGACTTATTAGAAAATATAAAATTGGTGAATCAAAATTTTAAAACTATTTTATCTTATTTATCTTCCATAGTTGGAAGAAATTTCTTTTATTACAGGAACCGAAATAATGAAAGAAAATTGTTTTTTAGAAAATACCATATACAAGAGTAACAATCTTTTTACATTGAAATCAAGTAAAAAGTTTTTTAATGTAATTTTTTTTGGTAATTTCATAAAAGTCAAATGTTTTTAAACTTTAATATCAATGAAAAATCAAATGAAACCTTCAAACCATACCACTTAATTAATATACCCAATAATAGTCACAATTTAAAATAAAATATAACTTCTCCTAAAAAAATATAGAGTTTGGGATATAAAAATAAAAATAAATTTTAAAATACACATTTGACTACTTAAACATATATTTGGTAGAACCAAATATTTTAAAACTTATTAATCCATGATCACATCATAATAGTGTTATAAAAGTGATAGTATTTGAAAAATCTGTATTTTTCAATATTCACTCAATAATCACTTTTCTGAGAAAATTCCCCAAATGTCATCCTAATACTATTATAAAATTATTCATTAAAAAATAATATCCATTTTACCAAATAAAATTTATTAATGTGGAAAAAAATTATTATAATGCTCAGTCGGATTGTTTAATAAATCTCTGTTTGAAAATTTTTATTTTCCGAGGATAAAATAATTATAATCTCGTTTTTATCAAATAACAATTATTAAATGAATATTAATATGTTTTATTAAATATAATATCTAAAAAATTTATTAAAATCATTCATTATTAGTGAATATTTAAATTTATTTTCATTATCTCACACTACATGCATGAAAAAGTTATTCAAAAAACACCTCTTTTAACATTCACATGATTTCATTTTCTGTTCTAACCAATTGATATTGAATTAATTTTCTCTATAAGTATATAAAAATTTATTTTAAAAAAAATCCAAATTCATAAGCTCTAATCTCATTACTAGGTGATAAATTCCAAATAAAAATAAAATTATTTTTATGTTATATCAAATATCACTTAAGGCTGGGTGTTATTTGTAAAGAAAGAAATGAGACACATAAAAAATTAAAAGAAATACATCATAAAATATCAGGGTGTTATATTATGCCACTTTATATGATTTTTTTCATCAAAATTATTTAACTCCAATACAAAAAAATGGATATAATACTTCCTCATCATTCCCTCATGATGCCATATAGCTTACTCAAATTTATAGTTCCACCAAAAAACATTGACCATGTGATTGGTTTTTTTCCACATAACATTATCTATTCTATATAATGTCTATAATTGTTATGCCTCCAAATAAATATCTTTATACATTGGTAATAACTTTGAGAAAAAAATACATGAAATATTGTTTATGTACATCCTCAAAACTAAAATTGAGAGAGATTCGGTGGAAGTGATATGAAATAAGCTACCATCCATATGCAATAAAGAATTTCTAAGGGACCAATATATCTAGGGTTAATATTTACCTTGTTTCTAAATATTATATTAATTCCATGTTGATATTCATTACAATACCTTTATACCAACATTAAACTCTAAATCTCACTATTTATTGTTATCATAACATTTATGTTGACTCTAAGTTTCCATGATGTGGTACTAAATAGCCCTGATTATACGTACAATTTCCTCAACTAAATCTGGTCTTGATAGCTTTCTTTTTACAACATCATCCCATCACAGTGGAGTTTTTTCCTTCCTACAATATAGGTATTCATAAGTATCCATCTGAATTATCGATTGAAATATATTATTATAAAAAAATTCCACAAATGGAATATGTCAACACCAACCACCTTTGAAATCCATAGAGAAAGCATTCAATTATTCTTGTAGGTTTTGAATGTTCCTCTTAGAGTGATAACTTCTCTGATGATGATATGTACTACTAAAACTCAACTCTATATCAATAAAATGATGAAGATTTATCTTGAACATTAATGTAATCCTTGGATCCTGATTAGATAAAATTGAGAGTTTTATTCCATAAAATATCAACAACTACTTAATGTATTACGAATAAGTTGAAAAATAAATAAATTTTCTCTAATGGATAGAAAATGTGATGATTTTTTAAGCTTATTAACTAAAACCCAATTATAATTATGGCTTTTTGATGTTTTAGGGAGTCCAACAATGAAATCTATAGTGATATCCTCCTACTTCAATTTAATAGTGGGTAATGGTTGTAACAACCCCATAGAATTTTTTATCTTAACCTTAATTTTCTAACATACATAGCTTCATGATATATACTCTATAGTATCCAATTACATCTTATTAAAATAGAAATACTCTTTAATATCCTTATACATCTTTATACTTCTGTGATGAATAGAGAATGATGATTATGAGCTTTATCCAATTGATCTTTCATTATGTTTAGTATTGATAGTACACATACATGGTTCCTAAACCTTATTATTTCATTATTATATTGGTTGAACTAAGGAACATTCCTTACCTTCTTCTATAAATTATAATCTTTCTTTTATGCCTTCTTATTCCACTCATGGATGGATAGTTGAAAATTTATATGAGAAATATAATATTTATCCCATTTCATCATCATATCAAAGTCCATAATCTATAAATCATTAAATATTGTATCTCTTTAAATCTTCATTATGAGAAAACTAACATGTTATTTCTGTCACAGAGAATCAGCGACCTTTTTTTTGTTCATAGTGTGATGATGTACTCAGTGATTATAATTTTTGGCCAACTCCAAACATATTATCTGGAAAATATTCAACTCTTTCTGTGAAAATTTATAATTCAATAATTTATGATCATGATTTTTATATCACACCATTAAACTTATAAATAATTCCTCTATATATTCAAATAAACAATTACCACTTCCTACTCCAAATCATGAGTGAGGTAATTTTTCTCAAGAATGTTTTACTAGAGAGAGGCATTACATGTCACCATATCATCCTATATGGGGAAATGTCCCAATACCTTCTTACATTCATCACTATTGATCACAAAACCATCTCCACTAAAACTTAGTTTATGAACATGCCTATTAAACAACTATTACTTTAGTTCAAATATATTGACCTCACATTAATCTATTTAAGAACTTGGATCCCTTATGTGTCAACATGGTTAGAGAATTTAATATCTGTGATAAAATTTACATAATAAATTAGTAATATGCTTCCATCCTAAGAATGATATTGATCTTGATCACCATGGTTTCTCTAGGCCATTGTTCAAAATCATCAATTTTTAAGCAATAAACTATATACCCTAACATTAAATTATATTACCTAGGATTGATAATTTCTGTATCCAAAATTCACTCTTTGTAAATTTCAAAAATAGCTTCTCCTTGCTCATGGTATTTATTATACTCCTAATTTGTTCTTCGTGTCCTTCCTTACTCTTAGAATATACAAGAATATCATCTATAAATACTTTCAAAAATATGGAAATTTATTCCCAAAATACATTATTAATTAAATACATAAAGATATCACGATAATTGGTATGTCCAGATTTCATTACTATAAATACATAAAGACCATTACACATGTAAAAGTGATAGTATTTGAGAAAAATGATATTGTTCACTATTTACACAAAATTCAATATTTTTGTTAAAGATCAAAACATTTTTAATAAGAATATTGTGACATTATAAATTAAAAATTATATCCAGTTATTTAAATAAAATCTCTAAAATCAGGATTAATTAATAATAATATTCATGAAAAAAATGAAATAAAAATATTTGGAAGAAAAGAATTTTAAAAGAATAGAATAACATTATTTTCATTTATTTCCTAATCAAAATAATGAAATAATTGCTAATAAATTTTATTTAATTTATTATATAATAATTTCATTAAAATAATTCGTCAATAGGTATTAATTAATATTATTTAGATAAAGGCACATTTCCTACATAAACATTTTTTTACAAAAAACCACTTCTTTTAACCTTCAAATGCTTTTGTTTTAAATTGAAAAATATTAATAATGAATTAATTTTATGGATGTATAATCAATAGTTTTTCATAATTGTTTTAGTCATATTCATACCTTACAGTATCATGTTTATCTGATTAAAGACATATTAAAATAATAATACTTTTATATTATATCATATTTCAATTAAAGATCGATGTTTTGTGTTAAAAAAGATATTGAGAGCATCAAATTTATTTAAGGATAAATAAATCATAAAATAGTTGGGTGTTATAGGGGTTCTAGTTTTTATTCCAATTTTTCATGATTTCTATGAAATCTATTCTATCATTCCATTATTTTCCAATAGTAATGTTTCAATTAGTTCTCCACTGTTTTAAGAAACTAGTAGGTTGTTAACATTTACTACCAATACTTATTATGAAAAAAAAATTATGTGCCTCTGTGTATTATTATATATATATTTCACATATCTTTTAAAATTAACCCTAGTACTTATAAATTTCCTTTTTTTTTCTCAAATGATAGCATATATTTCCTTCCTCCTAGTATTTCTCCTTGAGGTTGTAATGAATCATTGATTAAAACTTTGCTACAACTCATTATAGACTTTTTATTATTTTATATGCAGGTTTTATAACCACTCCCTCAAGGGATATGAAAACTAATATACACTTGTCTTGTTCCTATGAATCTTACCTTGGATTCATGTTATCACCCACATTTGAAATCATCATTGAATTATTTTTGTATAATCAATATAAATTCTATAGAATATAGGTAAAAATTTTACAATACATATTTTAAATTCAATCATAGATTTTATAGTAGGATAGACCATCTAATGGTATTAATTTACAAAGTGAGTTTCAAAAATATAATTTTATGTTTGGTTTTTATTTTCATAAATAAATTTATATTCACAATAGAAACTATTATTTTCACTTGAGTCTATTAATGAAAATTTCTAAATTTTAATTTGAATATTATTAGGGTTTCATATTTACATAATTCTAATGTACACTAAATCTTAGGATCAGTAGTGTAAATGTTATAATTGTATGATTTTATCATGAAATGCTGGTGTTCATGTGTAAAGAAATTCCTACCACATAAAACAAAATTATTCTAGGTGATTCAATGGATTTCTTATGCCTCAAAATAAATAAATATTTTAAATATAAGAAAAATAGTTTAGTGAAAACATGGATCATCTCTAATGGTTAAATTTATAATATCATATTGATAAAGATTCTAAGTGGTGTTTATGTTTTATTATTATGTTAATGAAAGGGTTAATATACATATAGAATATATTATGATATTGGATTAATGTACAATTCCAGGATAGGAGTGACAGTGTACGACTTCCATAGTTTCAAAAATGATAAATCATCATCTTGTAGTTTCCCAATAATAAATTCACAATCATTCATATCTCACAATTAGATTTTTTTAATATGTTTCAATACTAAAGTCATCATTATTTTATCATTGTAGTTTCTTTGTGATTATGGGAGTAAAAAAATCATCCAATCCTCAATGAGATAACTCAACCCCAACTATTTGGGCACCTCTTAATCTAGAAATATTGACCAAAATCAAGTATAAATGAGATTCTACAGTCCATAAATGTGTCGATAATATCCAATCACTTCAACATTATATAATTTATATTCCCTCGTAAATATATTTGACTTAGTGTGGTGAGTGTATAAATGAAAATCCATGTTATAAAAAACAAATAGAATATATATTGTATACAATAATAAAAACCAAAGAATACATTTTTTAAACTAAGATTAATATAATAGGAACAGTTTTATACATAAAAGAACTCATTAAAATAAAAGTCTCTACCCCATTAGATCAATCAGTTTTGGGGGGGTCTTATCCATCTATATTAGTGTTCATATCCTTAAATATAAATATTACATTGAAGGAATCTATACTGAATCTCAACATTAAATCCATCCCCTAAATGAACTTATTCATCCTCTATTTATAATATTATCATAGTAACTTTATATTTCAGTAGTTTGATTTCCTGATTTGGTTTTACATGTTGAATGGAATATCACATTACTCACCATATAATATACATGTTATCCACATGGAAAAATATCATTCAAGGGAACACAATTCAGAATCCTATTTTATTGATCATAAAATACAATTTAAGTGTGTTTATGGAATAGGCAAATAGTTTTAAATAAAATTTGGTGTTGGGTTGTTAAAACCATATAAAATTGATAAATTAATCCCTAGTAGTATGTTGACTCATGTGTATTCTAAAATGTATCATTACATTTTATGGAATGAAAAAATAATAATATGATGTATTTATTTGTAGTGTATTTGAGTGGTTAGGGATCATGTGTTTAATTATGATACAATGTATAGTTTTTAATGTTTTAGCAAGATATTACATAGGGTTGTACATTATATTTACTAGCCATGATATATGATGTCAGTCACATCAAATAATAATGTGTCCTCATTTACGATAATTTATAAAATTATAAAAATATTGTATCAAAATATTTATTACAATAAATTTGAGTTAATATATTATATTTGATATTGAACAAAATGAAAGTAAAAAATATCTATCTTTCTATCTTACAAGGGATAGTATTGATTGATTAAAACATCTCAAGTGTTTTCCCCCATGTTATTAATGGTAGGAGCAGTCCTAGTAGGTGGACACAACATCTATTTGAAAGTTTATATCACCTCACATTCGAAAATATAGTACTATGTAGAGGTGCTAACATATTATCTAAATTAGGTATGGGGTTCCATTAGACATTTTTTAACTTTAATCATCAATATGATCCAACATTATCCTTCAAATATATTATGAGGCATGGATGTGAGATTGTGTCTATTTTTTGATATTTGATCAAAGATCGTTGTAAGGTTGCATTATCCTCTTGATGTACTACTGATCCTTAGTTATTAATATTTTATTACATATTATACCCTACTTATAATGGTTCACTTTCATCTTAAAAATAATTAAATAAATGTATTATGTATAATCAATCACTAATTTTATTCCAGAAACTAAATTAAAAATGTATATTCATATATTTTATAATTTAAAAAATTTATATTAAATCCAAATAAGTGTGGAGTAATGCTAATTAATATTCATGTCATTTATAATAGAATAAAATTAATTTAAAATTAATAAACTATGATGAATAATTCTCTTGAATCAATAAATCAAAGAAATAGAATATCAAGATCATGTATCAATTTTTTATGATAAATTTTAGCAGGTTTTAGAGAAATTAGAGTATATTTATAGTGAAATTAAAATCTTATAAATCATGAAAAATGATTTTTTTTTTCAAAGAATATTTTGAGAATATTTTTATGGATCTTACATTTTTACTACATTCATTTCATTTAATCATTTGTATAATTGATTCCCACACCCCTATGGTGTTTATGGTTCCATGTTTGATAATTAAAGTGAAGTACCCAACATGTAGTTTCATCAATAAATAGATCATTGAAATGTATTTTATCACTTATTGTTTTTTTATTTGAGTGAATATTTCTTCCTTGTAAGATTCAAAGACGTTATTTTGGTTTTTTGATAAGCAGGAAGATATGGTCTCATTTATTCTTAGGGGGGTATTTTAATTTCCTAAATATTAGTGTTATTTTTATGAGTTATTTTATTAAGTAAATTTGATGTACAGTTTTTCTTATGTTGACCAATGTATATTTTCTCAAATATTATTACTTTGTTGAAAAAAGTGGGGGAATTTATTAGAGAATGAATAGGGGACAATATGAGAATAATAAATAAAGGTATGTTTTCTCAAGTTTGGATGACATTAAAAAGTATTAAGTGTTGTCAAATTTTGTCTATTATAGTTTATAATAACAATAGATGTCTGTAGAAATAATAGTTTCATTTATATGTAACAATTAGTGTTAATAAAAAATAAAAAATTTGGTAAAGTGTTTTGATTATGATCATTTAATTCAAGTGTTTTTTCTCACACAAATAATGATTCATGAAATATTATAATTAATTTTAATTGAGTCATTTATTACACTATCTAATGTATTCTATTGACTTTAATGTATAGTTTTTGAATAGTTTTTTTTATATAATTATAGTGTTCTTAACAAATCCTAGAAAAATTATGTTTGGAAAAAAACCTCAAAATTATTTAAAAAAATTGAAATACCCTTTAAAATATTCAAGAAACCATTAAAAACGGTTATTATTATTAGGATCCTCTATGAAAATATTTTTTCAGTTAGTTTTTATGACTTCTAGAAGAACAAGTTTTTTATTTCTTACTTATGATTCATGGATGATATGGTGGAGCTTTAGTGATTGGTATCATAGATTCCCAAAGGATGGGAAATCAAAAGTACTGTAGACTTTATAATTTGATAATGTAACTTAAAAATACATTCGGATTATGAAATAAGATGATAATATATAATGGTGTATATAGAAGTTTCCTTGGTCACTTATATTGGATAAAGTGTGGGAAATTGGTAAATAAGATGATTTTCACTAATATAAGTAACTCGATTAAGAAAAATTATGTTGACTTTTTAGATGTTAAATAACTAATATTAAATAAAAAACCTCATTAGATGTATTTATATAAATGTTATAAAAATATATTTAGATTGGAAGGATATGGTCTATCCATGAGAAAAAAGGGTTATAGGAATAGTAAAGTAAGGAGAATATGTCGTATGCGAATCTTGGTGGAAGGTGGTCCCAGTTACATGAATTAAGGAGAGAAAGGTCATCTTGAGAAATATTAAAATGATTTTAGAGTAATTTTCAAATGATAAACTTTTAAAAATTGGAATAGTGTATATGATATTAGAAAATCAAATTGGATTACTCCAATGTGTCACTTAGTGAACTTGAGTCTTGGTTGTTAGACTCTGGAGATTCATTCCAAATATTGTATAAGGTATGAATTATAAATAACTATTTTCTCAAAATATTAAAAAATTTATATCTTTTATAAAATATTTTTGTAAATATATTTGTGTTAGGGTTCAATTTGTTTTGAGAAAAGTAGAAAAAAGTTAATAAATTTTTATGGAGTGATGCACATCTAACTATTAACGAAGAATATATTTTCAACTATGTAGTTAGATGATGTTAGCCTCTATACAGAGTTTATGGATATATCCCAATATATTTTACATCGATACATAATTTTATATAAAATAGTATAGGATGGAACTATGTACCTCGTTGTAATGTCAAAAGGTATGATGCATACTAGACAAGTAACTACAATGAAGTTATGGAATGACTCTCTAGGTCACCTTAGTGAGAACAGAATAAAACTATTTGTTGTTAAAGGCATATTAAAGGTTGTATTCATGTAGTATTCAATATTCAAGGAATTAATTCTTGGGAAGTAGTGTCAGGTATCCTTGTAAACATAATTTCAGAGACAAATGAACCAGAAGTTATATTAGGGTCATATAAAGGTATGGGGACCAAATATGGTTCATTCTCATAGTGGATCACTCTACTATGTATCTTTCATCAATGGTGAAAATAAAAAAAATAGTCTTATTTCTCAATCATAAGTCCAATGTATTCATATTCCTCATCTAATGGAGATCTATGGTGGAAAAGAAGACCCAATATAATGTAAAATATAATAGTCAAATATTAGAGGTGAGTATGGAAGTTGGAAATAATGGTAGTTCTATTAGTGAAAATACATATGATTTGAGAATACTATATCAAGAATTTGGGAACATTCTAAATTTATATAGAGTATTAAATGGATTCTATCTAAAAAACATGGATTAAGATAACTCATTCGGCACTCCCTAATGTGTTTTGGGTATAATTGATTAATTGTGTGGAATATTTAATAAAGATAATTATTTATTCTATATTGGGTTAGGAGAATATAAAATTATTTTTTTCGATATTAAAGGTGGGTTTAACCCATGTCATAATCTCTATTAAATTATTATATAACGACATTGATTTCAATGAAAGATAAAATTAGGTGGTTATGTCTTAATCTTGGTAATTTTTTGGTATAGGATAAAGGTATTGGTTTTTTGATCTTTGATAAAAAATCTCAGAATGCTTCTACAACATGAAATATGATTAATAATAATGAGATCATAAAAAATTATTATAATTTAGAAAATAATTTTTTGGAGAAAAAATTATCATCAATGGTTATATTTCATCTAAGTGGATATTTGGATATTGTGGTTGTTCCGAGGAATTCAAGGAGCACGTAAGTATAGGAAACACTTGCCTTTTTGGAGGTAGGTCTAGAATATGGCCATGTTATGATGGTGTTTTCAAGTCTTGAAGTACTAAATATCTCATGGAATACAAAATAATGATCAAATTATCTATATTATTAATCTATAGAAGTTATATTACTAGAATGAGACGAGGTATTCAGGTAGCTAAAGAGATCTTGTAGAGGTAGATTCAATGTGAAGTGGTGTGTAAGTAATCAGCACTACATAATTTTTTTTGGATGATGTAGATAATTATATACAATAGGATTTGATATGTTTTTAATACATAAATTAGTGGGATATATCCATAATGGATAAAATCAATTCCATATATGAGTCAAGAACATGGGAGTTGAAAAAAATACATTCTGGGAAGATATTACTTTAAAATAAATGGTTGTAACAGTTAAATGATGAAGTTGGTGGTTATTTGAGGTACAACATGTGAATATTCATAAAGTTAATTAATCAAATTAATGGTTCTTACTTCTCTTATATATTTTCATTGGTGCTTAAATATATGAATATTCAGGTTGTATTGATTGTGGTTACAATTGTAAGACAACATTTGGAGAAATTGTACATGAATATAAAATTTCTTCATAAAGACCTTGATGTGGAAATTTACAAATAGTAGCCAATTTCTTTTAAGGATTATAATTTAGAAAATTACGTGAAATATCAACCAAATCCTTTATAGTATGAATTAGGTTCCAAAGATATGTAATTAGAAGTTCCAAAAAATTACAATAAAAAGTTCATCATGAAAAATGGGTAATATTTATGTTATCAAAATATATTGAACAATTTATGTTTCATCATGTAGATTCTATATGTCGATGACATGTTGATTGTTAATATAGTAAAATAAATAGTTAATGATTTTGATGCTGAAATCTATATATTTTTTAGATAAAGGAACTGTATATGTGGAATTATATTTTAGGTTTGTTTATTATGAGAAATAAATATTCAAGTACATTATTCCTAATCTAGTTAGATTACATCTAGAAGGTGGTGGATCACATCAAAAAGGGTTCATTGAAACCAATGAATATACCCCTAGATGAAATTTAAAGATATGTAATGTGAAAGAAATATGAGAATATGTAGAGGTTGAGTAAATGGTAAATATTTTATATGAATTGGTATTTGGAAGCCTGATGTGTGTCATTTTTTTACTCTTCTAAACATTACACATGTTCTGGGAGTTATCATTATATTCACTTTTAATACTCAAATAGAACATTCATAGGTTTTGAAGTGGATTCTCAATAACATAAATGGATCTATAATCATGTCACATTTTTTTTAAAATAATGTATGAGTCCTTATAACGGTTTTTAGACTCAGATTTTAGAGGATATGTAGACACTCATTAGGGAATTACTAGATATAAGTTCATTTTTTGATGAAAAATTTAAGTTGGTTATAAATTATTAAAATATTAAGTTTCAATCTAAAAAAATGGAAGAATATTACATTTCATTGATGAATTATGTAATGGAATTTTTCTAGTATAAGTGGCTGATGGAAGATCTCAGGTGTATGAATGATGTTGTGGTACTTTTTTGTGACTTAGCAACTATAATTCACATATAAAAAATATTTTGTTTCATTCCAATAAAAAACGTGTTAATTTTACGTTTTAATTTATATATTTTTATTAGAGGACATATTTATAAATCAATTTGTGATAAAATGTACATATAATCTTGAATATTTTCCAAAAAACATTATTTCTCAAGATGTATTGAGGTGATATTATGATTTATTTGGTATTGGATAATAGAAACCCTGGTGTTGGAACAATACAACTACAATAAAAGATTCAATAGTTGAGTAATGTATATACACACTAATAGAGGACTTGGTGTTGAATCCTATAATATAATTCTAAAGTGGGAACTTGTTAGGTTTGGCTATGAAAATAATGTTCGGCTCAACTTCTAAGACTGATGGAAGAAGAAATTTCTTAATCCTGACTTATAATGAAGGGATGATATGGTAGATCAGTAGTGACTAAGTTCTAGGATTCTCATATGAGTGGAAATTAGATTTTTTATAGACTAAATGGTCAGATGATGCAATTGGATAGTACAATCAGATTATTCAATTAGATGAAAAAAATGAAAGCTATATATAGAAGATAGCTGGATCATTAAGACTAAATTAAATTTTGTAAATCATAAATGGAAAAAAAAATTAGAGCCATCATATGATTGTTTTGGTAGATATAACTATTTACTAGATGAATAATTTGAGGTTGGGGAAGTATTTAATAGTTCAAAGGGATTGTTGATGGAGAAATATTTTGACATAATCATATTTATCAAACATATTTAATTATAACCTTTCATTTAATTATCTAAAATTTCTTTCTCATTTAACTTATTTGTTATATTATGTGTGTAAAATATTTTTAAACATATTTATTTTATTTTGTATATGTTTGGTAAAAATTCTATTTTTGAGTGAAAATTTTACTAATTATTGGATGACACATACCATAGAGTAAATTCCTCTTACATTGAGAAGAAATCAATCATTAATCATCCTGGTTTCAGTTATTGAAAAATTATTATTTTAGTTTTTTCTCTTACGTTATGATGATAGTCAAGATTTTAAAAAATATATATAAGGGATTTTACTAAAATTTTATAGTTCAAACAAGCTTCTAATCATGTATGATAAACTCATAAATGATGTACTCATATGTGATTCACTCATTTGTGATGTACTCATAATTTATGTACACATATATGATGTACTCATATGTGAAGAAATCAGAGTTTATGAACTCATATGTGGTGAGGTACTCATACATGATGATCTCATGTATGGTGAATGAACTCATACTATATGTACTCACATGTGATGTACTCATGAATAAAGTACTCAAACATAATCAAATTAATACATTCAATATTCTATCATGAATAACTTTAAGTAGATTTTATTATTTCAATATTGAGGGAAAAATTGATTGTAAATGGTTATCATTAAAATCAAAGATTATTAACCTAGCGTAATCTAGTCATTGATTTAAAAGAAGGAAGAAGCTACACGAATGTGTGAATAGTTTGGGATATTTTTATTGACATTGTGGATTGACTTTACCAAGTATATATTCTAAATATTGTATATATTCCATCCCAATTGGATAAAAAAACATAGATACTAAAGTTCCAAAGGATCAAATAACATTTGAGAATGGGGGGTTTAACAAGTACTTAACTTTTTATAAGTTTCAATACTTTATAAAAATTAGCCCCTATAACCTATTATGATTTATTTACTTATCAATTTTTTAGTAAATAATCATTCATGAAAAGGTTGTAAAGTAAATAAATCACACATGATTTACAAGGTTCGTCCTCATTGTGAGAACCTACATCCTTTACATAGAAACTCTAATGGGTCTATAGAAATCCACTATTATAAATAAGTGAATAACTTTTTTTACAAATCCTATTATCCACCTTCTATCACTAGATAATAATTATTATACTAAATCCTATAATTTTACAATGTTTCTTACAAAATAGTTGATCCAAAAATTGATAAAAAGTTTTTTCAAACTGCTCCACAAATACTCAGTCTAGATCCCCAACCTGATTTGGCTAGATCTGATTTTATCGATCAGATAAAGTTATTATGATTCTACTTTACCAAATCGGTACTTCCCAATACCATATCAAACACTAAATCTGATCTTGTATGGTATAATTGACTCAATATGATGAACACATTCTCAATCTAAAAAACTCAAAATCTACTAAAATTATTAATAAAATCTTCCACATCCCTATGAGAACTATCACTTCAAATTATTATATTCTTTTCTTCTTCTTTTTTGCTTATGTGAGAAGTTTCAATGAATGAAATATGTAAGAAACAAATATAGGAAACTTATAAAATTCAGAGATGGAAACCATAAAACCTTCCCCGCTTCATCAAAATTCCATACATCAGAAAAAATTTCATTTAAACTTTAACTATGACTTCTTAAATCCTTCCTAGATTTCTCAAAGATATATGAAAAATTGAATTTAATGATATAACTCTTCAACTCTTCATAAAACATCTATTTGATTCTTCTTTGTAATCATCCTTCCTAAACTTTCTATCATTTCTTCAGTCCAATTTAACTTCCTCAACTTCAATGCGACGTATCTTCCTCAACTTTAATATGATGTATCTTCCTCATATTCAATACAATGTATCTTCCTCACCTTAAAAATGATGTATCTTCCACAATTCATTACAATCATCCTTTCATTCTTAGCTCATTACATTCTACTTTTCTTTATCATATAATTACAATTTGTCTTTATTTCTCAACTCATTATGATCTTATTTTCTTTCTCAGCTCATTACGATCTACCATTATTTCTCAACTCATTACGATATACCTTTCTTTCTCAACTCATTATGACCTACCTTTCTTTTTTAGCTCATTATGATGCTTCTTTCTTTCTCATCTCATTACAATATGTCTTTATTTGTCAGCTCAGTCAGATGGAATCCTCATAATGATGGAATTATCATTATGATGGAATTCTCATTACGATGAAATTATCCACTCTAAAACATTGAAATTATTCAAACATCAACAGATTTATACATTCTGATGTCTAAATACATCTTATTCTAGTAATTATCGATCCATTACAATCATTACGATTCATCCATTTATTCAAAATATTTATTCATGATAGTTTTCATGATTTTTTAGAACTCTGTGATTAGAAAATCATCATCTGGTTTTGTATAGAATTTATGAATACCTTTTAACACTTAACATCAAAATCTTATTTCAGGACTCTTCAATAAAAATAATAAATATCCACTTAAAAACTTTTGACTTTCTAACAAATTTTGAGTCCGATGAATCTTGAAATTCTTAACAATGCACCTGAAACTGATGGTGTGTTCGGTCAACAACTTAATCTATCAAACCACTATTGTGTCTGGTTATTTTTGGTTCGAGACTCTATATCTGGTTCTTCTAAATATTATCCACTTAGTCAGGAAAACATATTTCTTTTAAAAAAACTTTTCTCCCACTTTATTTTTTGGTTAAAACTTTTATAAACTTTCAAATTTCTTATAAATATCATTACGATGTACTGGGTCCAATTCCAAAATAAAAAAATTATTATAAAAAATGTTAGTTGTCAAAAAATGGAAAAATATTGTTAAATAAATTATCATGAAGGTTCTATAATTTCCCCATTTGGACTTGTGGACAACCCTTATTAACAACTTTTTCAACTCATAAATTTTTTCAGACCCAAATTTTGTAAACAATAAATGTTTTTTGTAATTTTATAAAAACATAGCATTTCTCAAAAGAGGGAGTACGAAAACCACACTACTAGATATAGTAATGTTTTTTAATGAATTTAGTCCCTCATTGGAATGAAAATTTTTCATCCATGTTAATATATACTTCCCCTCACAATTATAATTTCCTCTAACTTTTATTTTTCTCTCCCCCATTTTTGGATAACCACAACATCATATTCAATAAAGAATGAGAAGTAGAAACTTCTTAAAATGTAAAAAAATTCATTTCATTCTCTCCTCCATTTCTAACATAATCCAAATCACACTAGGGTCTATTCATTATGAGGTTTTGGAAGTCATGGGAAGAGGTCGAACATGGAGTTGTCACCTCTATTCCACAAATATTTCTTTTAGTATTTCCTTTGTAAAGATATCAGTAATTTGATTATTTATTGAGATATATTCCATTAAAACATATCCTACATCAACATTAACTTTTATAAAGTGAAAATTTATACCAATGTGTTTTGATCTTGACTATTTGACATGATTTTCAGAATTTTCAATTTCATATGGATTATCACAATGTATATTTAATTGTTTAGAGACATTCACTTTCATGTTTTGCAACTAAACTTTCATCAACAACATTTGAGTAACGCCTTTTTAGTTTAAACATATTTGGATTTTGATGTGCATAAATTTAATAAACATTGTTTCTTATTATTCCAACACACACAACATTCACCCCGGATAAATGTTCCTCCTAAGGATTATTTTATATCATTACAATCTCTTTACCTATCGGTATCAGTATAACCATGAAACTTCATCTCACTATTTCTTTTGTAAAACAACCCATATGAAGTTCTCATTTTAAATATATCAAAATTATTTTTTCTGCAAATATATGTCAATTTTTTATTACTTTGATACCTGGAACACAAATTCACATTATTAAAAATATCATATCTTAATGCTATAAGGTAAAGTAAACTTCATGTAATCTTTGAAAAATCATTCTAATTCACAACTTTAATGAAATCATCCTTACTTAACATTGTTCTTAAATATATAGGAGTACTAACTTCTTTTCATTCTTCCATGTCAAACTTATTTAATAATTTCATGGAATAATTTTCTTGTGATAATAAGATGTGTTTTTATTTTATTTGAACTTGTAAGACAAGAAAGAACGTTATTTCTTCCAATATTGAAATTTATAAATTCTTCTTCATTTCTTAAAATAATGTTTAAAAAAAATATTTTTTCTCTTCAACAAAAATTATATCATCCAAATAAAAAATTTCTATCAGAGATCCATAGTCAAAATGTTTAATATATAATTTTTTATTAACATTTCCTTTAGAAAAATTTAACATTATCAAAACAAATCAAGTTTTGAATACCAAGAACGTGGAGCTTGTTTGAGGCCATACAAATATTTCTTCAGTTTACAAACATTTTTTCATCCTCGTCAATTAGAAACCTACAAGGTAGGTTCATGAAAACTTCTTCCTCAATATCACTATTTAAGAACGGTGAATTTTCATCCATCTAACAAACTTTGTAGTTCCATTGTGCGGTCATAGAAAGAAACATTATAATAGTTTCTAATATTTAAACTGGGGAAAAATTCAAAATCCACACCTTACCCCTATGCGTAGACTTTAGAAATAAGTATGGATTTATTTCTTGAAGCTTCTCCAAGTTCATTCAAATTGTTTCTATAAACCCACTTCATTGTGATAACTTTTTTATTTGATAATAATATAACAAGTTCTCATGTATCATTCTTCTCAATCTGATCCAACTATAAATTCATATTATTCCCCCTTTCTTTTTAATCAGTAGTTTTTAAACTAATTCCTATTCAAATATTGAGATAAGTGAAGTCTGATTTCCTAATTTCAAATTTCTTATTATCTGAACTGGAGTATTCTGATTTTCACTAATTCATTCAGACTGAACTTGTTTTAGAAAATTATCAAATTTAAAATATTATTTCCCAACTGAACTTTCCTCATCACATGATTTTTTGAATCTTGATAAGGATTTTTTGACTTACTTTCACTATTGTTGGAAATATCCAGTTTATCCTCCTCAGATTTCTCAAAAAAATTTGTTAATGAATTTTTATTTTCAATTACATTCACATCATTTGAGACCACCAAATTTTGTAAACATTTGTTTAAACATATATAACATCTTTTATTTGGTGAAAAACGAATAAAATTTCCTTTCTCTAATTTTTCATCAAACATTCCAACTTCTAGTTTTTAAATATTTAGTAAACATAGAATTCCAAAAAACAATTAGTTCTTAAATGAAGGTTTTTTGTTATACGCATTTCATAATAAGTCAGGTTAAATTTTGGTCATAGGAAACATCTGTTCTAAGCATGTAAATAGTTACTAATATATTCTTCCTAGTAAACCTTTAAAAGTTTGTATTCTTCTAACATACTTCTTCCCATTTCTACCCGGCTTCTATTCATTATTTCTTCTACTCTATTTTTTGAGGATTATAAAGAGAACTATACTAAATTTTTGTAGAATGTTTTCTTGGATAATATTCAAAAGAATTTATAGTGGATTCTATAGAATTATATACTCTAAACTTATTTATATAAACCCCTATTCCATTATCATATTATTCTATGAAAATATTGGACATTTCTAAAGCCTCTGACTTGTGTTTCATAAACATGATGTCTATAATATTATTTAAAACATCAAAAAAGTAATAAATTATAAATATAATTTTCTTTATTTATGTCTCATCGGCCCATATAAATTGGAATAAATAAGTTCAATAGGTCTGGTATATTGAATCTCAACTCTCCTATGACTTTTATAAGTCATTTTTCCTTTATGGCAATTAATACACACATATTCTTCTCTTCTTTTAAATTATACAATGTTTCTAACACCACCAACATTAGAATGTTTGTTCATTTTTTTCTGTCAAAGATGTACATGTCTTCAATTCCAAAGTTTATTTTCATCTTTAGCACTTATGTGACAAGATTTGTTAAATTCTTATATTTTGAAAATATTCTCACTAGTTCTTTCTCCTTTTTTAATCAATTTTCTATCTTTCACACTTTTGAAAAAAATTATGAATTGTTTTCCATAATCAAAAAGTTGACTTGTAATATATATTTTTTGTTTTATATAATCATAAAATAAAATATCCTTTTATTTCAACTTCTATTCTTCAATCTCATCCATTCTAGTTGCTTATATTTTTATGGAACTATCATTAACATAGGTAAATTCTCATACATCATAAATCTCAACACATTTTAGGATTTTCATATCTCATATCATATGTGAAATAAAACCACTATCATGTATCAATAGTTTATTCCTTTTAATTTCCTTTAAATATATCTTGAAAATAAAATATCTTTCTTCAAATTGTTTCTTTCCAACTTCCTTTTCTTTTATTCCATAAGATACTTATTCTAGAAGGAGTGTATACATTTTTTGATATGATGACCAGACTTATCACATCTTCCAGAAACTTCTTCCATTAATTCAAACTGATTTTTTTGGAAGTTTTTTAACATCTTGAGATTTTTCTATTCTAACTTCCTATGGGTTAGGATAGTCACCCATCTTACTAACACTATTTCATCCACTTTTCTCAAATATTACTCTAGGTAAAGATATTTTATACCAAAAAATATATACCCTATTCCCGTAGACTCCACAACACCAAAAATATCCATAAAATATTTATTTTCTATTAAAGTAAGATCTTTCTTGGTAGAAGCATTGTTGAGGTTGATAACTGATTCTTATTTCAACATACTCTGGTCATGGGCCAACATTTCTTCTAAGTGAGTTTTCAACTTTTTTATATGTGATAGTTTTCTCACATCATTTTTTCACCAAAGATTTCCCAATAAATTTTTTGAAAACTAAAATGTTATAAAAATCAAATGGAAATTTATTTTTTGTTCTTGAAGATTTTACATGTTTCTTTATTTGAGAATTCTCATCAAATTTAGAAGTATCATATTTTATTGTTGAGGATTTTTTGAAGTTTTAATTCCCCATTCTCAAGGAATTTTTTCATTCAAAAAGTTTTTATTGAAAATTGTTAACTTCTTCTTCCCTAACTACCATGTTTTTATTAAGATCTTCCACCATCTTTCCTTGTTCAGTAATTCTAAGTTTGTAACTTAAGATATCTTAGATGTATTCATCATTCTGCTTAATGAAATATTTTCCTTTATCAGTAACTTCTCCAAAATATTTCTTTATCATTCATATTTCGTTCTTGAAGGATTTTATTTATCATGAAATGTAAGATGTTCTATTCTAATCAATGACTATCTATTAGATTCTTTACCCACTTCTTCTTCACTATTTGATAAGTCTTCACCATTCTCAACTTTTTCCATGAAGGTTATGAATTTTTCAGAATTTTACTCTTCTAAACATTTATTTTCAGTTCAGTCGGATTCATATATCTTACTCAACATACAACTATTATTCTTAGTAAAATTATTTTTGGATTTCTTGGATGACTTTTCATGTTTAAAACTTTTCTTCAACTTTTTCTATTGATGTTTTTTATCAAAATCATCTCGATATTCTCCAAAATTCTTCTTGGGTAAATTCATATAAAAGTTTCTAATTCCACCACACTCAAAAAAAATAGTGTACTTTTTCCATCATAAATTTATCTACCTCTTCGGTAGTTCATGTATATAAGAGAAATTATTTTATCCTTCATCTCATCATCCTCCTTACCATCAGAGTCATAAGGATCAACATCTTCAACATCTTGAATTTTTAACTTTATCATAGCTTCAAAATCCATTTCATCTTACAACATATTTTTAAACAATGGAGAGTTTATCATTTCATAAGAAACAAGAAATTCATCCAATTCATCGAGAGATGAATCATATTTATATTATAAAGTGGAAATTTTATAATCAAAGCAGTTATGGAAGTTTCTCATAAGTTTCATCACAATTGTAAAATCTTACAGGTCATATTTGAATCCTCTCATAGTAAAAAAAATTCATTTACTCATGTAAAGTATTCCTCAATATCTCATTCTAATGTCTTCATACTTACAATCCCAGATTTTTAGCGTTACTTCCTTCGCATAAGCATTCCCTTCAAAAAAGACTTTCTAGCTTATCCCATATACTTTTTGAAGTATTTAGACCCAGAACATTCTGTTAAATATTCTCTAATAAGGGAATAATGTTTGCATTTATAGCCTTTACAGAATCTTCTGTATTTCTCTAATCAGCAAACATCATAGAGTCATCTTTCTCAATAAGTGAAAAACTAATAATACCGGCATAAAGAACTTCTAGGACAATAGATAAGAAATAAGTAATAATCCTATTTTTCATCCATAATAATTTTTTCTATATAATGTGGGAATTCCTCTACTATTGAAAATATTGATATTATCTATTATAAGGATTCAACAAAGGAACCTTAATCTCTGATACCAATTGATGTTTTAAAGGATCTAATAACAACTAAGAAGGGGGGTTGAATCCGTTTTTCACTTTATATATGTTTCAATAATTTTTAAATCATATCCCTTATAACCTATTATGATCTACTTCCTTATCAACTTTTTAGTAAATACTCTTGCATGTAAAAGTAAAAAAAAAATTAGGTAAATAACATAAGATTTACATGGTTAAGCCTCATTATGATAACATCTAACATTATATAGCTGCTCATGTGGGTCTATGGGGATACACTATTATGAAGAAGTGAATACAACTTGTTCCATCTCCCATTACACACCTTATATCTCTTGATAAGAAATATTATACTCACTCCTATCATTTTTTTTAATATTTCTTACAAATAAATGATCCAAAAAAGTGAATAAATAATTATTGAAACTACATCACGAATGCTCAGTATAGTTCTTTAGTCATATTTGGATAGATCTGATTCTATAAATCGTATGGGGTCAATACGATTCTCCATTACTCAATCTATACTTATCAAACTCTACTCAAACACTTAGTCTGATATTCCTCAGTCTGATTAACTAAACACAATGCACTCAATACGATAAACCCATTCTCAATCTGCAAAACTCAAACTTTTTAAAAATTCTCAATATGATCTTCCTCAGTCTGATGGTAACTTTCCCTTCCAAATCCATAGTGGTCACCTTTTTCACTTATGTCAAAACTTACAATAAAAAATGATCTGAGAAACTATTTATAGGAGAATTGGAAAATAAAGAGTTGGAAACATGAAAACCTTTCTTTCTCCATAAAACTTAAATACATTAAAAAAACTCTCATTTAAATATAATCTTTTACTTCTTTAATCCCCTTAATATTTATATTTCATTTATGAAAAATTGATTTTTGAGTTCGACCTCTTCAACTCTTCATAAAAAAATTTCTATTCTTTATAATTAGTCTTCTTGGTCTTTCTAACCTTTCTTTATTCCAATATAGCTTCCCCATCATCAATATGATATATCTTCCTCAAAACAAATATGATTTATCATCCTTATAATCAATGCAATGTATATTCCTCATCTTCAAAATGTTGTATCTTCCTCAGGTCATTATGATCTACCTTTTTTTCTTATCTTATTATGATCTGCCTTTATTTTTCATCTCATTATGATCTTCCTTATTTTCTAACCTCATTATGATGTTTCTTTATTTCTCATCTCATTAATATCTTCCTTTATTTATCATCTCATTATGATATTCATTTCGTTCACATATCATTATGATATACCATTCTTTCTCCTCTATTTATAATCAACCTTTCTTTCTCATCACATTACGTTCTGCCGTTATTTTCCAACTCATTATTATCTGCATTTCATTCTCAACTCCATATGATCTGCCTTTCTTTATCATCACAGTCTGATGTAATCCTCATAAAATGGAATTATTATTATGTTGTAATTATCATAACGATGAAATAATCCAGTCTTAAACTTTTATATTCTTCAAACATCGTTAAATTTATGCACTTTGAATTTCAAAAAATGTTTAACTCTAGTACACATCGATTTGATAGAATCATTAAAAATCCTCCATTTATTTAAAATATTTTAACATGATCGTTTTCATGATTTTTTAGAACTCCATGATCAGAAAAGCATCATATTATTTCATTTAGAAATTATGAAATCTTTCTAACACCTTACATCATAATCTTCTTTCAATACTCTTCAGTAACAATACAACTTCTTCACTCAGTAACTATTGTCTTTTTAATAAGTGTTGAGTCAGATGGATCTTGAATGTAATACTAATGGTACATTTGATCAAAAACATCATCTTTCTGACCAACTTTATATTGGTGTTTCTCTATCCTATACTCCGAATCTGGCGCTTCTTAGTCCAATCCTTTGAGTCGAGAAAACATATATCTTTTAAAAAAACTTTTCTCCCTCTTTATGTCTATGTTTTAAATTTAAATATCTTTCAACTTTCTTATAATGCTCATTATGACTATGTGGGTTTGATTACTGAATCAAATATCATTATTATTCAAAAACGTTTAGTTTTCAACAAATATAAATAAACTTAAAACAATTTATCACTAAGGTTATTCAAATACAAATATTTGAAATTTCTTGTATAATAAATATATTGATTTAATAGAAAAATTCGTGCACTAAAACTTTCTTTATCTCCTTTTAAGTAATTTATCTTTTTCTCATATAAGTTCATGTTATATCTATTCATCTAAAAGTGAATGGAAAAATTAAAAATTTCTTTCAATACTATGATAATGAGATAATCTCTATTTTTTTTACAAATTATATTCAAATCAATATTTCAAAGACATTATTCTCTTGATAATTCTATATCATCTGTGAGTTGTTGAAAACTGTAACTTTTATGCCAAATTGTATTATTTTTAAAAAAAATCAAAACTCCTATTTTTGCACTCCTTATAATGAATTTAGTTTGAAGACTATGTAAAAGACATATAATAACTCAAGATTTTGTGAAATAATTTTTTGAATTAGTATAATCTTTTTGTTATTTTTAATTTCACACAACCATGATTGTAGTTTTTTATATAAATGTACTAAGTTTGTCTTGTGTTATATAAAAAATAATAATCTTTCACTACACTCAACACTTATATTATCTTGTGTTACATGAAACACGGTGTTTTATTATATTAAACATAGTATGGATTCCCTTCTATAGAATTTGTTACATGCATGGTCTTTTTTAACTAAACTATAATATTCTATTAATATTATTGTTAAAATATTGTTATATATAACACCTAGCTGTTAGAATAGAATTTATGAATAAGATTAACTAAATTGTTAAAATATTATTGAAACTTGTATATAAAATTTATCCTTTGGTTAAAAATTATTATAATTTTATTTAAGAACATTTTTAAAATAAAGATATTAATTTTCTTAGAAAACTGATATATATAGAAACACAATTTTATATCAATAAATTAAACATCCCACTTTGGTAATTGTTTTCAATAAAATTTAAATGTTATATATTCAATCAATAATTTTGATACTAATCTAATAGATTTTATAAGTATAAGATAAGAATAAATCTAAAATTATGAATAAAAAGATGTATTTTTCTAAAATGTAAATTTAGGTCATTTTAATGCTGATTCCATTGAAAAATAGTTTTTGGAACTTTTAAAAAGTTTATATAAAAAATAAACCTAATTTTTTGAATCAAAATATCAAAATTCACTCATGTTGAGTTTTTGAATTTTTTCTGATGAGTTTCATTTTTTGATGAATGTTATAGCACATTGAATTTTAATTCATAACAAATTTTTTTAATTTATTTATTTAGATAAATAATATTTCAATTATTTTTAAACAATAATTAGTTAAATTATATATAAATTAATATCATTTAAGCCATTTTAGCAACTTTCAAATTGAAATTGGATATAAAAACATTTCAATATTTTAAAAAAATTACTTTAAAGACAAGATTTTCCATCCTATATATGGTATTAGATATATTATTATGGTTATTTTATTATGTATAATAAACTTATATTTATAATACATGATGTTTTAACATGTACAGATAAATTCAAGACTTATGGTAAGGTTTTTCTCATCTCACTTTAATTTTTCATGTTACATGATCCTTATAAACCTCATACTTCTTATATGTGGTGTGTATACTTACCATGGATGTATTATATGATTCTTATACATAAATTTATGGATATTTATATATCAATTTTATTTCCTTTTATTCATGGAGTTTATGTTTTAAAATTTACCAAACTGGTATAGTAATTTTGTCTCAATTTTCCTTTATTGGGACACATGTCATGTTATGCACATATATTATTTTATGGGGTGTGTACACATCCCTTTTACATGTTATAAAATGAATCTCCTTCATTCCATGATCTTTTAAGATACATTTAATTTCATTTTATTACAAGGGTAGTATGATTTATTGTTACCAAATGGTTAGAGTTTATTGCAACAATCACATCATTTAACAGGATTGTTTACAATTATGTTTTCATTTATGAATATTTATGATTAAACTTTAAAGAAAACTCATGATTTTTTTATCCTTTTTTATTAATTATATAATGATGTATTAGTACCATTTTTCCTTTTTTGGAACTTATGATATTTAAGAAAGTTTTTTTATGAATATTCGACTTTGTCATTCTCTTGAGTAAGAAGTATGTGCTCCATCAATACCATGGTTTCTAAAATATGTTAAAACATATTATAAGATTTTCTTATGATATTTAAAAGAAATTTTAACACATGATTTACCTTTTAAAAAAATTTAAATGTAAAATTATTATTTTTTTCTAATCAAGGCAATTTTATAAACGTTTTACAACGCAAAAGGAATGTTCGGTATTTAAAGAATTATCTTCCATTATGATCATCCTTCCTTTGAAGATTAATTTTCAAATTTTAAATATTCCTTTTTAAGAAAAAAAATTTCTTAACATTCTATTCATTCGGTTTTTAAGGTATATTCAAAAAAAAATTTAAAATTTTATGTTTAAAAAGTGTTTTAAATTATTTTGAAAGCTCCCTTTATATGTTTTCAAACAGTTTTTTTCAAAGAAAATGATTTCAATGATTTCAAATATTCTCTGAAAATTTTTCAAAATATTTTCATATAAAATGGGTTTCAAAATGTTTATAAGAATTATTTATGGGTTTTAAATTTTTTTTTCAAAGTGAAAGGTTCTCAAAATGTTTTCAATATTTTTTTAAAAGTTTATAAGGAAAATGTTTTCAAAATGTTCACAATCTTCATTTATAAGTTTTCATGGAAAAAGATTTTAAAATTTTTCCAAGCATAATTTATATGTTTTCAAGAAAAATGGTTTTCAAAATGTTTTGATGGTTACTTTATAAATTTTCAAGGAAAATTTATTTCAAAATGTTTTCCAAGAATCCTTTATATGTTTTAAAAGTGATTTTAAAAGAAAAATGTTTTTAATATGTTTTAAATATTTATTAATAAGTTTTCAAATAAAAATGTTTCAAAATAATTTTATGTTTAGAAAATACTTTTTCAAGTAAGAAAGACAATTTTCCTCAAGAGATGGTTTTAAAGGATCTTTCCAAAATATTTTTCATATAAGATCACATCAATTAGTGTTAATCATTCATTTCTAGGAACATTATCTTAAGGATCTATTCATATTATTTCTCTAAATATTATATTAATTTGTAGAAGTATGTTTATGAAACTCATTTCTATTTCATAGGTTATATGTTTATGAAACATATTTCTCTTTCATGAGTTATTTTCTTATGAAACCCAGTTCCTTTTAAGAGTTATGTTTTAATGAAATGATTATGAAACCTATCATTTTTTCACATGTTATGGTATGATTGGATGTTTATGATACCCATTTAATTTCACGGGTTATGATATTATTTTTTATGATCATGTGGAACAAATATGAATGATTTAATTATGAGAACAGTGAAACCTATATCTCTCACCAATGAACTGGGTAAATATATCTATCTCATGAGATGGACATGGTTGGAATGGGGAGTAAACTGAGTTTAGTAAAGGATTTTTTTTGTTAAGATAGTCTTGGGAATGAATCTTGGCTACTAAGATGGTCATGGGAGTTATCCATGACTACCAATATGGTATGGGGAGTGAAATTGCACTACAAAGATGGTCGTTAAATCAATTACTTCACTACTATGGAAATAATTTTGAATGCTTATGTCTCTTCCACAAATTCTATGTCTTATTACTATTTTATGATTTCATGTCTAATGGTCATGATTCCATTATTATTCATGCCTTTTAAATAACCAATCATGAGTCCTTGATTCATGTTTATGGTCTTTGTTATGTAGGTTATGATCTTATAATTTCACGATCACATTCTCATACCCAAATGCTCATGATTATGCTTATATATATCCTTTATTTACCCTTAATGAGCATCTGAGATCCCTAATTTATTGTGATTCTTTTCCCCGAGTTATTAAGAAAGGTTTTATGTGGAGTTACTAAATAAGGGATATATGTGGGAAACATTGAAGATATTTCACCAAGTTGTAAGATTTTTTTCCAAGCTTCCAAAGATACAAAACTATTATGGTCCCCATGAATGTATTTTTTTAATGTTATGAATATTAACCAAATATGATGAAATATCTATGTATGTTAAGCATTGGTATATATAGTTGGTATCAAAGTAAAGTTTTAATCAACCTTTGAAAAATAAGATGATAAAACCACAGTGATATCACTGTATATATTTCAAAGAATATGTGTAGGGATGTCTCGATGGATAATCCAATGGTTTCATAGGATGGTTTCATTATTTTGGCATCCTAGTAGTGATGTTTCATGATTATGTGGATTTTTTCTATGATAAGTGTTTCTCACACTATTAATTTTAGTTTTAGTTAATGGGGGAACCAAAAAAATTAGGTGAATTTCTAATTGGATGGATAATTTGGTGATTATGATCAAAAAAATTGGATAATGACTAGAAATAAATATATTTTCATTATGTCGAATCAGCTATCATGATATATGATTAACAATGTAAACTTTAGTGATATTCCTAACACATAAAATAAAAGGAAGCTGTAAATTTATAAATTTTCACATGCAAAGTAGAATATAAGAAAGAGAGTATGGCTTCTTTATATGTCAAGAGGATGGGAAGAAGAACCTTAATGGATACCTCAAGTGGAGGGTAAGATGTTAGCTTTGTGGGAAAAAGGGTCACAAGGTGACGAATTGTCATAGAGTAAAATGTATTATCGATAGTGAACATGGGAATTACCCAAATAAATTTCCTAACCTGATAATCTAATTTTAAAAAAGGGAAGGACATATTCCATTCTAATCATTAAAATGTAAGGATTGATATATTTGTGTATTTTTATTCAATAATTATTAATGCCGACTTACATAAGGATTGTTTTGTTTATGTTTTCTTTTTTCATGGATTTACAAGAATGGGTTCAATAGTTCTGATGGACTAGAAAAGTGATTTAATGGAAAGGTTATATTCATGGGAAATACAATATTAATAGAAATATAGACCATAATATGTTCCTAATGATTTTATGTTTATGTTCGGATAAATATATATTGGATATGAATAATTAAATTATTTGGTACTAATTGCATTGGAATTGACTAATGAATTGTTGAAAAAGTGGTCAGTGTTATCATAGATTATCTTTAAAACTTTTTGGAGTTGAGGAATATATTCATAAGAAAGCATGCATGTGTAAAATATGTATTTTTGGTTAATTAGTTTATTACCATGTTTCATGATAATATATGATTAAGGTATTAACATGTTTTGTATGGGAAAACCAATATATACTTTATGATGTATAGGGGATCAATGCAAAGCTATTTTTCTAGAAATTTAGTGACCTCATCTATTAAGATTTGTAACTCCATCATTTAGAAGAGTTATAGTGTAAACAAATTATAGAATGGTATAATTTAAACATTGGATGATGTTTTAGATATCAAAGTATTATTTCATCATATGAGGATTTATGCGTATTGGATAAAATTCCCTAAAATTTTTTTGATATAAACTAATGGAATGACTTATAATTAAAGTTATAGAACCCATGATCTATTATACTTCAGGAAAGACAAATTCCCCTTCACTTCATTGAGTAACATTTGGTGTTGAAATCAAGAAAGCCATAATCAAAGGGTGAGATTGTGCATATGAAAAGGAATAAAATCTAGAAAGTTTATTTCCATATTTTTATAGATAGTAAAATTATTCCTTAACTCTAGGAATAAAATCTTGAAAACGATTTATCCTAATACCTTAATTTCAATTGAAATTATGCACTTATAAATCATCATATATTTATGGTTTTGGGGCCTAAAACATTCCATTGATCATATACTTACTGGTGATCAATGATCCTTATCACTCTCAATAATTATTTACGCTTTTCCACAATTTCCAATCTTCACTCCCAACTAATGTTCTCCTATATGGAAACCTAGTTTTCAGTTGCTTTGGGAAACCATTATGGTTCTAACTTTCCTTTTTTAAAGGGAGTTTTAATATTCATTTTTACCATGTGGTTTTCTATGAATAAAACTTTTATGAATTAAACCGTTAATTACACAGAAAAATTGCATGGTTGAAATTCATTTTATGTTTTGTAGAATGCAACACACTAAGATTTTATGAACCATTATTTAGAATTAATTTATTCTTTTTGATATTTTTTATTTCACACAACACTGAATACAGTTTTATATATCTATAAGAACTAAGTTTGTCTTGCATGATACGCAATACCAAATTAATCATTCCCTATAAATAATATTCATATAAGATTTTGGTACATGAAAAACTTTGCAACAACCAAGGTAATTATAAAAAAATACATTTAATCTTGGAATTAAATAGTTATATTCATTATAATTGTGTGTTGAATTATGTGTAAATTATTGAAATTAAGGGATTCATATTGATGGAATGGTAACATGACCTTAGGAATAGTAACATGACCGTTGGGAATAGTAATTTCTCTATTAGAATAGTAAATTCACCTCTAAAAGTATAAATAAATTTCATGTATCTTAAAAGTGAAAATATGAAATATTTATATCATGTAATTGGTAAATAAATGTTTGTAAAATCATAAATTATGTTTTGGTATTTTTGTGAAGCATAAATGTTTATTTATAATTTTATAATTAATATAATTATTTAAAAATATATATTTTCATAAAATAAATTCATAAATTAATAATTTATTGTCTTATAATTATATGATAATTTTATGAGACCTTAATTAATTTTTCAAAGTGTTAAAAATTCAGTTATAATTTTAAAATTGGTAATTTTTGAATAAATTATGATTTTAATTACAAATTAAATTTAGAAAATTTATAAAATTATTTTCATAAAATTTACTTCATTTTGGTATTTTACATGTTGAAAAATGGTTAGGGTGAATTTTTGGGATTTTTTTGAAATACAATAATATTTGTGAATAGTGAAATTCTGTAATTTATAGTATAAGCTAAATACCTAAATTTTTGAGTCATAGATGATGTAAGGTTTATGTAATCCGAAAATCTCAAATTTTATTTCATTTTTCTAATATTTTTTTGGATAATTCTCAAATTATTCATAGTATTGATCCAAAATAATAAACTAATGAATATATTAATGAGAAAACACCCATCTCCACCACTATGAATACCACACCTCACCACCTATTTTTCTCACACATAAAATCCTTATAGCTTGTTTAATTTCTACCAAATTCCCTTAACAAGCCTCTTTCTAACGTCCAATAACTTTTTGTCTCACAAGAAGGACAAAACCAAGAGCCTAAGGAGGTTCTCATGGAGTATAATTCAAGAGGTAAAATCTTCTTCCATTTTGTTTTATTTTATTTCAATTCCTTTTATTTTCCTGTACTCTATTAACCTCCCCTTAACCAAGTTTCATGAAAACTGTAGTATCTTATATATAATTTAATTTTATCATGTTTATGGAGAAAATTATCATCAAACTTCTTCTCCCCTAAATTTTATTCTAAAAATGAGAACAGCGTCCATGATGTGTCGATATACCCCCATCGTGGATGATACACTTTTGTTTTTCATTACCACCTTCAAGGATAATCATAAAAACATTATTATGGTTAAATAATATTTTATTATACATATTATAATCTATTTAATGTTATAGATCCAATATATAAACATGATATTGAATAAAATTATATATGTTCGTGATGATCATAAAAACCACCAAAATAAATTAAATCATTCACATTAATGTTTTATCTAATGATTCAACATCATATCATAAAATATTTTTATATGGTATCGTTTAAGATTATAGAAACATATTAACACCATTTAATTCAACTTCTGTAGTTTTTCTTCCATTCGATAAGAAAATCCATAATGAACCAACCATGGAAACAAAGAAATAAATACACCCAAAACAATGAAAATAACGAAATATTATTAAATAATCGGTGAAAATATGTTATAATAATATCATATAAAAAATTAAAAAAATTAATATAGTTCGGTAATACATTAATAACACTCTTTAAACCATTTTTAATGAGGTTTGGACATGTTTGAAGTAAGATAAACCTGAGGTAATGGAATTCTTAACCCAATTTCCATTCTTTGGGTTAACCTTATATTTTATTGATTATATAGTACTAAGATTATTTTTGAAATTATTTTTTATTATATTATATTTTGTTATGTGAGTATACTATGTATACACATATTCCGTTCATTTTATTAATTCCTTATTTTATTATATTTGTAAGGGAAATTTCTTTAAAATTATCCTTTAAATTTATATTTTTACAAAATTAAAAAGGAATATTTTTTTGAAATTATTCTTATTTAATGATTGTTTTATGGTTCTTTGGAATTTTTTATGAAGGATTTTGGGACCTATTTCTCCCTTAAATTCATTATTTATGTTTATGTTGGAGGTCAACCATATTTTTACTTCAAGTGTAACTACAACGGTTACACCATAAAGTAGCCTTGAGGTTTACATCATAAGGTAGCCATGAGGCTTAAATTGTAAGTAGTCATGATGGTTAAAAATCATGCAATAGTTTTAGGGGTTACAATATTATGTAATTAATTCCCTAAGTTACCATTATGGTATTATTTATGATTTCTATGTTTAATGGAATCTCATGTTTTCACAAAATAACAATATGATTCATATTGGGTGAGAAGTATGCCTTTGTGAAAATGATTTCTTATGTTTATAAGTATTCATGTACTAATGGTTTCTATCCTTAGTTTTATGTCCATTATTGATACTTTTTTTCTCATATCAATTTTTATAATGTTTTTTCAGAGGGTTTAAGGATGGGTAATAGAAAAGGAGAATCCAAGATGAATGTTCTAAAGATGTTTCATGAAAAGATTTCATGTTTTTATAAAAAAAATTATTGTGGAAGAAATTTATACTATTTTAGTAGTACCTGCTTTTAATGTGTGTGGGTTGATATGTATGAATTATCTCATTAATTTCGAAAAATATAAACTAAAAATATATTTTGGAATCTAAAGAAGTGAATTTTAAAGGAATTGAATATATTATGTAATGTTAATGGCCATGTCTTTATAGTTGGTATAAAAGCATGGCTTAGATGACGTTAAAGGTTAGTATGATTAAATTAGAATACCATAAAATATTTTTACCTTTTTTTTATGTTGAAATTATATAGAATATGAAGTTTACCATTTTTCTTCATCAAGGATATGTCTGTACCAAATGGTTTTCTGTAAAAGAAATTGTCAAGCTTAAGTAGGAAGGCACCGAGAGGATCATATATTTCCGAATCCACAACCTGGATTTGTTGGAATTGGAACTGAACGGTTTGTGATAATAATGGATCCTTTAGTGTAAGATATAAATAGTAGTGTAATAAATAAAAATGAACAACCAAACCTACCACAAGATAAAATGATGATAGTGGAAGATTTTATGAGGAAACACCATCCTGTTTTCAATGGATCTTATGACCTAGTAGTGGCTTCAGGGTTGGTTAAATTCCTTGAAAATATATTTTATATTATGGGGTGTTCGTATAATCAAAATTTTATTGTTTTCATTTATAATTTTGAAGGTGAAGTAGAACAATAGTGGACAACGGTCAAGAATAGAAGACATAGTTAGGAGATTGATGCCTTGGAGTGCGTGAATTTAAAAATCATTTCCATAAAAAATATTTTCTAATGGTGGTTTAACAAAGGATGGAAAAAACCATTGAATTGAAACAAATGTAAGAGGATTCAGTGCAAATGTATGAAGAAAACTTCACCCAATTGTAATGGTATGCTACAAATCATATTCTGGATCTTGATAATAAAATAAATCATCTTTACTCACAATTTTATCCAAGATATCTAATGGAATTGGACTCCTATGAATTAAAATGTTATGAAAAACATTTTTGGTGTGCTGAGAGGGTTGAAATAGAGTTTTCTGATGATCATGTGTACATTCAAAATAATTAGAAGAAGTGGTTCATATGAAAATACATGGGTTAGAATCAATCAATAAAATCTAAATGTAAGAAACTCTAGTTTCGAGTTTGTGAAAAGTGTGGAAAAAAGAACCTTGGGGAATACCATAACAAAACTGTGATGTATTTTTGATATGGTAAATTTGGACATATTACACAATATTTTAATGAAAATGGTCTTAATATTAATTCCGATAAGAAAACTATAAAGTGTTTTAAAAGTGTTGAGACGGTTCATTATGAAAATACATTCCCAAAGAAAGATCTGAATGATGGAAAACAGCATGATTATCAGCAGAGAGATGTAGTGAGAACTTTTGTGACTACATCATTAGATGTTGGTCCATCCAATGAAGTGATATTAGGTAATTTTTTTGTTTAGTCACATTTTCATAATGTATTGTTTGATAAGGGTATACACTTTCCTATATTTTTGAGAAATTTTATGGTAAATTATAAATTTCACCTTAATAAATAAGATAATCACATTTGGTTAAAACACTAGGGGAAACTATTACAGCAAAAATGAACTATAAGAATCTTCATGTTGTTATTTGTGTAAATACAATACCTGAAAACCTTGTTATTTTCCTCTTAGTATAGTGTGATGGTATTATGGGAATACATTGGTTTTTTATATATCATTCTAATATTGAATAAATATCTAAAGAATTTTTTTTAGAAAGAGTGCCAATTTTTATATAAGAATGAACTCATACAATTGATAATATATCAGGGAGCTGATAAACTGTAAAAATATTGAAATGAATTTTATCTTTTATATGTTGTTGAAAATAAATGAATAGTTAAGATTAATTATGTGAAAGTGGTAAAATAATACATGGATGTTTTTTAATGAGTTTCCAAGTGTTATACCTGATCAGGGAGTTGAATTTACTATTGA
The DNA here is from genome assembly GCA_963277665.1 of Viscum album. Lineage (NCBI taxonomy): Eukaryota > Viridiplantae > Streptophyta > Magnoliopsida > Santalales > Viscaceae > Viscum > Viscum album. Next base: position 288,409,508 of record OY728162.1, read on the forward strand.
ATTAGTTCCTGATGCTAAGCTAATTTAAAAAAAAACTTATTGAATGTCTTAATTGGAACTTCTTGAATTGAAAATGTTGTTGTATAAGTTTCTTGATAAATGCTTCATTCATACTAGAACTTCATAATGGGGTGCTTCTGTTTTGTTCATCAAAATAAGGGTTGTTACAAGAGACTTTGATTTCATTATTGAGATTTAAATATCATTAATATTAAAAATAAGTATCATTTTCCTCATATCGATGACTTGTTCAATCAGATCCATGGAGCTTAGTATTTTTCCATTATTAACTTCAAATCTGGGTACCACCAGCTGAAGGTGGATGAGGATGACATCCCAAAAACAAATTTTCATACAAGATATAGGCATTATGAGTTTTTTTTCATTTGGTTTCAAAAATACCCTTTTTTCATGTATCATATTAATAGAATATTTTGTTAATATTTGGATAATTTTTTTTATTGATGATATTTTGGTCTTTTAAAAAAGTTATTAGGATCATGAAAAACATTTATAGGTCATCTTGAAAACTCTCAAAGAAAAGAAGTTATAAGGAAAATTTAGAGAATGTGATTTTTTGTGCAATATATTTATTTTTAGGGGTATATTGTAAATAAGGATTGAAGAATAGTTGATCCCACCACAAAAAAGTGGTTGATGAATGGCCATAACCTATAATTGTTATAGATATTCATAGTTTTCCTGGATTAGCATGTTATTACTGACTATTTGTCAAACATTTTTCATGGTTATCTAGATCGCTAACTAAGTTATCATATAAAAGGTTTAAATTAATTTGGATAGAATATTTTGATGTTTTTTTCAATAACTGAAAAATATATTGGTGAATGATCTAATTTTAGGCCTACCTTTTTACACTAGTAAGTTTTTCATCTACAGTGAAGATTCATTGAAGGTACTTGGTTGTGTTCTGATACAGGATAATTAGGTAATTTCTTATGAATCAAGAAAACTGAAACCTCATGAGTTAAATTATCCCACACATGATTTGGAATTACCGGTTTTGGTTTTCCCTTGAAAAAATTAGAGGAATCATTTATATGAAGCCAAATTTGAAATATTTATTGACTATAATATTCTGAAGTATATATTCCCTTGAAAGAAAATAAACAAGTGGAAGAGAAGATGGCTTGAACTGATAAAGGATTAGGATTTCATGATCAATTACCATCTTGGAAAAGAAAAACAATTGGCAAGGTCCTTAATTCAAAAACATCATGAATCATTAACCATGTTACATTTAGAACAAGACCCCTTAGTTAATGATTTGATAAAAAAATTCTTGGGTGTTTTTGGTGAAATAATTTCTTCTATTTTTTTTAGGTATCAATGTAGTTGTCCCTTTTAGATAGAATCAATCGGTCGTAGAATGAATATTTCTAGTTATAAAAAAGGTATAATTGGTGAAAAATAGTATTTTTCTAGAATTTAATGTTGATAAAGATTGTGTTTTGAGATTTAAGAAGAGATTATGTGTTCCTTGTGATTCATAGTTGAAAAAGTATTTCTTAAGTGAATCATATAGTTCTATATTTTCATTTTATCCGAGAAGCACAACAATGTATAGATACCTTTAAGAGTATTACTGGTGGAATGGAATGAAAATATATATTTCAAAATTTACCAAAAAATGTCTGACTTAACAATATTTTAAAGAAGAATGACAGTTACCAAAGGTGATTCTTCATCATTTTCTATATATAGAGTGTAAATTGGAAAATATATCCATGGGCACCATGGTGGGACTACCAAATACTTCTCAAGGTTACAATGTGATTCAGGTTATTATTGACCGACTGACTAAATCTTCACATTTCCTTTCTATTAAGGATACTATTTATTTATATCATATTTCTCGAATGTACCTAAAATAGATTGACATTTTACATGGCGTTACTCTTTTCATTATTTTTTACCATGATACTAAGCTCACTTATATTTTTTGGGAAGGCCTTCAGAAGTCATTGGTAATAAAATTAAATTTTTAAACTTCTTTTCATCCTCAGTATAATGGATAGACCGAAAAACAATATAGATATTGGGGGATATTATTTTATCTTTTTCAATGGACTACCATGGAGTTTGCCATCAACATTTTTCTTTATTTGAGTTTTATTATAATAATAGCTTTAATTTCAGTATAAAAATGGTACCATTTGAGTCATTATATGGAAAATGGTGTTGAACTCTAGCTTTTCGGTATGAAGTTGGGGAAAGGATGTTGACGGGACCATAATTAGTAGAGAAAGTGTCTAAGAATGTTAAGATGATCTAGCAAGACATGAGGACATCCTAGAGTGGGTAGAAAATTTATACAGACAATAGGAGGAGAGACTTTTCTTTCAAGGTAGGTGATCATGTTGTTCTTAGAATCTCACCATAGAAAAGTGTTATGAATTTTGGTAATAAAGGAAAGATATTTAAATGGTTCAATATACCTTATAAAATTCCAGAGAAGTTAGACCAATCTCCAACTGAGTATCTTTTCCTTTCATTTTACCTTTGGTATATAGTGTTTTTCATGTTTCTATGTTGAGAAAGCTTGCACCAAATTCATCTAATGTTTTGTGCCCAGATGTAGTACAACTGGAAGAGAACATTTCTTATAAAGAGAAACCTATTCAGATTCTTGATCATAGATAAGAACTACTATAGAATAAGTTATTTTATCAGGTTAAGGTTTTTTTGGAGAAACCATATTGTTAAAGAAGCAACATGGGAATCTAAAAATGCTACGAGGGAAAGGTACTCTCAACTGTTTAATAAGTAAATAAAAATTGGGAGGACTCAATTTATAGAAGGTGGGTTGAATGTAACATCCTTGGTACTTATAACATAATTTATTTTCATCCTATAATTAAATAGTTTATGTTATTATAATTGTGTAATGAAATATGTTTCATTTATAAAAATTAGGGAATTCAAACTGATAGAATAGTAACATGACCATTAGGAATAGTAATATGTAAAAAATAATACTAACCTCACCTATGAAAGTATAAATAAATTTCATGCATCTTAAAAGTGAAAATATGACATATTTATATCTTGTAATAATTAAATAAATGTTTTGAAAATTATAAATTAACTGTTGGTATTTTTTTGAAATAGAAATTTTTATTTATAAATTTATAATTAATATAATTATTTAAAAAAAATATTTTTTCCTAAAATATACTCATGTTAAATATTGTATTCTCTTAGTATTATAATATAATTTTATGAGACCTTAATTAATTTTTCAAAGTGTTAAAAATTCAGTATTAGTTTTAAAATTAATATTTTTATTATAAATTATGATTTTAATTAAAAATTAAAGTTATCATATTTATAAAATCAACTTAATAAAATGAAGTTCATTTTTTAATTCTAAACACTGAGAAATGGTTAGGGTGAATTTTTTGGATTTTTCTGAAATACTTGAATTTTTATTGAATATTGAAATTCGATAACTTATGGTAAAATATAAATACATGAATTTTCGAGTCATAGATTATTTAAGGATTATGTAAGCCAAAAATAATTAATATTAAATAATTATTTCAATATATTTTTTGATAATTCTCAAACTATTCATATTCTTAATCCAAAATAATAAACTAATTAATATAATAATGAGAAAACACCCCTCTCTTCAACAATAATTATATCCCCTCATCACCTCTTCTTCTCACACCTAAAATCCTTGTAGCTTTTTTAATTACTTCCCAATTACATTAACAAGACTCTTCCACATGTCCAATACCTTGTCACCTCACCTAAAGTCCAAAACCAAGGTCCTCAAGGAGGTTCTCAATGAGGAGATTTAAAGAGGTGAAATCCTTTTCCATTTGCTTTTATTTTTAAAAACATTATTTTTATTTTCTTATAATATCTTCACCTCTACTTATACAAGTGGAATTAAAACTATAGTATATTATATATATTATAATTTTATTTTATTTTTGGAAAAACTAATCATCAAAATTCTTCTTCTCTCCCTTTTATTCTAAAAACGAGAACATCGCCCATCATGTGTTGATTTATCGCCATCACGGATGATACAATTTAATTTTTCATTAGCACCATAAATGATAGTCATAAAAAATTATTGTAGTTAAATAATATTTTATTATACATATAATATTTTATTTAATATTCTGGAATCAATAAATAAACATGATATTGAATAAAATGATACAATTTCATGATGATCATAAAAACTGTTAAAATAAATTACATCATTCTCATTAATGTTTTATCAAATGATTCAACCTAATATCAAAAAAACGATATATGGTATAATTTAAAATTTCAGAATCATATTAACACCATTTAATTCCACTTCTATAGTTTTACTTCCATTTGATAGGAAAATCCATAATGAACAGACCATTGAAACCATGAAATAATTGTACCCAAAATAATGAATATAAAAAATTATTAATATTAACTAGGTGGAAATATGTCATAAGAATATCATATAAGTAATTATAAATATTAATATGGTTCTTTAATGTATTAATTACACTCTTTAAACCATTATACAATTGGTTTTAACCGATTTGAAGTAAGCCGAACCTGAGGTAAGAGAATTCTTAACCCATTTTTCATTCATTGGGTCAACCTTCTACTTCACTGATTATACGGTACTAAGATTATTTGTGAAATGAATTTTGATTATATTTTTTATGTTATATTGATTTACTATGTATAAAAATATTCTATTTTTTTATTAATTCTAATCTAAATTATATTTGTAATATACTTTTCTTTAATAATCCTCTTTTAAATTTCTAGTTTAGAAAAAATAAAAATAAATGTTTTTAAGAAATTAATATTATTTTATAATACTTTTATGGTTATTGGGATTTTTTTATGATGTAGTTTGGGACCTATATATGTATACAATTGATTGGGTATATTTATATTGTAAGTTGATCATATTTTCTCTCTATGTTTAACTACAATGGTTACACCATAAATTAGCAACGAGGGTTACATCATGAGGTAGTCATAAGGGTTACATTGTAAGGTAGTCATGATGGTTACAAATCATATGGTATAAATGAGGGTTAAAATCATGAGTAATTAATTCCCTAAGTTACCATTATGGTATTATTTATGTTTTTTATGTTTTATGTAATCTCATGTTTTCATAAAGTAACTATATGATTCTAATTGGGTGATAAGTATATCTTTGTGAAAATGATTTCATATGTTTATAAGTATTCATTTACTAATTTTTTCTCTCCTTATATTTATGTCCATTACTTGTATTTTTTCCTCATCCCACGTTTTAAAATGTCTTCTACATTATTTAAGTATAGGTGAGAGAAAAGGAGAATCCAAGATGAGTTTTCTCAAGACTTTTCATGAAAATATTTCATGTTTTTTTAAAAACTATTTTATTATAGAAAAAATGGATAATATTTTAGTAGTACCCACTTTGTATGCTTGTGGGTTGATATGTATGAATTATGTATAAATTTTATAAAACTCTAAACCCAAAAGATAATTAAGAATGTAAAGAAGTGAAGTGTAAAGAAATATACTTGATTAAATAATGTTTATAGAAGGGTCCTTATACACTATGTTTGGATTTTATTACACATATTATTGATTCCCTTCGATAGATTTTGTTACACACAAGGCTGATTTTTTACCGAACTACAATATACTATTAATATGATTATTAAAATATTATTATATCTACCACCTAGCTATTGGAATGGATGTTATGAATAATATTAATTAAATTGTGAAAATATTATTATCACTTTTATATAAAATGAATCCATTTGTTATCAATTATTATAAGATAATGTAAGAACTATTTGAAAATAATAAAATTACTTTTGTGAAAAACAATTTTTCTATGTATGAACACAATTTTATCTCAATAAATTAAACAATCCAATTTTATTAATGTTTTAGATAAAATTTAAATATTATTTTATTCAATTAATATTTTTTATAATCTTCCAAAATATATGATAGGTATCATATAAGAATAATTCCAAATTTATGAATAAAAATATGTATTTTTCTAAAAGGCAATTTTACTTCTATATAATGAATAAAAAATAGTAATTTTTTCTATAAATTTTATAATTTTTATATTAAAAAATAAACTTTATTTTTTTAATTGTATTATCAAAATTTACATTCGTTGATTTTTTTGTATTTTTCAGAGAAATTTCATTTTTTGATGAATAGTGAAAACACTGAATTTTAATTCAAAACCATTTTTTCATCAAATTTATTTATATAGTAAAATTAAAATTAAATTTGTTTTAAAATTATAACTAGATAAATTATACATTAATTAATACTATTTAAATCATTATAACTAGTTTCACCTTGAAATTGAATATAGAAACATTTCAATCTTTTTAACATTTTTACATTAAAAATGGTTTTGTCATCCCTTTTTTGGGATTAAGTTTTAATTAATTTATACCACTTATGTAATTAGAATTTAAAAAATGGATTCCATATTTTTAATCAAATTAAATTATGATTTATAATAATTTTAACATTTTTCTTTACCAAAAAAGTTAGTGAAAGTGATTAAAGTTAATTACAATGATTAAGAGGAAAAATAGCTTAACAAATAAGTAAACCTTAAACATAAGGGCCAAAATGACATATAAACATGTAAATAATACATTTTATGTCCATATTTTGACCATATCCTCCATTTTTATTAATTATTAATATTATGGGAACCACTTGAAAAAGAATAAACATTCATGGAATTCGCTTTTCAAAGATTTATAAGAATGTCACTCCTCCTCCACTATAAAAAGGAACTCACGCCTACCACTTATTCAAACCTATAAATACCTTTGGATCACCCAAATGCATCTAAAATGATATAAAAAATACATACCTTTATAATATAATCCTCCATTTAGGAATAAATCTATCAAATAAATCCCTTTGGTGAAAACCAAAAGAGTTACCCAAAGAAGAGGTAACATCCTTCCTCAAGATCCTTTGTTTTATTTTCATTCTCCACCCCATAAAATATTATTATTAATTTATTATATAATAACATCAGTATAATCAATATAATTTTATGTTTCTATTCTATTGGTTCTACATATACCTACACAAACTTCCATCTAATGGGTAATGAACTTTCAATTTGGGTGTACGGTGGACTATCGCCTCAAGAAATGATGTTATTTGTTTTTGATTTACCCTCTTAAATGCATGGAAATTATGAGAGAAAATATGTTTCTAAATGATATATATGATATTTAGTAATTATATATTCATCTATAATTATTATAAAAAACATACCTTCATGCTTTCCATTTTTTGTAAATATGATAATTTGTTTATGGACGTGTGGACTACCGCTGCATCAAAGTGATGTGATTCATTCACACTTTACATGCAATGGGTTAATGATGGGTTTGGTGAAATTATATGATATATATTACATAATAATTCTACTATAATTATGTTATATATATATATATATATTCTCTTTACTTTATTTATTCTAATGTGACAATTAAATGTAAACAGGGATCATGTGTACATACGGCATACTGTCTCAATGAATAGTGTATTCGATTTAATAAATCTATATTTTATACATTATTATAAATAATTATATACTGAATATATATGATAATTATGTAATTTTTTACATAATTTAAATAATTAAATCATTATATATGTAATATTATCAAAAATAACAAGTCAAAACATATATGAAAACAATGTAGATATTACCAGAAACGTAACGTTAACATGGAATTCTAAATATAAGTTTAATATAAAGTCATAATAAAATAATATATGGTATTAGATATAACAGTATGGTTCTTTTAATGTATAAAATAAACTTATATTTATTATACATGAGGTTTTAACATGTACAGATAACTTCAATACTTCAGGTAAGGGTTTTCTCATCTCACTTTTATTTTCTGTGAGACACAACCCATGTTATCTTCTTATTTTCTATATGTGGTGTGTATAATGATAATGCATTTATTATATGATTATTATACTTAAATTTATTTATATTAAGATATCTATTTGATTTACATTCTCTCATGGGGTTTATGTTTCAAAATTTACAAATTGGTAAAGTAATTTTGTCTCAATTCGCATTTGTTGAGACACATTCCATGTTAGGCATCCAAATTATTCTACGAGGTGTATAAAATTTTCTTTTACATGTTATCTCAAGAATATCCTTCTTTTTAGGATTTTTTATGATCCATTAAATTTCATTTTCCTACATGGGTTGTATGAATCAATGTTACCATGTAGTAAGAGTTTATTGCAAAAATATCATCGTTTATCAGTATTGTTTATGATTACGCTTTTATTGATTAATCCTTTTGATCAATATTTCAAGAAAACTAACGCTTTTTTTATCCTCTAGTTTGTAATGATATATTCAACTATTAGTTCCTTTTTCCACTCCTTGATTCTTATGTCATTTAAAAAATCGATTTTAAGAATATTTGACTTTTTCTCTCTCTTCAGTCAGAAATATATGTTCCTTCAGTACCATTTTTTCCTAAAATGATTTAAATAATATTTTACCATTATCCTATTATATTTAAAATACATTTTTACCCATGTATTACATTTTAAATAGAAGTTATTTTAAAAAATGAATAATGTTATTGTTTTTTGATCGATGGTCTTTTCAAAACTTTTACAGTGATAAAGGAATGTCTGGAATTTATGGATTTATCCATCGTACTGAAAATACTTCCTTTGAAGATTCATTTTAAATTATAAAAGATTCCATTTTAAAGAAAAAAATCCCTAATAATCTTGAAATTAATTTTTTAAAATCTATTTTCAATGAAAACTTTTTCAAAAAAATAGTTATATAATGTGTTTTTAATGATTTTAAAATATCCTTTTATATGTTTTCAAATAAATAGATTTCAATAATATTAAATATTCTTTTATATTTTTTCAAAGTATTATCAAATAAACTCGTTTCGAAAATGTTTTTAAGTATTATTTATAAAATTTCAAATTACTTTCAAAGAAAAAGGTTTTTAAAATGTTTTCAATATTATTTTATAAGTTTTCAAGGAAAAAGGTTATAAAAATGTTCACAATATTCATTTATATTTTTTCAAGGATAAAGGTTTCAAGCTTTTTTTAACCATATTTTATAATTTTTCAAGGAAAATGGTTTTCTGTATTTTTTCAATATTATTTTATATGTTTTCATGGGAAAAAAATTTCAAATATTTTTGAAATATTCCCTTATAATTTACCAAAGTATATTTTCAAAGGAAAAGGGTTTAAACATGTTTTAAAGATCCATTAATTTTTTTTAAAGAAAAAGGTTTTCAAAAGTCATTATGTTTTAAACATAATTTTTAAAAGAATAAATGATATTTTCCTCAATAAATTTTTTTAACGGATCTTTTAAAATTATTTTCCACATAAGATCACAACTGTTGGTGTTACTCATGACTTTCTAGGAAAATGATCAGATGGTTCCATTCATAATATTTCTCTGAATGGTTTATGTTTTTATGTAATGATGTTTATGAAAATTGTATCTCTTTAACTTGTAATATATTTATGAAACTCATTTCTCTTTCTTGAGTTATATTTTTATGAAACCCACTTCCTTGCATGGGTTAAGATTTCATGAAATTGTTATGAAACCTATTTCTTTTTTCACCAGTTATGATATGATTACATCTTTATGATACCCATTTCATTTTATGGGTTATGATATGATTTTTATGATCTTTTGGTACATATATTAAGCACTTAAATAAGATATGGGTGGGACATATATCTTCTTTAGATTCATTGCGAAATTATTTATATCTCATGATACTGAAATGGTTGGAATGGGGAGTGAAATCAGTTTAGTAAAGGAATTTTTATTCTAATATGGTCTTGGGAGTGAATCTTTGAAACTAATATGGTCATGGTAGTGAACCATGACTACAAAGATGCAATTACTAGTGATGTATTGACTACTATTAAAATAATTTTATATGCATGTGTGTGTGCCAAACAATTCTATGTCCTATTCCTATGTTTTGATTTCTTGGCATATACTCATCATTCAATTATGATTCATGTCTTTTTAACTGAAAATTTTTATTCAATGATTCATGTGTATGGTCTTTTTTATGGGAGGTATGATCCAAAAATTTCATAATCATGTTCTCACACAGATATGCTCATGTTTTTTATTATATATATTCTTTATTTATCCTTACTGAGCATCTAAGCTCACCCCTTTCTTATGCTTCCTTTCCCTATGTTATGAATACAGGTTTTATGTATAATTAATAAAGGTTAAAATCTTTGTGGGAAACATTTAATATATTTAACCATGTTATAAGATGTTTTTCAAATGGTTCCATTTACACTAAACTATTATGGTTCTTGGGAATGTATATTTGTAATTTGATGAATATTAATCTAAAATGATATAATATCCATATATTAATCCTGGTTTTCTATAGTTGGTATCAAAGGATAGGTTTAGTCAACCATTGAAAAATAGGATGATAAAACCTTAGTGAGATCCCTATGGTTATTTATAAGGATATTTCTGGGGATGTATCTAAGGATAATCAAAAGATTTCATAGGAAGGTTTCATAATTTTGAAATCCTAGTAGTGATTTTTTATGATTATGTGTATTTCCACTGTGATAAGTGTTTCTCACACTATGCTTTATGGTTTTAGTCAATGGGGAAAACCATTAGGAATCGGGTGAACGTTGAATCTAATGGGAAATTTAATGATTATGAGCAATGAAATTGGATAATGACTTGGGAGAATTATATTGTGATTATGTTGAATCATCTATTGTTATATATGATTAAAAATGTGATCTTTAGTGATATTCCTAACACATTTAATAAGACGAATATTTACTTTTTTAAATGTTCACATTCTAAAGAGCATATAAGAAAGAGGATATGGCTTCATACATGTCCAGAAGAAGGGAATAAGAACATTGATAAATACCTCAAGTGGAGGGGGAGATGATATCTATTCTACAAAAAGGGTGACATGGTGAAGAATTTTTAAAGATTTTAATTTCTTATCTGTGCATAACATGGGAATTACCCAACTCAATGCCCTGAAAAACTAACATATTTGAAACCAAGGAAGTATATATTCCACGCCAATCATTAAAGTGGAATGATTGATGTATTTATATATTTTCATTCAATACTTATTAATGGTGAATTATATAATGATTGTTTCATTTATGTTTTTTCCCTAAGGATATACAATAATAGGATTAGTAGTTTAGATGGGCTAGATAAATGATTTAAGGAAAATATGGTATTCATGGGAAATACAAGATTAAGGGAAATATAACCCTTAATATGTTCCTATAGTTGAGATTATGCTGTTTGGATATATGAATAAATAAATTGTATGGTACTGATTACCTTGGAACTGACTAAGGAATTGTTGAAAATTTGGTATTTGTTATAATGTATAAAGTTTATAACTTTTTGTATTTAAGGAATATATCCATAAGAAATCATGCATGTTTTAAAAAGGATATTTTTTAATTCATGTTATTACCATGTTGCAAGGTAATACATGATGAAGGTATTTACATGTTTGATATGTGACAACCAAGAGCTACTTTATAATATATGGGGGATCAAGGCTAAGATGTTTTTGAGAAATTTAGTGACTTTATTTCTAAATATTTGTAATTCTATCTTTTAGAAGGGTTATAATGTATACCATTTATTGAATGGATTAATTTAATCATCAGATGAGGTTTTAGAGATTAAAGTATTATCTCTCCATATGAGGATTTATACATATTGGATTACCAGTGATAAACTTTTTTTGATAAAAAAACATGGAATTACATATAATTCAAGTTACTAATCTCATGATATGATAATAATTCAGGAAATAAAAATTCACCTTCATTTATTGGAGTATGATATGTATTGTAAATATATCATGGAACAACCTGAGGGTGATATTTTTCATATAAAAAGAAATAAAATCAAGTAATTATATTTATTTATTTTCATATACAGCTAAATAATTCCTCAAATCTAGGAAAACGATATTGAAAAATATATATCCTAATTTATTCCTTTCTATTGAACTTATGGCCTTAAAATCATTACAGATTTATGCTTTTGATGCCCTTAACTTTCTATTGATCATACAATTTTTAGTGATCAATGATATTTATCAATATCTATTATTATTTAAATTTTTCCACCATATCCAATCTTCACTACCAACTTATGTTCCCATATGTTGAAACCTAGTTGTGAGGTACTTTGGGTAACCATTATAGTTCCAACTTTCCAGTTTTTAAATAAATTTTAGTAGTCATTTTTACGATGTGGTTATAAGTGAAATGAACATTAAAGTATTAAACCTTTAATGACACAGATGAATTTTGAGGTACAAATTAATTTTAATGTGGGTAGAATGTAACACATCAAGATTTTGGGAATTTCTATTTTTCAAATTAATTTAATCTTTTTGATATTTTTCATTTCACACAACACTAAATATTTTTTTTTATATGTAATAGAACAATATTTCTCTTGTGTTATATGCAACACCAAGTTAATATTTTACTACACACAACACTCAAGTTATCATGCGGTACATGTAACACTATGATTGGTTTGTATTACACATAATACCGAGTCCCTTAGATAGCTTGTGTAACACACAAGGCCAAGTTTTTACTGAACTACAATATACAATAAATATGATTATTAAAATATTGTTGTAGCTTTCACCTAATCATTGGAATGGAAGTTACAAATAAAATTACGTAAATTGTGAAAATATTATTTACACTTGTATATAAAATGAATCCTTTGGTTATCAAATAGTATATTTTAATTTAAGAACTATTCAAAAATAAAAAAATTACTTTTCTAAAAAAATTTCTATATACAAACATAATTTTATTTTAATAAATTAAACAGAGAAATTTGATAAATATTTTTGATAAAATTTAAATGTTATATATTCAATCAATATTTTTTAAACTCATGCAAAATATTTTATAGGTATAAGATAAGAATAAATCCAAACATATAAATAAAAATATGTCTTTTTCTAAAAGAAAAGTTTACCGCCTTTTAATGGTGAACCCATTTTAAATTTTATTTTTACACTTTTATAATTTTAATTTTAAAAAATATTCTTTATTTTTAAAATTGGAATAAAGAAATTCATTTTGGGGGGATTTTTTATTTTTTTTTGAGAATGTTCATTTTTTGGTAAATAGTGAAAATCACAGAATTTTAATTAAAAACTGGTTTTTCATCTAACTTATTTATATAGATAAATAATATTTTAACATAGTTTTAAAGTAAAATGAGAAAAATTATAAAAAAAATTAATAATAAGTAGGTCATTGTAACCAATTTCACAATGAAATTTGATATAAAAACATTTCAACCTTTTGAACATTTTTTATTTAAATCCCACTTTATCATCCCTTTTTGGGATTAAATTTAAATTAATTTCTGCCACTTATTTTATTTTAATTTGTAAAAACGAATTTCATATTTGGAATAATATTAATTGTAAATGTTTAATAAGGTAAAATTAGTTTCATACCAAAAATATTAGGGATAGTGATTAGAAATAATTACAGCGATTAAGGGAAAAAATATCCTAACAAAGGACAGACATTAAACTTAAGGTCCAAAAATGACCTATACTCTAGTCCAAAATCCATTTTATGGAAATATTTCTACCCTAACCTACCTTTTCTCTAATTTTTACCATTATTGGATCCACTTAACATGGGAAAAACGTTGGTCTAATTTCCTTTTGAAAAAATTACAAGAATGTCAGTCCTCCTCCACTATAAAAAGGCACTGAACCATCCCACATACTCACACCTATCAATCCATTTGTATCAGCCATAATCTACTCCAATATCACTAGAAATTACTCAAGTAATCATATTTTCCTTCATTTTATAATAAATTCATTCAATGAATCCCTTTGGTGTTTATAAAAAAATAGTTACCCAAAGAAAAGATAACATCCTTCCACAAGATCCTTCGTTTTATTTTCATTCCCCACCCAATAAAATATATTTATTACATGAATAAATAATAACATCAGTATTCTAAATATACTTAGATATTTTTATTATATTTTTTTACCTACACTTACACACTCTTCCATTTAATGGTTAACAAACCTACCATTCGTGTGTACAATAGACTACCGCCTCACAAAAGCATATTGTTTGTCTGAATGGCCCGAAGGCCTTCTTTTTTATTTTATTATGGATAATCCCCATTTTAAGGGTTGAAGGGGAACCCATAAATGACTTGTAGGCCCAAGGCACAAGGCCCGACAAACCCACAATACATGACCCGAAGGCCCAGAGGCATACCATGCCCAATACATGACTCGTAGGCCTAGCCCACTTGAACTGACCTCCCCAGCTTTCTGTGTCATTCATCACCTAGCTCCCACCTTGCATTGTTGATCGGCTAGCATTTCCCTGTACAAAGCTTCATGGTGCCTGGTCCCGATGGAATCTTCCATACCCTCTCATTCTTCCAATCCAGTTTGCTCTTCATCTGGTGGCTGCTACTCCTGTTGCTCTGATCCTCTTCTGGGGCATGTTCTATGTGAACTGGGATACTCCATGGTCTACGTGGGAATTATGATGGAATATATGTTTTTATATGATATATATTATATTTATTATTTATTTAGTCTTCTATAATTATTATATAAAACATACCTTCATGATTCCAATTTTTTGCAAATACGATAACTTCATTGGTGACATGTGGACTATCGCCTCCTCAATGAAATGTGATTAATTAGCACTTCACATGGAATTTATTATGTATGGTTTTAGTGATATTATATGAAATATATGAAATAATAATTCTACTTTAATTATTTTATATATATTTATATACATATATGTAATTTACTTCATTTATTTTAATACGACAATAAAATGGAAACAATGTTCACGTGAACATACAACCTACCATCTCCATGAACGGTGTATTCCATTTCATAATTATATATTTCATATATTATTATATATATTTATATACTGAATATATATATATATGTGTGTGTGTGTGAAACTTATTTCATGTTTTAAATTTTTTAAATAATTAAATACTGATCTAAGTAATTGTATCAAGAATAAAAACCCAAAACATATACGAACAACAATGTGGATATTACCAAAAATCTAACTTTAAAATGGAATTAATAATAAATGGGTAGTATAACGTTATAATATTTTGTAAACCAAGCTAGGTTTCCATCCAACCCGACACCCAACATGACCCGTGGCATGGCCTGAAAGGTGGTCTCAATCTCTATAGGATAGAAACAAGTCTCTAGGTATTAACAATGCTTTGGGAAAAATTTCACCCAATTATATAACCATAGCAACTAAAAAGAATCAACATCACATAGCTTACAATCATAACCAAATAAGGTACAATAATTTTTAGATTCAAATTTTTACAACTTTAACCAAAACCAAAAGTAAAAAACGTGATGGTAATAACAAAACAAGCCCAAAAACATCCATGTAACAAGAGGGACACCACCCTCAAGCTTCCCCCACAAACACCTGCATGAAGTGGAACACTAGAAATAGGATTCACCATCACCACTACAAAACATCATGCCTTTACCAAGATCATACATAAAAAAGTATACATACAGCCAAAGGTCTATATAGGGTGTGAGCCAAATCCCATTAAGATTCCACCCAAAAGAAAGATTACATCATATAACATTAGATGAAAAATAAACATGAACATTTCTATAAGAACATTTGAAATATTTATAATAGAACATTTTAAGTAAAACATTTAGAATAAATTATTTTTAAGGAAACATTTTTTCACAAATAAGCTTGATCAAAAAAATATACACATGTTCTACCATATGTCGATGGATACAAGCACATCACATTAGCACCATGTCATTGGAGATCACCATAGGAAATACCTATAGGTAACTAGAACAAGTGGGGCCCTATGAACCTCATACCTTAGTGATCAAAATCCTTCAACTAAACTACCAACATCATTCTCATGGACAAGCCACTAGAGAGGATCAATTCCCATGTTATAGTGGTCCCAAATCATAAACCAATACCAACAATGTTCTTGTGCATGAGCCACTAGAGAGGATCTCATACCATGTTGTTATGGTCTCCAATCATATAACATGTTTAGTTCATGTTGTAGAATCAATCATGTAAGATAAATCTAGGAATTAGCCTCTTTCAAATAAACTATCATACTTGTTATGGTCCTCACACTTAGATTCATGGGATTCTAGTTGTGTTTAAATTCCACTTCCTATGTCACATAAATCTCCAATTTCATACAAACATTAAAATAATCATGAACACACCAAGAAATCACCATTTTTACATTTTCACATTGATACAATGATTAAAACCCACATGTAAAACAACCTTTTTCCATAAAACCCCCCTTTTATCTCACACACACAGAAAAACCATTTGGAAGTACATTTTTCACCAATTTAATGATTTATAAAACCCATTTGAAAACATGACATGAAGAGCACATATGGAATCCAAAAATATCAATGGGAAAACCTCCTTTAAAATTTATTATCACATAAAATCCATTTTATAACATGATTCACGTGACTTTTACAACTCCAATACACATTTAAGGAGCACAACGAAGAAGAAAACCTACAATAAAACCCCATTAATCTTAAAAAAAACACTTTAAAAACATTATCACCTTTAAATATCTTTGAAAACACATTTCAAACCATTTACATAAGGAGTAAAACATATTTAAGTAACACCACAACAATGAACACCTGAAACATAATCACTTTCCTTTATAATACTAATTTTTATCACATGTTCATCTCAAAACCTTTATAAAACACAATTCAAACCATGAAAATAATTCATAGGACGCATTTAAACTATAAAGAAACAAATTGAAACTCATATAACAATGTAAAATCATTGACCCACCTACCTCACACGTGGAAACTTCTAGAAACTAGGCAAAAACCACAACTGTGGTACCAGAAGACCCTACAAAAGAAATATTGAACAATATCCATATTTATTTCACCCAAAATCTCAAGATCAAACCCTCATTATGTCAAATTAATACCTTGAGAATAATAAATCAAGGAGGGAAGATATCCCCTATATTAAGGGGAAATCCTAAGAAAATAGACTTACATGATGATTTCTTGAATAATAGATGATATAAATGCCCAAAAATTGATGATCAAAGGCTCCAAGAATGTTTGGAAGAAGCTCCCATGGCTAAACATCCAATATGTGGTGGGTGGTAGGTGGTTTAGAGTTAATATTGAAGAGTTTATAAGATATCATTCCAATTTTTAATGGCATGGATAGGTTTCAAGGTATCCCCACATGGTTTTCCAAATTGTGTATTAACTATGCATCCATTGATATACAGGAGTAACATGTCGGATGGTTAACCCACATGGTTTTATAAATCATGAAATAGTTGTATAGTCGCCACTATCCGAAATAGACATTTGTTGCACGGTTTCCTAGGAAAGGGCGCACATTTCCCCCAACCCATGCACAAATTGTGCGCCACCAACTGTCAAGATCTATATATCCATTTTTTCACAAAGAAAACATTAATGGAACCCCCATGGCAAAATTCAAGACCAATTACAAAAAAAATACCTCAAATAAAAATCACAGATATTAAAATTATCATCACCATGAAAACTTACTGGCCTGAGAAAGTCACTCGAAAGTTTGATTAGAAAGCAAAAAGGATACTCCACCTCAACCCAAGACTTATTATCCCATGTATAATTCTCTTCAATACCATTCTTCTAATGAAATTTTACCAATGGAATAGAATTACTAGGAATTTCTTTCTCTTAATAATCCACAATCTACAATGGTCGCTCAACTATAGAAAAATTAGGCTCTAATTTCAACTCTTCCCAACTCAACACATGGGGAAGATCTAGGTTATACTTTTTCGTATGGGACACATGAAACATGTCATGAATTGATGTAATCTTAGAGGGAAATTCTAACATATATTACAACATACCAATTCTCTTGGTAATCTCAGAATGCTCGACATACCTTGACATCAATTTCCCTTGACTACCCAAATGACAATGAACCAAGTGAGGTTCCACCTTCAGGAACACCTGCCCACCCATAAAAAACTCAAAATCTTGGTCCCTATGATCAGCATAAGATTTATGGAGAATCTGAGCTATCAAAAACTATTCCCTGATCATCTTGACATTATTATAAGTTTCTTTCACAAGGATTGGTCCTAATAATGAGGTCTCACCCCCCAAATAAAAACACAAAAGGGGCCAAAATGGTTGGCCATAAAGTGCATAAAAGGGATCCATTTGAATTAAATATTGGTAACTATTATTATACGTGAACTCAATCAATCCCAAATAGTTATCCCATGATCCTCCAAAAAACAACACAGATGTCCAGATCATGTATTCTAGGATCTGATTCACTTTCTCCTTTTTTCCATTCATTTTATGAAGGTTTTTCATATTCAACATGATCTATGACCCCATTGACTTTTTAAGGGATTCCAAAAATAGTGAGGTAAATGGGGGTCCCTATTAGAAAAAATTGTTGATGGTGCGCCATTAAGCCTTACAACCTCCTAAACATACAACCAACCCAACTCACCCACCTTGAATAAATATCTTTTTAGAATGAAATGGGGTTTTTTTGTTAAATGGTCAATCACTACCCAAATAGAATTCCTCCCCCATGGTATATAAGGTATTCCAACAATAAAATACAAGGAAATAGCATCCCACATCCAAGTAGGAGTATGTAGTGGATGAAGTAAACCAGAAGGCCTTTGGAGCTCTGGAATAACCTTCCAACATCTACAACACCATGATACAGAGTCAGCTACATCTGACCTCATACCTGGCCACCAGAACTACTAACGCATATCAAAAATAATCTTTTTTTACTCTGGTGAATGGCCCACTGAAATTAGTGTCTATCCTACATCAACACCTTCTGAAAATACAACAGCACCACAAAGAGACCCTTGAAGCACAAAACTTCCTTGGGATACAATGACCATTCACACGGAACCTCCCCACCATTTAATAATTGAAAAGACTATTGGAATAACTCATCACTAAACTGATATTTCTGAATCAATTCCATAAGGTAATATGTCAGCTAAACATTGTCCCATAACACAACGACATTGTTTTTATTCATCTCCAAGTGCAACTGAGAAAAGATCCCAATCAATTCTAACTCTTCACTAAACTCTTTCGAAACATTCACTGGAATATTCCTAGTCAATGCATATGCCACCATATTTAAATTTCATGGGGTATAGAATATATCAAAATTGAACCCTTGAAGCTACTCAGCCAAATGATATTTCCTCAAATTCAGATCCGTCCCATAGAAAATGTAGGCTAAGCTTTTATGATCTGAATAAATTAAAAACTTCTCCCCAAAAAGATAATGGTTCCACAACTTCAAGATGTTCATTTATACCACTAACTCTACATCATGGGTTGGGTATTTATTTTCATGTGGTTGTATCTAGCAAGAACTATACACAAATACATGGTTATACTACAATAGCACACACCCAATACCAAAACTTGAGGCATCACAATATATCACATAGCCTTTTGTAGATTCTACCAAGATGAAAACCAAGGTTGTGGTCAACCACTACTTAAGCTCCTGAGAGGAATCTTGAAACTCTAGTATTAATTCAAACTTTACCCATTTCTGGGTAAGTGCTTTCATTGACAAAGAAAGATGAGATAAATCTTGACAAAACTGCACATAATACCCTTTCAGGCCCAAAAAATCTGATTTTGAAAACATTCATAAGTTGTTCCCATGACATAATTGTGCTGATATTATTAGGTTCCACTGAAACCCCTTATTACAAGATCACACAACCCAGAAACATCATCTCCCTAATCCATAAGGTTCACTTAGAAAACTTCTCATACAGATGATGGCATTAAGGGAGCCTAGAAAAATCCTCAAATACTGCTCATGATCCTCCTCGGTTATGGAATAAACCAGGATTTTATACAAAAATACCACAACAAAGTAATAAAGATATTGGTGGAACCCCCTATTTATGAGATCCATAAAGATAACTAGAGAATTTTCAACCCAAAAGGCATGAAGAAATACTCAAAATTGTTATACCTACTTCAGAATGCTATTTTCAGAACATCTTCCTCTCTAACTATTACAAGATGATACACAGAACACAAATCATAAAATTACTTTCCCCCATTAAGGTAATCAAAAAGTTCATAAAAAAGGGAAAGAGGATATTTTTCCTTAATTATTTCCTTGTTCGGATTCTAGTAATCATTTTACAATCATAGAGATCCATCCTCCTTTTTTGAAAATAAAACTGGGGTATCCCAAGGTGATATTCTCAGGCGAGTGGATCCTTTAGATTCTAAATCATCGAGTTTTAACTTTAATTTCATCAACATGGTGGGGGATATATAGTATGATGGAATAGATATTGTATGTGTTCCTAGTGCCAAAGTCAAAGGATGACTCAAAATCCCAATCTAGATGAAAAACCTGATAAATCTTTTGTAAAAACCTTTGGGAACTCATCCACCACATGAGGTAATCCACCTTTACTATGAACATAATAATATTCCAAGGTGAGAGGAAATATTTGATAAAAAATATATTTCCCAACTCTAGAATTAGAGTTCCATCACATCCTGACCGAGTATCCCATTCACCCTAAAAATCTGGGTACTTCCATCAGGTGACACAAAACTCACTCTCCACCTATTGAAATCAATGTGCACCTGAAAATGCACCATCTAGTCCATACCAAGGATCAAATTAAATAGGTTCATTTCTAAAACTAGGAAATACCATACCAACTCATCCCCTGACACGGTGAGTGCATAAGATAGAAACCTGAAACCCTTCTCTTGCTTCTTACCAAGAGGTGTTACCAACTACATCACATATGTCATAGGATTAGTTGGAAACATGAATAAATCAATAATACGGGATGAAATAAAATTAACGGAGGAACCAGTATCAAAAAGAACATCATCTGAAGATGATTCAATAATAACCGGACCTCGAACTGTCGCAGGCCTTGTATCTAATTCCATTGGAGATCATTCTAGCGAGTAAGTTTTCCTTATCTCTACCTAAACTTGGGAATGACCACTGGCATGCGGCTCTACCCTAAACTGACTCTACTCCAATGAAAATCCACCCTTACCTCCACTACAGAAAAATTTAGAGCCTATGTTCCTGGAAAATTCTGATGGGGCTAGCATCCCCTTAGAAGCTACATATCATTCACAGTATATATATGGGCACAACATTCTGAAAATATATGAAAGTGTTCCTTAGTTACACACTAGTGGAAAGGACTATGTGGGGATGATCATAGAGATCACATGTGTCCTTCTATTCTACATAATGTCACACAAGTGACCCGGCATTGGAATCCATATACAATGAAATATGGGAGGGATGGCCTGAACTACCATCTTCTTTATTCCCCTACTCATCCCACTTCCTCTTCCTCTATGATGAAATTACACTTCTCACTACTAAAACTGCTCCAGATGAACAAGACATTCCTATACGGTCAAATTTTACCATCATATCATGACTAACAACCTAATAATAAGTCTTAAACGTGATCAAGAAGATCTGAAATTAGATTTATGGTAATAACCCTATCTCAAAATTTTGAGCCTTCAGTTGGTCATCATAAACGATCTCAAGTGTGTATTTAACTAACTCTTGAAAGTGTTTGGCATACTGCATCATAGTCCAGTCTCCATGCATAATCTCAAAAAACTCCAGGGACATGGAGAAATCAAAAAATTTTGGACAATAATTATTATTGAATATGACCTTAAATCCTTTCAACTCATATTATCATGCTTTCTAGATTTGACTATCGAGTCCCACCACTTTTTAATTGGTCCTTCCAACATGAATGAATCATATTTCATTCTCACTTCCTTAGGAGTATCAATAAACTTGAACACCCTCTCTATATTCTCAATCCACTCCTCTACTTCTTAAGGTTTTGTGCTACCCTAAAAATAAGGAGGCATGTTCTTGAGTAACTATGGATAATTATCCTTTTAATAGACCTAGTTCGGCTTCTCCAATAGTATCATGTCCAGATCCTTATCCTTATCCCAAACTGTGGATAGTCTGAACAAATGATTCCACTAGTCTCTAATCAATTGGTGAGGTAGAAACCTCTTTAGCCTCTTCCTACAGTTGCACATGAAGTCTCTGGGGAGGAATCTTTCTACAGAAGTAATAACCATAAGAAAAACCATAAAAACAACCATTATAAAAATTTCTAACAACAAAAAAAAAACAAAAACTTATATAATTAGAACATAACCCAATCCATCATAATGAAAAGTAAACCAAACCACCCCACCCCCACCCAATTTCTATATATAGTCTATAGATTTTATTTCTCACCTAAAGGGTAATTGAATCCAAATCTCTGCATCCCATGGTGACTCTATTCGTGTCATAAGGTGTGATGTCTAGACAACCCACTCGCAACCAGAATCTCAAGCCCTTAAAATCCTAACTTTGGTTGACTCTTTCCAGATAACTTTAGCCAAAAAGATTTTGACCTTCTTTGATGCTATATTTTCATACCAAGATGGGGTTCCCTCTAACCCGACACTCAACCAAGCCCATGGCATGGCCTGGAGGGCATTCCCGATCCCCAAAGGCTACCAACATGTTCCTGGGTGTCAATAATATACTTTATGAATTTTTTGACCAAATTATATTCCCATAAAAATCAACTAGAATAAATATCACCTAATCTATAATAGTAACCAAATGAGATATAAAAAAATTAAAATTAAATTTTTTATAACTTTAACCAAAACCAAAAGTAAAACAATAGAATGGGAACAAAAAAAAAACAATCCCAAAAACCTACATGCCACAATAGGTACACCACCTGCAATTCTACACCACCAACACCTATGTGAAGTAGGACACTAGAAACCAGATCCACAGTCACCACAATGAAAAATATTTCATTTACCTAGGTCATATAAAACAAATTCGGCATACAAATAATGGTTTATAGATGATGTTAGACAAATACTAATAGTATTCCACCCAAAAGAAATATTCAATTCTATAACATTAGAACTCAAATCAATATGAAAATTTATATAGGAATATTTAAAAAAATTATAAGAAATCGTTTTAAGGAAAACATTCTCAATAAACACGTTTTAAGGGAAACCTCTTTCACAAATAAGATTTCATGAAATAATAATGTACATAAAATCTATAATATTTTGATGGCTATCACCACATCACACGAGCATCATGTCATATGAGAGCGCCCTGGGAAATCCCGATAGGTAACTAGCAAAAGTGGTACCCTATGAACCTTATACCATGGTGATCAAAATCCTCCAACTAAAATACCAAAAACATTTTCATTTATGAAACACTAGATTGTATTCCATCGAATGTTCTACTACTACCTAAATGAAAAACCAATACCGACATTTTTCTTATGCATGAGCCACTATAGAGGATCTCATCCCAAGTTCTAGTGGTCTCTCATCATGTCACATGTTTAGTTATTGTTGTAGTATAAATAATTCTCGATGAATCCATGCCTTATCATCTTCTGAATCAGTTATAATATTATTTATATTCCTCCCCCCTAGATGTCATGGATTCCCTTTGTGCTCAAATTCCACTTCACATGTCACATAAATCATCACTTTCTCACACACATTTGATGCATCATGAACACATAATGAAATCACCATTTTCACATTTTCACATTGATCCAATGATTAAAATACACATATAAAACCACAATTTTCCATAAAAACCCAATTTACATTTTAGACACACACCAAAACCATTTGGACATACATTTTTCACCACATTGACATTTTATGTGACCCATTTTAAAATGTAACAAGAAGAAAACATATGTAATCCAACCATTTCCATGGGAAATCCCATTTCAAATTCATACCCACATCAAATCTATTTTATAAAATGTTTCACATCACTTTCAAAATTCAAAGAAAAATTTATGGTGCACAATAAAGACCCCCACATGCAAAAAAACCCCATTTCTCTTCTAAAATCCACTATAAACACATTCACACCTTTAAATATTTTTAAAAACACATATTCTGCCTTTTAAACAAGTCATAAAACATATTTACGAAACACCACACTGATGAACATATGAAACACAACCACTTTCCTTTATAAAATTCTATCTCATCGCATTTTCATCTCAAAACATTTCAAAAAATATTTCACACCACAACAATAAATCATAGAACACATTTAAACAATAAATAAAGTAATCCAAAATCATATGATAATGTAAAAGCATGTAGCCACCTACCCTAGACTTGGAAACTTTTATAAACTTGTGGAAAACAAAAAAGAAAACCACCACAAGACCTTATAAAGGCAATATCAAACAATAACCATCATAATTTCACACAACATCACAAGATCATAACATCATTAGGTCAAATTACCTACTGGAAAAAAGAACTCAATGAGGCAAGAGAACCCCTGAAAGTAGAGAGAAATCATGAGAAAATATATTGAATTGATGATTTCTCAAATAACCGAGCCTAAAAGTACAAAATATTGATTCTCAAATTCTATAAGAAGTCTTTTAGGAAGTGCATGTCACTGAAAACCCCATATGGGGTGTATGGGAGGTGATTTAGCGTTAAAATTGAGGAGTTAATAAGCATAAATTTACAATTTTTTATAACATGTATATGTCCCATGGTTTTCCTACATTTGTTTCCAAACCATGTGTCAATTTTGTGTCCCTCACATTCCAAGAGGAACATGTTTCACAGTTATCCCACATGGTTTTCCAAACCAAGTGAAAAACCATGATATCACCACTATCCAAAATTAAAAATTTCCACATGGTTTCTGGGAAATGATGCATGGTTCTCCTAAATATTTTCTAACCACGAGTCACTTTATTTTAATCCCAAAATCACTATTTTTTCACCAAAAACTCAATAGAAAATCCAAGGATAAATTCAAGACCAAATACAAACAAAATAAATCCTCAAATTAAAATAACAGATGTGACATTAACAAATCATATACAATATCAGATATAAGATTATTTTATTGTGGTAGATTTATAATAAGTTGTATTTATTATACAAGAGGTTTGAATGTGTGAAAATAAGTTCAAGACCTATGGTATGGTTTTCTCAACTCACTTTTATTTTCCTTGAGACAAAAACCATTCTAATTTCATATGTCTTATATGTAGTGTTTACACTTCCCATGGATGTATTCTATGATTATTATACTTAAATTTATGGATACTTACATATCTATTTCAATAAATATATTTCATGGGGTTTATATTTCAAAAGTTAGCAAATAAGTAATGTAATTTGTCTTAATTTTCCTTAGTTGATACAAATGTCATGTTTTGCACATATATTCTTCTAATAGGTGTATAAAATACTCTTTGACATGTTATCTCCTGAATATAATTCTCTCTGTGATATTTTATGCTTCATGTAATGTCATTTTCTTACATAGGGAGTATGATTCAATGTTACAAATCGGTAAGATTTTATTACAACAATATCATTGTTTATCGAGATTGTTTATGATTATGATTTCCTTGATGAATCCTTATGATAATTCTTTAAAGAAAA
This sequence comes from Viscum album, assembly GCA_963277665.1. Lineage (NCBI taxonomy): Eukaryota > Viridiplantae > Streptophyta > Magnoliopsida > Santalales > Viscaceae > Viscum > Viscum album. The sequence goes on from OY728162.1 coordinate 288,435,289, forward strand.
CTCATGGCTTTTTTATCCTATGGTTATATCTGATATCTTCAATTATTATTACCATTTTCCCACTATTTAAAACATAAAATATTTAAGAATGTGTTTTTAATAAGATTCTACTTTATCCCTCTCTTCAGTCATAAATTTGTGTTCCTTCAAAAACATGTTTTGAAAAAATGTTTTAAAAAATTTTATTCAATTATTTAATGATATTTAAAAGAAATTTTTACCCATGTTTTAACTTTTGAACATAAATTATTTTTAAAAATGTAATATTCTTGTCATTTTTTATCGAGGCACTTTTCTATACATTATACAACATAGAACGAATGTTCATAATTTAGTTATTTATTATCCATCCTGACAATCCTTCCTTTGAATATTCCTTTTCAAGTTTAAAATATTAGATTTTATTAAAAAAATAATATTCTAGACATTCATTGATTTTTAATTAGAGTTTTAAAAATAAATGTTTTTAGGGAAATGTTTTATGATTGAAAAGTGTTTTAAATTATCTTTAAAGATCCATTCATATATTTTAAAATATTAATTTTCAAAGAAAATGATTTCAATTATTTCAAATCATCTTTTATAAATTTTCAAAATAATTTGAAATAAATATGTTTTCAAAATGTTTTCAAGAAATCATTATAAGTTTAAAATTATTTTAAATGAAAATGGTTTTCAAAATTTTTTCAAGATTATTTTATAATTTTTCAAGTAAACATATTTTCAAAATGTCTTCAATCTTTTTTTATATATTTTCAAAGAAATTTTTTTTCAAAAACATTTCACGACTCATTTATAATTGTTGAAGGAAACCTTTTTTCAAAATGTTTTAAATATTATTTTCTATTTTCTTAGGGAAAAAGGATTTCAAAATGTTCTCAAATAATCTTTTATAGGTTCTAAAATATATTTTTATATAAAGAGGTCTTAAACATGTTTTCAATATCCTTTAATATGTTTTCAAATAAATAAAATTCAAAAGGCATTGTTTTTTAAGAATAATTTCTCAAAGAAGAAAGAATAATTCACCCAATAAATGGTTTTAATGGATCTTTTCAAATTATTTTCAATCTAATATTACATCTATTGGTGTTACTCATTCATTTCTGTGAAAATTATCCAAAGGTTACATTCATATTATTTCTCTAAAAAGCCAATCTTTTTATGGAATGATTTTTATGAAACGTATTTATCTTTCACATGTTATATATTTGGGAATCTCATTTCTATTTCATGTGTTATATTCTTATTAAACCCTCTTACTTTCATGGGTTAGTCATTGATGAAATTATTGTGAAACCTATCTCTTTATCCACAGGTTATGATATGATTACATTTTTATGATACCAATTTCATTTCATGGGTTATGATATGATTTTTTGTGATCTTATGTCACAAGTATATATGATACAATTATGATATGGGTGGGACCTATATCTCCCTCAAATGCATTGGGTAAATATTTATATCTCATGAGATAGACATAGCTAGAACGAGGAGTGAACTTAGTTTAGTAAAGAACTTTGTCCGCTAAGATCATGTTGGCAGAAAACCTTAACTAATATTATGGTCATGGGAGTGGACCATGAAAACTTAGATGGTATGCATAGTGAAATAATATTACTAATATGGCCTTGTAAGTGGTCCCTTGAATACTATGGAAATCATTTTATATTCTAATCTATCTGCCACAAATTTTATGTCATATTTTTATGTTATACTTTCAAGGATTATAATCATGATTCTATTATCATTAATGTCTATAGAACTACCAATATTTATTCCCTGATTCCTATTTATGATAATTTTTATGTCAGGTATGATCTTATAATGTTATTATCACATTCTCATTCCCATATACTCATGTTTATGCTTACATATCTCATTTTTTACCCTTACTATGCATCTTTGCCCACCCCTTTCTAACGGTTCCTTTCCCTGGGTTTTAAAGAATGGTTTTAAGTATAATTACTACAAGTGGAGATGATTGTGTGAAAAATTTAATATCCTTCACCAAGTTAAAATATTTTGTTCCATGTTTCCAAAGACACTAAACTATTACAGTCCTTGGTCATGTATTTTTTTAATGTACTGAATATTTTTATAAAATGATGTAATATCCATGTATGTTAATCCTAAATCACTATAATACTTTTAGGGGTATAGAAAAATTTCTTGGTACCTAGTATAAAGTAATAATTTCTTGCACTCAATTATGTGATCCCTGGAATAATTATGGGAATAAAAATATCCAAACTCACAATGAGTGTTGGTGTAGTGTAATAGGGGATGTTCATGTATCCTAGAACCCCTATTAAAAATTATTATTCCTTACTCTATTTGTTTACTTATTTCTATGGAATTCCTCAAATAAAAATATGAGGATATATTTGAACATATTTAAGATGGAAAATTTTAATTAGAATAATATTTGGGAACTCAGTTCTCCCTGGTTGAGTTATTGTGCAATATTTGTTAGAGACAATTTAGTATTAGAGCAGAGACTTTTGAGTTCAAATTTTTTTTATGTTAATATATAAATATATATATCTATTTGGTAAAATTTATGATATGAGAGAAGTAAATTATACTATTAAAGTTCCATACTTTAATATAAAGAAATGTAGATTCTAAAAATAAGGAAGGGTTATCTACTTGAATAATTTCATTTTAAAATTATATAGGAAAGTATTTAAACCATAAAATATTAAATCCATATTAAATTAGTTTTATGTTGTATAAAAAAATGTTTATTGTGATTTAAATTCTAGTTTCATGAATAATATATTTTGTGGTGTATGTTTTAATTAATTTAATGAAGTATTATTGTGTTCTACAACACACGATATATAGTAGACAACCAAAATTCATTATGAGGGGATATATAATGATAGAAAAACAAGGGTATAATAATTCTAAACTAATTTTTTACACATATAAGAAACTTGATTGTGAGATAATCACCTATATCAATGGGAATCCCACTAAAATTATGAGAAATTTGGTTTATATGAATCTTTTTTTATGAACTTAATAAAACATTAATTTTTTTTATAGTTATACCATTAAAATGGAATATAATATCATCATACCTTGAAAACTAAATGGATATAAAGGATTTAAAAACGAATGATCTAATTTCAGGTCTCGTTATATATGAGGTTCAGTTGTAAACTATAGATGATCATCATAATACCATAAAAAAATAGAAAATGTTACAATAAAAATTTCTACATAAATAGATGAGAAGAATGATAAATATATATTATTATTAGATTAATCTAATTAAGGATATTCTAGTAGTGTTAATTCAAGAGAATAACTTTCATAGGTGACTATAGAGTTCAACAAGATGTGTATGAAAATAATATGATTCAAAAAATATTTTATTATGTATAACAATATTGGTAGTAATGTGAAGAGATTAAGATGTTATGAGTGAAAAAACAGTGAATATATAAAAATTTATTAACCATATATTAATAAAAATAATTTCTCTATGAAATTTTTTCAATGAATATATGATTTCAAGAAGAGGGTAAAAGGCGTTATGAAATATTAGAAGAGTGTTTTTAAATACTCTGTTGATTATTCATATTCTGATTCAGATTTTGAACTACCAAATCAAAAATTTAATATGTTATTTTTGTTTTAAACAAATAGAATAATATATAATGAATTTAGTATCAAATGGAATATGTATTTTGGTTGTTCAAGTAATTTGAGTGGGGAATTCTCAAAAAAATTACTCACTATCTAAATTATATTGAGGATGTGTTATATTTAAAAATAATGAAAAATGGTATATTAATATAGTTTAGTCATTTGGAGATCTATATTATTTCTTTATCATCAAATTCTATTATCTGTGTTTTTTAAAGTACAACTTGAAAATTATCCCTCATCTTTTTTATGAAGATAATTCTATTGATTTCTAAAATATTACATGCTCAATTTTCAAGGATAGATATCGTGAAATTATGGTACCTAGATCTAAAAATTTCTATACTTTAGATCTTAATTTGTTGTGTAGATAAATTTTAGTCGTTTTGAATAATTAAATTAATGAAACATCGATTTTTTATAGAGTAATTAGTCAATGTAATATTTATTCTTTAAAAAAGTTATCAAGGAAGAATTTTATTTCAAATTTTCCACATTGTATTCAAGATAAAAATATTCTCTGTGATATACGTAAATTATAATAGAGACTAAAATAGTTTTTTAAACATATACAAGTCATTACTACTTCTAGACCCTTAGAAAATACAACATGTATATATTTAAATAATCAAGAATAGTAAGAATTGGTGTAAATATTCTTTTTGGTTGATGAATTTTCTTAATTTAGTTGGGATTACTTTTTTAAGGATTTAGATGAAAGTATTTGTTATTTTGTATATTTTTTAAAACATGTTAACAATGAATACTTAACCAAAATTATTTATTTAAGATGTTTCTATATATGAGGATTAAAAAATAATTAATTTTAATCATTTTAGTCAAATAATAATATTAAAAATATTCTCTACCATTAGAACTCCAACATATAATAGAGTTTTTCGAAGGATTATTAATAATTTTTATGAAATTTTTAAAGATATGTTATTAGAATATGAGATAAACACTAATTTGTGATAAGAATAAATTAACACAACATATTATTCCATAAGAATACTTTTAATAATACCTATATTAAATATAACAAATTTGGAGTTATAGAATTATTTAAAAGTAGGGTTTTGATACAATAATGTTTTAAGAATCATGATTTATATCTGGAACACCCTGTATAATCATGGTATGTTTAATATAAAGCTATATTATCGTATTTTTCTTTGTAATTATAATAATTATAAATCATATTGAGGTCTCAATAAAATTTCAAGTAAAGTTGAAGAATCAAATCAGGTAAAATTATATGGAATTGATCTCTTGGACCACAAGAAAAACTCAGATTGATTATTTCTAGGGTCATTTGGATTATCTTGAACCGCTACGAACATTTTGACATGGACAATTATGTTGATTTAGAGCTCAATAAATAAAAAAAATGTGTCCTAAATACTTAGAAACTGGTGAACATGAATATGTGTTACCAAGAAAATAGAAAAAATTAAAGAAAAACCCTTATTAAACAATTATATAAAGCCTTGATGGGTGAATTAGGTATTCAAGGAGTGATATAATCTTTTCAAAAATATTTTTCTTCTTGTCTTAACTTGACCATGAAACCATCGATGAATCCCTAAGTGATGAATTTTGTGTATTAGCAATGTATGAAGGATTAAACCAATTCAAGATGAACAATGATTAATAATTAGTTTATTGTCATTTATATTAACCAATTATAGGGGGAAATGTGTATTTATGAACAAACTAGATAATTCTGGTGCGATCATTCGAAATAAGGTCATATTAGTGGAGAAATATTATAATAAAGAGGAAAGAATATATTATGAAATAACTTCTTTACATATAGATATATTAGAATCCATTAGAATACTTATAGAATATGTATCCCATATAAATATAAAAAATTTCTAGACGGATTTTAAATCATCATTATTAAAAAAACATTATGTAGGATGAATATTTTAAAGACCTCTTTGTTTTAAAAATATTATTTTTTCCCAAATTATATTTTCAAATAAACCAAATCATTGTATTTTCATAAATAGGAACCCAGTGATTGGTACTAAATTATATGTTCATCTTTCTTATCAAATAATTTTTAAAGGATTTGTGCACACTACTTTGTTTAATAAAACTTTATCATATATTATTTTAATTATTTAAATTTACATTGATGATATAATTTTTTGCTCAACTAATTAAAAATTATTTAATAGATTTTCAAGAAACATGAAAAAATAATTTTAGATGAGTATGATGGGTTACTTAAACTTATATCTAGGTTTTAAAATATTCCAAAAATACTTTGGAAATATGTTGGAACAAATTAAATTAGTACATGAATTTGTTAACTTATTAAAAATTGAAATTAGTAATGTCTATGAATCTACAATGATTTCTCAAATTATACTTTATTTGGAAGAAGTTGGGAAACCAATATATAACATGTTTTATCGAGGAATAATTGGGATTATGTTGTATCTAACTTCTATAAGAAAAAAATTAAGCTTTTTCATGTCCTTGTTATACATTTCAAGCTAATATAATGGTATCTCATTTAAATTATTCAAAAAGGATATTAATATATTTAAAAGGAACATTCCATCTTTCTCTAAAATGCTTAAAATCAATTATTGTTATTTAATAGTAAGAGAACCTCAAGAAAATACCAATTATGGGGTGTTAAGACTTGATAAGAATATAACCTCTGTAAACATCCACATTATAACAAACAATAATTAGTTTCCCGGTCCAGTAATAAGAAATAATAAGTTTCATAATATAATACTAAAGATAAATATATTATACCTAGTAGTTTATCTATATAAGTGTTATGGATGAAAAAATACCCTAATATATTTTAGTTTCAATTTTTATCATTTTCCTACTAAAAGTGATGGAATTAGTTCAATAAATATTTCAATGAATATGATAAGACATTATATAACTAATAATTTAGATACAATATATCATTTATTTAGATATCACTCTTAAAAAGGTGAAATCTCTCTTGAATTTAATAACATGGGAAATTAGTTGGAAGATTAATTCACAATTTCCATTCATGCTGATGGATTTGAATTTATAAAGAATGGATTTTCATTATTTTCAATGATATTATCATATGAAGTGTTGTAACATCTGTTAAATTCAATATAAATTATCACCTGTCTATTTTTAAATATTTTTTTTCATTATTACAATATTTTTTCTATTTTTACATTTATTTATTTAATTTTCAACACCATTATTGTGGATACTAGTACACCTACTAAGAATTCACATCCACCCCTTTTCATGAAAACTTATATATTTAAAACCTATATAAATCAATTTCTATTTATCTTTCCAATTAAAAACTATGTATTTCTAACCATTAACCTCTAATCATTCAACCCTATATCAATTATTGGAATTATTAAGGGGTTAGTAGAAGAATAATTAGATATTTTGATGAATGATAAGTTAATAAGTGAATAAATATGAGTCATACCTGGGAATTTTTTTGACATATCATGGATAAGTAGAGAAGACCTCTAAAATAATATTTTTTTTATGTTTTCAGTCTTTGGATTTCATTTTTAATGATATAAAACTACATTTTGTTTTTGAAAATAAATTATTTGTGTCCTATACATGATAAATAATTACATTATGGAGTATTAGAGATACAATTTCACCTAATGTATATGGGAATGTGTTCTCTTTTACTTATAAAGCATTAACTGAGGTATTTAGATGTAACCATTAAGGATATTTTTCATTCAATCTGACCTTAATAGATGTTTATGAAGAAAAATATATAGGTATTATATATTATCTTTTTTAGCACATCATATTTTGAAATATTTTATAATGGATATAGAACCTGAGAGGAAGGTTTTAATGATGTTTATTGAAACTTGTATTCCTAAAGAGGTTTAGACTTTGAAAAAGTGATCTGTTAGGATAAATATACTTTTTACATTATGTTAAATGGAAAAAGGTAAAATTTTATTAATATATCATAACTTTGATATATTAATACTAATAATTAAAGAGAAAGATAAAATATATTCCCTATAGTAGGTTATTAAACCTTTTTTTATGATAAAAAACTTAATGAGATAGAATTTTTCAAGTTCCACTAAAATAATATTTTATCTAATATTTTTCTAAATAATATTGGTTTCACTTACATTTCTTCCATGAGTAAGATTTTTTAAATTAAAAGTAAATTTTTTGTAATAAGATGATGAATAAGAATATATGTCTTCTATGGTTTGGGGATATCATACTAAAAATATTAGACCTACTTTCCCTATAATGGAACCAACTAGTGATGGAGAATGAATCAATGATGTCCATGAGTTTTAAAATATAGATAATGTTGTGTTAGTTGATGCAGTGTTTTATTTTCAAAATGTTAAATATATAAATAATTTTATATTAGTCAATCAATAGTAGGTGGAAGAATAGTCTCATCAGGAGACAAGAACAGAACATGACCCTAATCTTAGAGATGATTTAGAAAAATAATATTTTGAAAATGATATAACTACACAGTTATAAAGGACAGAAAAATATTTTTATAAATAAATTCCTTTATATATTTTTTTATAAAGTCATATATGTACCTCAAATTATAAATAAGTGATCTAGTTATGAATTTGAAGAAAATTTTTAATGAATTTTAGCTAAAATAGTTTCTAAATATAATGTTATAAAAGAATAATTTACAAGGTCTAGGTCATAACATATAACTTAAAGGAATGTATTGAAATGTTTAAAATAATACTCTCTTTAAATATAATATTATGAGATAAAATATATTTTTAACTATCAGACTGAGGTTATAAAAACATTTAGATTGTTCACTCAGAATTTTTTTTTATTTTGAAATAAAATGAGTCATTTAATGTAAATATGGATAAAGTTTCATTAGAATTAAATATATTGGATACTATGGTAAAACAATTCAATATTATATAGTTCCTTTATGAAATTTTCAATATCTAAAGAGGGATATTATTTTTATGTTAAGGTAAAATAAAATTAAAAAGTTTATCTTAATAATATTTATAAATCCATATAATTACTTTTTCATATTGTAGATAATTCAAATACTTCATTAAAGGATGATATTATATAAAATCATAGGGAATATAATGGTATAAAGTTTGTGTTATAGGACTGGATAGGTCATTTGAATATAAATTTTCAATTTCTAGTTAATAGAAAGATAGTGATTAAAGTCAGTATAGCTAATCTCGTGGTATTATAATCAAATAATTCTTTAAAGAGTTTGATAGTGAAAAAATATACCTTCATAGAGACTATATAAAAGTTAATTATGTTTTAATTAACAATTAAAAATAGGTTAAACCAATTTTTCATACTTCTCCTGTATTTTATGAATATCAGTTGCTGATTTTGAAGAATATTATTTTATATTATGTATAGAAATTATAAATAGTAGGAATAAAGAATTTATATAAAATTTCCCTTTGGAAATTTTATAGAGGTCAACATTATATATATATATATATATAAATTATATATAAATCTTATTAGTCATTTTTTTAAAATAACTATATGAAAACATATGTCAAAGAATCCTTAGACTAATTCCTCTGACAAGATATTCAAAAACAGGGGAGTAGTTGAAATGAAAATTTTTCATCTCATATATCTCTCTTTGGGAGATATATATATATATATATATATAATTTTTATTTCAATAAAAATCGAATATTCTATAAGAACATGATCCCATACTTATTCATTTAAATAAACATTCAATCCTATAGAAATGTATGATGGTGCTATTGCTAAAAACATACAAGAGAAGATCAAGTCTATCCAGAAATACTTTAATAAGAGAAAGAGAACCCTTGGAGAATCAAGAGATGATCCTAATCTCACCTGCCTGAATGGCCCGAAGTCCTTCTTTTTATTTTTGATAATCCCCCTTTTAAGGGTTGTAGGGGAACCCGTACATGACCCGTAGGGCCAAGGCACAAGGCCCGACATGACCCGCAATACATGACCTGAAGGCCTAGAGGCATACCATGACCATACATGACCCGTAGGCCTAGCCCACTAGAACTTACCCTCCCTAGAATCTTGAATCATTGATCTCCTTAGCTCCCCACCTTGTAATGTTGATCATCTAGCATTGCCCCGTACAAAGCTGCATGGTGCCTGGTCCCGATGGCAGCTGTCGTACCCTCTCATTCTTTCAATCCGATTAGCTCTACGTCTTGTGGCTGCTACTCCTGTTGCTCTGATCCTTTTCTAGGGCATGTTCTATGTGAACTGGGCTACTCCATGGTCTACATGACCCGAAGGCCCTATGGCCCGAAGGCCTTTGATGACTCGAAGGCCCTGGAGACCCATAGGCCCAAATCGGTGGCCTAAAGGCCCAAATTGGGTGAATAGTTCTGACTGCTACAGTTCCTAACAGTAACTGCTACCGTACTACTACAGTAACCCATAAATTGGCCTCCACCCAGTTTTGAACCCGGGTCTCTTGGATGCCAAGTAGGTCCCCTTACCACTCGGGTACGGGCTCGTTGGATGATCCTCATCTCATAGTACCTAGAATTGTCTTTTATCTAAGCACCTATTAACCCATATTATGAACTTACCCATGAGATAAGAGATAAAAAAATTTGTTTTTCTAATAGTTTATAATTTTTTATAATAGTTTTAATTTCTCTAAAAAATTATTTTTTGAGATATATATATATATATATATATATATATATATATATTCAAGATCAAAAATTATTATTCATCTCAAGGTTATATTATCAAAAATTTATATTCTAGATAAAAATCAATGTGTTTTTCCTTCTATTATACACATTCTTTTTATTTTTTAAAAATGGAGGAGAAGGTACATGAAATCAAAAAAAATTACTCCAAAATATCAATTATTTATATTAATTTCATGCTTATTACTTCTATGTTTATCATCTCTATTATTTCTAAATCATTAATATTATCTATTTAAATTTTATGGGTATTGTGATCATCAAAAGGGGAGTGATTTCATGACAAACTAATTTTTATCCATCATATCCAATTTTATCCTTGGTTGTGAGGATCATAATGTAAAATTATGGAATTATAAAATAAGAACATTGTACTCGATAGATTACGTGACACATGACATTGAGATCAAACAACCCATGAAATATATTTCATTAAATTTAATCTCTTTGATAACATACATAACACAAAACCCTGATTCGAAGTGAACCGTAACATATTACCTAGTAATTAAATTATAGGGTATGAATAATACTAAATAAATAATGAAAATTATGGTTATATATTGTTTAAAATTAAATAAAAATCAGTTAAAAGAAAAAGAAATACTTTTAAAAAACTGTATTTTACTAAAGGACAGTTTAGTCGAACTTTACGCGCATAAATTTAAATTACTTTTTTTTTCATATATTGATATTCTTTTTAGAAAATAATCATTATTTATAAAATTATAATATAAAAATTATCTTAGGGTGAATTTTTTGTATTTTTGTTTTTATGTTTCATTTTTTATGAATAGTGAAAAAATACTAAATTAAAATTCAAAACTAAAATTTTGTTTACATAATTTATAATGATATTTTTTTGATTTTGTTTAAGTATAATTATTTGTATTATTTATCTATTAATCCATTTTAGGTCATTTTAATCCTTTTCGTTAAGAATTTTGATATAAAAACATTATACCAACTAAGTCTATAGTTTTTTATTTTCTGAAGGAACTTTTAAATTTTAAGTGTGAGACTAAATAAAAGTCAAACCAAGATAAAATAAAATAGTTCAAAAAATAAAACTAATCATTATAACAAATCAAAAAACATCACTTCCCTCCAATTTAAAATGATTTCAAATTAAAAACTACCGTAAACTTTGTCAGTGAGACTAATATTAAATTAAATTTTTCCACTTAATTGAATGATGTTTTAAAAATTGATTCATTATTTAGAATCATAAAAAGATATATTATATAATATTGTCAAAATTATTTTATATGAAAATTAATAATGAAAATTATAAAAATTAATTACCATGGTTAAGGTAAAAATAGATTTATCAGGGGGTTAAACTAAAATGATAAGGGTTAAAATAACCTAAAAACTTCAATAAAACTTATTTTATTTCCATATTTAGACTATATAATGTATGAGTCTCAATAATATTCCATTATTTACCCTTTTTGAATGTGAATAACATGGGTACACCATTTTTATTTCAAAAATTACAAGTGTTCCACTCACCTCACTTATAAATTTCCACCACCTATTCTCTCTTCTTAGAACCTTCCCACACTTTTTTATCAGCCAAAATAAAATCAATCCACTTCATAAATTTCATACCCTAATCCAAGATGAATTATTTCTTGAATAAATCAATCCAAGGATTTATTTTTGTAAAAACCTAAGGAGTTTACCTGAAGGATAGGTAACATTCTTCAACAAGCGGTTTTATTTTATTTCTTCCTCTACCTCCCAAAATTATTCATAAACCATTATTATATAATTAAATAATTATATTATGTATACTAATATATTTTTATAATAATCTAAAAACCAAAAACAATCCCCAAATTTAAAAAATGGGTTACTAAATCATCATTCGTGTACATGATGGACTACTGCCTCGCGAAACGATGTCATTCATTCATCCATTACCAACTCTCATTGTTGGGTATTACGATGGATATAAACTTTATATATGATATTTATAAAATATTTATACCCATGTATAAATTATATCATATATACATTTTTACATTTTATTCCATAAGAGATACGATAACATTGTTCCTGGGTACAGCGGACTACCACATCACGAAGCAATGTGATTCATTTTTCACTAATGATTTACGTAGAATGTGATAAGGTAAAATTTAATGAATATATGTAATGTTATGAAATAATTATTATATTCATGAAATATTAATCATTCTAAAAAGATAATATTTTATTTTATTTTTACACCGAAAAATGACAACATCATTCATGTACGTGTCGACTACCACCCTTACGAAGCGATGTAACTCTCTTTTTATCATCACAAAACATTTATGGTGTATATAGAAGTGTATTTAAATAAATAGCCTTTAATTATTATATTATTATATGTATGTTAATATAGATACTTACATACCACATTTCAATAATGATCGTTGAAAAATTAAAGTGTTACTCATGAGTGTAATCGGCCTAAAATCTCCATGATCGTAACGTAATTAATTTTTAAAACCCCTCATTCATGATTGGTATTAAAAGTAAAATTGATGTATAAATATGATAATTAATTAATAACTACTATTTTATAGATGATTTAACTATATAATATATGCATGAACCTGTTCATTCATGACAAAAAATGTTTGATAAAACAAGTCAATTAACACCCAAAACAATTAAAATAATGAATGATTATTAACAAAAGGGGGATAAGATGTTATAAAAGGATCATATATGATATTATAAATATTAATATTGTTCTATAATAAGTTAATTACATGTTTAATACAACTATGTAAGAGATTAATTCTGGTTCTTCTAGAAGGAATCACGAGGTAGGAGATTCTGTCTCAATTTACTTTCATTAAGGCACATTTGTATATTATAAGCCAATTTATTTTATATTGTGCATGTACTAAATGCTTAACATGAAATTTCATGATTCAGTAATAATTAATATTATTTTAATATTAAATAAGAATTACATAATTCATATGTATATAATTTAAAAGTTACTAAATAGTAAATAATTTCAAAACTCAATTTCTTCTCATTGGGTTATATTACTTCTTCATAATAATTAATATTCTATTACAATGTATGAAATAAATTTTTATTATCTTATGTTTCATTTACACTTTGTAATGTTTATTTATAGTTTGAAACTCTCTAAGGATATTATTAGGATAATTAACATTTTATTTACTATTAATTATGAAGGATTTGAATAGATGATGAAAATTAATGGCCTGGGTTAAACTGAAGGTGTCATATATTGAAAATAATGTTTCATGATTTAGTCATTATATAAATGATTATATTTTTTTCCGATATGAGTATTTTTTCTCATATTATAATTTTTGGACTTATTTAATGGATGAAACCTAGAGGAAACAAGTTAACATTGATCATTCAAGACAATGTGGAGACTATTAGAAACAAAATGAGATGATGACTGAAGTGAAGGATATTTTAATTATTCCTAATAATTTTTACTAAAATGTAATTAAAAACATATACCTTAACCAAATCCCAGACTCACAATATAAGATAAGGACGGAGTTTTCTAAGAGCCCGAGTGATGGATACCATGGGGGAAAGAATTATTGATTTCCATCATGTATGAAATTAGTAAGGAGACACCCAATAAAGTGTATTAATGGAAAGATAAAATTAATTATTTGTAGAACTCGTGGTAATAAGTAAAATGGGAATTATAAAATTCGATTCCCCTTCTAATAGTTGAACCTTAGACTAAAGAAGGACCTATGTGGAAATAAAACAAATGAATTATTTATTTATTGTGATTAAATAATTTAATTACTTATATATTTTAGTAAAGGTAATTTTTATGATAATCATGAAACATCTAAGGGTTGTGTTGAATTTCAGAATCATATGTGTCTTTATTAACATAATATTTATGGATATCAAAATCAATTCATGAATTTAAGATTTCCCATAATTTCAAATTCAAAAACATCATATTTTTAGGTTTTTTTATTAGATTATACCTAAATTAAGGATATTTTTTGGAGAAATTTATGGAAATATAAACCATTGGTTTTATATAACAATTATTGAAAAGGTTATTTAGTGAATAATTCATTTAAATTTTATATAGATAAGTTTAATGACATTGATATCCTTTAGGATTAATATTATAATTAATCAGATTATACTAATACTCAAATAATATGATTAGAATTTATGAAGAAAATAATTATATTGAAATCCATAGTAAATAGGTTATTTGATGATTAATTTTATTTCAAAGATGACCATGATATTTTTATGAACCTCCATAGCAATTATATTAATATATTTTTAGAAAAAGTATAACCATTATATTGGGTAACAACTCATCACATCCAAAAAGGTCATAGGGATTAAACCCATAACCAAATGAAGATAAGAGTTTATCTCCTATAACTAGTCTACATGATGTGTATGATAATGTTTTATTTTTATAGTGAAAAAATTTTAAAAAAAAATTAATTGTGAACCATTGGTGTTTCCTTTTATGTTTAGGGATTAATTTATTATATTTTAAAAATTTGATAACCATATTGGTTTTGGAAAATAGTTAGCAATATATGGAAAGACGTTTCTCTCTTTTATGGATCTTAAAATCCTTTAAAATTGAATTTTAGTGCTTTAGGAAAAAAAATTCATTTTTCGATGCTTATTTAATAGATTAATATATGAATTGGAAAATGGTTGAATCACAACTAAAAGATGAAATTGTAATTATAAAATAAAAATGTATCAAGTGACTTTTTTCCATATATTCTTAGATATTTAAGGAATCCCTCTAATTTAAAAATGGAACTTAAAACTAAACATTATCCTATTACTATCATTAATGATTATAAAAATGACCTTTTTCACACCTATTTGATTTATGGTTTTGAGGTCTTTAACTTTCACTTGATCATTTACTTTTTTTATAAATGACCTATATCTTTCCCTATAAGTTTTCATTCCATTATTCCATGTCTCAATATTCACTTTACACTAATTTTATCCTACTTATAAACATATTTTTTTGTTATTTTTTATGTTAGTAATACTTACCATTCTATCTTTTTAAGAGGATATTTTATTAACCCATATATGATGATGGTTTTTCAACAATGGTATTTCCAAATGTAAACCACATAATTATCGAGATCAATCTCAAAATAGGAGAGTGATAATTATTTAAATTGGGAATAATGTAACGTCATTATATTATAAAATATGATCCTTTAATTTCATAGAGTATGTGTCATAAAACATGGGGCCTAAACAAACCATTAAATATATTTCTATAAATTTAATCTCTTTGATATCTTGCAAAACATGCAACCATGAGTCGAAGTGAATCGCAATATAGTATACCAAGTCATTAAATTAAATTTTATTAACAATACTAACTGAATTTTTAAATTATGGATATCTATTGATTGAAAATAAAATATTTATAATTTAGAAGAAAGTGAAATGTTTTATAGAAAATGGTATTTTTCAAAAATAGAGTTCATGGCACTTTGCACATAATATAAAAATAATTTTTAACCCTTTTAGAAATTTTATTGAAATAAATAAAATTAATTTATGAAATTATAATATAAAAATTATCTTAGGGTGAATTTTTTGGATTTTTCTGAAAAGTTTTATTTTTTGATAAATAGTTAAAATACTAAATTTAAAAAAAGGGTGCATTTTCATTTAAAAAATATATAAAGGTAAATTATATTTTGAAATTTTTTTAAAGTGTAATAGATTCAGTTACATATATATATATATTAATATAATTTTGGTAATTGGAATCATTTTCATATTTAATATTGATATAAAAAACATTAGAACCTTTTGAACATTTTCTCTTTGAAACCCATCATTATTGTTGTGCATATTAGATTAATTTAAAATTTAAATTTTTCACTTATATGAATAGTTTTTTTAAAAAATAGATTACATAATTGCAATTAGTATAATTTATGTTGTACAATAAGTTCAGCTTAATTTTTCACCAAAATTAATTGTGAAAATAGTATAAATAAATTATCACTATTTAGGTAAAAATGGGTTTACCGAGGAATTAAACTAATAATATAAGGGTTTAAATGATCTAAAAAATGTCTATAATATATTTTATGGTTATATTTAAACCCTATAATATCTATTCATTTTGAATACTCCATTTTTCACTCTTTTGGTATAGCAAACCAAACTTTTCATGCATGGATATTAAATATTTTTAGAAAAATATTCATTATATTACACAAACACATGCCTGAGGACCATAATTTTTTAGTGAATTTAGAAACATGAAATAAAATATTATTAACTCATGAATGATGTTAAATTTCCCCTATAAATATCTTCCCCTTTAGTTATCTTACTTAAAAACTTTCTTCATACCTTGGGGAAAGGAAATATAAGAAACATTGGGCTCAGACCTCCGGTAATGGTAAAAAAGGGAGATATATAAGCATAGTATGAACATAAGGGTTTGAGTACAAGTTCATAACATTTTTAAACCATACCATGTATATAAAATATAATAATATTGAGGCCTGGAATAAATATTTTTAGCTCAGAAGATATGAATCATAAGGGAATCAAACAAACATGATCCATGAGAATATAACCTTAGCATAAGACATAGATTTTTATTATACTCATAAGTATATAAAATATTATGTCAAGGATATCTACCAAGAATTAATAAAATTGTTGGATTTTTATTAATCCCCTATGTACCTACTTCAGGCTTAGAATAGAATCTCATTTGCCAAATTGTTCCGGTCTTCGGTTTATACCCTTTTTTTTTGGTCCTAGTATAACCTACCATTTAACCTTTGATCTCATATAACATTAATCATTACACAATTAATTAGAGGTAAATAAGGGTCCCACCAAAAAAATAATTAAAATCATATATATGTGTGCCATAAGATCATAAAACTTCCAATATATCATAACCATTAAAATGAAATAGGCTTCTTGAACATTTCATCATATCATAACATGTGGAAAAGAAACAAGTTTCATAATCATTCCACAATATCATCATAGAATAAACAATTTAAAGAAGTAAGTTTCATACTATTTTTATCTTCGAATAACCTCTTCAATAAAAATTAGTTTCATAAAAATTACATCATCATTAACATAAACCATTCGGAGAAAAAATAAAAATGGTATCATTGGATCATATCCATAGTAAAGAATAAGTAACCAAAAAGGATGTCATCTTATATAAATAATGACTTTGAAAGAAAAATAACTTTGAATGATCCTTGAGGAATGTAAACTTTCTTTCAAAATCACTTTTAATAAATAAACTTTATAAAATACATTGTATATCATTTTATTTTAAAATAAAAATGAAAATTAATAATGGAAGCTTTAAAAATAATTTAAAACAACTTTTGAGTAAAATACCCTTCCAATTTGATAAAACATTATAAAATATAAAAAAACAAATCATTTCATTCTAAAATAATCTTGAAATTTTATAAATTAATATTCAAATAAAATAATGGTTATGATGGTGCTAAATTATGTCCATGTTGTACATAAAAATTCCATTCATATTTTCGATAAAATACAAATGATAATTGTTTGGAAAATTAAATGAATATTCCTTTAAAAAAAGTTATAAAAATTTTAACATGAGTTATAATGTATTTTAAAAATAATAGGATAGTTGTAAAAAAAATTATTAAACAATTGTTTTCTAAGAACACATATTTTCCAAACAAATAGAGAAATAAGGGCGTATTTTCATAAAATATTTTCTCAATTATGATATGTAAAAAAATTAAAATGGTACTATTACTTAAAAATATCATTAATAACCATAGGATAAGAAAATTTATGAGTTTCTTAAGAGATTTATTATATGATTATATCATCTAAAACCTAATAATAAACAATGTTGGTAAATGTTGAGATTGAAACATAAAATCATTACCACTTTTCTATAATTGAATCATAATCCCAATGAATTAATATCGTAAAATAGAACATAGCATTTTTTGAGGATAAATAAATTCAGTATATTATCATTTAAATAGATCTTATATACACCTCGTGAAATAATATAGATGGATAACATAACGTATGTCTCAAAGAAGGAAAATTGAGACAAAAATCCCTTACCTCTTTTGTAATATTTTGAATTGTAATACCCATTAAATAATAGCATCAAATGAAACAATAAATATCATTAATATAAGTATATTCATGATATTAAATTTCATAGGGGAGTACATACACCACATAAAAAACAAATTGTGAATTTTCATATATTTCCAAGAAATAAAACAGAGACTGCAAATCCCTTATCGTAAGTATCAACTTCCTTCATAATAATTATTACCTCCTATATAATAAATATAATTTTATTATTCATCTAGTATTGAACCATAATTCTATATATCATACCATTTATTATTTACTTTATTACCCGTTTACTAACAATTCAATTTTAAAGTCCCATTTTGGGTAACAACAACATTGTTATTCGTATATGTTTTGATTTTTTATTTATGTTCCTATTACTTTAATCGTGATTTAAACATATCCATATTTCTAAACATTATATAAATTTCATATATATTTATTATATAGTTATTTATATTAATCTATAAAATATATTGATAGAAAATTAAATACAAAATTTATGGAGAAGGTTAGTCGTATATACACATAAATGTTGTTTAAATTTATATATAGGTTATAAATAAACAAGTTTAAAAAAAATATTGTCATTATAGAGTCATTTGTATTTAATACATATCAAATATTTTCCTTAGAACCGTCTTTATTACCTTCTATGTAAAGATTGAATGAATCACATCGCTTTACGACGTGGTAGATCGTTGTACACACGGGCGATGTTATTATAATCCCAAAAAAAGTAAAGTATGAATGTAATTGTGATATAATTATTCAAAAACTGTAATAATATCATAAATATAATATAAAAAAATAAATCCATCATTATATCCATCCTTGAGATGTAGTAATAGAAGAAAAAGACATTGCTTCGTGAGGTGTAGTCTGTCAAACACACGAACAATGACTTAGTAACCCTTTTGAAAGAAGGTGGGTATAGTTGTAAGTCACTCCATTAACATAAAAAATCACATTATATGTAATACATATTGGATATTATATCATCATGGTATAATAATAATTTAAGGAGGTGTATGAAAATATAAAACAAAAACGTTTATTGATTAATGTTGCCACTTCTTCAGGTATCCTCCTTAGGTTAGCACGGAAATCATTCGTAGGTTATCATTATCTCAAACATATATCTTTTAAGACGTTATTATAGAATTTGGGAAGTTATTTTTGTAGGTAATGACCAAAAAATGGTTTTAAGTTGTGATGAAGAGAGGAGATGGGGTGGCATTTTATAAGTTAGGAGAGTGGCACACAAGTAATTTTTTTGTAAGAAAAAATACCTCTCGTACTGTTTTTATGTCAAAAATATCCAATAATGGACCATTCTTAATACTAGTGGATTTAAGGTCAAAATATTTCATTCAATTTTTTTTAAATTTTTTATTTTTTAAAACCTTATATTTTTAGTTTAACACCCCTATAAAAACATTCTTATATTAACTACAATAAATAATTTTTACATCTTTTACTATTCATTTTTCTCAAAAATTAAGTTTAACTTACTATATAATAAAAAATATTTTCATTGAAAATATTTTAACCATTTTTATAAACTCCATTCATAGAAGTGTAAAATTTAAATTTAAAAGTAATCTAGTGATGCAATGATAAAGCAGGTTTTCAAAGAGAAAAATGTCCTCATGCTTACAATATTTTTGTATTAACTTCTGTTAGAAAATTGATTAAAATGATATAAATTGAGTTTATATATATATATACAATTAAATTAATTTTAATGTAAAACCAATTTAAAATAAAATTTAACTTTGTTTATAAATTATATGAAAAGGCAGCTTTCAATTAAGATTTAGTATTTTTCACTATTCATCAAAAAATGAACCATTTTAGAAAAATACAGAAAAAATCACCCTAATATAATATTTTAAATAATATTTCAAAAATTATTTCTATTTTATAAAATTAATTTTCTAAAATTTTGAAAATTTATTTGTGCGCAAAATGAGATAAAACTAGCTTTTAAAAAAATACAATTTTATGTATAAAATTGGATTTATTATTCTCTCTTATGTAAAAAACATATATTATAAATGTTAAAAAATTAATTGAGTATAATATATATATATAATTAAAATCATTAAGCAATTTTTTTTAATTTCGTCAGCTAAAAATAATCTATGTGCATAAAAATAGTATTTTTGGAATAGCTCCTTTATTTTCAAATAGTTATTATTTTCATTTATAATTAATTTCTCAAAAATTAATACATTTTATGTACATTTTTAATGAATTTATTTTAATACATTAATTAATCATATTCATACCCTCACTTCCAGCAGCTTGTTGATAATGATCCTATTAAATATTAATATCTTAATAATATGTCACATTTCATTTAGTCATAGTGTTGCATATAACGAATGCTAATATTGTTGTTTAATGTAACAAAAGATAAATCAATTATTACATATAACAAAAGATAAAAATATTTTTTATTTAATGAAAGATAAAATCAGTGTTATGTGTAATAAAAAATCCAAAATATTAAATTAATATGAAAAAAATCACAAAATCACTAGGTGTCACATTTGACCCCCCTTAAAATGAATTTATCCTGAAAAATTCATCTTTAGAATAAATGTTTTAACATTTTAAATTTTATTCAAAGAAGCCCACATCTTTTAAATTAACAATAAAACTTTCCTTAAAAGGGACTGTTAGAAACATATAGGTTACGTAAAGTAACTCAAAACTAGGTTTCCATATAGGAGAAAATGGGTGGGAAATAAAGATTTTTATATAAAAGAAAATTATAAATAATTATAGAGAGTGATAGAGATCATCGATCATAAGAAAGTGTGTGATTTATAGAACATTTGTAATGGAAAAATAATAAACTAAATAGGAGTGAAAAGTTTATTGATATCATCAAAATTGATGATAGAATGAAAAAAAAAATATTTCAATATCCTTTTCTTAATGTTGGGAAATTACTTTTCCATCTACAATGAGAACATATGAAAATTTCATACATTTTATATTTTTATTTAATATGAATAATTTTTTCCTTTTTTTATTACATGATTAATTTCCACTTTATATCAAACTTTAATAGATGAGTTTTCCCAGAATAATGTACTAAATAAGATCCATAAAATAATGATATGTTATCCTTCCTATATCAAGTCAAAAAAAGTTAACAATTGTTATCCAATATTGATAAATCTTCATATGGTGAGGTAATACGTTGATCTCTAAAACCTCATCTAATGTTCAACTTAAACCATTCCATAGATGGTTAACCTTATTATCCTTCCATAATTCAAAATTTATAAATAAGTTCACTAAATTCCTCAAAAATATTAATCATCCAAATATCATTAAGTTTCTCTTATTGGTCACATGCCATATTTGTGAATACCTTCATCGTATATTCTCTTGAAGCTTGATAATAAAATGCTTTACCATAAAACATTATTGAAAACGTGATTTCTTCCTGATTCCCTAAATAGAACCATATATTATTAAAAATGTTACATAGATCTAATAATGTTCAAAAATCCATCAATAGTTACATAACCCAATTTTCCGAAAAATCATTTATCAGCTATGAGGTCATCAGTACTATCCAATTTAATTTATCCATAGAAATTATATATTTATCGAAAATAAAATAAATTTTCTTAATATCAAGAATATATTAAGGGTATCATTCCCATAATCTTTATATCACCTTTACATTAAATAAATTTCTTATGCCATTAGTATGATTTAACATATTATTTAAACTCTTTAATAAAAAATACTATAGAACAATCCATTGATGTTTCAAGATTATAATAACCAAAATACCATTGATAAAAATATAATTATTTTAATCCCAATACCTAAATACATCAACCATTCAGCTTTATTCATACACCATTAACTATGATTTGTCATCTTATTTCTTAAAACTTCTTCATTTTATATGTCATTTGTAGACTCCACATCATTCACAATATAACTATTACTCACAAATCCTTTCATATTTTCATCATGATATTTCATTTTAGGATATATATTTTTATAATTCTCATGCATTCTATATTTGAAACATTAAAACGTCAATGGTGCCTTAGGGATACCATTATTCTCAAATATTGTGGTAACCGAACTTTTCATTTTTCCTTTGTAGTTACTTTCTTTGTGTCATTTTTTTTCAATAGTAAAAACATATTCTCAACCCTCTAATACATTCCCTTGAGTTATTTTTTCACATTCTCGATATATAGGAAACTATATCTTCTTTCCTTTATGGTCTCCACTATTATAAATCATAGTTAACTATATTATATTAAACTTTGGTTAGTCTTGGAGTTGGTTAGTGTATGTGTTATTAATCATGTTGTGTGATATTTGATTATTCATAATCACAAAATCCATCACTCTAGACATTATACAATTTTTATAATATTTAAAAAAATCCAAAAATTTTAATGTTAACCCAATTCCTTCTCGTTCCCACCATTGACTAACCACAAAAGAAACATAGTGTGAGCAACACTAATCATAGCGGATAAACACATAATCATGAAAATGTACTTATCATATGTCTAAATCATGACACTTTATTTTTAATCTAAGACACCTTAGGTTTATCCTTGTTCATTAATTTTAATCATCTATTTTAATCCTTTATGATGGCTCATAAATAGTTTGTGAATTTCAAAATAATATCCCTCAGGAATGTCAAACTTGGTGTGAAACAAGGCCTATTTTCATGCACTATGTGATGATCAAGTCTGGATCTATATTCCATTTTTGTATTTATTACCCCTAGGTATGTTTTTTATAGATCCAAATGAACTTATTATATCCAGTTGGGATTTTAATATCATGGAAACCACTTTCCCTATCCATTACCAAAATTTCAACAATTTTTCCAATGCATTGACTCATCCTTATACTTATCCTTAGAGACATTCCTATAAATATACTTATAAATATCCCTATGGATCTCTATAATGTTTTATCATCCTATTTTAAAAATTCAAACTAAATCATTCCTCTGATACCAACTATTGCGACCCAATATTTTCATAAATGGGTATTGCATATTTTTAGATGAATATTCATTACATTACACAAACAAATTTCTTAGGACCAAAATTGTTTCATGTATTTGGAAATGTGGAACACAATAATCTTAATTCTTAAAATATATTCAATTTTTTTTGAAAAGGTATTCCCCTTTTGTACTCCTACTTGAAACCATTCTTTATACCCTTGGGAAAGGAAATATAAAAAGGGAGATCTCATAATCTCAATAAGGGTAAATAAGGGATATACATATGCATAAAATTAACATAAGGGTATAATAACATGATAATAACATTTTAAAATCATTCCCTCTAAATAAAATATCATAATATTGAGTCATGGAATCAATATTTTCAGTTCATAAGACATTAATCATAGGGGAATAAAATAACATGAGCCGAGAGCATAATATTGGCATTAATCATAGATCTTTGTAATATACATAATCATGAATGATATTATGTCAAATATATATACCAAGACATTAATAACATGTTAGTCTTAATATAATCACTCATTTACCTATTTTGGGATTAGAATGACGACATGTGTACCATCTAGTTTTGGGATTAGGATAACCTCTTATATACCCACTTGTTTCAGGCATGGGATAACCTCTCATGCACCCTTTGAGAACATATAACATTAATAATTTCCCAATAAATTATAGGTATATATATGTTACACCTATAACATAATTAAAATCATATATATGTTTTCCAAAATATCATAAACAATTCATTAAATCATAAACCATGAAATGAATTGGGTTTCATAAATATTTTATCATATCATAACCTGTGCATAAGTGACATGTTTCATAATAAGTTCATCATTTCATAATATCATAACCCATATAAATAAACGGGATTCATAAGGTTTCTATCATGGTATAACCCATGGAATAAAAATGGGTCTTATAAACATCATGTCTTCATAAACATAAACCATTTATAGAAATAACTATAATGGAATCCTTAGATCATTTACCTAGTAAATAATAAGTAGCCATAAATTATATAATCTTATGTGGAGGATTATTTTTAAAGGAAACTAACGTCTTATGATTCAAGAGGAAAACAAAATTTATTTGAAAATAAATTTTTATAACTAAACTTTATAAAATATCTATCAAATCATTTTCTTTGAAAATAAATATTAGAACATGTAAATGAATTATTAAAAATCATTTGAAACATTTCATGAGGAAAATATATTTTCTACTTTGAAAACACTTTTTAAAGTATAAAACATTTCTAAGATCCTTTCCTTCTAAACTAATCTGAAAATTTATAAAAGAAGAATAAAATAATATAATGGTCATGATGATGGTAAATTAATTTCATTTCATACACAATTATTACTTTCACATTTTTTATGAAATCAACAAGATAATTATTTCAAAAAATATATGAATATTCCTTTCAAAAAAAATTAAAAAATTCATATATGGGTAAAAATGAATATTAAAAATCATATGATAATAATAATATACTTTTCTGAAAACATATTTTTGGAAGAAATTGGATTTTATGACTTAAAATAAAAATAGTCATTTTTTATTAAAGCCATTTTATCAATTTTTTTATTTAAAAAAGAGTGGAAATTAAATTATTAATTTTAAATAACATGAAAAAATTGGATAATAAAATTAATTATTTAAATGAGATATTTATTATAAGATTTTATCATTGGATATATAATCATAAAAAATCTCGGTACACGATGAGATTGTAAATTAAAATCATTACCACTATGCTATATTTCAATCATAAACCCCATGAAGGAATATCATAAAATGGATCTTAAAATATCATTAGGATACATAAATTCATTATATTATAGTTTAAATAGCATTTCTATACACCTCTTAAAATAATATAGGTTCATAAGATAACATGCGTCTCAAAAGGGAAAAATTAAGACAAACTATATCTTACTACTTTGGTAATCAATTGAATCATAATCCCTAGTAAAGAATAAAATAAAATTAAGATTTTAATATAACTAAAATAATTATCTTAATGATATTAATTTTCAATGGGTCATTATATAAACCACATAAAATAAATAAGTGGTGAATTTTCATAGGTCTTCCAAAAATAAAAGAGAGACTATAAATCCCTTAAATTAAGTATCAACATCTTTTTTACTCATTAAAACTACATGTATAATAAATATAAGATTATTATATATCTTATAAAAAACCATACCTATAAATATCATACCATATATTATTTACTTATGCCTTTTTATTACATGTTTTTTAGCTATTACATGTTAAAGTCGTATTTTGGTTAATAATAGCTTTGTTTTTCGTATATGTTTTGATTTATTATTTTCTCTACTCTTAATTTGATCATTATTTAATAATATAAAGAATTTAAAACATTATATTAATATCATATATATTCATTATATATTAATTTATAGTCATCTATAAAATTTAGTGATATAAATTGAAATACACCATTAATGAATATAGTCAATCGTAAGTACACATGATCTTTGTATACATTTTCTTTTCGGATTCAAATAAAGATAGTTAAATGATATAATATAATTAATTAATAATTTATATGTTATATATTTTACATATTTCTATTAGATCCATATTAATTACCTTCCATGTAAATCGTGAATTAATCTCATTGCTTTGTGAGGTGGTAGTCCACCGTACACGCGAGCAACGTTATCGTATTCCTAAAAAATTGAGATTACAGAGGTATGTGTGATATAATAATTCAATAAGTATAATAATATCATAAATTACATATATAAATAATAAATCCATAATTATTTCTATCCTTTATATGGGTTAATGGAAAAAAATGGCATCAGTTTGCAAGGCGGTTCTCCACTGTACACACGAACAATGATTTTGTAACCCATTTTACGAAAGTGGAGATGGTTTTATGTTATCCTATAATTTAAAAACATTTAATTATATTTAATATATTTATATTATAATATCATAATGGTATAATAATTATTTAATTAGGTTGAGGAAAAAATAACATGAAATTGTTTGTTTTAGAACCTTACCTCTTCTTCTGGTATCCTACTTATATTTGCACATAAATCCTACCTAGGATAACTTTTTATA
The DNA here is from genome assembly GCA_963277665.1 of Viscum album. Lineage (NCBI taxonomy): Eukaryota > Viridiplantae > Streptophyta > Magnoliopsida > Santalales > Viscaceae > Viscum > Viscum album. Next base: position 288,462,007 of record OY728162.1, read on the forward strand.
CACACTAACGCATATAGGATTATTTGAGAGGTCTTTGAAAGTTATTTTTGAGTTCAATAACAGAAAAAATGGTTTGTATGTGTGAATAATATATGACATGGTATCCTTTATAAGAGAGGTGAGTGGTACGCATCTAATTGTTTTGTAAGATAGAATACCAACCATGTTTTTCATGTCACAAGGTTCTCATAATGGATAATTATATATAATATAATATATAAGTATAATATATGTCCATAAAATTGGTTTTTGACAAGTTTTGTATTATTTTTATCCCTTATATGTTAAGTTTAACCCCTGGTAAACCCATTTTTACCTTACCCATGGTAGATAATTTTTCAGTATTTTTACTATTCATTTTGGTCAAAAATTAGTTGATCTTATAAGATAATATATATTATTATGATTAAAAATATTTAATCCATTCTTTCAAATTCCATTTACACATAAGTGTTAAAATTTAATTTAAAAATAATCTCACAGCCATGATGAGAAATCAGGTTTTAAAAGAAAAAATTTCGAAACATTTACAAAGTGTTTATATACAATTTGAATATGAAATTGATTAAAATTACCAAAATTATATTAATATATATAATGTCACAAATTTTAATTTTAAAAAATAAAATATAATTTATCATTTTAAATAAATTAATCAGAATGATAGTTTTCAATTAAAATTCAATATTTTTATTATTCATTAAAAATGAATCTTTTTAAGAAAATCCAAAAAAATCACCCTACAATTATTTTAACATGATTATTTCAAAAATGAATTTTATTCTATCAATTTTTTTCTAAAAGTGTGAAAATTTCATTTTAAAATAATTTTGCAAAATGCAGCAAATCTAATATTTAGAAAAATAATTTGTTTAAGTATAAAATTAGATTTATTCTTATCTATTATCTTGAAACCATGTAAGAAGAATTTTAAACATTTTATTGAATATAATATATATATATATATATATAATTAAAATCAGTCAATAATTTTTTTTATTATGTTAAAATTCATTAGTGCTCATAGAAATATATTTTTTGAAAAACATTTCCTTTTTTTCAAACTGTTCTTATTTTCATTTATAATTAATTAGTCACTAAAGAATTCCTTTTACATCCATGTACAAAGCATGAATTTTCATAATTTACTTAATCCTTTTTATATATTCTTATTATAAATTATAACTTATAGCAATCATATTAAATAAGAATATTTTAATAATATATAACACTTTGTATAAACTCAATGTTGCATGTAATGAAATATAAGCTTGGTGTTGTGTGTAACTCAATCCAAACTAAATATTACGTATAATAACAGAAAAAATCAGTGATACATGTAATGAAAGCTAAACATAGTGTTTTTTGTAATGAAAATTTTCAAAAATATTAAATTAATTTGAAATGTTTTAAAAAAACCTCATGTTATTACATGTAGCATGTGAAAAACGTGGGTATGCATATTTCTTTTCAAAAATTACAAGTGTTCCACTAACCTCACATATAATATCCTACCCCCACTCATCAATTTATAAATGTTTTAAACTATTTTTTTAATTCAATACCTTATCAAATCACATTATAACATTTTTCCCCTTATTAAATAATCCTTATTCTGGGCAGAAATCCTATCTAGGAAGGATTTTACCGAAAACGTAAGGATTTTACACGAAGAAGATGTAATGTTTTTCAATGAGAATTTTTTTTATTTATTCCCCCACCTACCCCAATTCTTGTTAAAAAAATTATTATATAATAACCTCGGTATATTATATATAATTTTATATAATTATAATAATTTCATGATCTAAAATCATCCCTACTTCTATCAAAAGGATTATGAATTCATCATTTTTGCATATAGTGGACTATCGCTTCAGGAACCGATGTGATTCATTCGTACATTAACTCTTATTATGGCTGGTCATGATGATATATATAACTCAAATATATGATATTTATAACATATTTATACATATGTAATAATTTTATAATATATAACTTTTTATTTTCCATTCTATATGGGATATGATAATGTCGCTCGTGTGGACAAAGGACAACCTGCTCGCAAAGTGATGTGATTTGTTATTCACTGGAACTTTACATGGAATGTGATAAAGTAAATTATAATAAATATATTTTATAGAAATGACATAATTTTTTTATTCATGAAATACTTATCATTCTTAAATGATAATGTATCATTTTATTTTTACACTGAAAAATGATAACATTGTTCGAGTACGTGTAGACTACTAAAATCTCAAAGTGATGTGACTCCCTTTTCATCACCGCAACACATGGATGATATATATAAGTTTATTTAAATAAATTATATTTTAATTATGATATTATGACAATTCTATAAATATAAAACATTATTTACAACTTTTCCATAATGATTAATGAAAAATGGAAACGTTACTCATGCGTACGCACAACCTACTGTCACTGTGATCGTAACGTACTTAATTTCTCAAAACCAACATTCATGATTAGTCCTAAAAGTATAATTGATTTTTATTATGATAAATATTCCATTATTATCATTCTAGGTATAATTGAACTACATAATATTCAATAGATCAAAATCTTTTATTACAATACACACAATAGAAATTGGTACAATTGGCACCCAAAATAATGAAAATAATGAATTATTGTTAACGGAATAGTGATAAGATGATATGAAATAATAATATATTATATTATAAATATTAATATAGTTATTTTATATTTTAATAACATGTATAAAACCACTATATAGGAGGATAAAAAATGTTCAATGAAAAGTAACTGTGGTGTATGGGATTCTATCTCAATTTCCTTCCATTATGGTATAGTTGAATATTATGCACTAGTTTCTTTTATATGGTGTATATACTACCCATTTTACATGTAATATAATTATTTATTAATAATTAATTATATTTTAAGTTTCAATTGGATTTAATTCATCCAAGGGGATTTGATTTAAAATTTTCAAAGAGGAAGATAATTTCATAACACAATTTATTTTTATTAGGTTATATTACTTCATCATAATCTATAATATTATAAGATTATGTGTGAAAAAGAATTTTTATTATCTTATTTTTTTTTCCAATTTTTTTATTTTTATTTTTATTTGATAAAAATAATTTATTCATTTACTAATTCTCACCTCAACAATATGATCTTTACAATGGTTTGTTTGAAAATCTAATTCAAATCGAGATTGTTCATTCTTGAATATCTATTGAAGGATAATATTTGATAATTTTATAATAAAAAATTTTCAATTTATTATAATATAGTTAGTTATGATATTTTCAAGTAATATTTTACTTTTTTTCACTCTCTCGTACTTAAATTAACTGAAAATTCTTTTTTAACAAAATCCAACTTCATTTATCTCATTGGTCGGAAATTTGTTTTTATCAAAACCAATGTTTTATTAAAAAAATTGATTTTTTAAAACTTTTTAATATGATATAATGAAGTTATTTCTACAAATTTTTTCTTTTAAATAAATTAATGGTATCTTTATGATTTTTTCAAAATAATGTCATTTTGGCTTTTACTGAGAATGTAAAAAAAAGAATCATTATTTTAACATGTATAGAATGAAAAGAATCTTAATCCTTCATGAAAAATAAAATGATTTAACCCATGATTTATATTTTTCAAAAGTTTTTTTCAAATAAAATTATTTTCAAAATGTTTTCTGAACTTTTATATTTAGAAAGAGATTTTCAATGTGAAAATAATATTTCTCTGAAGATTTTTTTAAAGATATTTTTATTTATTTTATATTATATAATAAAAACATTGCTTTATTATTATTCTAATTGGTATATGTTGTATTGATACAATAATTTTTATTTATATGGATGGGTTATGCTCATTTGACCAAAGAAGGTATTTACATTAACTTTTTTGATTAAATTTTGTATTCATCCTCTTTCCCATGAAATATCCACTTTTCTATGATAATTAGAAATTAAATTTTCCCTAAATTTCCATATTATATGTCATTGGTATTCTTATTTATTACTCCATATCTCATTTCATCATATGATATTTTACTTTGAAATTTATTTGATTGACTAGGAAAATATTGATAATTTTTATACATTCTTCAATACAAATATTTAATGGAAAAGAATATTTTTCATTAATTAAATATATTATTTGATATATGAGGAATTATTTGGACATGAAAACATGGGTGGGACCAGTTATAGATTTTTCTTTGATGCATCAGTTTTCTATGAGGACAATCAATAAGATATCATGAAATCAGTTGGCCAAGCCTTATGGGTTTATGCCCATTTTTTAAAACTATCTTAAGAATAGATCTTGATGGTAGATGTAACAGATTCCTGAGAAATGAAATCCAATAATTATGAATTTCATTCACTAAAAATTCATTAATTATTATCCATTATATTTTCACAGTAATATTATATATGGAAGAATATCATTATCAATTTATTGATTTAATGGAATCTTTTTTCAGTTATTTACCTTTCCATATTGATTATTCCTTAACTAGTTATGATAGTCATTTTATTGATTAAATGGCATGATTTTTGGTTATTTAACATTCCCTATTTATTATTTTCCTTGATATTTTCAAAATTATATTATCTCATGATGCATTTGATTCTCAATTTATTGAATACCTGGCATGTTTGATTAGTTTTTTACAATTCCATATTGATTATGATTATTGATTCATGATTTCTTCTTCTATACATGACCATTAATTTCAATTTGATCTCACCATTTTTTTGTTTCCTTTCCCAAGGATTACATGAAATGTACAATGATTAATGTGAAAATATATCATAGAGGGAATAATGTTATATTCTCAACAAAATATTTTAATTGTTGTTATGAAATATAAGGAAAGACTCAAGTATGTATATAGTTTAGAAATACTAATAAACTATTTTATCCATTGAGATGTGGTTCTCTGTATCATATGCCAATGTAATAAAGCAAACAGTAGCTTTACGCTACTATGGTATGGGTTGTTACACCCAAAATACCAATTTCTAACAAAGATGAGTAATTTTAGATGTTTTAAACAAGTTTATGTTAATTTCTACATGTTCAATGATTTTTTTGGTAAAAATTTTCAGAGTGTAGGAAAAATATTAATCCAAAAGAAATGAATCTTAGGTTTAGTTGAAATTAGACATACTTCACCAAAGATTCGGTTTTTTTACAAAGTAATGATTTTAATGTGGTTTAGTATTTTCTCTTACATTAAATTGGAAGTCAAGATTTCATATTTTTTTAGAAAATGTGTTGAACTTATGTCTTAGAGTTTATGTAAGATTTTAATTATATCCACCAAATCATTTCATATATAAATATTACATCTTTTTAAATTAATATTTGATAAATTTCACAAATAAATGTCGAAGGATCTTAAAGGTTTAGTATATTTGCAGAATAGATGGAAAATATTATTATTTTCGTAAATATATTCAATATTTCTATTAATTATTTTACCACATAGTTCTCTTCATGCACTTGCCCTACTTAATCCAGTTATCGTAACCTAGTGAAAGGAATCATAGGAAAGGGTGAGCTCAAATTCTCAGTAACGTCAAACATGGGAGATATGAATCAAGGACAATATGAAAGTATAAGATAAGAATAATGGTTGGAGATCATTATCATATGTAAAACGTATTTACCCACTCTATTAATGATCATATACAGGATTTTTATTATAAATATTTATCATTTAAAAATACATAATTCATAAGAGTGATAAATCATTATAAATCAATCATGAACCATATGTTTGTACCATAAAAGTGTGAAACCAACATAGTTATGGGAACCATTTCATGATTCAAGGTTAACTACTATGACCATGAAATCATAATAGAAGATGAATCAACACATACTACCCATAGTATATCAAGAACATCAATTTTTTTTCCTATAATAGATCTAGAACATTGACTTATTTCACATAATTATCTCATGGGATATAAATTATTACAAAATAAATTAAAGGGATATATAATTATTATCCACCAATCACAAAATTCATTAAAAAAATATTTGTTCCAAAATATCATTAAACTTTCATCATATTATAACTCATGAAAATAAAATGGGTTTTGTAAACATTTCATCAATTCAACATTTCATAACCCATGAAAATAAATTGGTTTCTAAAACACCACATAATCATAGTTATACACCTCCCATTGAATGAATAAGGATGGTGTCATTATATTATATTCCTAATAAATCATATGTAACATCAAAGGATGTTATCATAAATGAATAACTAGAAAATTTCTGAAGGAAAATAGTATTTTCACTTCGAAATTAAGCTTTTTAAAATGAAAAAATTTCTAAACTATTAAGGAAAATATTTCGATTGATATTAACCTTGATAAATTATAATGTGTTCTTAAAATAATTCATCATTCATGATTGAAGATATTCATCTCATGTCATATACCTTAAATTAAAACATTTTGTTCACTGTTTTGTAGAAAAACTCAAAAAATTAATTATATTTAAAATAAAAAAATATTATTATTACCCCATTTTTAAAAAATAAAAACATGGGTAAAAATGAATTTAAAAAATAATAAGAGAATATTAAAAACATTATTTAAAAAAATTATAAAACAATTACTTAGAAAGAAAAATATTTTTTAACCGAAGAGAAAAATAAATTTTCTTTTAATTAAAAATATAATTTTGGTTCCATAAGTATGTAGTTTATGGAAGAAAAAAATTATTTTCATGAAAGAACTATAGGATTGTAAAATTCATGCGTTTCTTGATTGTTAGATGATAAGATTCCATTATTGAAAACTTACTCACGTACTATCCTGATAAACAATGAGATTGTGACATAAAACCATTAACACTTCGGTAATATATGAATCATAAGCCCACTAAAAAATAAAACATAGAAGTAAATTTAAATAAAAATAAAATTAATAAGAATAATTATTAAAATAAATTATATGGTATTATAGAAACCACATAATAGAATCTTTTGGGGAATATGGAATGCGCCTCAGTGAAATAAATGAGAGATAAAAACCCATTACCTCATGTATCACCTTTCGTTGTACAAGTTTTAATCTCCATCATAATTATTATATAATAATTATACTTGTATTATAGAACCATAATAATATATATCATACAATTTATTATTTAATTATGACATCTTATCAACCTTTTATTAACAATTTTCGTTAAAATCATTGTTCGTGGTGATAAATGCATTGTTTCTCATGTATGTTTAGGTTTGGAAGTCTTGGTCCTTATAGTATGATAATGTTTCCCTAATTTTTAAAAATTAAATAATGATATAAATATAATTTTTACAAAATATATATATAATCATCTATAAAAGTTATATAAAAAATTGAATTACACTGGTTATAAAGATGGTATGTTGTACGTATGCATAAACATTATTTTTCATTTTTAGACGGATAGAATGAGATAATGTTAAGAAATTATCCACCTATAAATAATAATAATTATATAATATATAAAATATATATTCATAAAATATATTCTTATTACCATCAATGTAAATCTGATAAGAAAAATAAATCACATCACTTTGTAGAGTTGGTAGTCCACACGTACGCATGAGCGACATTATCGTATTTAAAATATTAAAAAGTTAATAATATAGATGAATATTTATCATTAAATCATTATAATTATTTCTTAATTGGAATATATAAACATTAAACCCATAATTTTAACCATCCAAGAAATATGGTGATGAAAAATAAATTTCAGCGCTACGTAGAGATGGTAAGTTGACCAACTGAAAATTATCTTTTTATTAGATAAAAATGAAATATACAACCAAAAATAGGAAAAACCAACATGAATCATGGAAGACTAATGTGATTTAGGCAAATATAGTATTTGATAATTATTTGGTTGCATTTTTTTGGGATAGAATCAACCCAGGTATAGAAAATGAGGTCCTCACAAGCTCTCCCTTTCCGAGCTAAGTTGTCTGCCAAGAAATCAACATCATTCCAAACATGTGTGATAAAATAAACATGATTGATATAACTCTTTTATATCCTATCAAGATAGAATAAGTCCTAAGGTGGATCGTCCCTTACATGAAAATATTCAATGGTAACTGTGGAGTATGATTTGATTTCCTCCACTCTGATGTTGAAATGATTACACGTGGGCAGAAAATTGTGCATGGAACTTATCTCTACTACCAAGGATGAGCCTCGAATATAGAATGGGATAAAACCAAAAATTTAAAATCCATTCGGGTTCTTAACCAGGCCTCATCCCCTCATATCTCCTTCAGTAAAGTAACTATCAACATTGAGCTTCAAACCGCTACATGGTGGTAACCACTTAACCCATTTTCCCTGGTAGATACATCTCGATCCTGCAGATGTGTGGAGACATGGAAGTAGCCTATGAAGGGATTTTAATCACTCACTTACACAAAGGATTTTATCCAGATCCACCACCATGGATTGTGTACTCACCTAGAGAGGAATTTAAGAAGAATTTAAGCCTTCTATAGCATTATTTCTCACCTCCCAAAGATTCCAGAAAATCGTCACCACTATAATGGCACGAATTGGTTTCTCAATGTTCTATGTCATGAATCCATGGAAATAACATTTATTGTTCTCCTTTAAAGTTCCCCCCCCCATATTCAATGTTCATGTTTGATCTTATATAGCACCACATTTTCCTTTCCCATATTTTGTGCTCAAAAACGTGTTTTGTGGACTATGTTTGGGGGTTGGATAAACAAAGACAACACGAAACAATGCTCACACCTCTATGTTTTATGTTATCCTCATCCAAGATATCCTTATGATGGATGCTCCATATTAGGAAATTTAGTTTGGTGGGAATCCCCTTGCACTAGACGGTTGAAGTAAGCTCATCTATCATTCTCTTAGAACATGGAAGGAGGCTCTTTAATCACTACGGGAAAATTTACTTGTGGTTGAAGAAGTGAAATTATAACGGTTGAGCTCATGGACCAGGAGAATATTTTGGAATATCTTCTAGTGATCTAATATGAGAATGGAATCCACCAGGGCTTGGTGTCTTCAATCCTTGTTTCAGGTTATGGTTAGCTATGAACACCCATGAAAGAAAATTTTCTCATCATCCCAGTTCTCATTCCCTAAGCTAATATAGCCTCTCCCAATCAACCAGTGAGATTGATCTTGAAGTTTTGGTTGATGGTTGAGCATGAATTTGGAATGTTTTGAGAGATTCTATCTGTTAAGTGGTTATTACTCCCATATCTATCAATTTCTATTCTTGATAAACCTTGACCACAGAGAATACCCTTAAAAGATCCCCCAAAATAGATGTATAAGGCCCCAGCCTTAAACCTTATTTAATATTGAATTAAATGAATAATTCACATTGAGGATCTTTCCAGGTTTAGAGTTTTAGAGAATTAGGTCATAACTATTACATCTCAAAAGATTACAAAGAAAAACTTCTACTAATATTCCATAAAATAAAAACTCTTAAAAAGAAACATGTCTAGTTCCATGTTTTGGGTAGCATGACTTTCCCTTGATCCCATCCTTGACCCTATTCCACGTTAAGTCCTGTGAAAACCATTTCAAAAACATGGGGTGAGCATAAAAAGCTCAGTAAGGGAAACACAAAGAATGAAAATGTTAGTTTTTCAAACCAAAAAGTAAACCATGTATACTTTATCAAAGTAATACTTTTCACCTTTATGAAGTAGTAAAAACTCTTCACGGAATAAAAGATAAATACTTACCCTTTTGTAACCAAAATATTACCATAAAACCCATATAAAGAAAACATAACATATGAAGGTAACTTGGGACATGAACATACTTAAATGGAATAACCATACGGTCGACTTCCACACATATCACTTAATGGAATAGCCATACGGTTGACTTCCATACCCAATGCATTAGAGGTTATAACGTAACCACCCATCCTGGTACTCATGAAACCACCCGTCATATGGTTTATCACGTAACCACCCATTAAAAGTCAATGTACCATTATAAAATCATAACAATTATAAAGGAAAAAAAACATTTCCACATTTCAATCACAATATATCACTTAAATATATTGACATAAATAAATCCATTATAAAAACCCTTTTCAATACCAAAATACATAAAATATTATACGGTATTTATTTTAATTTAAAAACATTATTGCTTTTTGAGGAAGCCAAAGACCAAATAATACTCACGGCGGCGGAAAAGGGTCGTTGTCACCGCGTATGCTAAAAGAAACATTCCTTTTTTCGTTTAGTAAAACGCTTCGTAGAAAAAGATTCCTTTTGTATAAAGGTAAAATTCAAAGGTTTTTATACACCGTATAAAAGAAATTTGTGTCTAAAAGGAAATATGACACAATTAAAGTAGATTGAGACGAAGCCCCTTACAAATATGGTATCCTTGGATTAAGGATAAATCAACGACATAATTATGTGTGACAAACGAATTCACAAAATATAAGTGGATATTAAGTGTACAAAAATAATATTTCATTCACACATATTCATAGAACAACATATTCAAGTAGTACAAGTTTATCCCAAAGAATCAAAATTGGGTTAAGAAGTTCCCTTGCATAAATTCGACAGCCTAACGGCGTCACCTCAAAATTCAGAAAAAGAGTTGATGAGAGAGACAATGGTATCTCATCCCTTGGACATAAAATTTACATCAATAAGGATATAGATTAACATATCCCAATATAACAATATTTAAATTAAAATACCCAACAAAAATAATTCTTTTAAAAAGAGAAGGGTGAAAGGTTCCCTTACCGACTTGGGTATCTTTCGAAACATACACCCCATGAAAGAAGGACAATACAACATTGAAGTAAATACTCATAAACGAAAGTATATCACCTAAGATTAGAATAATGTGAAGTACATATATCACACAATAGAAATTGTGGCAAATGTATCATAAATCTCACGGGAATAAAAGTGAGATGAAAAATCTCTTACAAAAACTCAGCAGCCTAACGACGCCACTTAAAACTTCCAAAAAGGGATTGATGAGATCAAAAAAGGTATCTCATCATATTAACATAAAATTTACAGAAAGATGAATATAAAATAACATCCCCCTACATAACAAATAGGATCTTAAAATAAGTGACATAATGGAGAGTACTTAATAAGAAAGAGAGAGGTTGGATCTCTTACAGAAATTCGGCAGCATAACGGCGCCACTCAAAACTTCCAAAATGGATTGATGATAGAAAATAGGGAATCTCATCATATGAACATAAATAATTACAGTAATAGTAATATAAAATAACATCCCAATCCTAATAAAGATGAGCTTAAAGGGAATGACATAAAAGAGTGTACTTAAAAAGAAAGAGAGGGGTAGGATCCCTTACCTCGTGTCCGACATGACTCGATTGTTCTTTAATCTCCAGAATAATAAAATTTGTTCAATTTATTATTTCTTAAGGACCTAATTTAAATATTATTATTCAGTTAATATCACATATTATAAGGTTATAATAATTGGTTGATAAACTGAGTTCATATCAGACGTTTTTGTCGATGTTCGGTACATGAGTAAAAATCGAACTTGTTGGAAAAGAATTATCCATGTAGTTATAGGTACATCATATTCAAAATAGTATTTATGTTTTAAATATAATATATATCCATTATATATTCATTTTATACTATTCCATAGCATTTGGAGATAAAATATTAGAAGCACCGTTCATGGATACGGTAGGTCGTACGTACGCATGAACGCTACTTTCATTTTTTTATCATATTAATGGAATTAAAACAATATGAGAGATATATATATTATAATTCCAGAATTATATCCATAATATAGATGTAATATATTACATATATATCCATTATATATATGTACTTATAATAGTACATAAAATTTGGAGATAAGAAATGAAATGTACCGTTCATGGAGACGGTAAGTCGTACGTATGCATGAACGCTACTTTCATTTCTTTTTTTTGTATTCAATGGAATTAAATAAAAATTATATAAAGGTATATTATAATTATAGTAGTATTTCATATTTAATACCATTAATTCCATCCTTTATACATCCCACATATGGCATTAACGATTCAAATCACTTTGAGGGGGCGGTAGTCCGCACTTCCTAAAATGAAGATATCACATTTACCCATAATGAAAAACATAAAGGTATGCCATAAATAAAAAATAAAGAAGATTAAGAAAAACATAAAAATATTATATATCATATATAAATATAGTGACATCTTATTGGCCACATTTGAAGGTGTTAAAAGAATATTGAACAATCATCGTTTCGTGAGGCAGTAATTCACCATCCACAGAAATAGTATGTTCTTTAACCTTTAGACGAAGGTGTGTGTAAGTTTAGCTCGAATACTTAACATAAAAAACTCCTAGTATATTTAAAATACTGGTTTTGTTACAAAATAAGGTAATAAAAAGAGTTTAGAGGGTTATAGAAGCAAAATAAAACATAAGAACAAAAGAGAGGACACTACCTTTAAATCGGGTAACTCTCATTGATTTGAGTTCAAAGGCTTCCTTGGAAAGAATTCTACCCAAAGTGAGGCTTAAATGATGAAAAGAGGGATGTGGAGAGATGAAATGGGCAGGGTTTGGCCGAGCCAAATGCTTGATAGGTGTGATTAAGGTGGTAGAGGTGGGGGCCTTTTATAAGAGGAGAGGAGGGGCACTCTTGGCAAGTTCTAAAATATTACTTTATAATATAATTATTTTCAGATTTTAAAGGTCCCAAAAGGATATATTTCGAGGATAAGTTGATAAGGTTTCAAAATCCACCCATCCAATAGTTTTGTGACAAGTTTAGGTCTTAGATTTTACATTATCTTTCCATTAAATTTAAATCGTTAAATAATGAGTTAATCACTGCATCATCATGGTGTCATATATAATTTAATTTATTTAGTGTCTAAAAATTATAAAAAAAATAATGATGTAGTAAATCTTTTTATCTTTCTAATTAATATTTATAGTCAAAAATAGGACTTGTATAACCCCATGTAAAAATTATTTTAGTAAAACAACACATGTTTATGACATTTTAATATTAACTTTAAATAAAAAGTTATTTATGTCATTTTCCAAACAAAGTGGCTCCATGGGGTCCCCAAGTTGACCCATGGATTGTCTTGGTCGTCCATGACACATGAAATGAGGGTAGGACATTTTTATAGGTCATTTCATATTATTAAAACATTATTTTTACCTTAAATTACACTAATTACCTTTAATCGCGATTAATAAAACTAAAAAATTACTATTCACCAAAAACTATTTTAATCTCATTGAACCACATTTTACTTCTTAATGAAAACTATGTATGTCGGATTTTTGAAAATAAAATCATAGAAGTGGAAAAGTTTCATTTAAACGAAAAATCAGTTTCTTTAACTACCACTTAGTGGTTTCACTATTCATCAAAAATTGAAGTTTTTCAGAAAAGTACCAAAAAATAACCCTAAGCTATATTTGATATTCCGAATTCAAAAATGATTTCTATTTTACAAAATGCAAAACATATAAGTTGAATTAATTAATTTAATAATTAATTCCTGTTGTCAAATCAAATAGCGTGTTTTTAAGAAACAATATCTATTAAAAGATTGACACTTGTTTAAGTCTAATTTCAAAGTGAAATTAATTACAATGACCAATATTGGATTAAATGGTAAAAATATATTATAATTGGACTTTAAAACCAATTCAAAAGATAATATAATCATATAAATAAATTAGATTAAAAAAGGTTTTTAATTAAAATACAACATTTTTTACTATTCATTAAAAAATGAACTTTATCGGAAAAATACCAAAAATTTACTCAATGTAAATTTTGATGTCCCGATTCTAAAGAAGAATTTTATTTGGTCCAATATAACATATGAAAATTTCAAAAAGTGGATTTAAAAAGCGTTCACCATCAAAAGGAAGTTAATCGACCTTTTAAAAAATATTAGAATGTTTACGATTAAAATTGGATTCATTCGCATTTCTAATCCTCTAACATTTATTGTAAAAAGTAAAAATATTTGACAAAAATATGTAATCATTTTGTAGTTATTTCTGTTCATTCCCACCATTACAACAGTTTGGCGTTAACTACCATTTAAAATAATATTATTTTATTATTAGAATGCAACGTAAGATTTCAAAGGAACTCATTGTTGCATATTGGGTACGCCATCGAGCATAGCATCCCCTTTAAAGTTATATTAATATTTTATTCACAAATATGGATAAATGTGAAAATGTCATATTCTTTATTTACCTGGGGTGTTACATCCTTCCCCCCTTTTTGGAATTGTGTCCTCGCAATTTTAAAATTGGTCTTGGAAACTTCATTGAAAATCCCACATCAGAACAAGAGTCAGTAAAACAATCACTTTAAAATATAGAAAGAGAAGTACAAAGGTCACCCGAGTTAACCCATACTAGGATTCCATATAGGAAAACATTGATATGGAGGAAAAAACAAAGGGTCATGTTCTGAGGGAGAGTGATAGTAAACATGTCCAGGTGAAAGTTAACCATAAGAAAATCAAAAACTTTTCATGGGTTAAACAATATTCGATTCCCTAGTATGAAAAGTTAACAGACAACATTTTTTTTAATATGATCTTCATTGAGGAATTTATTTTTGATCTTAACTAAATCATAATGAAACATACTTACTTGTCACGTAGACTTTCAACTTTAACTAGATTCCTTAATCAAACTCATATTTTCTCCAAAAGACGAGTATTTAGGAAGACTTGTTCGCATTAGGAGTATTATAATCAACTTCTTGAGAATCACCTAATCCACAGAAGAGTACTATATATTTCCCATGTATTTAGACAAAATCCAAAACCAAAATTGTTAGTATGTGATCAGATAATCCACAAAAGTATAATCCTTTATAAAAATAAAATCTATTCTTAATCTCCAAAAATTTTCCAAAAAAACCCAAAGTTCAACGAAGACCATTCGATAAACAATTGTCCATAAAATTCTTCAAAGTAAACCAAACTAAGATTAAAACCCAAATATTTGAATTATTTAATCACATAGTCTTCTAAGGTACAAATTAACTTTTATCTTCAAATAACATCAGTTTCTCTTAAATTCTCACATTGAAAAGTAATTAACCTAATCACATATCTTCCATGATAGGTTAATCATTTACATATATAACCCAAAATAAACTTACTCTTGATTCCTAAAATCATTTAACTAAAAATAATTAGTCAAACTAACTAGGGACTTCATGTAGCCCAGTGGTAGGCGATAAATACCAGTCGCACTTTGGTTGTGGGTTCGATTCCCGCAGCTTTTTCCAACGCGACGGGTTGTCACACGGTCTGCGTGTTGTCCTTTTTCCACAAATATATCATTCTTAAAACATTCCCCAAAACGAGATAAAATCTTCAAAAATAATCATAACAAATTTTAACCTCAAATTTATCTCATGCCTTTCATTTCCCATCATAACATATAATAACCCATAATTACCACAAAAGTAAGGATCATATAAACCCTAATGGTTACCTTTATAATTATTACCTGAACTTCCACATCGATTGGTCATCTCGTACATGATGTATTATAGAACATACCAAGGTACAAGTGGTTGATCATGACTCCTTGATATTTGGTTTAGAACAACCACGAGTTTCCTCATTGAATCCCCTATTTCATCCAGTCTCTTAATCAGAGAACCACCACAGTTTCCTTCAATCCTATTGTCACTTTGGTGCATGCTAGATCCATCCATTCACTAAAAACAGAAATGTCAGTGTGATTATATTAACAAAACCATCATGTACTAATGAAGAAGATAAACAATAAGATATAATTACTCATTCACTTTATCTAAAACTAGGACTCTTTCTGAAAGCCTAACCATTATGGTAATGTCACTTATGCCTAGAGAATACCCTAACCTCTAAAGATATCTAAAATGACCTCTGATACCAAATATAAGGCCCCGACCTTAATCCTTACATAATATTGAATTAAATGAATAATTCACTTTGAGGATCTTTTCAGGTTTATAGTTTTAGAGAATTAGGTCATAACTATTACATCTCAAAAGATTGCAAAGAAGAAACTTCTACTAATTTTCCATAAAATAAAAACTCTTAAAAAGAAACATGTCTAGTTCCATGTTTTGGGTATCATGACTTTCCCTTCTTCCCATCCTTGATGGTATTCCACGTTAAGTCCTGTGAAAAACATTTCAAAAACTTGGGGTGAGCATAAAAAGCTCAGTAAGGGAAACATAAAGAATGAAAACTGTTATTTTTTCAAAACAACAAGTAAACCATGTATACTTTATCAAAGTAATACATTTCACCTTTATGAAGTAGTAAAAACTCTTCATAGAATAAAAGATCAATACTTACCCTTTTGTAACCAAAAGATTACCATAAAACTCATATAAAGAACACATAATATATAAAGGTAACTTGGGACATAAACATACTTAAATGGAATAACCATACGGTCAACTTCCACACATATCACTTAATGGAATAGCCATATGGCCGACTTCCATATCCAATGCATTTGAGGTTATAACGTAACCACCCATCCTGGTATTCACGGAACCACTCGTCATATGGTTTATCACGTAACCACCCGTCAAATGTCCAAGTACCATTATAAAATCATAACAATTATAAAGAAAATAAAACATTTCCACATTTCAATCACAATATATCACTTAAATATATTGACATAAAAAATCCATTATAAAAACCCTTTTCAATACCAAAATACATAAAAGAGTATATGGTATTTATTTTATTTTAAAAACATTATGGCTTGTTGAGGAATACAAAGACCAAATAATACTCACGGCGGCGGAAAATGGTCGTTGTCACCACGTACGTTAAAAGAAACATTCCTTTTTGTCGTTTAGTAAAATGCTTCATAGAAAAAGATTCTTTTTGTATAAAAATAAAATTCAAAGGGGTTTATACACCGTATAAAAGAAAGCTGTGTATAAAACGAAATATGCCTCAATGAAAGGATATTGAGACGAAGTCCCTTACAAATACGGTATCCTTGGATTAAGGATAAATCAGTGACATAATTATGTGTGAAAAACGAATTCACAAAATATAAGTGGATATTAAGTGTAAAAAAATCAGAGTTCATTCACACATATTCATATAATGACATATTCAAGGAGTACAAGTTTATCCCAAAGAATCAAAATTGGGTTAAGAAGTTCCCTTGAAAGAATTCGATAGCCTAACGGCGTCACTTCAAAATTCAGAAAAAGAGTTAATGAGAGAGACAATGGTATCTAATCACTTGGACATAAAATTTATATCAATAAGGATATAGAAGAACATATCCCAATATAACAATATGTAAATTAAAAGACCCAACAAAAATAAGTCTTTTAAAAAGAGGAGGGTGAAAGGTTCCCTTCCCGACTTGGGTATCTTTCGAAACATACACCCCATGAAAGAAGGAAAATACAAAATTGAAGTAAATACTCATAAATGAAATTATATCACCCAAGAGTAGAATAATTGGCAGTAAATATACCACTCAAAGTAAATTGTGGAAAATGTAGCATAAATCTCATGGGAATAAAAGTGAGATGAAAAATCTCTTACGAAAACTCGGCAGCCTAACGGCGCCACTTAAAACTTCCAAAAATGGATTAATGAGATCAAATAAGGTCTCTCATCATATTAACATAAAATTTACCGCAAGAGGAATATAAAAAAACATCCCCCATCATAACAAAGAGGAGCTTAAATGAAGTGACATAAAGGAGAGTACTTAATAATAAAGAGAGAGGTTGGATCTCTTACCGAAATTCGGCAGCCTAACGGCGCCACTCAAAACATCCAAAATGGATTGATGAGAGAAAATAGGGTATCTCATCATATGAACATAAAAAGTTACAGTAATATTAATATAAAATAACATCCCAATGATATGAAATATGAGCATAAAAGGAATGACATAAAATAGTGTACTTAAAAAGAAATAGAGGGGTAGGATCCTTAACCTCGTGTCCGACATGACTCGATTGTTCTTTAATCTTCGGAATAATAAAATTTGTTCAATTTATTATTTCTTAAAGATCTACTTTAAATATTATTATTCAGTTAATATCACATATTATAAGTTTATAATAATTGGTTAATAAAGTGAGTTCATATCAGACGTTTTTGTCGATGTTCGGTACATGAGTAAAAATCGAACTTGTTAGAAAAGAATTTTCCATGTAGTTATAGGTACATCATATACAGAATAGTATTTATGTTTTAAATATAATATATATACATTATATATTCATTTTATAATATTCCATAGCATTTTGAGATAAAAAATTAAAAGCACCGTTCATGGAGACGGTAGGTCGTACGTACACATGAATGCTACTTTCATTTTTTTATCATATTAATGGAATTAAAACAATTTGAGAGATATATATATATTATAATTACAGAATGATATCCATCATTTAGATGTAATTTATTACAAATATTTCCATTATATATATGTACTTATAATAGTACCTAACATTTGGAGATAAGAAATGAAATGTACCGTTCATGGAGACGGTAAGTCGTACGTACGCCTGAATGCTACTTTAATTTCTTTTTTTGTATTCAATGGAATTAAATAATTATGATATAAAAGTATATTATAATTACCGTAGTATTTCATATGTAATACCATTAATTCCATCCTTTATACATCCCACATATGGCATTAACGAATCAAATCACTTTGAGGGTGCGGTAGTCCGCACTTCCTAAAATGAATATATCACAATTACCGATAATGGAAACCATAAAGGTATGAAATAAATGAAAAATAAAGAAGCTTAAGGAAAACATAAAAATATTATATATCATATATAAATATAGTGACATCTTAATGGCTACCTTTAAAGGTGTTAAAAGAATATTGAACAATCATCATTTCGTGAGGCAGTAATTCGCCATCCACAGAAACAGTATGTTATTTAACCATTAGACGAGGGTGTGTGTATGTGTTGCTCGAATACTTCACATACAAACATCCTAGTATATTTAAGATACTGTTTTTGTTACAAAATAAAGGAATAAATAGAGTTTAGAGGGTTGGAGAAGAAAAATAAAACATAAGAACACAAGAGAGGACACTACCTTTAAATCGGGTAACTCTCTTTGATTTGATCTCAATGGATTACTTGGCAAGGATTATTCCCCAAGTGAGGATTAAATGATAAAGAGAGGTATGTGGAGAGATTAAATGGGAAGGGTTTGGCCGAGCCAAAGGATTTAGAGGTGTGGGTAAGGTGGTAGAGGTGGGGGCCTTTTATAAGAGGAGAGGAGGGGCACTCTTGGAATGTTATAAAATATTACTTTATAATATAATTATATTCGGATTTTAAAGGTTCAAAAAGGATATATTTCGAGGATAAGGTGAAAAGGTTTCGACATCCACCCATCCAATAGGTTTGTGACAAGTTTAGGTCTTAGAGTTTACATTATCTTTCCATTTTTTTTAAATCGTTAAATAATGAGGTAATCGCTGCATCATCATGGTATCATAAAAAATTTAATTTATTTAGTGTATAAAAATTATAAAACAAATATCATGATGTAGTAAATTTTTTTATCTTTATAATGAATATTTATAGTAAAAAATATGACTTGTATAACCCCATTTGAAAATTGTTTTAGTAAAACAACATATGTTTGTGACATTTTAATTTTAACTTTAAATAAAAAGTTATTTATGTCATTTTCCTACCAATGTGGCTCCATGGGGTACCCAAGTTGAATCATGGATTTTCTTGGTCTCCCATGACATATCCAATGAGGTTAGTACATGTTTCTTGGTCATTTAATATTATTAAATCATTATTTTTACCTTAAATTACACTAATTACTTTTAATCGCGATTAATAAAACTTAAAAATTACTATTCACAAAAAATTATTTTAATCTCAATGAACCACATTTTACTTCTTAATGAAAACCATGTCTGTCGGATTTTTGAAAATCAAATCACAGAAGTGGCAAAGTTTCATTTAAACGAAAAATCAGTTTCTTTAACTACCACTTAGTGGTTTCACTATTCATCAAAAATTGAAGTTTTTCAGAAAAATACCAAAAATTAATCCTAAGATATATTTGATATTCCGAATTCAAAATTGATGTCTATTTTAAAAAATTCAAAATATATAAGTTTCATTAATTAATTTAAAAATTAATTCCCTCTCTCAAAACAAATAGCGTGTTTTTAAGAAATAATATCTATTAAAAGATTGACATTCGTTTAAGTCAAATTTCAAAGTGAAATTAATTCCAATGACAACTATTGGATTAAATGGTAAAAATATATTATAATTGGACTTTAAACCCAATTCAAAAGATAATATAATCATATAAATAAATTAGATTAAAAAGAGATTTTGAATTAAAATACAACATTTTTCATTATTCATTAAAAAATGAACTTTATCGGAAAAATAAAAAAAATTTACACAATGTAAATTTTGATGTCCCGATTCTAAAGAAGAATTTTATTTGCTCCAATATAACATATGAAAATGTCAAAAAGTGGATTTCAAAAGCGTTCACCATCAAAAGGTGGTTAATCGACCTTTTAAAGAATATTAGAATGTTTACACTTAAAATTGGATTCATTCGCATTTTTAATCCTCTAAATTTTATTATAAAAAGTAAAAATATTTTAAAAACATATATGATCATTTTTTAGTTAGTTCTATTCATTCCCGCCATTACAATAGCTAGGTGTTAACTACCATTTAAAATAATATTATTTTATTATTAGAGTGCAACGTAAGATTTCAAAGGAACTCGTTGTTGCGTATTGGGTACGCCATCGAGCATAGTGTCCCCTTTAAAGTTATATTAATATTTTATTCACAAATATGAATAAATGTGAAAATTTCATATTCTTTATTTACCTGGGGTGTTACAAGCTGAGTCTATATGGAGTTCATGGACTCATCTACACTGTGTAATCTAACTCCAACTTCCTCAATAGGTTTATCCATGTGACTCCAAGAAGCCTAGTGGGATCTCTCCTCAATGTTAGTGGCCCAAATAACACTGAAATAATGTTTACAATCCTTGTGATGGTACCCTTCGGTGGATTGATGATTGAAATCACGTGCATGGGGATCAATGTAAGCACACTTTTTATAAGGGTTTCCCTACCTCCGAACTAAAGGAACTAATGCTTCCAATTGAAAATCTTTCTTGTAATATGGATGATAATTTCATAAAAAATCTTCTTTTTCCTATTAGAGATAGGTACTCCATGATAATTCACTGGTATGTGACTTTTATGCAATCCCAAAATATATTTAATGTGATTAAAATTCCTTCCAAAACATTTTTTGGATATGTAGACCTATCTCTTCCTTGAGTTAATGTGTTAGCCACTTTCCTCCACATAGACGTCCATGTTTCTCATGAAATTTTGGGACAACCTGTGCCTGCAATTTATAAATATTAAAATATAATCAACAAACATAGCGTGAGAGATATATCTTCTCCCATATTTGGTGTCAAAAGGTTTAATCCTTACTACCTCCGAGCTAAGGTGCAGATTCATTTAAAGGGACTCTTCTGAGAAGAGGAAGAGATAAGGGGACATTGGATCTTCTTGTCACACACCTCAAGTATCTTTAAGGAAACTAAAACCCTTTCCCATGAGGGATATAGATAGGCAATGAGAAGAATACAATTTTAAACATAGGTTACAAAATAATTACTAAAATACCAGTCTCCTAATCATCCAAATGATGAAACCCCAATTGAGCATTTCATAGGATTTTTCCATGCACATGAATAATCACATTGGATTCCACCATCTATTTTTTGATGTCTCCCACCAATTCCTCAGAAATACAAATTTCCAACTATAAACATAGGCCTTTCACAAAACCAAGTTGTTCAATAGAAACAATCCTTGGCATGATGCTGCTCAACCTTCTAGAAAGTGGGCTAGAAAAGTTTTTATATGTTAAATTACAAAGGTAGATCATTATATAGTGAATAATAGTTGTTGGGTACTTGTACTTGGGGATAAACACCATTCTTGAGGCGCAAAATCTATTGGGAAGAGAGCCCCCCCCAAATCATTATATTCTTGACCCACTTGAGCCTTCACAAAATCCCAGACTATAATGTAGAAAGCACCAAGAAACCTCTCTGGCCCTAGTGAAGTATCCGAAATTAAGTTGAAGGTAACTTCCCTAACCTCCTACTCCTTTGAGATTTTCACTACGGAATCATTTTCCAAATTACCCACTAGTTCATGCATGTTACTCATTCAAATCCTCCCCCTACTACTAGTATGCAGATTTATATCCCTATAAGTGGTCGGGTTATCCAGTAGTGCCTTGAAGTGGTTCAAATCCAGGTTCCCCACAACATCAATGTATGAGGTGAAGTAACTATTTTCCAGATTTAAGTTGATGTGAGGATTAATCTTTTTTTCTTTAAAGAAGGTGTAAAGGTAGAAGGTATCCTTTTCCCCCATTATAATAAAAAGTTCCCATGATTTTTTATGATAGAACCATTCAATATACAGAACTTTTTCGGCCAGTGTGGAGAATTTTTCAATAATCCTAGAAAAGATATCATCATCCCAAACCTCCTGTAGTGTCTCTTAATGCTTTTCAATATCCATATTGTGTTCATCCATGTGAGATTTGTTAAGAGGATTATTGTCCAGCCAATCTTGAATACACATTTTAAGCCGACGAAGCCTAAATAAAGATTATCCCAAGCACTTCTATTTACATTGTCCTCCCAAGATTACTCCACCATTTGAAAGAATATCTCCCTATTGTTCCAATATGTCGAGTAGAATAAATGATATTTCCTGGGTAAATTTTGTTTCAACATGATAAACAGGGGCATGATCAGATAGGGATATAGTGATATGAGAAACATAGGGTTTCCTGAATGATTCAACCCTTTGAAGGTTCAATAGACACTTGTCAAGCCACCTCTAAAGACTGTGAATCCCATTGTGATTATTTCACCATGTTAGTTGGTTTCCATTGAAACCCATGTCCTTGAGACCTATAGAATCCATGAAATTCTATAAATCACGCATGGTGCTAGTGTAACCTACCACTCCATATTTATTTTCAGTCACCTCTTCTACTATATTAAAATCACCCCCAATGAACCAAGTTTGGTTAATATATTAAAAGATGTCTAAATGATTCCAAAGATGGTGTCAATCTGAGGAGTCACAACTTTCATACACAAAATTAAAGAAGAGATCAATACTGGTCAATGTGATTTTAGTAGTGAAGCATTGGGACAAAGCATCAACCATCTCCACATCTTACCCTTTACTCTATAAGACCTAGATGTGGTAATTACCAGGTAGGGAATGAATGTTATGACTGAAAAGCATTCTATTTTCTGAACATATACAGAGGACGAACCTCCAACTTAGGATCTAGAATAATAGACATTGATACATAATGATGCTTGACTTCAGAATCAATGAAATCAATTTTGGTATAATCCCCCAAACCTCTAGAACTCCATAATAGGACGGATAACATAATTTAAATAGGTGAGAGGTATCTTGACTAAAGGAAACTGAACCGAAGGAAATCCTAGATAAGGAATCCTCCCTAGCTTTAGAATGATTTATTGTGCTTGAGGAATTAACAGTTGTCACTATGGACTGAGGGAGATCAGGTTTGGCCACTGATGGGGAATCTATCTCCTCCCATTCCGGATGTTCTTCCAAGATTGAGAAGCAGTTAGAGGCTTTGGTGAAATAAGACTTGGTTTGAGGTGGATCCTCATCCGAGATAAAGGTGTGAAGGAACCTTCTAGCCAGATATATGCGGGCCTCTATGATTTCCTTACTAACCCCCTCTAGAATAGAAATATCAAGTGAAGGACCCTGATCTACCATATCCTTCACTATGTTCATAGGCATATTTAAGGAGGACAAATTCAAAGGACCAAAAACAAGTCGAAGAGGAGGAGGTGATGAGAATCCGGGGTTGGAAACCACCACACCATTTCATGCAGCCAAAACATAGAAATTTGACACAGTAAGGGGAGGGGAATAGGCCAACCACAGTAGGAAAGGTAGAAGAAGGAATGGGATCAAGATTAGAAGAGAGGGATAGGTGACCATTGAGGGCTCAGACAAGGTTTGTTGTAGGAGGGGCCCACTGATAGTGGTTTGCATCGCAAAATAAAAATTTGAATTAGCTGGGCCCACAAAAGCATTGATGTCACACCCCAATACAGAGTATTTCAAAGAAGAAACCAATAATCCTGGCTACATAAACCCCAACAAATTAGGGGAAGAATAGGGGGCCTACTAGCCCTAAAGGATCATACGGGATCATGGGAAGGAACTGAGCTTTTTTGCTTTCCTCCAATGATAAAATTCCCCAGAATTCCCATCTAAACCACACACCCCACAAAACCTAGGAGATTACTATTAAAGGATATGTTTCCACTATTTTAATTGATCTCCTACCTTGATCAAGAATATTACAAGGAATTTCAATGATAGATTCATCTATACAAAAATATTAGGGCATCCAACATCGTGAAGGTGTTAAGTAGAATCATCTGCACAAATGAAATATCCCACTGCATCATTGATGGACTAAAGGATGGACAGATTGTGGAATGGTAGGGTTAGACTGGGGAGGTTGATCCATACTACCACCATATAGGGTTTTTTGTCTTAATGATATTCCCAGGACCAAAATGATAAGGATAAATTCCAATCGCCATATCGGAAGTCCTCTATGGACCAGGTATGAAAAAAGTCATCCTCACTACGTAGATGAATAGAGAACACACACCTAGAGAGTGAAGAGATAGAATCCAAGAGATATAGGACCCCCTGAATCCTATAATTTCATGAAGGTTCCCAGTAGGGGTTTATTATGGACAAAATGGGTAACCAACGATAAAACGTGGTAGGTAGCAGCATTTACAAGGTCCCCTTCTAAGAGATCAACAAACAGGAATCCATCCATGAATGAAGGAGCTCTATGAAATATTAAAATGGTTGGGATTGGAGGAAGCTTATCAACGGGAGCAAGAGGTGGTGCTCTAGAATCAGATCATCCTTGAAACTAGCCATCCTCCTAGTCTAAGTTGTAAATTGATACATCCACTTCCCATTTGATGATAAAGAGGGTGGATAATGGAAGTTAAAAAACAATAATTGAAATTTAAGTACATTTATGGTGATTATTTTATTATTTTATGATAATTACTATATATTTATAGGAGTAATAAGTGTAATTAAAGGGAATGTGACTGGTCAAGGTGATTACCTTGTCTTTGAAACAACTCATTTAGATCTCCACTTGAGGACCCTATGGTTAGACTTTTGGGAATATCATACCCTATATAATGTGTATAAGGAATTTTATATGGGATTTTTCTAGGGTATGGTTAATATAGAAGGCTCAAGTTGGTTCTAAGAAGATAAAGGAGGGGTTCCCTTTTATAATTGAGGGGAGGGACACTCATGGTATTTCTTAAAGGATTAGAAAATAATGATGTCATTCTATATCAAAAATGCCTCTAAATAGATAGGGATTTCAAGATACAGTATTATGGTGAGAAATATCATAAAAAAATAAAATTTGAATAGGTTTAAGTTGTGTTTTAAACATTTTATTCTGGTTTATCCCCTTATTTAACCTGTTTTAACATTAACTAGGGTATCATATTTTTCACTATTAAAGGCTTATAATTTTAAATATAAGAAGAAAATTTTGTTATAAATTTAAAATGTATAACATTTATTGTCATACAGTATCCACCTTGTGATATTTCATAGTCTGTATTGTAGGGTCCCCGACCCGATTGGACACCCAAATAGTGTTTTTGGGTCGGGTGCCACTAACCGTAGGTGCACCTCTCTAAATTCCGAAGGCTACTGAATAGCAGGGAGGGTTTAAAAAGGGTAATTGGTAAGGCTATACCCTCAAGTAATTATAAGGTAATTCTATGATTTAATATAGGATACATGTAGTAGAAGAAAAAAATAAGACTCATCAGACTCAAACCAGGCCCAGTAATGGAGGATCCACAATCCATATCAATAACTAGTAGAAGCATAATAAATATCTATAGTGGAAATTAATAAACATGTCACCATACCACTTGTAGAAACAAAATAAAAACATTCATTCACAATAATTCATACATAAAATATCCATGAGGGGTCACCAATGGAAAATCTCAATATAATCCATACATTTATAGCATGTTGATACAAAAGGAAAAATAGGAAAACTATAAAGTATCTTCTATAGAGGCATGAAAATCAAGGTCACTTGCCAAGATCCCCTAAAAAATGACTACTAAGGTACAACTTCTTAATTCATTCATTTTGATGTTGAAATACACGATATGGGAGAAATAGGGAATGTAATGGCCGGTACAAAACCTCTTTGGGCTCCAAATGGACCCAAAACTCATCAAAGGAGTCTTCCTTGTGATTATCCTTCATAGAAATCCCTAATCACCACACACGCGAAGGTAGATGATGGAACCTCCACAAGTCTGAAAAGCCTCATAACTACTTAAACATATCTAATGGACATCTCTATGAGTCCGACTGAGCCCTTCCTCTTGATGGTGTCATTTTTTCCTTTATTGCGCACCCTGAAAGAATCGTAATCATTGTTTCCTATAAATATGTGTGTCTCCCCCACCTAAATAGCACTGTTACCCAAACCTTTCAACTTCTAATCTCCCATTTCATGAAGCTCCTAAGCACTGATAACCTAACCAAAAAATGGATCGCCCAATGTACTTGAGCTTCATTAACCATGCTTCGCTTTTTCCCTCATTACCTCTTGTTGTGGTAGGGATTCTTCTCGCGAAGGCCTCCACCCTTCACGAAATAAGAATACCCTTCGGGTTTCTCACGGCTTCAAAAAACATTAATCCTTTGTGAAGTTCTCATCTATTAATTTAGGACTCTATGATAAGGTAAGGTTCTCATGGTTTACAGGGCCCTTTCCTTTGTGAAGTCCCATTTCTTCACTAAGCACACAGTCATTATGAATATCCCCTTATAGAGTAACCTTTCTTCAAGATATACTCTTCTGTACGACCTTTTGGGCTTGTGTGTAGTGATTTTATGGTCCCCCATGTCGTGTCCCATGTTTCATTTCTCTACGTATTTATTTTATTTGTAGGTACAATAAATACTATTTATTTTTCACATAGATACGCTAACATAGACCCAAATATCTACCACTAATCTACCTTTCTCATATAGGGAATTCCTAATGTGTTCCATTCCCCAAGTGTGGGTGGGTACCAGTTATATAAGTCTAAGGGGTGATGAGTGAGCCATCCTCATCTGTGTTGTAGGATGTTAAAGTGAGATTTGGTGTCCTATAACCAACTAGTTGTACTTTGATTACATATACATTTAATGTATTTAAATATTAAACATGTTATTACATATTTTTCATTGTTCGGCATGACTATGATGTAATAATGTCTTAGAGTATTTTTTACACTGATAAGTTCTTGGAAGTTCCCCACTATGATGAGAACCTTGAAATGATATAACAATATTCTTAAATATAGTTCTATTTTTGGATGAAATACTATGATGGGACACATATAATGCATACAGTCATGTGTGGGTACTCGTAAGAAGATGAGGATTCCTCTCATGAAGTTCTCACTTGGTAATCTTCAAGATAGGAGATTATGATAACAGACCTGCCAGTAAGAATTCTGTATGTTTTGGTGTCATTAGATATTTCTATCTTCAAGCATTTGTAATTATCCATAGAATTTAATATTATAATTAATATGTGTCATGACTCACATACTTTTATTTACTGATGAAAACCATCACGCAGATAGTTGGTTCGAAGTGTGGTATGTTGGGTTCGTCATGAGTGGCATGTTATTAATGGATACGTTGAGGAAGTATTTTTCCCTTCCATTTATGGAAGTTTATATCTCAGCCATTTGACGAAAATATAATCATCGCACAAAATTTTATATCCATGGTGTAACGATGAGTTTATTTCAGGTAGTCGAAGAAAGATGTATCACTTATAAAAGTTCATGACACTATCATGAAACTATATTGATGAGATATTACGACAAAGGGATTATATTACATAGTGAGTGTTTGTATGTGGATGTCGTTGTTACGACTTTAAGTTCGTTCTCTTGGATTACCTCACCCATTTCTAGGTATTAATCTTGGACTTTAGGCAAGGATACCTAATTCCAACGATAAAAGAATCCTAGAGGGTCACATACAAAGTGTTTTTGGTGGTCTCAATTAAATTCTACTTGAATTTAGTTAAAAAAATTTATTCTCAAGGCAATGGAATAATTTTATTCAAGTAAAAATGATTTCAAAAATTAAATAAATATTTATTCACCAGATTTTGGGTAAAATCTATTTATTTATTTTATTTAACATTTAATATATATTTATTTACTAGTTTGTAAGTAAAATATTTATTTAAGAGAATAAATTATTGTTTTATCGATTCGAATGTTCAATAAATGGAAGTGGAGTTCGAGAGGACCAAGGTCGATCCAGTTGTAAAATAATTATTTGAAAGATGAAAAATAATTATTTAACTAGTTGTAACAAATTAAGAAAATGTTGCTATTATTTTGTGATGTGGAATTTTATTTATAATTCCATTTTCACATGTTGGTGAACCATAAATAATGACACGGTTTTATTATCAATAGCAAGTTTTTCTCTAGGTTTATGAATGTATTTAATTTTTGTTACGCAATTAAATATTTTAACTGAAGACTCATGTCAATAAATAGACACATACATCTATTATGCCATAAAAAAAACTGCACACCCAATGAATTGAGAATTGTGGAGCTGAACAATTTCTCTCTCTAATCCTCTTCCCACCCCTCTCAAGAACAAGAGACATTCTTCAAGGATGAAGAACAAGTGATCAATAATCACTGACACAAGACACTCGCTTCGCCACTCTAGCACCTGGAGAACGAGCAGTGTCAATTAGAGGTCATCGGAGCATGTGTGGATCACTTCTAGAGGGATTCTAGTTTAGATCCTTTAAATCGAAATAAGATAATCTGGAAGGGTCATTCTAGACGATCGACATCATCAATAAAGAAAATACCAAAGATCCAGTTATTGTTTTCTTTATAAAATTAATTATATTAATTATAAACATGTTGTGAAAGATCCTATCTAAAGTTTTAGGGACTATTCATTCTGTATCTAAGTCTTTTATTCTATTCTATAGAGAATGTTGTTCATCCTCATATTGATCCCAGAATAATCAATTATCATGGTAAAAATAAAATTTGTGTTCCATCCCAACCACTCATCTACTGCGCCCAGAACCATCAAATGGTATCAGAGCGGTTACATCATAGTTTATAATTATTTAAATATTTCGTTTATTATTTACAAATTTAATAATTTGGTTGTTTCAATTCAAGTGAATCATTCTGAAAACATGAATCTTATGATTTGTTCCTCCTCTTTCATTTCTTATTTACCTTACAGAAACAATCTTTTCTTTTAATTTTGATTAAAATAAAATAGCAGATCTCATCCAAAGGTTCCAAAGGTTCCTGGACGTACAACACAAGAACACATGATGTGTATTCCGCAGTACACATTGTATAGCCATGGTTCAATGCACAAGGTCTCGTCCTCCAAACCAAGGTGTGTCATTAGAGTTTTTCTAAGTCTTAATGACTCCATGTGTTGATTGGAACAGGTGGAACGCAATTTCCAAATTACAGTCCATCTGGCCCATTGTACACGATGTGCAGTCTCTTCGGGTTAGGGTTGGACTGTGTACCCCGTACACAGCTTGCCCAGCCAGAGACCATGTAATGAGGAACTACACAATGTGTAGCCTACCGGACACGTCATGTACTTCTAAGATCTCCTAAGTTAACTCACATGTGATTTACTCGGGCATGTACTTCATATGGATAGTAAAAAATAGTACACGCCGTTTAGTTCGAACTACACAATGTGTACTCATCCAAATTACGTAGATTTATTAAAATTTATTATTATATTATAAAAACCCATGATACGTTTACCATATTATAGGCGTAATGATGAGACACAACATGTGATATGTGTTTTATATATGTGTGTTTAACTTTACATCTGCATAATGTTCATTTCAACTCATTGGGTAGTTATGAATAGCAATTCACCAGGTTTCCTCCAAGGTACAAGTTACATACAAAGATAATTTTAAATAGATTAATTTGTTTAAAATTATGATGTGTTAGAATCTTGAGGAAATTATTAAAATGGTTTAAGATAAAAGGATTGATTAATTAAATATGATAAATAATTGATTTGAGCATGATTTTTCTTAAAGAAGAACGATTAATGAATTTAGTGCTAGTTTTATTTATACACAAATATTGTTGCATTTATGGATAATCATGAGTTATACCAAGACCTTTTTATGTGGATGGTTTTTTAAATTTATTTATTTAAATTAAACTTTTTGGTCTGTGAGCCTTTTCATCATTAATAAATAGGGCCTACATTCCCATGGTTTCTTTTATTTAAAAACCCTTTTTACTCCTCACCTATATGTGAGTTAAAAAAAAGTCATATGTAATGGATGTAACTCCCAAGATAGTGGAGTTGGTTCAATCTAGAGCTGAGATGAAACCAATCCTAGGAGATACAATGGTGGACAGATGGAAAGCTGTAAACACGAACCCAAAAGTTTCATGATGTTTTTCCCTCTATGACAGGGTTAGTTTATCAACTGCTTGATAAAATAACCATTAGAAAAGCTCGTGATCATTCTCTTTATTTAATTTCTCTCTGTTTCATGGTTTATCATTATGGATGTGTCTTCATGATCACATAATTAATGAATTAAACACGCATTCAAGAAGAAACTCAAATAAACCAAACTTATGCATAAATATTATCATGAAATGTCTAATCACATAAGTAAGTTCCACTTAATATTAACAATAATGTGATAATGATAATATTCAATTCAGGCATAAGAGAAAACAGACACTCAAATAAAATATTAAGTCAGACCAAGCCTTCTATTACATGATTTAGTGAAAAATGTCAATAAAACTATGTGTTTGAACAACCCTTTTTGGTACACTTACTTTTATACAGGAAGTCATTATGAAAGTTTTTGGGGTGACTTAACCATATTACATCAATAGGAGTAGTCGAAATATACTTGGTGTAATATTGGAGGCAAGAGTTGAGGAAATCAAAAGTCATGATTTCAGTATTTGGGAGTCCACTCAATAGATCAAGGAGCTGCAAGCCCACAGTTGGCAAAGACATGCCTACCTAAATACCTTATAATAGCTTTACCAACCCTTATTAGGGTTATGTGAAGGGGAATATGGATCCTTGACACTAGAATGTCAAGGAAACTAGACATTCTGAGTTTAATGGCGAGGGCCATTGAACATGATAATATATTGGGTGACTTAATAAAAATTTATTATTTCTCATAAAATGTAATCAATAAAGTAAAAATGATATACTCTTTTAGTTTTAGAATAAAAATGACAAGATCTTGAACCACACTATCCCTGTAATCAATTCTGGATAAATACAACATCCTCACTGGTAGTAATTTCTAGGAATGGTTTGAATGCCTTTGGTTATCCTACACCATGAACGAAAGTCTTATATACTGGAGTCAGTATTACCTGATCTTCCTGCCAAAGAGGTGAGTGATGAGGATTCCCTGTTATATGAGAAATATATGAACGACATGGTAGAAGTTAAATATTTTATGACATCATCAATTTCTAGTGAGATCATGAAGTCTCATGAAAACATGGATGCTTATAGCATGCTCGAGCACCTCTGTGGTCTTTACCAGGAGAGAGAAAGACATGAAAGGTTGGAGATCTCTAAGTAACTATTTCGGAGTAATCTTGGAGAATGTTCCCCAACTGGGCCTCATGTATTCAATCTCATTGGCTACATTGAGTACCTGGAGGTTCTAGGGTTTAAACTCCCTGAAGAACTGGGAACTAATCTCATTCTCACATCACTGCCTCAGAGATTCTCTAGCTTTGTTGTCAATTTCAATATGAACCAAATCGAGAAGTCTCTATCTGGTATTCTTATCCTCATTCTCCAAGTGGACAAAGATATGAAGCATAAAAATCCTTCTTTACTTATTTTCAATAAGAGGAAACGGAAGGAGAAGGTCTTTAAGCCCAAATCTTCTCCATGACCTTCCAAGAAAACGAAGATCAAAGGGGGTGCAAGGGATCATGAGGTTGTTTGTTTCGCATGTGGCAAGAAGTACCACTAAAAGAAGAACTGAACCCAGCCTAATAATAAAGGGGAATATTCAGGTGCGTTTTTTATCAAATTCAATATATATGTTTATACAAATTAGGTATTAGATATAGCTTTTGGTGATCACATATGTATCCAAATACAAGAACCAAGTAGATTTAAGAATATTGACAGAGGGTAGGTAGATCTAAGAGTATCCAACAGATCCAGACTTGTTGTTGTAGCTGTCAGGTACTACCACCTCATGTTTCCAACTGGGATGATCTTGGTGTTAAAGTGTTGTTATTATGTTCTATCTGTTACTAACAACATTATTTTTTGTATCCAGATAAGATACAGATATATTTTTTTTCATGTTTGGAAATTAATGTTTCTTCTTTAAGAAAGATAGAATTTGGTTTGGTAGGGAACATTTATACAACAGTCTTTACGTGTTGGATTACAAAAACCAAGTAATGGAAATTGATAACAATGATACTTCACATGACTCATACCACACCCAAATTTGGCATCATTGACTAGGTCATGTAAACGAGAAACGCTTGACAAAGTTATATTAATATGGATATTTAGATTCTTTCGAACTAAAACCACTTGGTGTATGTCATCCATGTTTACAAGTCAAAATTACCAAAGCCCCATTTTGTGGGAAAGGTGAAACAGATAAATAACTTCTTGAATTGGCTCATACCGATGTGTGTGGACCATTTCCTATTGAAGCAAGGTGATGGTACTCATTCTTCGTAACTTTTACTGATGATTTTAGTATATATGGATATATCTACTTAATGAGGTATAAGTCAAATTATTTTGATAAGTTCAAAGCATACAATAATGAAGTTGACAACCATCATGGTAAGAAGATTAAAAAACTCCGAACAGACTGAGGTGAATAATATCTTAATAAAGACTTCATTGATTGCCTATAAGAGTTTAGGATCCTATCCCAATTCACTCTTCTATACATTCCCCAGTATAATGGTGTGAGCAAAAGGAAGAACCTTACCCTATTGGAAATGGTGAGATCAATGATGAGTCATGCAAGTCTTCCATTATCCTTTTAGGGATATTAATTACAAGGAGTGATGAATATACTAAACCAATTACCAACTAAATCGATAAATAGTATTCCATATGAGTTATGGAGTGGAAAGAAAACCATATTATCGAATTTACATGTGTGGGGAAGTGATGATTTTTTTAAATCCTCTTCAGGTAACAAACATACACCCCAATGCATATATTTTACATTTATCGGATACCCCATGGAAACAAGGGGATATTACCTATACATCCCCTAAGACAAAAAGGTTATACTAGAAATGCATGCCATATTCCTTGAGAGGGAGCACATCTCCTAAAGAGATAGTGGGAGCAAGATAGAATTTGATGAAGTTGGGGATCATGGTATAAAAGAGTTGGTACAGAAAGAGATTCCACAAAGCCATGTGGAAGAAAGAACTATTCCAGAGACACAAGAGATGAGTAGGAGTACAAGAGATGTTAGAGAACCAGAACGGTATAGTTTTTTAGTTACTGAGGATGGTGACTCATTATTAGTTAATAATAATGATCATCTAACCTACAAGGAAGCAGTAAGTGGAATAGAGTTTGCAAAGTGGAAAGAATCCATCAATTATGAAATTGATTCCATGTACCAAAACCAAGTCTGTATTTTGGTAGATCCTCTAGTTGATGTAAATCCTATTGGTTTCAAATGGGTATTCAAAAAGAAACTGGACATGGAAGGAAAAGTCAGAACCTATAAGTCATGACTGGTTGCAAAAGGGTTCAAACAGTATCAAGGCATTAACTATGATGAAACCATTTCACCAGTTGCAATGATGAAATCCGTCATAATTATATTGGACATTACCGCTTACTATGACTATTAGATTTGGAAAATGGATGTCAAAATATCATTCCTTAATGGTAACCTTCAATAAGATTTCTACATGACACAACCTAAAGGGTTTATGACTCTAAATGATTACAATAAGGTATTAAAGTTGTATAAATCCATTTATGGATTAAGGAAATCATCCAGTTCATGGAACACTCATTTTGATGAAGCCATAAAAAATTTGGTTTTATCAAGAACTAATTTGGGCCTTGTGTATAAAAATGGATTAGTGGGAGTATATTCATTTTCCTAATAGTATGTGTTGATAAAATATTACTTATTAAAAATGATATAACATTATTATTGTATGTTAAGGAATGGTTGAATCAATTCTTCTCCATGAAGGACTTTGGCGAGGCAGCATATATTCTTGGGATCAAGATTCATCGTGATATATCTACGATATTGTTGGGCCTAAGTCAAAGTGCATACAGTGATATGATACTGAAGAGTTTTAGTATGGAACAATCCATGTGGGCATTATTTCTAGCATCACATGGCATTCATCTTTCCAAGAAAAAGTTTCCTCAAACACATGAGGAAAGAAAGATAATGGAAAGGACTTCATACGCATCAGTGATTGGGTCGGTCATGTATGTCATGCTATGTACTAGGATGGAAGTTGCTTATGCATTGAGTGCGGTAGCTAGATATCAAGCTAACCTAGGTGACTGCCATTAGATGGCAGTCAAGACTATCCTAAAGTATCTACGGAATATGAATGATATTTTCCTGGTTGATGGATGATATGAGGAACTAGTCATCAAAGGATATGCAGATCATAGTTTTCAAACTGATCAAGATGACATGAAGTTTAAAATAGGATACATCTTCACTTTTAATAGAGGTGCAGTGAGCTGGAACAGAACAATGTATAGTGTGGTCGAAGATTCTACAGTAGATTCGAAGTATATCGCATCTTATGAGGCATATAAATAAGAATTTTAGATGTGAATATTCATCCATGAGTTGGATGTCATACCTAACAGTAAATATCCCATCACACTATACTGTGATAATACGGTAGCGGTGGATCTCACAAAATATCCAAGGTCACATTAGCGGATAAAGCACATACATTGGATTTATCATCTCTCGAGGTATTTTTCTCAAAGAGATGAAGTTGTAGTAAGAATTATTTCCACGGAAGATAATGTGGTGGACCCCTTAACTAATGCCTTGACTTAGTAGAATCTTGATCACCATTTGAGGTCTAGCGGATTGAAAGTCATAGGTAGTTTTATCTAGTCCAAGTAAGAGTTTTTAAGAGTTGGTGTCCCAGAACCAACCAGTTGTACTTTGATTACATGAAAATTTATTTATTTAAATATTTGACATCTTATTTTATATTGTTCATTGTTCTGCATGACTGTGATGCAATAATTTCCTAGAGTATTTTTTTCATTGATAAGGTCATGTCATTTCCCCGCTATGATGAGAACCTTGAAATTCTATAACAATATTCTTAAATGTAGTTCTAAAGTTGGATGAAATACTATGATGGGACACATAGCATGTAGACGGTTAGTTGTGAGTACCCGTACGTAGATGAGACGTCCTCTCATGAAGTCCGCACATGGTAATCTCCAAGACAGAAGATTATGAGAACAGACTTGCCAGTACAAATTCCTCATGTTTTGGTGTCATCGGATATTTCTATCTGTGGGCGGTTTTAATGATCCTTAAACTTTAATATTATCATTAATACATGTTATGACTCATGCACTTTTATTTACTGAGGAAAATTGTCATCCAGACAGTTGGCGGGAAGTAGGGTATGTTGGGTGTGTCACGAGTGTCATGTTATTAATGGATAAGTCGAGGAAGGATTTGTCCCTTCCATTTATGGAAGTTGATATCTCGGTCCTTTGATTGAAATAGAACCATCACGCGAAATTCCATGGCCATTGTGTAACGATGAGTTTATTTAATGTATTCAAAGAAAGGCGTATCATTAATAAAAGTTGATAATATTATCATGAAACTTACTTGATGAGATATTATGAAAAATAGATTATATTACACAATGAGTGTTCGTATGTGGATGTCACTGTTTCGACTTTAAGTTCTTTCTATTGGGTGCCTTGACCCATTTCTAGACAACACTCTTGGACTTTAGGCAAGCCTGCCTAATGCCAATGAGAAAAAATCTTAGAGGGTCACACACTATGTGTTTTTGTGGACTCAGTTAAATTCTATTTAAA
Organism: Viscum album; assembly: GCA_963277665.1. NCBI lineage: Eukaryota > Viridiplantae > Streptophyta > Magnoliopsida > Santalales > Viscaceae > Viscum > Viscum album. The sequence goes on from OY728162.1 coordinate 288,498,503, forward strand.
TTTAATTAATTAATATTATTCTCAAAACAATGGAATAATTTTATTTAAGTTCAAATTATTTCATAAATTAAATAAATATTTATTCACTGGATTGTGGGTAAAATATATTTATTTATTTTATTGAACATTTAATAAATATTTATATACTAGTTTGTAAATAAAATATTTATTTAAGTAAATAAATTATGTAATTATTTATTTAGGTGTTCAATAAATGGAAGTAGATTTTGAGAGTACTAATTCAGGTCTGGTAGTAAAATAATTATTTTCAAGATGATAAATAATTATTTTACTAGTTGGAACAATTTAAAATAACGCTGCTAATATTTTATGATGCTGAATTTTATTTATAATTCCATTTTTCACAAGTTGACACACCATAAATAATGTTGTGGTATTATTATTAATATCATGTGTTTTCTCTAAGGTTACGAATGTATTTAATTGTTGTTATGCAACTAAATATTTTAACTGAATCCCCATGTCAATAAATAGACACATATGTCTATTGTTCCAAAAACCAAACCGCACACCCAGTGAATTGAGAATTGTTGAGCTGAACAATTTCTCTCTCAAATCTACTTCCCTCCCCTCTCAAGAATGAGAGACGTTATTTAAGGCTGAAGAACAAGCGATCAAGAACGATTAACACAACACACTCACTTCACCGCGCTAGCACCTGGAGAATGAGTAGTGTTGATCAGAGGCCATCGGAGCATGTGTGGATCACCGCTAGAGGGATTCTAGTTTGGATCCATTAAATCACAACAAGATAATCTTGAAGGGTCATTCTGAATGATCAACATCATCAACAAATAAAATACTGAAAATGCAGCTATTATTTTCTTTATGAAATTATTTAAATTAATTATAAACATGATATGAAATATCCTCTTTAAAGGTTTCGGGCCTCTTCATTATTTATCTTAATCATTGATTCTATTCCATAGAGACTGGATTCTATCATCGTATTGATCCCTGAATAATCATTGATCATGGTAAAAATAAAATTTGGCTTCCGTCCCAACCATGTTTCCGTTGTGCCCGAAACCTTCAGTTAAACTTCCAAGAACCCATAACCTCAATGCATGATGTTAAACTATAGCCTCCCCCTATGCCATGAAAATGGGATTCCCCACCTCAAGAATTATTCATTCCCACTCATCTCCATATGAGTTAGACCATTCTTATATAGAATGTGATCCTCCTTACATAGAATATCATCTATCTGTGATAAAGGTAAGCCATATGGTGTAATCCCCTAACCTTTATTACAGGAGGAGGCATTATTTCTCCTCCTTGCCTCCCATAGAAGGAGATATCGGAGAGGGTATGTTCATCATATATTCTTAATAACTCTTCCCCCTCCCTTTTCACTTTGTCACCATGGGCCGCTCTTATGCGAAAACCCTGCTCCATCCCTCACTAATGCATCTTTCATGATGTGACCGTCTAATATACTACTTCCTACTATTTCTCACACCAAGAATGAATCACATGGGATTATATGTTAGTAGTGAATGTGATATAGCAATTTTAGGTATACCTCCTTGAGTAATCCCCAACTTCCACCCTTCATGGGCCTCTAGCCATGTGTAAGACCTGAACTACTGAACTACATCGGTTTTGATCCATGACTTCCAAATAGGATATGTAGGGTGCCTCCCTGAGGTTTAATTCCAGCCATTGGTAAACCTCGGTTCCCTTCTCCTAGGGGTGAACAATAGGGAGCTCATTATCCACCATTATCCATTTCCATAATGTTATTTCCCTTGAGCCACTATATCTCGGGAGGATCATTCCCCAACTAGAGGCTACATCTCCTTTGGGTCCACCCATGTAGCTCCAATGTTTAAGCCCCACACCACATTCTTGGGTCACATATTCAGTTGTAAGACCCAATTCCCCCTCATAACTAAGTTGACTTTTATTCCCAACAAAATGGGACACATAGGAAACCTCCAAAAGTTTGAAGACTAACACCATCATATTCATGTTGATTCACTCTCTTGCTTACTCCATGATGTTAAATTTCATGGGATGGCATAACTAAAAGAACTTTGATCCATGTCTTCTAAACAAAGTACATATGAATCCCCCTTGATGTTCAAGACCAACATCCCAAAAACCCATCAATTCCATCCATTTCCACCAAATCCATATTGATTATTATATGGGCCTCCACATCTTAGTGGAATCATTCCATCGATTTGGGTCATCTCAGTGTGTAAGCCCCATCCAAATCCTTACTACTCCTAGAAACACCTGGGCAGTATCATTGTGTAATCCCCACATGATCCATATTCATCAAACCAATATAAATTATCTTGTGATGGGAAGTATCAGTGTGTAATACCCACATCGCCCCTCTGAACTACATGGGTTTGGATCTCTATCTTCAAAAAATGGTATATAGGAAGCCTTCATGAGGTTTAATCCTAGCCAATGGTAAACCTTGGTGTTCCCCTCATTGAGGTCCATCTTCTTTGACCCACGCTCAGGGGTGTTTAGATCAGCTATCATGTTGTTAAGCATTCTCTTTATGGGATGCCCCACTCTTGGGTCCATCCTTATAGGGTGTTCTGATCCATCCATCCAGAATTTTTTTTAGGTAATCCCTCATAGGGAAGTATCTATCCGATCCACCTTCACAAGTTCTCTAATCAGCCCACTCTGTCTTTGCATGATGTTGAACTCACAACCCTCCTTCTCCACTAGACTTTAAACTCAAAGCCTAACCTATGTTAAACATGGGATACATAAAGAAAACATCATAAGACATGCCTCTGACATAAGATATCACACGATCAACATGGGATACCTCATGTTTATACTCCCTTGAGAATCCCTCTTATGAAGAAGAATATCAATGACCAATGTTCCAGCGTCCATACTTTCCACTGATGCCCAAGATGACTACCTCCCTGATCAAAGGTTGATGCCCTGACTTGACCCTTTGGAATTTGCATACTGAATTAATGAAACTAACTAACATCCCCAAATATATGGCACTGGGAATGCGTTTTATGAAAAAATTATTAATCTATAAGGGATACGTATACTATGCAACAAATTCTGAGGATGAATCCATGGAAGGAGTGACCTACATCCCATAATCCCATTTCTATCACAGAGATGACATCTCTGAAGAGGTTATGAAAGTCATCCACCTTTGGAAAATTGGAATGCGGAGTAAAATGCACTGTTTGTGAATGATAACATGTGAAGGTGGTGAACCTCGGTGAAAATCATCAGAAATATAATGGTGAACCTGAAATGAACTCTTATACTAAACATGGGATTAACAGTGCTGAAGACATCATTAGGGAAAAGGGTCACCAGATCTAGATATCTGGAATAAGGTATCTCCAAGAAAATAGTGGGTCTAGCATGAAAATGACCATAAATTGGGATAGTTGATCATTGGGCATTACAGTCTGCGGATTCATTAGTGTGGATCTATCTCTCCAACCATATAAGACTAGATGATGTTAGGTTATTGGTAATTTATTTTCTATTATTTATACTAATGGATGAATATTAATTCATCGAAGGACCCAAGCCACAAGGAATAAATTTCCACTTCCCACATATGTACGGGTATTAGGAACAACAATACAGTGATCCTTCATGATTCCACCTTCATTATGACTTCATCCATGGCCACGACTATCAAGCACCAACACCCTGTCTCACCCTCAGAAAGAGTGAAAAGAAGTATGATCGATGCTCTTTTACGGAAGTATGAGCATGAGGGGGTCATTCTTATAAAGGGAATAGATCTCTAGGATCTAGAGGCTTCTCCTCCTTGTTTTCACCACCGCCCTCAAGGGCCGCATAAGAAACCACTATTCTCCACACCGACTACCGACCACTTCAGGATCCTCTCCTAAGAATGTTCCTATGACTCACTCTTCTATTCCAATGAGGTAAGGGATATCGAATTTATCTTAGCCATAACAACCTCTTGTGATCTTACAAGGTGGACTCCAACTATTCCACGTCAATGATAGTAACTAATAGTCCCTCAGGCCAAAGAATTGGTGATCTATGCCCTTTCTCTCCCAACCCCAGTCCGAATAACACTATGCCAATGTTGGGAGAAATTATAAGAGGATTCCATTCAACTGAGAATAATTTATTCAACTTCAATGGCACATGCCGCCCCTAAAACATTATACTAGGTCCCTCTTACTATAGAGCAGGGATCCACCTCTGCCCGATCAGATTCAAGACATTAGATTCCTTTTGGGGGGATAGTTTGACTCTTTATATTTTTGACATGATCAATAGTTGTCGTGGGCTGACCCCTGATAATGAGATCAAGTAAAAAGGTCCTCCTTATACCATCTCCATCTAGAGTGTGGGACATCCCCACTCTCACACCTAGCATAGAGGTTCTCACCATGTCACCAGCATCAGTCGATGTGGAGGTCCCCCCAAACTTGTTGATATACAGTATAGAGTTCCTCCCTATTCCTTTGATTCCATATATGCATGTCTTCCCCATGTATCAGGTAATCAACATGAAGGTCCTCCTTGCACCATTTTCATCTCAAGTAGAGGTACTCCCTTTGGCAGCATCTACCAATGCCAATGTACTCCTCGCTCTATCACCTGTCATCATGGAGGTCCTCACCATGTTCTCATCAACTCTTGTGGAGGTCTTCCCCCCTCCAACAACCATCAGAGTGGATGTCATTCCCGCTTCATTGAGAGTCAAAATTGATTCCCCCCCATGTCTAGTTAAATCAGTATGAAGGCCCTCCTTGTGCTACCACTTCCAATCAATGCGGATGTCCTCCCCATTCTATAGGAAGTCAACATGAAGGTCATTCCCATGTTATCAACAGATCATGTGGATTACCTGCCCACTCTCGCAATCCTAACCACTAAGGTCCTTCACATGTGCGTTAAATCCATTACATGGGTCTTCTGTGTACTCATGGTCACTAACAAAGATGTCCAACTCGTGTTATTTGACATATGTCCGGGTTCTCCTCGTACCTCATATCACCAAAGTAGAAGTCCTCCCTAATTTGATGAAAACTGATATGAAGGCCCTCCTCATGTCATAGCCAGATCAAGCGGCGGACTTCCCCCACTCTATAACCAACCCACATGAAGGTAATACCTATTCTGAATATCTACCATGTCCAAAAAACCATCACGGTGTAGAAGGGTGAACATTCATCGTTGAAGGAAGAATTATGAGAAGTGCCAGATTTTTGTCAATCCAGCCCATTTCTCAGATTATCATGTGAAATGTGACATAAATATAGACCCTTTAACATGATCTTATATATCATAGTTTGGGGAAGGAAACTTTCATATTAGTTCTTTCATACTATAAGGTGAAATTCATCAGATTTTTGAGTCCCTATGTAGGTACATGTATGTGGAGGATGATTTGGTTCCCCTCCAGAGTCTCTCCATGAATCTCTCTCTCTCATCACTAGTATCATTATCTAACTCAACATGATATTAGATAGTGCTATTCTGTGGAATGTTAGATGAAAAGAACCTGTAATAATCACCACCAACAACCACTTCTTTCGCTCATGAAGTTTTGGTAAATACCCCTTCATAGAGGGACATGGTGATGCAGTTGTCATCTCCTTCGAGAGGAGTCTTAGTGAGAAATGGTGAGTCATATCACATTGAATTTTCGTTGTGAGTTGGTACATCACTACAATGGTCTATATTGGTGTCGTTTTGAGTTCCTTATCCACCCGTTATTATAGAGTGGGGTAACCAAGAGTTGAATCCCACTTCTATGTGGATAAGATTATGGGACACCCTCTTCATAGATCATTTTTCTAAGATGTTATGGTCAATCACAACTCCATAAAATGATACTTTTTAGTCCCTCTCCCATGATGAATTCATGTTCTTTCGCAAGACCATATAGGAAAAGAATTTTCACCTCTATAGCTATCATCTGACCTATCCAAATATCCAGGAGCATTATGAAGACATTGGCAAGTATTTTTAGATGATAGAGTTTGAAGATCATCTTATGGATCAGCACCTAGCTTCACCCAACTATCATAGACCCCTTCAGAAACGATGCATTCAAAGCTTCATTATTCTTCCCATAATTATTGAAGAGGCGACCCTGCATGTTTAGATATGTGGCTAGGGGAGGTATGTCGTTGTCCATTTTAGTCTCAACCTGTGTCATACGAACCTACCCGATGATATTGAGGATATGCATTCAAGCACTATCATGGAAAACATGGTTGTCCTAGAGATACAACCAGAGGAGGAATTGGTGTGGGTTCTTAAGAAGATAACACGCCCACTAGGGAATCACAACATCTGGAGGACCCCGCAGGTGTCCTCTCTCATCATTAAAGGCAGTTACATGGACTTGTAAACCCCTCTACATCATTTTCCATCAGTTAGAACACCAAAAAAATTAAAGGTCATACCAGGACTTATAATCCATATGACTCCTATGATGTAGTGCAAGAGATAGAGGTTGATATTGCCATATCCACCTTACTTAAACAACTCATAGATCAAAGGAAGTTCATTGATGAGATTCTCATTGAATGCCTCGAAGAGCGGAATCCAAACTATGGTGATCCCTTACAAAATTATTCCCCTCGTCAGCTGGGGTAGTAGGGGAAACTGCAGGTCCTTCTCGACGAATTGCCTCATGTTGATCTCCAAAATCCAATATAGCTCGATAGGGTATAGGCAAGAACCTATGGAAAGTTACTATGGTATTAATTGAATAATCCACCTGATTTTCATGAGAACCTTCCTTGAGACCCGTCTCAGGTTGTCCCTCCAACATCTCCATAGGTCATTCCACCACCCACTCCACCAACTACTCCATGAACTATTGAGGATACCTATCATGATTAAGAGTCTTCCAATGCACTGGTGGCCAGGAATCCTCACAAAGATATGGATCCTCTCAAAAATTATGTGATAGCTTCTCTCACAGCTCACCTCAAGACTCTTGAGACGCAGTAGGTGGAAATCCTACCTAATGACAAGTCATATCCAGTATAGGTGGACGACATGCAAGTACCACCCAGATTTTGAGAATCCTACCTTTTCCCCCTTTAACAGGATGATCCAACCACTATAGTATCTGGTCCACTTTATCTCATGATTTGAATCCATGCTAGGAACTCCCACACAATAGGAGTTCATGTAGCTATGGCGTTTTGTATAGACATTGGAAGGTACCTCATTCATCTGAAACAACCATTTACTGATTAGGTCCATTGTTGGTTCAGAAGATCTTTTCATATATTTTCTTTATTAGTTTAGCTCCACCACATGCAATAGAATTATTTTTGACCTCTTCAAGTGAAAAAATGGCTAGATTAGTGAGTTGTATACATTATATCTAGGTGGAAAGGCCTCATGTATTATATTGACATTTCACTAACCCAATAACAGCTGCTGATGATGTGCATTTTTAATGTAAATACTGAATTAGTTCCTTCCCTCATCACTCATACATTCCAAGGTGGATTCTCATATTTTTAAGACAAGACATAGTGCATAATAGAGTTATTGTAGTTGGCCAATCAGGCATGACCATTGCCTCCTATATCTCCTACAATTATATTTTTAAGGTTAGAGACCGTTATTTTCACGCAGGTAGATGTCCCCAGACTGCTAGAATTGTTACCGAAAGAGGCTCATCCACAACCTCACTAAGGTAAATAGCCTAAGGCACATCCTCAATCTCATCATCATCCATTGTAAAATCGGCAGTCACTACCTCATTAAGCATCGCTGCCTAGGTGATAAAATAAATCTCTATCCCATCTTCAAGTTTCATCCACTCGTCTAGGATAGGATATCATATTTCATTTCCCATATAAAAGAAATTGAACCTACTCATTCGATGAAGCTTAGGTTCCTAGTTATTTCGGAAGTACCTTAGATCAAGGGTTTAAAAAATTTCCAGAATGAATGAAACCCTAGGAGGAGGATCTCACTGATTTCCTAGACTGTTGTCTTTATCATAGAATTCTTGGACATGCCATCAAGTGATTCTATGTGTTCAAGTATTGGCTCCATGACCAGTTTGACAAAAATATAGTCAGATCAAGTCCTTCTTGGGAATATGTGGAATGTATATCTGGAGTTCCTAATAGTGATAGATAAGTTGAATTGTAGTAGGTATCCAATCTTGGGTCTTAAGAGTATAGCGATTGGCTAGCCTTCGGAGTAGTTACTCACACCCAAGGTATGATTTTTTCCCGTTTGAATTGATCTAAGACTCAAAAAGTTTCCAAACCTACTCCAGATGATGTTTCCACATCTTCATCCATCATTATACTTCTCAGAAGATCAACCACAAACTATGTAATAGAATTCAGAGTCTCCCACTAGTGTAGAAACCATCTTTCACTCTTGGTGATTTTATTCCTCTAGATATGGGAATCACCCCTAGAATTCACCCAGTATTGGAGGATTATTTAGGTGATGACTGGGAGTATGCCTCGATGAATACTGTCAATATGGTTGACCCTTACAAGGTTCCCATTGATAAGGAGTTTCAGGTCGGTCCTCGTAATGTTCCCAGTTGATAGCATCATCAATAGAGTCATAGATATATGAAATGTTAGAATTCTAAGGCCTATGATTTAAACCAATTAATTCAAGATAATGAGACCAAAAATAAGGCCTAGTAGAGATCTCAGCATTCATAGTCCTCACATCCCATCTCATTAGATTCACTGCCACAGTCATTCATGCTACTCGATCAGGTAGAGGTACCATGACCGTGTCTGGATCATCAGCATCTAACTATGTCCATATATGAGTCATCTAATAGTTTTACAATAGCGATTATTTTGGTTCATCTAGAGATCCATGGGATATCCCCAACACTAGCTAGAATATTCTGATTCGACTTGTATCACCCGTCATACCTTTTACTGGAATAAATGTGCACCTTGTAAGGAAGTATGATGTGCTGAAACATATTTCTAGGATTCCTACAAAGATTTAAATTCTCAAGGCCCTAAATCTATCATAATATATGTTTGAATCCCTCTTATAGGACCTAAAAATCCCCCTATGATTCAAAATAGAGTTAGCAGCTGCAGATGCTTTCCATGTTGAGGAATTTGTGCAACCATAATTCCAATCCATCATCTTCTTCTCAAGAGAAGATAAAGGATCCCTTGTACATTGATATATCTTCCAGCTGTACATCACTGTCTAGCTTAATGATGTGGATATTCATCGTTGTCTTTTCAACATAGGTTCCAAGATTAATCTCATCTCAACTCGGATGCTCCACAAGCAATAAATAACAAAATATTATTTGATTCCCTCTAAAATCAAGATTCAGGGTTATGATATAACCAAGTAAAGTCCATGTGGAAAATCCACCAAAATACCCAGTTCGGTGACCTGATTTCTAGTCTAAATTTGTGTTCATATTGTTGGATACCACCTAAAATGTGATGATGGGTAGACCCTGGCTCTATCTGCATGTTTCAGTTCCCTCCTCATATCACTAATGCCTCAAGTACTCCCTCAATTGTCGAGTGGTCATTCTCCAAGGTGACACATCTCCATTAGTCTCTTGTAAATCCAATTATTTGGATGTCAAATTTTATAATAGCAAGGATAAATGGGTTCAAAACAATGAGGTTGAGGACACTACTACTATGGTTTTCCCTTGGAAGAACTTGGATGATGATTTTATCCTCCTAATTCATCGGTTGGAGCCTACAGCCCCAGACATGGGACATTGCTGTGTTGTTTTAGAGGAAATGAGAGAATACATTCCTAGGTACAACGAACATTAGAAGATTACCTCATATTCCTACATAGGATAATCTATAGTGATATCAGATCCCCTTACCCCTATAAGGTATTGGGATGTTAGCCCCATGACTATAACAGTATGCCATAACTGCTTATTCTACTGATCCATGTTGATTCGACACAGACCGACCCACCCCTACTACTTTGACATCATCAAGTGTGGGACCCTCAGTCGAAGTCCTGATAAAATTGGGTTTTCATCCATTTTATCTATGGTTTCATTAGTGCAGGATTCTCCTGGTGAAGATTCCACATCTTCCTGAGCGGGCACTAGTGTGCCTCCAAAATCAGCTAACATGGATGAACCATTTCCTCCCGTTGATTCTTCTATATTATATGATTATGATCATGGTTTTTAAGACACACCTCCCACATTAAAAGAAGGAATCTCCACCACCGTAGATTAGTTGGTACAGGTTAATCTTAGCACTGAGATAGATATGAGGCCAATCCTAATTATCGTAGTCATGCCTATAGAGGAACAGGTGTAGTGTGTAGATTTTCTTAAGCAATATCATGATGTGTTTTTCTGGAGTTATAACGAGATTCTATGGTTATACCCTCAAGTCAATTTCCATCGTCTTGGGATCCTAGTAAGTCATTTTGGGATCAAAAATTCTCCCAAGAAGATGCTCATGTATCACGGTTCCATGGTTGATGTCAATGTTGATAATCTCATCAAAGAAAACTTTGTCGATGAAGTTCAACAGCCAATGTGTCTGGAAAAAATCATTCCCTTATGAAATAATAACGAACTGATCAGATTCTATATCAAATTTTGGGATCTCAACCACAAAAGGTAAAATGGATGATTTTTTCCATCCATTGATGGAGTTGTTGATAGATTACACCACTAGATTTCACGCTCTCTCTTTCATGGATGGATCTTTTGGGTATAATCAAATCTAAATGGCCCCTCGAATAAAATTAATCTACCACCTTCATGGTTCCAAAAGGTACCTTCTATTATCTGGTAATATCTTTCATTCTAAAGAATACCGGATCAACCTATGAGTGTTCCATGAATCACATATTCAATCCAATCCATAGGTTAATAGTATAATTCTAAATGGATAGTTTAGTAGAAAAATGCCTCTAGTTTTAGTACCATCTCAGAGATATTGATAAAGTGTTCAGTTTTCTACATTCCCTCCAACTAAAGATAAACTCCTTAATGTTCTATTTTGGGTTTACCTTTGGGATTTTACTTGGTTTGTTCTTTATATATAATGGTATTCAGATCCTCTCGAATAAGATCAAGGCCATCAGTCAGATTCCTCCTTCAAGAAACCTCTAGTATCTCTAAGGTTTTGAAGGAAACGTAACCTATATACGCAGATTCGTCATGAACATGTCCAACATGTGTAATACGATTTCTAGACTCATGAAAAAATCATCTACCAATGGGATGAAGAGTGTTAGACCAATTTTGAGGATATCAAGTAGTATCTATTACAGCCTCCAGTTTTGATTCCACCCTTCTCCGGGAGGATTCTAGTCCTCTTTGTGACCACCCCGTAATTGTCCCCCAGCTCCCTTATTTAGAATAAGAAAAACAAAGGGGTATAGGAAAGTTTATACTATCTCAGTCACATTCTCCTTGAAATAGATTCTAGATATTATCCTATCAAGAAGAGTGGTCTCGCACATGTTTTTGCAGTACAGAAGTTGTGGCACTACTTGAAACATCATGAGATACTGCTGGTTTCCTACATGGACCCTATAATGTAAATTCTGAACCATCCATTGTTGATAGTCCATCAACCTCATTGGTAAATTATCATTCAGTAGTTCAACATCAGGTTCGTTCTATAGATGTCCGTCAATGGTCATACGATAGCAGACTTTCTTTCCACCCATTTAGCTCCCATAGAGTAGTCATTGGATCATGATTTTCTAGATGAATCCATCCTCTAGGTGGTTCAGTCTATACTGTGTTGGTAGATTCATTTCCATGGTTCTTCCTAAAGTCCAACTGGTAGAAGTATTGACGATCCCATGCTCAATATAGTAGGTTTAGTAATTGTCTTCATCACACCTATATAGGTTTTCTTTCCCTATTCATTCCTTTTTTCATAAGGCTGCACCAACAATGAGGTATAGTACTAGGTTCTCATAACTAGTCTTGAGTTGGCCCTTGAGAATGATGTTCACCAACTACATGTAAATGGATACATTGAGTTACTCATCAAGGAGATAAATGATGATTAATTCATCAGGAAGCCGGAGCTCATGCCCCTATTAGAGCACACTCACCAGCTGATGGCCCAGTTCCCTTATCAGCTTGAGGTCACTCATGTTACCCAGTCAAAAAATGGTCAATTTGATTTCTTGGCCATTCTAGATGCATCTCTTACAGAGATCAACTAGGAAGCTCTGTTTATTCATGTGGTTTAGTGAATATTCATCACTCCCATCAACCCAGATGATGATGATAATCAGCAGGTAATCCATCTTACCGTAGGTGTATCCACATCAAGACCTCCATATCCCCTTATTGTGGTAGAGGATTTCTCTTATTTGAAAACTCCTTTCATCAAGTACCTTAAAATGGAACTCTCTCGATAGACAGACCTAACCATGAGAGAATCTGTTGGCGTGGAGTATATTTTACCCTCCACAGCAATCCCAAACATGAACAGACTCTCTATAAATGTGGATTCTATGGAATCCTCCTTCATTTCATTCAAGGATATGAGGTTCCCCGGGTTATGTGGGCAGTTAATGTCAGTTATTTTGGAGCTCATCATGTTGTTTTGAAGCTCTCCCAATAGATCTGAAGGCTAGGATATGTTTAGACCACAATGGTTCATGACTATATTGAGTTCTCTAAGAGGTTTCATGCATGTTAGATTCATCCTAATTTGGGAATCAACTACAGTAGCCCCTCCATATTACCAATAACTCTTGGCCCTTTTTGGTCTAGGGACTCAACGTTGTGGGACCTTATTCTCTAGGGATAGATTTCCAATGATGGTTCATTCTATTCATGATGGATTTATATTCCAAGGGTTAGAGGTGTTCCACTTGAGAAATTCAAGTCACATTCTACTATTGAGATTGTGAGCTTCAACATCATCCATATATTTGGAGTCCCTCACACTTTTATCACTAATGAAGGCATTAACTTCAAGGAAATTGAGCTAATGAAATTCTATACTAAGGGAATTATATGGTCCAACCATACTTCTCACAACCATGTGCAAGAAATGGACATATGATGTTTTTGAACAAGACCCTATCTACCATTCTATGGAATATGGTTGGGGAAAACAAGGAAATTTGATCGAAAAGCTCCCCAATTCCCTATGGTATTATCAGATGATGACCCGTAATTCCACCCAAGTGACCACATATTCCCTAGTGTGAATAATAGAGGTAGTAATGGCCATCGAGATTCAATTTCCATCAATTTCAACATTCATCTATGACCATCAGACATTAGAAAACATAGAATAATTATTTCTGGATAAAATGGAATCCCTCGACGAAAATAGGCTCAGGGCCTTACACAATTTAGAGAGGCACCAGAAGAAGATAGATCAATATTTCAATAAGAATGGTCGTCTCTACTCCTTCCATCAAGGTGACATAGTGTTGGCTCAAAGGATGAAAATGATACCTGGAAAGAATCCACCAAAGATGGATCCCAAATGGGAAGGACTATAAATTATTAATAAGGTTTACCCCAATAGTGCATACTATTTGATCACCATAGATAGAGAGAGAATCACTCATTTGATCAATGCCAAGTTCCTCAAGTAATACATTTCATAAGTAAAACTGCATCCCTATAATATCAAATTAAACTATGTTGCAACATCGTCACTACATGATGGTAAACTACACAATATTCCATATTGCAGGATGTTAAACTACTACCCCAACCAAGCTACAAGACCTAAAACTTAACATCACCATCTTCCAAGTTGCAAGACATTAAAATACCTAGCAATTGTGGTCCTGACTACGTTACCATTAAAATAAAACCCACTTATTCTTTACCATATGAAGCTAAACTTCATAGAATTTAATAACTACCTGTTATTTTATTACCATCCTTATGGGATATGTAGCGACGCTAAGACATTTTTTCATTGTGTCTAGCCCCAAGTTAATTAACCTTTTTGTCCCATTATCCTCTACTATAGTCAAAGATCTATGACCCAAAAATGGGAGTTCAAGTTCAATAATAACAACTATAAATGATGTGTATTCCACCTTAGGAATGTGGTTTATGAAAATGGTGCTCTTTGGTCCTCATTCAGTTTGGGTTCGTCACCCCTCCATGCTATGTATATCCATTTTAGAAGAACCCAATTGTCTAAGAAGTGTGAATTTAAACTATGTGAGAGTTCTTCTTGGGAATTTTTAATGTTGTGTGGGCCTCCTTGGTCCTCATTCACATTGGGTATCTTCATGATACCACACCAAGCATTTCTTCTTCAGAAGTCTCACCCCTATGGTCTGAACTCTATGACGATAAACTAAGAGCAAACATCCTCAACGCGTGACTTTAAACTGCAACCCTTCCCCAAAAAGTTCAGGATTCCCCATGATAATTATAAGATTCTTAAGCATCCTCATCAATGAGGATTTCTTCTAGTGTTGGTCTTCTACCATACTATGTTATATAACTATGTGTGGATTTATTCTCATCCTTATGGGATATATAGTTACACTGAGACATTTTATCTTTTGGTCGTGCCATGAATTTACTTCCCCTTTCTTCCTTCTCCCTTAGGTTGCATCCAAGGAACACGAGCCTCCTTATCATACTCACAAAAAATTTTCCATCCATAAATTTCATACTTATGTCTTTAGGGCCCATCTTAAAAGCCTTATTAGGAAAATGTTGTGCAGCATTGGGCCTCTTTGGCCTCATTCACACTAGGTTTGTATGACATCTCACTACACATGCCCATTTGAGGCACCCTCCCCTCTAGTACAAACTCTATAACCATAATCTAAGAGATATAATCCTCAATTAATGACTTTAAACATTAAACCTACCTTGAACATGTTTAGTATTCTTCATGATAATTATGGGATGCTTAAGCGTCCTCATCAAAGAGGATTTCCTCTAGTGTTGTTCTTCTACTGCATTTTTTTCTAGAACTACATATGTCATGATTACCATCCCAATGAGATATGTATGAATTTACAATCAATTTTTCTTTGGTCCCATCCATAGGTCTTCCCTAGAAACATATGGAATAACATGGACTTCCTTTTTCCTCATTCATGTTAGGTTATAACAACTACATCATATTTATTCCTTTTATAGGTACTCCTCCATCACATCCTAGTCGCATGATGATAAACTACATTACACTCAACATCCTAGCTGTGTGATGATAAAAGGAATGGAAACCACCCTCATCACCACATGATGTTAAACTACACATAATTCAAGAACTACTAGCATATTTATTCCCATCCTTATGGGATACATAGTGATTCTCAGACATTTTTTCATTAAGTCCCACCACAGGTTTATCATTCTTTTTCTTTTATCTCTACTAGTCATCCTCTTTATTTTTCATGGGTAAACTACCATGTCATATCCAATAATTTCTTCAAGACTTATCTCTATCTGAGAAGAGTTTTGAATCCCTCTACCTAATATGACCCCCATTAACATGCTCTAATACATTGTGGCACATAACCTAGGGTGTTGGATTCCGCAGGGACATTCCCCCAATCCATCTCCATGCTTCATGTATCCCTTTACTAGGATCCCCATCCTATTTCATGTTTGAAGGGACCCCCTAATGTCTTAGCTATGCCATGTTGGATCACCTAACATTCTGGGCCAATTCCCCCGAAGACTTTTGAAAACATTTTGAGAGAGGTCTCATGTTGTCAAACATCATTAGCAGTCAACCCTTGTATGTGTTTCCCCGCCCCATGTAACATGATATATATATTGTGTAAACTAACATGGTGAGAAGATATCCTCCATCATTATTCCACCCTCATTATGCTCCAGATATTAGGTGTTGGGAAACAAATTTTCCACCTCCTTATGTTATAGTGGATCTCCAACACCCCTGGAGTTGTCCCTCTATACATCCAGACATGTTTGGGGGAATGTTAGTATAGTTTGGACTTTCCTACCTAGTATTTCATTTCCATTGTTGTGTTCTCCCATATGATAGGGAAATCCTCAAATCACTCATTGTTTCCCACACCGATTATGGCTTGTGTGGGCTTAGAAGTCTTGGTAGGGTTTGTACCCACATAGAGAATTCATGGACCCTTATGGTCCAAAATATATGACCTTTAAACTAGGATCCCTATAGTCTAAACTCTAGAGAATTAAACTAAGAGCCTTTTCATGGTTCTCTCGGTAATTGGTTGTGTGGAATTGGATCTATTTGGTCCTCATTAACATCGGGTTTTTCATTTAACTACACTATATATATCTACCATAGGTTCCCTCATAGTAGCATTTATATGACTCTAAACAGTACAATGATTCTTCCTTACTGTATGATGTTAAACATCATGGATACATCCCACACACATGATGTTAAACTAGTCACCTATTATCCAAATTTTATGACCTTTAAACTAAGATTATATAGTCCAAGAAATATGACTTTAAACTATTTTTAATACCATGGTCTTTTATCATGGGTTCAGTTGGTTCATACCCCTAACAAACCCCTAATGTGATGGGTCAAAATACTAAAAGTGTCAAGTTCCATGAAAATATCTTATTGACATGTTTACACACTTTCAGTCATTCCAAGTATATATTATCATCATATTTTACATCTACAAGTACCCCCTGATAGGTGATGGTCTCATGACAATTCGGCTCCCCTCCCATCCTGAGATAATGTCCTAATGAATTGTCAGTAGGAAACATCAAATCTTGTGTTCTGAAATTAGTCAATATTCAATTCTATGTTTTCATTCCCTACCCTTGATTGGTGAAGTTGTGGATCATTTATTACGAATATGGTCAACAATGATCCTACCAATCAATTTACCCTTCCCTAATTTAGACCTCAGAAGTTTCAATTTACATACATTCCACTTCCCTATATTCTATTGGAACTCTAACACCCTTGGTATTTCCCCTCAATGTTTCTGCACACATTGAGTGAAAAGATCAGGTGTTTTTCACTTCTACATGTGATGGGGAAAGCCTAAATTCAATCCTTTTTTCCTAACTGAGTATGGATCATGTAGGCTTAGGAGTCTTGTAAGGGTTTATACCCACATAGAGATGTTGAGAAACCTTATGGTCCAAAATCTATGACCTTAAACTTGGATCACCATGGTCTAAACACTACGACCTTAAAATAAGAGCCCGTCCATCATTCTTTCAGAAGAGTATGGTGTGGTGTGGGCCTATTTGATCCCCATTCATGGTTAGTTTCCAACATCCATGCAATGAAAATCCCTTGTGAGACACCTCCTCCAGCATTCGTACCTCATGACGTTAAAATTAATGGGCTGGTCTTGTCATAAAACTGTAAACTAGGACATCATTGTCATTACTGCATGCTATTAAACTATACAGAATTACAGAACTACGTACATCTTGATTCCCATATTTATGGGATATGTAGAAATGTCCAGAAATTTTGTCTTTATCCCATCGATAGATTCATTAAACTTTTTGGGCCCTTCATCCTCGATTACAATCCAAAATTTATGACCTTAAAGTAAAATCTTCATTGTGATTTCTCCCCTTTCCATATCACATGTGCTTCCTCCCCATCTGTTACCTAATACTTGTATGGGTATCTTTTTACCTCATCCAAATAGGGTTTATTTTCTCCATGCCACACAAACATTATAGGAATAGATATTTCCATATTCAATGCAACAAAACTCTAAACTATTGTCCATGTTTCATGAAATATGACCTTAAACTGTGTGAAATGTCCTTATCACCTGACATTAAACTGTGAGGTGCATCCCAATCACACGACGTTAAACTGTTCCATGCATCAGTATTATTTTTTATGATGTAAAATTTCATCCTAGTCTATCATTATAGAGGTCCTCCTGAGAGTATGGGTTTGATCTTTACTCAGCCCAGTGCACTTACACCAATGTGCTTTAGTCACAGTGTCATAATTCCAAGAGTGTTAGAATTATTTTGAACATTCCATCAATCCACACCTTGCATAGTGTGTCCCACATTTGGATACTCATCCTCATTCATGTCTGAAGGGACCCCTTAATGAGCTACTTAAATTCCACTTCTTCTCACCTACCATATTGGTCCAATACACTAGAAGAAATTGAATGACATTTCAAGACAGGCCTCGTGTTTCGAACATGGTTAGCAGTCGACCCTGGGTTTTTTCCCCATTCCAGGTAAATAAATATGGATGATATTCTTTGAATATGGTAATTATCCATCTTGTATCATGATTTCATCCACTTTATGTTCCAAATTCTGTGTATTTTGATTCACACTTTTCATTTCCCTTTGTTCAGATTGATTCCAATTCCCCTTGTGTTACCCCACTCGGGCACTAGCGCACTTTGAGGAAATTGAATTGGTTGTCCCAAGAGCTTCATTATCTATCTGTAGCCTCTCTCATCCTAAATACTTTAAGTGGTCAATGAAAAATATAAAACCATGAGTATTCGATCATTATCTGACACTCTCATACAAAGTGAACAATTATGTAGACATCCCCTATTTCACACATCAGGCATGACCCACATGATCTTAAGGATCGGTAATTGGCTGTTTCAAAAATATGTTAAATTTATATAATTGAAGTAATCAAGAATGTGTCCATACATGTAGTTCAAAAAAATCAAGTGAGAAGTTTTTTTTTCAGAAGTATGGAAAAATGTGGCCCTTATGGATCTGCCCGTTCGATGGAGCACTTCAACTCCAAAACCTTCTGACATGTGACATCCAAGGACTATTGTATTTTTCTAATATATTATTATGGGTAGATAATATTGAGTTATTAATAACCTCACATGTTCCTCACTATCTTACTATACAAAAATTGAAATAACCCACACATGTGCAATGGCATCTTCCCCTCGGTGATATGTTAGAGTACTTTATACAACTTCAACAACACTAGGATCCCTAGATTGATGTGATTCCTAGTGGAAAACATTGTCTCCATGATAAATGTTCTTGGTCACACTCCCATATATGCATCTCTCACTGTCATAATCCATCAATAGATGAGTGATGAGATGAATCTGGCTAGCCTAACTATCGATCATTGTTCATCTTTGATGTTGTACCCCCACAACTACCACTAGTTTTCCACTATAATTTTCTAGTAAAAGCCATTTTTTCACATTTGGGGACCTCTTGGATAGGTACTAGTCCTTATTTGAATCTTTTTAGGTCACAATTCACCTTCTTCTAGCACCCTTAAAGGTAATTTTAGGAAATAGATATACTATTACTTAAAATGGATGTCCATATTCATCTGATTGTTGTTGTTCATGCCCGGAACTAGATCCATCAATTCCTTTTCCATATATGGTATCTGAACTTTATCCTCTAAGTAATTATTAGTAGGGATAAAATCATCATATATTTCCCCCAGAATCACAATTCCATAAATCTAATGTAGATCCCAGAGGCTGATGCCAACCTCCCCATGGTGAAGATAAAATGTGTTGGTGTCCGGTGACCATCATCTCAATAGTTTATGTATGATGTCTCCTGGATGAGATACATGTAACTGAGAATACCATGTTTCTTCATACAAACCCACTCACTTCAAAATTTTCCCAAACTCTTCACAAGATGTGCACACCCAATAGGCCCAGGCCCACTCATCCATGAGTTTTTCACCCTCGTGTAGATACCACCATCGTTTCATCCCTTCTTCAGGTTCCCAAGCCCTGCCTTGACGATTGTCTTATATTTAAGTGGGGATACTTATTTATCTAGTGGTTTCTCATATAAATTCTTGTGTTGACTGTAGAGGCAATCAGTAGTGATGTCCTTGTGGTCCTTCCCGATATGGCTATCAGTAGCACTATACCACTGATATTTCCCTGCATTCCCCCAAACTAGTAGGACAGTTCATCCCTTTTTTTCTATGGGATGAAAAAATCATCCCTCAATCCTAATCCATATAGTAGAATCCTTTTTTAAAGAGGATGTTCTTTCAGAGCATCGGACATCAACTCTAGAAAGGATTTGTGGTCTGAATGGCTCTAAACATACTCCCCAATCATGATATTGTTTTCTATTGCTCTTCATGAGGAAGCATCCATAAAGACCTCCTAAGTATCTTCTTGATCATATATCTGATCCTTGAAATAGTAAAAAAAATGGAGTTATTCATAAAGATCTTTTACGAAGATACGGATCACGAGGTAGCCTCGGTATCTATAAAGTCTGTGAATAAGTAGAGGATCACGATGTCTCAGTTCGCTGAATGAGTGTTCACAAGGAAAAGGACCATGAACCCAGTTTTCAAAGAAGAGTTAATGGGGTGGATGGTTTCATTAAAATAGATCTCTTATGTAGTTGTTCATGAAGATCCAGTGTCGACAATGGGACCCTGATTCGCTATTTATATGCAGTGCCCAATCAAGCATCATAGTAGCTTCAACGACCCCAAACATCACAGAAAACTAGCATATGTGTGGTCCACACCCCACCAATGTGATTCATATTCAAGACCAGACATTTTTTTAGTAATTGAACCTCAGAATCAAACACTCTTGTTACCCATTAGTACCCATTCTGAGGGAGAATTTTTTTATTCCCAAATACAAGCTATGGGAGAAATGGGTAATGTCATGGCCAGTTCTAATCCACTTTGGGCTCAAAATGGCCCTAATAATCATCATAGGAGTCTTTATCATGAAGATACTTTATGGGGACCCCTAACAACCATATGCGTGAAGGTGTATGATGGTACCTATACGAGACAAAAAAATCCCCACAACCACACAGATGTATTTTACAAACAGATCCATGAGTCGAACAAAGCCCCACTCCTTCACGACATCATTGTTCCTTTACGAAATTCCCAAAAAGAATTGTGATTGTTTTTTACTATAAATATGTGTCTCTCCAACACTTTAAAAGCACTATTACCCTAACTTTCAACTTCTGATCTCCCATTTCAAAAAGCTTCAGAGCACTGTGAACCAGACCAAAAAATGGATTTCCCAAGGTACTTGAGCATCACGAAACATGCTTTCCTTTATTCCTCGTAGCATCTAAATATGGTAGGGATTCCTTTCATGAATTCCTCCTCCCTTTTCAAATGGAGGATCCTTTTTATGTTTCATGAGCCTTCACAAATAATTAATCCTTTGCAAAGTACCCTTCTATTATGTCAAGTCTCTATGATAAGGTGAGGGTCCCATGCTTCGCGAGGCCCTTTCATTTCAAGGTCCCCATTCCTTTATGTATCACCCAAGCTTCAAGAAGATCCTATTATTAATACTCCTTGCTTCATGTGGTCCTATTCTGTATGGACCTCCAGTATTTTGAATAGTGATTTCTTGGTCCCTCATGTGGTGTCCAATGTTGTATTGCTCTACCTGGTTCTTTTTTGAATTGGTTTGAAAATGGTTATTTGTTTTTCACATAGGTATGATAACATGGACTCCACTTTCGACCACTCCTCTACCTCACACTAATCGAGAATTACTAGTACATTCCCTTCCCCAAGTGTGGGTGGGAACCAATTATGTATGTCCAAGGGGTGAGGAGTGATCCCTCCTCATCTAAGATGTAGGATGTTAAACTAATGAGCACCCACATCCTCAGCACATGACATTAAAATCTATCCTCTCCTTGTTACATTAAAATATGTTTTCCAACCTTGGGAATTATTTACTCCCACTTTACTATATAGAAGTGAGGTCTTACTCCCATGGAATGAAATTTCTCTTGAACAGAATAACATCATCCCATAGGAAAGGGAAGCCATCCTAGTGTAATCCCCTAACCTTTATTATAGGAGGCAACACTATATATTATCCTTTCCTCCCCCAGATAGAAATATAAGAGAGGATATGGTCATCCGGGACTCTCAATACCCCATCACTATCCCTTTGGACATTGTTTCCATAGTCTTATCTTATATGTAAGCCACACTACATCCTTCACTAATGCATCTTTCACAACATGACCAGAGGGTCTACTACTTTCTCTTATTTCCGACACCGATGAAAACTCATGTAGAATTAGAGGTTAGTATTGACTATTATACCCTTCTTGAAGGCATCCCTACTAGAGTAAGCCCCATCTTCCACCCTTTATGGGTCTCTAGCCATGCGTAATCCTAGAACCATTGAACTACATGGGTTTTGATCCTTGTCTTCTAAAAAATATATATAGGAATACTCCCTGAGGTTCAATCCTGATCATTTGTAAAACTCCGTGCCCTCCTCCTAGGGGTGCACCTCCTAGATCTCAATATACTCCATCATCCATTTCAATCATATTATTTCCCTTGAGACACTATATCTCAGGAGGATAATGTCCCACCGGGAGGTCCCATATCCTTTGGGTCCACTTGGGTCTCTTCAATGTGTAATCCCCATATTGCATGCTTAGTCCTCCTATTCAAGTGTAATCCCCAACACCCCCTCATAACTGCATGGACTTTTATTCCCAACCTACAAGGATATGTAAGAAACCTCCCTAACATTCAAGCCCAATAGATTCATATTCACATTGGTTCACTCTCATACTTACTGAATTATATTAAACTACATGGGATTCCATAACTACATGAACATTGATGACTATCTTCAAAATAGGATACATAGGATGAATCCTTGAAGCTCAATCCCAGTATCCCTAACAACAAAAAAATTCCTTCCATTTACCCCACTTCATTCATGCACATCCTGATTCTTACCTAGGCCACCACATCCTAGTGGAATCATGTCATCTATCTCGGTCGTCTTATTGTGTAAACCCTATCCACATCTTCGATTCTCCTGGAAGCAACTGGGATTTCTTAGTGAATAATCCCCACATGATCCATATTCATCCAACCAATAAAAATTCTCTTGTGACAGGTAGTATCAGTGTGTAATCCCCACATCCCCCCTCTGAACTATGTGGGTTTTGACCCCTATCTTCCAAAAAATATATGTATAAATCCTCCATTAGGGTTCAATCCCATCCAATGGTATACCTTGGTGTCCCCATAAATAGGTTCCATATTCCTTTATCCACCTTCAGTGGTTTTCATATCATCTTTCATAGTTTGAAACATTCCCTTTATGAGACACACTACTCTTGCATCCATCCTCATAGGGTGTTCTGATCCATACATCTAGAAAATTTTATTGGTGCTCCATCCAAGGGATGTATCTATCTGATTCACCTTCACATGTGATATGATCTATCCACTCAATGAATGCAGTATGTTAAACTCACCACCCTCTATCTTCGATAGACGTTAAACACATGGCCTACCCTATGTTAAACATGGGATGCCTGAGGAAAACCACATAAGACATGCCTCTGGCATAAGATACCCTACGATCAATGTATGATGCCTCTGGTTTCCATGCCCTTGAGAATCCCTCTTATAAGGACGAATATAGGTGACCAAGTTTTCAACATCCATGCATGACAATGATGGTCAACTTGACTACTTAACTAATAGAAAGTTTCTACCCTAACTTTACCCTTTATAATGTACAGATATAAGCAGCATAATTAATTGGTATCCATATAGATATGGTGCCAGGAATGAGTTTCATGACCAACATATTCATTTTTAAGGGAGATTCATACTAGGCAATGAATTCCAAGAAGGAATCCATAGAAGGAGTGACCAACATCCCATAACCCCATTACGATCATGGAGTAGAAATCTCTGATGAAGTGATAAAAGACACCCACCATTGGAAAGAGAGAATATAGGGTAAAATTCACAATCATTGAATTCAAACACTTGAAGGTGGTGCACCCTGGTGTAAAGAATCAGAAACAGATCCCTTACCTGAATATAAAATCAAAAAGTCTACACATATCCCGAATAGTCCATATAGGGTGTGAGAATGTGCCTCGGTAGGATATTACCTAAGTGTGCATACCCAACATAGTTATTTAATAAGTTGTGAACTATATTAACTTAAAAAACATATGTGTAAAACAAACATGGAGTTCCCTAGTGTTCAACAGCCACCAGGAAGTCATCACCTGCCGTGGCCGATGCTGGAATCACTAAAGGGGGAGGATCATTGGACCATGGCCCAAGGTATCCCCTAATGTCATACATCTCAGGCTAATGCTCAGGTTCAACCTCCAAGTTATCAACCTGGAAACCCATCCCTCTTGACACCTTGTGTCCCAAACAAATCACCGACGTCTTGAAGATTTTTCAAAGAAAAAAGTAACCATAGTCCCTCGGACCCCTTCTTGAAAGCACTTTTGGCTCGAATCCCAACATCTGGAGGAAAAGTGATATATTTACTCAAATTAAGAGTCACTAATGGCCCATATCATGACATCTCTACGAAAAGTGGTCTCCATCCTCCCAAAATAGTCCAAACCGAACGGCCTCAATACAGCGAGCCTCAACCACAAACTGATAGCCTCGACGCTATCATCTAAAGGCTCCTCACCATCCTAGTGACTCTCTATAGAAAGTAACCCCAACATAGTTTCCTAATATACACTATCGGGGGACTCTACCCCCACGATTGGTCATAACCACCTCATCAACGAGTCAACTTGTGCGCACACAACTCTAATTAGTGCTTTGGCCATCACAAGTGATCAGAAATCACTAAATTAGTACCCAAGACACGTCTAATAGGCACCTCGTGCCCCTCCAACCATGAAAAACAATTCTGATGGCCATTTAATCCCATATCATGGTTCTTTCCCTCAAATTTATGGCCTTTCCACCGCAACCAATATCTATGAAAACCAACTTGTGATCACATCACCCAAGTAACCTGGTCCAAGCCCAACCAAATGACCGCATCACCTCAATCCTGATGGTCATGCCATCCAAAGTCCTTGATCCATGCCTATCACGATCCCACTGATCACATATCATGAAATTCAATCATTTCATATATATATATATATATATATATATATTTCAAATCCACTTAAAAAAACAATTCAATTGAATTTAATTGTACATCTCAAATTGAATAACCAATTCAAATAGACAAAAAATTCAATAAAATGTAATTGTACAATTCCAATTAAACATAAATTTAAAATTAAACCATTAACACACCCCATCCAAACTATCCAAGATGGTTGATAGCCTATAACATAGTCTTTCATGAGCAAACAAGGTGAGGTAATGCCCAAATACATCCCATAAGTTCCTATGATGAATTTAAAATTAAACAATAAATTTAATAGGGTCTCTCTCAAATACCCAAATGGAATGCTAAAATCTACACCCCCAACATAAAAAAAACATAAATAAAAGTATTCACCACCTACATTATAGTTTTATACATAATCACATCAAGTATTATCCTTTAACACAAATCAATATGGAAGAAATAAATAATTTCATTGAACTCCATGAAAATAAGGTAAAACGAATCAAACGGATATAGGACTCCATGAGGTGAGAGGAAATAAAGAAGAGGAATGGGTGTGATAAGCCTTACTAGTATGGTTCTATTTCACCTGATAGATCTAAAAACTTATCACTGACGGAAGAGGATGAGAAATCCAAGATGAGGAGAAAATAGAGGGTTTCCTCCAACTGTGCGCCACCAATGAGAGAATAATGAGGCAAAAATAGGAAGAAGTTGAAAAGGTAATTTTACACCATTAATGAGGTCTCATGGTTATCCCACACACTTTTCCAAACTGTACGAGCTTCAATGTGAGGGTACTGCCTAAGTGCAACTACCTATTTGGATTGTAGCATAGTTTTCTCTAACCATGCACAAAATGTATGGAATCCTCTGTAAAAACTATATAAAAGGTTTCATGAACATGTTCCTAAGCCATTCGAGTTTTACAAACTATGTGGCAGTAAAAAAACAGTGCACATGGTTAGCTGGAAGAGGCCACATGGTTTACCCCAAACCGTGCACCTTGACCTGCAACTCCCAAATAGGGCCTTTGGGCCTCAATTCTCCCAAAACCCATATGAACACTAGATGATTCAACTAAACCCCTAAAACAATCCAAAAATATTTTATTGAATTAAAGAAACTCTAGGAATTGAGTTTTGGTAATTAGAAGAAAAATTGACATACACACCAATTCAAAAAATCAAAACATGCAAGGTTTTTAACTCGATTCAAAAAATTGAGATGTTGCAATCTCCCCCACCTTAACATATCTCATCCCTGATCTATAAATAAAAATATAGAGATGGTACCAAATATACCCATCCTCAAAAAAATAACCTAGACTACCTCGATCTAAAGGGAAGAGGTAAAATACCACATGGGTCTCCCCGCCTTAGGAGTGACCTAACCCGGTCACATTATGACCTAAAACTCAAATTAAAAAAGGTTTGTCGACCAATTATCAGACTCAAATGTCCCCTCATGATGCATCATCACTTATTCACCTCATAAGGTTCTCATGTTTCATATAATAAACCATTATTATCCAACACCGCATCAGTCCCCTCCGCATTCCCATTTCACACATGGAACCATCATGGTCATTCACCTCAACAAATTCTTAATTCAGTCTCAGTGCCTCACACCTCAAACAAGTCTCATATCTAACAATTCCCAGGTTCCAACACACCTCAGGTAACCTAAAACTCCTCGATGACCCAATAAAAATAATATCAAAATCTTTCACCCAACGTTGCTCACAAACAAAACATGGTTCTACACACCTCATATATATATAATACATATGAACTGGTGCCAACCTACTATCTAGCATATGGTTAGTCCATATATATCTCATGTGCACCTCATTAACCTAAAATAAACAAAACTTAAAGGTACTTTCCAAAAAAAATACAAAACACAACTATACCCACAACATACCTTTGACCGTTATCAGATCACTAGCCTTCTCAACCCCTAGAATCTCCACAGTATTCACCTGGCCTGATGACCGACTACCTGAATCCTGGACTCCCTACAGTGCTACACCAACCATCTACCATTGACCCCACTGATAGGTACCTCTATCACTGTCATGACCACTGTGATCACCTGAATTTTATCTACCTCACTTGTTACAGATATCGATCTGACCTTAGAACATTGAGTCTATCATGTTCCCTAAATTCCTTCTATTCAAAAAGGATTTTGGTAGAACCTATCAAGATTCCTGACCTATCCACATGCCCAGCACTCCTTTGGAGGCCACTTGACAAGGTTTGGGTATCAATCATAGAGAATAAAGGCTACTAAATCATACTGAAATCTTACGTATGTGTGAGATAAATAGGACTCTTATCTTGTCCAATCAGAACAACCCAACATTCCCACTTAAAATATCAACCCAATCGATGTTGAAATAAAATGTGTTACACTTAATTTTAACAATAGAAATACAATAAAATGATAATCATGTCCAGATAAGAAATAAGTGAAATATTTAGCACAACAATTACACAAAACTAGTAGAATAAAAAGTCCTGAAAGTCCCTCCCAAGTGTGTGTAGCTCTCTAGAAATGATCGTCCACCGTTTAGTTCGACATCGGGAGGAGGCGAAAGCTCGGGTGGAACTTCGCCTTCATACTTGATCCCCCTATGAGTATAGGGACATCAAGAACTCCTTGGATGATGAGAGAAATCCTTTGGGTTTACAAAATACTAGAGCATTGCCTCTTTGTCGAACTTACAAATGGGGATCCCAAGGTGCCATTTTATAGGAAAATGGGAAGGTGGTTTTTAGCTCACAAATTTATTAAAACCATTAGTCACATGGGTTTCGACCTCCAGACAGTATTATCTCACTTTGGAGAAAATAAAAAAGTTGTAACCAAAACTATTGGCTGTCTCCATTGATAGTTTGGCACAAATTGGACAACTAGATCCCAATATAGTGACAGATCATAGCACACCACATTTGACTTCATGCAGATTCGGTGTACTGGATAGATAAGGTCAGGTGGGCCATCGTATGGCCAAATTAATTTTGTGTTTCTTCATAAGAAATATATAATAATAGAGTTTGCACCATACCACAAAATTTCAGCCCTTTTGGAATCATGGTTCAATAGAAGTGTTTGGATGAGTCCATTGGTGTGCATGGATGTTACGCAGTTTCGCCCATTTTTCTTGGACATCATCATGGGTCCTCCAAATCACCTCCTCCTGAAATGGAATCATAAAAAAAGTAAAATTTCCCTTTTAAATAGTGATAAACCAAAATTAAATGATTCAAACATGGAATTTAATTTGTTATTATTTTTATAATTTTCTATATAAAACAATTTTAGCACAGAGGTGTATGGGTTAAACTAAAACAGTGAATCGTAGTGTGTTCGCACCCCAACACCTAAACATTTTCACTCTTGGGAAAAGTCATAATTTCAAAAATTATGCATGTAGATATTTCAACTTCATAAATATTTAACATTCAATAAAAATTTAATTCCTAATAGAAATTTGATCAAATAAAAAATCACACTGAGGAGTTATTCTCAATGATCATTAAAAAAGACGTCTCAAAAATTGTATCCTAATGAAATTCAAAGACATGCATGATACCAATCAATGAAATCATTTAGAAAGTTAATCATGTCACTAATTCTACACGTTTGTGTTTGAAAACCATTTCATGATATTCTTTACACTTTTTATTCAGTGAATATAAGTTATTTCAATAATTGTATACTTACAAGATCCTTTTCCACCGAACATTCCACACATCCTTTGAAATCAAATTTCAAGACCCACTCACTTAAGTATTCTTATAAGTCAAACCATAAGATCCTGACCTAGATATCCCCATGTGTTGCGTCTTTCATCACTCCCCTCATTTATTTTTATTTTTTTTCCAAAAGTTTCACTTGGAACAAATCTCATACTCTTCTCCAAACCCTTGTTTGATCTCCTCATGACACTAATTGTAGTAGTAATAACAAGATCAAAGGTCTAGGAATGATGGTTTTTGACCTTTCCAATATACAACCCTTTATTTTATTTTATTTTAGGGTGTACAAAAGTCAGATAATAGGTACTCATGCATAGGTCAATCTAGTACAGTAATGAAATAGATCAGATAAGGAATGAACATATGGAAAAAAGATTTGGAAAAGTAGATAAAATTCAACCTAACTTATATTTACCTTCCATTAATTAAGAAATTTTCACATTTCATGGTTGGGTGAAAAAATATGTGGACAGATTAAGTAACACAAATTTCCCTTAAACTTTTCACAAAAAGGGCACCATTTTTTTCAAAAGTTTCAAAATGATAAAACCATTTATATCATCAAAAAAGAACAAAATTTCAAAAGAAAGTCACACCACAATATTGAATTCTGCTTGAAATTCACATTTCATCATTATTTTTTTGAATGTAAAAGCAACATGAAATACAGACATTCCACATGCATTTTTAATAACCTCCATGATTAAACGAGCATCGTTTTCCATGATAAATTGGTAATAAAAAAAGAGTAATATTCCATCAAAAAGGTGAGTGGGAGGGAAAAGGGGAAAGTAACAATAATATTTAGCAAGACAAAAAGAGAAAAATAAGAAAGATGATGAAAATTCCTAACTAAACCAGGAATATACCCATCCCCACACACCTAGAGTGTGTAGTGACCTCACTATAATAAAATAGAATGTGGTAAGGAAGGATAAAACCTGGTGGGTGTTATTCGTAGACTGCTTCTTGAATTTGGAGTTCATCCATCAGGGAAACGTCAAATTGATTGTGATTTAAAAAAGATTTTTTAGTCTGGGGAATACCCTAGGTCATCTACAAAGGATCATTGGTGGTTTTATAATATGAAGGTTTAATAAGAATAACAAAATATGGGGTGGTTTTAAAATAGTTTAAAGAAAATGAATTGATTTAAAGAGTTTAATAGTTGATAATTAAAAGTGGTGTTTTGGAATTATGAGATTAAAAGATCATTTCAAGTTTACTACACATCTTTTTGAGTTCATCATTCTGAAAAATACACATGTTTTAATGTAATCCTTTGGTTGAGGGTTGTTAAGATCTAAACTTCCCTCGTTCCTCTTAAATGATGCTCAAAGAACAACCCCTAGACAAAAAAAATCATTTTGTCAAGGTTTGGGTATCAAGAATAGAGAATAAAGGATACCAAATAATACTGAAATATTATGTATGTGGGAGATAAATAGGACTCTTGTTTTGTCTAGTCGGAACAACCTAAGATTCCCACTTAAAATCTCAACTCAATAAGTGTTGAAATAAAAAGTGTTTCACTTAATTTTAACACTATAAATGCAGTCAGAGGAGAATAATGTCAAGATAAAAAATAAGTGAAATAATTGGCACAAAAATTACACAAAACCAGTAGAAGAACAAGTGTTGTAACTCCCTCCCAAGTGTGTGTAACTCCCAAGAAATGATCATCCACTGTTTAGCTCGACATCGGGAAGAGGAGGAAGCTATGGTGGAACTACACCTTCATCCCTGATCCCCCTATGAATATAGGGGCCTCAAGAACACCTTGGATGATGCGATTACTCCTTTGGGTCTCCATAATACCAGAAATTTATTTCCTGGATGAACTTACAAATGGGGAGCCCAATGTGCCATTTTACTAGGAAATGGAAAGGTGGTTTTGAGCACAGAGATTTATTAAAACCACTTTTCCCATGGTTTTCGACCTCAATGTAGTCTTATCTAGATTTTTAGAAAATAAAAAAATTTGAATCACCACCTCTTGGATGTCTCCACTAAATGTTTGCCACAAATTTGACAAATAGAGCCCAAGATAAGGACATATCACAGTACAACAATTTTTACTTCATGCAGATTCGTTGTGCTGGACATATCAGGTAGGTTGGGCCACCAAATGGATAAATGAGTTTTGGTTTTCTTCAGAATAAATGTATCCCAATATATTTTTGACCAGCCCATAAACATTCGTCCAATTTGGATGCATGGTTCAGTAGCAGTGTGCAGATGAGTCCACTAGTGTGCTTGGATCTTGCGCAGTTTGGCCCATTTTTCTTAGGCATCAACATGGGTCCTCCAAATCACATCCTCCTGCAATGGAATCATCAAAACAAGTAGCATTTCCAATTTTAACAGTGATAAACACAAAATAAATGATTTAAACATGGAATTAAATTTGTTATAATTTATATAATTTTTAATATAAAATAAGTTTAGCATAGTGGTGTAAGGGTGAAAATGAAACAGTGAATCGTAGTGCGATCACATCCCCACACCTAAACATTTTCACTCCTGGGAAAAGTCATAATTCCAAAAATTATGCATGTAGATATTTTAAACTTCATAAATATTTAACATTCAATGAAAATTTAATTCCTAATAGAAATTTTATCAAATCAAAAATCACACCGGGGAGTTATTCTCAATGATAATTGAAAAAGATGTCTCAAAAATTGTATCCAAATGAAATTCCATGTGATGCATGATACCAATCAAATAAAATAACTAAAAAGTTAATCATGTCACTAATTCTCTATGTGTGTGTGTGACAACCATTTCATTCTATTCTTTCTACTTTCTAATCAGTGAACATAAGTTATTTCAATAATTGTCTACTTACAAGATCCTTTCCACCGAACTTTCCCCACATCCTTTGCAATCAAATTTCAAGACCCAGTAACTTTAGAATTCCTAGAAGTCAAAACATAAGCTCCTAAAATAGATATCCCTATATGTTGAACATTTCATCACTCCCCTCATTTATTATATTTTTTTCAAAAGTTTCATTTGGAACAAATCTCCCACTCTTCACCCAACCCTTTTTTGATCTCCTCATGACACTAATTGTAATAGTTATAACAAGATCAAAGGTTGAGGAATGGTGGTTTCTGAACTTCCCAATATACAACCCTTTATTTTATTTTATATTTAGGGCATACAAATATTGGATAACATGTATACACACATAGGTCAATTTGGTATAGTAATGAAATAGACCGGATAAGGAACGAACGTATGGAAAAATGATTTTGGAAAGTAGAGAGAAATCAACCTAACTTATATTTACCATCCATTAATTAATTACTTTTCACAGTTCATGGTTGGGTGAATAAATATATAGAGATATTAAGTAACATAATTTTCCCTTAAAATATTCATAAAAAATGGCACCATTTTTTTTAAAGTTTTCAAAATGATACAGCCATTTATATCATCATCAAAGAATTAAATTTCAAAATAAAGCAACAAAAAAATATTTAATTCTTGCTGAAATGCACATTTCATCAGATTTTTTTTGAATGTTAAAAAAACATGAACTAGAGAAATTCAAAAATAATTTCCAGTAACTTCCATGATTAAACAGGCATCATTTTCCATGATAAAGTGGTAATAAAAAAGAGTAATATTCCAACACAAAGGTGAGTGGGAGGGAAAGGGGGGAAAGTAATAGTACTATTCAGCAAGCTAAAAATAGAAAAAGAAGAAATATGATGAAAATTTCTAACAAACCCCGGAATATACCCACCCCCCACACCTAGAGTGTGTTTTTCCTCACTATAATAAAATATAATGTGGTAAGGGAGGATAAAACCCGATGGGTGTTATTCATAGACTGCTTCTTGAACTTGGAGTTACTCGATCAAGGACACATCAAATTTATAGTGATTTAAAGAAGATTTTGTATTCTAGGTCAGACCTTAGGTCATCTGTCAAGGAGTGTTGGTGGTTTTATAGTGTGTTGTTTTATTACGAAGAACAAAAGAGGGTGTGTTTTTAAAACAGTTTAAAGAAATTGACTTGATTTAAAGAGTTTAATAGTTGAGAAAAAAATAGTGGTGTTTTAGAATTATGAGATAAGGAGATCATTTAAAATTCACTACACATCTTGGTGAGTTCATAATTCTGAAAAATACACATGGTTTAATGGAATCCTTTGGTTGAGGGTTGTCAAGATCTCAACTTCCCTCTTGCCTCTTAAACGATGCTCAAAGAACCACCCCTTGACACAAAAATCGTGTTGTCAAGGTTTTGGTATAAACAATAGAGAATAAAGGCTTCCAAAGAATATTGAATTCTTATGTATCTGTGAGATAAATAGGACTCATGTCTTGTCCAATTGGAACAACCCATGATTACAACTTGGAATCTCAACCTAATCGGTGTTGAAATAAAAAGTGTTTCACTTAATTTTAACAATATAACTTAAATAATAGGAGAATCATGTCATGATAAGAAATAATTGAAATATTTAGCACACAAAACCAGTAGAATAAAAAGTGTTCAAACTCCCTCCCAAGTGTGTGTAGCTCCCTCAAAATGAATGTCCACCATTTAGTTCAACATCGGGAGGAGGAGGAAGCTCAGGTGGAATTTCACCTTCACCCTTGATCCCCATATGAGTATAGGGTCCTCAATAACTACTTGGATTATGAGAGTACTCCTTTGGGTCTCTAAAATATCCTAGATTTTCCTCCTAGACGAACTTACAAATGGGGATCCCAAGGTGCGATTTTATAGGAAAATGGGAAGGTGGTTTTGAGAACAAAGATTTATTAAAACCACTTTTCACATGGGTTTAGACCTCCAGAAAGTCTTATCTCTCTTTGGAGAAAATAGAAAATTTTTATCCCCACATATTGGATGTCTCCATCAAAATATGGGCACAAATTAGATAACTAAATCCTGGGATATGGACAGATCATAGCACACCACTTTTGACTTCGTGTAGATTCGTTGTACTGGATAGATCAGGTCGGTTGGGACACCAGATGGATGAATGAGTCTTGGGTTTATTCAGACTAAATGTAGCCCAATACATTTGGACCAGACCACAACATTTCAGCTCCTTTGGATTCACGTTTCAGTAGCAATGTGTGGATGAGTCCACTGGCGTGCATGGATCTTGCGCAGTTTGGCCCATTTTTCTTATACGTCATCATGGGTCCTCCAAATCACCTCATCCTTCAATAGAATCATCAAAAAATGTAAAATTTAACTTTTTAACATTGATAAACACAAAATAAAATATTAAAACATGTAATTAAATTTTTTATTATTTTTATAATTTTCAATATAAAACAAGTTTAGCACAATGGTGTAAGGGTGAAAATGAAACAGTGAATCGTAGTGCGATCACAGCCCCTCACCTAAACATTTTCACTCCTAGGTAGAGTCATAATTCAAATAATTATGCATGTAGATATTTTAAACTTCATAAATATTTAACAATCAATGAAAATATAATTCCTGATAGAAATGTTATCAAATCAAAAATCACACCAGGGAGTTATTCTCAATGATCATTGAAAAAGATGTCTGAAAAATTGTATCCAAATGAAATTACAAGAGATGAAAGATACCAATAAAAGAAAATAATTAAAAAGTTAATCATGTCACTAATTCTACATGTGTGCGTGACAACTATTTCATACTATTCTTTCCGCTTTCTATTCTATGAATATAAGTTATTTCAATAATTGTCTACTTACAAGATCCTTTCCACCGAACTTTCCCCACATACTTTGTAATCAAATTTCAATACCCACTCACATAAGCATTCTCAGAAGTCAAAACATAATCTCCTGAAATAGATATCCCTATATTTGTACATTTCATCACTCCCCTCATTTATTAATATTTTTTTCAAAAGTTTCACTTGGAACAAGTCTCACACTCTTCTCCCAACCCTTGTTTGATCTTATCATGGCACTAATTGTAATAGTTATAAAAAGAAAAAAGGTTGATGAATGGTGGTTTTTGAACTACCCAATATACAACCCTTTATTTTATTTTATTTTTTGGGCATACAATAATAGGATAACAGGTACTCACACATAGGTAAATCTGGTACAGTAATGAAATAGATCGGATAAGGTATAAAAGAATTGAAAAATAATTTTGGAAAGTAGATAAAACTAAACCTAACTTATATTTACCTTCCATTAAGTAATAAAATTTGACAATTAATGGTTGGGTGCAAAAATATGTAGAGATATTATGTAACACAATTTTTCCTTAAAATATTCACAAAAAAGGGAACCATTTTTCTCAAAGGTTTCAAAATTATACAACCATTTATATCATCAATAAAGAAATAAATTTCAAAAGAACGTCACACCACAATATTGAATTCTTGCAGAAATGCACATTTCACCAGATTTTTATGAATGCTAAAACAACATGAAATACAGACATTCCATATGCATTTTTAATAACTTCCATGATTAAACGTGCATCATTTTCCATGATAAAGTGGTAATAAAAAAAGAGTAATATTCCTGCACAAAGGTGAGTGGTAGGGAAAGGGGGAAAGTAACTGTACTATTTAGAAAGATAAAAAGAAAAAAATAAGAAAGATGGTGAAAATTACTAACTAACCCAGGAATATACCCATCCTCTCACATGTAGAGTGTGCAGTGTCCTCACTATAAAAAAATATAATGTGGTAATAAAGGATAAAACATGGTGGGTGTTATTCGTAGGCTTCTTCAGGAAATTGGAGTTCCTCTATCAGGGACTTCGAAATGGTTTTGAGGAAGTCCTTCAGTCACTTCCCATTAAATGTGAAGGATTTATTGGTTTTTTCATTTTGAACCTATACAAAACCAAATAGAGAGACGTTAGTAACAATGTATGGTCAAAACTAGGGGTATGGAAGCTTACCTGGATGAAACTTCATCCTTGTATTGTATATGAGGAACTTTTTTCCAATGCGGAATAAATGATAAAGGATTAGATGATCGTGGGTAGCCTTGGTACGCTCCTTATAAATCTTGTAGTTCTCATATTCATCTATTCTCATTTATTTTAACTTATGAATCTACAACTTCTTTTGAGCACCTTCACCAGAAATATTAGAATTGATTTTTTTGATGGCTCATTAGGCCCAATGCTCAATCTCAAAAGGGAGGTGACAACTCTTTCCAAACACAAGATGATAAGGTGAAATTCCAATGGGAGTTTTGAAGTTAGTATAGTATGACCATAATGAATCATCAAGTCAAAGACTCCAATATTTTCTATTGGGTTGAACAATTTTTTCAAGAATATGTTTTACCTATCTATTTGACACATCGACTTGGCCATTGGTGTGTGGGTGATATGCAATAGACACTCTATGACGAACCCCATACTGATGCGAAAGTGATTGCATTGTTCAGTTACAGAAATGAGAACCCTAGTCACTGATGCTGATCCTAGGTAAACCAAACCTATAAAAATATTTGGTTCTCAAAAATTCTACAACTGCCTTAGAATCATCAGTCCTTGTAGCTCGTCCCTCTACCCATTTGGAAACACAATCCACTACCAAAAGAATGTATATGTTACCAGATGAATTGAGGAATGGTCCAATAAATTCAATTCGACAAACATCAAAAATTTCATGGAAGAGAAAGGGTTTTGTGGCATCTCATTTATTTTAGATACATTCCCCATTATTTGACAGCGAGGACAAGATTTACATAAGTCATGGGAATCCCAAAACAATGTGGTCCAAAAGAGACAAGAATTGAGGACTTTACGAGTAGTTCGTTGGGAACCAAAGTGAACCCCACAAGAAAGAGTGTGGTAGAACCTAATGACAGAATGAAACTCGCTATCAGGAACCCAATGCCTGAGGACTTGATCACTACAGGTGCGCCAAAGGTAGGGGTAATCCCATATGTACCAAAGGGAATCATGTTTTATATGGTCAGCCTAGTTTATGTTGAAATCAGTAGAAGTTCAAGATGCTACAAAATAATTTACAATTCCATCATACCAAGGAATAACATCTTGCACTCGGTACAGTTTCTCATCAAGAAACATTAAATTTATAGGAATATAGGGAGATGAGTCAATGTACGAGGATGCGTGTATCCTACTGATATGG
Source organism: Viscum album (assembly GCA_963277665.1). Classification (NCBI taxonomy): domain Eukaryota; kingdom Viridiplantae; phylum Streptophyta; class Magnoliopsida; order Santalales; family Viscaceae; genus Viscum; species Viscum album. The sequence goes on from OY728162.1 coordinate 288,535,211, forward strand.
TCATCCACCACATTCTCTGCTCCTTTTTTATCTCTAATTTCTAGTTTGAATTTTCTAAAGGAGGAGAATCCATTTAATGAGGTGTGGTTTGGATTCATGTTTCTTAAGGAGATACCGGAGGGCTACATGGTCAGAGAATACAATGACTTTGGAATATAAAATATATTACCTAAATTTATCCAAGTAAAACACTGTGGAAATAAATTCTTTTTCAGTTGTGGTGTATTATTCTTGGGAAGGGTCCAAAGTACATGAGGTATATGCAATGAAATGTTGAGCTCCATCGACTGTTTTTGACAAGATTTCCCCAACTACATTATTAGAGTCATCACGCATGATCTCATATGATAAATCCCACCAAGGTGGTTGGATTACAAGGGGTGACGTGAGACTCCATTTTAACTTATTAAAAGCATCCTCAAATTTTTTATCAAAATAAAATTCTTTTTCCTTTTCAAGTAACCAGGAGAGTGGGAGTGCAATCTTACTAAAGTTGCAAATGAAACGATGGTAAAATATAGCATGACCTAGGAAATACCGCACATCCTGTACATTTTTTGGGAATGGTAAAGAAGAAATGATATCCACTTTTGATTTATCTACTTGGATACCATCCCCAGAAATGACATTCCCCAAAACTATACCTTTTCGCACCATGAAATGGCATTTCTCATAATTTAATACAAGATTCTTTTCAATACAGCTATGTAGGACTAAACCAAGACTACATAAACATTCATAAAAAGAGGATCCATAAAATGTGAAATCTTCCATGAAAACTTCCATGAAATTCTACAGGTAATATGAAAAAATACTAACCATACATCACTAGAAAGTACCCATAGCATTGCACAGACAAAATGGAATCCTAAAATATGGAAATGTGCCAAGGGGAAAGTGAAGGTTGTCTTTTCCTGATCCTCATGGGAAATATAGATCTGAAAGTATCTAGAATACCCACTAAGGAAATAGTATTGGGACTTACCCATTATCCTCTCTAGAATTTGGTGAATAAAGGGAAGAGGGAAATGGTCCTTCCAAGTGTGTTGGTTTAGTCGGCGATAGTTTATGAGGACAGGCCAAATATTCTGCACATGAGCTGGAACCAATTCATTATTTTCATTTTTAATTACTATAAGTCCAGTTTGTTTGTAAACTACTTGAATAGGACATACCCATTGGTTGTCAGAGATGGGGTAAATGATTCTAGCATCCAATAATTGTTTTACCTCCTTTTTTCACAACTTCTAGGAGGTTTGGGTTTAGTCGACGTTGTGCCTACCTCACAGGTTTAGACTCATCATTTAATAAAATATGATGTGTTCCTATTAATGGGTAATACCAGTAATGTTAGAAAGTGTCCATCCCAAAGCTTTTTTATACTCCCTAAAAAGTTCAAGCAGTCATAATTCATGCTCAGGAGGGAGTGAACTAGCAATGCTGACGGGTATCTTGTTTCCATTCTCAAGATATGAATGTTTTAAATGTTGAGGCAGTTGTTTCAGTTCCAATTCACGTGGATTATTTATTTATGGGAGTGTGTGTGAAATTAAGAGGTCACTGATCTCATCTAACTTCTCAATGGTATCATCTGAAATAGATGAATGAGCTCTTACAATCATAGCAGTATCATCGATTTTCATTGGATTCTCAGTGTTTAAGAAATCATCAATCAATGAACATGCAAGACACTTTTCTAGACCACTACAACAATCAATGCATAATTCATTTCTTATAATTTATATTAATGAAGAACACTCAGAAGGGGGAACCAGGGAATGAAATGATGTTTTTCCAAGGGAAGGGAGTACATCTATAGAATTAACAGAGAGAGGGAAATGTTCGTCTGAGGGGTGCTTCATGGCATCAAGGATATTGAAGCACATAAATCAATAATATCATTAGAAAAATAATACTCCCCTATGGTGCCTGGAATTGAGAATTTTTCAGGATCATTCACTTGGTGTGAAGTGTTGGCTCTATCAATTCTGAAACATTACTCCCCAAGATCACCTTCTCATCACCTCTAAGTATCCTTCAGTGTGTACACATCTCCTTTATAAACTTCTCATATCTTGAAATTTGTTTCACAACATTAATCAAGGGAATGTTTACCTGTGATTTTTTGAAAGTCTCCAAAATTTCCTTATCAATTTCATTATCCTTTTGTTTTATAGTTTGGGTGGACCTTTGCGGAAATGGAAGAGGGATCCTTGGGCTAGTTGACTCATCAATAGACACAATATTTCCTTTGGTGGGGATTCTCTCAGTATAAGGTTCAACCTCATTTGGATAATTTCTAGTAGCTGGGATGGTGGTTTCCTTAGGAGGGGATAACTCTAGTGGAGGGGTCATTTGGATTTTTAGTTTTGTTACAATCCTAAGGGTGATGGAACTAAAACATCCTTTATCTTAAGGGTTATCTTCTGGTTGAGAAGGTAGTTTACCTTACCCATTACTCTGTATTTTCCTCACTAAGTTGGAAAGTTGGCCTAATTGGGTTTTTAGGTCTTGTATGGCAGCTTGGGTGGTTTTTTGGAATTGGATACTGTTGTAATCCATTTGTTCCATCATTTCTTCTAATCTAGTCTTGGGTTTTTGAGGGGTTTCATGGAAAGACCTTTTTTTGGTTGAGGATTTATTGGTGGTGGTGGTTGACTACTCTTCTCAAGTTGGTTCCATGGTTGTTGAGGTTATTTTGAATACCCCCTTGCCTATAGGATTGGGTGTCTTTCCACCCAGGATTGGATGTATATTATGGTTCTTTCCTAAAGGGTTGGTTATTGGGGTGTCCTAGAAATATTTCCTCACAACTGTCAAAATTTTCTATTAGTTTGGGGTATTGATCAGAGTAGTGGGTGTCAGAAGAACATATACCACAATGGCTGGGAGGATGAGATTGGGATTTCCCTTGGGAAATAGAAAGTTGTTGAATAAGGGTACTTACCTCTTCGAACTTCTTGTCCACCTTCCTCTGAAATTAAGTACTTTTCACCTCATGGACACCTCGAATGGGTACATTGAACCATGAACCGAATTGTTGAGTGTTTTGTTCCATGTTCTCCATTAAGTTCCTTGCAGCGATTGGATTTTTATCAACTAGTGCACCACCTGAAGCACCATCAATAATATATTGGTCAGTAATAATTAAACCTTCATAAAAATACTAAATTAAAAGTTGATCACTTTTTTGGTGGTGTGTACAGCTTGAACATAGCCTTTTAAAGTGTTCCCAATATTCATGTAATGTTTCCCCTTTATATTTCCTTATATCACATATTTCTTTCGTTAAAGTTTAAGATCAAGAGGCTGGGAAATATTTTTCATGAAAAAGGTGTTTCATGTCTGCCCAGCCTCTAATTGGTGAATTAACATAGTAAAGCCTGTATTTTGCAGTTTCTTCCAAAGAAAATGGGAATTCTCTAATATTTACTTGTTCTTCATCCACATTTTGAGTTTTTAATGTAAAACGAATGGTATGAAATTCTTTAAGATGATTGTGTGGATCTTCTCCATCAATTCCATGGAATCTTGGTAATAAATGAATTAAACCATACTTAAGTTCAAAATTGGGTGCCTCGCCTTGAAATTGAATGTAAGTAGGTTGGATATCAACATCTGGTGAGGTTAATTATTTTAGTGTTATATTTTTTCATCCATTTTAAACATGTTAATTTCAGGTTCTAATTTATTTCTAGAATAATATGGGTTTTGAAAAGTCTCTAGTTGTGGTGCATCCTCCTTCAAAGGGTTGCCTTGTGCATCTCAGGGTCGCTGACGTAATATCCTCTCTGTTTTAGGTTCAAAATGTGGTAAATATTTCAGAGTATAATGCATCATGCATGGAACCTATATATGAAATAAATCAGAACACAAACTTATATGAAAATTTAGAAGATAAAACAAATAAATATTGACAAAAATTTCAAAAAGCTTATAAAAACAACTCAATAAAACCAAATCACTCCCTGGCAACGGCGCCAAAATTTGAAATTTTTGTTGTAACACGTCAAATTGATAGTGATTTAAAGAAGATTCATTAGTCTAGGGAAGACCCTAGGTTGTCTCTAAAAGAGATTTGGTGGTTTTATAGTGTGATGTTTTTATAAGAAGAACAAAAGTTGGTGAGGTTTTAAAATAGTTTAAAGAAAATGACTTGATTTAAAGAGTTTAATAGTTGATAAATAAAAGTTGTGTTTTATAATTATGATATAATGAGGTCATTTAAAGTTCACTACACATATTTGTGAGTTTATCATTCTGAAAAATACACATGGTTTAATGAAATCCTTTGGTTGAGGGTTGTCAAGATCTCAACTTCTATCTTGCCTCCTAAACGATGCTCAACGAACCACCCCTTGACACAAAAATCATATTGTCAATGTTTGGGTATCAAGAATAGAGAATAAAGCCTACCAAAGAATAATAAAATCTTTTTTATGTGTGAGATAAATAGGACTCTTGTCTTGTCCAATCAGAACAACCCAATATTCCCACTTGAAATCTCAACCCAATCGATGTTGAAATAAAAAGTGTTTCACATGATTTTAACAATAGATGCAACACCCCGACCCCAATTACCCAGAGTCGGTGCATTATTACATAACATTGGAATGATCAAAAAAGATCAAGCCTTGAAAGACCGATTAGTTTAGTAGTCTTAGAAACACTAGATATATTCATAAGTCTTACATTACTTCATAAAGTCAAAAAAACTACAACAACATCTTGTCTTCATATCCCCTCATACTATCCCTGCATGTCATTCATAAGTTACATCTTCACATCCTGGGAAAAATAAAACATTGAAAGGGGTGAGCTCAGATGCTCAGTAAGGATAACAATATAGCAAAAACATTCATAAATAAGCATAAACATTTAAGGCAATGTATAACAAAAACAAAAGCCTTTTAAACATGAACTTAAACATAACATGGAAAAGATAAAATGAAATAATTCCATTCACTTATTCACATGGATATTCTACTAGTCGAATAACCACATGCAATATTAATAACCACTTTCATAATGATCTAATGCATAATGCTAGACAATCATAACCACATAGTCAAGGCCTCGTGCCAAGACTACAAATAATATTTTTTCAAGGCCTTGTTCCAAGATACTAGTTTGTATCATGAGACCTACCTATGCATTGAGGATCTATAGAGGGATCCACCCGTCACTTACTAAGTCCAATGCATTCCTCATATGAAATTTTTTAAACATAACATAAACATTCGTATTAAAATAATCATACGAAATGTCAATAGTTTATCCATAAAACATGAATGGTATAAAAATAACACATACACAGTCAAACATATCAGAAAACCTTCAATAAAATCTGGAAGTTTTGTATCATAATAAATCAACTTCAAATAAACTTAAAATCCATCAAAGGATGTTGACATGGATGAAATCAAAACTATTTCAGAGAAATATCTCCTTTTTGAAATCATTTAAAAGTAACATAATTATTAAATAAAACATTTATTTTGACGATACTCATATAAGATTTTAAGGGAAGCTTCGATGATTTTATAATGGCAGAAAATATCCGCACCCACTGTATAAGTTAAAAAAGACATTCTTAACTTAATCTTGTCGAAAAGGTTAAAAAGGACCTTGTTTGGAAAACGGCGGAAAGATTCCTTCATAAACATCTTATAAAAAGTCAGAAAAGGGTATAAATGACTTTAACAAATTGTCTATTAAATATTAAAAATGTTTTGAAGTACATTTTTATGAAACTTGGATGTGGATGATAAAGAGGTCCCAGTAGATAATTACGTAGAAACAACCTCGGATAATATAGAGATTGTAAAATTAACCCTTAACTTGTACTTTTCCTTAGTTGAGGGTAGGTTAACCTCCTGTATAGTGGTGAAATAATTGTTATTAAATTATACAATAATCATATACATATATATTATTTCATATATGATCTTTTAACATTACTTTGGTAATAATATCTTAGTATTATCGTCGTTTCGGGTGTTAACTTAGACGTTTTCTTTTATATGTTTTGTTACATAATCCATGTTTGTTATGGATAGGTTGTATATTATTCATATACAGAATTATATCAAGTCCTTTAACATTATTTTTAATCATCAAATGAGAATTATACTTGAATGGATACAATAGGAAATGATTCTCATCGCGTTCGTGGAGACGGTAGTCTATACATATGCACGAGCGACAATATCATTGTTTTGATATTAAAATAATATATAATTGGATGGTATATCATATATACAGAATCATTATCTTGATATATTTATTATTTACATGAATTATACATCATTATTATACTCATCTAAATTGAATAACAATTACACCATGACGTGGAGACGGTAGGCCATACGTACGCACGTATGGTGACATGTCATTCAAGGGGTGGATAGAATAATGAATTTGGTTGTTCCATATTTATAATAACATCACAGTATATAGATGATACTAGAGTTATTATTTTATAATGTAAATAAAAAGGAAATAAGAAGTTGAAGAAGAAAGGAACTTGAAAGAGGGTGGTGAAATCATTACCTCTTCTTCGGGTTCTTCCTTTTGATTTGATCAAAAGAGCTCCTTAGACTGGCTTTATGATCAAACTAAGGCCTCTAAGTTGAAGTGAGGGAATTTGGGAGGATATTTGGGCAGGGGTTGGTGGATCCAAAAGGATTTGAAGGTTTAAATTAGATGGAAGGGGAAGTTCCCTTTTATAAGAGGGGTGAGGGGCACCTTTGGAAAAGCTAGAAATATTATTTTATAATAAATTCATATTCGGTTTAAAATGGCTACAAAGTGTATTATTTAAAGTTTAAGGTGGGTATGGGGCTAAATCCTTTCAACCAATAGATTTTAGACTGGTTTGGGTCACTATATTAACCATATCATTTATATTTAACTCTTAGTTAAATAGTTTGACATTTACCATGTCTCTTTGTATTTTTATATTATATAGTAAATAAACTTAATATATACCTCCAAGAGACCCCCAATTTGTCAATTAATGATACACCTATCATTATATAAGTCCTTTGGCCAAACCGTAGATTTTTAGGAATATAATATCAATTAATAATATAATATTTGTTTTAAAAACTCTTTTTTTTCAATTTTGACACTATTTGGTATTGGATTTTTGTGAAAATCATAACAGCATTATTAATTCAAAAAAACATAATTAAATCAATACTAACATGTCATATTAGGCTATAAAATTTGTGTAATTCATTAAAAGTCTCAAATTATATTTATTTGGGTATTTATAATATCAATTATTTTAATATTTCACTAATAATGTAATTACTGAATCATCATTGTGTCATAAATAAATTAAATTATTTAATGTCTAAAAATTATGAATAAAATACAATTATGTAGGAAATATTTTTATATTTATAATGAATATTTATAATCAAATTTATCTTATGTATAATCCGATATTAAAAATGTTTTAGTTATTTAACTTTGATTTTATCTCTTTTAACTGTTCTTTGAATTAAATAATAATAAATGTCTTAATATAATCCAAGTGGAACAAATAGGTTCATATTTTATTCATAAGGTTTTCTTTGGTTGAATTATACTTATCCAATGTAATTAGGACATGTGTTAGGGTAAAAATAATATCATTTTTACCCTTAATTACCCTATTTACATTTAACTGTGGTAAATAAAAGTAAAAAGTTACTATTCAACGAAAATTATTTTTATCTTATTGAACCACATTTTACTCCTTGATATTAACTGTGTCTCTTGGATTTTCTAAATTCCACTCACAGAAGTGGTAAAATTATGTTTTATGTGAATTTCCAAATTCTTCTAGCAGATGGGTAAAAGGCGGTGAAAAGTTCTAAGAAATTTTTATATATCTAAAATTATTATAAATTGACTCCAATAAATTAAATTGAACTTATATAGATACTATGTGTCTATTTTGACCTTAATTAAATTTAAATAAAATAAAAAATTATTTAAATAAAAAATTCATTTTTAAACTATAACTCAGTATTTTTTCACTATTCATCAAAAATGGAATGTTTTCAAGAAAATACCAAAAATTCACCCTAAGATAATTTAGATATTCCGAATCCAAAAGTAAAGTCCATTTTGAATGATAAAATTTTTAAAATTTTAAAAAGTGGGTATTACTATTCATAACGGCTAGTCTGATTGGTTGTAGTGTGTGTTAGAACTCGAAGTTGCGTACAACACACGCTACTGCATTTTTCAAAGAGAAGTGTATCGTTGAAGCTTGGGGTGTTACATTCTCCCATCCTTTAAATAATTTCATCCTCGAAATTTCTATAATACTACTAGATGAAAAGACTCGGGTGGTTCTTCATCATAAGTTCCTCGGGTTACCACATTGCTTCTTCCATCTTATGTTTTCTCCCCAAAACTTTTACCAGATGAGTCGTCCGATTTCTCAGTACTTGTTCTCTCATATCAAGATTCCTAATGGGCTCTTCAAAATAAGATAGATCGGGTTCCAGTTCTAATTCCTCGTTAGTAAGTATAAGTGTTGGGTCAGGCATGTATTTTCTCAACAATGATAAGTGGAACACATTGTGAACTTTGGAGTGACTTGGTTGCATTTACAAACGTTAAGTTACAGCCCCAATTCGTTCTAGAATTTCTAAGGGTCCGATGTACCTAGGACTCAATTTACCCTTCTTACCGAAACGTATAACTCCCTTCCATTGAGATACCTTCATGAAAAAAAGATCTCTTACTTGAAATTCCAATTCCTTCCTTCAGTTATCAGCATAGCTCTTCTACCTAATTTGAGCTGCTAAGATGTGGTTTTGGATTACCTTTACCTTTTCCATCATTTCCTCTACTAGTTCTGGGCCTACAAGTTTTATTTCACCAACGTCATCCCAACAGGTTGGTGTGCGGCATCTATTTCCATATAACGCTTCATATGGTGTCATCTGAATACTTGAATGGAATATATTATTATAGGAAAATTATACCAGAGGTAAATATTGATCCCACATACCCTGAAAGTCAAGTGAGAAAGATATCAACATGTCTTCTATGGTTTGAATAGTCCGTTTTTATTGTCCATCTGCTTGAGGGTGGTAGGCAATACTTAAAAGAAGTTCAGTATCCAAGGCCTTCTGAAGACTCTTCCAGAATCTTGAAGTAAAACGGGGATCACGATCAGAAACAATCGATAGTGGTACTCCATGAAGTCTCACAACTTCATTAATATATAGACTTTCTAGACATTCAAGTAGTAGATCTTCTCTTATAGCATGAAAATGTGCTGACTTGGTAAGATGATCAACAATGACCCATATTGCATCGTTCCTTCTAGGAGTCTTTGGTAGTCCCATGAAAAATTCCATCATGATATTATCCCATTTCCACTCAGGTATGGGAAGAGGTTTCAATACACCACCAGGATGTTTCCTTTCAGCTTTCACTTGTTGACAAACCATAAATCTTGACACAAAATCAGCAATCCCCCTATTCATGTTGTCCCAACAAAAATGTTCTTTCAAATCACTATACATTTTGGTGCTCCCAAGGTGTATAGAGAAATTGGAACTATGAGAATCATCCAACAATTCTCTTTTTAGATCAGGTATATCAGGAACACAAAGTCTCTTCCCAAATTTCAAAATCCCTTCTTCATATACAAAGTCACTCAATCTCCCATCATTCACAGCTTTAATATTCTTTTGAAATTATTCATCATCGTTTTAAGAACTCTTTATCCTTTCTAGTAAATATGGTTTAGAAACCATTTGAAAAATCATTGATGTTTCACCTTCCAGGGTTATTGCCATATCCAACTTTACTAGATCCCTGAAAATTGGATCCCTCTCAACTCTCATCTTGTTCAAAACTATTTGATATTTTCTACTCAAAGCATCTGCCACCTTATTTTCCTTCCCCATGTGGTAGTGTATCGTGCAATCATAATCCTTGAGTAGTTCAATCCATCGCCTTTGCCTCATGTTGAGTTCTTTCTGTGAGAAAATATACTTCAAACTCTTGTGATCAGTATAAATATCACATTTTTTACCATAGAGATAATGTCTCCATATCTTCAAAGAAAATATTACAAAAGCTAACTCAAGATCATCAGTAGGATAGTTTTTATCATGAATTTTTCGTTGTCGTGATGCATAGTAAATAACCCTATCATTCAGCATAAGGACACAACCAAGTCTTTTCTTCGATGAATCACTATAAATAACGAATCCATCATTCCCTGACGGTAGAGTAAATATAAGAGAACTGAATAATCTTCTCTTCATTTCTTCAAAACAATCTTCACACTCTTTTGTCCAAACAAATTTAACCCCTTTACGTGTGAGCTTCGTTAATGTGTTAGCCAATTGGGCAAAATTCTGGACGAAATGCCGATAATAACCTGCTAAGCCAATAAAACTGTGTACCTAGGTTATAGTCATTGGTGCTGGCCATTCTTGGATTGCACTTGTCGTAGAAGGATCAACAGAGATTCCATCCTTAGAGACAATATGTCCAAGAAAAGAAATCTCCTGAAGCCAAAATTCACACTTTCTAAACTTCTCATATAATTCATGTCTTCTTAGAGTCTTCAATATAATGCGCATGAGATTTTCATGATCTTCGTAGTTTTTGGAGTATACCAAGATATCATCAATAAATACCACCAAAAAATCATTGATATATTCCTTGAATACTCTATTCATTAGATCCATGAATACATAGGGTACATTAGTCAATCCAAAAGGCATTACTGTAAACTCGTAATGCACGTACCTAGTTCGAAATACTATCTTCATAATGTCTTCCTTCTTCACACACAACAGATGGTATCCAGATTGAAGTTCAATATTTGAAAAGTATTGAGCTCTATGCAGTTGGTCAAATAAATCATCAATGCGAGGTAGGGGATACTTGTTCTTTATTTTTATAGCATTGATTTCTCTATAGTCGATACATAACCTCATAGATACATCTTTCTTCTTAACAAAAATGATAGGGGCTCCCCATGGAGAAACACTAGGTCAAATAAATCCCTTATTACTCAATTCCTCTAGTTGTTTATTTAGCTCAACTAATTCCACAGTGGCCATTCTATAAGGGGTCTTTGATATAGGCCTTCCTGAATGAAGTTATTATTTTTATTAAGGGAGCATGAAGCTCAAGGGGTACAAGTCACGAAGGGTGAAAGTAATGAAGGCCCAGTGAGTCCTTTCGGATCACATTGGCACACTCGCAAGGAAGGGAGTTAAGACTGTCATACACTATAAGAGACTCCTCTGGCCTGCCCCCGCGGGCCAAAGCATCCGCCACAAAGTTGGATTCTCTCACACTGTGATGAATCAACCTGCCCTGACTGGTCTCCGCTTTGCACCTTCTAAAAACATACACCAAATTCCAAGTCACGTCACAAGCACCCTGAAGAGATCTAACAAGAACCTCCGAATCTGATTCAGCCTCCTTCACCCGGAGGCCTCTTCCTTTGCACAGAGTAAGACCCGTAAGGAGGGCTCTAAATTCCGCACCTGTAGAAGTGTCGGGCCCATAGTAGGCACTGAAAGAAATGTGCACTGACCCCCAGCAATCCCGGAGAACGCCACCGCCCCTCATGATCCCCCCTGAGCAAGAACCATCCACATTTAACTTTAACCCATCCACCGAGGGTTGCCAACGAAACCATCTCCCTTGCTGAGGGGTCTGCTCAATCTGTCCACCCACAAAGGACCCCATAGCACATGAATTCAGGCCTTTGAAAAGAGTAGACAGTTCTGCAATGAGCAATCTCATGCGGACTTGAAGAGCCAAAAGCGATTTCTTGCCACCTAACCTTACCTGATTGCGAGCTTCCCACAGTGTCCAACATATCGCGACAAGCATGATCATACTTGTTGAACGATCCTCCACTCTCCTGCCTAAGCCCGAAAACCAAGTTTTGAGATAATCTTTCATGGAGAGACGCTCCTCAACCGGAGCCTTGTATTGGGAGAACTGGGACCAAAGGAACTCATCCCACCTCCCCTGAAAGAAAATATGCATCGTTGTTTCCGCCCTTGGGCTCTCGCAACAGAAGCAATGTGACGCTAAGGAGATTCCCCTCTTCTATAAGTTCTCCTCCATGGGAAGCACTCGATTCTGAACCCTCCACACCAGAAAGTTCATGCGCGTTGGGATTGGTTTGCACCACACGGGTCCCTGCTCAATTTCTCCTGAAGCAACCCCCTGGCCAATCTTCCTGTATCCATTTAAGCTGAACCGCCCCGACTCAGCCAGAGAAAAACAACACCTGTCCGGTTCGTTGCTCATGACAATACTGTTAAATGAATTCAGTTGCGATGGGTTGAGGTTCTCATGCACAAAATCGTACCTCTCACATGCCTCCCTGAAAGAGATAGCAGGGGAAGGGCAGCCCTTGTAACCAATCCTCTCATCCAACCAGGCGTCCTCCCAGAAGCTGATCTCCCCGCGACCGATCACCCATCTGACATAACCATGCAGTTCCTCCAGGTGTAAAACCATGCATCTTCCGAGAGCCGTTGCACCGCGCATGTTGCAATCACCATGCAGACCGTATCGCATTCTGAAAAAATTAGCCCAGAGGGACTTACCAGCTATCACCTCCCAATCCAGTCTTGCTTGCAGCCCCCGAATCGTTCCGTGAATATCCCGAAGGCCAACCCCACCCTCTTCCACAGGTCGAGCCATCCTCTTCCAAGACACCCAGTGGCATCTCCCCTCCTGTTTCGCATCCCAAAGGAACGACGAGAGTATGCGCTCTAACTTCTCCACCGTTCCCTTCGGGGGTTTAATGACAGCAAAAACATGCATGGGGATCGATAGGAGAACGCTGTTGATCAGCATGATCCTACCCCCAAAGGAGAGCAGCCTATTCTTCCAGTTTAAAATCCTTCCCAGGATGCGGTCCAAAATCTCGTTGAAGTGAACCTTCAAGACTCTCCCGCATGATAGGGGAACTCCCAGATAAAGGATAGGGAGCTGTCTTTGTCCACAGCCCAAAACCTCCTGAATGCGTTTACACCTCTGCTCCGGGCACTTGTTGGATATGAATAAGTGGCTCTTCGAACGGTTGATTGCCTGCCCGCTTAGTTCCCCATACTCAGACATAACTCTTTTAATGGCATTCAACGATCTCCTCCCTCCATTCAGAAATATCAGGATGTCATCGGCAATCATTAAGTGTGAAACTCTGAGAGAGTTCCTTCGACCAAGGAAAGGCCTCAGCCTCCCCTCTGTTAGGCCCTTCTTCAAGTTTCTGGATAAGGCGTCCTGTGCGAGAACAAATAGAAAAAGAGATAGCGGGTCCCCTTGTCGAACTCCCCTCACCGATTTGAAGAAGCCGAAGCATTTCCCAAGCAGAGATATAGTGATCCAGGGAGAAGCAAAGCACCTGAAACACAGATCGCAAAAGGACTCCTGGAAACCAAACCCTCTCATTACCCGCAGGATGAAGCCCCATTCCAGGTTGTCATAAGCTTTGTTTATATCGACCTGCCAGATGATGTTGGAACCCACAGACCGCTTGTTCAAATCGTGCACCAACTCGCTCGCTATGCCGACGGCTCCCTGAATACTCTTCCCTTGAATGAAGCCGTGTTGTTCTTCAGAGACTAGCTTCGGAATCACAGTGGCCAATCTTCGGCTAATGATCATTACCAGAATCTTGTAAGAAACATTGCACAGGCTTATCGGTCTAAAATGGCTAACCAGGGTGGGCTCTTTATTCTTCAGAACCAGCACCACCCTCGACGAAGAAACCCACCTACCTAGCGGAGCTCCACGAAAGAAATCACCAATAGCCTCCACAACACATGGCCCCACAAAGTCCCAAGTAGCACTGTAAAAAGACACCAGAAAGCCATCAGGACCAGGTGCGCTCTCCTTCGGCATGCTCTCCAGGACCGCTTTAATTTCCCTCTCGTCTGGAATCCTGGACATGCATGTATTCTCAGAGTGGGAAAGCAAGCAGGGGAGACCCTCCAAAAAACCAGAGTCTCTTAGAGCCTCTCGGCAAAATCCAGACGAGACTTTTCCTGCCCATATACCCTCAAAGTGCTTTAACGCAATTGGCCCAGCCACCATAACATCCGAAGTAAACTCTCCGTCTTCGCCTTTAATGTTGATCTTCCAGTTCCTCCTTTCTTTGATACTAGCCTGAAAGAACGCAGTGTTGCGGTCTCCTTCTTTCAACCAACGCACACTGGCTCGCTGCAAATACACCCTCTCCATCTCCAAAAGTTTCTCCGCCAGCACTGTATTTTTATCACACAGAGAGGTAAACGTGTTCTCATCCCAGGATACCTGAAGCCTTCCCTCAAGTCTACCAACCTCAATTTCTTGTTCTAGAGGATGTCTAGGTAAATCTTATGGAAACACATCAACATATTCTCTCACAATTGGAACATCCTTTATTTCGACATTCATTTCTTTACCCACAGTTATTTTATTCTCTTCCTCCCCAATAACTGAATTTATTTGAGCTACTGGGGGTGGATCTAGATAAGAATCAGGTGGTGACGATTCTGCTCTAAAGATAAGGTGTTCTTTACCATCATTATCAAAAATCGTAACCTCCTTCTTCTTACAATAAATCTTCACATCATGGTCCGAAATACAATATATACCAAGGATTATATCAAATTCAATCATGGGTATGATGATGAGATCAGCAGATAAAGAACATTTATATGCCCTAATGGGAATAGATCCACAGAACTTTGTAGCAATGATACTTCCCTTTGGATTTTTAACTGAAAACTCCCATGTTAAATCAAATTGGAAATATCTAATTTTATTAGCAAACTAGGAAGATATGAAACAATTCCATGATCCAGAATAAAATAATTAATTTTATAAACTTGAGGAAACCATTAAATTACCTGTCACCACATCTTTAGGAGCTTCTACCTCAGCAGTAGTGATGGCATAATATTATCCTTGATCCCTTGGCATTTTCTGAGTTAGGTTTCCCTGATGATTAGGGAATTCATTTGAATAATGTCCCATCTCCCTGTAGTTGTTGCATTGAACAACGGTAGCTTCTTTTTTCCCCTTGAAATCACGAGCTTGGTGGCCTTTTTCACCACACTTGTAACAGACTCCCATTCCCTTTAAGCAAGTACCGGGGCGTTTCTTCCCACATTTACTACAGGATGGATATTTAACTTTTCTCTTCATCCCCTTATTTCCATTCCCAGAGTGATCAGTAGATCTATTCTTCTCTTGCTTTTATTTAAAGTTGTAAGACTTAGAGAATTATTTTTCTGTCTTGATAGCACATGAGACAATATCTTCGTACGATGAGAAGGATTGTGACAGTAATTCTTGATGAAGAAATGGTTTTAACCCATCAAAGAAACAATAAATATTACTTCTTCGGTTACGTATATAATCTCCAACATACCTTGCTAACCTTATAAAATTAGCCTCATACTTTGTGACATTCTCATCCACCTTTTGTCTCAGAATTAGAAATTGCATTTCCATATCTGGTCGATGGTCACGAGGAAAGTATTTTTCTAAGAAAAGCTCTTTTAACTCTCTCCATTCAACATTTGATACTTCATCGTCTTCCTTTGTGTTTTGTATCAACGAACACCATTGATCAGCATCTCCAGTGAGGTGATAAACTGCCATGATAACCTTTTCCCTTTCACTACTCCCCAAAGCCTGAAATAGTTTCTCTAGGAAACTTATCCATCGCTCAGCTACCAATGGATTTGTACTCCCATTGAATGTTGGTGGTTGTTGCCTCATGAAGCGATCTAACATTGATCCTCCACACTACAGATCAGGGTGCTCAATATGGGTAAGGTTATTATTCATAACCTGAGTGAGCTGTCCCAGTATAGTGATTAGCTGATCAGCACCAGTTGCATCACCAGCTCCACTATAATTATCTTGAGCAGGAGGGAAATCCCTACATGGAGTGTGTGCATTGATATGGTTTCCATTTCTTCCACTAGGTGCCATTTCTAAACAATGGCATACATAAGATTAGTTTATGAATCGAAATACATAAATCCAAACTTGTAAAACACTTAATATAAATTGAACTATTTATGGATATAATCCATAATCATAAAAATGTTTTCTTTGGGGAAGTATATACTCATAAACCCTTCATAATGGTTTTTAAAGAAAATTAGAATTATCCTAAGCATATCCCCCGGGAGTGTCGTAACCAAGAGTGCAGTAAGGTCCATTTTCGTGCACCAGTTCTCGTTCGAGTCTAGCTCAAATCGGTGTTTTCAGGTTTTACCCCTAGGTACATCTGTGCCAGATCCGACTCTACCTGCTCATATCCAGATAGGGATGTATTGCTCAGAAAACACACAAAATCTCTACAATACCAAAATTCTAGGAAGTTCTTCTATACTAATCCTCAAAGTCCATATTAGGTCTATGTGCTCTAATTAGAGTTTATCTAAATCTAGCACCCAAGGTTTGTACTAGAATTCCTCTGATACCAACTGTAACGCCCGGACCCTAGTTACCCAGAGTCGATGAATTATTATATAACGTTGGCATGATCACAAAAGATCAAGTCCTGAAAGACCGATTAGTTTAGTAGTCTTAGAAAGACTAGATATATTCATAAGTCTTACATTACATCATAAAGTCAAAAAAATCTACAACAGCATCTTGTCTTCATATCCCCTCATACTATACCTGCGGGTCATTCATAAATTACTTCTTCACATCCTGGGAAAAATGAAACATTGAAAGGGGTGAGCTCAGATGCTCAGTAAGAATAACAATATAGCGGAAACTTTCATAAATAAGCGTAAACATTTAAGGAAATGTATAACTAAACCAAAAGCCTTTTAAACTTGAACTTAAAAATAATATGGAAAATATAAAATGAAATAATTCCATTTACTTATTCACATAGATATTCTTCTAGTCGAATAACCACATGCATTATCAATAACCTCTTTCATAATGATGGAATGCATAATGTCAGACTATCATAACCACATAGTCAAGGCCTCGTGCCAAGACTACAAATAAGATTTTGTCATGGCCTTGTGACAAGACACTAGTTTGTCTCATGAGACCTACCGATGCATCGAGGAGCTATAGCGGGCTCCACCCATCACTTACTAAGTCCAATGCATTCCTCATATGAAAAGGTTTAAACATAACATAAACATTCATATTAAAACTAGCATACGAAATGTCAATACTTTATCCATAAACCATGAATGGTATAAAACTAACACATACATAGTCAAACATATCAGAAAACCTTTAATACAATATGTAAGTTTTGTATCATAATAAATCAAATTCAAATAAGCTTAAAATCCATCAAAGGATGTTGACATGGATGAAATCAAAACTATTTCAGAGAAATATATCCTTTTTGAAATCATTTAAAAGTAACATAAATATTAAATAAAACCTTTATTTTGAAGATACTCGTATAATCTTGTAAGGGAATCTTCGATGATTTTATAATGGTGGAAAATATCTGCACCTGCTGTATAAGTTAAAAAAGGCATTCTTACCTTAATTTTGTCAAAAAGGTTAAAAAGGAACTTGTTTGGAAAACGACGGAATGATTCCTTTAGAAACATATTATAAAATGTAAAAAAAGGGTATAAATGACTTTAACCCATTGTCTATTAAATAGTGGAAATGTTTTGATATACATTTTTAAAAAACATGGATGTGGATGATAAAGAGGTCCCAGTAGATACTTACGTAAAAACAAACTCAGATAATAAAGAGATTGTAAAATTAACCCTTACCTTGTACTTTTCCTTGGTTGAGGGTAGTTTAAACTCCTGTATAATGGTGAAATATTTTTTATTAAATTATACAAGAATCATATACATTAATATGACATCATATATGATCTTTTAACATTGCTGTGTTAATAATATCTTAGTATTATCATCATTTCGGGTGTTAACTTACTCGTTTTCTTTTATATGTTTTGTTACATAAGCCATGTTTGTTATGGATTGGTTGTATATTATTTATATCCAGAATTATATCAAGTCCTTTAACATTATTTTTAATCATCAAATTAGAATTAGACTTGAATGGATACGATGGGGAATGATTCTCATCACTTTTGTGGAGATGGTAGTCCGTACGTAGGCACGAGCGACAATATCATTCTTTTGATATTAAAATAATATATAATTGGATGGTATATCATATATACAGAATCATTATAATGTTATATTTATTATTTACATGAATTATACATCATTATTATACCCATCTAAATTGAATAACAATTACACCACGACGTGGAGACGGTAGGCCGTACGTAGGCACGTATGGTGACATGTCAATCAAGGGATGGATAGAATAATGAATTTGGTTGTTCCGTATTTATAATAAAATAACAGTATATATAAGATAATGGAGTTATTATTTTAGAATAGAAATTACAAGGAATGAAGAAGTTGAAGAAGAAAGGAACTTGAAAGAGAATGGTGAAATCATTGCCTCTTCTTCGGGTTCTTCCTTTTGATTTGATAAAAAGGGCTCTTTTGGTTGGCTTTCTGATCAAAATAAGGCCTCTATGTTGAATTGAGGAAAGTTGGGATGATATTTGGGTAGGGTGTTTCCGATATAAAAGGCATTGAAGGTGTAAATTAGAGGGAAGGGGAAGTGGCCTTTTATAAGAGGGGTGAGGGGCACCTTTGGAAAAGCTAGAAATATTATTTTATAATAAATTAATATTTAGTTTATAATGGATATAAAGTAGATTATTTAAAGGTTAAGGTGGGTATGGGTCGAAATCCTTTAAACAAAAATATTTTAGACAGGTTTGGGTCACTATATTAACCTTATCATTTATATTTATCTCTTAGTTAAATAGTTTGACATTTACCATGTCTCTTTGTATTTTTATATTATATAGTTAATATACTAACTATATACCTCCAAGAGACCCCCAAGTGGTCCATTAATGATAAACCTATCATTATATAAGTACTTTTACTGAGCCTTATATTTTTAGGAATATAATATCAATTAATAATAAAATTTTGTTTTAAAAACTCTTTTATGTCAATTTTGACACTATTTGGTATTTTATTTTTGTGAAAATCATAACAGCACGATTAATTCAAAAAATCATAATTACATTAATACTAACATGTCATTTTATTCTATAAAATTCGTGTTATTCATTAAAAGTCTAAAATTATATTTATTTGGGTATTTATAATATCAATTATTTTAATATTTCAGTAATAAGGTAATTATTGCATCATCATTGTGTCATAGATAAATTAAATTATTTAATGTCTAAAAATTATAAATAAAATACCATTATGTAGGAAATATTTTTATTTTTCTAATGAATATTTATAATCAAATTTATCTTATGTATAATCCTATATTAAAAATGTTTAATTATTTAACTTTGATTTTATCTTTTTTAACTTTTCTTTGAATTAAATAATAATAAATGTCCTAATATAATTCATGTGGACCAAAGAGGTTCGTATTTTATTCCTAAGGTTGTTTTTTGTGGAATTATACTTATCCAATAGAATTAGGACATGTGTTATGGTAATAATAATATCATTTTTACCCGTAATTACCCTATTTTCTTTTTACCGTGGTAAATAAAAGTAAAAAGATACTATTCACCGAAAATTATTTTTATCTTATTGAACCAAATTTTACTCCTTGATATTAACCGTGTCTCTTGTATTTTTTAAATTCCACTCATAGAAGCTGTAAAATTATGTTTTATGTGAATTTCCAAATTCTCCTAGGAGATGGGTAAAGGACGGTGAAAAGTTCTAAGAAATTTTTATATATCTAAAATTATAATAAATTGATTCCAATGAATTAAATTGAACTTAAATAGGTACTATCTGTATATTTTGGCCTTTATTAAATTTAAATAAAATAAATAATTATTTAAATAAAAATTCGGTTTTAAACTATAACTCATTGTTTTTCACTATTCATCAAAAATTGAATGTTTTCAGAAAAATACCAAAAATTCACCCTAAGCTAATTTCGATATTCTGAATCCAAAAATGAAGTCCATTTTGAAATATAAAATTTATATAATTTCAAAAATTGGGTATTACTATTCATAACGGCTGGTTTGATTGGTTGTGGTGTGTGTTAGAACTCGAAGTTGCGTACAACACACGCTACTGTATTATTCAAAGAGAAGCGTACCGTGGAAGCTTGGGGTGTTACAATAGAAAGAAAATCATAGGATAATCATGTCAAGATAATAAATAAGTGAAATATTTGTCACAAAAAATACACAAAACAAGTAGAAGAACAAGTGCTGGAACTCCCTCCCAAGTGTGTGCAGCTCCCTCGAAATGATTGTCCACCATTTAGCTTGACATCAGGAGGAGGAGGAAGCTCGGGTAGAAATTCACCTTGATCCTTGATCCCGCTATTAGTGTAGGGACCTTAAGAACTACTTGTATGATGAGAGTAATATTTTGGGTCTCCAAAATACAAGAGCTATGCCTCCTAGCCGACCATAGAAATGGGGATACCAAGGTGCCATTTTATAGGAAAATGGGAAGGTGGTTTTGGGCACAAAGATTTACTAAAACACCTTGTCACATAGGTTTCTACCTCCAGACAGTATTATCTTACTTTTTAGAAAATAAAAAAATTTATCCCCACCTTTTGGCTGTCTCCACCAAATTTTTGGCACAAATTGGACAACTAGAGCCCGAGATATGGACATATCACAACACACCACTTTTGACTTCGTGCAGATTCGGTGTTCTAGACATATCAGGTCGGTTGAACCACCATATATCTGAATGAGTCTTTTTTTCTTCATACTAAATGTAGCCTAATAAATTTTGGACCTTAACACAAAATTTCACCCAATTTAGTGTCACGTTTCAGTAGCATTATGCGGATGAGTCCACTGGTGTGCATGGATATTACATAGTTTGGCCCATTTTTCTTGGCCATCAACATGGGTCCTCCAAATCACCTCCTCCTATGGAATCATCAAAACAAGTAAAAATTTCATTTTTAACAGTGATAAACACAAAATAAACTATTTAAACATGGAATTAAATTTGTTATTATTTTTATAATTTTCAATATAAAAAAAGTTTATCACAGTGGTGTGAGGGTGAAAATGAAACAGTGAATCGTAGTGTGATCACCACTCTCACTTAATATGGAGATGTCCTAGAAACCCACACTAGAATACAACTGTCAAAAATACACTATGAGGTGGCCTCCTCGAGTCCTTTTGCTGATTGTCCTACAGAAACTCATCACATCTCTGGTTCCTTCCATCTAATGAATCACCACCAAAATCACCTGAAGACACCACCCTACTCAAATGTGATTGGTCTTTCATCTTAACCTTGGCTATGAGTATCTACTTCACTGCCTTTGAGAATGATACTAACCTAAATATGTTTAATTTCACCCAAATGGAATTTTTTAAACCATCCTCTAAGATCCTCAACCTCAAGGTTTAATTGCTCACCATATCAGGTGTGAAGTGAGATAATTCAGTGAAGGTTGTTTTATAGTCCATCATGGACATGTCACCCAACTAAAGGCTCAATAAATCCAGATCTCACTCTGGCCTCATCATCTCTGGGAAGAAGTTATCAAATAAAATGGCCACAATGTCATTCCATGCTAGTACCTCATACTTACCTACCAATTCTTTAATTCCCTAACAGTGCGTAGCTGGTCCTCTGAGTTTATAGGTTTCCTATTTAACCCTCGTCCCTGGAGGCGTCTCCAACCACTCGAAAATCATCTAAATCGATTTAATTCAATTCTCAGTCACTTGTGGTCCAACATTTACCTGAAAAATTATTGATTAATGTGATGGTAAATCTCAAGATAGATACTATATAGAAGGATCTACTACCTGAGAACCCATATCGATACCCTAGATCACATGAACTAGACTCTCTCTGAGCTACTTGTTATTCCATGGCCCAAAATATGTCAACTCTAGTAGCTACTCCACCTACCTTGTAACCTATTACTAAGCCTGTTCATGTAGATATACCTATATCTAATGGTATACCTGACCCTTATGGGCCTCAACCTACTCATGCTCCTTTGGTACTAAGACAACACCCACCTAACACACCATTCGAGCAATCTAGGAGGAACCCATTGAATACCATCACATGGTTAGAAATCCCAAATAATATATATATATATATATATATATATAACATGTATCAGGAAAGAAGTAACAGGCAGTTTTTCCTCACTAAACATACCCTTTCATATCGCAACCATGCCACATGAAGTCCTATCCCCATTGCCTCCTTACCCACCCACAATAGATCCACGTTTCAAATTCCCCTAGTCCATGTCCGCCCTAACAACCAACATTTCCTTGAATCGACAACCTCAACACCCAACTTAGTGATCAACATCACATCATTTATTCATAACGTCCTACCCCTATTAGATCTAAACCCATTTCACTTATCACATTCAATTTCTATATAAACATATCACATGGAAAACAATATTTTACAATGAAATTTCATATAACATTAACCTTCCTATTTAAAATTGAGACATCCTGTCATGTTCCTAAATAAAAGAATACCAATCATAGAAATCACCCCTTGTCTTATTGGGCCAAGGGTCCCAACATACATCCTTTTCGTACTAGGAAAAGTATCACAAGTCATAAAATATAAAAATTAACATTTCAAATAATCCATTGTAGGTGGAAACCAAATGAACTGTAAAAATGAGCAAAGTATAACAGCAATTCCCACACATGACAGCTTGGTCTATACCTCTTTTATAGAGCTATAGACACTCGATCATGAGTAATAAACCTAGTTCTGGCAATATCATAATCTCCAATATACCAAAACCCAAATATTAATACTAGTACAAAAGAAAAGGTATCCTCAATATCATTAGTATCTAGCCAAACAATACTTCTAAATCTCTGTTAAGAACTAATTTGATACCATTTGTAGAATCTCGGCCCCTATTGGCTACCCAATGTGTGCTTTCGGGCTAGGTGTCACTGGCCTTAAGTCCACATCCCCAAATTCAAATGGTTTTAGACTAGTAGAGAGAGTGTAAATAGGATAAGTGGGGATGTTATACCCTCAATGATAGATATATTAACAGTCTGAGTAAATATGGGTAACATGCATTGGGAGAAAAAATAAAACTCAAAAGACTTGAACCAAACCCTAGAATGGTGGAATAATAAGAAATACTAATAACTAGAAGAATAATAATAAAAATATACAATGGAAATGAATAAACATATCATCATACTACATGTAGCAACTAAATCAAAACATGCATTCACAACAGGTCATACATACATTATCCAAAAGGTGTATCCAATGGCTAACCACACTACAATATAGACACATACATATATATCATTCTAATACAAAATTAAAAATCGAAAACTAAAAAATTAAACCCTACATAGGTAAGAACCTCAAGGTCCCCTGCCAACCTCCCCTGTCAAACAGCTACTAAGGTCCAGTTATTAAAGATGATCCCTTAACTGAACATAAAATCATACTATCTACATGCATCTCTATGGACCCATGTAGAATGTGAGAATGTGTCTCAGAATGATACCACCCATGTGTGCATACCCAACATAGGTGTTTAATCAGGTTTGAACAATAGTAAATAAGACATCACATGCATAAAATAAACATGGAATTCGTTGGAGCTCAACAGCCACCAAGAAGTAATCACCTTCCTCAGCCAATGTCAGAATCACTAAAGGGGAGAGGATCCTTGGTCCATGTCCCATGGTATCCCTTGATGTCATATAGACTAGGTGAACCCTCATGTTCTGCCTCCAAATAAGAAAACTGACACATTGTACCTCATGACACCTCATGTCTCAAACATGTCACTGACGTCCCAAAGGCATGCCCAAGGATAAAGTGACCTTGGTCCCTCAGACCCCTACTCAAAATGACCCATCGGCTCGATGGCTAACATTTGGAGGCACGCCTATATCTGTCCTCCATGTAATTGTCACCATCGTCTCATAGCACGATGTCCAGAGGAATGGAAATATCCTTCCTCCCAAAATATTTCAAGCCCAACGGCCTCAATACAGCGAACCTCATCCCCCAAATGATAGCCTATATTCTCTCATCCAAAGGCTGCTCTCATTGCCCATAGATTTCTATGGAAGTCAACCCCAACACATTCTCTTAAGTTTCACTATCGGGGTTCTCTACCCACACAATTGGTCAAAACCACCTCATAACTTAGTCAACCTCTATGAAAATGACTCTAATCACCACTTTGGCCATCACATGTGAGAAGGAATCAATAAATTAGTACCTAATCCACATCCAACTAGGACCTCATACTCTTAAAACCATGTCTATCTAGTCCTATGGTCATTTAATCCCATATCATGGGTCGTTCTCTCAAACTTATTTCCTCTCCACTTCAATTGATGTCCATGATTCCCAAATAGTGATAACATCAACCATGTAACCCAAAAAACCCAACTAGACAACCATGTAGCCTAAATCCTGATAGCCATGCCATCCCAAGTCCTTAGGTCATGTCTGTCCAGATCCCATGGATCACATCTCATGTAATTCAAGTATTTCATATATATAATTCAAATCAACTTAAAAAAACAATTCAACATAATTTAATTGTTTATCTCAAATTGAATAACCAATTCAAATAGAAAAACAATCAATATAATTGAATTGTAATATTACTATTAAAATACATTTCAAATTTAACTAAGAACTCACCCAAGCCAAACTATCCAAGGGTTTTTATGGACTCTAACCTATCCTCGTAAGAGAAAACAAGGTAAGGGAATACCCAATGGAATTCTATAAGGTAATATGATTAATTTATCATCAAACAATCAATTTAAAAAGTTATCTCTCAAATACCCAAATGGAACTATAAAATTTACACCCCAAAAACATCCGTAAAAACATAAATAACAGTATTAATCGCCTATATTAGAGTTTTATATGTAATCACATCCTGTATTATTCTCTAACTCAAAATGGTTTGGTATAAATTGACAATTCCATTGAATTCCCTAAAAATATGGTCAAATGAATCAAATAGATTTAATTCTCTATGAGGTGATATACAAGAGAATAAGAGGAATGTGTGTGATAATATATACTAATACGGTTTTATCTCCCTCATCATATCAAAAAATGGAGCAATGACGGTGGAGGAAGAGAAATCCAAGAGGAGGAAAATGGAGGTTTTCCTCATGTTGTGTGCGACCCATGATAGATGAAGGAGGAAAAAGAGGGAGAAAAAAGAAAATATAAAGAAAGGAAAAAAAGGTAATTTTACACCTTTAATAAGGCTACACAATTATCTCACATGGTTTTCCAAACTATGTAGAAATAGTGTGGGCTACAGTGTAAGGATACTGCTTAAGTGGCACTACCTGTGTGGCTTACTTCACAGTTTTCTCTAACCACGTAGAAACCATGTGGAAGCATCTTACAATTAAAAAAAATGGATGCATGGTCATGTATCTCACCATGCATGGGTTTTAAAATCATGTGGAAGAACAAATACAGGGTTAATGGTTAGATTGAAGAGGCCGCACGGTTTACCGCAAACCCTACACCTTGACCTGAAACTCCCAAATAGGGTCTTCAAACCATCGATGCTCCCAAAACCCTTCCGAACACCTGAGGATTCAAATAAACCCTTAAACCCATAAAATAAGTATATTATATTGGTTAAACTCTCATAATTTTGGTTTGATAATCAAAAAATAAATTGGCATACCCACAAATTCAGAAATTCAAAACGGGAGAGGCTTTCAACCTGATTCAAAAACATGGAATGTTATAAGTATCAATATATCACCGAGAGGGGGAGGTGGTGAATCAATTACATATTTTTATTTTTATTTTCCTTTCATTTGAAAAAACCTTCACCTCCTATTAAGGAATTATTACTTTGCTGAAAATAGAATAATAACACATCCACAAGAACACAAGTATTTATAAGTTTCGCTACTCAAAAAGAGTAGCTAAATTTTTTTATTGTTTTGATACAATACAATACCACACAATACATAATAAAAAAATAATTTTGTGTGGATAAAAAAAAGAAGGATATTAACTTACACCGGTGTATCACTATGATCAATACAAAAGTGTGTGTTCATCAAGTATCATGAAATGAGGTAATACAAGTTTAGTAAAAAGGTAATAAACATTCACCAATTTCTTCAAAATATGTTATTGTGATGCCTTGTCAACTTTCACAAATATAATATTAATAAAATTATTCACTTTACTACCCAACGTAAGGTATAAACTTCTTTGAACTTCTTTATGATACTTAGTCATATTTATCAGTTTGATTTATCAATTTGATTTCGTAGTCTAGAAATATAATTCTGCTTCATACCACTATAACAATTCTAAACTACTTCTTACATAGTCTAGAAATATAAGATTTATTTCTTAGTCTAATGATCTAGGCTGATCTAATAATCCATTGAATATGATCTTACTTATTTATCTATTTTCCAGTAAACTTCCTCAGGAAATTTGTGTCCCACAAGTCCTTATCTCTAAATATTTATAGATTATCTCTCTTTTTTTGCATGTGAATGGTGTTCAAATCTATCAGAAAGTACAAATTACTCTCCTCCTTTTATAGTTGTTCCAAAAATGGTTTATCTGGGAATCTAAAAAAATTTCATGCTTAACCAAACTTTAAAAAACTTCAAATTTTCCTTCATTTTGAATACATATTGGACTATTTAAGTGACTATCAACTCTTCTTTATTCTTCTCAAAAATTCTAGAATCCTTTCACATATTCAAATCGTTCTAGAATCTCTAACAATTATGTATTCTCATTCCAATTTTCATTCTGAATTCTTCATTGTGATGAAGACATATGTACAACAACTAATTCTTCATTACGTTGCTCCACACCAACTGATCATATAGAAAATATATGACTTATCATAATTATTAATAGTATTAAATAAAAAACTACTCATTTTGAGGTTCTATACCAATTGTTATCTATTGACTTTGAAACAATTCTTCCAAAATAACATGATACTTTGTTGGACTTTGGTTTCCTTTTTTTTACCATAAACAGAGTCACAACTTCTAAATATTCCTACACTTCCTAGACAACACTTCATCACTATATTAAAACTCCCTTGACAATACTTTTTCAACATTATTTAACCTACTTTAAAACATTTCTCTTTTTCTTATTTTACTCAGACCAATGATCCTACATTTGATGAAGTTCAGTATCTGATGAATTTTATCAGTGTCAGCCTCCACCTGATGGATAAGTCTCTATTTCACTCCAATATGTTAGTGTAGCCTTCATCCTGATAAGTCGGAACCACTTTATATCCTATGAGTCATGACCCAATTGATATCATATCATTTTTTCATTCATTCATGACACAATTGAATAACAAAATCAGTCTTGGTGAAAAATATTGACTACATTGTTGATCTTCATCTAGTTTATTAGACTCTAACGTCATTAAATGAATTGATCCCAAAAAAATTAATTTATTTTCCTTTTCATTATTCCAAATAACTCCCAATAAAAACAATTTTTTCTCTGAGTGATTGCTGGTACAATGCATCTGATAAAAGGTGTAATCAACTTCAAAAATCTTCATAATTTCTCCATTTGATCAAAAAAATCCCATTTTTCACCAGATTATTCCTAAAAAATATTTGTATCTTGTGGATTATTAGTGTGACTCAAAACCAGCATTTTTTACTTCTCACGTTCTCAATAAAACTTCAAAGCCTTCAACCAATTCTGCATCTGGTGATCTCACACCGATGAATTGAGACCAGAAATCTTTGAATTTGAAAACTTTCTTTTTATACAAACTCTTTATTATAATCATTAATTTACCATTTTTAAAACAATTATTATTAGAATAGAATCTTAATACTTACATTATAATGTATTATAACTTCCCATCCTTTGAGCATCATCTTTCATTCCAACCAACACTCAATCTTATTGGAAGAACTTGTTCTCCCCATTTACTTCATAAGGATAGCACCATAAGTTCTTTAGACAACTTATGATTTATGAGAACTCCAAGATAATAAAATAATTTTCAGGTTTACATAGGATCTATTCAGACTTCAATACACCTCTTGATACTGATTCAAATATTCATTTCATACCCAAGGTGAGTCTGATGAACCTTTTCTCCCACAAAAACTCTTTATAATACTGGAATCTCTTAAGAATATTATGTTCGATCTTCTGATTATGATTGTGGTTTTGGTCACCAACTATTTACAATGTGAATTGATTTCCTTTACTTGAAAAAAAATACTTTTCAACACAAAATTATTCCAACATCCAAAAAAAATCCAATGAACTTGGTCCCAATAATCTCCCCCTTTGGATTTTTTTGTTAAACAAGGTTCATAAATCACTATAATTTGTGACCTCAATCTATGGATTATTGATCAGATATTCTAATCCAATGTGTGCTAACTATTTGTAGGGAATAATAATTATTGATAGAAAACCCCTGATTTCCAAAAGTAGTGACTCATGAAACTTCTTCATATTTTCTTCACATATTTCTTCACTTATTTTACTTACCTGAAAACAAACATTTCTTAAAACCACTTAAACAAACTGTTATAATCGTTCACACACTTATATGATGAGTTCATAGCTTACCCACAAATCCCCCTATATACATGATTACTTAAAAGTTTGGCACGTATTAGTGGATATATTTTTGAAACAATTATCCCCTTTGATAAAACAATCCAAATAATATATGAGATAGGGGAAAGAAACACATGCCTCAAACTTGATGAGAAAGAGGTTGGACTCCCATGTTCAACCTCAGCTTGAAAAAATTTCCTTTGGTAATGGTTTTGAGAATATTTCGGCAACCTATTCAGATGTAGGAACATACTCCATCTTCAATTCATTCTTCTTCATATTCTCTTTAATGAAATGATATTTTTTATTAGTATTTTTTAATGATAATATTGTACCATATTTATAATATGGTTTATGGAACTTTGATTATCACAACCCAAGATTAAGGGTAGCTTTACTTCGAAATGTATTTATTTCAACTGAATCTTTATCAACATAAGTTGGGTAGAATCATGGTTGGAATAAAAATAATCAACTTCATATATTCTTAGAGTAATATAATTTTTTTCTTTGTATTGTAACAAACACAAAAAAAATTAGAAATAAAACTCGACCTGATTTGGATCATCAATCATCAAACATTTCTACCCAATCCGCATATGAATACCCAAACAATTAAATACTTTATGAGATTTCATACCTGATTCTAAAATCCATTGTAACTTTGGTATATCTGATAATTATTATTCTAGCCAATAAATGTGATTCTTTTGGATTACATTGAAATATTTCACATAAGGTATTAATATAGACATTGTCTGGTCTTGAGGTAGTCAAATACAATAAAATTCCAATCAGCTTATGAAACTATTTAGATTCAACTTCCTTTCCTTATATATATATATATATATATATATATTACATGGTTCACACAAAATTCGGTGTGGAAACTATTTTTAAATATTCTATGCTGGAATTTTTAAGAAGTTCCTAAGAATACTTTTCTTGGGAAATAAAAATATGTTTTCTACTTTGTGAAACTTATAACCCAATAGAGTATTTCATCTCACCCAACATATAAATTTCAAACAACATTTTAATTTCATCAAAAAATCCTTCATAGGTTCTTTCATCATTCCTAGAAAATATAATTTCATCAACATAAACAAGTACAATGAGGAAAATATCCTATCATTATTTGATGTAATGATTACTATCATCCCTTCCTTTCTTAAAACCCGTATTCTTAAGAAGGTATATAATTTTCAATACCATGACCTCATTTATTAGTTTTACCATTCAAGTATTTATTTAACTCACACACATAACTTTAATCCTTTCGAAAAAAATACACATGGTTTTTTAATATAAACTTTCTCATAAATTTCTCCATTAAAAAATGTCGACTTCGCATCCATCTAAAATATTTTGTAACTTCAATTGTGCAAAAATATCAAGAATGAATATAATTGTTTCTAAACTTTTCATCAGTGTAAAATTTTGATAAATATAAATCCCTTCAACACATGAGTATCCTTTTCACACTAACCTTACTTTTTTTCTTATCACTTCGCCATCATCATTTATCTAGTTCTGAAACACCAAATTGTTACAAATAATATTTTTTCATTTGTTTTAGATATGAATTATCAATTATTATTCATTTCAATATGATCCAACTCTTCATCCATATCCTCAACCCATTTCATATGCTCAAAATATTCATTCACATATTTTGGATCAACTTTTGAATATAAAGAAGTATGTGTAATAGATTTCTATTTTCTACTTGTTTGAACCCTTTGATGTTGATCACCAATTATGTTTTGACCTTCCACTCACTTCCACATACTGGGATTATTACTAGAAATAGATGAGTTTGATTCTTTTTCTTCAGTGGGATTAAATGTTTTTTCATCCTTATCATAACACTATAAAAAATTCATTCATCGTGTTCATATTTCTTAACTACGAGTGTTTTTTCATCATATTACTCATAAATTTCAATAAATTGTAAATAAATAGAGTCAAATAATATTATTTTATCTTTTTTGAAACATCTATATCCTCTTACTTCCAAATAATATCCAAGAACCTTTCTATCTTCAAATATCTACTCAAACATTACATGGTTCCCACCTTTATTCTTTATGATACAAGGACTCTGAAAAAATATGAAGTTTTTAAACATTGGAGTTTTTTTATTAAAAATTTCATATGGAGTGATATCTAATCATTGTATGTGGAAAAATTAGTTTTGAATATAAACAGCACTGATCTTACATTTCCTCCAAAAATAATGATTGAGAACATGTTCAAGTAACTTAGTTCACCCAATTTCAATAAAACTTCTATTTTTACTTTATGTAACACCATTTTATTGAGAGATCTATATTTTACTGAAATCATGCATAATTCCATTATTCTCAAGATAACATTCAAACTCTTTTTCTGTATTCCCCGCCATTTTTTCTATTCATAAATTCTTCATTGAATACTCACATTCCTTCTCATCTTTTCTCCTAAAACTTTTAAACATTTCCATATAATTTGACTTATATTTTATATATATAACACAAGTAATGTGAGTAATTTCATCAATGAAAGTAATGAATTTATTATCTCCATGAGTTTATTGATTTCTCATTGGCCTATAGATAACTGGTCGAATGAGTTACATGGGTATATTTTAACAAATGTCAACTTTCTTATGCATATAGTTTGTAATATTTCCTTTATGACAAATTATACAACACAAATATATTCTTATTTAAATATCAGGAATACCACAGACATTGTCATTCTTTGATAACTTGATCATTTTTCTCTGGAACATGTCTCCCAACCTTTTATTCCATAAATGATTCTCTTCAATCATTTTAAGGTAACAAGAGTTTATAACAACACCAACTTGGAACATGTTTCCTTTTTTACATTGGCCTCTTGTAACTACCTTTCCATATTATTATCTTTTCAAAAAAACCCATCTTTTCTTAAAATAACATTTTTTCCTTCATCAAAAAGTTGTGAAACACATAGTAGTTTGTTTCTCATCCCATAAACTAACAAATATTTCTTGGATTTCAAATTTTCTTCCCCAATGATGACTGATCCAACACCTTTGATTCTGAGGGATTCATCATTTCCAAATATTACTATTCATTA
Source organism: Viscum album (assembly GCA_963277665.1). Classification (NCBI taxonomy): domain Eukaryota; kingdom Viridiplantae; phylum Streptophyta; class Magnoliopsida; order Santalales; family Viscaceae; genus Viscum; species Viscum album. Next base: position 288,566,998 of record OY728162.1, read on the forward strand.
TTTGAAGTATTTCTCATTATTTAAATGTTTCAATTCACCTATCATATGAGAGTAACACCAATTATCCATGATCCAATGTCACTCTCACTTTTTTGCTTTTAAGGAGGTTTCAACAATAAGATCTTTTTCTTTCCCTTTATATTTCTTCAAATCCATCTTCATAGAATTTTGAAAAATATTTTTTTTGGTAACAAAACAAGACATCCTTTTACAATATGTCTAGATTGTTTACATCTTTCACAAATATTATCTAGAGGTTGGAACCTATTTTAAACATTCACACCATCATTCTAAGAGTTCTTCCTTTAAAAGGATTGACTCAACCTCAAGTTTTTGTCTTCATTAATTCATGGAATAGTTTTAATGTTATTGATTATACCGAAAAATATTTTCCATATGTCTGAATCCACCACAATACCATTAGTATCCATAAAAAGAAGATTTTACTCTGTAACTTCAATACTATCCAGAGTTGTGAGCATTTTTTTCAACAAAATTATTATCTTCCTCATCAGAACATTTTTGACCACTAACATTTCTGTTTTCACCAATAATATTATTTTTAAAAAAAATATTCGATTTTATCCTTATTATAACCAGAGGTAGTAGAATATTTTTTAGACTCAAAATTTTAAAAATATCTTGACTTTTACACTTTGTTGGTTTCTTACAAATAAATAACTCTTTCATATTTATTTATCTTGGAAATACTTTCAAATTTATTATTAATCTTTAAAGGTATCTTTTGATCCTTCTCAGTTTCACCCTTTCCAGAACATTTAAAAGTTTCAGATATAGAATTTTAAAACCCTTCATTATATTCTCAATATTATAATGTTTTTATTAGAAAAGTTCCAACTCTTCTTATTTTTCTTTCAACTCTACATCCTGATATTGATTACAATTCTTTTATTTCTCAATATATTTCTTCAAATAATAAATCTCTTTCTAAATCTTAATATTCTCATTAGGAAAAAAGTATTTATTGTTTGTTGGGGAACTTTCATTTCTCAATTTCCTAATTTATTTCTCAGCCCTTACAATATTTCCGGATCTCTATCCTCCAAATATGAAACATTGACATCAAAATTATCAAGATTAATTCTCAATACCTTTTCAACAATAGTTTATTCTTTAAAATTTTCACCAATATATATAATTGTGATAAAAATATCATTCACCCTAGTAATGAAGTCACCAACATATTCATACTCACCCATTTCCAGATATTTATACTTCAACCTCCAAATTTTTAATTTTTCTTTCTTCACTTCAATGTTACCTTCATGTATTTTCTTCATCATATCAATGATACCTTTGGTAGTGGAAACACCATTCACTATCAGAAATTCACTTTCATAATTTGGCGAGAGTAAATAATTCTTTACCTTTCATCATTCTCGAAATTCTTCTTATCAACAGATGTAAGAGGAACTATTTCATCTATATGATGAAATCCATTTGTAGTAACTTTGTGAAAATCATACCTAAGGGGTATAAGATAAAGAAATATTCTATCATTCCATATATGATAGTTCATACCATCAAAGACCGGAAACCCCTTATGGTTCAAACAATTCAAATTCTCTATCACAAAGTCTCTCCAAAAACATCAGAAAATAATAAATGAAGGGAACCTTCCCACTAATACCACTTTATATTTCCCAGTCATGATCAATATATCACTAAGAGGGGGAGAGGACGAATAAGTGATATCGTTTTCTTTTATGTTTCATTTCCATTGAAATAACCTTTGTATCATGTTAAGGAATTGTCACTTTACTGGAAAAAAATAGTCACACATCCATAAGAACACAAGTATTTACTAATTCTACTACTCAACAAGATTATCTAACATGGTATTGTTTGGGAAAAATCCAATACCACATAATACACTAGAAAACAATACTTTTTTGGATAAAAAAGAAGGATATTCCCTTACACTTCTATATCGCTGTAATTAATACAACATTTTATATTCTTCAAGTAGAATGTAATGATGTAAAACATGTTTTGAAAAAAGTTAAGTAACATTAAAAAAATTTTATCAAAACATGTTACTTTTTTTCCTTATAAACATTCATAAATATAATCTTCAAAACAATTCTTCATTATCCAACCTAGTAGCCAATAAGAACATATTTTGACATCGTAATGATCCTCGGTTTTATATACCAGTCGGATTCCTCATTCCAATTGCTCAGTATAGAAACACAAGTCTTTTATAATACTGATGAAACAATTTTGAACTTATTCTACCTCAGTTCAGAAATCTCATACAAATTTTCTTGTATGATGATCATGTATGATCTGATAATCTAATTAATATGTTCTCCCTTCTTCCTCTATCTAGAAAACATCCTCATGAAGGCTCTTTCCAAAAAATCCTTTTCTCAAAAACATTATATATTCTATCTCCTTTTCTACACATTAACAATATTCATATCCCTAAAAATTACAATGTACACTCTTCCTTTTATAGGTGTAACAAAAATGGTTTAGGTAGGAATTTGAAAAGTTTTCCCGATTAACCAAATTTCTAGAAACTTAAAATTATCCTTCATTTAAAATATATATTTTACCTCTTCAATGCTCCTCGATTCTTATTGATTCTTCTAAAACCTTCCTTAATCATCCCATATCTTCAAATAATCATAGAATTTCTTACCATTATTCATTCTGATTCTAATTTTCATTACAATTTTTTCATTATGATAAAGACATATGTATGATAGTATCTTATTCATGTTGTTTCTATATACAAACAAATAATATGGAAAAAATATGACTTCTCATAACAATTCTCAATACCAACTAAACAAAAATGGGTCATTCTGATGCATTTTCCAACTGTTATATATAGACTTTGAAACCATTCTACAAAAAAATTATTTCTACTTCGTTATAATTTGGTTTCCTTACTTTTTCCATAAAAAAAATCACAGATTATAAAGATTCATATACTTCCTCATCAACACATCATAACAAACTTCAAAATCCCTTGATAATACTTTGTCAAAAAAATTCAACTATTTCAAAAACATTTTTCATTTTCATCTTTTACTCAGACTAATGATCATGCATTCAATGAAGTCTAGAATCCAATGAATTTTATTGGTGTTATCTTGATCACTATGTATTGGTCGCTATTTCAATATAATATATCATTTGTCAAATCTAATATGATAAATTAGCACCGCCTAAAATTTGATGACTCATAACATATTTGACAACATTTTAGGGTTATTCTTTTGTTCTTGACCCAATTGAAAAATGATTCAATCCTGATGAAAAATATTGACTATATTGTTTATCTTTATCTGGTTGATCGGTCTCTAACTTCCTTACACTCATTGGTACCAACAAACATTACATTATTTTATTTTTCACTGGTCCAAACAACTCCTAATAATAATATTATACTAATAATTGATTGATGGTACAACGTGTCCAGTATAAGGTGTTATAAATTCCAAAACTCTTCATCCATTCTCCCTTTGATAAAAAAAGCTTCCATCATACACAATATTCATTATATGAAGATTTGTATCTTATGGATTATTAGTCTGACTGAAAACTAGCATCTTCATCTTCTCACATTCTGAAAAAAAACATCATAGCCTTAAACCAATTATATGTCTAGTCATCTCACACCATTGAAATGAGGTCATAAATCTTTGTCTTCACAATCATTGTTCTTTAAAAAACTCCTTTTTATAATCAATATTTCCTCATGATTTTCAAATATATTATGATCTAAATAGAATCATCTGACTTATATTCGAAATTACTATAACTTCCCATCTTTCATGCATCTTCTCTCTTTCCAACCAACCATCAATTTGATTGGAATAACTTATTCTCCCTCTATAATTTATAAGGAAAATATAATATGTTTTCTAAAGAACTTATGATTTATGATAACTCCAAGATCATAAAATAATCATTAAGTTTACATTGGATCCATTCATAATAGGATAAAAATCCTCATACAAATTAAAACATTCATTTCAGACCCATGGTCAGTCCGATGAACCTTTTATCCTAAAGAACTAATTCACAATACAATGGAATTATTTAAGAATCTTGCGTCTTATCTTATTATTATGATTGTTAGTTCGATCACCAACTCTTTACAGAGTGAATTGGTTTTTTTCCATGACAAAAAAGACAATATGTTTCAGCACAAACTTCTTCTAGATTCCAAAAACAAACTTCCATCTAGCTTGGTCCCAACACCTGGTCCTCTTTCAGGGGTTTTTATAGATTATAAATAATTTAATAAAATATTATTCTCATAAATTTTCATTAATTTTAATTGTGACACTAAATACATAAATAAAAAATTTTAAATCCAGTATAATCTTTTTACAGAACACTATGATATTATATTTATATAATAATTCATGGAACATTAAAAATAAATCAAATAGTATTACTTTTAATATTTTTAAAATAATTTATTTTTATTTTTCTATTACTTGAATAAATACTATATTATTACTTCATAAGCATCTAAGGTAATTATTTAGTCCCCATAAATTTTAAATAAGATACTATAATAAATATAATTTAATTATGCAAAAAAAATATATATTTATATTAATTAGTAACAAATTTTCCATATTTAAACAAATAATAGATATTTATAAGTAAGAGAGTGACATTTTGTATTTTTATTTTCTTTAAATATTATATTTGTTGTTTATATGGACCAGTGACCATTAAACAGATCAATTTAATGTTTAAAATGATATGGTTCTAATTCTCTTCATGAAATAAGAATTTGGATTAATTATTATGGCCATATCAATTAATTTAGTCCAATATTAACCTTATTTTCCCTTTATCGAAGTGATCAATTTTACCATGGTTACTATTCATAATTACAAAAAAGGGTTCTTATTTACTAAATTTGGACTTCCTGATTCCAAATATGGAATCCATTTTTTAGGATTCAATTTTCAAAATTATATGAAATTATTATTAAAAAATAATCTTGAAAAATGTGATGGAAACCCTCTTTTTATAAAAATGAATTTTTAATAATATTAAATGGTTTATTCATATACCATCTATAGAAAAAATATTAAATTCAAGATAAAACATTTGATTTAATACTATATATATATATACCATTAAAATTACTCTAAAATAAATATTAATTAAATTTATTGTTATAAAAATACATTACGTGTAAGAAAATAGATTTTCCAAAAAACATCCCCTTTATTCTAAAATGAATTTTTTTATTTTCATTACTGATTAATTGAGAAACAATGATTTAAATTAATTAAAATTTAAACCATAAATTATTAATTAATTAGTTAGTAATACCCTATAATCTAATGGTTAGGAAATAACTATTTCATTAAATAATAATATTTTAATAGTATATCACAGTTCATTAAAACTCAGAGTTGTGTAACTTAAGAAGTCAAATAAATCAAATGTATTTATAGAAAATTATATAATTAATTTTTGTATTGATTAATTAAACCCCCCTTAAAAATAATTTATCCCTTGACATTACATTACTCTAATATAAACTGATGAGTATATTTCTACCTCATCAAATCTTTTGGTTCCCATGTAGCTTCCTCAAAGTTTTTGTTTCACCACAAATAAAATTAATGAATTTAGTGATCTTTTTTAATAGAAATTTCTCTCTATGATCTATAATATCCACCAAATTATATTCATAAGGGGTATATTGTTCTAGTTGTATGACCTCTGAGTTTATTATATATAACATCCCCAGACATGCACACTAGTAACAGATGCTAAAATCATAAACGTTACAATTTTTTTAATACTAATTTAGGTGAAACAAATTCCATATAAAATGTACAAAATAAAAAAAGTAAAATATTTGATCACTTACATTATAAAGTAACTTTTAGGTTTATAGTTTTAGATAATTAGGAAAAGTTCTTACAAAAACAATACCCATGTATTTAAATGAACATTTCTCCCATTTAACCCATCATTTCTTTGTTTCACATTAGGTCTTCATTATTATACATTTGAAACAAATCTAGAAATAATTCATTTAACATAATTCTTGATAACACATGGAAAAAAAGTAAAAGTAAAAATGGTAAGGTCAATTTTTTAGTAACGGTAAACATAAGCATTAACAATTGAATGTCATTAATTAGAATAAGATAAGTATAAGTGTATTATGGCATAATCGATGTGCATGATGATAACACAAGATAACTCATACCCATCAATAACTAGATCATCAAACATTAAAAAATGGAATAATTCTTTAAAAATGTCTATATTCATCAGAATCAATAATCAAGATCCATGTGATATCAATCTGGTTTAAAGGAATCATTTATAACCAATAGAAGGCATAACGAAAATGTTATGGAAAATTAGGAAATAGTCATCATTGAACCCTTAGAGTTGGAATAAGCATATAGATTACTTCTAAAATAATTCTCTAGAGAACATAATAATAACTAATTTCACTAGTGTTATTTATGGTTTCCCCGATTATATAATCTATATCGGGCTCACCTGGTGCTATATGGGTACACCCATATTAAAATATATAATTTTCTTTCCCAGTGATGTTTGGGTGAACCCATGATCATCAATAATGTAAAATTATTATTCATGAATAATGTAAATAGAACATTTTTTCATCAAAAAATCATATAATACCCATTATTATTTTTAGAACTTTATTAACTCATGGAAAAGAACTTTTTTCCAAAGAAATCACTTTGAAAGATAATTACCCCATAAAAAATAAGTAGGTTCCATAAAAATATATTTGAAACCTGATTAACCTATATAAATTAAATTGGTTCTATAAAAATCTATTTGAAACATGATTAACCCATAGAGAATAAATGGTTTCCAAAAAAAATCTATTTCAAACATGATTAACCAATTGAAATAAAATTGGTTCCATAATAATATCCTAGAAACATTATTAACTCATGGAAAATAAAGTGGATACATGTCAATCTGGTAATCCATCCAAATATTTTATCTGATAATCCATCCTACGAAATAATAAAGAAGTTATCATGCCAAAAATCCTTAATGAGGTTTATGTATGTTTAATTTTTGTTTTATTTGATGATTGTAAATACCAGAAAAATATCATTAAAAATAATTTTGAGGAAAATAAACATTTCATTTTGAAAATCACTTTTAAAATATTAACAATAAAAAAATTGTGAAAATAATTTTATTTAAAAATAAACTTTTAAAAATATAATGGAATCATCAAGGAAAATAATGGTTATGATAGTGTGAAAATCCATTCATATCATAAAAGTTAAAAATATACATTATTTTCAAAATAATTTGAAAAGGGAGTCAAATGTGATCCATTTGGAAACCTTTAATAAATTTTCATTTGAAACCATTTAAAAGAAGGTAAATTTTCATGTAAAATGAATTTTGGAAAACATTTATTTTTAGAAAATAACATTTTTTAAAACATTTTTTAAAACATTTATATGATAGAGAAAGATACCCTATCTAAAAGAAAATAAAATATCAGGATCACCTATAAATGAATTTATTGAGGTTTCTTTAATCACTAAGGGAGTAAATGGAAATTAAACTTGTTAAACACATTCATAACCATAGGATAATAAAATTTATTTGTCTTAAGATAAAAATATCACATTATATCCTCCAAAATAACGTTAAAGATAAACAATATTGAAATAAAGAAGATTGTAACATAATATTTTGTCCACATTGGTAACTCTTCAATCATAAGACCCTTGAAGGAATAAAATGAATTGAAAAAGTAAATATAAATAAAATAAATATATTAATGATATTAAATTCTAAATAGTAATTGTATACGCCTCATAAAATAATTTAGGTATATAATATCATCTTCTATCCCAATGAAATACAATATGAGATTGATATCCAATAAAAAGATCATATCATTAAATTGAGAATTAATCAATTGTGTAATTATGTGTCATAAATATAAAACCACGCAAATTTTTTTAAATATATAATAAAATAATTTATATATCAATTCATAGATAATCATAGCATAATATATTCAATTAATATGATTAATAACCCAACAAAAAGAAATAGTGTTAAGAAATCCTTTACCAATTGGAAACTTTCAAATAAAATCCACTTGGATGAAATAATTAAAATTGAAATATAAAATACCATGATTTAAGAATGATTATATATATATATTTTAAAATTTGATTTTTATATATAATATAAAATAAAGTAGGTACATAACATTAAAATATTCCTTAATAAAGGTAATTTTTTACGATATCCATTACGGATTTGGTAATCTCTAGATCAAAACCCCATGAAAGATAGAACAACATATGGATTTTTAAATAAAAATAATATTTATTAAAATAATCATAAAATAAATTCATCAGCAATAAATACACCACACAATAAAATAAGTGTTGAATATGGCAAACGTATTAGAGAAATAAAAGTGAGACGAGAAAACAGTTACCTCAGGCCTAGATATTCAAGAAATGTTCTTCAACTCATATATAATATGATTATATAAATTATTTTATTTAACAATAAACTTTTATAGGTTTATAAACTTATAATTAAATCATTTATTATATTTCTTTATATTTATGTATTTTAATACTTAGTAAGTTATTTCCACGTCGAGTGTTTTGAGGACGTTCGGTTCATTGTTTCAACATTACTTCAGTGTGTTGACCATGTTCAATGATTTCATTGTTTTAAAAAATAAATAATAATAATACTAATAAAATATTTATCATATTTATAAATAAATGATACTTTTAAAACCCATCATGTAATATGGTTATGAAAAATTAACTACATTAGAATTGTGGAGACGGTAGGTCGTACAAACGTATGAGTAACATTTCAATTTTTCAATGATAATTATATAAATAAGGAATTTAATAATGGATATTCGAAAAAATATCAACATATCATAAATAAAATATTATTTAATTAAATGTACTTATATATATCAGCCATATGATTCGGTGATGATAAAGGAATAGAATCGCTTTGTAGAGCTCATAGTCCATACGTATGCATGAATTACATTATCATTTTTTAATGTAAGAAATAAAATGATATATTATCTATTTATGAAATATAAATATGTCATTAATATTATAATTATTTCATATATATCACATATATTCATTATCTTTATCCTTATTACCATAAATTTAAATCATTAGTGAAAACATAATCACATCGTTTCGTGAGGCGACAATCCATCATACACATGAGCAACATTATCATATCCCCAACAGAATAGAATTTAAGATGGTATATGTGATGTAATTACTATATAAGTATAAATATTTTAAAAATATCATATATATAATTTAAATCCATAATTTTAACATGTCTTCAATGTCTATAAAGGAAAAAATAATGACATCGGTTCATGAGGCGGTAGTCCGGCGTACACGTGAATGGTAGTTTCATATCACATTTGATGGAAGAGGAGATGGATTTGTGTTATAAAATTAATATATTAACATTTCATTATATTAGAGATAATTTTGTTATTATATATTAATAATTAAATAATATTTAATTTATGTGGAATAAGAAATAAAATAAATACACTCGGCTAAGAAAGATACCTCTTCTTCAAACAAACTCCTTTGGAGGGCTCCAAAAGGCTTTTGAGTATGGATTTTTTTTAAATTTAAAACTTTTATAAATGGAATTTTTCCCTTATTACAATTATTTTATATGGTATAAAACACAAAAATTGTATAAATATCTTAATAAAAACATTATTCTCATAAATGAAGAATGAAATAAGTGATATTTATATAAATTAAAGAACCTATACCGATTGAATAGTAACTTGACCATTGAAATAGTAACATGACCGTTAGGAATATTAATCCATCCAATGGAATTAAAACCTCACTTATGAAAGTATAAATAAAATTCAAACATCTTATAAATGAAAAATTGATATAATTATATCATTGTATATATAAATAAATGTTTTAAAAATGTAAAATTTTGTGTTCGTATTTTTTGTAAAACATTAATGTTTATTTAAAATGTTATATTTCATATAATGATTTAAAATAAAATTTATTTTCTTAAAATAGATTCATAATTAAATATTTTTTCCTCTTATGATTATAATATAATTTTATGAGACCTTTATTAATTTTTCAGATGGTTTAAAAATTGATTATAATATTTAAATTGGTATTTATTTAATAAATGATGGTCTTATTTAAAAATTAAATTTATAATATTTGGAAATTATTTTCATAAAATAGATTCCATTTTTTAATTTTACAGGTCAAAAAATGGTTAGGTTTAAGTTTTGGTATTTTTCTAAAATAGTTGAATTTTATGTGAATAGTGAAATATAGTAATTTATGATATTTAACATTAAATTTTAAGTACATAAATTTTTGAGTGATTTATTATGTAAGAACAAAAATATAAAACTATTCTTTTATATTTACTATATTTATCCATGTTAATCATCACTATTGATATTATTGATCCAAAATAATAAACTAATGAAAAGAATAAAAAAACAACCCCCTCTTTTATATAAATACCACCCCTCACCACTTATTCCCCTCACACCTTCTAAGCCTTAAATATTGTCTAAATTATGTCCAATACTGTTCCCAAGAATCTCCCCCACATCTATGTGCTTTTTGGCTCAATAAAATAAAAAACCTAATTGATTTAAGTTGGTTCTCAAGGAAAATAAATTCTAGATGTTAAATCCTCTTTCATTCTAATTTAAAAAATTTAATTTATTTTATTTTTGTATCATATCCTTATCTCATCTATCCAAACATGAATGAAAAATCTATTATCTTTTATATAATATAAATTTATTATGTTAATTTAATATTCATCATCAACACCCTTCTCCTCTCCCTTTTATTCTAAAAATGAAAACATCGCATGCGATGTGTTGATTTACCACCATCGTGGATGATGTGTTTTCATTTTCCAATACCGCCTTCGAGGCTGGTCATAAAAACATTATTATGGTCAGATAATATTTTATTATACATATTATAATTTATATAATAACCTTGAACCAATATATAATCATGATATTAAATAAAATGATATAAGTTCATGATGGTCGTAAAAACCACCAAAATAAATTAAATCATTTTCATTATTTATTTATTTAATGAATCATCCTCATACCATATAACCAAATAATATATAAGATCATTTAATATTATGTAAATTCATTAATAACATATAATTTCAATAATGAAGAATTATTCCCATTTTACATGAACATCTATATTTGTATACAAGCGAACTGATCATGAAAACCAAGAAAATGAACACTCCCAACATAATGAAATTGAACTATATAACTCACTAAAATGGCCATAAATTAACTTAATAAAATAATAATAAAAAATATAAATGTATAATAGGTTCTTGATTTATTAATTAATGAATCTAATTTTATTATTCAAGATATTATATTGAATAAATCATTCATACATAAGGTAAGGGGATTCTTGAACCCAAATACTTTTCTTTTCATTATTCATATTTCATGTAAAATATTAGTGTGGATATTCTTTTAATATTCCTCAAATAAAATTGCATTTTACTTCCCTTTTAGTTTATAGGATATACATGTTTTCAATTTTATTTTATGACAAATTCTGATATTTTCCAAAAGAACTCTTCTTTCCAAAACACATTTGACGCATCTTGGGTTGTTTCTTATTCACTCAAGAATGTTGAATATTATACCAAATATGTTTTCCCTTTTCATTCCGAAACCCCACGTTTATTCAGGGTTGATGAAATATTTATTAAACTAATTCACTTACATGGTTTACTTTATGACATTCATTGATAAATGTAAATTGTCTCATGCATGATTATATAAATGTTATGATGTGACAGGTGCGCCTGGAATTATTTAGAGCTCCAATTCATTGGTTAATATGATGTATCTCATGAGATAATGTGAAATATGCATGTACAGGATACTATATTTTTTCACAATTATTATTTTATGGTTATACAATTATGTTTTGTTTGAACATGATTCTATCTTTGTTCATAACTACATGTGGTATTTGACGACTAAGACATGATGTTTCGTTTTTATGCATTTCCAAATCCCATGACTTTATCTAATTCTTCCTATCATGATTATTATTATGCACTTATTATTATGATATGATTATGATTATTAGTCTCAATCATGTTATATTGATTCAAGTTCTTATCTATCCTCTTACTGGGATTTTAGATGACCCCTTTTTTGATTTATATCCTTAGGTGCCTACATGTACTAAGGGGATCGCAAGCTTTAGAAGGATAAATAAGAACAAATTTAAATAAATTATTATGTTTTATTATGAATAAGTGATGTATATTCCTAATTTTCCAAAGATAATAAATCTTTTGATCTTGGTTTTTTAATTATATTATGTTGTTCATCTTTAAAATGATGTAATAGTTACTTAAGAAAAGTTTGGTTGTTATAATGGGTATCAGAGCATGGTTTAGTTAATATTTGAATTAGGATTCGAGAACATTTTTGAAAACCATAAGTATGGCACTAAGTTTATGTAATCACCAAAGATTATTTGTTTTAGAAAAATTTTATACATAGGAATCCCATAATATATTCCTTTAGAGTTAATTTCCTGAAGGAATAAATTATTTATCCATGAATTCATGATTAATTTTTTCTTCAAACGTTTTTTTAGTTTAGAAAATGGTGAGAACCAAGATTAATAAGGCCAAAAAACAAGTGAGGGATAATGTAGAGATTTATAAAATGATATAAATAATTCCTTGGTAGGTAGAGTTCAAAATTTCATAGAAATGCTTACCTAGCTATCTTAATCTATGAACAATAACCTGAACAATGTGGAACATCCATCTTCACCTAAGAGGGATAAATTGGCTATCAAATATTTTTGGTAATCACCACTGACATTTCCATTATCTTATTATCCATTTATTGTAGAACAGTGGGTTAACTAAATAGAGAGTATCTTTTTCGTGCTCCATTATTCTGATACGGATAAGGTGACTCAAACCATTTATCATTTAGATAGAGAGGTTGATCAATGGTGGGAATTCATTAAGAACACCAAGGCGAAGGATGAAATAGAATATATATAGTGGGAAGACTTTAAGAAAATATTTCATAATAAGTATTTCCCTAAAACTATTCATAGAAAACATGGAGAGAGAATTCAAAGAGTTGATGAAAAAGGAAGGTAAATTTTTCAGGGATTACAAAGAAAAAATCACAAGACTTTCAATGTATTCCTCGAGTTTTGTTATAAAAAATGATTGTAAAATATATATATTCCACAGTGGTGTAAAACCACACCTTTTAAAAGCTCTATCTATTTGAGACGTTGGTAGTTATCAATAAGTAGATCAATGTGATCTCAAATTAGAGATGGAGTTTTTAGAATTGTACCATGGTTATGCATATAATAAATGAAGAATGTACTTTCAAGTTGGTGGATTAAATGAAAAACGAGGAAAGAGGATCCAACTACCCACATGTCAAAAATGTGGGAAAAAACATCATGGGAATTTCCTAAAAGTGATGGGGAAATACTAAAATTAAGGGAGAAAAGGCCATAAACCTCATGAATTTAAAAGATAAATAAATAATCTACCCAACATGATAGATGAAATGAGATAACCACCCATGTTTAAATTCTTCAACTATAGGAAGAAAGGTCATTATAAAAGCCAATTCACTGACCCTCGAGTCTTTGAGGGTACTCAGCATCAGCAACCACCAAATCCAATGAATCAAGGGAAAGTTTATTCCATCACTAGTGTTGAAGTGGAGCAATAAAATTAAGTCATTAAAGTTACACTTTATATTCACTCAATAATGGAAAAAATATAATTTTATTTTGGTTCTACACATTTCTTTATATCATGAATGTTTTCTAGAACTATTCAAAGCCCTAAAATATTAATGTAGAGATATCCAAATAATGCATAGTGGAGAGATAATTTCAAGCCAATTATTGGAATCTTCTCATATTTTCTTTTGTGGTAATATTATTCCAACAAATATCATGATACTTACCTTGGTGTAATTCGATATTATACTGAGCATGGATTTGATCTCATTATATAGATCACATATCAACTGTCGGGAAAAGAAAATATATTTTCAAATTGTAAAAATACCCATTATCCTCTACAAATTCAAGGAAGACCATTAATCTCTTATAGAAAATCACTCAATGGTGTGTGTTTTGATGTCCTTTGAATAATCATACCTCACTCAAATGGTTGAGTCAAAGGAAGTCATTAACCTGAAGGGAATTCTCATTGCAAGGGAATAAAATGATGTATCTCTCAAAGTGTTTCCCTATAATAACCCAGTATTAATTTACATATACATTACATGACTTTTCTAGAATCATTAAATAATTATAAAAATAGACACCCAAATACCATAATAGTCTAGTTCCTTTGGAAACATGGAAACATAAACACTTATACATAAATGTGCTACATTATCTCCCACTATGTTATTCTTAACTAGCACCCTTCATAGAAACATCAAACATAATACATATATTCATAATATAGGGAAGGAAACATAAAATGGGGTGAGATAAGATACTCATTAAGTGTAAACAAGTGAGACATATAAGTATAAACATGAGAATAGGGGTATAATAATGTTATCAAAACATTAAAATATCATACCATATATATCAAAGATCATAAATATGGGTCATAGTATAAATAATAGAAGTTTATAAGACATTAATAAAATGTAAATAAAGAACATAATCCATGAAATCATATATTAGGAATAAGACATGGAATTTTGTGATATAAAAACATGTGATATCATTCCCTATAAGCCAAGACGCATTGTTAGAACTTATCAAGGCATATCGTGGTAATTATACCTACTAGTCAGGACACACCACCATCTCTAGTTATAGTTACTTCATTGTAAGGTATCATGTTTCCCTATATTCCCATAGTAGATCATGTTTCCCCATCTTCCATCTTCATAGTGACTACACCTACTAGGCGGTACACGCAACCATCCACATTTGTAGCCCTTTCCTTATAAGGTATAGGGTTTCCCTGTCTTCCCATAGCGGATCAATCTCATCTACTTGATTCTCATAATTATCTCATGAGATATAAATAGTTACCCAATGTATTAGAGGGAGATATAGGTCCCACCCATTTCATAATAAAATCATTCATAGACATGCCAGAAGATAATAAAACATTAATTATATAATGACCCATAAAAATAGATGTGTTTTATAAACATCATATCATAACCAATGAAATGAAATGGGTATCATTAAAATTTCATCACATCATAACCTATAGAAAAGAGATAGGTCTCATGATAATTTTATCAAAGCATAACACATGAAAAGAATCGGTTTCGAAAGTATATAACATTTGGAATATAATTGTGTGTCATATGTATCATTATATTAAAACAAAAACCATTCATGAAATGATATGAATGGAACCTTTGGATAATTTCCTATAAGGGAATGAGTAACATCAACGGATATCATCTTAGATGGAAAATAACATGGAAATATATTTTGAAAACATTTCTTGAGGAAAATATACTTTCTTTTTTTTAATTATTTTTAAAAAATAAGAACTTTTAAAAAAATTTGTTTGAAAATTCATTGAAAACTTAAAATTAAGTATTTAAATCATTTTTAAAACCTTTTCCTTTGAAAAAAATATAAAATAATCATGAAAACATTTGGGAAAACTTTTTCCTTGAAGACTTTTAAAATAATCTTAAAAATTTTTGAAAACCATTTCTTTGAAACTACTTTGAAAATTTATAAATAAGACTTGAAAACATATTGAAAACCATTTTCCATGATAACATATAAAAGAATCTTGAAAACTTCTTGAAAACAATTTCTTTAAAAATTCTTTTAAAATTTATAAATACGGCTCAAACAAATTATGAAAACCATTTTCCTTGAAAATTAATTTAAAATCCATTTTCTTAAAAATTAACCTTTTAAACATTTAAATGAAGATTCATATAAATTATGGTGGGTAAATTATTACATTTCATATGAGGTAATAAGAACATTCGTTTTGCACGATAAAAATGTTAGAAAAATGTATTATTCGGAAAGTGACAAGAAGATTCCATTGAAAACATTAGTAAAATACAAAAAGAGTAAAAATTTATTTAAATTATTATAAAATAGTATAATTTTCATGTAAACTCTTTTTTTAAAACATGATTTTTAAAGAACATAGATTTCTTATTGAAGGCAGAGGTAAAGTCGAACTTTCTTAAAAACACTTTCTTGAACATTTTATGTACCAAAGAGTGGAAAATTTGTACCATTAAATGTATATAACAAGAATAATATGTGGTTGATAAAAATCATAATATTTCTTGAGATATGAATCATAATATTTCATCAATTGGAGCATAATTATAAATAATATTGATAAATAGTGAGATTGTAGCCATAAGCTATTACCAATTTGGTAACTTTGGATCATAAAAAAATAAAATTACATGAAGTTTAAAATATCATGGAAACAATGATATTACTGTTAAATCATTTCAACGTCATTATATATACCTCATGTAAAAATATAGTTTTATAACATGGCATGTGTCTCAAAGAAGGAAAATTGAGACAAAATCACTTTATCGATTTGGTCACTTTTGAAACATAAGCCCCATGAAAGAAATATCATAAAACAGATGGGTAAATAAACATAAATTAAAGTATAATAATCATATAATACATACATTGAAATTATAAGAACCACATAAACAAAATTAGTGATGATTAAGGCATATATCTCACAAAAATAAAAAGTTATATGAAATCCCCTTACCTTGTGTCTTGAATCTCATTGCACTCATTCAAACCTAATGTATATAAATTTAAGTTTATTATAAATATTTTATAGAACCATATTATTATATATAATACCATATATGGTTTTATTATGAATTTATATTACCTTCTTGTTAAAACATTCATGTTAAGGTAACACTTCGGGTAATATTCGTTTTGTTTTTCACTTGTTTCCTAATTTGTTATATCTTTGGTCCATATACATATATCATGATTTATAGAATATAAACCATGATATAAATATAATTTATATTCTTTATATATGTTTTATAATAATATATATAATATATATGTATTAAATGGAATACATCGTTGGTGGAGACAGTAGGCCATATGTATGCATGAACACTGCTTCCATTTTATTAACCTATTGAAAGAAAGAAATTAAAGTACATATATGTATATTTATATATGTATATAATTTCATTAAAGTACAATTATTAAGTCACATATATCATATAGTTTCACTAAAAATTCCCATAATACACTCCATGTAGTGTGTGAACAAATCACATCACTTTGAGGGGAAGTAGTCCACACTTCCTCAAATGAAATTATTGTATTTACACGAGATTAGAAAGAATAAGGATATGTTATAAATAAAAAGTGAAAATGAATAAATAAATTATAAATATTATATATATAATATATAAATAGTTTTTTATCATAAGTTTCACCATGATAGGTGGTAAAGGAAAAATGAACAATAATCATTTCGTGAGGTGGTAGTTCGGCATACACATAAACAGTTTGTTCGTTACCAATTAGATAGAATTTTGTGTAATTTTATGTCTAACCATTAGAATAAATACATAATAGTATATTTAGGATAATGGTTATATTATAAAATATTTTAATAATAAGAGTATAGTGAGTGGATAATGGAACTTAAATAAAGTAGATTGAAGGAGGTTGTTACCTCTTAATCAGGTAACTCCTTTTGGTTTGTACCAAAGGGAATACTTGGAAGTATTTCTACAAAAATAGAGAATTGAAGTAGTAATTTATTTTTCTTGATATGTTTTTTGGTTAGATAATGGCTTAAAATAAGTCTTTTTATAGGTTTGGGGAAGTGGGAGAGGTAGTGTCATTTTATAGGGAAGGTAAAGGACACACTTGGCATTTTTGAAAACAAGTTAGCTGTGCCCATGTTTTTACATCAAAATAAGTCTTACCAAACAAAAAAAATAATGTATGTTTTATGACCTAAATATGGCAATAACATAGGTTTTGTACAAGTTTATAGGTCATTTGGGCCCTTAAATTTGAGGTTTATTCCCATATTGGGCTTAATTTTACCTTAATAATTATAATTAATTTTAACTGCTTTCACTAATATTTTTGGTCGAAAATTAAGTTGACCTTAGTAGTAATTATAAATTATTCTTATTTTAAATATTTAATCCATTTTTTCAAATTCAAGTCACATAATTTTCATAATTTAATTTAAATTTAATCCCATTGGATGGACGATAATGTGTGTTTTTAAAGTAAAAACATCCAAAAGTTTGCTATGTTTTTTACCAAATTTCAAAGTAAAATTGATTAAAATTACCTAAATTGGATTAATTGATAAAAATATGATCTAATTAAATATTTAAACCAATTTAAAATTAAATTGAACCTTATAAATAAATTATATGAAAAATAATTTTTTAACCAAAATTCAATATTTTCTCTATTCATTAAAAAATGAAACTTCACAGAAAAATACAAATAAATTACCCTAGCCAAATTATTATGTTCTTATTTAATATATGAAGTTTAATATGACATATTAAATCTATAAAAGTGCTAATAATTTGATTTAAAATGGGTTTTCCATTAAAAGAAAATATAAATGCCTTAATAAAAAATAAGTTTTTAAGGGAAAAATTAGGTTAGTTCTTATCTTATGTCTATAAAATATATTGGATGAATATAATAAATATTTTATTAAATATATAAAATATTTATTAAATTAATATCACTCACTAGTTGTAATTAATTTAATTTATTAGGGCAAAACTATTTTGTGGGTATAAGAACATTTTCATTTATATTCAATCTGTTTTCATTTTCATTCGTAATTAAGTTTTAACCAATGAATTCATTTTATATTTTCTTAACATATATTTTCATAATTTATTTAACCATTTTCATAAAAACAAATTTTACAGTGAATTTGTATTAAATAGTATATTGTTATTCAGTAAAACTCATTCTTGCATGTTACACAAGCCATCAAGGAATGTAATTATTACGTGTAACATAAGATATCATCAGTGTTCCATGTAAAGAAAGATAAAATTTATGTTGGGTGTAGCGCATGATTAACTTGGTTTTTCATATAATTCAATACAAACATAGTGATTTAATATAAAATAAACTATTTTTAGTGTTGTTTGAAATGAAAAATATCAAAAATATTACATTAATTCAAAAAAAAATATTTCACCATATATCATGGTGTTACATTCTACCCCCGTTAAAATAAATTCCACCCTTGAAATTAGTTTAGGTTATAAAAGGTTTAATACATAAAAGTTTCATTCATAGAAACCCACATCATAAAAATGAATATTAAAAATTCCCTTAAAAAGGGGAAGTTGGAGCCATAACGGTTACCCAAAGTAACATATAACTAGGTTTACTCATAGGAGAACATAGGTTAGGAGTGAATATTGGACATAAAGGAAAAGTGTAAATATTTATAGGGATTTATCGAGGTCATCAATAACAAACAACTGAATGATAAAAGAAAAGTTTAGGTCCTCAAAGTCATAAATATAAGATGATTTAAATGGCCATAGGTTTAACAAAAATTAAGGTTTTAGGAAAACACATTGTTTTATCATTATCCTAATATTGAGTAATTCATTCATTCACTAATAATATAAGTAAATATAATTTCTTGATATATCCCTATAAAAAAATTTACTCCTTTGGTTGTGATTTTATTTATTTCTAATCCATCCATTACTTCAAGAAATGCATATCATAGATTAACATTGATGCTTGGAGTACTAAAATACACTTTTAGCAGATCTTAAGCCCCATAAAATAATAAAAAGTTTAACTATTTGTCTCTAACTATTCATAATTATCATTATTGTTAATAAATTAATCTCTAAACATAAAAATTAACTCAATTAGTTTATATTTATTCATAAAAATAATTACACATTAACCAGGACATCGTGTAGGCCAGTGGTACGCGTGAAACCCTTATCCTCCTTCGTACATGGGTTCAAGACCCATATCCTTATTTAACTTAATTGGTTTTCCCCCTATATACATTATTTCCTTTTATAAAATCACACTAATATAATTTAAAACATAAATATGATGGAAATCCTTGAAATAAGGTTAATCACTAAATATCCTTCTAAGAATGGTTTTCAATACAATATAAATACATAAATAATTCCTTCTATGTTTAACTTAAAATGTTTCTAAATATTTGACCTTATAACCCTTCTGAATGTTGAAAAACCAAAACTTTAGAAATAATGGCATGAAATCATCTTAACATTGATTCCCAAAATACCACAAATTTGATCTAGGTTCTCACATTCCAAACATGTGATTACCTTCATCACGTATTCTATTGAAGTAGGGTAAGGACCTGAATTAACATAAATCTTTATGGAAAACCTGCATGTTTCCTTATTACGATGTATATTAGATATATTCCTTAAATCCAAAAATGTTGTATACTTCATCAATGATAGCATAAACCACATGTCAACAATTTCTTAATTAGTTCCAAGCTAATCAGTACCGTCTAATTTACTTATTCATATCCCACATATCTTTATCTAAACAACATTATCTTAGCATAAATAACATATTAAGGGTTGCTTTCCCTTAGTCAAAATATAACCTTTTAGTTAAATTACTTTACCATTCCATCAGGAACATTCAATATAAACTTGTAAATTCCCATCTAAAACCATAAATATAACAATCCTTTTATATTTAATCATTTATATAACATAATTCTTGAATATAAATACATAAAAACTTAGATTACTTCACTTCATTCATAATATATAAGAGGTCTAACTCATCATATTACTTAAGAACTCTTTCCTTTCACATTTAATCTATAGACTCATCATCATCATAAATGTAACTATTACTCACACCACCTTACTAATTTTCTTCAGGTACTTTCCCCTTGGGACATTGAGTTTCATAATGACCATTTATTCCACACATAAAACACTTAGGCTTCGATGATGTCTTAGGGAGTCCAATATTCTCATTAATTTTATTAACCGAAATCTTCATTTTTCTTTTGTATTCACCTTATTTGTGTCCTTATTTTCCATAGTCAAAACATATTCTTTTTCCTATAAAACATTTACTTAGGTGATTCTTTCAACAGTCCTGACACAAAGGAACCTATATCTTATTTCCTCTATGCTATCCATTAACTGAACTCTAAGAAAAATCTTTCCTTCTCTTCCTTGGTGAGACTAGGAGTTGGTTAAGATACATGTTTTTGATCATGTTCCCTGAAAACTGATTGGGCATGATCACAACATTTTCCACTCTAGTTATCATCCCATTTGACTACTCATCAAAAGATTTTCGATCATATTAAACATTAATCTAGTTCCTTTTAGTTCCATATATGGACTAAAAATACGATGAATTGATTAAGAAATGATTACCATGGTAATGAATCACATAATTTTTAAAACCACATATATTATGACACCTTAATCTATGAAATCATAGGTTTATACTAGGTTATTCATAGACGACTTATATTTAAATCCTTCAATGTGGTTTGTGAAGTGTTTGTGAATTTCCAAAGCAAATCCCTTGGGAGTGTCAAACCAGGTGTGCAGAAAGGCCCATTATTTTGTACCAGATTACCCTAAGTCAGACCCAGAATATATTTTTGGAGTTGTTACTCATTGGTACATCTGTGCTATATCCTCATCCACTTATAGTATCCAGATAGGTATTTATTGCTAGGAAACCACTTACTCTATCCATTACCAAAATTATTGGAAATTTTCATATAGTTTTACTTATTCTTATACATTTCCCTAGACATTTCCTTAGGATTATCACTAATGTTTTTTCATCCTAGCTCCCAATAGTTAATTAATCCTTTACTCTTATACTAACTATGAAAACCCAGTCTTAACGTACATCGATATTACATAAATTTTTTGAAATACTTAAATCATTATACAAATAGACATCCACAGATAATACTATTCTAGTGCCTTTGGAAACATGTAAACATAAACATTATTACATAAATGAGATAAATTATCTCCAACTAGGCTCTTCCTGACTAGCACACTTCTTAGACAAAACAAAAAAATACATATCTTCATAAATTGGGGAGGAAAACAGAAAAATGGGTGAGATCAGATTCTTTGTAAGGTTAAACAAGGGATACGTGTAAGAATAAACAAGATAAAAGGGTATGATAATGTGCTAAAAAAATTACGGGATCATACCCTACATATCAAAGATCATAAATAGGAATCATGTCATAAATATTGGCAGTTTATAAGGAATGATTCATAAATAAATGAAGAACATATGACATCAAAGAATATCATAGGAATAAGACATAGAATTTTGGCATTCATAAACCTATAATATCATTCCATATAATCCAACAAAAATTCTATAACTTATCAAGGCACTTCATGGGAACTAAACCTACCTGACAGGACACACCACCATCCTCAGTTGCGGTTATTTCGTTAAAAGGGATCAGATTTACCAATCTTTACATATTGGATTGGGTTTCCCAATCTTCTATATTCATGGTGACTACACCTACTGGGCAGGACACCCCACCATCCCCATTCATAGTCCTTTCCTTATAAGGGATAGGGTTTTCCCATCTTCCCATAGTGGATCAAGCTCAACAACTTGATTCACATCACTATCTAAAGAGATATAAATCTTTACCCAATTCATTAGATAGAGATATAGGTCCCAAAAATCTCATAATAAAATCATTCATACATGTTATAAAAGATAATAATACTTTCATCAGATCATGACCCATAAAAAGATTTGGTTTTTATAAACATCATATCAAAACCCATGAAATGAAATGGGTATCACTAAAATTTCATCACATAATAACCTATGGAAAAGTGATAGGTTTCATAATCATTTCATTAAAGCATAACCCTTGAAAAGAAGAGTTTTAAAAGTCATATAACTCATGGAATAGAAATTGGTGTCACAAGTATCATTCTATCCAAACATAACCCATTCAAGAAATTATATGAATGGTACATTTAGATCATTTCCTAAAAGGGAATGAGAAACATAAATGGATGTCATCTAAGACATAAAATAACTTAGAAAGATATTTTGAAAACATTTCTTGATTAAAATATCCTTTATTCTTTGAAAAGTCTTTTTAAAACATAAAACCTTTAGAAGAACATTTTCTTAAAAAATTCACTGAAATGTTAAAATAAAGGCTTGAAATCATTTTGAAAACCTTTTCCCTTGAAAACTTATAAAATAATTATAAAGAAATTTTGAAAATGTTTTTCCTTGAAAACTTATAAAATAATATTAAAAATATTTTGAAAACTATTTCGTTGAAAATAATTTTAAAACTTATAAATAAGGTTTAAAATTTTTTGAAAAACCATTTTCCTTGATAAATTATAAAATAATTTAGAAAATGTTTTGAAACCCATTTCTTTTAAAATAATTTTAAATCATATAAATAAGGCTTGAATTTTTTTTAAGAAAATCCTTGAAAATTAATTTTATAAACATTTTCTTAAAAATTAACTTTTTAAACATGAAAAGGGAGATTCATAGAAATGATGGTGGGTAAATCTATATATGTCATACGAGGTAAAAAAGAACATTCCGTTTTAATGTTAAAAAGGTTATAAATATTCCTTGTTTTAAAAGTGACTATAATATTACTTTGAAAACATTGGTAAAAGAAAAAAAGTGTAAGAAATTATTTTAATGATTTTAGAGTAGTATAATATTCTTGGAACCCTTTTTGAGAACATGTTATTTAAGTAGCACAAATTTCTGACCGAATGGAGGGGTAAAGTTGGACTTTCTTAAAAATAACTTTCTTGGCCATATTATATACCAATGATCAGAAAATCAGTACCATTACTGGGATATAACATGAATCATCAAAGGTTAAAAAAACTAATAATATTTCATTAGATATGGATCATAATATTTAATCAATAGGATCATAATCAAAAATAATCTCGATAAATAGTGAGATTATAGCCATAAACCATTACCAATTTTCTAACTATAGATCATAAAAAAATAAAAATAACAACAATAAGTGAATCTTATCATATCATGAAAATAATAATATTCATTATATAACATGTCAATGTCAGTATATTCACCTCAGAGAAAAATATCAGTTCATAACATTGCATGTGTCTTAAAGAAGGATAATTGAGACAAAATCACTTTACTGATTTGGTAACTTTTGAAACATAAAACCCATAAAATAAATATCATAAAATAGATATTTAAATTCCCATAAATTAAATTATAATAATAATAGAATAAATCAATGGTTAGTATATACTCCACACAAATGAAATGAGTGATGATCAAGGCATGTATTTCACAGAAATAAAAAGTGAGATGAAATCCTCTTACCTTGGGTATTGACTCTTGTTACAGTAAATAAAACCTCCTGCATAATAAATTTATGTTTATTATAAATATTTTATAGAACCATACTATTATATCTAATACTATATATGGTTTTATTATTACTTTATATTACCTACTTGTTAACAATTTCTTATTAAGGTTACACTTCGGGCAATATTCGCTTTGTTTTTTTCTTGATTCCTAATTTGTTATATAATTGGTATTTATACTTATATCATGATTTCAATAACATAAACCATTATATAAATATAACTAATATTTATTATATTGGTATTATAATAATATATATAATATATAAGTATGAAATAGAATACACCGTTCATGGAGATGGTAGGTCGTACGTATGCTTGAATGTTGCTTTTGTTTTATTGATATATTGAAAAAAAGTAAGTGAATAAAATGTATTTATATTTATATATGTATATAATATAATAAATGTATTATATTATTACCTATATATATTATTTAGGTTCACTAAAAATATCCTTAATACATTCCATATAGTGTGTGAATGAATCTCATCTCTTTGAGGTGGTGGTAGTCCACACTTCCTCAAACGAAATTATCACATTTACACAAGATGGAATGCATAAGGTTATGTTATAAGTAAAAATTAAAAAAGCATGAATAAATTATAAATATCATATATATCATATATAAATATATTTTCTATCATAATTTCTACCATGAGAGGTGTTAAATCAAAAATGAACAATCATCATTTTGTGAGGTGGAAGTTCGTTATACACGTAAACAGTATGTTCATTACAAACTAGATGGAAGTGTGTGTAATTGTAGGTAAAACCCATAGAATAAAAACATACTAGTATATTGAGTATATTTTTTTATAAAATAATGGAATAAGAATATTTTAGGGAGTGGATAATGTAAATAAAATAAAGGAGCTTGAGGGAGGGTGTTGCCTCTTAATCGGGTAACTCCTTTTGGTTTGCACCAAAGGGATTCCATTGAAATATTTATACCAAATGGTGGTATTACAGGAGAAATTTAGGGTTTTTTTGGAATCTTATTTTTTACATCTTGGTCGAACCTAAGTGGTTTGAGAGGTGTGAGGAAGTGGGCAAGGCGGTGGGCTTTTATAGGGATGGGAAATGACACTTGGCATTTTTGTAAAAAAGTTAGGTGTACCCACATTTTTACTTAAGAAATTAATAAAAAACGAGAAAACAATATATAATTCAAGCTTCATGGTATAAATATATCCATAAAATGAGTTTTTGACAAGTTTATAGGTCATTTGGGACCTTAATGTTATGGTTTATTCCCTAGTTAAGCTTAATTTTACCTTAATCAGTAAAATTAATTTTAACAGCATTCTCTAATATTTTTATTCAAAAATTAAGTTTAAATTATTATAAATTATATATTATTATTATTCCAAACATGGAATATATTTTTTAAAATTAATATCATATAAGTGAAAGAATTTAATTTAAATTTAATCTCTCAGACAAGGCGACAATGTGGGGTTTAAGGTAAAAACATCCAAAAGATTGCTAAGTTTTTACACCCAATTTCAAAGTAAAATTGATTAAAATGACATAAATGTAATTAATTGATAAAAATATTATATAATTAAACTTTTAAACTAATTTAAAATTTAATTTATCCTTTTAAATAAATTAATGGAAAAATCGGTTTCGAACCAAAATTCAGTATTTTTCACTATTCATTAAAAATAAACATCACAAAAAAAATCCCACAAATATACCCTAACCTAATTCATATGTTTCAAATTCAATGATGAAGATTATTTTTAATTATTAAATATATAAAAGTGTTAAAAAAATTATTTAAAATGGGTTCTTCATTAAATGGAGGTATAAATGCCTTATAAAAAATATAGGCTTTTAAGCATAAATCTAGGTTTATTATTATCTTATGTCTATCAAATTTATTGGATGAATATAAAAAATATTTCATGAAATATATACCATATATATATATTACATTAATATCACTAGCTAATTGTAATTAATTTAATTTATTTGGGTAAAACAGCATTGTGGGTATAATAATATTTTTCTTTATATTCAATCGGTTTTCAATTTTTTTTAAATTTTTTTAACCAATGAATTCATTTTATATTTTTGTAAAACATAGATTTTTATATGTTATATTTCCATTTTTTGAAATACTAATTTAACAGTTGTTTTATATAAAATAACATATCATTATTTGGTAAAACTCTATCTTGTGTGTTACACAAGCCAATGGGGAGAGTTGTTATTGCATGTAATTCAAGATATCATCAATTTTCCGTGTATAGAAAGCTAAAATTTATGTTGTGTGTGGTGCATGATTAACTTTTTTTTGTATGAAAATCAATCCAAACATAGTGATTTAATATAAAAAAACTATTTTTAGTGTTTCATGAAATGAAAAATGTCAAAATATTAAATTAATTTGAAATAAATATTTCACAAAATATCGGGGTGTTACATTACAAAACTTCCCCTAGATCATGAAGTATAGTTATCAATATAAATTTTACCTGGAGCTACTCCTATCTCAAAATATCTTTATATTATACACTCTATCAAAATAGTTTAGTTAAATAATAATTTGTGAGAGTATATGGAAATGGGACCATGCGTCCTAGGGTGTCACCTTTGTGTGTGCCAGTGTTATTTATAAAGAAAATGGGTGGATCGATGGTTATTTTTATTGATTAATAGGAACTCACCAATATCATTATAAATAAAATGTAATCTCTTTCAATGATTTATGACTTGTTCGTTCAATTATGAGCAGATCAGTACTTCTCAAAGGTAGATCTTAATTCTGGATATCATCAATTAAAGGTAAATAAGAAAGATATTTAGAAGACATATTTTTTCACAAGTTATGGGAACTATGAGTTTATATTGATTCCATTAGGAAATAATAATTTCCCTAAGATGTTCATGGATTTGATGAATATAGACTTAGGATACTACATTGAAAAAAAATTGGCAGTTTTTATCGATGATATTATCATATACTCTTAGAGAAAGGTGGAACATGAAAACATCTGAGGATTTTTTTGTGGAATTAAAAAGGGTTAATTTATACATCATGTTTAACTAGTGTAACTTTTAGATATAGTAATTCATATTCTAGTGACATATATGATCACAATTGAGGGAATTTTTGTAGACCCTTCAAAAACAAAGGAATTTGGGGAATGACCCAGACCCACTAGTTTCAAGGAAATATACTATTTTCCTGGATTAGAAATGTACTACCAATTTTTTTTGATAAATCTCTCACAATTTTCTAAACCACTAAATAAGTTAACAAGTAAAGGGATAAATTATTTATGGATGGAATAATTCAAGGAAATATTCAAGGAGATAAATAAGAGGTTTATCCCAGCACCGGTACTCACATTACCATTAAGTAGATAAAGTATTATGATATACATTGTTTCTTTAAAGAATGTATTGGGTTGTTTACTCATATAGATTGATAAAGTTATAGTCTATTCAACAAGTCGGTTAAAGACCCATGAGTAGAACTACTTGATGCATGATCATGAGCTAGCAGCTATCATTTGTTCCATGAAAATCAGACGATATTATCTCTACGGGGAGACTTCTGACATATATATTGATCATAAGAATATAAAGTATATATTCACACAAAATGATCTCAATATGTGTCAAAGAAGATGGTTGAATCTAATCAAGGATTATTATTTCTCTATTCACTATCATCCTTGGAAGGAAAACAAGGTATCAGATTCTCTTAGTAGAGAAGAACCCACTACTCTATCTATGAAACAAATTAAGAAAGATCGTGTCTACATGGATATGAAATGGATGAGTTTTCAATAATAATTTAAGGGAATACATATTGTCATTACCAAATGATTGCCTAAACATCTATCCAATATAAGATTAAGGAGGCCCAAATGGATGATCTGGAGCTTTGAAATAAGGTTAATATAGTAAAGGAAGTGAAGCTGTAAGAGTTCTATATCGATGATGATGGTGTTATTTAGTTTAGAATGATGTTTTGTATGCCTTAATCACCTATGATAAAGGAGCTATTGTATAATGCACATATCTCACCTTTCTCCATCCATCCAGAAGGTACCATGAATTATAGTCATCTTTGAGAATACTTATGGAGGGATAACATGAATAACGATATTGATGAATATATTTCACTATGTCTGTTATATTATCAAGTTAAATCAGAGTGAGAGAAGTCCAAAGGGATGATGAAAACATTTCCTATACCCATGTGGAAATGGGAAAATGTCACTATACACTTTTTCATTGGTCTCTTAAAGACATCGAAAGGAAATAATGAGATATAGGTTTTTGTGGATTGACTCCCCAAGACTTCCCATTTTATTGAAATTCTAGAAGATAATTTGGTTGAAAACATGCCAAGATACATATGAAGTAATTGGTGAGTCTTTATGTGGTTCCACGTTCAATCGTCTCTGATCATGATCCGTGGTTCATATCTAAACTCTAGAAAAGTCTTTAACATGCTTTGAGTACTGAATTAAATTTCAACATGGCCTATCGCCCCCAAAATGATGACCAATCTGAAAGGACTATTCTGACGCTCGAAGACATACTAATATCATGGTTAATAGAAATAAAATTTGAATGAAATAAACATCTCCCATTGGTTTAGTTCTAAAATAACAACATCTTCTACTCTAGTATTCATATGGATCCATATGAAGCTCTATATGGGAAGTGATGTAGAACTCAAACTTGTTGGGATGGAGTTAGTGAACAGAATCTACTTGGACCTGATCTTGTGAAAGATATGAAAGAGAAGGCTCGAGCCATCCAAAACCATATCAAATCTTCTCAGAGTTGTAAAAATAGATATGCTAACAACTGTCAAAGGGACTTGGAGTTCGATATTGGATACAAAGTCTTCCTTTAAATATCACTATGGAAAATATTCATGCAGTTTAGAAAGAAATGGAAGCTTATCCCAAGGTATATTGGACCCTTTGAGATCCTTGATCTCATGAGAGTAGTAGCCTATAATATTTCATTTCCTCCAAGTATGGATCTGTTCATGACGTGTTCCATGTCTCACTCCATAGGAAGTATATACATGAACCCTTTCATGTACTTAATCTGTATGTGGTACAACTGGAGAATAACCTCTCATATGAAGAGAATATAGTAAAGATCTTCAACTGAAGAGACAAAGTACAATGAAACAATATAAATCACCTTGTAAAAGTGTTTTTTAGGAACCATAGGAAGAAATTAAGGATAAATACCCTCACCTGTTTATGTAAACCAAAATTTTTAGGGTGAAATTTTAAAATAGGGGAAGAATTTAATGACCCTTACTTTTATCAATTAAATTTTACCCTTATTATAATTATGTTATATGGTATAAAACACATACATATCATAAATATCCCAATAAAAACATTATTCTCATAAATAATGAATGAAATAAGTATATTCATTGAAATTAAAGAACCTATATTGATAGAAAAGTAACTTGACCCTTGGAATAGTAACATGACCATTAGGAATAGTAATTCAGCCAACAGAATTGTAACCTCAGTTATGAAATTATAAATCAAATATAGGCATATTATAAATAAAAATATGATATAATTATATCATAGATTAAGTATATAAATATTTTAGAATGATAAATTAAGTGTTGGTATTTTTATAAAACATAAATATTTATTTACAATTTTATAATTAATATAATGATTTAAAAGAATTTTTTTCATAAAATATATTCATAAATTAATATTTTTTATCTAATTATTCTATGATAATTTTATAATACCTTAATTAATTTTTCAAAGTGTTGTAAAATTGATTATAATATTAATATATATATTTTTCGAATAAATATTGATTTTATTTAAATATTAAATTTCTCATATTTATATAATTAATTTCATTAAATGGAGTCCATTTTTGAATTCTACATTTCAAAAAATGTTTAGGGTGAATTTTTGGGATTTTTCTGAAATAGCTGAATTTTTTGTGAATAGTAAAATACTTTAATTTATGGTATTTAACATTATAAGTTAAATACATGAATTTTTTAGTAATTTTTTATGTAATAACCATGATATATAACTCTATTTTACTATTTACTATATTTATTCATGGTAATCAACACTATTTATTGTCTTGACCCAAAATAATAAACTAATGAATAAAATAATCCAAAAACACCCCTATCCTCCCCTATAAATACCACCTATCATCACTTATTCTCCTCACACCTTATAAGCCTTTATTCCTATCTAAATTATGTAAAATACACTTAACAAGTCTCTCCCCACATCTAGGATATTATGGTCTCAGAAAATGACCAAACCTTAGTTCCTTAAGGAGTTTCTCAAAGAGAATAGATTCAAGAGGTAAAATCCTCTTTCATTATATTTTAATTTATTTTAATTTATTTTCATTTATTATCTCCTCCATAACTCCTATATCCAAACATTAATTATAACTCTATTATATTATATATATATATAGTAATTTTATTATTTTAATCTAATATTCATCATCAACACCCTTCTCCTCTTCCTCTTATTCAAAAAATGAAAACATCGTCCGTGATGTGTCGATTTACTGTCATCATGGACTTTGTGTTTTAATTTTCCATTACCACCTTCAATTATGGTCATAAAAACATTATTATGGTCAAATAATATTTTATTATACATATTATAATTTTTATAATTATCTTGAACCAATATATAAACATTATATTAAATAAAATGGTAGAAGTTCGTGACGGTCATAAAAACCGCCAAAATAAATTAAATAATTTTCATTATTGATTTATCTAATGAATCATACTAATACCATATAACCAAATGATATATAAGATCATTTAATATTATGTATGTTCATTAATAAAATATAATTTCAATTATGTATAATCATTCTCATTTTACATGATCTTACATACTTGTATACAAGCGAACCGATCATGAAACCCATTTAAATGAACACTCCCATAACAATGAAATTGAACAATATAACACACCAAAATGTAAAAAAATGAAAATAATAAAATTTTAATAAATAAAATAAATTTATAATTGGTCTTTAGTTATTAATTAATAAATCTAATTTTATTATACGATATATTAAAGTGAGTAAATCATTTTAAAAAAGGTATGGGGATTCATGAACTCAACTCCTTTTCTTTGGGTTATTCCTATTTCATGCCCAATTTTAATGTGGATATTATTTTAATATTAATAAAATATAATTCCATGGTTGATAACTTTTGTTTTTAGGGATGTACATTTTTTCAATTTTATTTTATGAAAAATACAAATGTTTTTCAAAAGAAATCTTCTTTGAAAAACACATTTTGACTCCTCTTGAATTATTTCTTCTTCACTCAAGAATGATGAATCTTATACCAAATATTTTTTTTATATTTTCAATAAGGAACCAAACTTTTATTCATTATTGATGAAATCCTTATGAAAACCATTTCTTTACATGGGTTACTTCATGAAACTCACTAATAATCATTTTATGTGGCATGCAGGATTATGTAAATGTAATGATGAGACGGGTGCACCATGAATTATATAGATCTATAATTAATTGGGTAATGTGATTTATCTCATGATATAATTATAAATATGAGTGAAAATTATGATTTATTTTTTTAAACGATGATTTTATGATTATGCAACATATGTTATGCTTGAACATGTTGTTATCTTTGTTCACAGCAATGTGTGGTATCTTACCACTAAGACTTGATGTTTCATTTTTTTTGCATTGCCACATACCATGCCTTTATATTATGGTTCATCTCATGATTATGATTATTTAATTATTATTTTTTATGATGATTATTATTATTCTCACCCTTGTTGTATTGATTCATGTTCTTATCTATCCTCTTACTAGGCATTTATCTCACCCCTTTCTTTGATGTATATCCTAGGGTGACTACATGTACTATGAGTATCCTGACCTATAAATGGTTAAATAAGAATAATTTATATAAATTTTTATTTATTTTATGCCTAAGTGATACATGGTTCTAATATTTCTAATATACGAAACCTTTGGATCCTAGTTCTGTAACGCTATTATGTTGTTTATCTTTAAAAAGATGTAATAGTTATGTATGAAAATTAAGTTCATAATATTTATGATCAATATAATGGATCTAAGATATGGTGGTGTAATTAGGGAAAAAAATTGGATAGGTTTCAGATGGTAAAAATAGATTTTATGGTGTGAGAAAATAGAGGATAGGGGTGGCCTTTTATAAGGGTGGTGAGTGGAACACTTTTAATTTTTTTCAATTAAAAATATATAACCATGTTATTATTATGAAACAAGGTTCTAAAATGAACCATTATTAGGTCTTATATATGATAAGGTCTAAATATGTATAGAAATTAGTTTTAGGAATTTTTTTAGGTCATTTTGAACCTTATCTGTTTATTTTAACCCTCAGTAAAATCATGTTCAACTTAACCACTGTAATTAAATTTTACTTTTTTCACTATTCATTATGGTTATAAATTAATTTAACCTTATTAGATTTTAAAATTTTGGATGATTAAAAAAATTTAATCAACTTTACAGAAAATAATTTTTATAAGTGGAAAAAAATTTAATTTAAAATTAAATCCGAAGACGTGACGAAAAAGAAGGTTTTCAAGAAGTATATTTTTCAAGGAAAATATTATTTTATATTAGATGTATGACTACTAATAATAATTATATGAATATAAATTAATTTTTTTGGATATAAATTATATACATTTATTTAAAAAATTTCTCATTATATATTACATTAATTTATTAAAAACAAGAAACATTATACACTTTAAAAAAGCTTTTAGAAAAATCCTATTTTTAAACTTATAAATAAACATATAGAAAAATATAATATAAATATGATTTAAATGTAATTTTTTGGATTAAATATAAATAAATAATATTTATGTTACTTTATATCATATTATAATCATAATAATAATTTTTAATTTTTTTAATTTATCAAAAATAAATGACATTTTTAGAAAAATCAGAATTTTTTACTATTCACCAAAACAATAATATTTTCTAAAAAATATAAAAAATTCTCCCAAAGTAAATTACCATTTTCCAATTTCAAAAATTAATTTGATTTTACCAAATAAATATTCTAATATTTATAAATATTATTTATAATACTTTCTCATGAAAACTATTAGAAAACATTTTTGAAGAAAACATGTTTTTGAAGAATGAAATCACTTTACTAAATATTGAATTATTATTTACAAAACATTTTTAAATAATTTTTGTTGAGTAGAAATGTTATATATATATATTTTATAATGTAGTTAATACTATTCATACCTACCAATTTAATGGCTAGGTTATAACTGTTATATATTTCGCGATTCGTTTAAGCTCAGTGTTGCATGCCATATACGGTCTCAAACATAAAAATATCAGGGAGGTTTGTAATTAATGAAATAAAAGGGATAAACTTTATCTAAATATATATATATATATATATATATATTAATGTCTTTTGGTGTTACATTCTCTTCTATGATCAGTGTTTTGAGTTTTATACACTATCGAACATAATTTTATTCTTTTAAAATATCAGGGTGTTACATCCCCCCAATAAATTTCATCCTCGCAATTTGAACTCTATATCAGTAATAAAATAATGTATAATTTAAAATTCCATTGTTTTAAACCCACATCATAAAAATGTTCAATAAAAATTTCTCTTAAAATAGGGCAAGGGAAATACGAAGTTCGTTACATGACTATGTTTCCACATAGCAGAACATTAGTGACAGATGAAGATATTGATATAGAATAAAGGAGAAAATGATTATGGAGAGTTGTAGAGATAATTATTCATATAAAATTTAATGATATATAAAAATATTAAGTACATCAATACCATAAATCTACGATGAGTAAAAAGGCCATCAACTCATAAAAAATGAAGGTACTAGGATAACATTTTTGTTTCAAGTTACTTTTGTTAGAGTTAAAGAATTACTATACTATATAGACTAAAATAATAGTGCTATATACTTACATGAAAATTATAATTTCATCCTTTAGCTAATTTCCGCAATAATATCATCTTTTTCTCCAGACAGTGAGTATTCAAGAGGAATTAATTTTCATTCCTCAGGCACTAAAATTAGATTTAAAGTAACCCATAACCATAAAAGGGATAACAAGATATTCCTCTTATCTATATAAATTAACCAAAATAAAATTGGTTAGAACACGGTTATATAATTCCCAAAATGAATAATCTGTCATATCATTAATCTCTAAAGTTAAACAGTAATACCCGATGCTTATTAAATCATTCCATAAAAAAGAACCTTCTATACCAAATTACCTCAATGACTTCAACACTAAATAGTGTTTTAACCTCAACGGTTATGTCATACCCTTTAGCTTAAAATCAAAAAAATATAGCGATATCCTTTTAAAATAACATTGATCACTTGGTATCCAAATAACATTTCAATCCCATGGTTTTATCTATGATAAAAGTTTTGTTCCTATAATTACCTCAATATCCAATATAATATAAAGCTTAATGGTAATTATCAAGACCATAAAAAATATTTTCAAAAAATTTAATTTAATACTTCAAATTAAACGAAATCTTTACATATAATTCAACCAAATAAAATGTTTCATAAAGTGTCATTAATCACTTTATGATATCATCACATAAAACCTTAAAAGGGGTGTTTAAGAAGTTGAACTTATGATCAACCTTGATCTTATAGACTTTTTATGTTATCCAAAACTCTTAAGATATCCTCACATGAATACATCCTAATCTCCAAAGTTATATAAACCCACCTATGATGCCAACTATAATAGCCCTAGACTAGCACTCTTAGATATGGTGATAAAATCATTAACATTACATTTTTAGTTTTAATACTGATAAAGGTGACCCAATTATCATCATATAAAACTTACAATATCAAAAGAAAAAAAATTCATCACATTAATTCCAGAGGGAATTTTTTTATAGTTTTATAGAATTATTAAAAACTCATGCATAAACAATACACATGTCTTTAAATGAGAATTTCACCCACTTAGCCCAACATTTATGTCATTAAAATTAGGTTAACATAATCATCTATATAAAACCCTTATTGATATAATTCATTTAACAATCATTATTGATAACCTGGTGAAAAAAGAAAACAAAATAAGGGTTATCTCAAATGATCGGTAAGGGTAAACATAAGAATTAAAAATTAAATTTCATTAGTGATAATTAGTTCAGTATAAGGGTATGATGACAAAATCAAAGTACGTGAGAATAACATAATAAAACTCATACCCATCAAAACTTTGATTGTCAAACATGAAAACCATGAATAAGGATTTAATATTGGAATGACTCATTAGAATCAATAATAAAGATCCCTATGATGTCAATATTGAAAAGAGGAAATATTTATAACCCATAGAAAGGATAATGAAAACGTTTTGGTATCTTGGGACCTAATTTTCAAAGAACCCTTAAAATTTAAATAAAAATGAATATGACATCCAATATAACTATTTTGAGAACAAATTATTTATCCAATCCATCGGACTAATATCTGGGCGTACCCATCATATAAAATATATCAGGTTCAACCGATGCTATATGGGCGCACTAATCATATATGCTATCACGGGGTTATTGGGTGATATCTAAGCACACCCATGATCATAAATAATTCCCAATTACTATTCAAGAAATGGTACATAGCACATTCATTACATCATAAACTTATAGAAACAACCATTATTCTATTATAAACATGACTAACTCATGCAAAAGGAATAGGTTTCATGATAATGACTTTGAAACATGATTAACCCATTGAAAAGTAAATACTTCCCTAAAAATATATTTGAAGCATGAATAACCTATAGAAATGAAATAGGTTCCATAACAATATCATTGAAATATGATTACCCCTTATAAATGATTATTTTTAATAATAATCTCTCTGAAACATGATTAACATGTGGAAAATAAACGGGTTCCATGACAATCTCTTTGAAACGGGATTAACCTATGGAAAATAAATTGGATCCATGTCAATCTCATAATACAACCAAAGATAGAATAATGATGATATCAATAAAAAATATTCCCATTTTTATGTAAGCAACATCATTGGTTGTTCTCATTGATGAATGTAAATAACATTAAAATACTATTAAAAAATTTTAGGAAAATAAACTTTTCATATTGAAAATAACATTAAAAAAAAATCTAAAAATTCTTTTCTATGAAAAAAATATCAGAAAAATTCAAAGTAAAATTAAAGTATAATAATGAACACAATGGAAAGAATATCCATTCTTGTCATAAATATTAAAAATAATTGTTTTTTCAAAACATTTTGAAAAATAGTTTCAAAAGTGGTCCATTTGAAAAATATTAATAAATTTCAATTAAAACCCTAATAAAATAAGGTAAAATGTCATTTAATATTTATTTATGAAATAATTAATTTTTATCAAAGAACATTTTTGAAAAAAATTTCAAAACATAGATATGTAAGAAAAGGATACATGATCTAAAATAAAATACATGATCTATATCACTCATAAAATAATTTATTTATGTTTCTTCAATAAATAATGGTGGAAATTGAAATTAAAAATTTGAACCACATTCACTAGCATATAAGAATAAAATATATGTCTTTTATGAAAAAAATCAAATTATTTCCCCCAAAATAATCTTGAACATAAACAATCTTGAAAGAAATGATATTGTAACATAAAGCCTTTTCTAAATTGGTAACTCTTAAATAATAATACCCAATAACGAATAAAATCAAATGAAACTTCAAATATAAAGAACATAAATTTATTCAGGATATTTAATGTCAATGTGTTATTATTTATACCTCATAAAATAATTTAGATTCATAATATAAACTTATTCCCCCAAGAAAGAGAATTTGGGATGAATATCCCTTGCAAAGATCTTATCATTGAATTGAGAAATAATCAATGGAGGGATTATGTGTAATAAATTTAAATCTAAAAAAATTAAATATAGAATAAAATAATTTGTAGATAAATTCACACCTAATCATATAATATCAAAGTAAATTATTAAGTGTTATTAACCAACGAAATTAAATTGAGTTAATAAACCCTTTACCACTTGGTAACATTCAAATAAAATTATATTGGATGAAATAATTCAAATTGAATAATTAAATGTAATTATGTATTAATAATTAATTATATTACATGTAAAAGGGGTATTATATACAACATATAAAATAAATTAATTTCATAACATTAAAATATTTTTCAATGAATGAAAATTGAGACAAAGACCCTTTCGGATTTGGTAATATCTGGATCAAACCCCCATGAAAGAGAGAACCAAAAATATATTTTAAAGTCACAATAAATTTTATTTTAATAAAAATTAGAAAAATTAATGGGCATTATATACACCACTTAAAAAAATTTAAGTGGTGAATATGGAATATTTCTCACATAAATAAAAGTGAGATGAGAAAACTCTTACCTTGAGTCCCCATATTCCAGGCATGCCATTTTATTCTTGTATGATAAGCTTATAAAAATTATTCTACTTCACAAGAACCTTCTAAATTTTTAAAACCTTATTCTTAAATTACATATTTAATTTCTTTATATTGAAATATTTTAATACTTAATCAATTGAGTTCACGTCAGGTATTTTCAGGATGTTCAGTTCATTGTTTGAAAAATAATTCTATGTATTTATCATGGTCAAAATGTAATTATTTAAACATATTTATAATAATAATCATGAAATATTTATCATATTTATAAATCAATTATAATTTTAAAATTAATCATTGAATATGGTTATGAAAAATGAACTATGTTACATTGATGGAGATGGTAGGTCGTACGCATGCATGAGTAATGTTTCAATTTATCAATGGTCATTATAGAAAGAAAGAAAGTAATATTTAATAATTAAAGATATATAATACTATCATAAATACAATATTATTTCATTAAATAGGATTATAGATTTAATTCATGTTATTCGGTGGTGAAAAAATAATCACATCACTTCAAGGAGGCACTAGTCCACACATACGCATGAACAACATTATTTTTTCAATGTAAGAAGGAAAATAGTATAATTTTTATTTAATAATGATAACTATTTCATTAATATCATAATTATGTCATGTATATCACATATATTCACTATCTTTTGTTTGATATAAAGAGTAACTAAGATGGTCACTATTAAAAGAGGGAGTGAATTGTAGATTAAAAATAATAAACTAAAACAAAACACAATACCTATATAAGTAAAAATTAACAACTCATAGATCATTCGATGATTAGAGTGTAAGAATCATAATAATATATTTTCTTATTATATAAAATAATTTTTTAATCTTTATCATAGATACATCAATAAAATAAATAGTAAGAAATATTTGTAAAAAAACTTTCTATCATAATATGCGCAGTGGAATTAAGACTTTTAAAAACAAGAAATAAAATATCTAGTAAAATTAAAATGAATTAAGAGCTATGTTAAAGGAAATCACTCTTTTGACCTTAAGATTAAATGTAGTTATCAACCATGACTATGGGTATCCATCATTTTATACTTACTATAATGTCAAAATTGCCTTACTAGGAGTGCCCTCAATATGATGATAGGAAAAAAATATGTCTTACTATCATCAGAAACCATCAATATAATGATTAGAATTTGTATTCATATACCTGAAATCCCTCAATATTATGGATCAGATTCACTTTCTTTTTATCCCCAAAAAACCCTTGATCGGTACAATGATCGGTTGAAGAATACAAAATCAAATTTTCTAAAGGAAACATCACTAACAAGGATTCCTTATAACAAAAACTCTCTAAATAATTAAAAAGACTGAGAACGATCATTTTACACTAAGAAAACATCAGAAAACTGCATTTATGAAAATGTATAAGCTCTTAACTCTTCAAATGATCAGGTATTTATAAAAGATCTCTCGATGGTCACACTTCTGAGTTAGTTGCAATGGACTCAGATATCTTGAACTTGATAGCTCATCATGATTTGGCATAACTAGATGTCCGACAATATTTTTTTTAGAATCATTACAATACTATATTTTAATACTTATAATATAAATAAAGTCTATATATTCTGATTATAAACATGGCATATTCCAATGGACATCCTTATTGTTTTTCAATATTGTAATCCTTATAAGAATCAGTACGATGTATTGGTACCAGTATCTATCTGATGGTCATGAATTTTAACAATTCCATAGAAAATAAAAAAGTATAACCACTAATAAAAAAATTTATTTCCGATTAATTGTATGTATCCTTAATCTAATGGATCGTATTGAATAATTATAAGTTCGAATTCTTAATACATAAGAACTATTTATAAGAATGATAAATAAGAAATGTTTTCTAAAAAATATACTAAAACACATGGGATATAAAAAGTTAGTAAACAAAGTGTTAAGAATGTGTTTGATATTTAAAAAACCAAAGGAATGGAAAATTAATAATTAATACTTCAAACTCAACAATCTCCCAATTTTTAGAAAGAACAAACTATAACAATTAAATGAAAAAAATATAACTTGAAAATGTCACAACCCTTAGTTCTTTTATGAATAGTGAATATATCCTTTATAACTCTACCCATATTTGTAACTATTTCATGATACAATGGAAATAATTGAAAAATAACCCCATTGAAAAAATATTTTCCCCCTTAAATATTACTTCTTTTTAAAAATATCATCTCCCTTAAGATATTATTTCCTCATTAAAATAGTAGTCCCCCCTTTATTAAGAACTTATCCCCTTTATATAATCTTCTCCCCCATTGTGATTTTCAAAAATGAAGGGGAGGTATATAACCTTAAATGTTATTCAAAGATATTAAACAAAAAAAATTATAAACTAACTGATCAACCAATAAATAATATAAAGGCTATACATTCAATAGTATTGGAAAACATTTAGAAAAAATATATTTGGATGAAAATTAATTCACTTTAAAAAAGAATTAAAATGTTTGAAAATATTACATCAAGATTTCAAATGTAAAAGTTTTCAATATTTATGCATCAATTTCTTCAAAATTAACATTATCTTATTGAACTCATCTCGATCCTTCTCAAGATTGATAATTCTTGCTTCTACCACCTTTTTCATCTAGACTTGAGTCTTCAAACATTCAATTTCCTCAGAAAAATATTTCCTCTCGTCCTTTACAAAGATTGATTATTATTCATAATATCTCAGCTTTCTATTCTCCAATACCAAATTATGAAACACTTATTTCAAAAAAATTACATCCTTAGTATGATCATCGGTTGTATTTATAAAATATTCCATGGAATTTAATCTATATGAAACATATGAGGATAAAGTATTGAAGGATTCTTCTATTTCCAGAGTATGAGTTTTCATTTTTAGGAACTGATCATCATACACTCTTTTTTTTTATCAACTTGATTCGACTACTTAAACATTTGATTGTTTTAATACTTTTGTGTATTAAAATTTTCTTAATAGACATTCAAATCTGCCTCAATCCTAACCTCTAATTCAATTAAACCTTTTAGAAATACTAATTTCTAATTCAATTATTCTTTAATAAACTTAGATATTTTATCTATGTTATGTAGAAAAAGAATCTGATCGATCATCCTTTTCATGGGGAGAAAAATATAATCAAATCCATTTTAAGAAACTATAGCTTCTAAGCCTGATTGACCTAGATAGATCTGAGGAGGCATTGTTCTATTAGATCTGACATCAAATGATCTCCATTTCTTTTCCACATTCTATAAAACTTTCTATGGAACATTCTCTATAACTTTTATTTCCTTTGAAATGGTTATAAAATAAATATTTTTTTCTAATTATGCCTTATCATCAACCTTTTTATTTAATTGTTGATCATGTTATTCTTCCCCAAAGGATGAATCTTCCCCCTTTTATGTTGATTATATTTATTCATGAGTACCTTCCAATTTTTCATACCTATCATATTGTGAAGGAATGGTTTTGAGGATGATGAATACTCCAGCGATTTCTTTTCTATTGATTATTTATTAGTTTGAGTCTTATCCTTATGAGCTTATTCCTCTTGTTATTATTTTTCTTCCACCTCAACTTCTTATTGTACTTATTATTACACTTCTACATTGACTTATTCTTATAATTTTCTGGATGTTCATAAGAACCCCTTAAAAATAATTTAGATTCGGATTCTCTCTCAGGTACAACAGGAACTGATTCTTCAACAACTAGTCTTTATTTTCTCTTATTATCTACTGAAGGGATTACTTATGGTATTACAGAAGATTCAAGAAATTCAATATCAGCATCAGGAATGATTTTAATAGTATGAGAAACTGGAATTATTGGGATTTTAGAAGCTCTTTGTATATCTTTCAATAAAGTTTCTACAACTCTTGATTCAACGAACCTTTTCCTTTTCTTTTTTCTAATCTATTCTTATTATAACTATTTAGTTGTCAAAAATTTAAAGCCTTGGTCTCAGTCAGATCAAGACAAAATTATGGGTCCCCAAGTTTCTATTGTGCTTTATGTTACACTTTTTTTAGACAATATCCAGAATTTTAAATTCTTTCATTTTTTCACCGATGGGGAAGATTCATCCTTTATATTTTTCTAAATATCCTCATCATTCTTTGATGGTTGTGCCTCCAAAATAGAACCATCATATTTATCAAGAAAATTATTTATATTTACATAAAAACCAATATCATTCTATAATTTTAATCTTCTTTAATAAATGAAACTTTCTTTATCATTGAATAAGTTTGGTTCTTAATGTTGAAAAGTTTCATAACTCAAACAAGTTACTTATTGATGAAAAAGGGAAACATGATGATCTTTGACTTTATTGAGTAATTTTTAAGGGATTATACCATAATTAAAAACCTTTAAAATGTTTATTAATCTCATATTTATGAAGAAATCCAACACTAAAATGTCTGATGC
Organism: Viscum album; assembly: GCA_963277665.1. Classification (NCBI taxonomy): domain Eukaryota; kingdom Viridiplantae; phylum Streptophyta; class Magnoliopsida; order Santalales; family Viscaceae; genus Viscum; species Viscum album. The sequence continues at coordinate 288,609,620 of OY728162.1, forward strand.
CTTAAGTGTAACACCCCGGGTTTTTATGGAACTTTTTTTCAATAAAATAAATTTTCATTTATATATTTCAATGAACTAAGTCAAACATTTCATTCATATGGAATACATTAAGTATGTTATAAGGAACACAATTTTGGCTTATGTTGTATATAACATCAACTTGGCGTACGTTACATGGAACATCGGCTTGGCGTACATTACTCGCAACACCAATGTTTTTACAAAACAACATTTTATTATTATAATTATTTAAATGAGATAATTATAACCTAGATATTAAACAAAAAAATATTAATATTAATAACTACTTTTAATTTTTTTTTATAATGGTTTTATATAAATAAAAAATATTTATAATGAATGATATAATTTTTGGTAATGTCCTTATATGTTTTAAAATATCGTTTTCTCGAATGAACTGATTTTAATGTCTTTCTATGAAAAATTATAAAATTAATTTTAGACACATTTATATATTTAATTGGATAAACAAAACTTCATTTTTTAATTTAGAATGATGAATTTATCTTAGGGTGAATTTTTGGGATTTTTATGAGAAACTGCATTTTCTGATTAATAGTGAAAATACCATATTTTAATTCAAAACTACTTTTTCATATAATTTATTGAAAAGGTTAAATATTATTTTAATTTTTTTAAGTTTAATTAGATTATATTTTTATCAATTAATCATATTTATGTAATATTAAGCAATTCCACATTGAAATTGGATTTAAAAACTTAGGGAACTTTTGATCATTTTTACTTTATAAATCCACATTGTCGACTCGACTTCGGGATTAATTTTAAAATAATTTATTCTAATTATTTTATTAGAATTTGGAAAAATTGATTAAATATTTGGAATCATAATTATTTATAATTTATAATAAGTTAAAATTATATTTTGAAGAAAAATATTGGTGAAATTAATTAAAGTTAATTACATCGATTAAGGTAAAATTAAGCTTAACTGAGGACTAAACCTTAAATGTAAGACCCAAAACGAATTATAAAATTTTCCAACACCCATTTTATATATATTATTTATGTATTAACCTTCCATTACTATTTTTTAAGACTTTTTTATGTAAAAACATGGTTACACCTAACATGTTTTCAAAAATACCAAGTGAGTCTTTTCATTTCCATATAAAAGACCACCACCTCCCACTATTCATTACACCTGTAAAACCAATTAATTTTGGAAAATATATTCCCAATAAACTTCCCAAAAATACCTTCCTTCCTCCTTTAATCCTCACATTTTACATAAATTCTTCTAATGAGGCGTTTTGGCACAAACTAAAAGGAGTTACCCAATTAAGAGGTAACACCTTCTCTCAAACTCTTTTATTTTAGATTCCTTATCCACCCCCACCACTCTATTTATTCCATTATTGTATAAACACAAAAATATCCTAAATATAATAGGATTTTTTTATTCTAATGGTTCAACCTACACTTACATACACCTCCATCTAATGGGTAACGAACATACTCTTTACGTGTATAGTGAACTACCATCTCACTAAACAATGATTATTCATTTTTCCTTTATTGCCTCTCATGGTGGAAATTGTGATGGAAAATATATTTATATATGTTATATATTATATTTATTATGTATTTATGTATATTTATTCCTTTTAAAGAAGATAACTTTTTTACTTTCCTTTTTATGTAAATATGATATTTTTGTTTGAGGAAGTGTGGACTACCACCCCCTCAAAGCGATATGATTCATTCATATATTACATGGAATGTATTAAAGATGTTGTTGACGCTCCTTTCGTCACGGAATCTAAAGTTCGGAAAAGGGAATATCTGAGCTCAAAGTGATTAAATCCTTTGAAGAAACATCAAAAATCGACAAAGGGATGAAAAAGGAGAACATTGCCCATAGGTCGCGCAGGTTCCCTCTTGGTCGCGCAAGTACACTTGCGCGCCGCCTCAACACTTGCGCGACTCCTCATGGTCGTGCAAGGGACTTGTGCGACATATTTGGTAACCGCTCGGTAACCGCCCAAGGCCTTATTTTGCCTATAAATAGACCCTGTGGGCCCCCCATTCAGGAGGATCTCTTTCCAGAAACTCGGATCAAAGCTCCCGACGCCCAAGTCTCTTCTCAAAGCTTCCAGAACACTTCTAAGGTAATTTCTTACCTAGAATGGAAGATCTAAAGGGAAGAAGGAAGGCCAAGTGTTGAAACTTATCAAACACTTGCGCGCCGACTTAATTCCTTCAATATAACTTGCGCGTCCCCTCTCTGGAAGAACCTCAAGAGGATGATAAAGGGTTTAATAAAGAATCGCTCAAGTATTTCAACTCTGGTTGTAAATCGCGCAAGTATCCCTCATGTCGCGCAAGTATACTTGCGCGACCAATACTTGTGCGCCGCCGCAGGACTTGCGCGACTTTTAATACTTGCGCGCCCCTATCTTTTTGGGTGCCCATCTTGCCCATTTTACACCTCTTAAGCCATTTCACCTTTCCTATTCAAGATTCAGTCTTCAAGATACTCTTCAAAAGCCATTTACGGCATGATTTCTTGATTTGACATCCTTATCTGAAAGGAATTCTGTGAAATATCTCTCAAAACCTAGTGATTTAAACATCTTCATATCACCAAAGATTTAGAGTTCATTCATTTCAAACCTCATCCTTTAAGATGAGAGAATCCTAACCTGGGTCTCCTTTTCAGGAATAATCCCCAGTTATAAAACCTTTGATATGGGCATCTTTCTTAAGAATAAGCCCCAATCAAGTCCTTTAATCTTGGGCATCCTCCTCAGGAGTAAGCCCCAAACCTTAACCCCTAACCTGGGTCTCCTTTTCAGGAATAAGACTCAGTCATAACCTTGGGCTTCCTTTTCAGGAGTAAGCCCCAAGTCCCCTAACCGGGGTCTCCTTTTCAGGAATAAGACTCAGTCATAACCTTGGGCTTCCTTTTCAGGAGTAAGCCCCAAGTCTCTTAAAATTTCTCTTAACCAGTCATAAATTACCTTTGATTTGGGTTTCCTCTTTAGGAATAAAACCCAATCATAAGTCCCCTCCTAACTTGGGCATCCTCCTTAGGAGTAAGCCCCAAGATTAGAGTATTCAAATCTCCATGAAGCACATATAACTTTATGGACCCTGTTCTTGGATTTTCTCCCTAAAAGTAAATCCTAAACCTTCGCCTATCTGGGTAGTCATCTATACATAAGCCCCAAAACAAATTCTTATGATTGCATCTTTTATGGCACAATTGTCTGAATTTTACAAATACCTCTTGTTTCTCACACCGAGCATGACTCACGTGAGCTTAGAGTGTAAAAGTAATTATGACATTCATCTTTGAGCCATCAATCATAAAACATCATATCCCATTCCTCGAACTACGTGGGTTCTGATTCCTTTTTCAAAACAAAGGATACGTAGGTAGCCCATTTATGGGTTCGATCCCAACATTGAAATAATCTCTGTCCTTCTGAATGACGATAAACTTCAAGTGCCCCACTGAGTGGCTTTAAAACCAGCCTGGTCATCAAAATGACCAAGAGACTTTTATATAAATGTTTTGAAGGATACCATTGACCAAGAATCTCTAAACAAATATAGATGATTCTATATTGATGAAGAACCTCGAATACATATAAAAGATTCTCTAAATTTCTTGCATATTTAATCATTGATTGTTAAAACTAAAGGAAAGCTCATTTTATTCTTGGTAATGTAATAAGGATTCACGAACTTAACTTAAATCTATAAAGAGAGTCCCGGAGTAGACAATAATTCCCCTCAAAAAGGTGTGATGAGTCCGACCTCCCATCCTCTCGACCAATGCAAATTCCTAAGCCTCATTAGCCTACAAGCTAATGAGCGCCTGCCTTTGGAAAGTAGGTCCAAACGGATGTGGAATCATTGGATGTTTCCGGTTCTACGAACAAACCCGTTAGAAACCGATCGGAACGTTTGAATCTCCCGTCCAGGAGGTCATCCCCGAATTCCGCGCGAAACAAAAATGGTGAACCCGACGTGAATCCTTAACCAAGTTAAAGTGATGTTCTTCTTATCTGTTAGGCCCTTTGGGCCAACAAGGCAATCATTGACATGTGCTCATCCAAAAGATGCAGTGGCCGGATTCATCTTGATTATGTCTGTTACATGGAAAAGGCACTCTTTTTTTCAAGATCTTCTACAAAAATGGCTTTCCTTAAATTCACCCCTGTGAATACTGCTGCTGGGAACACCTCTACTGTGAGGTCTACTGCTGTGAAAACCAATGCTGCTACTCCTGCTGGAACGTCATCCGCTCTGAGGATGACATCACCAACTCAGCGTCTTCAACGCTGTGTTTCTAATGCACTGGTTAAGGAGTACCGTCGCAACGGTACTATCCCAACTCTGGAGGCCGCTCGTCAAGCCCTCCAAGTTAACAATTCTACCTGGTCGTCCGGACAACGGCGACCAGCAATCAAGAAGCAGACGGTGCTGACTACCGTCTCCAACCGTTTCGGGTCGTTATCCCCGGAACGCAATTTCCATTCACTCCCTTATTCCGAGGAAGTGAATGAGCAGGTACCGCAGGACCTTAAATCAAAAAGACAGGAGCCCTTCTCAAGGGCTCCCATCAACAATCGCCGCCAGACTCGTGCGGTAGTGAGCCCTCAACATGATGAGGGTACCGGCTCCAGGCATTCAGCTCAGGTTCCTCGAACCCGAGCAGGCAAGATTAATCACCAGAGACGGAATCCGGTTAACAATAGGCAAGTTTTCATCCCTGCCATCTCCGGAGAAGTCCACCAACCTAACTTGGTGGCAAACAATGAGCAGGCATACACACCTGCCCGTTTTAATCTCGCTGTCCAGCAGACTCGTCTGGCAGCATCAAGCCGATCCCGCTAGGCAATTCCGGTGGAGTACCATAGGCAGGAACATACACCTGCTTATACATCGGCAGTTAGTCAGCAGGCTCGTCTGACTACATATGATGGATCTCGTCAACAGCGTTTGGCGAAGTGTAATCAGCAGGCACATACACCTGCTAATACTAATCAAGCCTACCAACAGTCTTGTTTGGTAGCGCACGGAGAAGTCAGTCGGAAAGCCCCGACGACAAACAGGAGGCAGACTAAACTCTCTGCCTCCACACTTGAGTACTGTCAGGATTCACTGACAGGAAAAGGAGGACAGGAGCAGGCACATACACCTACTCCAAGCCCGGAATGGACGTATATCCCTGTTCCGGCGGCTGAAGTCACCAAACATATTTTGTCAATGGTGAAAGAGTAGAAGCAAATTCCTGCTCATATTCTGGATGCTTTCCAGGATATCATAACAGCTTCAGCATCATCTCAGGGACATACACATAAATCTATCCCTAGCAGTGGAGTGACACATCAACAATTCACTCCGGAACAGACACACACATCTGTTCCAGTCCAAGAGGGTTGTGGGGCCTACTCCCCCATATCATACGGACAACCAAGTCAGGCACATACACCTGAGTTGAGCGATGATCGTCAGCCTAACCTGACCATCTTTCCTGATCGGGCACATACACCTGCTCAGAGCAATCACTTTCATCATCAAGTGATTTCTAAAGCGAGTAAGAAGGCATCTAAGAAAAAGATCCGCCCAGCACAGTCAGGAGATCAAAGGCCAATCTGCAACAAGGCCTTGCTCGATGCTGGAGTTCTTGAAGCCCTCAGACATTTATCTGTCGGAATTCAAGATTCTACTCCCTCAGTTCCCAATAACAGGAACATTAATCCCGAAGGTCTTCAACAGACACTTCCTCATGAAGACTTGCTTCATGAAAATTCGGTCAATCTTGATGTTTCTTCTTCAGATGAGAACCACAGGAACCCTCTGTGTGGTCAGAAGACCAAGGAGCAAGAGATCTCATCTTTTGCTGTAACCCATCATGAAGGTCCTCCTCATGGTGATGAACTTCGCTGCGAAAGTACTCTCCGCAGTAGTGATTCACATTGTCTCGAAAATTCTTCAGAAGGCAATGTAGTGACGAGAAAGCCCTCCTATCTCGAGTCACTTGCAAACGTAAAACTAGTCATGTCTGAAGTTTTACTATCGGTAGGTGAAACTCTTTCTCCATCAGAAGATAGCTTGGGGTTCAGGTTATTCTCCGAACCTTCCCTGGGTCATTCATCTTCCAGCATGAATAGTGATTCCTCTACCAATCTTGTTGAATCCGATGAAGCAACAAGGAAACACCAACTCTGGTCCAAACAGGTAGAAGAATCTTCATTTAATGATAAAGAGGAAATGTTGAACATGAGGAAAAAACTGGCAAAAGGTGAAGTACCAGTCATGTTTTGGCCTTTGGCTGATTCACAGTATGACATTCCAAAGATGTTGACGGATGATGGAATCCATGATATTCGTCTTAACATATGGAAAACTCTTTGTCAATTAAAGAAGAAGGTATTATCTTACGATGAATATGAAAATCATCTTAAGATAATAGAAGGGTTACAACGCCAGATTGATTTGGCATCTCTATCAGTCTCTCGGTATCCGAAGGCTGAAAAGCAACAGAGAACCCTTCAACGTTCATGCCTTGGCGCACTAAGAAGGTTGCGTCAGTTAATTTCCAATGCTCCATCTAATGTTCATATCAGAGGATGGGGTATTCACGGAGCACTACATTTCACAGTGCTTTCCGGTCAGCAAAGCCCGCCGAAAATGGTCTCATGCAATGTTATTGCCCATGGCCGGCCACAGTCAATGGGCTTTGTTCATAATCAAAATCTTGCTCGAGATCAAGCTTCAACTAGTTCCTCTCAAAGTCAAGTATATAGAGAACAGGTTGTTGAATTGCTCCTACATCAAGCAGGCGAGAATATTGCGCAAGCCTCTCGTCTGGAGCAAACACGTCATCAAATGACAGAAGTTTCGGAAATCATCCAACGGTCTGTTGAACCAGGTGATAAAAGTGGATACAGGTTAATGCATCCAGCTAATTTCCGAACTAAGATCCGCAAGATCAAGAGAAATTTCAAGAAGATCTCAGACATAGCATGTCAAGAGACACCCCAGCTTGCCAGACTGGGGACTTCTCTAACCCAACCCTTAGAATCAACGAATGGTATTCGAGGAGTTGAGCGGAAGCAACAGGAACACCCCCAGTCCACCGGACTGGGGACTTTTTCAAATCTTCAATCCCTCCCTCAGAGAAAGTCAGTATTCTCTCGATTAGGGAATAAACCTCAAGAGGAACGAAGAGCCAAGATGTCAGGAGATTCTCTCCAAGTGACGGTTCACAAAGAAATTCCTGAGGGGTCAAGTCAACGGAATGCCATGTCTTATCATGGACATAAAAGGATACAATATCACAGAAATGCTGATAGAAAGGATTCCATGAAATATGCATCCATTAATGTCATCACTGCCGTTGCTGCTGATTCACCAAATGAGGCTCAATCAGAGGGATCAGATGAAGAGGTTCCTGCTCAAGAAGTTGCGCACACAGACCTAAATGAAGAAGGTGTGCGCACACGTAATCAAAGGCTTACCCAAAATCTGGGTATTCCTTCAAGTAACCCACTTCCCCCTCTCCGAAAAGGATCCAATAAGGGGAAAGGAAAGAATCAGGTTACTTCTCACCCTTCCTCTGAAGGAGGTCAATCGCTCTCATTAGAGCAAAGGCTTGCACAACAGGAGGAAGAAATGAAAGAATTAAGAAGGTTGAATGTAGAACTACTTCAGAGTAGTCTTCTTCTTAAGAATGCTGAAGTCCGATAGCCGAAGGAATTTGTTGTAACTACTGAGATGGATCCGGAATATCCTCCTTTATCAGTACACCCACAGAGGTCTAATCCTACGGGTCAAACGCAACAACGGTTGGCAGCACTACCATTAGTTGCAGCACCAACCTCCACGGCTGTCCAAGCTCCATTCATTGCACCTACCCAAAACCAAGTTCAACCTGACGTTTCTCAAAAGTTAATAACTACTATTGAGTCATTAACAGCTCGGTTAGAAACTATGGAAGGGAAACGGGCGCAAGTTCAACCTGAAAATAAAGTTTACCCTGAATGGGTAGATTCAATTTCTCCTCCATCCAGTTTTGGAAACCCTATTTTCCCTACTTTCAATGGATCAGGCGACCCTGAACAACATTTGACGCATTACGTGTCTTGTTGTGATCCTATGATGGGAACTCCAGAACAACAAGAAGCAGTGAAACTCAGATGCTTCGTGCGAACCTTGCAAGGACCAGCTTTTGTCTGGTATACAAGCTTGAAATCCCAGTCGGTCATCGGATGGGAGGATCTTCGTCAAAAATTCCTTCTTCAGTTCAGCTCAACTTTGCCAAAAACGACAGTTTTCGATCTTACAAACTGCAAGCAAAGGGAGAATGAAAGAGTCTCTGATTTCATTGCTCGTTGGAAGGGATTAACGTATTCCATGATTTTATCACTCCCTCAGGAGGAATTATTGCCAATCTGTGTGGCAAATTTGCGTGACGAATTACGCACACCATTGATCCCTGTGAAATACACAGGAGGGTTTCGAGACCTTACTTCAATCGCTCAACAGATTGAAGATTCCCTTATGCAGGCTAAGGTTAAATCTCGTGTAATTTCATCAGCTCCAGGAAGAAGAATGGGTAAAGCAGAAACTGCTACAGTTATGCTTAAACAGGCACCTATACCTATTTCTACTTCAAAACCTTCATCTTCTCGAAGGGCTCCACCTCCTGAGCGCCAACAACAAAGGCTGTTTCGTCCAAATGATCAAAAAGATCAACGACGAAAACAATTTGAGGATATGAAGAGTAAAACATACTCTTTCCGAAGTGAGCAAGTTCCTGGTTACTTCATTTCAGCTCTGGAAAATAATTTGGTTCAATTACCAGTGCCGAAGAGACCAAACAAGGAAGGAGATGAAGACCGTCCCAATTATTGTCCCTTTCATCAAATGTTGGGACATCCCATCCAGGAGTGTTTTGTCTTTAAAGACCTCCTACAAAAGATGGTTGACTTGGGACAAGTCAAATTGAAGGGTTCTTCAGCTCATGTAGCGTGTATTACCGCTACAGATCCAGAGGAAGGAGGCGAGTGGCAGGAAGTCAAAAGCAAAACTGCGAAAAAATATGATGATTGGATGGTCAGAAAGACAATCAATCGGACCCATTCCATTTTGCGAACACAATTGAAGAAGCCAATTGTGTCTCCTACAAAAGCTGCAATAAAGCCTCCATCAAAAGACAAATCCTCAAAAGGGCAGCGCAATTCAAAGAAGAAAGAGGAATCAGGAGAAGATGAGTATGTATCAAAGCCTAAATTGTCTTTGACTCTGGCAGATTTCATGCCATCTACTTCAAAGCCACGGGCACCGTCCCACCAAACGGCACAGCCTAAACAGGCTAACTTGGCAGAGTCTTTATCAGACGAAGAATTGATCTTTGGTTCTGTTAATATGATTCAATTAACAGATTCATATTCCAGTATTGATGAGCCTGAATTCCCTATATCAAATAAAGGAACCCGAGGAAGTTCTAGAGGTTCAGGATATAGGGGAAGACGTGGATCTTTCCGAAGCCACTACTCTAATTCTACCCCTGCTAGCACGGTATATGCAGCAGAAACTCGTGGTAGAGCCATTCAGCGAGCTCAAAATGAACAAGCAAGTTCTTCTGCCAATGGCCAACTCAGCTTCGGCACAGTTATTTTGGAAGACCGATTAAATGTTCCATCTTCTTTATCTCAGCAAGTAAATGGATCTAATCAGTCTAATTTTCCAAAACCAAAGATGTTGCCAACTTCAATACAAGAGGCATCAGCTTCCAAAGCATCTGCTTCCAAGGTACCTGCTAAACCGCATATTCCTATTGGGAAACGCAGGCCTCTAGATCAAAAGTATGATATATTGAAACACTTGGCCCAAGTACCAGCCAAATTATCAATTTTGGATGCTTTGAATCTATCAAAAGATCTTCGGGAAGCACTCATCGAAGCTTTGTCAAGTCCTCAGGAGTTTGAAGCTGAAATTGCTGCAGCTGAAATTTATCACATAGAGAATAATCCTGCAGAATGCCATGCAGTGATATCTTTTACTGATAAAGACGAAGATGATGTTGTTCATGGGCACATGAAACCTTTGTACCTATCTGGCAAAGTCAATGGTATAGATGTTCGAAGAGCTTTTATTGATAATGGTTCAGGAGTCAACCTCATGCCCATTCGCACACTTCGTCGATTGGGCCTCACGGAATCTGATTTATCTCCTTCTACCATGATGTTGCAAGGATATGATAAAAATGAACAAGAACCACTGGGAGAAGTTACGCTCAGAACTCAGTTTGGAGATCTTGTTTCCAATTCAGATTTCATGATTGTTGATCAAGACTCAGCTTTCAATATCTTGCTTGGAAGACCCTGGTTACATCAGCATGCAGCTATTCCGTCATCATACCATCAATGTCTCAAATACTGTTTCGATGGTCAAGTTGGAACATTATATGGTGATAAGGCCCTGTTCAAAACATGTGAGTCTCAATACATTGAGGCGGAATTTTATCACATGAAGGGAAGAGAAAAATCTACAATGAAGGAAATTACCAAAGTTAATGCTCCATATGGTTTGGAAAAAATTCCAATAAATCCATTTTCACATGTGAGTACAGATTATGTTTTACCTATCAGTCAAATTGACAAAATAGGCCCAAATCAAAATACTCTTATGGAAAGATCCATAATGTCAATTACGGCAATCGAGCCAGACAACATGGGAGAAATTGGTAACTTACCAAGCAATGATGAAAGCATAAGTGGTGACGTTTTCATTTCGTCTGCTGAAATCCAACAAGTCTATACTTCGCTAATCAGGCCAGAAGAAGTTATAGCAACACCAGAGGTGAATGTTGATGTCGATTCTCAATCCATCATCTCCTCTTTATTTCCCAAAGAAGACCCTTTTTCATCAATAGGGTCGGAAATGGAAGCTTCTTCTTCAAAATGTGAAAATTTTGACATCTCTTATGATCATGAGAATTTCGTTTTTTCATCTACTTTGCAAGTAGAAACGGAACATATAACACATGATGAAGAGGAAGAGGAAGATCTTAGAGATGCTCCTCCAGCATTTGAAGAGGGTATCTCTACCACTGTGGATGAACTCAGAGAAGTAAATCTGGGTACAGAGAAAGATCCACGCCCCACTTTAATTAGTGCGGCCATGACCCTTGAAGAACAAGAGATGTATATTTCTTTTCTAAAGCAAAATAAAGATATCTTTGCTTGGAATTATACAGAGATGCCTGGCCTTGATCCTGATGTTGCCACCCATCATTTGGGTTTGCCAAAAGAACATCGAGGATTCAAGCAAGCCGCGAGAAGAACACACCCAATCTATGCTTCCAAAATCGAGGCTAAAGTGGATAAGCTTATCAAAGCTAACTTCGTCAGAGAAGTTCAATATCCCAAGTGGTTGGCTAATATTGTCCCAGTAAAGAAAAAGAACGGACAAATTAGGGTTTGCATCGATTTCAGAGATCTTAATCGGTATTGTCCCAAAGATGATTTTCCAGTTCCGATTACAGAACTCTTAATTGATGCGACGGCTGGCTATGAAGTACTTTATTTCATGGATGGATATTCTGGATATAATCAGATCCGAATGGCCCCAGAAGATGAGGAATATACAGCCTTCAGAGCTCCTCAAGGTGTGTTTTGTTACCGGGTGATGCCCTTTGGTTTAAAGAATGCAGGTGCAACATATCAACGCGCCATGCATCGTATCTTCAAACCTTTTCTAGGGAAATTTGTTGAATGCTATGTAGATGATTTGGTGGTTAAATCCAAACAACGTTTTGATCACTTGGCTGATTTGGAAATCATATTCCACAAGCTTCGACAACATAATTTGAAGATGAACCCCTTAAAATGTGCTTTTGGGGTAACCTCAGGAAAATTCCTCGGCTTTGTTGTACGCCATCGTGGTATTGAAGTCGATCCTGAGAAGACCAAATCAATCCTTGGTATGTCACCTCCTCAGAATTTGAAAGAATTAAGAGGACTTCAAGGACACTTAGCCTATATTCGGCGTTTCATCGCCAATTTGGCAGGCAAAAGTTTACCTTTTACCAAATTATTGAAGAAAGGAGTCACTTACCAGTGGACTAAAGAATGTCAAGAAGCATTTGATGTTCTCAAGAAATACCTCTTAAGTCCACCAGTACTCATGCCACCTGTTGAGGGTAGACCTCTTATCCTCTATGTGATAGCTTTAGAGCGATCATTGGGTGCCTTTCTCGCTCAAAAGAATGATGCTGGGAATGAAAATAGTCTCTACTATCTTAGTAGAACTATGCTTGAAGCAGAAACCCGGTATTCGAGTATTGAAAAATGCTGCCTAGCATTAATCTTTGCAGTTCAGAAACTGAGACACTACCTGCAACATCACGAGGTCCAATTGGTATCTCGTAATAATCCACTCAAATTCATCCTTAGTCGTCCAATGCTTACAGGACGTCTGGCAAGGTGGGCGGTTATTTTACAGCAGTTCGACATCCAGTATGTGTCTCAAAAGGCAATTAAGGGCCAAGCTCTGGCTGATTTCCTGGCTGAACACCCTTCAGTGGAAGACACATATTCAGATATCGAACTCCCTGATGAGGAAGTTTTTTCTATTCAAGAGAATCCTCAAACATGGGAAATGTATTTTGATGGTGCTTCTAGAAGTCCAACAGGGAAGAAAATGGAAAATCCTAAATTCAACAAAGTTGGTTTAGGAATTGTGCTCATTTCTCCAGATAAGGCAGTGTTACCTTATTCCTTTTTGTTGTGGGAAGGTGGTACCAATAATGAAGCTGAATACCAAGCTCTCATTGCAGGCTTGGAGTTAGCGCTTCAAGAACAAGTGAATCACTTAAAGGTAAAAGGTGATTCAGACCTGGTAATCAAACAAGTCAATGGGGATTATGCCATCAGAAAAGAAGAATTAATCCCTTTGTATGATTACGTCAGAGAGTTAATGTCGGAATTCCCTTCAGAACCGACATTTTCTTATGTCCCAAGATCACAAAATGCTCAAGCTGATGCACTGGCTAATATAGCCACAGCTTTAGCAGATCCAAATCGGGACGAGATAACCATTGGTATTGCCCACCGTCGTGCAATTTCACCTTATGTTCAAGTCAGAACAGAGGAAATTAATGAAATTAGTCCCATTCCTGAACCATATGGTCATACTACAGGATGGATGTCACCTATCAGGGAATACCTTCAAAATGGAACACTTCCACCTGATAGAGCCGAGAGAGAACAAATTCGGCGACGTGTGGTCAATTTTACTCTTTATGATGGTCCAAACCACCTCGAGAAAATTCTCTACAAACGTGGTTTTGATGGAGTTCTCTTCAGATGTATTGATGGTGAAGAGACAATGGCTGTCATAAAAGAAGTGCATGCAGGAGTCTGTGGTGCCCACCAGTCTGGACATAGATTGTCTGATCAAATTCGAAGACTTGGATACTTCTGGCCTTCAATGATACAAGATTGTGTTAATTTCACAAAGAAGTGTCATTCATGCCAAGTATATGCCAATTTCATTCATCAACCTCCAGATTTGCTTCATACAGCTAAATACTCATGGCCATTTTCCACATGGGGAATGGATGTGGTGGGACCTTACCCTTCAGCTACGGCCAAGCAGTTTAAGTACATTCTTACTGCTACTGATTTCTTTTCCAAATGGGCAGAGGCAGTACCTCTCAAAGAAGTCAGTTCTAAATGCATTGTTAGCTTCATCAAGTCTAACATCATTTCTAGATTTGGTGTCCCTCATACCATATTGACAGACAACGGCACCAACTTCTGTTCTTCTGAGGTAAAGAGATTGTATCAAGAATACAACATTAAGTCCAACCATTCATCTCGATATCATGCAGCGGCTAATGGCCAGATAGAGGACTTCAACAAGACTCTTTCAAATATACTGCAAAAGATGGTGGATAAAGATAAGAGGTCATGGCCTGATAAACTCTATCATGCTTTATGGGCTTATCGGACTACCACTCGCAATGCAACGCGGTCTACTCCATATTCATTGGTATATGGAACAGAAGCAGTCTTGCCAATTGAAGTTCAATTGCCCTCACTCAGAATAGCCATTTGTGATCAGTTATCAACAGATGAGCAATCCCAAAAGCGGTTGAATGAATTGGAACAGTTAGATGAGAAAAGATTGTGCACTTTGCACCACTTGGAAATCTATCAGAATCGAATAGCACGAGCTTTTAACAAAAAAGTTCGTCTTCGTTCATTCATTCAGGGAGAATTGGTATTGGTTCTCAGAACACCAATGATACCAGGAAAGAAACCTCCCAAGCTTGAACCAAAATGGGAAGGACCTTATTCTGTACATAAGGTCTACTCCAATGGAGCGTATTCTCTGATTTCAATGGATGGAGAACACATCACGACTCCAACTAATGCCAGATTTCTGAAGAAGTATTTTGTATAAACACAAAATATCGTTCCCAGAACCAAGACTTACAATTAGTTCATACACCAAGGTCCGGTATGACCTTAAACTACACCAAGGTCCGGTATGACCTTAAACTACACCAAGGTCCGGTATGACCTTAAACTAAACCAAGGTCCGGTATGACCTTAAACTACACCAAGGTCCGGTATGACCTTAAACTACACCAAGGTCCGGTATGACCTTAAACTACACCAAGGTCCGGTATGACCTTAAACTACACCAAGGTCCGGTATGACCTTAAACTACACCAAGGTCCGGTATGACCTTAAACTACACCAAGGTCCGGTATGACCTTAAACTACACCAAGGTCCGGTATGACCTTAAACTACACCAAGGTCCGGTATGACCTTAAACTACACCAAGGTCCGGTATGACCTTAAACTACACCAAGGTCCGGTATGACCTTAAACTACACCAAGGTCCGGTATGACCTTAAACTACACCAAGGTCCGGTATGACCTTAAACTACACCAAGGTCCGGTATGACCTTAAACTACAACTTCGTCCAACATGACATTAAACTGTGTCACCTTCAATGTCCGAGATGACATTAAACTAAATTTTGTCCCTGCAACATGACATTAAACTGTGCAGCACCAATAGTCCTAACTGCAAGACTTTAAACTGCATAGTCCCTGATTTTGTCCTACATGACAATAAACTGTATAGAAGTTCCTATATTTTGTCCGAGATGACATTAAACTATATTTTATCCTAGCAACATGACATTAAACTGTGTGGCACTTTCATAGTCCAGCATGACGTTAAACTGTGTTAAGTCCCTTATTGTCCTACATGACACTAAACTGTATTCTGTCCGAGATGACATTAAACTATATTGTGTCCTAGCAACATGACATTAAACTGTGTGGCACTTCCAACGTCCAGCATGACGATAAACTGTAAAAAGATCAGAACTGATATCCTCATATTGATTCACCTTAGTCTTAGCTACATGACTTTAAACTGTACAGCATCAGTTCGTCCTTGCTATATGACGCTAAAACTATACAGCAATGGTCCAGTATGACTTTAAACTGCAACTTCGTCCCACACGACATTAAAACTGTGAAAAAGTTCCATAAACAGTCCAGCATGACCTTAAAACTGCATCATTCCTGGTCCATGTATACGACCATAAACTATTTGCAAATATGTCCAGCAAGACGTTAAATTGTGACGTCCTAACTACATGACGCTAAACTGTATAAAAGTCTCTCACGTCCGGAAAGACGTTAAACTATATAATCATCAAAAGTCCAGCATGACATTAAAACTGCACAATCCCCCTTTCGTCCAATATGACGTTAAACTGTATTGTCCCCATCGTCCTAACTACATGACGCTAAACTGTACAGAAAATCCTTGATATGTCCTACATGACATTAAACTGTGCATCGTTAAGGTTGTTATTACCTCTTGTTTCTCACACCGAGTATGACTCACGTGAGCTTAGAGCGAACATCAACCATAACACTCCCTTTGGGCCACTAACCATGTGTAAGTCCCAACAACATTTTTTTTAGATCATTGTCCACAAGAACAACTTGATCATTAATTCATTCTTTAATTGAACTACACAGACTTTGATCCTTGCCCTCCAGGCTGGGTATGTAGGCAACCTCCCAAAGGTTCAAGCCCAAAAACAATCTTTTCACATTGGTTCACCACAATCTCATATGATGATGATTTGTGAAACCACCCTTGGAATCAATATCTTTACATTGATTCACTTTCGTCCTTGTTATATGACGTTAAACTATACAACACTTTTGTCCAGTACGACAATAAACTACAATATTCTTTGATTTCCTCATTTGAGAAGGAACCATTATTAACATTGATTCTTTTTCAATCATGGTTTTCATTTTCAAAAAGACTACGTACATACATGGTAATGCCTAAACTTTTTATCTTAGGTTAAAACCATCATTGCACTAAAGTCCCTTTTCACCCTTCACATGTACAAACCAAATTTGTACAAAGGGTAGTTTCTAGAACTACGTGGACTTGATTCCCATCTTTATGGGATACGTAGGAACATTCGAGTGTCCCTCGAATCCAGTCCCAAGTCTTTTGGGCCTAACCCCAAATTTCACTTTCAGTCCCTTGGCTGAAAAGTCCTCATGAAAACACACACTGTGTATTCATTATTATGGTCCGAATTCTATGACCCCAAAAACTAAGATCACTCATCCTTTCATCCTGCACGACGTTAAACTGCATTTCAAGAACTACGTATGGCTTGATTCTCATTCTTATGAGATACGTAGTGAAGTCCAAGTTTCAATTCAGGACCCAGCCACAACATGATTATGGTTTTCATTGACCTATGTATCTCTATATACATTGGAAAATACCCATCTTTATGTATTATAATCCTAACCTTAAATATTTTCAGATCTTCATAACCCTTTTCATGACTTATGGTCACAAAAATGTCAAACTTCTGAGAATTCTTTTGCCTGACTATGCAGCACGTGCCCATAGGTGGCCTTGCATAAACAGTCCACATAACAGACTTTTCAGCCAAGAGATGCTATTTATTTGACCATGCAGCCAATGCCCATAGGTGGCCCTGCATGTTTTCAACCCCCTAACGGGTTTGTTAAATAATAGTAACTTCATTCTTGGGAAGAATGCCTCTTTTGTCCTTATTTGTCTTAAACGACAGTATGTAGGGATCCGCAAAAATAGCCATCCTTAACATATTTGTCCCATATCCTTTTTTATGATCTGAAAGTATTCAAGTCTATGGTTTATTCTTCTTCCCTACGTTTGGGTCAGACCTTCGTAGGAGTGATATTCATCCAGTTCTTCGATATTCTTGTTTGAAAATATCTTCTCCATATTCAAGTACCTCTTTCCATACAACAAACTCTATGCTTTAGAAAATTTGAATCTCCATAAACTTTCACTGGCTTTTAGCACTAGGAAAGTAAATTTCTGAGAGTTCTTTTGCCTAACTATGCAGCACGTGCCCATAGGTGGCCTTGCATAAACAGTCCACATAATAGACTTGTCAGCCAAAAGATGCTATTTTATTTGACTATGCAGCCAATGCCCATAGGTGGCCCTGCATATTTCAACCCCCTAACGGGTTTTGTTAAATAATAGTAACTTCATTCTTGGAAACTACTTTTTCTAATGCCTTTTAGCTCTTTTTCATATCATTCCTCAGATTCAAATATTCTTAAGTCATAGTTTACATTTTTTTTCCCTCATACTTGAGTATGGTAAATATGTTTTCAGATAAATTGTCAAGGAATTGAATCCATTTTAATCCATTTTCGGTCAAAGCTATTTCGACCTTAAACATTAGCCCCTTTATGTCCGGCGTGCATGACTTTAAACTGCCCACACAAAAGAAAAAGGAACTCTCAATAAAAGTCATGTTCCAGCACACTTGCGCACTGCCCTCTGCGCCTTGAAAGACTTGCGCGCACTCCCTTTTCCTTTGGAGGGATTCGATTTCCTCAGAGTCAAATCCTCATTTTCTCTCCGGATCCAACTCTGAGGGGGGGACTTTTGTTGACGCTCCTTTCGTCACGGAATCTAATGTTCGGAAAAGGGAATATCTGAGCTCAAAGTGATTAAATACTTTGAAGAAACATCAAAAATCGACAAAGGGATGAAAAAGGAGAACATTGCCCATAGGTCGTGCAAGTTCCCTCTTGGTCGCGCAAGTACACTTGCGCGCCGCCTCAACACTTGCGCGACTCCTCATGGTCGTGCAAGGGACTTGCGCGACATATCTGGTAACCGCTCGGTAACCGCCCAGGGCCTTATTTTGCCTATAAATAGACCCTGTGGGCCCCCCATTCAGGAGGATCTCTTTCCAGAAACTCGGATCAAAGCTCCCGACGCCCAAGTCTCTTCTCAAAGCTTCCAGAACACTTCTAAGGTAATTTCTTACCTAGAATGGAAGATCTAAAGGGAAGAAGGAAGGCCAAGTGTTGAAACTTATCAAACACTTGCGCGCCGACTTAATTCCTTCAATATAACTTGCGCGTCCCCTCTCTGGAAGAACCTCAAGAGGATGATAAAGGGTTTAATAAAGAATCGCTCAAGTATTTCAACTCTGGTTGTAAAATCGCGCAAGTATCCCTCATGTCGCGCAAGTATACTTGCGCGACCAATACTTGCGCGCCGCCGCAGGACTTGCGCGACTTTTAATACTTGCGCGCCCCTATCTTTTTGGGTGCCCATCTTGCCCATTTTACCCCTCTTAAGCCATTTCACCTTTCCTATTCAAGATTCAGTCTTCAAGATACTCTTCAAAAGCCATTTACGGCATGATTTCTTGATTTGACATCCTTATCTGAAAGGAATTCTGTGAAATATCTCTCAAAACCTAGTGATTTAAACATCTTCATATCACCAAAGATTGAGAGTTCATTCATTTCAAACCTCATCCTTTAAGATGAGAGAATCCTAACCAGGGTCTCCTTTTCAGGAATAATCCCCAGTTATAAAACCTTTGATATGGGCATCTTTCTTAAGAATAAGCCCCAATCAAGTCCTTTAATCTTGGGCATCCTCCTCAGGAGTAAGCCCCAAACCTTAACCCCTAACCTGGGTCTCCTTTTCAGGAATAAGACTCAGTCATAACCTTGGGCTTCCTTTTCAGGAGTAAGCCCCAAGTCCCCTAACCTGGGTCTCCTTTTCAGGAATAAGACTCAGTCATAACCTTGGGCTTCCTTTTCAGGAGTAAGCCCCAAGTCTCTTAGAATTTCTCTTAACCAGTCATAAATTACCTTTGATTTGGGTTTCCTCTTTAGGAATAAAACCCAATCATAAGTCCCCTCCTAACTTCGGCATCCTCCTTAGGAGTAAGCCCCAAGATTAGAGTATTCAAATCTCCATGAAGCACATATAACTTTATGGACCCTGTTCTTGGATTTTCTCCCTAAAAGTAAATCCTAAACCTTCGCCTATCTGGGCAGTCATCTATACATAAGCCCCAAAACAAATTCTTATGATTGCATCTTTTATGGCACAATTGTCTGAATTTTACAAATACCTCTTGTTTCTCACACCGAGCATGACTCACGTGAGCTTAGAGTGTAAAAGTAATTATGACATTCATCTTTGAGCCATCAATCATAAAACATCATATCCCATTCCTCGAACTACGTGGGTTCTGATTCCTTTTTCAAAACAAAGGATACGTAGGTAGCCCATTTATGGGTTCGATCCCAACATTGAAATAATCTCTGTCCTTCTGAATGACGATAAACTTCAAGTGCCCCACTGAGTGGCTTTAAAACCAGCCTGGTCATCAAAATGACCAAGAGACTTTTATATAAATGTTTTGAAGGATACCATTGACCAAGAATCTCTAAACAAATATAGATGATTCTATATTGATGAAGAACCTCAAATACATATAAAAGATTCTCTAAATTTCTTGCATATTTAATCATTGATTGTTAAAACTAAAGGAAAGCTCATTTTATACTTGGTAATGTAATAAGGATTCACGAACTTAACTTAAATCTATAAAGAGAGTCCCGGAGTAGACAATAATTCCCCTAAAAAAGGTGTGATGAGTCCGACCTCCCATCCTCTCGACCAATGCAAATTCCTAAGCCTCATTAGCCTACAAGCTAATGAGCGCCTGCCTTTGGAAAGTAGGTCCAAACGGATGTGGAATCATTGGATGTTTCCGGTTCTACGAACAAACCCGTTAGAAACCGATCGGAACGTTTGAATCTCCCGTCCAGGAGGTCATCCCCGAATTCCGCGCGAAACAGATGTGTTTAGTGAATATATATTATATATATAATATCATAAAGATTCTATAATAATTATATAAATATATAAATATATTCCATTTTCTTTCTTTCTTTCAATATGACAATATAAACAGAAACAGTGTCCATGCAGACGTACAACTTACCGTCTCCGTGAACGGTGTATACCATTTTTTACTTATATATTATATATATTATTACAATAAAAGTATAATGTATATTAAATTTATTTATATCATGGTTTAAATTCTGTAATCATGATAAATTTATAAGGACCAACGATATAAGAAATTAAGACACATGCGAAGAACAAATAGAATATTACCTGAAGTGAAACCTTAACATACAATGATTAAAAAATGTATAATATAAGGTCATAAAGAAACCATATATGGTATTATATATAATAATATGTTTATTTAAAAGTGGTATAATAAATTTATATTTATTATACTGGGGTTTTGAAAGAGTTTTATGAGACTCAAGACACAAGGTAAGGGGATTTAATCTCACTTTTTATTTCTGTGAGATACATGCTTTATTCACACCCATTCCTTTTTTGTGGTGTATGTACTACCCCTAAATGTCTTATATGTATATTATAAATAAATTTATGGGTATTCATATATCCATTTTATGAAATTTCTTTCATGGGGTTTCTATTTCAGAAGTTACCAAATCGGTAAAATAGTTTTTTCTCTATTTTCCTTCTTGGGACTCATGTTTTATTACGCACCTAAATTATTTTTGAGGTGTATATACTTACATTTTACATGTTATATAATTAATATCATTATTTTCATGATATTTTAAGATTAATGTAAATTTTTTTCTTACATGGATAGTATGATCCCATGTTACTAAGTTATAAGAGTTTATAGAGACAATCTCATCATTTTTTCGATAATCTTTAGGTTTATGCTTCATTTGATGAAATATTATGATAAATATCTCAATAACACTCATTATTTTCTGTAAAATATATTTATTCAAGATATATCTATGTATTAGTACCATTATTTTACTATTTGGTACACAAGATAACGTTTTTAAATAAAATATGATCATCTCTCTCTCCGGTTGAAAATCTATTGTAATTAAAAACCATGTTTTCAAAAATGTCTTCAAAATTGATTTCAAAAGATATTTGAAGTCCATTTTCAAGGAAAAAGTATTTTAAAAATGTTTTATGGTTTTCAAATATTCTTTTATAAGTTTTCAAATCTGTTTTCAAATAAAAAAAATTTCCAAATTGTTTATGTTTGAAAACATATTTTTCAATGCAGAAAGGATATTTTCCTCATGAAATATTTTTAAAATATCTTTCAAATTTATTTCCAATATAATATAACATAAATTGGTGTTACTCATAACTTTATGGGGAAATTATTCAATGTTTATATTCATATTATTTCTTTGAATAGATTATGTTTTGATAGAATAATGTTGATGAAACTTGTTTCTCTTTCATAGGTTATATAATTTTGAAACCTTCTTCTATTCATAGGTTATGTTTATGATGTAATAATTATGAAACCTACATTTTTCATAGGTTATGATATGATTACATGTTTATGATACCCATTTAATTTTATGGGTTATTATATGATTATTTTTTATATTGTGACACATGCATTTATGATTTCATTATGAGATGGGTGTGACCTATATATAACTCCAATGCATTGGGTGAAGATCTATATCTCATGAGATAAAATAAGATGGTCTTGGTAATGAACCTTGACTAATATAATGGTCATGATAGTTAACCATGACTACCAAGATGCTATAAGGAGTGAACTCATGCTACTAATATGGCCATGGGATTGAACCATGACTACAAAGATAGTATGAGTAGTTAACCTATACTACTAATATTGTATTGGAAGTGATTACATGGCTATTATAGAAATCATATTATATAATTATTTGTTTACCAAAATTCCATGTTTAGTTACTATGTTATTATTTCATGGATTATGTTCTTTATTTCTTTATGATTCTTATATAATAAACTACCATAAATTATGCCATGATTTAGGTATATGATCTTTGATATTCAAGGTATGTTCATCTATTTTCCTGATCATGTTCTCATACCCTTATGCTCATGATTATGCTTACATATCTCCATTTTTTACCCTTATTGAGCATTTTAGATCACCCTATTTTATTTTATTTTCCCTATGATATTAAGATATTTATTCGGTTTGATGTGTCTATTAAGGGTGCTAGTCAGGGATAACCTAGTGGGAGACAATGTTTCTCATTTATGTACCAATTTTTATGTTTCTATATTCCCAAAGTTACTAGACTAATACGATATTTGGTCATTTTTTGTATAATGTTTTAAGTATTCCGCAAAAGTTATGTAATGTTAATGTATGAAAAGAAAGGGTCTCTATAGTTTTTATTAGATAAAAGGTTTAGTTAACCTTTGAAATATAGGATGATAAAACCTGAGTGATAACTCTATTTACATGTCTAAGGATAAGTCTAGGGATAAGTAAAGGTAGAGGTAAATGTATTGGAATTTTGGTATAGGATAGAGTGAGTGATTTCATATCAATACAATCGTTTCTAGATACTAAAAGTTGATGTGTATCTATAAGTAATATTCCGTAGGGTAAAAACTCTAAAAACATTTTCTATGCCTGACTCGAGGTAATCTAGTACACAAAAATGGGTCTTAATGTAAACCTGGTTTGACAGTCCCAGGAAATATGCATTAGAAATTCAAAAACTATTCATGAATCATCAAGAAGGTTTTAAATAGAAGTTTCCTACGAATAACCTAGAATAAACATAAGGTGTCCTGGATTAAGGAAGGTTTCATAATTTAGACCTCCTATAATTGACTTTTCATGATTATGTGGTTCCTAAATATGATAAATGTTTCTTACTCAATGATTTTGGTTTCATTTAATGGATTGAACCCAAAGGAACCGCGTTGATGGTGATTACAAAAGATAATGCAATGATTATACTCTAGAGAAACCAAATGTTATGGGATATTGAATAAAAAACATCATTTATATGCTCACACAACTCTCTCAACCTATGAATCATGGTGGACCTCCAAATTAGAAAAGGATGGAACAATATTATATTGAGTTTTTCATGAGGAAATTCCCACCTTCTTTTAGAGGGTCTTCTGATACACTTGTCACTAAACAATGGATCAATACTACTAAAAATATATTCTCCATTCTTCATATTTCAGATCATGAGAAAGTCATTCTGGTTGTTTATTGGTTAATAGGTGATGTATATTAACAGTGGAATCTAATAAAGAATATGAGTCAGAAATATGAGATTGAATCCATGGACTGAGAGTAGTTCAAAAAAGTATTTTTTAAAAATTAATTTCCATATATTCTTCATACCAATATGAATAATTAGTTCCTTTAGTTGAATCAAATGGATTATGAATCTTTTGGTACCTACATGGATAATTTGACGAGACATATGAGGTACACTTTAGTAATTATCATATAACCAAAAATTAAAGTTTATAGGTTCTTCAGTGGCATAAATACAAGTATCATACGGTAGTTTTCCATAAGATATGTTACTAGCTATGAATATATTTTTCATTTTGATATCAAGGTTGAAATGTAGGTTGGAGTCATATATCAATATCATGGTTTTGATAAGAAGAGGAATATGAAGTTTAAAGGAAAATCTAAAAACCATGAAAAAAAGATGATGAGTTTTTCTTTTTGCTCTATGTGTGGGAAGAAGCATGGAGGAAATTGTCTTAAGGGGTATAATAAATATTTTATGTTTTTAAGTGATGGCCATCAGGCATTTGATTTCTAAAGTGATTGGAATAAGTTAGCTAATGTTTTGAATGAGGAAAATGAGGTATAGGATGAACCTCCCATGATTCAATACTATAAGTGTATGGAGAATTGGAATTATTCTAACCACTAACCAAACCCAAAGGTTAGTGATGATGTTCAACATCAATAACCACTTGATCCAAGGGATCAGGTGAAATCTCATTCAATCACTATTTCTGATGAGGGGTGTGATAATGATGTGATGAAAGCTACACTTACCATCCATTATAGAACTGCTAATGTCAAATTTTATTCTTGATATACCCACACTTTCATATGTAAATAATTTTATAAGGGTGTTAAGCTTCAACCAAAACAATTATATGTGGAATTAGTAATGAAAACCCCTAGTGGTATGATGATTGTATCTCAATTATATTATTTCTCTCCGGTTGAAGTTTCGGGGAATGTGCTTCCTGCGGATCTTATCATTCTTCCTTTGGTAGAATTTTATGTTTTAACACCCCAAGTTTTTATTGGCCATTTTTTATAAATATGTTAAATATATCATTTATATATTTCAATGCACTAAGTCAAACATTCATTTTAGACTAAACTGATTAGTTGTATGTTACACGCAACACTGAGTTGGTATACGATACACGCAACAATGAGTATAGATTTTGTTCAATGTATAAAAGAAATATGTTTGGATTATGTTATATGTAACACCAAAGTAATCTTTCATTATAAAAAACACTGACTTGGATTTCATTACACGCAAGAGCGACCTTCCTCAATAGCTTTCCTTGTACGCAATACTGAGTTTCACTAAACAACGATATATTATTTAAAGTAGTATTATTTAATTGGAAATATACTAACCGTTATAAATAATGTTAAAAACATTTTGAATTTTATATAACATTAAAATTAATATTATTTATTCTCTAGATATGATATAAGAACAAATACAATTATTTGGATAAAAGAAGTATTTTCAAAGAAATACAATTTTACCGCCTTTTGATGGTAAACCATTTTTAAATATAGATTTTGAAAATTTTATAAGTTATATTTAGCATAATAAACTTTTTACTTGGAAGAAGGAAATCAAAATTTACCTTGGTTTAAATATTGGTGTTTTCCTAGTGAAATTCATATTTTAATGAATAGTGAAAAATACAGCCTTTTAATTCAAAAATGCCTTTCCTTATAATTTATTTATATAGTTATATTATCTTTTCAATTAGTTTTAATGTGTAATTTGGTTATATTTTTATCATTTAATACACTTTTGGTCATTGGAAGTAATTTTACATTTAAATTGGACACAAACACATGATAATCTATTGATAAGTTTTTACTTCTTAAAACCCACTTTTTGGTTTTGACAACGGGAATTTACTTTAAATAAATTTATGCCATTTTTTGTGTTTTGAATTATGAAAAATGGATTCCATATTTGGAATCAGTGGTTCCAAATTATTTTAATAAGGTACTTTTTTTGGATATTATGAATAGTAACTACAGAAATTTTTATTTACCATAGTTAAAGATAAATTGGGTAAATTTGGGTAACTAACAATATGATAAACATAATATAATTACTGTAACATATTAAAAAATATTATTTGATGAATTAAATTCTACCAATATAAACTATGGTATTTAATTAATTCATTTAATGTACTTTTTTTCATGAAAGTGATGTAATAATAATTTAAACAAAAGAAGGTGACACCATGTCACTCTCATATATCTTATAAGTATAATAATTTTAATATAGTGATAAACTTGATAAAAAGTCAAAAATAAATATTCTACAGAAATATAGTAAAATTATATATATCATTTTAATTTATTTATAATTTTTATAGATTAAATATTTACCATTAATGATGACACAATAGTGGTGTAGAAATTATTTTATTGATATAAATATCAAATAAATGGTTTTAAAAATAATAAAATAAACATCATATTAACTAATTAATGTGATCCAATAATTTTATAGGTGAATATGACATATTAGGAGTGTATTAAATATTTTGTTTCTAATTTATCTTCTGTTTGGATTTTATTTAAAGTCAAATAAATTAATAGTTTCAAAATTGACACTTTTGATATTTTATAAAAATAACATATTATTAAATTATTTAAAAATCACAAAAATATTTCAAAATTAAATTAAATATTATATAGTCTAAAATGTAATATATTATCCAATTATGGACAATTTAAAAACAAATAAGTAAATATTTATAACCATTTAATACTTAAATTATTATTACCACAAATAAAATTAAATAGATTAAATAAGGATAAATCAAAATGATAAGGTTTAAAATAAAATTAAAACATGTATAAATTTTATTGTTTCATATTATTTCGACCCATACTCAGCTTATATTCTAAATAAATGAGCTTGGGGTCATTATAAACATAAAATGAATTAATAATAAATTAATATTTCAAGACATTCCAAAGGTGCCCCTCCCCTCTCTTATAAATGGGCACTCTTCCTCCTCTTTTAATAACACATTTCAAGCCCTTTGGCTCATAAAAACTCTACTCAAATAAGCTACCAACATCCCTCCCTTAATCCTAGAATCTTCCCTTTGAGAATAAATCCATCTTAAGGAGTCCATTTGTGTATACCAAAAGGAAATACCCGAGAAAGATGAAATTGTTTTATCACCTCTTTCAAAATTATTTTCTTCTTAAACTTCCTAATCTTATGTTATTTCCATAATAAATTAATATCAATAGTATATTCTACATTATTAGATGTTATTATAATTATGTTACAACCTTATACCTCATTTTATCCATCTTATGAATAATAATATCATCATGTGTGCGTACGTACGACTTACCGTCTCCACGTCGTGGTGTAATTATTATTAAAAAATACTTAATTTGGATGGGTATATTGATGAGTATAATAGATTTAAATAATTAATATAACATAATAATTATTTTTCACAATTCATATAGTATCTAATTCCATACTATTTAACCATCAAGGGAATGATATCGTCGCCCGTGCGTACGTACGGCTTACTGTCTCCACGACACGATGAGATTCATTCTCCAAATTAACCATTCAAGAATGATTATGAAGTATATATAATATATAATAATGAAATATTTGAAATAATAATTATATTATATTTATTTGTGTGTATGTGTGTGTGTATATATCATTTATTTTCTTCCATTCAATTTAATAAGTAAACAGAAATAGCGTTCATGCGTACGTACGGTCTACTGTCTCCATGAATGGTGTATTCCATTTCATTTATCTATCTTTTATATATATTTATATACTGAATACATATTATTTATAAATAATTTTTTAAATTCTTTAAGTAATTAAATTATGATCTAATTAATAATATCAATAATAACATTTCAAAACATGTACGATAAATAAAACAATTATTACCCAAAACATTGCTTTGACATGGAATTGATAAATGAACAGGTAATATAAAGTCATAAGTGAATCATATATGATATCATTAATATTATTATGCTTTTGTTAAAAGTTAATAATATTTTTAGACCCACTATACTATATTTTAGTACACATATGGAAAAATTGGACCTAAAGTAAGGGATAACTTTGAAAATCTTATTTTTATCCAAGATTGTTTATTCATAAGTATTTACTGAGGTATATTTATCATCCACATCCATGATTCCAAAATATGTATTTCAAAATTTTGATTATATCCTTATATAATTTTTTAAATTCAATTTTACCCATTGGTGAATTTTTACTAAATGGTATGAATGGAATCTTTTCTCAATTTCGGTACAAGGTACATTTTCAATTTCCAGCAAAAGTACGAGAAGAATGTTTTTTTAACTTGTATGGTGTGAATATATTTTTACACTTTCATAACTCCTTATTTACTAGAATCTTCCCCTATAATCATACAAGGTTATTTTCAAATAAAAATATTTATTCTAAAATTTAATTGCATTTTGAGGAAGGAAAACATTATTGAAGAAGAAATCATATTTTCCTCAAGAATTAATTTCAAGTGTTTTCTCAAAATTATTTTCCATATAAGATGAAATTCTTTAAATCGGTTTATCCCTATTATTACTATGATTTTATTGTTTTTATGCTGGAATGTTATTTAGGAAATCCATTTTCTTACATGAATTATGATGGAATTATATTTAAGAAACCCATTTTATTTCATGGGTTATGCTATGATAAATTTTTTTATGTTTTTGTGGCACACATACGAATGGTTTCATTATGAGATTGGTGAGACCTATATATCCCTAAAATTAATTGGATAAAGATTTATATCTCATGAGATAGACATGACTGTAATGGAAAGTAAGTATAGTTCAGTAATACAGGACTGGAACGGCAAGTAAATCTAGATTATTAATGCATGGATGGAATGGCATGTAAACCCAGTTCAGTAATGGACATTTTCTATTATAAAGGTATTGGATGGAATGTATTGGATACTATGGAAGTAATATTATGTTATTATTTGTTTTCTATAATTCCAAGTTTTATTCCAATGCTATTTTATCATTGTTAATGTTCCTTTATGATCTATACCTTACCTACTACCAAGATTTATTTCATGAATCAATATTTTGGTATATATATTTTTCAAAAGTTATGTTAATGTTTTTATATTCTTATGTATATGTTTTATAAGATATTTTACATGATTACCCTTACTGAGCATTTCAGATCACCCCTTTTAATGTTTTTTCCCCGAGGATTTAAAGAAGTGTATTAAGTAAGATGTGTCAAAAATGGATTCAAGTTATGAAGGATAAAGCAAAAGATGATGTAGATGTTTTATGAACTAGTTGTTTATGTTTTCCAGTTTCCAAAGGCACTAAACTAATATGGTCTTTGGGACTCTGTTTGTGTCATGTATTAAGTATTATGAAAAATTAATGTAATTTCCATGTACTTAAAGCTCGGGTATTTATAGTTGGTATCAGAGAAAAGGTTTAGTTAACCTTTGGAAACTAGGATGCAAAAACGTTTGTGAGATCCCTGTAGATAAGAAGGGAATTAGAAATTGTTCAATGCATAAAAAATGGTGAGGTTGTACCAAAATTAAGTAAGTATTTATTCTCAAAAATAATATTTAGGCAAAGGATATTGAAAACCAAAATTTTTTTCCTAGTACCTTCTTATCCAATGAATCAGATGTTCCCTTAAATCATCACAGAATTATGCGTTTCTGGTTGTTAACTTTCTACAACTGTGTTCTCTATCACTATCCATCAGAACTTGGTGGTTATATTTCTATTCCATGTCCAATTTTTTACTTCCCACCTATGTTCTTCTATGTAGAAACCTAGTGATAAGTTACTTTTGGTAACCATTATGCTTCTAACCTTCATTTATAAAATAAATTTTTAGTATTCCTTTGTAAAATTTGAATTTCTATGAAAGAAACTTTCAAGTAGTAAACATTCTATAACCTTGATGAATTTCGAGGGAGAAATTCATTTTAAGGGGGGGTATAATATAACACCCCAAGTTTTTATGGACTATTTTTTGAAATAAATAAAAATTCTCATTTATATCTTTCAAAGAACTAAGTTAATCATTCATTTCACACTAAACTGACTTGTCATATGTTACACCCAACACTGAGTCGGCATACGATACATGCAACACTGAGTATAGATTTTGTTCAATGTATTAAAAAAATATGTTTGTATTATGTTATGCATAATACCAAATGAATCTTTCACTATATGTAACACTGAATTGTCTTATGTTACATGAAATAGAGACCATCCTCAGTATATTTCATTGTAATCAATACCGAGTTTCACATACAATAATATATTATTTAAAATATTCTTATTTAATGGGAAATAAACTAGGTGTTATGAATAGTATTAAAAAAAATTTAATTTTACATAACATTAACATTCGTCTTATGTATTTTCTAGACAAGATATAATAAAAAATTCAATTTTTCAGATAAAAGAAGTATTTTTCAAAGAAATAAAATTTTACCGCCTTTTGATGGTGAAACATTTTTAAATATAATTTTTTACAATTTTATAAGTTATGCATGACATAATAAACTTATTATTTAGAATCAGGGAATCAAAATTTACCTTTGTTGAAATTTTGGTATTTTCCTAATGAAATTCATATTTTAATGAATAGTGAATAATACTACATTTTAATTTAAAACTGTCTTTTCTTCTAATTTATTAATATAGTTAGATTATATTTTTAATTGGTTTTAGTGTTTAATTGGGATATTTATTTATCATTTAATCCAATATTTGTCTTTGTAATAAATTTAATATTTAAATTGCACATAAACACATGACAATCTTTTGATAATTTTTTACTTCTTAAAAATCAGCTTTTTGGTTTTGACAACAGGAATTAATTTTAAATTAATTTCTTCTAATTCTGTGTTTCTAATTATAAAAAAATAATTCCATATTTGGAATCAGTGGGTCCAAATTATGTTAGTAGGTTAATTTTATTTTTTAAATATTATGAATAGTAACTATGGTAATTTTTATTTACCACGGTTAAAGGTAAATCTGGCAAATTAGGGTAACAAACAATATGATAAAGATAATAAAATTATCATAACACCTTCCAAAATACTATTTAATGAATTAAAGTTGACCAATATCACCTAGGGGTTGGAAGGGATTCATTTAATGGAATTTTTCCATGAAAGTTATGTAATTATAATTAAAACAAAATAATGTGACAACATGTCACTCTCAGATATCTTATAAGTATAATAATTTTTATATATTAACAAAAATGATAAAACATAAAAAATAAATAGTCTCCAAAAATATAATGAAACTATATACAAAATTTGAATTTATTTATAATTTGTATAGATTCAATAATTACCATTAATGATGACACAATAGTGATGTAGAAAGTATTTTATTAATAGAAATATCAAATAAATGGTTTTAAAAATATTAAAATAAATATCATATGAACTAATTAATGTTATAGAAAAATATTATAGGTTATTATGAAATTTTAGTATTTTATTAAATATTTTTTCTAGAATTTATCTTCTGTGTGGATTTTATTTAAAGTAAAATAAAATAATAGTGTCAAAATTGACACTATTGATATTTTATAAAAAATAACATATTATTAAATTATTTAAAAATCACAAAAATATTGAAAAATTAAAAAGTGAAAATTATATGTTTTAAAATGTTATAAAGTATCTAATTATAGGAAATTTACAACACATAAGTAAATATTTATAACCATTTAATATTTATAATATTATTACCACAAATAGAATTAAGTACATTAAATAAGGATAAATTAAAATGATAAGGATAAAAATAAAATCAAAAAATGTCTAAATTTTATTTTTTGGGAGTATTTAGAACCATAATCATCTTATCTTATAAATAAATTAGTTTTGGAGTATTATAAACTGAAAATGAATTTATAATAAATTAATATTTCAAGACTTTCCAAAGGTGGCCCACCCCTCTCTTATAAAAGGGCATCCTTCCATCTCTTTTAATGACACCTTTCAAGCCCTTTAAAACATAAAAACTCTACTAAAATAAGCTACCACCATACCTCAATTTATCATAGAGTCCACCCTTTGTGAATAAATCCATATTAAAGGGTCCATTTGTGCATACCAAAAGAAGATACCCGAAAATGAGGTAATTGTTTTATCACCATTTTCCAAATTATTTTCTTATTCTACATCGAGTTATTATTTTATTTCCATACTAAAGTAATATATATAGTATATTATACATTATTATATGTTTTTATAATTATTTTACAACCTTATATCTCATTTTATCCATCCTATGAATAACAATATCACCATGCGTGCGTACGTATGGCTTACTGTCTCCACACTATGGTGTAATTGTTATTCAACAATAATTAATTTGGATGGATATATTGTTGATTATAATTGATGTAAATAATTAATCTAAATTAATAATTATTCTTTATAGTTAATATACCATCAAATTCTATATTATTTAACCATTAAGGGAATGATATCGTCACTCGTGCATACGTACGACTTACCATCTCCACGAAGCGATTAGATTCATTCTCCACATTAACCATTCAAGAATCATTATAAATTATATATAATATATAATCATGAATTAAATGACATAATAATTCTACTTTATTTATTTATATAAATATATGTCATTTACTTGCTTCCATTCAATTCAACAAGGAAACAAAAACATCGTTCATGCATACGTTCGGCCTACCGTCTTCATGAACGGTGTATTCCATTTCATTTATCGTTATATTATATATATTTATATACTGAATATATATGATATATAAATCACGTTTTACATTTTAGAAGTAAGTAAATCATCATCTGAGTAATAATATCAAGAATAAAAAGTCAAAACACGTACGATAAATAAAACATTTATTACCCAAAACATTGCTTTAACATGGAATTGATAAATGAACGGGTAATATAAAGTCATAAGTGAATCATATATGATATCATAAATATAATTATGGTTATTTTATAAGTTATTAATTTTTTAAACCCACTATACAGGTGTTTCAGACACATACGGAAGAAATCGGACCTAAATTAAGGGATAACTTTGTAAATTTTGTTTTTATCTGAGATTGTTTATTCGTAAGTATTTACTTGGGTATATTTATCATCCATGTCCATGTTTAATAAATATATATTTAAATATATTATTTTTATCCTTTTATAATTTTTAAATTAAATTTTACCCATTGGTGAATTTTTACTAAATGGTATGAATGGAATCTTTTGTCGTTTTCGGTTTGAGGTACTTTTTGACTTTTCCGACAAAAGTACGAGAAGAATATTTTTTTAACTTGTATAGAATGAACGGGTTTTTACACATTCATAACACCTTATCTCCTTAGATATTACCCTAAAATCTTATAAGGTTATCCTTAAATAAAATTATTTCTTCTAAAATTGTGTTTCATTTTGAGGAAGGGGAAAAATTGAAGAAGAAAGAAAATTTTCCTCAAGAATTAATTTCAAGATTTTTCTAAAAATTATTTTCCATATAAGATAACATTATTTAAATAGGTTTATCCCTGTTATTACTGTAATTTTATTATGTTTATTATGGAATTTTATTTATAAAATATATTTGTTTTATATAAATTATGATGTAATGATGTTTAGGAAACCCATTTTTTTCATGGGTTATGCTATGGTGAATGTTTTTATGTATTTGTGGAACACATAATTATAAGATAGTTGGGACTTATATCTCCCTAAAATTCCTTGGGTAAATATTTATATCACATGAGATAGACATGACTGCAATGGAAAGTAAATCTGGTTCTGTAATATAGGGCTAGAACGACAAGTAAATTCGGTTCAGTAATGCATGGCTGGAATAACAATTAAACCAAGTTCAGTAATGTAATTTTTCCACTATGATGGTCTTGAAAATAATGCCATAGATGCTATATAAATCATATTATGTGCTTATTTTTTCCATAATTCCTTGTTTTATTCTAATTCAATTTTATCATGGTTAATGTCCCTTTGTGATCTATTCCTTACATACTACCAAGATTTATTTCCTGACTCAATATTTTGGTATGTTTTTTTAAAATTTATGTTCATGTTTTTACATTATTATGTTTATATTTTGTATGATTTTTTCTCTGATTATCCTTACTGAGCATTTGAGATCACCCCTTTTCTTATTTCTTTTCCCCTGGTATTTGAAGAAGAGTATTAAGTAACATATGTCAAAAATGGGGTTCTAGTTATGAAGGATAATGTAGGAGACCATGTAGTTGTTTTATGAACCAGTTGTTTATGTTTTCAAGTTTCCAAAGGAACTAATATAATACGGTATTTGGGTGTCTGTTTGTTCCATGTATTAAGTATTTTTTAAATCAATGTAATGTCCTTGTACATCAATCTCGGGTCTTTACAGTTGGTATTAGAGTGAAGGTTTAGTTGGCCTTTAGAAACTAGGATTAAAAAACTTTAGTGAGATCCCTGGAGATATTTATAAGGTATATATAAGTATATACATATGGGTAAGTCTAACTATATGTTACAGTCCTATAATTATGGTAATTATCATGAAAAAACTAGGATTAAACCTAAGATGTTAGAGATTGGAAGTACTCTACCTGGATTTTGTTGTTTTCCTAGTATGATTTTTTCCTCTCACACTATTATTTTTGGGTTTTAGAAAGTGGTTGGAAATAAGAGGATTCATGTTAATAGAAAATATTAAGGACAATGGAATGATATTCTTCATGATAAACCAAATGAAATGGGATTTGGAAGGCAAAACATCATTATTATTCCTAATCATCAATCTCATAATATGATCAATAATCTCAAATTTGGTTACTTTATTAACCCAGCTAATAAGAGAAATATGGAGTTTTATAGTGATCATAGAGGAAAGAAAGTTCAATTTTCCTCTTGTAAATCATGTGGGAAAAGATATCAAGGAGAATGTTTCAAATGGACTTGAAGATACTTTTGGTGTGGAAAAGGAATCAAATCCATTAATTGTAAAGGAAAAGGTTCAGTTAACAAAATGGATAAGGATAATGATATTAATAATACATAAATGATGGTAAAATGTTTTAAATGTGGAATATAATGGAATTATACAAACTGATTCCCTAAGAGAAAATCTCATGTAGAGAATTAGCATGGTCGTATGGGTAGTATTTGTGTTGATGATGATGAAGATACTACAAATGATAAATGGGATGAAATAAGTTTTAAGGAATAAATTGATGAAACTCGGCCAATGGTTTAAGAAGATGGTGGAATGATTACATGATTATTAAGAATAATGTTGTATAAGTAATTTTATGGTACCGTGGAATAAAGAAACATCTAAGTATTATTACAATATTTTTTTACTTAACTATTTTAAAGTATATGTTGAATGGTACCGATAAGCATGAAAAGTTATTCAGATATTTTTTTAAAACACATGATAGGTGAATAATTATGGAATAAAAGAAAATGACTTGTTTGATAATATTAATGACCTCAGGACTGATATAAGGACAAAGTGATATCATGTTTTGAGTATATATATATATTTTTTTATTTTTGGTGTGTGTAAAGAGTTAATTTTGATAGAATAAAAGTTTTCACTAATGTTATATGGTAATTCATGTTATTATCATGTTTTAAGATAATACACAATTATGGTATTCACATGTTTGGAATGAGACAACCATGAACTACCTTATTAGATATGGGAGATAAATGATAAGTCGATTTAGTTCACATCCTTCTAAAATTTTAAATTTTCATCTTTTGGAAGGATTGTAATGATATCCATTTATGGATAGTATAAGTTAAATTTGAGTTGAATTTTGTTAGATTAATGTATTATCTCACTATAGGTGGACTTATGAATATTTGATTTCCTGTTCTAACCATTTTGTGGATACATATGGAATGACCTTTCATTCTATCTCATGATCTGTTAACACTTAACGAATGAAAAATTCAACTTCATTTCCTTAAATAAAAGGTGAAGTGGAAATTTTTCAAGGCACAAATAACAGTGATATTGTACCAAAATCATGTAAGTATTTATTCTCATGAAAAATTATTTTGGGATAGGATCTTGAAAACTAAAATTATTATCTTAGTACCTTCTTATCCAATGAATCATATGGTCCCTTAAATCATCACATATATATGGGTTTCTGGTTGTTAACTTTCTCTAACTGTGTTCTCTACCATTATCCATCATAACTTGACGGTTATATTTCTATTCTATATAAATTTTTTAAATTACCACCTATGTTCTCCTATGTTGAAACCTAGTGATGAGTTACTTTGGGTAACCATTATCTTTCTACCTTTAATTTTTAAAATTATGTTTTAGTATTCCTTTTTATGATGTGTGTTTCTATGAAAGAGACTTTCAACTAGTAGACCATTTATAACCCCAATGAATTTCGAGGGTGAAATTAATTATAAGGGGGGTATAATGTAACACCCCAAGTTTTTATGGAACATTTTTAAAAAAAATGGAAATTCTTATTTATATCTTGTAATTAACCTAGTCAAACATTCCATTCACACTAAACTGACTTTTCGTATGTTATACGCAACACCGAGTTGGCATACGATACATGAAACTCTGAGTATAGATTTTGTTCAATGTATAAAAGATATATCTTTGGATTATGTAATATGTAACACCAAAATAAAGTTTTCACTCTACATAACACTAACATGGCTTGCATTACACACAGGAGAGACCTTCCTTGATAGATTGTGTTGTATGCAAAACCGAGTTTCACTAAACAACGATATATTATTTAAAATACTATTATTTAATGGGAAATAAACTAGCCTTTATGAATATTATTAACCAAATTTTGAATTTTATATAACATTTACACTCATATTATGTATTTTCTTGACATGATATAAGAACAAATTCAATTTTTTGGATAAAAGAATTATTTTTTAAAGAAATATAATTTCACCACCTTTTGATGGAGAACCCTTTTTAAATCTAGTTTTTTAAAATATTATAAGTTCTATTTGACATAATAAACTTTTTATTTTTAAGAGATATATCAAAATTTACCTTGGTTGAAATTTTGTTATTTTCCTAATTAAATTTATATTCTAATGAATAGTGGAGAATATTGCATTTTAATTCAAAAATTCCTTTTCTTCTAATTTATTTATATAGTTAGATTAACATTTTAATTGGTTTTATAGTGTAATTGTGTTATGTTTTTATCATTTAATACAATTTTTTTATTTTTAAGTAATTTCACATTTAAATTGGACATAAACACATGACATTCTTTTGATAAGTTTTTACTTCTTAAAAACCATCTTTCTGGTTTTGAAAACGGGAATTAATTTTAAATTAATCTCTTCCAATTATTTGTTTTGAATTATGAAAAATAGATTCCATATTTGGAATCATTTGGTACAAATTATTTTAATAGGTTACTTTTATTTTTTGAATATTACGAATAGTAACTAGGGTAATTTTTATTTACCACTATTAAAAGTAAATTAGGTAAATTAGGGTAACTAACAATATGATAAAGATAATAAAATCTCCATAACACCTTCCAAAATCATATTGGATGAATTAAATTCCACCAATATCTCCTATAGGTTTTAATTGATTCATTTAATGGACTTTTTTCATGAATGTGATGTAATTATAATTAAAACAAAAGAAGGTGACAACATGTCACTCTCATATATATCATAAGTATAATAATTTTAATATAGTGATAAAAATGATAAGAATTATAAAATAAATATTATTCAGAAATATAATAAAATTATATACATAATGTGAATTTATTTATAATTTTTATAGATTAAATAATTACCATTAATGATGACACAATAGTGATGTAGAAATTAATTTATTGATATAAATATCAAATAAATGGTGTTTAAAATATTAAAATAAATATAATATGAACTAATTAATATTCTAGACAAATTTTATAAGTTACTATGATATTTTAAGAGTGTATTAAATATTTTTTATTTTTTATTTATCTTCTGTTTGGAATTTATTTAAAGTCTAAAAAATGAATAGTGTTAAAATTGACACTTGATATTTTAAAAAAAATAACATATTATTAAATTATTTAAAAATCTCAAAAATATTTAAAAATTAAAAAGTGAAAATTATATGCTTAAACATTCCATAAATTATCCAATTATGGAAAATTTACAACACATAAGTAAATATTTATAACCATTAAATATTTAGAATATTATTACCACAAATAAAATTAAATAGATTAAATAAGGATAAATCAAAATGATAAGGTTTAAAATAAAATAAAAACATGTCTAAATTTTATTGGTAGATATTATTTAAACATAATCATACTATATTCAAAATAAATGAGTTTTTGAGCATTATAAATCAAAAATTAATTTAAAATAAATTAATATTTCAAGATATTCCAAAGGTTCCCCTCCCCTATCTTATAAAAGGGAACCCTTCCTTATCTTTTAATAACACATTTAAAGCCCTTTGGCTCATCCAAAATCTGATAAAATAATCTAAAAACATACCTCCCTTCATCCTAGAGGCCAAACTTTTTGAATAAATCCATCTTTAGAATTCCATTTGTGCATACAAAAAGAAGATACCCAAAAAAGAGGTCATTGTTTTATCACCTATTTCAAAATTCTTTTCTTCTTATAATTCATATTCTTATGTTATTTCCATAATGAAGTAATAAATACAGTATCTTATACATGATTATATATTATTATAATTATGGGAAAATCTTATACCTTCTTCTATCCATCTTACGAATAACAATATCACCATGTGTGTGTACGTACGGCTTACCGTCTCCACACTTTGGTGTAATTGTTATTCAACAATACTTAATTTGGATGGGTATATTGATGAGTACAATGGATTTAAATAATGAATATAACATAATAATTATTCTTTATAATTCATATACCATCCAATTTTATACTATTTAACCATCAAAGGAATGATATTGTCGCTCGTGTATACGTATGACTTATCGTTTCCACGACCCGATGAGATTCATTCTCTGCATTAACCATTCAAGAATGATTATAAAGTATATATATTAGATAATCATGAAATATATGACATAATAATTCTACTATATTTACATATTTATATATATATGTCATATACTTACTTCCATTTAAATCAATAAGGAAATGGAAACAACGTTCATGCATAAGTACGGCCTACCGTCTCCATGAGCAGTGTATTCCATTTTATTTATCTATATATTATATATATTTATATACTAAATATATATGAAATATAAATAAGTTTTTAAATTCTGGGAGTAATTAAATCAAGATCTAAGTAATAATATCATGAATAACAAGTCAAAACACGTACGATATAGAAAACAATTATTACCGAAAATGTTGTGTTAACATGGAATTGATAAATTAACGGGTTTAATAAAGTCATAATTGAATCATATATGATATAATAAATATTACTATGGTTATTTTACAAGTTATTAATATGTTTAAACCCACTGTACAGTAGTTTTAGACACATATGAACGAAATAGGACCTAAAGTATAAGATAACTTTGCAAATCTCTTTTTTATCTGAGATTGTTTATTCGTAAGTATTTACAGGGGTATATTTTTTATCCACATCCATGTTTCACAAATATGTATTTAAAAATATATTTTATATACTTACATAATTTTTTAATGTAAATTTTACCCGTTGGTGAATTTTTACTAAATGGTATGAATGGAATCTTTTGTCGTTTTCTGTACGAGGTACTTTTTGACTTTTACAAAAAAAGTACAGGAAGAATGTTTTTTAAACTTTTATGGCATGAGTGTATTTTTACACTTTAATAATGCATTATTTTCATGGAGATTCCCCTACAGGCTTACAAGTTTATTTTCACATAAAAATATTTCTTCTAAAATTGTGTTTCAATTTAAGGAAGGAAAACGTTTTTGAAGAATAAAGAATATTTTCCTCAAGAATTAATTTCAAGTGTTTTCTAATAATTATTTTCCATCTAGGATGACATTATTTAAATAGGGTTATCCCTATTATTACTATGATTTTTTTTTGATTATTCGGGAATTTTATTTATTAAATCTTTTTGTTTTATATGAATTATGATGGAATTATGTTTAAGAAACCCATTTTATTTCACAGGTAATGCTATGGTGAATTTTTTTATCTTTTTGTGGCACACATAAGAATGGTTTCATTATGAGATGGGTGGGACCTATATCTCCCTCAAATGCAATAGGTAAAGATTTAGATTTCATGAGATATACATGACTAGAATGGAAAGTAAGTCATGTTCAACAATAAAGGGCTGGAACAACAAGTAAATCCAGTTCAGTAATACATGGCTGGGATGGGAAGTAAACCCGATTCAGTAATGGAATTTTTCCACTATGATGGTCTTGGAAGAAATGACTTGGATACTATTGAAATAATATTATGTGATTATTTGTTTTCAACAATTCCATGTTTTATGTCAATGCTATTTTATCATGGTTAATGTTCCTTTATGACCTATGCCTTACATACTACCAAGATTTATTTCATAACTCAAGATTTTTGTATGTTTTTTTCAAATGTAATTTTCATGTTTTTAAATTATTATGATTATGTTTTGTAATATATTTTCCATGCTTACCATTACTGAGCATTTGATCTCACCCCTTTTCATGTTTATTTTCCCCTAGGATTTGAAGAAGGGTATTAAGTGAGATGTGTCAAAAATTGGTTTTAGTTGTGAAGGATAAAGAATGAGATTATGCAGATGTTTTATGAACCCATTGTTTATGTTTTCCAGTTTTCAAAGGCACTAAACTAATATGGTCTTTGGGCATCTATTTGTTCCATGTATTAATTATTCCTAAAAATTAATGTAATTTACATGTGTTCCAAGCTTGGGTCTTTATAGATGTTATCTTAGGCATGTATTGGATTTCTCTGTATAAATCCAACATTAATTTTCAAGGAAGGGAAGTTATGTTTTATATTTCAAACCCTTATATGATCATCCATATATGTGACGATAAGAATGAAATTCATATGGATATTACATCTAGTGTAAGGGTATTAATTCCCATTCAAAAGGGTTGTTTATCTGAAATGGTTGGGGAGAAAATTGGAATCAATTTTTTGCCTATTGTTTGAGAATTTTTGGATGTCTTTCTGGAAGAGTTTCCTAGTGTTCCCCCAAAACACGAATTTAAGTTCTCAATAGAATTTATACATGGTTCTATAGCAATTTAAAAAACTCCTTATAGAATGGATCTAATGGAGTTTCTGGAATTGAAGAAGAAAATCCAAGAAAACCTTGATAATGTATTCATTCAACCAAGTGTGTCATCTTGGGGTGCACCTGTTCTTTTTGTGAAAATGAAAATATGGTTCAATGAGACTATGAATTGATTATCAGGAGTTGAATAATATCACAATCAAGAACAAGTATCCTCTTCTCTATATTGATTACTTGTTTGATCAACTTCATGAAGCTTAATACTTTTTGAATATTCACTTTCATTCTAGATATCATTAATTTAGGGTCAAGTGAGAGGATATGCCCAAGAAGGCATTCCAAGAAAGTTATGGACTCTATGATTATATAGTGACTCCTTTTAGTCTTACTAATTACCTATATATCTTCATATATTTAATGAATAGAGACTTTAGAGATTACCTTTATCAATTTGTGGTAGTCTTTATAGATGATATTCTTATTTATTCAAAGTGAAAGGAAGATCATGAAAATAACTTGAGAATTTTACTAAAGACACTAAAGAAGAATAAGATATATGAAAAGTTTACAAATTTTGAATTTTGGATGCAAAAGCTTCCATTTTTGGGTGACATAATCTAAAGATATGGTATAGTAGTAGATCCATCAATGACAAAGGCTATTGAATGCTGACCTAGGATAACCACGGTGACTGAGATTCATAGAATTAAAGGTTTAGCTTGATATAATAAATTCTTTGTGGATAACTTATGATAACTATATAATCCACTAACCAAGTTAACTTGAAAGGGTGTCAATTTCCTTTATAAAATTGCATGTGAGGAAAGTTTCAAGTAACTGAAGATAAGGTTAGTCAGTGCACATGTTCTTAAATTACACTATAATATAGAAGGATTTTTAATCTATAGAAATTTATCTAAGAATGGACTGGGATGTGTTATTATGAATAATAACATGGTTATTTCTTATTCTTCATGGTAGTTGAAGATTCATGGGTAAAATTACCCAATTCATAATTTGTAGTTATCCACGGTAATTTTTTCAATAAAGATAGGAATTATCTTAATTGGGATAGGTGTTATATATATAATAATCATTAAAGTCTGAAATATATATTCACATAGAAGGAGTTGAACATGTTCCAGGGAAGATGGTTAGAGTTGATAAAGGATTATGAATGGTCAATATAGTACCACCCTAGGAAAGTGAATAAGGTGGCAGATGATTTAAGTTAAAAGGATCATGCTAGCTTATCTATGATGTGGATCACAAAAAATATAATATTTTGTGATTTACAAGGAATAGATCTTGAAATCCTGAAGTGAGGGGAAAAATATTAACCTTCTCAAATTAATGTTAAAACCTATATCAACATGAAGATTAAGGAGGAACATAAGAAATACATAGAGATGAAAATGAAAGTCAGAAATGTTCATGAGTTTAACCTTGATTGAGATGGAATGATAAAGTTTATGAAGCATGTATGTGTTCCGTCCATACCATATTCAAAGGAGATGATAGATGAAGATCATAGTTCTTCATTCTATATTCATACTATAATTAAAAATATATATGGGGACTTTAAAGAATACTTCTGTTGGAATGGAATAAAGAGATTTATCATAGAGTTTGTATCTTTGTGCTTTGTATTCCAACAAGTTATGGATTAAATAAAAATGTATAGAGGGATGTTTCATCCATTACCTATACCAGAATGGAAATGGGAGAACATCACTATTATTTTTGTCATTGAACTACCAAAAAAACTCTGAAAGGTTAAATGCTATCTAGGTGGTAGTTGATCGCCTTACTAATTCAACACACTTCATTACTATCATAGAAGACTTCTCTATGGATCATCTTTCCAGGATATACATCAATAAAGTTGTAAGGTTGCAAGAAATACCACATTCTATTGTATCATATTGGGATATGAGGTTTACCTCAAAGTTCTGGTGAAGTCTTCATCAAGAATTTAATACATAAATGAGTTTCATTACTTATTTTCATCCTTAGACAGATGGTTAGTCTGAAAGAATAATTTAAACCCTATATGATATGTTGATATCTTTTTCCCTGGATTTCAAAGGTGATTGGGATCAACATCTTCCTCTAGTTGAGTTTTCCTACAATAATATCTTTCACTCTAGAATTCATATGGAACCTTATGAATTCATATATGGGGAGAAATGTAGAGCTCAAACATGCTGGGATAGGGTTGGAGAAACAAATCTACCAGGACCTTATATTGCTGAAGAAATAGTCAAGAATGTTAGAACAATACAGTAGCATATCAAGGCATCTCAATGTTGGAAGAGAAGATATGCTGATAACTGCCGACGTGAACTATAATTTGAATTTTTTGAAATGGTTTTTCTATAAATATAACCCTAGAATAAAGTTATGAGATTTTGGAAGAAAGGTAAACTAATACTTAGGTATATCGGTCCCTTTTAGATTCTCGATCGTATCTGGATGGTAGCCTATCCCTTGGAAATTACTCAAAATATATCTTAAGTTCATGATGTTTTCCATGTATCTCTCATAAGGAAGTACATACCTGACCATTAACATATACTGAACTCCAAGATCATACTGTTGGAATAGGATCTTTCTTACGTGGAGAAACCTGTTGAAATTATAGATCATACATATAATGTTTTATGAAACAAGACCACTCACCTGGTCAATGTATTTGGGATAAATCACCAATTATAGAAAGTTATGTGGGAACTTTAGGATATTATGAAGAATAAGTATCCTCATTTTTTTACATGAGTGATGAATTTAGAGGGTGAAATTCATTTTAAGCGGGGTAGAATGTAGCACGCTGAGTTTTTATGGACCTTTTTTTGAATAAATTAAATTTTCATTTATATCTTACAATGCACTGAGTCAAACATTATTTTCACATAGCATGAACTTTAAGTATGTTACACAGAACATGAAATTGTTATATGTTACATGGAACATCAGCTTGGCTTACATTACTCGGATTATCGAATTAGTGTATGTTACACTCCACACTGATGTTTTTACAAAACATC
Organism: Viscum album; assembly: GCA_963277665.1. NCBI lineage: Eukaryota > Viridiplantae > Streptophyta > Magnoliopsida > Santalales > Viscaceae > Viscum > Viscum album. The sequence goes on from OY728162.1 coordinate 288,653,518, forward strand.
ATTTTATTATTATCATTATTTAAATGAGATAATTATATCCTAGACCTTAAACATAGTAATATGAATAGTAATAACTTCTTTTAAAATATTTTTTATAATGGTTTTATATAAATAAATCTTATGGATAATGAAAGAAATTATTTTTGGTAAATTCCTTATATGTTTAAAATTACCATTTCCTCGAATGAACTGCTTTAATATCCTTCAATGAAAAACAATAAAATTAATTTTATATAGATATAGAAATTTAATTTGATAAAATAAACTTATTTTTTTATTTAATGTTTCTAAATTATATTAGGGTAAATTTTTGGGATTTTTCTGAGAAACATCATTTTTATATGAATAGTGAAAAAATAGTAGATTTTAATTCAAAAATGCTTTTTTATCTAATTTATTTATAATGTTAAATTATATTTTAATTTTATTTAAAATTATAATTAGAATAAATATATATATGTATATATATTTATATAAATTAATTCAATTTGGTTAATTTTAACCAACCACCCATTGAAATTGGATATAAAGACTCAGCAAACTTTTGATCATTTTTACTTTAAAAACCCTCACTGTCGACCCAACTACAAGGTTAATATTAAATTAATTTCTGTCAATTATATGATTAGAATTTAGAAAATTTTATTAAAAATTTTGAATCACATAATTTCTAATTTATAATAAGTTCAACATAGTTTTTGACCAAAAAGAATAATGAACGTAATTAAATTAATTACATAGATTTGGGTAAAACAAAGCTTAACTAAGGACTAAACATTAAATTTAAGACCCAAAATGACTTAAAAACTTTTCCAAAACCCATTGGATGTCCTTTATTATATTTTAACCTTCCATTCTGAAGTTTTTTTGTTTTCTATGACTTTTTTTAGGTAAAAACATGGGTACATCTAACTTGTTTTCAAAAATACCAAGTCAGTCCTTTACATTCCCTGTAAAAGTCTAGAAAATCCCCCTCTTCCTCACACCTATGAAACCACTTAGGTTCAGAAAATATCTGACTACTAAATTTCCCAAAATCCCTCTCTTACTACTTGAATCCTCCCCTTGGATATAATGTCTTACAAGAAATATTTTGGTACAAACCAAAATAAGTTACTTGATTAAGAGGTAATGTCATCTCTCAAGCTCATTTCTTTGATTTTTTTTCTCCACCCCATACACTATATTTATTACATGAATTTATAAGAAAAAAAGAATCCTCAATATACTAGGATGTTTTTTATTCAAAGTTTTCAAGCTACACTTACACACACCTCCATCTAATGGGTAATGAACATATTGATTACATGTGTGGAGAACTACCTCCTCACTAAACGATGATTGTTTATTTTTCAATTACCGCCTTTCATGTTGAATGATATGACATAAAATATGTTTATATAATCTATATGTTATATTTATTATGTATTTTATCTTCTATAATTATTTTACAATACATAACTTTTTTCTTTCCATTTGGTGCGATAATTTCGTTTGAGGAAGTGTGGACTACCGCCCCTTCGAAGCAATATGATTCGTTCATACGCTACATGGAATGTATTAATGATTGTTTTAGCGAATATATATGATATATCTGATGTCAAAAATCTACTATAATAATTAAAAAAATATATACATATATTTTTTTTCTTTATTTCAATACGACAATAAAAATGGAAACAATGTTCATGCGTACATACGGCTTACCATCTCCATGAATGTTGTATTACATTTTGTACAAGTATATTATATAGATTATTATAATAAAAATATATATTATGTACATATTATTTATATCATGTTTTATATTTTGGAATACTGATATAATTATAAGGACCAATGATATAACAAATTAAGACACATGTGAAGAACAAAGCATATATTACCTGAAGTGAAACCTTAATATATGATTATTAACAAACACGTAATATAAGGTCATAATAAAACCATATATGGTATTATATATAAAAATATAATTATATAAAATATATATAATAATTTTATATTTATTATACATGTGTCTTGAATGAGTACGATGAGAGTCAAGACACATGGTAAGGGGATTTCATCTCACTTTTTATTTTTGTGAGATACATGCTTTATTCACCACCCATTCCTTTTGTGTGGTGTATATACTTCACATGAATGTATTATAGGTCTCATATAATTAAATTTATAGGTATTCAAATTTCCATTTTAGGATATTTATTTCTTGGGTTTTAAGTTTCAAAAGTTACCAAATCGGTAAAATACTTTTGTCTCAATTTTCCTTCTTTGAGACTCATGTTTTGTTATGCACCTAAATTCTTTTTTAGGTGTATATAATTCCATTTTACATGTTATATCATAAATAACCTTATATTTATAATATTTTAATATTCATGTTATTTTCATTCTTATATGTATAGTATGATTATAAGTTACCAAGTTATAAGAGTTTATTGAGACAATCTCATCATTTTTTCTAGATTATTTATGTTTATTCTTCCTTTGATGAAATCCTATAATCCATATCTCAATAAAACTCATGATTTTCCTTATAATATATTAATTCAAGATATATCCATGTATTAGTACTATTTTTTCACTCTATGGTACTTAAGATGATGTTTTTAAGTAAAATCTAATTTTCTCTCTCTTCGATCAGAAATCTATTGTCTTCAAAAACTATGTTGTAAAAAATGTTTTCGAAATATATTTGAAGAAAAATTTTATGTAAATAGTATTTTAAAAACTTTTTATGGTTTTACAAGCTTAATTTATATGTTTTCAAGGTTGTTTTCAATGAAAAATGTTTTTGAAAGGTTTTATGTTTTAAAAAAGAATTTTTCAATGAAGAAAGGATATTTTCCTCGAGAAATGTTTTTAAAATCTATTTCAAAATTATTTCCCATCTAAGATAACGTCCATTGTTCTCACTCATAACTTTCTGGTGAAATTATTCTATGTTTCCATTCATATTATTTCTCTGAATGGATTATGTTTTCATGGCATAATGTTGATGAAACCCATTTCTTGTTCACAGGTAATATGCTTTTGAAACCCGCTTATTTTCATGGGTTGTGTTTATGATGAATTGATTATGAAACCTATTTTTTCCAAATTTTATGATATGATTACATTTTTATAATACCCATTTCATTTCATGGGTTATGATATAATTATGTATAATCTTGTGGAATAATTATGTATTATTTTATTATGATATGTGTGGGACATATATATCCCTCCAATGCATTGGGTAAATATTTATATATCATGGGATATAATAATATGGGATTGGTAATGAACCTTGACTACTAAGTTGTCCATGGGAGTGAACAATGACTACTAAGATGGTATGAGGAGTGAACTGATGCTACTAAGATAGCCATGGGAGTGAACCATGACTATAAAGATGGTTTTGGGAGTGAAAATATACTACAAAAATAGTCTTAGAAATGATTCCTTAGATAATATGGAAATCATATTATATGCTTATGTGTTTTCCACAATTCCACGTTTTATTCCAATTTTATTCTTTCATGGATTATGATTTTTATTTCCTTATGATTCATGTCTTATGAACTGCCAATATTTATGCCATGATTCATGTGTATGATATTTGATATGGAGGTTATGATATTATATTTTAATGATCATGTTCTCATACCCTTATTCTCATGATTATGCTTACATATCTCCCTTGTTTACCCTTACTGACCATTTGAGCTCACCCCTTTTTATGTTTCCTTCCCCATGTTATTAATATATGTATTATGTTTGATGTGTCTAAAAAGGGTGCTAGTCATGGAGAACCTAGTTAGAGATAATGTAGATCATTTATGTATTAGTGTTTATGATTCCATCTTTTCAAAGGAACTAGACTAATACAGTCTTTGGGAATATTTTTGTATAATATTTTAAGTATTTTAAAAAATTTATGTAATGTTAATGTATGAAAAGAGAGATTCACTATATTAATGGTGTCCCTATCACCCTTCATGTGTATTAAATATCCATACATCCACAAATATGAAACTCCATTGTCTGATGATATATGGGATACTTCCCGTAGATTATCTTAATAATGGAACAAATAATCCCCTTCTTTAGTTCTTTCAAATGAACCAAAAATATCCTATAATTTCTGTGAGGGTAAGAAGGATCTTCATTCAGTGGGAACTCTAGCCAAATCTGTAACTCCTTTATAAGAAAGTTTTAATTTCATCTAAAATAAATTGAAAGAAACTGGATTCATATCACCTTATTTGACAAACTTAAGAGTAGAAAATAAATCTATCATGATCTTCAAATAATACAGGTCACAATCATTATCCAGTTTTTGTATACATACTTCCTCCTATCCTGGAAAATTTCTGATCTTTTTTAGAGAAGAATCAGACTTATCAAACCAATACCTTTCGATGAGTCATTCCCTGAACACATGCCACTTTTAGTAATCTTCCTTTGTTTCCATCATAATGAGACTAGAGTCAGATATCATATGAATGAAAAATTAATCAGACTGGTGACATTGAAGAGGATAAGAGTTGTTGAAGAAAAATCTAGAAACCAATGTGGGATTGGGTTTGTCATGCCCTTATATAGTCATGGAGAGGCGGAAGTTCATATTCCCAAAAACATCCAATGGCTTAGATTCATCTTTAATAGAAATAACGATCGAGACTTAATTAAAGAATGTTTCAAATAAAAATATGAAATCTCACTGTTTTAAAAACTTTATCGTGGTGATAATCAGTCTGATTAAAATAAACTTTTAAATTTTTTGAAAACAAATAAAATCATAAAACTAAATGTATTAGTAGTAGACAATAATTATAAACTAATTTAATAATATTTTTCAAAAATTAAAAGAAGAATACCTTTAGGTGTATAAATTTACATCGATATAAATAACATGTTCTTATTTTTTTATAATATAAATAGACTACGAATGTTTTATTATAAAAAATAATGTACAAAAAGGTTTGTAATAATTTTTAGGTCTGAAAATGTTATAACAATTTCTTATTCTAAAAAAAATTGTAAAAAAATTTGATCCTGAAAAATTCCTTACAATAAAAACATTTTTAGAAAAATTTTAAAAAAATATAAATGAAAATGAAATTACAAAACATAAAAATATGTTCTCCCATTTTATAAGTAGTTCATTACTATAAGGATATTGATAAAAAAAAGAAGTATATATCAATAATCATTTCACATTTAACATTTCTGTCTTCTGTTTAATTTATTCGAATCTATTAGAACTAAGGGGTTTAGTAAAAATATCAGGAAGTTGTTCTTGAGTTATAATGAATTTTAAAATTATATCTTCTTTAAGTTTGGGATCCTAAAGGAAATAGTGTCTTATTTCTTTGTGTTTAGAACATGAGTGATGTGATGGGTTTTTACTTAGAGCTATGGTGCTTGTTTGGTCACAAAGTATTTTATTTTTAGTAACACTCATTCCATAATATGTGAGTGTGTGTTTCAACCAAAAATATTTGAGTTCAAAAACATCCATCTGCCACATATTCAGATTCTTTTGTGGAAAGTTTGACTGAGTGTTTTTTCTTACATAACCAATAAACTAAAGATTCACCAAATAAATTAAATGTTCTGGATGTATGTCTACTGTATATTCTACAACCACCAAATTCATCATCAAAAAAAAATTAAGTTCAAAAAAATTTCTAAAATAATGGAATAATACAAAACCCATAGTTCCCTTTAGGTAACAAAATATTTTTTTTAAAACCTTAAGATGGGATTATTTTGGATTGGACTGATATCTAGCACATAAGCATATTGAAAAAATTAAATATAGACAACTAGCATGTATGTAATGTAAGCTTCCAATCATACCTATAAATGTTTTCTAATCATCTAGTTTCCCTTCCACATCAAGATTTAAATTATTGGAGGAAGTACTAATACTTTTAGTATTTACAAACCCAAATTTCTTATATAAATATTTTATATACATATATTGAGATTCAAAATTACCCTCTAGTTTTTTTGAAATTTAAAAACAAGAAAATATGTTAACTCACCCATCATAATAATTTTAAACTCATACTTTATATGATCCGTAAAGGAATTTATTAATGATTTTTGAGTTGAACCAAATATAATTTCATCAATATAAATTTGTAAAATCAAAATGTTTTTATTAACATATTTGATAAAAATAGTTGGATTCGCATCTCCCTTAACAAAATTTTTTCTCTAAAAAACATCTAGTTAAACTATCATACCAAGCTCTATAGGATTATTGAAGTCCATAAAGTTTCTTGGTATGATTCTAAACATGTTCTGGATGTTAGGAATTTTCAAAACATGGGGGTTGTTATACATAAAAATCCTCCAGAATATATCTATTTAGGAAATCACACTTCACATCCATTGGGAAAAGTTTTAAATTAAATAATTCTATAAAGTCTTGAACTATTCAAATAGCTTAATGTCTTACTATATAATCATAAGTTTCTTCATTTTATATTTCCTCTTGTTGTTTATATCCCTTATAAAAAATCCTATCATTATGTATAACTATTATTCAATTTTTACCTTTGTCAAAAAAAATTATTGATCTTTTACCAAATTTGATCTGAAAAAACCCATTTTACTCCAATTATAGAAGATTCTTTATATCGTTCAACTAAATTTTGGACTTGGTTCCTTTCAAACTCATTCATTTCACCTTTCATTGATTTTATCCAATATATATCACGTAAAGACTCTTTGGTATTTTTAGGTTCAAATTTAGATAGAAAGATAGATGCTCAATTTCATTTCTCAATGAACTTCCAGTCCTAACTGGTTGATCTACATCACTAATGATACTTTCTCTATGATTATTCATAATAAATAGCTGATTTCATAGGTTTTCAAATTTTTCTTCTTCGAAAACCGGTTGAAAATATTCCTATGTAATAAATTCATAAAAATATTATTAAATTATTTCCTTATGAGAAAAACATTATACTATAGGATGAAAATAAGTTTTCTAAACAACATTCGAAGAAGTGGGTTGGGGTTGTTTGAAATTAAAAAGATCGGTTTCATCAAACTTAACATGCACTGTTTCCTCAATAGTACACAATTTTTTTAAAAAACTCTATAAGGCTTACTAGTTCTGGAATAACTTAAAAATATTCCTTCATAAAATTTGGGAGATAACTTATGTATATTATATTTAGTATTTAGAATGAATACTTTACAACAAAAAAACATAAAATAAACTTTTGGTTTTTTTCCTATCCACAACATATAAAAAGTTTTATTAAGAAAAGATAGAATTAAAAATCAATTTTTAGTATAATAAGAAGTAATAAATGATTTATTACATCAATTTTTAGCAACATGGTATTCACTCAGAATGGTTCTAGTAATCTCTTGAAGAACACTATTTCTTCTTTCAACTACACCATTCTTCTATGGGGTTTTAGGTGCTAAAAAGTTGTGTTCAATACCTTTATTACTACAAAAAAATTCAATATCACAATTTTCAAATTCTCCACCATGATTACTACACATAGTTATCATAGAGATTTTTTTATAATTATTAACTCTAACTAAATAATTTTTAAAATAACTAAAGTATTTATATTTCCTTGTTAGAAAATAGACCCATGTGTATCTAGTGTAATCTTCAAATAATACATATACATAGTATATTCCAACAATACACTAAGTTTGTGTAGGAAAAAATAATTCAATGTGTACAAACTATAAATAATAATAAGTTATGACTTATTTAATAGATTTAAATTTTTTACTTATACTTATTAACATATTTAGAAAGATCAAAAACTTTTTTAAGAATCAAACCTTATTTCTGGTAGATCCTTAAAATTCTTTTTCATAGTCAAGTTAAATAAGTTTCTAAGGTTATAATGTCCAAACATTCTATTCCATAAACAATATTGATCTTCCATAGGCCTATGTTAAGGTAGACCTTGTATCTTAAGGTATTTTATGTTTAGTGTTTAAACATTCTCTTGTTGATTGGTAGCAAGAATAAATTCATCTCTTGAAATATGTACTATACATTTATCATTTCTAAAGTTCACGAGATAAAATTCATCACAAAATTGACTTATTCTTATAATTTTGTGCTTATGTTATAAAAAAATAAAACATTTGAAATTAAGGCTTTTCCAATAATATCAATGATACCTATAATAATGATTTCCCCTTGAGAATTATCTGTAAAAGTTTCTTTGCAACCTTTCATCTTGATAATCTTATTATAAAATTCTTTGTTTCTAGTCATGTGTCTGGATAAACCACTGTCCATGTACCAAATGTGTTTATTGTTGGTACTATCTTTCTTTTCTTGAAAATAATGAAATTAGTTTTTAAGAACACAAACCTTCTTGGGTCCAGTATTATTAGAAAATAGAATTCTAGAGATCTATATTGGACCAATTTTATTATGAAAAAATCTCATTTCTTTTGAAAAATAATCTTTTTGATTCCCTAAATACTAAAATATATTTAATGAATTATTTTTATTATAATTTCCACCACTTTGAGACTTCATGAAAAAAGATCAATTTTTTGGAACAAAATATTTGATACTAAATATAAGTTTTTTATGGGTAAAACCATTCTAAAATTACTACACTGAGCTCTAATTTTCCTGTTTGTAATATCAAAATTTTCTTTACCAGTGGTAAACTTAGAACATAGTTTCTTAAAACTAGATATTTATGACTTTATTTTTACAAATAAATATTTATCCTCATTATAAATATTACCAGAACATAGTTTTATAAAATATTTTTGTACAATATTTTTCTCATAAATATTTTTCCCAAGTTATTTTAAAATACTATCTTTTTTAAAATTATTTTTATCTCAATCATTAGAAATATGTAATATTTATTTGATTAAAAGATTTATTCTTAAAAATTCCCTTGCATTTTTATCTTGGGATTTACCACGTTTTTTAAAACATTATAGTTTTCATTTTCTAAATTTTCAAAAAAACCTGGCTACTTCATCATGACTATGTAAAGTATTATCTTTTATTAGGGTTGATTATTTATATTGGTAATATTCCTCATGTAATCCATGACTATTATTTTAGATTCCTACTCATTGGGTATTATATCAATAATATTTTTTTCCATAATATTATCATCCAGATCATTTTTAGTATTAGACTGTAAACTATACATAATTTTCAGAAAACATTGGTGCATATTAGAAACTGTGTAATCAGGTAACAAATAAAAGGCTTGGTAATCAGCTCTAAGAGTGGATATTCGTATTTCAATGAATTTAGATGTATCAAAATGTGTTACTTATAACTTACATCCAATACTACTGGAAACTTCATATGATGATATATGGGCATAAATATTCCTCATCATAGAACACAATAAAGTATTTCGGACATCGTAGTTCAATTGATATTTTAACTTCTCAGCATTATTAATAATAGAAGCATCCTTATCAGGAATCTTATACTTTCCAGTAATAATTATGCAAAGCCCCAAAAATTACATTAAATTTTTTTAAAATTATTTGGGATTAATACAAGTCTTTGAAAATTGACGGCGCATGATTCTGAGGCCCGGTGTGCCCGGAATAAATTTCATAACTTTTTTTAAGGTACGTCAAGTAAACGTGCGGGCAGCATTTTCTATCTTTTGAACAGGTGCTCGGATTAAAAATATGAGGGCACCATTGAATCCAAAGTACTGGGATTAACTTAAGGGAAGCTTCACTTAAATCATAGTAGGTCAGGGGGAAAAGTTAAAATTTTGAATTTAAAGAAAAAAAATAACAAAATAACTTAACAAGTTATTTGATTTCGTTTTCTCCAGTGGATGAGCGGCAGTGGTGGGGACCGGTGACTTGTCAAGACAATTAATGGCTTGAATCTCCTTTATTTATAATTTCACCATTGGATAATTAAGAGGTTCATTCATTAAAGGAACCTCATTAATTCCTCAGGGCATTACTCATATTTCCCCCCCTCTATTTAAGTGAGGCTCGGGGTGTAGTTTTGACACATCTTTACCAAGAAAGGAACCTCTGGAAAAGTGACGTGATGTCTTCCACCGATGGAGGATAGATTCTTGGGTGACCACGATACGGGATCGATGAACGTCAATGACCACACTGTGATGGGGACTCTCCTCCCACCAATGACCATGATATCTCTGATAGTTTACGGGGTAGGGGTTTTCATTTAATTCAAGAAATTACCACATTTCTTCTCCTCATTCTTGAATTTTCAGGTGGTCAATGTGGGAGATTTGAACAGGGTTTATCATTATGTTTAATGTGATGTATAATTTACCCCTACTTATTATAATGCTAACGCGGGGGGCTCGGGCCAAATTAACAAGTCCTAAACCCTTCGTCGGTTGTTTTTCATTTCGTTCTTCATAGGCAGATTGTTCCAACTTTACAAAACCTTAAAACCGAGAGGCGTGCAACGACGTCAGCATCCCGAGAGGAATGTAGGCACGTCTTGAAGGAATAATGGACCACCAGAGCTCACCCGGTGGCATGCAGAAGAAGCGTTGGCGTGACCCCGGTGCAATGGTGTGGCCCCAGCACGACTGCACCGACAACCAGTGCTGGAAGAAGAGGGCAGCGACCGGAAACCACCGACCATGGTAGAAGAGCGTCGCCACAGTGGTCGGATAGGCGGCTGTTCACGGAGGTGGAGATGATGTGTCGTCGTGCGCCGTGCTGTAGTAAGTCACGGCTTCAAATCCATAGTAAGCTGGAAAGGGATACACATCTTGTGGGTCTAGCGGGTGATAAGGCGGCGCCATGTGGCGCCGTCAATTTAATGGATCCATTTAGGACCAGCGGACCGCGCGACCCTAGTGTGGGTCACGCCAGCCAACGGGCCAGACCGTCCAGCGGGTCGGGTCGCGCCCGCTGTGGCTAGGACCAACCGAGTCGGGCCGAGTCGGACCCAGACCGGGTCAGGTCGACCTGATCCTGGTCAGTTCGCTCCACCCGGGTTAGACCCGGACCCCTCTTGGACCCTGATATGCATAAGTGACTGTATCTTGTGAACCAGACGTCCATTTAACGAACCGTCTACAGCACTGAGATCCTTGGAGTGGTAAATTCCTTTTGAGATACTCCACAAGAGTTTTGTATACAGTTAGATTATGGCGTGGTTAGATCGACACTGAATCCAACCGGGGCCTCATTACTAAAATGAAAATAACTTACAGACCAGGTGTCCGGTTGACATGCCATCTATTGCATTGGGACCCTTATGATGAGAAAGATCATTGGGTAACTTCTTCATGGGACTTCATTCCAGTTGGAATACGACCGATGTGTTGAGGAGTGGTTCTCCCAGAATCAAGCGTACTATGGGCGGGAATTCAGTGGCTGGCAGTGAAGTGGAGGTTAGAGACAGATCATATAGAGGTTAGCACCGAGCGATCCTATGTGGGTCATCACCTATATATCCAGTGCGGATCAGCACCTAGCGATCCTGTGTGGATCAGCAGTACGCGACCCGAAGAGGACCAGCCTTAGAGCAATCTGTCGTGCATTAGCAACATACCGACCTTGTGTGGGTCAGATCCTGTATGGTTCAGTGCTTAAAGATCCAATGTGGTTCAATGCATACTGATCATGTGTGGGTCAGATCATGTGTGGGTTAACGAGGGTTAGTACCTATTGATCTTGGGCGATTCGGATCCTGTGTGGGTCAGTGGGGGTTAATACCTATCGACTCCAAGCAGTTCGAATCCTGTGTGGGTTTTGCGAGGGTTAATACCTAATGATCCTATGTGGGTCAGACTCCATATGGTCATAATTAATGCCTATCGATAGAATAAGATGATATATATTCTTGACTAATCATCTGTACTTATGTGCTTTACTTATACCTGGTTTGAGCTATGTCTATTGCTTTGTGCTTTGAGATTTAGATCATGCTTTCTGACATTCCTTTGTGAAATTCTGTGAGACCTTCATGGGTCTCCGGGTCCCTACTGGGTATTGTTATACTCACCCTTGCACGGACTTCACCAGCACCTTTTTGTGTCTTATGCAGATGACGAGCATCTTGGCTGAGACTTGAGGGAGCCAAGACTAGGCGGTACACAGAGGATATTGGATGACATGGAGAGAAGTGGCGATGATTTTTACCTACCCTTTAGGTAGTATCCTTGGTGGATGATTCTAGGAGCTATTTTCGTTTTTTCAGTTATAGTTGTACCTTTCAGTTGGTCTTGTATTCTGGCCCCTTTACTTTCAGTGCACACCTTTACTACTGCAGTTTTACTTTGTGCTTTGATCTTGTTGTGTTCTTGGATTTTGTGTTTGTATAGGTTTAATGGAAATGCCTTCTAGTTTTAGGGATATGCCTTTCTGGTTCTAGTCGGTAACCCTTGGCCTGTGGAAGGTGGGCATGGGATAGTCACGGAACGGGCCCTGAGAGACGGTTCGTGACAAAGTGGCATCAGAGGAGTCCATTATACCAAAGAAATAGGACTCTGATCTTTTTAATGGAACAATATTGTTATGTGTTTTGAGTGTGGTTTTCAGTTCGGGGAGTCCAGTGTTGGTGTGGCGGCCTACGTATCTATACCCTAGGACCCTAAATTCTGATTTTTGACTCGGTGCATGAAAAAACTGATCGCATATGTTTTGGAAATGTTTTTAATTTGATCTCTTTTGAGTCAGCTCACCAGGTATTACTTATTGATCATGCCGCACCTATGTCTTTTCAGGATGCCACCACATAGACATCCATCTAGTATTCCTGAGAGAGTACACGATGAAGGCCCACTGAGCAACAAGGCTTCGGTGGAGGGCCCTCTTACTGTGTTGGCACCTTCGGGTGGTGTACCAGAAGCACCACCACTTAGAGGGAAGTAGTTACCACTAGCCCCACTAGAGGATAGTGCACGCCGACTGATCACGTTGCACGAGTTCTAGCAGTAGAGTCCACTACGGGAAAAGTGGGCTTTGCGACGGGTTATTTGTGACGGGGATAAATCCCGTCGCAAATAGTCCCGTTAGAAACTTATTTGCGATGGGGGAATTTGCCCGTCGTAAATAAGTAGGTATTTGCGACGGGTTAGCTTTCGCCGTCGCAAAAGGACTGGCGCCCTTTGCGCGCCAAATCGCGGGAAAGTTATTTGCGACGGGTGGTAAAAGCTATTTGCGACGGGGGTATAGTCCCGTCGCAAATAACCGGCGGCGATAATAGATATTTGTGACAGGAATATACCTCTATCGCAAATAGTATGTCGACAGGTTATTATTTGCGACGGTACCCGTCGCAAATAACTATTTAACCGTTGACCGTAATAAATGCGGGCCAAGGTATTTGCGAGGGGTATCCCGTCGCAAATAGTCTCGTCGCAAATAATCTAACCTATAAATACCCCCCATCCGTTTTTTTCATTCATTCTCAAACTCCATCTTCTCCTTCTCTCAAAACTCTATTTTTAGAGTTCAGCGTTTCTTAAGTTTACTTTTTTTTCAGAGTTGATATTGAAGTTTTCAACAACGCTCAGAGATCAACCTCAGATCAATTTTAAAGGTATTTATGTTTATTTTAATTTAATATTTATTTTAAATTTTTTATTAGTTTTAATTATTTTTAATTAGTTGTAGATTAATTATGTTTACATTGTTTTGTTACTTAATAAATTTAAATTATTAGTATTTATTGTTCATAGTTAATGGTAATTTGGAATAATTATTAATAATTTCCAACAATTAAGAATAAATGCTAATAATTAGTAATAAATACCAATAATTAGGAATAATTAGTAATAATTTCCAATAATTTCCAATAATTAGTAATAATTAGTAATAATTAGTAATAATTAGTAATAATTACTAATAATTAGTAATAATTACCAATAATTAGTAATAATTAGTAATAATTACCAATAATTAATAATTATTTCCAATAATTACCAATAATTTGTAATAATTAGTAATAATTCGTAATAATTACTAATAATTAACAATAATTAGTAATAATTAGTAATAATTACCCATAATTAGTAATAATTACCAATAATTACCAATATTTAGTACTAAATAGTAATAATTAGTAATAATTACCAATAATTAGTAATAATTAGTAATAATTACCAATAATTACCAATAATTACAAATAATTAGTAATAATTAGTAATAATTAATAATAATTACCAATAATTAGCAATAATTAGTAATAATTACCAATAATTAGTAATAATTACAAATAATTATCAATAATTAGTAATAATTACCAATAATTATCAATAATTAGTAATAATTACCAATAATTATCCATAATTAGTAATAATTACCAATAATTATCCACAATTAGTAATAATTACCAATAATTATCCATAATTAGTAATAATTACCAATAATTATCCATAATTAGTAATAATTACCAATAATTACCAAGAATTGCCAATAATTAGTAATAATTTACTAACTACCAATAATTATCCCTAATTAGTAATAATTGCCAATAATTAGTAATAATTAGTAATAATTACCAATAATTAGTACTAATTACCAATAATTATCCATAATTAGTAATAATTACCGATAATTACCAATAATTATCTATAATTTGTAATAATTGGTAATAATTAGTAATAATTACCAATAATTACCACTAATTAGTAATAATTAATAATAATTAACAATAATTAGTAATAATTAATAATAATTACCAATAATTAGTAATAATTAGTAATAATTACCAATAATTAGTAATAATTAGTAATAATTACTAATAATTAGTAATAATTAGTAATAATTACCAATAATTAGTAATAATTAGTAATAATTAGTAATAATTACCAATAATTAGTAATAATTAGTAATAATTAATAATAATTACAAATAATTAGTAATAATTACCACTAATTAATAATAATTACCAATAATTAGTAATAATTACCAATAATTAGTAATAATTACCAATAATTAGTAATAATTACCAATAATTAGTAATAATTACCATTAGTTAGAGATAATTACCAATAATTATCCATAATTAGTAATAATTACCAATAATTACCAATAATTAGTAATAATTGGTAATAATTAGTAATAATTACCAATAATTACCACTAATTAGTAATAATTAATAATAATTACCAATAGTTAGTAATAATTAATAATAATTACAAATAATTAGTAATAATTATTAATAATTACCAATAATTAGTAATAATTACCAATAATTAGTAATAATTACAAATAATTAGTAATAATTAGTAATAATTACCAATAATTAGTAATAATAACAAATAATTAGTAATAATTACCAATAATTACCAATAATTACCAATAATTAATAATAATTAATAATAATTACCAATAATTACCAATAATTAATAATAATTACCAATAATTAGGAATAATTACCAATAATTAGAAATAATTACCAATAATTAATAATAATTACCAATAATTAGTAATAATTACCAATAATTAGTAATAATTACCATTAGTTAGAAATAATTACAAATAATTATCCATAATTAATAATAATTACCAGTAATTACCAATAATTACCAATATTTAGTAATAATTGGCAATAATTAGTAATAATTACCAATAATTACCACTAATTAGTAATAATTAATAATAATTACCAATAATTAGTAATAATTAATAATAACTACCAATAACTAGTAATAATTAGTAATAATTACTAATAATTAGTAATAATTAGTAATAATTACCAATAATTAGTAATAATTACTAATAATTAGTAATAATTTGTAATAATTACCAATAATTAGTAATAATTAGTAATAATTAGTAATAATTAGTAATAATTACCAATAATTCGTAATAATTACCAATAATTAGTAATAATTATCAACAATAAATAATAATTAGTAATAATTAGTAATAATTACCAATAATTAGTAAGAATTACCAATAATTAGGAATAATTACTAATAATTAGGAATAATAACATTATTACATTATTAGTACATTTTATTATTAATATTAAAATAATATAATTTTTTATATTATATACAATTCTCCTTTCATCTGTGTGTTTTCTGTCTCCACATGTAATATTTGTATGTGGAGACAGAAAACACACAGATGAATGGAGAATTGTATATAATATAGAAAATTATATTATTTTAATATTAAAAATAAAATATACTAATAATGTTATTATTTCTAATTATTGGTAATTATTCCTAATTATTGGTAATTCTATGAATAATTACCAATAATTAGGAATAATTACCAATAATTACCAACAATTAGGAATAATTACCAATAATTAGGAATAATTACCAATAATTAGGAATAATTATCAATAATTAGGAATAATTACCAATAATTAGGAATAATTACAAATAATTAGGAATAATTACCAATAATTAGGAATAATTACCAATAATTAGGAATAATTACCAATAATTAGGAATAATAACATTATTACATTATTAGTATATTTTATTATTAATTTTAAAATAATATAATTTTCTATATTATATACAATTCTCCTTTCATCAGTGTATTTTCTGTCTCCACATGTAATATTTGCATTCTTTTTCAAAATCATCAACCTACTCACTAATGAAGAGGTGAAAGTGAATGCAAATATTACATGTGGAGACAGAATGTTAAATACACAGATAAAAGGAGAATTCTATATAATATAGAAAATTATATTATTTTAATATTAATAATAAAATATACTAATAATGTAATAATGTTATTATTATATAATTAATATTTATGAAAAAATAATATTAGTACTATGAAAATAATATAAAATTTATATAATATTAAAATTATCAATATTTGTAACAGGTTTTGCTTTATTCTCAAGATATTCAATTCTTAAAGGGTCTATTTTTAGGTTTATCTCAATAAAAAGTTTGCGTCAGTCGTGTATGATGTAAACTCTATAATTATCCTTGCTTGAATGTTTTTTCTAACAAATTATTCAAAACCAGTCATGCTTTTATATTTTATAGAAAAATATGGAACAACGAGGTCGTCAACAATCATTATTATGTGACCACATATGGATAAATCAACGTAGAAATCCAAACGGTTCTAGTTTAAATCTAGTATATGTAGAGGGTGTGGAGACTTTTTTATCATTTGCGGCATCAAATCCAGAATTTGTTTCAGAAGGAAAAATAAAATGCCCTTGTAGAAAATGTGCATTGAGAACGTTTGACACGTTTGAAAAAGTGGGGGGACATCTCTTGCGTTTTGGTTTTCAACCAGATTATGTTTTTTGGTATCAACACGGTGAACGCAGTTCCAGAGCAGGTGATACCAACTTGATTCCAGATCCATCCCAGTTTCAAGATTTAGTACATGATGTTACATGTTCATCTGTTCAACATACAGAAAATCCTGCTGATATAGCTTCAAATCCTGAGTTGGCACCGTCTGAATTTTACGAGTTGTTGAGGTCTGCTGAGGGTGCATTATATCCTGGCTGCAAGATGATAAAATTAGAAGCAGTTGCAAAATTTATAGCAATCAAATCAGATAACGGAATGTCAAACACCTGTTTTGACCAAATATTTTCTTTGCTTAAAACACTGTTACCCGAAAGAAAATGTTTTTCCTGCAAATTACTATGAGAGTAAGAGGCTGGTTCGAAATTTGGGACTTACTTATCAGAAGATTCATGCATGTTCAAATGACTGCATTTTATATTCTGGGGAAAATGAGTCGTTGGATAGTTGTCCCACATGTGGGCAATTGAGATATAAAGAAGGACAACATGTGAAGTCTGGTTTGATTCCTGTAAAACAGTTGAGATATTTTCCGCTTACATCCAAACTTCAGTGTTTATTCATGTCTAAGAATACAGCGACAATGATGTCATGGCATAAAGAGAATATTTCAACCGATAAAAGCTTGAATCATCCAGCCGATGGTGATTTATGGAAACATTTTGATAGAGTGCATCCATCCTTTGCTTTAGAAGCTAGAAATGTTCGACTGGGCTTTTACACTGATGGTTTCTGTCCGTTCGGATCTTATGGTAGTCAATATTCATGTTGGCCTGTTTTTTTAACTCCGTACAATTTACCTACATGGATGTTGATGAAGGAGCCATATATCTTTTTGACTTTACTAATTGCAGGACATCCGAAAAAAAATATTGATGTTTATTTGAAACCATTGATTGATTAATTAAGTTTATTGTGGAGTACTGGTGTCAGTACATATGATGTTGCAAGGAAACAGAATTTCATACTAAGAGCAGCATTGATGTGGACAATTAGTGACTTCCCGACTTATGGGATGTTATCTGGCTGGAGTACACATGGTCAATAATCTTTTCCTTACTGTATGGGAGAGAAAAAATCATTTATGCTCATTCATGGAAAGAAACCTTGTTATTTTGACTACCATCGCAGATTTCTTCCAGCTGATCATCCTTTTTGCAGAAACAGATCTCATTTCAGAAAAGGAACAGTTGAAAGGTATGGACCTCCAAAAATGCTATCAGGTTCGGAGTTAAAATCATTTGTATTTTCATTACCTCCCATCACTTTTGGTCCCACAATAAACCAACAGAAAATTTCTGGTTTTGGAAAAGAACACAATTGGATTAAACATAGCATATTTTGGGATTTGCCATATTGGTCTGATTTGTTGGTCCGACACATATTAGATGTCATGCATATTGAGAAGAACTGTTTTGATAATTTGTTTCATACAGTTTTGGATACGCCAGGAAAGAGCAAAGACAATGTAAATGCAAGTTTAGATCTTGCCCAAATTTTTAGGCGTCCAGATTTGGAACTATTTGAGAATTTCAGAACAGAAAGGTTACTGAAACCAAAAGCAGCTTATACACTATCTAAAGAAAACCGTTTATTATTTTGTCAGTGGATTGCAGATTTGAGACTTCAAGATGGCTGTGCTTCTAATTAGGGTATATGTGTAACGAATGGTCATATTACTGGATTAAAAAGTAATGATTGTCATGTTATAATGTAAAGACTTCTACCCGTTGGATTAAGAGGTCTGTTGAATTATGTGATTTGGGATTCCATAACAGACATGTCTCATTTTTTTCAGGAAGTTTGTGCGGCTACAATAGATTATGATGCTCTATGAAAACTTGAAGAAGATGTTGTTGTAATTATATGTAAACTGGAAAAAATATTTCCGCCGTCTTTCTTCGACTCAATGGAACATTTGATGTTACATTTTCCATATGAAGCCAAATGTGGAGGTCCAGTACAGTTTCGATGGATGTACCCATTTGAAAGATGCAAGCAAAAATTGAAAATAAAAGTACGTAACAAAGCATCTATTGAAGGATCTATTGCAGAAGCTTATATGTAAGAGGAAATATCTTTTTTCTGCTCCCATTATTTTGAATCTGAGTATCCTTCAAAACACAACCGAATGGGACGGAACGAGAGGAATATTGATGAAATCAACAATCAATTATCTATATTCAACTAGCCAGAGCTTGGTTTTGTTGGAGTTTATGAATGATGGCTTTCGGATGATGAACATCACAGAGCTCATACGTATGTTCTGCTCAACTGGGAAGAGATGACATCAGTTGTACTGTAAGTGTTTATATCACTTATTCTATCATTTATGTTACATTAAATAACTTTGGTTTTTATAGGTTGTATGATAATCATATCAAGAAACAAATTCCACAAATTACAGCAGCTGCTCTCGAAGAACGCCGACTGAAAAATTTCTCTCAGGGGTTTCAAAAACTGGTAACATAAATTCTTTATCTTTTAGAAACTCATTCAATGTATAGTTTACTATATTGATAATTATCTCACAAATTTTCAGGTGTCTTGACATGCTGATAAAATTGACAAACGGCTGTGTATATTGAGTAACCCACCTTCCAAACTTGTTAAAACATATAATGCATATGTGGTGAATGGATTTCGATTTCACACACATGCATATGGGGAATCGAAAAAAACAATGAACAGTGGAGTTAGCTTGAGAGGATCTCATCATCGAGAAAATGAAGTTGACTTTTATGGCATACTTGATGAAATCATTGAACTCTGTTATCTTGGACAACATTACATAACCATGTTCAAATTTCGGTGGTTGGATACAGAGAGAGACGTGCGTGTTCATCCGACTCATGGAATCATCGATATAAAATGTAAAAGTGTTCTTGCAGTAAATGAACAATTCTTATTGGCTCAACAGGCACATCATGTTTATTACGCAAAGTACTGTTCTACATCAAGAGACATGACTGATTGGTGGAGTGTAATAAAAATCAAAATTCGAGACCATCAGTTTAGTCAAAGTGAATGTGCTTTCATGGATGTGCAAAGAATTGATGTTTTTCAAGAGAGTACTCAAAATCAATCTTTTTTACAAAGAGACATGAGTATTGATGAAGACACCCCACATTTAAGATTTGGTGATGACGATGATATTAATGATGTCACATATGAATTTGAAATGGTAAGAGATGAAGCAACTGGAACTCGAATGGATATCGATGATGTTGAGGAGGAATATGAAGACGACATTGACATATATAAAGATGACGATGAAGATGAACACTGATAGAATTATATGGTATTTATATACAATCATAATATATATATGTATATATAATAGTAATTATCAATTATTTGCTAACAACATTAACATTTTCTGTTTCAGATGGACGACGCCACATTTCGTGAGTTGGCGGATGCTGACCTGCCTTTCGATGCGGATGAGTTTCTGGCAGATGACCCTCAGCCTGCAGGCGCTCCAGGGAGTACGCGGAGGGGGCGCAGTCTTGCACGATTGATGATTTCGGACCCCATCCCCGAGCGACGTCCACGTCTTGGGTTTGATCCACGCACACAGAGGTGTGATAACCTGTGTGATAATATATGGATTTGACTAAGATTTCATTAATCTATTCACATAATAAATGTTTATTATTTTTACAGTTTTCCGCATATAGCAGTCGGAAAGGGCAGCGCTATTTTGCGCAACTATTTCTCTCAGTCGTGGACCACATGGGAGCAGATTCCCATTGATGTGCAGCATGCCATGTTCGGCCATTAGTTGGTACGTATGTAAATAAATAATTTTTATTTTGAAAATTATTTCATTTATAACTTGATATTTTGATTTATTTGTAGGGTTTATGGTATCCAATCGAGGATACCATGCATGACGCCATCCATAAGGCATGGGAGGTGGCCATGCGTGATCGCTTTCGTCAGTTTTTGCACAATTTAAGAAAAGCTACCACGAAGAAAGAAGGAGTGTCATATTTTGATGAGTCATGTAGAGCACACCGACCAGAGTACATTTCATCCCATGTATGGGATGGATTATGTGCGCACTGGTTGAGTGGTTCCTTTCAGAGGAGATCATCATTGGGGAGGCAGAATCGGCGGAGACAGGAGGTGACTCATCGAGCTGGGAGTCGTTCTTTCAGTACTCATAGACAGCATCTGGTACATACATTATTTATAAATATTTTATATAACTATAAATATTAACAGTTTATTTTTTATTCTTATAGGCTGTCGAGCACCCTGATATTACGGAGTATGACGTATATTAGAGGATGTATAGTGATCCTGCTACTGGGGAGCTTAGAGGTGATCGTCAGCATCACATCGTGGTCAGTATTATTTGTTTTCAAGTTTAAAAATTAACTGCATATAATATATTCACAATTTTATTTTTAAATTGCAACTACAGGAGTCATATGAGGCCGCAGCGTCACAGACCCGGCCTGAGAGTCGGGCTGCGTCATCAGATCAGACTAATGGCCGTCAGTTTGATGAGGCGGCATGGATGCAGGCCACCCAGTATGCTTTCGAGAAGGGCCGGGTAGTTGGTATTAGCTCTCGACTGTCTCCCAGAGATTATTATGGCAGTGCTGCGATGTCGGCGTCCAGCTCCAGAGGAGCTCGTGCATCTTCATCTGCTACATAGTATGAGGATCAGTTGCGATCTCAGACTACACTGATAGAGAGTCTTCGACAGGAGCAGGAGCAGATGCGTCAGCAGCAGCAGCAGCATGAGGAGGAGCGTCGACGCCAGCAGCAGTTGTACGAGGAGCAGATGAGTCGGTGGCAGCAGCAGCACCAGGAGCAGATGGAGTACATGCGTCAAATCACTCATGATTTAGGGATGGAGTTTCCTCCACCAGAATCTGAAGACCCCCCCTCCCCCCTTCTTCATATTAGAGGTTGTTTTATGTCATAAAGTTTGTTAAATCAAAATATGACTTTTTTTTCTATTCGTAGTTTCTGTCTCATTATAAAATATTAATAATATTATATTTTGAAATAACAATATTAATATGAAAAATAATATTATTTATATTTTATAATATTAAATTATATATATATATTAAAATTTTATAATATTATAATTTAATTATATTTTTTTGTAATATTTGAATTATTTTAATATTTGAATGTAAAATAATTCTACTATTTTTATATTAATTAAAATAACTTATTAATATTTTTTTATTTATGATTTATAATTCTAATATTATTATATTAATTAAATCTTTTATTAATATTCTATTATTTTATATTTTTGAATTATAATTCTATTATTATTATATTAATTAAAATAATTTATTAATAATTTATTATTTTTTTATTTTTGAATTATAATTCTATTCTTATATTAATTAAAATCATTTAGTAATATTTTATTATTTTTTATTTTTGAATTATAATTGGATTATTATTATATTAATTAAAATAATTTTATTAATATTTTTTTTTTATTTTTTATAGTATTTGCGACGGGATACTATGCCCGTCGCAAATAGTATTATTATGATATTCATTAACATAATTTAATAATAGTTTTTTATTTATTTTTTAAATAGTAATTGGGACGGGCCCCGTCGCAACACGTATTTGCGACGGGGCCCGTCGCAAATTGTTTTGAGACGCGGCCCTTCGCAATTACTATTTTAAAAGTTTTTACAAATATACAGAGTAATATTTGCAACGGGAAAGAGCCCCGTCGCAAATAATATCTTTAGCGACGGGCCTGTCGCAAATAATTGTTGTTGCGACGGCGTTTTCCGCAACGGGCGATTTGCGACGGGATCCCGTCGAAAATGACCCGTCGAAAATAACCGTTTTTCTATTAATGGTCGGAATCTTTCTGAATAGAAGAAGATGGTCAACGACCTCCTGGCCGAACGAACTGCAGAACAATGACCAGACTACGGTGATCCTCGACCAGAACAACAGGGGTAGGCAAAACTTCCCCTTGCCGAGCTACCCACGGGTGACCCCAATCATCCTGTTCATGTAGACAGGGTTGAAGTTGGACCTCATGGCAAGGGGGCGTGGTATGTTTTGAAAAAACCTTCCTGAGCGGCGTAACAACCCATGAGACCCAGCTCAGGCTCCCCCAACTGCCCCACAGGCCGTTCCGACAGCCACTCCATGAGCTGCTAGGCCTGCCTACCTTGTTGAAGAGCCTGACAATGCACTAGAAGTTTAGGTTTCCCGTCAAGATAGGAACCCACACCTAGATGATTCAATGGCGGTACTCATTTCCCAGCTAGAGGCTTTGGAGACACGACAGGTGGAAATTCCACCTGATGGCAAGCCATATCCAGCATGGGTGGATGATATGCCGGCATTTCCGGGTTTTGGTAATCCCACCTTTTCCCCCTTCAAGAGGACAGGGGACCCACCACAACATCTATCCCACTTGAACTCAAGGTGTGGGCCCATGTTATGGACTCCAGCGCAGAAGGAGGCTACCAAGCTTCGCTATTTTGTTCCGACAATGGAGGGTACTGAATTCGTTTGGTACAGCCAACTTCTCGTTAGATCTGTGACCATCTGAGAGGACCTCCGCAGGCAATTCCTTCACCAGTTCAGCTCCACCACGCGAACAAAAAGCATCACAGACCTCTTCATGTGCAAATAGAGGCTTTATGAGATTGTCGTAGACTTCATCGCCCGGTGGAAAGGGCTCACCTACTCCCTTGACATGCCACCGACTCAGAAGAAATTTCCGACAATGTATGTTGGAAATGTTAAGACGGAATTGGTTCCCTCTCTGATAACCCATAACTACATCGAAGGTTTCCGAGACTTCTCTGATATGGCCCAACGTCCAGAAGATGCTCTGCAATAGGCCAGCCAGGCACGCCCGTTGCCTCCTGTAATTCCTGTGAGGAGGGCCGCCAAAGCTGAGCCCGCTGCAGTGGCCCAAATAGAGGTCCCCAAGAAACTGGAATTACTACCCGTAGAGCCACCTCTGCAAACTCACAGAGGCCCGCTACCATAGGCACATGCTTCAGTCCAGCAGTGGCCACCTCAAAACAGACATGTGCCCCCGCGTAATGCACAGCCACCACCCAGGTGGGACAATCAGGCTCCACATCCTCGACAGGCTCCTCTAGCTCCCCGTCAGGGTCAGGCTCCAATACCCCCCTTTCCGGACAAAAAAACTGAACCTACTCTTTTAATGATAATCAAGGTCGTGGGTATTTCTGAAGTGCCTGGGAATAGGGGGTTGTGAATTTACCTGAGTGCAGAAGACCATAAGAGGAGAATATCACTGATCTCCCCAACTACTGCTCATATCACCGGATCCTGGGGAACACCCTCATGAAATGATATGTATTCAGGGACTGGCTGCAAGACCAGGTTGACAACAACATTGTCAGGCTGGGCCTAGCCCCAAAATAGGTGGCATGCCTCTTTGTGGGACCAAACCACAGTAGTGACACTAAAGGTGAGTGGCAGCAGGTTTCTAACCACAACTCCCAGAAGTATGAAGACTGGATGCCTTATAAAAAAGTTTCCTATACCCATGGTATCATCTGTGCATGCCTGAACCAGTTAGAGCCGTTAGAATCTTCAACCAATACTTCTGCCTCGTCATCTTAGTCGACCTCTTCCCAGGAGAGTAAACATTGGTGGCGCAAGGGAGAGGAACTTTCTCCCCCGATGTCATCATCGTCCCACACTCTCGGCGACTTCATGCCTCACGAGATGGAAATTCCTCCTAGGATCTGCCCATTAGTGGATGAGTCTTCAAGTGATAGTCAAGGGTACACTTCTATTAAAACTGTAGAGCTGGTAAATCCCTATATGAATCGTGATGACGGGGAGTGCCAATATGACCTACCCAACACCCCCAGCTGATGCTAGAGTCGGAAAAGCTGCGACTATTTGGGTTGTCGAGTCACATCAGTTGGAACCTCCAGCCATGCCATCCAAGCCAGTGACACTAGACAACAAGCCCAACGTAGATCTCAGCATGCGCAACCTCCTCATCTGGTGTCGTCATGTCTACCTGCACCGCCATTTGCGCTACTGGACCAAGAAGAGTCACCAAGACCTCACCGTGATCAGCTACGATTCACTGCAGACAAGTCCTAGTTGGCTAGCCCTGACACAGTGGTCACTCTCCATGCTTCGAATAGTGAGAAGCGGGACATTCCCACCACAAGCTAGCTGCCGATCCAGTCGTTTGGGCCCACCATACCTCCTGTCATAAAGAGACCTCCTATAAGAAGAAGTTTGCACCTGACATTGAATTACGACGTCCTCAAACATCTTTCCAGCATCCCCTCAAGACTCTCAATCCTCGAGGTACTTCTCCTGTCGCCAGATATGTGAGAGGCCCTCACCGAGGCTTTAAGAAGCCCCCTTCAGTTCGAGACGGAGGTCGCAGCTACAAAGGCCTTTCATGGAGAGGCTCTCGAGAATGCTGAATGTCAGGCCATCATCTCGTTCTCTAGAGAAGTTGAAGGTTATCCTATACTGGGGAACATTCTCCTGTTTGATATCATCGGCCAGTTCAACGGTGTGAAGATTTGTCACTACCTAGTCAACACAGGCTCCGAGATCAACCTTATCCCAACATAGACACTCCATAAGATGGGATTTTACGAGGATGATCTAACTCCTTCTGACCTAAAAATTCAAGGATACGATAGGATGGAACAAGACCCGGTCGGAAAGATCCGCTTGAAGACCCTGTTTGGTGGCCTAGTTGGCAGCACCAAGTTTATGGTTGTCTCCTAGGACACCACCTACAATGCGTTGATGGACAGGCTGTGGATCCACCAGCATGTGGTGGTTCCCTCATCATATCACCAGTGCCTTAAGTACATCCTTAATGGTCGAGTGGGTGTACTCCAAGGTGATGTGTCTCCTTTCTCATCTTGTAAGGCCAACTATCTGGACACTGACTATTACAAGAGAAAGGATAAACAAATTGAGGTGAGTGAAGTTGAGCTCGTTGCAGCAGCGATCGACCCTTGGGCGGGCCTAAATGATTCCTATGTCTTCCCAATCCATCTGTTAGAGGCCATGCCCCCCGATATGGGGAAATGTTTTTTTGTCTCCAGGACAGAGGGGAACCACATTCCCAAATCCTGATGACATCGGAAGATCACCTCGTATTTGTACACGAATCAGGCATTGATGATCCCTGAGCCCCCTACTCCCATAAGGTATCAGGATGTCCGCCCCATGGAAACATCAGTGCGTCATACATGATTGTTCCGCCGGGCTGGAATAAACTGGTTCAAGCCGACACACCACTATTGCTTTGATATTATCAAGCGTGGCCCCTTGGTCCAAAGACTAGATGGAATCGGATCAACATCCTTCATTGCTATGGTGGAGGCAGCATAGGAGTCCTCTAATACATTATCCATTACTGCTCAGGCCGGTACCAGCCTCCCCTCGGGGCCTGTCGACTCAGAAGAAACTCCCCCTGCTGACGATCCCTCCTCCATAAGTAGAGAAGAAGATTTTTAGGATGCTCCTCCCACCTTTGAAGAGGGTGTCTCCTCCACGATCGATGAGTTGGTACAGGTGAACCTCGGCAGCGAGGTGGACCTGAGACCCATGTTGAGCAGTTCCACCGTGCCCCCTGAGGAGCAGCAGTGGTATGTAGACTTCTTGAAACATCATCACCATGTTTTTTTCCTGGAATTACGATGAGATTCCAGGGCTAGATCCACATGTAGCCATCCACCACCTCAGTCTTCCGGCAAATCACCATGGGTTCATGTAGCCTCCCAGAAAGATGAAACCTTCCCACGGTGCCATGGTCGAGGAAGAAGTTGACAAAATCATCAGATCCAACTTCTTTAAGGAGGTCCAATACCCCCAAATGGCTAGCCAACATTGTGCTAGTCAGGAAGAGGAACAGATAGATCAGAGTCTGCATCAACTTCCGGGATCTCAACCGTCACTGTCCGAAGGATGACTTTCCCCTTCCACTGACAGAACTCTTTATTGACACCACAATAGGGTTCCAAGACATTCCTTTATGGAAGGTTACTCCGGATATAACCAAATCTGAATGGTCCCTGAGGACGAGGAGTCCACATCTTTTCGAGCACCACAAGGTACGTTTTGTTACCAGGTCATGCCCTTTGGCTTAAAGAATGAAGGTGAAACATATTAGCGGGACATGCATCTCACATTCAATCCAATCCTTGGGACATTGGTGGAATTCTATGTGGACAATCTGGTGGTCAAAACTCACCAGCACCATGACCATATCAAGGACCTCGAAAAAGTGTTCGGATTCCTTTGTTCCCACAACCTGAATATGAACCCATTGAAGTGTGCCTTTGGAGTCACCTCTAGGAAGTTCCTTAGCATTGTTGTTAGGTATCAGGGCATCAAGATCGACCTAGAGAAGATCAAGGCCATCATTCAAATGCCTCCCCCGAGCAATATTCTGGAGCTTTGAGGTTTCCAAAGCCAGTTAGCCTATATACGCCGATTCATTGGGAATCTGGTCGACAACTGTAAGCCCTTTTCTTAGCTCATGAAGAAAGGCACTGGCAAAAAATGGGATGAAGAGTGTCAGATCGAGTTTTAGGAAATGAATAAATATCTTCTCCAGCCTCAAGTCTTGATGCCAACCATCTCTGGAAGGCCACTGGTCCTTTATGTGACTGCCTTGGAATGATATCATGGAGCCCTTATCACCCAGAAGAAGAATGAGGGGATGAAGAACAACCTATACTACATTAGCCGCATGCTCCTTGATTTAGAGACCAAATACTCCCCCATTGAGAAGAGCTTCCTTGTACTTTTATTTTCCATGAAGAAATTACGACACTACTTGCAGTGCCATGAGGTACAGATGGTGTCTCGAGTAGGCCCGATGAAGTACATTCTGAACCGTCCTATGTTGACAGGACGACTAGCAAAGTGGTTAGTGATTCTTCAGCAGTTCAATATCAGGATTGTCCCTCATAATAATATTAAGGGACAAGAATTGGTAGATTTTCTTACCACCCATACAACCTCCGCAGACTAGTCCCTAGACCTGAATTTTCATGACGAGGCAATCCTCTCAGTAGATCATGTCATCCCGTGCTGGCAGATGCACTTTGATGGTGCTTCTCGAAGCCCCACTGGCAGGAGTCTTAATGATCCCCGGATCAACAGAGTAGGCCTGGGTATTTTCTTTATTACCCCGACACAATCCATTTTCCATACTCATTCATATTGTCAGAAGGCTACACCAACAATGAGGCGTTGTATTTGGCCCTCATCACTGGCCTCGAGCTGGTCCTTGAGATCGACGTGCCCCATTTGCATGTGAAGGGGAATCTGAGCTTGTCATCAAGAAGATAAATGGTGACTATGTGGTCAGGAAGCCAGAGCGCGTACCATGGTTGGAACTTACTCATGAACTAATGGCCCAGTTCCCTTCTTGGCCGGAGGTTACCCATGTCCCTCGGACACAGAATGGTAGATCAGATGTATGGCCAGCTTAGCTGCATCCCTAGAAGAGCCCGAACAGGGTGATCTGATTATCCACGTGGCCCACTGGAGAGTCATATCTCCTGTTACTCCAGATAAAGATGACGTCCCATAGGTAATCCACCTTACCATCGATGCCTCCACGTCAAGACCCCCAGGTTCTGCATACGCAATGATTAAAGTGACTCCTGATTTGAGGATACCCTTGGTTGAGTACCTATTACATGGTAATCTTCTGTCAGATCTGGCTGAGCATGAGAAAATACGACGTCGTGCACTACAGTTTAACCTCTAGAGTGGTCCCAGTCTTGAACAGATCCTCTAAAAGTGCGGGTTTGATGGTGTTCTCCTCTCTTGAATTCAAGTAGTCGACATTCCAAAGGTCATGCAGGTGGTTCATGGCGGTTCCTGCAGTGCCCATCAGGCTGGGCCAACACTGTCACACCAGATCTGCAGATTGGGGTATTTTTGGCCCTCCATGATATATGACTGCATCATGTTTTCCAAAAGGTGTCATGCGTGTCAAGTTCATGCCAACTTTTTACATCAACCACCAAAACCTCTCCATACTACCAATTACTCTTTTCCCTTTGTAGTCTGGGGACTAGATGTCATTGGACTGTATCCGCCGACGATAGCTTGCCAATTCCGGTTCTTCCTGACCACCATATATTTCCTTTCCAATTGGGAAGAGGTAGTTTCGCTTAAGGAGATCAAGGCTCATTCTATCATTGACTTCGTGAGCTCCAATATCATCAATCGGTTTGGAGTTCCTCACGCTGTCCTCACCGATAACGACACAAACATCCAAGTAGCTGAGCTAAAGAAATTGTATGCCAAGACCAACATCCGTTCTAACCATACCTAACACTACCACGCGCAAGAAAATGGGCAGATCGAGGCGTTCAATAAGACCCTCTCCAATATATTGCAGAAAAGGGTTGGCCAGACAAGCTCTCCAATGCCCTCTAGTATTATCGGACGATGACTAGTAATTCCACCCGAGTGACCCCATATTCCCTAGTGTATGAAACATAGGTCATCTTTCCCATCGAGATTAAGTTGCCTTCATTATGTATACCGGTCTATGATCAGCAGGCACCAGATAAAGTCGCAGAAATTCGTCTTTCCATATTGGAAGCACTTGATGAGAACAGGCTTCATGCCCTGCATAATCTGGAAAGGCATCCGAATAAGATATTTAGATCCTTCAACAAGAAGGTTCTCCTCCGCTCCTTCTTTCAAGGTGACTTAGTACTGGCCCTCAGGACACTAATGATAACTGGTAGGAAACCACCCAATATGGAGCCCAAATGGGAGGGTCCTTTCATTGTTCACAAGGTTTACCCCAACAGTGCATACTCACTAGTGACCATGGATGGTGAGCATATAACTCCTCCCACCAATTCCAAGTTCCTCAAGAAATACTTTTCATGATCCCCCCTCCCTAGGTCCAGCATGACCCTAAACTGTTTGGTCTTGAATGACCTTAAACTGTACCATGTCCTCACTACACGACGCTAAACTGCATGGCCTTCTAGAACTACATGTGGCTTGATTCCCATCTTCACGAGATACGTAGGAACGCCCAGACATTTTGTCTATTATCCTAGACCAAAATTCTCGAATCTACCCTCAGGTCAAGATGTATGGTGTGATACATTCTCTTACCTCAATCCACATCGAGTTCATCATAACTTCGCCATGCATCCCATTCCCCAGAGACTTCCATTTATTTCACTGCCCTACTTGACGTTGAAATGCGCAGGCACACTTGCTTCTCTCACACTCCTTTCTTGGGACTCCATCATCCTTCATTTCTGAAAAGACCCCTGAATGGCATGTATTCTCGGCCCAAGGTACCTCATACCATCTCAGGCCAACGTCCTCAAGGGTTTTTGAGAAATGAATTGATACAAGTCCCACGTTGCGAATACGGTAAGTGGTCGATGCTGGCTTGTTATTCCCATTTCAGGTCACACGATATGGACGCTGTGTTTTGAACATGGTCAATAGCTATCCTTTGTAGTTATCACCATCGCATTGGTCCTAAGTGTTGAATGTAGTGTTTCGTTCTGCCTTTTTTGTCTTCATGCTGTGGTCTCCCTCAGTGGATTCTAGCTATTTGTCCCTTATACATGGGGAGAGCCAAGTCTTACTCCTTGTTTCCCACACCGAGCACAACTCCTGTGGGATTAGGATCTATCATAAAGCATCACCCACATAAGGGGTCATATGAAAATGGTTAGCTGGGACATCTAATTTTAGGTCCCCAAAACTTCTGGGCCCCTGGCCTAAGTTCTCACTCGGTATTGTACAATGTGGTATGAGATTATGTCTTCATTCACGTCGGGTTACTTGTCGCGCCGTACACCCCCCCTCTATGTGGGGTAACTCACCCATTTTTGTCCTTACTGCATGACGGTAAACCACACATTACTCTCTGCCAGAACTATGTGTGGCTTGATTCCCATCCTTATAGGATATGTAGGACCGCTCAGACATTTAGTCCTCGGGTCCAGCCTCATCTTGGCCCCTTGTCCTGCATTCCCCGGGGAGAGGGGTATATGGTGTGGTATGGGATTATGTTCCCATTTACATCAGGTTTTGTAACAATGACACCATTTACCTCCTATTCCCGAGAGTTTTCCATCCTCTTATTCTATTATCATCTTTTCAAATCGGTCGTTCTCATGTTCAGCCCCTCGCCCCTTTTGGGCGATTCACCAATGTGCCCAAGAGTACTCTGGTTCAGCACTTGGAGGGTCAGACTTTACCCGGACATGTTTCTACCCACCTTCAAGGCTTCGTGTTCCCCTTTACTAGGGATTCCATCATCTTTTACAGCCGAGGGGACCCCCACAAAATGTCATGGATGCTCAGCCCAAGGTCCCTCCTACCATTACGATCCAAAGCCCTCAAGGGTTTCAATCAAAAAATTGTTACAAATACTGCATTGCAAATATGGTCAGCAGTTGATGATCATTTTTTGTTCCCATTCCAGGTCACACGATATGGATACTGTGTTTTGAACAGGGTCAATGGTTATCCTTCATCGTCACACCAACCCCACTAGGCCCAAAGTATTAGTCACATGATTCACATCACATCCAACCCCATCATTTCCTAGTAGAATCTTGACACTATGGGTGCTCTCCATCAGTGCACATTCACAAATTATGAGGAAAGGTTCACGATACAACGTTCTTCGGGGATCCGCACCGAATTACCCTTTAAATCACATTCCATGCATTGCAAGTATCTACTCCTCCCTTGTTTCCGACACTGATTTCAACTCACGTAGTCTTAGGTATTAGAGTGAGGTCTGCGCCTATCTGGGAGGATTCTGCTTCTCCATGGTCCGATATCTAAGACCATAAACTAAGATCTTTTTTGGAACTACGTTCAGCTTGATTCCCATTATCATGGGAAATGTTGGAATGCCTAGGAATCTTGTCTTTGGGTCCAGCTCGATTTCCACTAGCTTATTTCTTCTGGTCTGCCTTCGGGGTTTTGACTCTTACGGGACTGCGTGGTGTGGTGTGGGATTATTTCCCCATTCACGTCGGGTTTGCGCTAGCTGCACCACATACGCCCTTTCCTAGGAGTTAGTCCCTCCAACTTCTTGTCCCCCATAACATTAAAAGGCGCCTTCAAGAACTACCTGCAGCTTCATTCCCATTATCATGAGATATGTAAGAACACCCGGACATCTCGTCTCCAAGTCCATATCAATTGAGAACTAGTTTCTCATACCCCTTTTCCTCTAATCATTCTTGGCCCCTTGGATTGAGGTTTCTCTCCTGGAACTGCACATGGTGTGGTATGGGATTATTTCCTCATTCACTTAGGGTATCTTTTACCACACTCTGAACATTCACCTCCTGAACCTCATCTCTCCTATTATGTCCAGACCATATGATGTTAAACTATTTCACCTGGTCCCATCACATGACCCTAAACAGTGACATTATTGTCTTGGCCGCATGACAAAAAACGGAACTACATCGTGATGTCCTCACTCGAAGGGACACCATGTTTAGTATCAGTCACATGCCATACCATTTTTCAACACCTGTATACTTCACGATTCTTGTGGCGATCCTAGAACTTTCTATCCTAATCCGGTCACTTCAAAAAAAAATACACATTCACCTTAATGGTCAAACAAGATACATCAAATACCGCTTCTTTTGGTGTGAGGACCACACCCGCACACCCCTTTTATCCCCGGCACTGGTTCCTTACCGTGCCACCCCTTAAAACTATGTATGGATTTATTCTCATTTTCATAAGATACGTAGGAACACCCGTGCACCTCCCCATGGGCCCAGACTAGATTTCGTGTTCAGTCACTAGACCTAAAAACTTCCCCAGGGAACACATGGTTATCTGGACTCCAGGTCCTCATTTACATTGGGTTTCATAATCACCTTACCATATATCCCCTGTATTCCTTACCGATACTTGGACTGAGATCTAAGAACTTAAACTAAGACCTTTTATGTAACTAACTATGGCTTGATTCTCATTTTAATGGGATACGTAGGGACGCCCGGGCATTTAGTCTTAGGTCCAGCCCCGGGAATCACAAATCCCGTTATTTCTCATGTTTGGCCCCTTGGCCTGACCCCTTGCAGGGGATTGGGTAACTGAATATTTGCCCTAAACAAGTTTGGGATGCCCCACAGTGACGTTGGGGACAGACAACTGCCTCGCCAGAGTGGTCATTTCTAGAAGTAAGAATGATCCATGATCAGACGGATGCACCCAGCTAATGTGTTTCCACCATGGTGGCATAATTTCAAGAGTGTTGGATTCTGTTCGAACAAACCACCACTCCACATTCCACACTTTTCATGCCCTATATTCGGACCCCATCCTCTTTAACGTCTAAAGAGACCCCCTAACAGTATGGATGCTCAGCCGATGGTTTGCCTGCTTTCCTGGGCCAACGTTCGGAAAGATTAATGGATGAAATTTTGAGTCAAGCCCCGTGTTTCAAACATGGTCAGCGGTCAGCCCTCATTTTTTTATCCCCATATCATGATAACACAATAGGGATATTGTGTTTCCAACATGGTCAAAAGTTATAATTTATTGTCATGCCACCCCACACAGGGTTCCGAATTTTGATTACCATGATTAACACTTCCCATCACCTTATGTTCGGATTAGTATCCAACGACCTTGGAGTTACCCCACTCGTGTGCTAGAGCACATTGGAAGAATAGAACGTCGAATATTCTGATATCCTAATTCTCTAATCAGGCCTCTCCCATTTCTTTCAAGAAATCTTAATCAGCTTTCCAATCCCCCGGATGCCGGAGGCTTGGTTAGTACTTCTGCGTTCGAATGAAGTCATAAGGTGGTCACCCCTTGTTTCTCACATCGGGCCCGACCCACGTGAGCTTAGGGAATGATCGATGGGCACCCCTTGTTTCTCAAAATTCATGTGCATTACATCACCTGAGGGTTTACACCTCCCATGGATGGGTTAACCCCATCAAAAGAAAGTTGCAGTTCCACCACCCTTTCGATAGGGGTGTCCATAAGTTATTGCCTCCTGCTTAGCTCCTGCTCCTCCTCAGTAGCGATGGGGTGCAGCTCATCAGCCGCGGCCTAAGACTTCTCTACGTCAGCCTGAATGACGGTCAGTTCTTTGGATGCTTGCCTCATGCACTCTTTTGCCTCTTCCAGATGAGATTTCAGTCGCGACATGAGTTGTGATTGTGTGTCAAGAGAAGCGGAATACTCATCCCCTCAGGACTGTAACCATTCAACCTCATTTTGGTCTCCTGGAGCTTCTTGATGATCACCGCCTTCCTCCGCTGCCAGCCCACACCGAGGTCACAGTCATAATCCCAAATATTTTCCACCATAAGATCTCGGATGGGAATGTGAGGGTGATGAGAATCCACTCCCCCGAAATATAGTTCACGTAGTCTCAAGAGAATTCTATCAATCTCGTCCATCCATAATGCTTAGGCGGTGTAATTGAAGAAGCACATGGTCAGCTTCCATGATCGTCGGCGAATTGTTTTTCTGTACTCGTCATCAGAGGTCATGTTGTCCCAACCCACGCAGATGACAGGCTCATATGTAGGGTAAGCCCTCAAGAACTCGTTAGCAGGGTCCGCATCCAGAAATTTGACTAGGTGTGGTGGGACTTGGGTTGTCCAGTAGATCCTCATCGTCGGATCCCACCTCAATAACCTCGGGAAGGGCCCCGCTGATGTTCCCGCCAGTGATCAGGAGCGATACAGTTCGGTTAGGTTGGATATCCACCTCCATGATCACTAGAATGTATCTGGGAAGGGTGCCACTAGAAATGCTGACCAACCTCGCCACAACAGCCCATGACATCTGAAGAACTGTACATATTAGAAAGGGGCATGGATGTCAGTTGGGATAATTAATGGGTAGTATTAATGAAATTGGTATAGAGGACTTATAGAGATCTAATTCCTTGTCTTGTTCTTGGGTTGATGTTGTCGAGACCCTGAGGCGTGGCACTCCGTATATTGTCGGATGGTCTGGAGATTCCAGAGGAGCTGACTCAGGTGTCCTAGTCCCACCAGACATGGAATTTTATGTAGCCACCGGTGTGGATCCCGAAGGTCCCTCATCAGCACCCACTGAGGGAAGAGAATGAGGTCTATGTACAAGGTCCTCCTACACAGTGCAGATGTTGATAAGGAGTCGAGAATGGCCTAAGAGCAGACCCTGAGGAAGGAGATCAGAATTTTACCTCGAGGGCCTCTATGAAATCTTCGAGATCCAAGGCCTGATCACCGAATTCTCCCTCCTCCAACAGGCTCCCTCTACCGGCCTCGTCCCCCTAGGAGGACTCGTCCGATTCTTCCATCAGAGGAAATCTCTCTCTTAGTTCAGTGGCCGACAACTGCAGGGGGGGGGGGATCGACCCACAGTACCCTCACCCGGTCTTTCATCAAACATGGTGCACCCCATGAGTGGATAAAGTCCACAATTTCGGAAAGGTATTGCTCTGCCTCTTCCTGGGATACTACAAAGCTGGCTCTGATAGGGCCAATTTCTAGAAAATCTATCCCAAGACGGTTTAAGTGTTGACACATCTCAGACGGGCCGAGGAATTGCCGGTTGACTTCCCAGATGTCCGAGGCCTCTGGGAAGACAACATTCTCTTGCATGTCAATGTGGCGTAGCCGTTTCCCTGGGGCCCAAGTAGATATATTGTGGAATCCTCTCGGTGGAATCCCCTCCAGATGACTCTATTCTAATGGGACCACCGGATCCACTACCATTATTGGGTCTGCCCCGTTGCCTCACTCTCAAACGGTGTGGGTCTCACCGCCATGGAAGCACCGTCACCACGAGATGTCCTTGATGCCTTCTGGCCCTGACCTCGAGATGGGGAAGGCTCACTATCACCAACTCAAATGGTTTTCTATTTTAGCATCTCCCCTGGATAGGCCACCTCCCAGCTTATGGCGTACTCCTTCACCAGCCCGAAGACGACGGTAGGTGGAGGTAGTTCATTCCGTATCTTCCTTTCTTCCCATGGGAACATAATCCCCATCTGCCTCATCACAAATGGGTGTTCTTCATGGAGCATCTCCAAATAGACCCGAGGGGTCAGTTGCTGCATGCAACAGAATTTCCTTGATAACTGTTGTGGGGTGTACGGCTCGCAGAGAGGCTAACAGTCCACTCTAGACACCAACACTCCACCCCGAAAGGCCAGGAGGTAGGCTCGGTGCTCTTTCGGTCCCCGACCATCATCAGTGAATACCCCTGGCAGTAATGTAAATGGGTTAAAATTGAACTCTTCCACCTTCCACAGCAGGTTTAATATAAACGGTGGAAAGCTCCCCGCGGCATTCATGATCGATGGGTGGAAGTTTGAACCTGGAGACGAGATGGGGTCCAGGTACTCGTAAACCCCCCTGATGTGTGCTGCTATCCACCCATACAGAAGGTGGAATGGCCCACATATCCTTTACAGCCTATTCCCCTCATTGATATTCCATAACATCTTGTACAATTTCCTGAGCATCGGGATCCCGAGGTTTACCCACCCTCCTGTCGCCAACGTAGACGCCTTGATATATGTGCTTGGCCACACTCCCATGTTGGTGTCCCTCACAGGTAGGATCCAATCACAGATAAGAGCTGTGAGGAATGTCGCCAGCCTAACTATTTCATCCTGCTCAGTGTTGACTCTAAACCCCCCGGTCTTCCACTGGCTGTCCTCCAAGAGCCTCCAGTATGAGTGCTCCTTGCCCCGTTGTTCCCCCTTCGGGAAAGTCCAAGGCCATGCTGGAAACTGTAGGTCTACCGGGAAGTTCATGAATTTCACGAACCACTGCCAGAAGTGGAAATCTCTCACTGCTTCTTTGTCCTCTCCCATCACCAGCTCCATCAATTCCATCGCCAGCCGCAACATCTTCTCTTGATCCTCCCACAAACTCATGACAGGGAGGAATTCATCATACATCACCCCCAATATCAGGACACCCTGTGATCTACTAGACATCCGAAAAGCTGATGTCATCCTCCCTGTGGTGTAAATGGAAGGTATTGGTCCTGGACGACCATCTGCTCAATATCTCTGGCATTGGCTCTTTCGGTTGACAGATATGGAATTGGGAGGCCCAGGTCACCTCATACAAGCCCACTCTCCTTAGCTCAGCCCCAGACTCCTCACACGAGGCGCCTACCCAGTAGGCCTAGGCCCAATCACTTGTAATTTTTCTGCCCAGGTGAAGTTCCCACTCTTCAGACCACCCCTTCGTCGGATTCCTCAGGGCCACCTTTAGGAT
Organism: Viscum album; assembly: GCA_963277665.1. Taxonomy (NCBI): domain Eukaryota; kingdom Viridiplantae; phylum Streptophyta; class Magnoliopsida; order Santalales; family Viscaceae; genus Viscum; species Viscum album. The sequence continues at coordinate 288,691,034 of OY728162.1, forward strand.
CATCTAGTACAGAGTGTGAGACGTCTCCAGCTATAATGATTTCCTGTCAAAGTTATTCAGGTGGTTGTATAAGCAATCAGCAATGACGGGTGTGAAGTATTCTTGGCCATGGATGTCAGCCGCTCGGAACCATTGGCGCTGACACGATGTTCTCTTAAACCAGTAAGCAGGTTCGTCCCTACTTTCTTCAGGGATAAAGATGTCACCCCTCATCCCGAATCCATAAATAGGCAACCTCTTAAATAACTGGTAAATGAAAGTTATTGGTCCTCGAAGACCATCTACTCAATAGCTTTGGAATTAGATATTTCGGTTGATAAATATGGAATTGGGAGGCCCAGGCCGCCTCATACAATCCCACAATCCTCAGCTCAGCCCCAAAATCCTCACATGAGGCACCTACCCAGTAGCCCTAGGCCCAATCATCTGTAAAGTTTATGCCCTGGTGTAGTTCCCACTCTTCAGACCACCCATTCGCCAGATTCCTCAGGGCTGCCTTCAGGATCATCTAGTACATAGGGTGATACCTATCTGACTGCAATTCCTCCACGTCAACGTTATTCAGGTGTTTGTATAAGCTGTTAGCAACGACGGGTGTGAACACTTCCTGGGCATGGCCATCAGCCACTCTGAACCATTGGCGCTGACACGGTGTGCTCTTAAACCAGTAAGCTCGTTCGTCCCTACTTTCTTCAGGGATAAAGACGTCACCCCTCAGCCCGAAGCCATAGAGAGGAAACCTCTTACACAGTGGGTAGTTCTTCTGGCTCTCCAATAGCAATGCCACCAACAAGTCATGGTCATAGTGACTCTGGATTAACACCCCTAGACCCAGACTGTTCTCCATCTCATCCCTTTGGCAAACATTCACATGGACCCCCTTGGCAGCTTCTTGATGTGCCATTCAGTTTTAGAAAATTCATAATATTTTCAGTCTAGTTCGCAAAGCCCGTTCGTGGAGATCACTCGTGAAGCCTGACTGCAAATCTCTACCAAGGCCTTCAAACACAAGATCGTGAAGCACTTTTGTTGAGACAAAGAATCATTGTGCACCGCGAAGCAAAGTCCCAATTCACGGAGAGAAATCATGGAGTACGCAGAGCTTCATGAATCAAGAGAGCAATAGGAAAATTCGCAGAGAAGGAAAATGAGAAAAGAGAATTCAGCTCCCCTATTTATAGGCGACGACCTTCGGAGCTTCGCAACACATCCCTGTCGCATCGTGCTTCGTGGCGAGCTTGGACTATGCATCCTCTATCCGCCTTGTGAGCCCTCTTCGCGGTATAGCTTTGCGAACGATCAGGGATTTTGGAAATTGACCCCCAGACTTCGACTCTTGATTTCTTCCGCGGCTCAAAGTCTGAGTGGGGGAACTTGTTGGCGCCAAAAATCGAAAGGGGGAAGGATAATAAGAAAGTCTATGAATCTACCTCGTGAAGACCTTTCGCGGAGTGCCATGGCCCCGAGCCTGCTACGAAGCAAGGAGGTGGGATGCTCTGTGATCCGATTTGACGTTCGTGAGAGCGCCGCGAAGCAAGGATGCATGATGCTCTGTGAACCCATTTGACGTTCATGACCCGCCGAAGAGAAAGTTTCACCTTCATGCTGAGTGAGATATGCTTCACGACACCTCTTTCCTATAAATATTGGGCTCCCCTTGAGCCCAACGTACGGACAATCTGACCATTCGACTTCCTAGCTTCCAAATCATGAAGCACCCTTTGCACTACCAACCAAGAGCTACACAAGGTATTTTTGCTCCGTGAAAGGCCTCCCCTTTGCCTTGTTTTAACCCCCTATTTTGGGAGGGATGCCTTTCGCGAAGCCCACAGGATTTCAGGAAGGAATGGGATCCCCAAGGGGACCCGGGTTGTCGCAGATCATTTATGCTTCGCGAAACACCCCTCACGTACATGTGATCCACATGACATGGTAGGGTCACCATACATTGCGAAGAACATTGCTTCACAACACCTTGCTTCATGGTGTACCTTTTCTTCATGAGGAAGTGCTCTGCAAGTGTCTTTACACCTCGCGATGCACCTTATATATGCACCTACGCCCTATTCTTAGGCTGGGACACTCCACTTTGCGAAGCACACCCCTTCTCAAGCACCCTCCACTACATGGAGCACTAGAGATTCATGAGGCCCCTACCTATGAACCCCTCTTCTTTGAGATTTCTTCTCTCATGCAACCCTCCAGATTTGCATGAAGTGATTTCAAAGTTCCGTGGACAATACCTTCCATTTCGTTGCTTCACCTCATGCTTCTTCACATAGGCACGCTAACGTCTATTGCTTCTTCACATAGCCATGCTAACGTGGACCCCCAATGAGATCACCTCACGACACCCCTAGCCATGGAATTACCGTTTAATTACCTCCCTCGTGGGGAATAGGGTACCGGTTATGTAAGTTCTAGTGGTGCGGAGAGAACTTGATTTGTCTGAGTAGCAGGATGTTAAACTACCAAGCACCATCGTCTTTAGTACATGATGTTAAACTGTGACCATCCCCCCATGCATCCTACGGGGGGTTCCCTACCTTGGACATTCTACACACCCACTAGTCTCCATGGGAGTGTGACTGTTCCTCACATGGAATTAGATCCTCTTTATTGGAGCAGCATTTGTCTATGGGGAACGGGAAACCAACTTGGTGTAAGCCCCTAGCTTTTCCTGTAGGAGGAAACATCCATGAACCTCCTATATTATTCCTTTCCAAAGACTAAGAGGAGATATGGGGACATGGTTTTTTTATCCCTTCCTCCTCCCTCTGGGCTTTTTCGCCACCCGAGCCTCCATCATGGTGTAAGTCCCAATTTCTCTCTCCCTAGGCCGCTCCATGCGTAAGACCCTGTTTCCTTTTTGGGCCGCTTACCACGTGTAAGCCACATTCCACTTCCCACAAACGCACCCTTCGTGATGTGATCGTCATGTCTATGTTGTCTCTTGTTTCTCACACCGAGAATGAATCACGTGGGCTTAGAGAAAGAACCAACCATGAAATCTTTTCAGGGAAGCCTATAGTGTAAGCTCCACATATATTTCTAAACTACGAGGACTTTGATCTCTTCCAAGGCATGGTACGTAGGAAGCCTCCATGATTTTCAAGCCCACCATCAACCGGGACTCTAGGTCCTTATTCAAGTCGGTGCACCGACTCCTTACTATTCATAACTATGAGGAATTTGATCTTTTCCAAGGTAAGTTACATAGGAAGCCTCCATGAGGTTCATGCCCACTATCCACCAGGACCCCATGTCCTCATTCACGACGGTTCACCAACTCCTACCTTTCGAACTACGAGGACTTTGATTTATACCAAGGAAAGGTATGTAGTAAGCCTCCATAAGGTTCAATCCCACCATCCACTAGGACCCTAGTTCCTTATTCACGTCGGTCCACTGACTCCTCACCATTCTGAACTACAAGGACTTTGATCTTTTCCAAGGCAAGGTACGTAGGAAGCCTCCATGAGGTTCGATCCCACCATCCACCAGGACCCCAGGTCTACATTAACGTTGGTTTGCTGACTCCTGCCTCCCAAAATATGTAGACTTTGATCCTTTCCAAGGCAGGGTACATAGGAAGCCTCCTCTAGGCTCAAGCCCAACAACCATTGGTTCTAAACTCTTTTACGTCAGGCCACCAATTACCCACCCACGAACTATGAGGACTTTGATCCATGCCAAGGCGTGGTACGTAGGAAGCTTCCCCGATGTTCAAGCCCAACACCCAGTCATTCTGAACAACTTCACGTTGGTTCATCCACACCATTTCTAGAACTATGTGTGATTTTATCCCTGTATCCTAGACAAGGTACATACATAGCCTCCCTGAGGTTTTTCCCCATTCAGCGTTAAGTCGTTGCCACTCCATTCAGCGGTAATCCGTTGTCACTCCATTCAGCGGTGAGCCATTGTCAACTCCATTCAGCGGTAACCCGTTGTCAGTCCCATTCAGCGGCATGGCATTATAGGTCCCTTTCAGCAGTAAGCCATTGGAATGACAACCAGCGGTAAGCCATTGTCAAGATGAACTACGTTCACCGAACTATGAAAAATTCGATTCCCTGCCACGTGGATATGTAGGAAGTCTTTTCGAGGCTCAAGCCCACCATTGCATTCTCCACGAGTCGACTCCATCCCATTCTCCTCCACTTCATTATTCCACCCATAATCCATCCTAATTCTTACCCGGGCCACCACATTCCAGTGAGATCATTCCAATTTACCTCCTCGTTGCTCGTAGTAGTAAATGGGTAACTAACCACACGTTAGTCCCGACATCAGTGTACCCTCAAGGGGTTAGACCTATCTGATCTACTTTAGTCAGTGTTCTAATTATTCCTATCCGTCTCCAGTAGACGTTAAAATCGCGACATACCCTATGTTAAACATGGGAAGATGAGGAAAACCTTAGATACATGCCTATGGAATATAATTATCTGTATTCGACATGGGATTCCTTGGGCTTCTATGCCCTCGAGAAGCCCTATAATAAGAGGAAGAAACCCAGACGTGCCAGTGTTCCAACATCAAGACATGTCATTGATGCCCAGTGTGACTACTCCCCGGACCGAAGGTTGCTGCCTTGACTAGACCCTTTGGAATGTCCCGACAGAAGAAGTCTGATTAACTGGCATCCATGAAGATATGGTGCTGAGAAGAGTTTCACAAACAACGTATTAAATCTATAAGGGATACCCAGACTGGGTGATGAGTTTCGAGGAGGAATCCATGGAAGGAAGAACCGACATCCCATAATCCCATTTCGATCAAGGAGAAAACGTCCATGAATAAGGAACGAATGCCGCCTACCTTTGGAAAGCGGGAATGTGGGGTAATAAACAGCATTGTCCTCCCCCGAAGTAGATGGAAACGCGCGCCCCAACAAAATCGTCAGAAACAATACAAAAATATCGAATCCACATCCACTTATAGTATCCATACATGTATGTATTTCAACAAAACCCATATTATATATACCTTATCAAAACATTATGTTTTCATCATATAATTAGAATTATCCTCAAAATTAGTCATAGGGTTATGTTTCATAATCCATGTTTTCCAGAATCCAGTTCCAAAGGTTTTTACTAAACTTTTTCTTGATACCAACTATAAATACCTCGACCCTAGTATCATAGAGTCGATGATTACCTTATAACCTTAGTACTAGGTACAAGGAATCTCATCCTTAAGGAAAAAATTGTATATAAGTATTATAAAACTAGATACATACATTAATCACAAATTAAAATTGAAAAAAATAAAATAGACATAGTATTTTCTTTTATTAAACCATTACTCCCCTTAGCGTATCCCATCATATCTGTTATAATACACTTTTTGTCATTCTAGGGAAATGAAACATAAGAAACAGATGAGCTAAAATGATCAATAAGGGTATGCATACAATGAATAATATCATTAATACATAAGTAGTAATCGATAAGGAAAGGTAAATAACTTAAAACATATTCCACTAAATCAATAACGTGATCTTGAAGAATAATATGGTAGGAATAAGATATGATCAAATAGTTTCATATAAATAATAACATGATCTTAAAACATATCCATGGATATCATAAGTAATCATATAATCACAAGGAAATTGATAATTAATCTCAAAATGAGGGAATTCAAAATTTTGGACATTATAAACATATTTTAAAAGATTCCTTCTAAGTCATCTAACATAAATGGGTAAATCCTTGGCAAAATTACCAAGCTAGTTTTCTTATAAGACATACCGATGCATCGATGGATTATAGTGGGCCTTGCCCACAACTTACTAATTTCAAAACATTCCTCATATTAAAGGGTTGAATCACAATAAATGTAAATATTTATGTTGAAAAACTAACATTAAAAATATAAATACTTTATCACATCAATAATAATAATCATAAACCATCTGGAGTGATATGGTAAATGGAATAAAAATATGAAATCATAATCAAAAATTATGATAAACCATCTATAGAAATAAGTTGGATGGAATCATTATAGTGTATCCTCATTATAATATTTAACAAATGATTTTAACATATATGAAAATACGTTAAATATATAATTGGAATTTTTTGGAGAAAAATACCCTTTTCACTTTGACATACATATTTAAAGTCTAAAATACTTCCCAAATATTAATAAAAATATTTTATTTGAAAATAACCTTGAAAACTTGTATAGAATTTTTTAATTAAATTATTATTCATGATGGTGAGTAAATCTGTACATGTAGTAAAGTTAAAAATCATTCCTTTCATATTATTTTAAAAAGTTCAAAGGTACCTCATTCAAAAGCATGAATATAAAAGAAAAAATGTTTTTTTAACCAAAGAGATAAATAAACCCGGTTTTACTTAAAAAAATTCTTTATCCATTTCAAGTACCAAGTCAAAGAAAATGATAATATTAATTGAAAGGTTCATGAATAAATATAGGATTATAAAATATATTGTGTTTAATTTAGAAAGGTATAATGATTTTTCCTATGGTTACATGAACATAAACAATCCTGAATATTGATGAGATTGCAAAATACCTCTTACCATTGTGGTAATATAGAATCATAAACCCCATGAAATAAATAACATAAAATGAATATTTATGTAAAATGAAGATAAATATATTCATGATATAACATTTAAAAATGGTATTATATAATCTATAGAAAAATAAGGGGTGAATATGGCATATGTATCACAGAAGTAAAAGTTAGTCGGGAAAAGCTTTCCTCAAGTTTAATTTCTTTCATACATGTCTGATATTATTTTATAATAAAAATATGTTTATTATACATAATCTAAAAAACCATAATAATATATAGTATACCATATATTATTTCCTTATAATATTTTCCAACTTTTTATTAATTATTCCTTGTTAAAATCATTATTACAGTTAATAACTGCTTTGTTTTTCATGTATATTTTTTATTAGTATTTTCAGTAATTGCATTTTGATCATGGTACAGTAATAAAAAGAATGTTAAACATGATTTAAATATAATATTTTTTCATTATATATATATTTATTGTGTTCCATAAAATTTAGACACAACAAAATGAATTACATCTTTCATGGAGATGGTAAGCCATATTTACGAGTGAACGCCATTTTCACTTTTAGACAGATGGAATGAAAGAAAAGTAAATAGTAATTCATCTTTACATTATTTTTTTGTAACATATATATCATATCTATTAAATAAATCTATCCTTATTATCAACTATTTCAAAATAAAATGAAAAACAAATCACATCTCATCATGGTGGTAGTGGTCCACACGTACACACGAGTGACGTTATCGTTGTCCAATAAATTAGAAGGCAAGAATTTAGATGTGATATTATATTTATAAAACTATACTTATATCATAAATATTATATAAACACATCATATCCATAATTATATCCATTTGTGATAGGTAGTTATACAAAATTAATTACGTCGGTTTGAAAGGCGGTAGTTTTTTGTTCACACGATCAGAGATTTTGTTTCCTATTTTATGAAAGTAGGGATGGATATAAGTTATTCTGTTAAAATAATATAGAATCAGAATATATAAAATATTATTTTTATTTTTTTGTCATATTTTTATAATATTTTATGGGGTAGAGGAAGAGATAAAATTAAAATTCATGGTTAAGGACTATACCTCTTCTTCATATAACCTCTTTAGGTTTATACATATAGCCTTCCTAAAATGGATTTCTAATAAGAAATGGACTCTAAGAAATGGGGAGGAATGTAAGGAAGGTACTTTTGTAGGTATTGGATGATGAAAAAGGATATTTACTTGTGTATAAGAGAGGATATGGAGTTATAAGTGGGGGAGATGTCATACTTGGAAGGTTTGAAAAGAATATAAAATACCAACATTTATCACTATTCATCGAAAGAATAATATTTTTAGAAACATTTCAAAAACTAATTCTTAGATAATTTCAACATCCTAATTTAAAAAAGGTTATTAACTTTTTAAAATAAATTTTATAGATGTGAGAGAAATTAATTATAAAAATAATTGTGTAAAACTAAATAGAATTTATTTTGAAGAAAAATATATTTTTTAAAAAATACATTTATTTTTCTATAAAATGATTATTTTTATTTTCATTTCAAGTTAAATGATAACTGAAATATTTATTTACAGATGTTTAAACAGTATACATATCATGAATTAGTTAGTACAATTTGTACACATAAATTTACTAGCTAGGTTATACTGGTATCCAATATTACGGTTCATTTAGACTCTAAGTTGTGTGTATCACAAGCTGTCAAAGAGATTAAATTTATTTTTAAAAAATATAGGTCATAAAGTATTAAGGTTTTAAAATTTTTATTGATTTTTCAAATAAAAGTAAATTTATTGAACTAAATCTTATAGAGGTTAATATTTATCAAATATACAAAAAATGGGGTAAATATATTAAATTCATTTAAATTGGATCTGTTGTATAAAATTTAATCCCATGAGAGGTTTATTTGATAAACTATATACTGAAGATATATGATGTATTTAATCCATAATATTTTTAAATGGTATGTAACTTACAATCCATCCAAAGAATCCTTATATAATTTACTCATATGTAAGGTTATTTTTATAGATCACTCTAATGGGTGGACTTGATTTAGACTCTATCCATGTTTGACCTAGGATATTTTACTTTTATCCACATTAGATTTGTTTAAAATATGTATTAATTAGTTGGGAATGATTTAAAAGCATTAATTATATACATTGGGGGTGTTTAATGGTATCTGAACAATTTCATCCAATTAATAGTTTATTTTTAGTTTTATTTGGATTAGTTTTAATATTTAATTGTAAAATTATTATTGAAATTATATATTTAGTAAATATCTTTATCAAAACATAATTGTAGTTTTGACATGATAATTTTTGGGTTTTTAGTATTGTAGTTTTATTTCTGATATGATATTTTAAATAAATAAATAAATATATATATATTTAAATGAATCTAAAGACAACATCACGATACATGTCATGATTTTGATATATGCTTGGAAATTGGGAACTACATGATAAAACAGGGTGTTAAATATATAAAAATGTTACGAAAGGTAAATTATTTGAACAATATAAAACCATAGGATACAACCATGGCATCATTTCTAATGAGAGGTAAGTAGAGGAGATCAAATATAATAATGGAATGGGGAGAAACATCATAATTTATTGGTCATGACCAATAAGGAAGGAAGAGATTAAATAATTTTATGGTTTTATTTAACAATTTAATGGTTTTATAGATATTTAAATATATTAATTTCAAAAAATTCTGAATATATAAGTCAAAAGTTCAACATAATTGTAGATATGAAATCTGAATTAAGGGGGCATAGATTACATATAATGGGTTTAATAGACAGTTCATGGTTTCGGTTGATGGAATGTTTCTTTAAATTTATATGGTTCTCTTATAATGAGACATATTTTTTGGCCTTGACCAATGTTTATCATATGTAATAAAGGAACTTACTATAGTGGCATAACCGTAGGGTTGATCTCTGGAGGCGTCTCACTTACATTCACTTGTTATTATTTTCACTTTTTATATATTTATTAAAATTATTAATATATCATTGAATGGGATTTATAAGTGAAGAAAATTTATTTGAAATGAAATTAAAACAATGAAATAATATAAATTATATAAGGAATAAAAATAGTGGTGTTTAAAGGAAATGATAATGTAGAATATAAAAAATAAGATGAATACAACATATTGTAGTTATAAAAAAGTGTTAATCCTTAGATGAGTTCTCATAAGTTCTTTCAATATCACTATAATGGTTAGATCATTTTATCTCAATGAACACACTCCACTATATTCATAATCATCATCCATTATAATTATATTTTAAATAAGCAATGTCCTCGAAAAACCCTAAAACATAATGTATACTCATAAACACTTTGGTAAGTATGGAATGTTAGTCCATGACAAAGATAATACCTTCAATTATATTTCTAACATTAAACAATAATTATCAAACATTAAATCCACTATTAACACAATATAAAATAAATTGAATATAGGGAGAAATAATTAATTGTGATAGTAATGGAAGTAAATAGAGGATAAATTATAATAGAAGTCCACTATCACCTACCTTAATCTCTAATAGCCCTTATAATATCAAAGATTAAATATTTAATAAATTTATTAATTAATTAAAACTCAAGATCTACACTACACATCACCTTAGTATTAACCGTTGATCTAGTTATCCATCTCCCAAGTGGAAAAGATTATTGTATTGTATAGAGAAGATAACGTGACAAAAAAACCTTAAAAAATGAATAAAATGTGTATGAAATATTATATTACAAGTAAATATATTCTAGTAAATCCCACCGACAAGTGAAAGAACTAGAAATACCATCATAAAAACCCAAGTTTTCTATGTGGTGGTACTTCACATTAAATTAATTTAACCTTCAAGTAAGCTTAACATCACCTTCTAACCACTCATTAATTCTCATTGTGATTCTCACATAATATGGAAAATATCTGTACAACCTTGATGCTTCTTGAAGTACCCATAACATTGTATAAATAATCTATATAACAAACCCCAAAATAGATTCAGTTCATCATGGTCAAAACATTTGAACACATGAACTCAACCTCATCTTGAAACCTTGATTATAACCTAGATATCCTAACTAGGGAATGGAATAGACTCGAACAGTAGTAGAAATCTACTTTTGAATAGAAGCGATCACACAAATATACAATGTTCTCTAGCTTCAATAATAATAAACCATGCTCTAAATGATGGGATTCTATTTGGTATATCATCTTCAACATAATCCCTAACAACATTCCCTATAATACTAATCTATATTAGATTTTACCAACCTTTAAACAGTAGTAAAAATATATAAATTTACACTCCATTTAAGTCAAACAATACCACCATAAGAAGAAGAAAACTCTGAACTATATCAGAAATCAACATCATAAGATTCATATTCTAGACAACAAATAATAAATAGCTTTAATATGAGAATAAAATAACCTAAAAAAATATTGAATGTATTTGAACCTAACTCAATCAAGCATTGCATCAATTTATTCATATATTGGGACCTTAAGCCAATAAATATGTAGTACCACCAAATATATACCCTTAGCACAAGGGTATTGGGAGATAACTCAAAGAAGGTCACTTGAATTTGTGCATTGAAACAACTGTACTAAATCCATATCATTATCTTGAAATAACCAAATAAACAGCATGAGTTTATGTTGAAATAGATTGAACGGATGTGGTTATGTGGGAAATTTTATTGAGCTCCAATATTCCAACAGAAAATTATTCCTCAATCTATTAACAGTAACTTTATTATCTCGAAATTGGTATTTAGTGTCTAATTCTACAATTATTCATATTAGGATGTTGTTGTTAAGAGATATGGTATATGTGAATCTGGGTGTTTTTTCCACACATGTTCAAGCGTGCAATTTTTCATGTGGATTTTTGAAGTGATTTTTGAGTGGATCGACGGAACTTGTGTGAGGAATAATAGGTTTTAGAAGATGAAATAGGTTACAATAGGTGTTTTTGTTTTTACACTTATATCATTTTTTCTTCAGATAGTGACACTATTAAAGAAATAATTAAAAATTGAATAGCAAGGTGATATACTTGGAGCATTAAGGGGAAGTAATTAATTTTTTTTGTGCTCTAGATTATATGGTGACAACTATAGGTTGGATATATATGTTACTTGTTCTAGTATTTTTCAGTAGGATAGTTCATATGTAGTAATGATGAATACTTCAGCATTTTGATATATTTTATAGGAGTAGTTTTTTGATTCCTATCATAATTGAAAAATGATTTCATCATATTTTTTTACAGTTGATGTTGGTTCATTAGACACCAAAAAATATTCCTTCAAGCTAATTTTTTTGGATGTTATCCCCCAATTTTATTGGATGGAGGATAGATTTTTAAAGACCCGTAAAATTCAAGGGAAATTTTTTTCTTAATATTCTTTGGAATTTTACAAGAACACAGTTTCTGACAGCACTTGATTCTGAGGCCCGGTGTGCCCGGAATTCTTTTCCAAAGTTTAGCTCGGGTACGTTTAGTGAACGAACAAGCGGGTTTTTCTAAATTTTGAACCGGTGCTCAGAATCGAATTCTTAGGGCACCGATGGAATCGCAGCACCAGTAATTGCTTAGAAACACTTTTTCCAGAGTTGTGTTTGCTCGGGTTGAGTTTTACTTAATTGGGTTAACTAATGAATAAAATAAAATATTGTGCTACATATTTTATTTTTATTCAAGTAAATCTTAACCTAAGAAAAGTGGATGAAGTGGGACCCACAATATCCTATCCAATAGGTAGGATATTTGTGATGTGGGGCCCACACGAGCCCCACCATTTCTTTTCTTCCTAAACCCCCTCCTTTAATAAGGAAACGCACCCGCACCCCCCTTAAGTGGAAGTCAACCCTTGCGTTTTTCTGTTTATGAAACGCCTCAATTAATTTAGATAGTTTAAACATTGCAATTAATTCATTTAATTGTTTGATTAGTTTTTGAATTTCAAAACGCATGGCTTGAGTAATAAAATAAGGCAAACTCTTATTTTATTAAGGGTTGTTTGGGTTGTGAGTGGCTGGGGAGATTTTGCTCAAGCTCTTGAAGTTCTTCTTCCTTGACGAAGAATGCGAAGAACGCGAAGAACGCCGACCTCCGACGAAGGTCGACAAGAATGCCGGATCCTCGAAGATCGACGACGCAATCCCGACGAATCTTTTCTATGCGACGCGAGGATCCTCCTTCTGTGACGCCTCCTTCCGCGACATGCAATCCCGCGACGAGCCTTCGTTCAACTATGCTCGAGGTGGGGGTTTATTTTAATTGTTTGTTCGTGAATTCTTCCGCGGCCTTTCTTCATTTCAATTTGAGCCGCCTGATATCGCAATAATGGGAGGAGGTCGGAACGCATGAACACGGCCGACCCTCCTCTCCCCTTTGGTTGTTTGATGTTGTTTGCGGCACGAGCAAGGCAACGCGGTGTCGAAGCACCACTCGGGAAATATTAATGAAAGGGGGAGAAGCGCAGCTCCGTCGACCCACGCCAGACAGACCAAGGCCGCGGCCTTCGGCCACGGCGGAGTAGGGACCGACGACCAGTTCCGGGCCGCCAGCATCGGAGCAGGGGGACCGGTCGTGCTGGTCCCATGGCTGCAGCAGCCAGCCGGCCGGAGCTGGCCGGCCAGTCATGGGGAAAACCGGGGTTTCGTAACCCCCTATTGGCCAGAAGGTGCGGCCCCCCACATGGGGGCCCCGGTTTCTCTACGCTGGTGGGCAGCACCCCCTATTTTCTCTCGGCCGTTACGGAAGAGCCGCCTGGCTCGATGGCCAGGACAAGCCGCTAGGCCGGGCCACGCCTTATTGGGCTATACCCAGACCCGGGTCGGGTCACCCCGGTTCGGGACGACCCAGGGGGTACAGGGCCGGGTCGGACCGGGCCCGAACCCCCTAATACCGGACCTCTCACGGTCTTTTGCCCATAACATGGGCTGCGGACCTCCGATCGATGCACCGTCTGCTGCGATTTGATCCTTCGACCGAGACGGTCGTTTTGGTATATTTCACTATAGATTTTGGAGAACTTTGGGTTCAGCCGGGTTGGTTCATACACGAAACTAACCGGGCCCTCGGAGCGGAAACGCTTATAACTTGAGCTCCGGATGTCCAATTGATGTGCCGTTAACTTTGATGGTTTCCTCTCAGTGAGACGGACCTTTTGTCTTACTCCTCTTGAGGTTTGGACGCATTTGGAGTACGGTCGGGTTGGTTTTCACTTAAAGACCAACCGGGCCCCTAGGACGAAATAGCTAATAACTCTCAGACCGGGCGTCTGATTGACGCGCCGTCTGTGACGTTGAGTTCCTATTGACGATACAGAACTTTGGGATACATCAACTCCGGACTATGTGTCAGTTGATGTATTAGCCCCTCGGCTTGTGGAGCGGACCCTCCCGAATGAGCTTGCTGTGTGCGGGAACCCTAGAGCTGGCCGCGACTGCGACGACGATGATGACTGTGCAGGAATCCTCCGTGGATTCGACGGCGACGACTACAGAACGCAGCGATCCTACGTGGATCAGTGCTACCGATCCTGTGTGGGTCAGATCCTGTGTGGGTCAGTTCTCAGCGGTCCTGTATGGGCCAGTGCCTACAGATCTTGTGTGGGTCCGATCTTGTGTGGGTCATTTCGGGGGATAGTTACCTATCGATCCTTTGTGGGTCATTGCGGGGGTTAGTTACCTATCGATTCTTTGTGGGTCATTGCGGGAGTTAGTTACCTATCGATCCTGTGTGGGTCTGACAGTTTAGATGAATCAGGGGCTACATCTGATCATCTCTATCATCCTACGAAGAAGTATACCTGTGTGAGCTGAATCGTGGCTTTCAATCCTTATCTTCAATAATATTGACATGATATCCTGTGTGGATTACGTTATGATTTCCTGTGTGGATTGGGTTGTGATTTCCTGTATGGACTGGGTTGTACTTGAGCTCGGATGTTGGAGTCGAACGAGAATTGATGACTTAGGTATATGTATGGGCATATACCAAAATGGTGTCAGATGTCACTTTGTGATTGTATCTTTCTTTTGTGGATTATCTTTTGTGGATTATCTTTTGTGGATTCTGTGAGACCTTCGGGGGTCTCGGGGTCCCTACTGAGTATCTTATAATCACCCCTGCATGGGCTATGCCCACACTACATTGTGTTAGTTGCAGACGACGGACAACGCTGATCGTGGTTGAGGCTTGCGGAGCAGGTCGGTATCTGGAGGTGGACCACTGGGTGGGACATACTCGGAGCGGACGACTGGACCCGAGGAGCTGTGAAGGCTATCTATACCCATCCTTCTGGTGGGACTTCCAGTGGATAGCTTAACGCTACGACTTTACTTTTCAGTTGTTGTACTCCCTTTTCAGTTGTACTTTACTTTCAGTTTGGGTTTGTATTCTGGCCCACTTACTTTTCCGTACTCACTGTTGTACCCAGTTTTTACTTAGTGTTTACTTCTGCTTGCTTGCTCTGTGGTGTTTTTTTACTTTACCAAGGAAATGCCTTCCCTTTTTACCGGGATTCACGCCTTGGTGCTAGTCTCCAGCCCCTGGCCTATGGAAGGCGGGCTTGGGGTAGTCACGGCACGGGCCACGAGGACGGGTCGTGACAAATTGATATCAGAGGAGTTCAGTTCTACTGCAGAACTCAGGACACTGATATTTTTCTATGGGAAGCAATATTGTTAAGAGTATTTAGTGTGGTTATTAGTCCCGGGAGTCCAGTGTTGGTGCTGCGGTCGACGTATCCGTACACCAGGACCCTGACTTCTAATTTCCAAATTAATGCACGAAAACATCGATTGCATGTGTGTTTCAAGTTTTCTTTGTGATTACTTTGTGTCAGCTCACCAGGTATACTGTTTGACCATCACAGACCTGTTTCTTTTCAGGATGGCCCCACGACGACAACCAGCTAGGGTTCCGAGCATTGTACGTGACGACATCCCACCGAGCGATGAGGCCTTGGTACATGGCCCTTTGACATCAGAGGCACCGGCGGTACCTCTACCCGCCGAGCCACCGATGCTACCAGCCCCAGCCGCTGACGATTCACATTGCCTTAGTGCACTGCACGAGTTTCAGCGTCAGCGACCTCCCAGGTTCCGTGGGGAGATGGACCCTCAGGCAGCTGAGGATTGGCTAGAGGCAGTTGTACGAGTTTTCAGGTTAGTGAGGACACCAGCAGACCTCATGATGATCCTCGCAGCGAGTCTCTTACACATGGCAGCAGGAAAATGGTGGAGCCTGATGCTTCAGGTGCACGATGAGGCATCACTCCTCTGGACGGACTTTGAGAGCCTCTTCCAATCGGGGTTCATCCTAGCCACTCTCCGTGCGGTGCGCATCTAGGAGCTTCTACAGCTGCGGCATGGTAGCTTGACGATCGCCCAGTACTCGGCGAGATTTACCGATCTCTCGCGCTATTCGACGGACATGGTATGTGACCCATTATTCTGGGCCCGGACCTTCGAGCAGGGGTTGAGGCATGAGATCAGGGCATCACTGATCTCCCTCAGAATTCCGACTCAAGCAGGGGTACTGAAGCGAACCCTTCTCATCGAGAGCTTTCTTGCTGAGTCTACACCAGCGGCGAGACCTACCGCAGGGAGGCATGTAGCAGAGTCTTCTGCAGCAGGAAATTGATAGATGACTCCTGGGTCCAGGTAGACCAGACCCTAAGGTAGACAACCTCAGGACACTGGCTCAGAGGTGTGGGGCACACAGTGCAGAGCCAGTCTTTTGAGAGGCAGACAGTGCTACGCATGTGGCGGGCAGGGCCACATGGCTCGTGACTGCCCGACCCGCCGTACCGAGGAGCAGCAGACGGTTGATGGACCACCCAGGTATAGGTAGAGGTTCGACCGTGGCGGTCCGTAGGGAGTAGTCCGATGAGGCAGAGGAGATGGCCGAGCAGCAGGTGGTGAGCGATGCTTTGAGGCTCTATCACCACCACCACCAGGATGTCCACCCCGACCATAGGGAGCTGGCAGGCAGAGACAGGCGCTGATCCAGGCAGCGGATGCCTACGACCACAGTGCGCCCGAGATTATTTGAGGTACTATATGTGTCTATTCCACCCTTGCTGCAGTTCTTATAGACATAGGAGCGAGTCATTCTTTCATAGTCGCTGCCCTTGTTCAGAGGTCGGAGATTCTGACAGAGCCGTTGGCTCGATCCTTATGGCTAGAGACTCCTACGAGAGTAGACTCGACGATTATGCACTAGTGCCGGTAGTGTGAGCTTACTCTAGGAGGAGAGAGCTTTGGCTGGGATCTTCTTGTAGCGGTGTCGAGGCCTTACAACATCGTCTTGGGAATGGATTGGTTATCTACAGTCTATGCTCAGATTGACTGTATTAGGCGCAAGGTGTGGTGTGTACGCACCAACAGGAGTAGGTTCACCTTCACCGGCGAGAAGGGAACCTTTGGAGCACAGGATGGACTCATGCAGAGGAGAGGACAGCCCATCACTCATCAGTTGGCTAGCCTCATCCTAGGAGCAGTTGACGTGTGGAGTCCTGGTTTTCCTACAGTGGTGGATCAGTATGCGGACGTTTTTCCTGACGACGTTCCAAGACTACCTCCTCGCAGATAGGTAGACTTTTATATTGACATGTACCCCGGGACAGCCCCGATATCCACCCAGCATATCAGATGGCTCCCGCCGAGCTTCGAGAGCTACGTGTACAGTTGGAGGACTTGCAGGGAAAAGGTTTCATCAGACCTAGTGTTTTACCCTGGGCTTCCCCGATATTGTTCTCCAAGAAGGAGGACGGGAGCTTACTACTGTGTGTCGATTACCGTCGCCAGAACCAGGTGACTGTGAGGAACCAGTATCTGCTACCGAGGATTGACGACCTCTTCGATCATATCAAGGGAGCACGGTGGTTCTCGAATATATACTTAAGGTCAGGTTATCATCAGCTCAGAGTTCGGGACGAGGACATGCAGAAGACGACCTTCAGATGTCGGTATGTCCACTATGAGTTCTTGGTTATGCCATTCGGCATAACCAATTCCCCGACAGTGTTCATGGGCCTCATGAACAGGATCTTTCAGCCATACCTCGATCGATTTGTCGTGTTCTTCATCGACGACATTTTGATATACTCGACCACTAAGGAGGAGCACGCCTACCACTTGCGGGTTGTACTAGACACACTCCAAGAGCACCAACTTTATGGAAAGCTCTTGAAGTGTCATTTCTGGTTACGTGAGGTCCACTTCTTAGGACACGTCATCTCTGAGGTGGGAGTTGCGGTGGATCCTGCGAAGATCGAGGTAGTGCTAGCTTGGGAGCCACCCAGGAGCGTGACGGAGGTGCGGAGTTTCTTGGGTCTAGCTGGGTACTATTAGAGATTTGTGCGAGAGTTATCTAGAGTTTCAGTACCACTCTCATCTTTGAAAAAGAAGGGGAAACACTTTGTGTGGTCAGACAGATGTGAGCAGAGCTTCCAGGAGCTGAGACAGAGATTGACCAGTGTGCCTACTTTGAGGCTATCAGAGGAGGTAGTTGGGTACGTAGTTTACTGTGATGCATCAGGCACCGGACTTGGATGTGTCCTGATGCATGAGTGGGAAGTGATTGCCTACAGATCATGTCAGTTGAGGCAGCATGAGCAGAACTATGCTACCCATGACCTGGAGTTAGCAGCAGTGGTCTTTGCTCTGAAGATGTGGTGACACTATCTGATGGGCGAGTGCTTTACAGTCTATTCTGACCATCAAAGTCTCAGGTACATCTTCTCGTAGAAGGATCTGAACCTGAGATAGTGGCGATGGCTCGAGTTCCTCCAGGACTATGACTTTGAGATAGTATATACTCCTAGAAAGGGGAACGTAGTAGTCGATGCCCTCAACAGGAGGAAAGGTATTAAGCTACTTAGGGAGGCGACAGACCAGCTAGCCGGTTTGCAGATATCTTTCTTAGATAGAGATGGAGTGGCCTTTCTACAGTCACTCACAGTCACTCCTCCGCTTTTACAGCGGTTTAGAGAGGCACAACATGGGTACGATGACTGTGAGATGCGGTATGCACAGATATCCTCAGGACATGCACCTGATGGTTTCTCTTTAGGAGGAGGGCATACCGTCCTTTTCAGAGGATGTACCATGGTACCAGCTGTCTTACAGGAGGAGGTGCTGAGGTAGTTTCACACTTCCCCTTTAGTGGTACATCCTGGAGTGTCCAAGATGTACCAGAACCTCAGACGACATCACTGGTGGCTGGGTATGAAGAAGGTTGTGGCGGAGTTCGTTTCTCGATGCCTCACCTGCCAGCAGGTGAAGGCAGAGCATCAGGTACCAGCAGGCTTGGTACAGCCCTTGGAGGTCCCGGAGTGGAAGTGGGACGACATATCTATGGACTTCGTGACTGGACTTCCACACACTTCAAGAGGCCATGACTCCATTTGGGTGATTTTCCACCGTCTCACCAAGTCAGCTCACTTATTACACATCAGAGAGCATGGCTCTGGGGAGAGCTTGGGACGCCTCTACGTTCCAGATATTGTACGACTTCACGGTGTGCCATCATCTATCATCTCCGATCGAGATGCTCGATTTACCTCCCAGCTTTGGAAGGGGTTGAAGGAGGTGTTCAGGATGCATCTACGTCTGAGCACCGCCTTTCACCCTAAGACGGATGGTCAGACGGAGAGGACCATTCAGACACTCGAGGACATGCTCCACGCATGTGTCCTCGACTTTGGTCGTAGCTGGGAGGACCACCTACCGTTGGTGTAGTTCGCGTACAACAACAACTACCATTCCATCATCGGGATGACACCATACGAGGCGTTGTACGGCCGGCTTTGCAGATCACCTCTGTGCGGGACAGACCCTAGGGAGTCAGTACTTGTGGGACCAGAGATGGTCCATGCCACGAGAGAGAAGGTTCAGGTCATCCAGGAGCGGATGAGGACAACTCAGAGCCGGCAGAAGTCTTATGCTGATAGGAGGAGGAGGCCATTGGAGTTCGAGGATGGTGACCGCGTCTTCTTGCGGGTCTCACCTCGACGTGGATTACGGAGATTTGGCCGAGGCAGCAAGTTATCTCTGTGCTTCATCAGACCATTCTAGGTCCTTAGCAGGATTGGCAAGGTGGCTTATCGCCTGAATCTACCACCTTAGTTGCGCTGGGTGCACGATGTATTCCACATATCTCAACTGAGGAGATACGTGCATGACCCAATGCATATCATCGAACACAAGGAGCTGGACATTGATGATGGGGCGACGTTTGCGGAGGTCCCAGTGGAGATCTAGGATTGACAGGTGTGGGTCCTACGTGGAAAGTCAATTCCTCTAGTGTGCATTAGATGGAAGCACGGGAACCTCTAGGAGAGCACTTGGGAGCGGGAGGCTCAGATGCCTGCACAGTACCCACATTTCTTTCCCTAGTTTATGATGTATCATTATGGGGATGTAAAGCCCTGAGGTGGGAGTAATGTAAAGACCCGTAAAATTCAAGGAATTTTTTTTTCTTAATTTTCATTGGAATTTTACAAGAACGCAGTTTCTGACGGCACCTGGTTCCGAGGCCCAGTGTGCCAGGAATCATTTTCTGAAGATTATCTCGGGTGCGTTCAGTGAACGAATGAGTGAGTTTTTATAACTTTTGAACCGGTGCTCAGAATCGAATTCCGAGGGCACTGATGGAATCGCAGCGCTGGTAATTGCTTAGAAACACCTTTTCCGGAGTTGCGTTTTCTCGGAAGAAGTTTTACTTAATTGGGTTAACTAATGAATAAAATAAAATACTGCGCTACATATTTTATTTTTATTCAAAGAAATGTTAACCTAAGCTATGTGGATGAAGTGGGACCCAAAATATCCTACCCACTAGGTAGGATATTTGTGAGGTGGGTCCCACACGATCCCCACCATTTCTTTTCTTCCTAAACCCCCTCCTTTAATAAGATAACACACCCACACCCCCCTTAAGTGGAAGTCAACCCTTGCGTTTTTCTGTTTAGGAAACACCTCAATTAATTTGGGTGGTTTAAACATTGCAATAAATTCATTTAATTGTTTGATTCGTTTTTGAATTTCAAAACACATGGCTTGAGTAATAAAATAAGGCAAACTCTTATTTTATTTAGGTTTGTTTGGGTTGTGAGAGGCTGGGGAGATTTTTCTCAAGCTCTTGAAGTTCTTCTTCCTTGACGAAGAACGCGGAGAACGCGAAGAACGATGACCTCTGACGAAGGTCGACAAGAACGCCGGATCCTCAGAGATTGACGATGCGACTCCGACGAATCTTTTCTCCGTGACGCGACGATCCTCCTTCTGTGACGCCTCCTTCCGCGACGTGCAATCCCCCGACGAGCCTTCGTTCAACTACGCTCGAGGTAGGGGTTTATTTTAATTGTTTGTTTGTGAATTCTTCCACCGCCTTTCTTCATTTCAATTTGACAACCTGATATCGCAATAACGGGAGGAGGTCAGACCGCACGAACACGGCCGACCCTCCTCTCCCCTTTGGTTGTTTGATGTTGTTTACAGCAAGAGCAAGGCAACGTGGTGCCGAAGCACCGTGCGGGAAATATTAAAGAAAGGGGGAGAAACGCAGCGCCATCACGCCGCACCATTGAAGACAAACCAACGATGTGACGCCGTCATGCCGCACCGGAGAACAACAAAAGCACCGCGGCCAGAGCAGGGCCGCGACGGAGGGGCACGACACCGTCGCGCCGTGCCAGACGGACCAAGGCCGCGGCCTTAGGCCGTGGCGGAGCAGGGACCGGCGGCCGGTTCATGGATACCGGCGTCGGAGTAGGGGGACCGGCCGCGCCGGTCCCGCGGCGGCAGCAGTCGGCCGGCCGGAGCAGGGCGGCCTGTCAGGGTGAAAACTGGGAGTTCATAACCCCCGGTTGGCCAGCAGGTGCGGCCCCTTCGCATGGGCCCCACGGTTTCTCTACACGGGGGGGCAGCGCCCCCCCCCCCCCCCTCTTCACTCGGCTGTTACGGCCGAGCCGCCTGGCCCGCTGGCCAGGCTGAGCCGCCTGGCTCGCTGGACAGGCTGAGCTGCCAGGCCGGGCCACACCCAGGCCGGGCCGGGCCAAGCCGCGCCCAGGCCGGGACAGGCCACGCCCACCGGGTCGGGTTGACCCGGTTCTGGCCGACCTAGGGGGTACCGGGCCGGGTCGGACCGGGCCCGAACCCCCTAATACCAGACCTCTCACAGTATTTTGCCCATAACGTGGGCTGCAGACCTCCGATCGACGCACCATCAGTTGTGATGTGATCCTTGGATCGAGGCGGTTGTTTTGGTATATTACCCTCAAGGTTTCAAAGAATTTTGGGTTCGGTCGGGTTGGTTCGTACACGAAACCAACCGGGCCCTCGGAGCGAAAACGCTTATAAATTGAGCTCTGGACGTCCGATTGACGTGCTGTCAACATTGATGGTTTCTCTTTGTGATACGGACCTTTTGGATTACTACGCTCATGGTTTGGATGCAGTTGGAGTACGGTCGGGTTGGTTTTGACTTAAAAACCAACAGGGCCCCTAGGACGAAATGGCCAATAACTCTCAGACAGGGCGTCCGATTGACGCGCCGTCTATGACGTTGAGTTCCTATTGACGATACAGAACTTTTGGATACATCAATGCCAGAATATTTTTCAGTTGATGTATCAGCCCCTCGGCTCGTGTAGTGGACCCTCTCGAACGAGCATGCTGTGTGCGGGAACCCTAGAACTGGCTGCGACTGCGACGACGATCACCACTGTGCAGGAATACTTCGTAGATTCGACGGTGACGACTACTACACTCAACGATCCTACGTGGATCAGTGCTACCGATCCTGTGTGGGTCAGCGTTCAGTGGTCCTGTGTGGGCCCGCCCCTACAGATCCTGTCTGGGTTTGATCCTGTGTGAGTCATTGCGGGGGTTAGTTACCTATCGATCCTTTGTGGGTCATTGCGGTGGTTAGTTACCTATCGATCTTTTGTGGGTCATTGCGGGGGTTAGTTAGCTATTGATCCTGTGTGGGTCCGACGGCTTAGTTGAATCAGTTGCTACATCTGATCATATCTATCATCCTACGAAGAAGTATACCTATGTGAGCTGAATCTTGACTTTAAATCATTATCTTCGATAAGATTGACTTGATATCCTGTGGGGATTACGTTATGCTTTCATGTGTGGATTGGGTTGTGATTTCTTGTGTGGACTGGGTTGTACTTGAGCTTGGATGTTGTTGTCGAACGAGAGTTGATGACTTAGGTATATGTATGGGCATATACCTAAGTGGTGTCGGATGTTACTTCGTGATTGCATATTTACTTTGTGGATTATCCTTTGTGGATTCTGGGAGACCTTCGGGGGTCTCGGGGTCCCTACTGAGTAGCTTATACTCACCCCTATACGGTCTATGCCCGCACTACGTTGTGTTGGTTGCAGACGACGGACATCGCTGATCGTGGTTGAGGCTTGCGGAGTAGGTCAGTACCTGGAGGTGGACCACAGGGCGGGACGTACTCGGAGCAGACGACTGGACCCGAAGAGCTGTGGAGGCTATCTGCACCCATCCTTCAGGTGGGACATCCAGTGGACGGCTCGACGCTACGGATTTACTTTTTTAGTTCATGTACTCCCTTTTCAGGTGTACTTTACTTTTAGTTTGGGTTTGTATTCTGGCCCACTTACTTTTCCATACTCACTGTTGTACCCAATTTTTACTTCGTGTTTACTTCTGCTTTCTTGATCTGTGGTGTTTGTTTACTTTAAAAAGGCAATGCCTTTCCTTTTATGGGGAATCACGCCTTGGTTCTAGTCGCCAGCCCCTGGCCTATGGAAGGCGGGCTTGGTGTAGTCACGGCACGGGCCCCGAGGACGGGTCGTGACAAGATTTATAGGTTTCATCCAATTTTTTGGATTGATAAAAATCAATTAATGAAATACTTTTATCAACATTAATAGTGTATTTTTTCTTAACATTAATGGAGAGATTTTATCAATATAAATGGAGATAAAGTAGGAATTTTGACTAACTTAATTATGGATATAGAATTTTTGCCACTTTAAAAGGATGTTTGATATATTTTTCGGTGGAAGAGTTCCTCCAGATATAGTCCACTAAGATGAGGAAGGGAGATGTAGTTTTTATAGTAGCATGTGTAGTAATTCGATGATAGAGAGTAAGGCATCTATGGTAGATCATTATTATTTTGTTCTATCATATTTAGATAATCATATGTTACTCATCGACAATGATGAATTTAACGTGAATGGTGGATCTCAATTGTGGTGGGTTATCATGTTTCTAGAAGAATCTTCATCTTGCTGGTGGTAGAGAATGTTGTGCCTATATTCAATCCTTGATGAGGATGGATACACAAGTTTAGTTACTTATGTGGATCATTGGTGATGGGGAAATAAGTTTTGATGGTGGATCATTGATGTAGTTTCTTTCCATGTTTGCAGTGTCATGTGTGGTTCATCAGCAATTGAAAATAAAAAACTAATGATGGACCTTCGACATGGTTTTTTGTCATGTTTATAATAGCATGTATGGATTTTTAGTGGTGGAAAATGTAGTGTCATCGATTAAGAGTCTTAGGATAATTTGTTTTAAACAGATGATGCAAGCGTATTAGGGTGAGGTTTTCAGGCCGGTTCTTCTATATTGTATTTGGAAATTTTTGTTTGGAAATATACTAGAATTTTGTACTCTTTGATTATCTGTGGATTTTCTAAAAGTTAACTCATTTTTAATCATCCTTAATGGATGGTTTTTCCATGTTAATTTTCTTTGGTGTGTTGTTTTTCTACATTCCACCATTTTTATCTAGTTATATCATTATTTGGTTGGTCAGTAATTACATTTCTAGTGATTTTCATTCTATGTTTGTTTGTAATTATACATTTCTATGTAGGAATTTAGAAATTTTCTTGAATTTTCAATTTTCAAATTAGTGGATTGGTCAAATTTTGAACCGAAATTTAGAATTGAATTCCCATATTTGGGACCCATCAAAGGAGTTATTTTGGATGGGTAATAGGGTTTAATTAGTGATGGTGAGGTTCAAGTGTGTGTTGTTGGACCCTTGGGGTTGAAGGGATGCCAGGTGGGTATATGATTTAACCACCGACTATCATAGTGGGCGCATGCCCTACCTGGTGGCTTTGTACCGACTTCCCAGTTGCCATAAATAGGGAAAATAAATATTTTACTCCTCCAATTTTCTAAAGAGGAATCCCCCTTTTCTTTATTTATCCTATTTTCATGCTCTGAGGTCATAATATCCCATTAATTCCTTGTTTTCTGATTTTGATGGGAATTGAAAGTACATGTCCTTCTCCTTACACCATTCTATATCCTTCCACTTTCACATTGATTCTGCATTGTTTCAATTTATGTTGGAAATTTTGATTTCATTGAAGAATTTTGAAATAACACAAATTCAAACGGGATTTAAAGTACCCTATATAAAGGAAATCCTATGAGGACATACAACTATCAATGGTTATAATTTCTCCAAAGGTATCTTTCAAAGTATATTTATTTATTGTTTTCCCTAAATTAGAAAATATAAATACTGATTTTAGTGATGTCATTAGTTTGGGATTTTCCTAGGGACGGTGTTTGGAGTCCCCCTGGATCACTCTAGGGTTGATGAATTTATATTTTGAATCAAAAAATATATATAAGGATATTTCATTGATTAAAACATGTTTATTAAAAATGGTTTAATTAATAATAGTGTTCAAATTTTTTATCAAGAATTATTTGGAATGATTTAAGGGCTCAAATACGGGTACATGCTTGGAATGAAATTTTTTAGCCTTGGTAGAGCTTGTAAGGGAATTGGTAAAGCTATCAAGCCATGAAAAGAAATCAGAAAAACTATAAATTAGATACGTAGTCCTCATACTTACCCTATTCCTTAATGGTTGTTTTTTTGGATGCATTGTAACATGATTTATTTCCACTGAGGGTGATGACCTAGTTAGTTACGTTAATAGACTAAGGAAATAAACTACTAAGAATTGTAATTTATTAATTTTTTTAATTAACCAGATGAGATCCCTTGGACCCTATATAGAGATAAGTTCCATGCTTTCCCCTTTCATGCAGGCTATATCCATCGTCCGGTGCTGGTCAAGGCCATGACTTTTGTTTATGTTGGCCACATTACCCACACCTCGTAGCATAAACCTTGATTTAAATTTTAATGTATGTTAGTTTAGTGAGTGGAATGACCTAATAGGACCCTGGAATCCTGGATGGGTCATGGTACATCATTTTTTATATTACCTATGATGATAAACCCATATAGTTAGTCAACTTGTGAAACCATGTTGAGGATA
The DNA here is from genome assembly GCA_963277665.1 of Viscum album. Lineage (NCBI taxonomy): Eukaryota > Viridiplantae > Streptophyta > Magnoliopsida > Santalales > Viscaceae > Viscum > Viscum album. Next base: position 288,717,016 of record OY728162.1, read on the forward strand.
TCGTGGTATGTGATGTCCTTAGAGTATCAGTTGTTCACTCGATACCTAGTAGAGATTAACCACACTCACAAGGGTTCCTATACCATTTTGTGACCTTGGGGACCCTCAAGTGTTCCCTGTTGATAATACAACCATGAGTGAGTGCATGTGGACATGGATAGAGAAATTTACAGGTGTAACCATTGAACTCGAACCGACGTGTTATCCTAAAGGGGCTGTGATATTAATAAAATTCATGGGAATTCTAACAAACCATGTTATATGTTTCTTTTTTATTTATGTTCATATAAAATAGAATGTGATTACCTAGGATATCTGGGAATAGTGTTTTTCTGGATACTGAAGTAAATTCCTTAAATGCCTAGGAATCCCCTATTGACATGGATGAGACCATTAGATGCCTGGTAAATTTGCAATCTATTCTTATAGTATATTGTGGGTGAATTATTATATTTACTAGCATCCATTGAAATAGTTGATGTTATATTTGGATTCTAGAGTGGGTACCGGGGATCCTTCATCATATCTTATGTGTTTTAGTTCTAGATGAATTATCTAGACACATAGGAGTCCTCTAATATAGTGAGACTATTGTGAATTCTTGAGATTCTTGGTATTTGAATGGTGTTTACATTTGAACATTGTGAATGCCTCATACCCCTAGGATTAAAATGGAAACCTGAGGAGTTGCGTGGTAATATATCCCTCATCATAGATGTTTTAAAACCCAATGGTGACAATTTCATCCCCTTGATCGATTCATATAATACCCCCTAGGATTTGGTTGGTGTAATAGTGATGGATTGTGAAATGACCTAAAAATTTATAAATAAAATTTATCTTAGGATTTAAATTATATTTATTATTATGTATTATGGATATAGAAAACAAATGAACCTATTTGGTTTTGTTATATCCTATAATATTTAAAATATAGTTAAGAATATTCAGTATTGAAAATATAGATTTTGTAAAGTGTACACATGATTATTATGAATATAAGGTTTTATGAAATCCAATTAACACATACAAAGGAAGTGATGACCTCAACCAGTAGGATCATACCCTATGAAGCCCATTTATTGGATCTTTCTAGGGAGATAGAATCACTGAGATTTGAACTTAACGAATACCAATATGAGATCCAACAACTTATGCATGAGAAAAATTGTTTATAGGAGAAGATCAAGATCATTGAGATCAGGACCCAAACCACGTACACCAAACCACGCCCTGAAATTATCACAATCACACACCTTAACCTTAGGATGTTTTTTTGGTGTATAAAAGGGATATTAATCAAGCATATCAGAATATGGATGTGTATATTGTATTTTAAATATAACACTTTTCATATTTTATTATTATCATTCATTTATAAATAATATTTATTTTTATAAAAAAAAATATACTTCTAATTAGTATTTGATTTAAATTAGGATGTTTAATTTAAGTAATTAATATATTTTGTAAATAAATAATATTTTAATAAAATATTATTAATAAATAATTTTTATTAAATATAAATGATCATATAATTTTTTTGAAGTCAAGTGTAATTTTTATAAGGATTCGAAAACTGTTATTGACAAATAACCTAACATTTCTCAATAGATATAAACTATTATTTTAAAAGTGAAAATAAACATATAGAAAAAATTACTTTGATAAAATACATATTATTTTTGAATCCAGAACATTGAAATTATCCAATGAATAATTTTTCATAATTTTCTGAGATAAAAGTTTTTTTGGGTGAAAATTAAATATCGTATAAATATATTGCGTGTATTATGATATCACAATGACCAAAAATCCCCTTTCAATTAACTAAAAATTCTTTTATAATTTCATTAATATTTCCTAACCTCTCTATATTCCTCCCATGGTGCCCCCCAAGAACTCAAGAAGCTCCTCCCATGCATTTGGAATCACACTCTCATTGTAAGGGACCTCTCTCTCTTCTTTTCAATTAGTGTATCTTCTATATTTTATGAATTTTGTTTCCAATTAATAATGTTTTGATATGTTATTCCATATTCCCATTACTAAAAATTATATGTATAAATTATTATAGATCCCTTTCACTCTCAATAATCCCTTCCATGAACTTTTTTGTACACCTGTTACCATAGAATATTTAGTAAGGTATTTGTCTCTTCTCATTTCCATTCAAGAACCTCTTTTATGTTATACCTCTTAGTATCCATTTTTTCATATTGGTATATGTTATTCCATATCCACCTTATTTTCCATTTTATTTATAAATTATGATATACACATTTCACTCTCATTAAGACCTCACATGAATCTTTTTGTACATATGTTACTATACTGAAATTTAGTAAGGGTTATTTTCTTTCTACTCATTATTTAAGTATCTACTTTATCTTATACCCTTTTTATATAATTCATAATGTTTGTATCTTATCATCCATATCCCCTTACATAGCATATTATTTATAAAATATTAGGGACCCATTTTACTCACATAAATCCCTTCCATGAAAATTTATATTCACCTGTTAAGTTGTCAAAATTTCACCATGATTTTCTATGACAAACAATTTTGAAGTAAATAATTATAACCATTTAATATCAAGGATTTTCAACTTTATTCACTAATATTTTGTTGATTTTTTACATAAATATATTTATTCTATACTCCTTGATCTTGGAATAAAATATTATGGTGAATGAATCCGTGTTGTATGATCTACGCGGAACACTTAAGAATGAGAATGAAATGAAAGTGATGGGTGCGGATGGAATTGTATAGTGATCCAATGAATTGGGTAATGTTTGAGTCTCATGAGACATCACGAAAGGTATTGGGGTGTAAATCCAATCCATCATGGTACTTTTTCCATCATGATTTCTTTGAATTTATCCTTGACCTATGTTTATAATGCAGTGTTTTATGTTGTTTCCACACTTCCCATGTTTACTTTGTATTATCGTGCTATATAATGCCTCAGTGTTCATGTTTATGATTCCCATCCCATTTATGTCCCATTGATATGACTATTGTCTAAAATGTGCTACTTTCTTCAGGTTATTTCATTTTATTCCCTTACTGGGATATATAGCTTATCCATTTCTGATGTATGTCCCTAGGTTTTCTCGTGCAGTGTTAAATACGAAGGAATAAATTGATCATGTTAAGGAATATTTCAATAAAGATACTGTATTCCTCATTTAAATTCATTATATAATGTACCTAATTACCAAACAAACTATTCTTATTTATCTTCTAGGTTGTATCATGTGTCATATTATGCAACACATCATGAAGTAATATATAATAATGAGTAGGGTTTTCATAGATCGGTCAAAGAGCTAAGTGAGATTAGATGCCCAGGAGACTTCACATTGGAGATTAGAGGGTATTTCATATTTCAATTCTCTTTGTCTCCTAGGAACAAATCATTCCTTAATGTAAAGGATTCCATAGGGTTTCCCCTCCTAGGAATCAGATGTTGGCATGACCTTGAGAACATCTAGGTACTGTCATGGTCTAGTGATACCCTATGGTTTTCTCATCCTCTTGGTCGATGTGTGAGTGTGTGATCCCTAGGTATTGTACAGTGGTCCTCCTTATATGATTTTCATTATAATAGAAACTTCATAACTGAAAATATTTGGTATGTTTGATCAGGGATACAAACTCGAGAATTGAAAATAGTTATTGAGAATAACCAAGGTCATATGTATAGGTCCTTGGGTGGTGGTTATACTATGGTTGGTGCAGTTATAATGACGTTCTCAGATATATTATAGCATCAGTATGAAATAGGTATTTATGGTGTTTTATTTATTTATTTTTCAAGAATTATTTATTTATTTATGTTGAGTATGAAACATGCAGATGTCACAATATATTTTGGTTATTATAAGTTCACATTCGTGGTTCCCTACTTGGGTTTTAATAACACCTTTATCGGACCACCATCACACATGGGTAACCAAAAACTCTCACTTGTTACAATAATAATTTATGATGATACCCATGATTAGGTTGAGAATGGTCGAGTAGGATAACTCTGATAAAATCTATATTTTTAGATGTGGTATTTATTAGAGCTAGGGTACAACCTCAAGTCCTTTATTCTTTTGTTTATTTGTTATATAGATTAGTTTGGTGGGAGAACTATTTGTATAATATATTTTTGAGCATGATTATTCATACTATATATTAATTTTCATATACCATTGTCCCTTTTTTATTAGGCATGTATACTATGATAAAATTCTTTATTTATGGATAATTTTTAGTTTTTTTATTACTGTGCACTTTGATATCAGAGGTATATTATCCCTATAGTATTACCCTATAACCCCACTACAAATTTGAAACCATTAGTGTATGGTGAAGCATGACTAAGGTAACATGATGGTCTGATCTAGTTACTGTCCATAGAGTGATCTGTTCTGGGATGTTACAATGTGGTATTAGAGCCTTGTTTTATTTTGTATTTCTGTTTTGGTAGTTTTTAGAAATGATACATTGAGATGTGTCAATGTCTATGATATAACCTAAACTATGAAATGGGTCAATGACTGTGATAGAACCTGAACTAGTGCATTGGGAAAACCTCATACAGTAGAATTTTAGGTTTCCATGGGTAAGTGATTGATGTAGTTGGATTACACTATTATGGTTATTATGATTTTCACCTAGTATGATGCACATTATTTATTAGATTTTTTATATGTAGATAATTGTATTTTTCTCTCAAATCATTGGAAAGAATTTAGTTTAGGATTTTATCTCTTAGTCGGTATAGGAAAGAGATGCCTCATGCATCTTTTCATGAATGTATGATTCATATGATTTATGCTTTAAAGTGATAATATTTTCACTACTGGATGAATCTCAACTATTTAATGTTTTAGAAACATACAATACTTCATTTACCTATATAAGTACTTTGTTCCATTATACTAAGACATGATGACTTGTATATATATTTTACTATAGTGTAATGTCTTATGTATCCTATAGTGAGACAATTGACAATGAAGGAGATGATCTAGTTCCTCAATGTTGGAGACATGTGGTCACCCGAGTTGGTTAGTGAATGACTCTAATTCCTCCACGATGTACCCTTATGGGTTATTTTAGAGGTTTATTTATTTAACGTGTCGGTTACAACCTATAGAGAATTTTACTGTATATCTTTAAATAATAGGATACTTAATTGAACCATGCGATGGTGATTTATGGGATACATATCATCATTAGGAGATGTTTTTTATATGTGTGTGCCACTTTGACATGGCTAGATCTTGAAGGGAGCAGTCTGATGTGCATATTCTCGGAGAGCATGAGTGATCTAGGTTGGATTATTTAATATTCCAGTAATAGCCTATACGGTATTTACCCATATAACATGGAAAGGAACTCTACATTAATGAACTATGAAATTGAGTTTCATGGGATAAAGATGGTAATAGGGAAATATTATCCACCTGGGAGAATTCTTATGTGAATGTTCTCATAGAGGGTGATTACACCAGGTTATATTACATTAATTTCCAGTGTAAACATATATGGTGTTTCCCCAAATTTATTAGAATGAAATTCTGTCAAAATACCTAATTTTTATGGTTCCTTAACACAGATCATCTTATGAGATGTCATGGGTGGCCAACTAAAGATTCTAATTCTCAAGGAAGAAGTATCATGTATGGATTACGAGTGACAATCAGTGCTTTGTTAGGGTTTTGAGATTTCATGTGGTGTCCTTATAATGGGAGATTCTTGAGAGGGTGTTGGAACATGAGATGTTGTATGGGAATATACATGAACATGAGATGCTTCCCAAGAGTTATGTTTCTATAAAGAGCTGGTTTTTGGGATAGGATGGAGGACCTAGAGACCCTTGACATAAGACTCTATGTTTATTAAGTCTATTCCTTATGTTGATCAAGGGAAACATATAGAGGGGTTGGCCTGAGTTAATTATTTCCCTATGAGTAGGAAGAAAATGTGATTACTTTGGGTTATTATATCGATGCATGGACTTGTATGAATGGTAATGAATTAGATTCTTATAGAGAATCACTTCAATCATTGGTCTTATCATTTCATTTTGAGGCCAGCTTTGAAGGGTATTACTATTAAAATACCTGACATTATTCATAAGGTCGTATCCTTAAACATCACATATAATGAAGAATTTATATTAGATTTCCCTTTCTTACATACATTAGGATCTTTAAAGTTTAGAGTTTTATAGAATTATATAGTAAATCATACTCAATAAAATAATATCTTACAAAGTTTAAACTTCTTATCATTATCTAATTTTAACGCAACATAAATCATTTCAAAAGAAATAACTTTTAATTTGAGACAAAATTGTTATGTTATTCAACTTAACTTATTCATTGTTCATATCCATCCTTAAAACCTATAAAAAACATCATAAACCATGGGATAAGTAGAAAATTACCAGTAAGGGAAACAAATAGACGAAATCCATTAGTTTAGTGAAAAAACCTAAAAACCTATATATTACATAAATTTATCAAAATATTATTTATGGTAATGAAATAAATCATTTTGGAATGAAAAATAAATTATTTTATTTTTCTCAAATAAAACATTAATACACATAGAAAGAAAATAGAAATTCATTTTATGGGAATTAGAGTATCATTTTCATAACCCTTTTTAAACCCACGTCAAAAATAATTAGAGCCTGGTAAAATAAATAAGTGAAACCACACTAGTTAACACATAATTATTTCCTTTGATTACAATGAAAATTTTCCAATGCATTGGATAACTATAATGGGGAACCCCTTCGTATAATCTATATCAGGATCAAACATCTTCATTAGGAATAATGGGAATTAAACCATTATAGAATATGTATTGGAATCACAATTTAATCATATATAATTCTTAAGTACCATATAATTAATAAAAAAAATTATTCCTTTACGTTTTCATCATAAAAGCCTTGAAAAAATATTCTGAACCCATATTCAAAATACTTTCAGATGTAGAAATACACTTATTTAAAAACCCATTTCCAAAACTACAATACCTAGACTGAATTGAATGAGGGTTTTTATTTGAGGGAAAAAATAATTCTTGTAAATGAATCCAAATATAAAATAATGGATGTAATGAAAGTAAATGTATTTTTCTCCATACATGTTAAAATAGAACATTCCTTTTTCATTTTGTAAAGAAAGTCCAAAGAATTAGTAAAAATATTCCTTTTGAAAACCTTTGAATTAAATTAAAAAGTCACATAAAATTTCCTTAATAATTATTTTAATTCTATATGAATATAATAATAATAATATATTTTAAACAATATAGACATGGGAAAAAGTGTTGGAAGGGGAACTTTTGGAAGAATCTTTTTCAAAGAAAGTCTCTTACCATGAATTCAACTCATCAAATACATTGCCTATCGTCCTAAATAATAATTTTTTATTATTTACTTTATTAAGAACCTTTTTATATTTTATTTTTTCAATTATTTTAATTTTATAATCAATTACATAATCAATTAACTACATAATGGGTGATTTGACGATATTCATCTTATATGTCCCATATGACTTTGGTAGATTAACTGTGGTCAAAGTGGTCATTATTCTCTAATCTCTAAAAAAATAGTGATTACATAGTTTTCATTTTTACATCATTTAGAAGTCTAAATACATCCATGAAAAATGGTTTTTAAAAATGCACTGCATTACAATCATTGAGAAGATAAGTCATACGTACACATGAGTAATGTTTCCATTTTTCAATAATCATTATGGAATGAAGATAAGTATTATATTATCATTAAAAAATTATAATAATATCATAAATAAGAAATTATTTCTGTAAATATACGTATATATGTATCATCCATGTGATTTGGTGATGAAGAACGAACCACATCGCTTCATGGAGGTCGTAGACCACACATACGCACAATGGACATTATCATTTTTCATTGAATGGAGAGGAAAAATATTAAATGATGTGTTATCATTTAGAAATGATAAATATGTCATCAATATCATATATATTCATTAAATCCATTACATCGATCCTTTAAAGGCAGTAATGTAAAATGAATTACAATTGTTCGATAAGTGGTAGTCCATAATACATATGAACGATGGTTTCGTTCCCCATTAGATTGAAGAGGATATGAATTTAGGTAATAAAATAAATATAATAAAATCTGAATATATATAATAAAATTATATTATTTATCATCATGGTCAGAAGATATTTAAAGGGGAAATAAATTGAAAATTCTTAATTAATAAATTTACCACGGCTTTAGACAACCTCTTAAGGTTTGCACCAAAATATTTCCTAGTTGTGTTTTATGATAAATGAAATCCATATATGAAATGAGGAGGGTGGTTATTAATGTAATTGGGTATGACATGGAGAAAAAATATGTGTGAATAAAATATGAGAGGAGGTTCCCTTTATAGGAGAGGGTAGGGGAACTATTAGAATTTCATAAAGTATTAAATTAATATTAATTAATTCTAAAATTAAAATGGATCCAAATTCATAATATTGAGAGATTAAATGGGTTTGAGTCTAAATAAACTCATATAATAAAAATTAGACTTTTTTCAGTGATTATTTCACCCTTATATGTTTTTATCCCAAGTTAACAATTTTGGAAATTACCTAGGTATTGATATTTTTATTCTTTGGGGGTTAGGAAGGATACCGTAAAAATAAAAACTACCCATAAATGGACCATGTTTAAAATTATAAAAGATATTCTATTAATGTGTAAAATGATAATTTTTTAAGAATTTTAAATCATTTAATAAAACATTATTTATTAAATATTATAATTAAAGTCAATTTTGACACAATTCATTTAATTTGAATTTTAATACATCAATAAAAATATTTAATTCAAATATAAACCATTAACACACCCTAAATACATTATAAATATGATTGAAAGTTGTGAACACAATAATTCATTCAAATTATATTAATTTTAAAAGTTTAACATTAGTTCTTTCATTTTCCTTTTAATTAAATAATACAACATTAGCATTACATAAGCATTTAATGTAATTATATACCTATTAAATATTAAAAAATATTATGTCATTAAAAAAATATTTATTCACAATATTACCACAAATATTTGTTTAAAACTTACTTTTTCCCTTTATGAACACATAAGAGATATTTAATTGTAAGAGGGGGACATTTTTCCTTTTTCTTTATACAAAATAATATGTAGATCACCTTTATGGAGAAGTGTATCATAAAAAAATAAATATCAAGGATAAGGTGACAAGGGTAAACATTTATTCATATAATAATATTTAAGATGAAAAATGGTGGCCTTGTCTCTTAGTTTTAACTTATGTTAACTCGATTTACCATTTTTCCATGGTGACGAGTCTTTTAATGTTTTTACTATTAATTATGAAAAAAATATTATATTAACCTTTATTAAATAATATTAATTTTTCTGATTCCAAATATAGAATCCATTTTTCCTATTGTATAATTTCATTTTATAAGTATTCTATAAAATGGGATGAATAACAGTTTTTCGAAGAAAAAACACCATTAAAGTCTAAAATTATTTTTATACCAAGATCATGTATAATTTTTATTAATATATAGTTAATTTATCATTTTAATATAATAGTGGATTATATTAATTTTAGATCAAATTTATATTAATATGGAGATTTTTCAATGAAAAGAAACAGAAATTTAACAAAAATCGATATTTTTCTTATTCATTGAAAAATAATGATTTTATAAAAAATATTAAAAAATAATCATAGGATAATATTGAAATTTTAATTTGAAAAATGATATCTTTTTTACCAAAAAAAATTTCAAAAACTTCAAAAATTAAATATTATATGTTTTTATAAAAAGAAATATTTTTTATGATAAAAAAATATTTTTAAAGAAAAAAACGGATTTACAAATATTTGATTGATTATTTAATAAGAATTTATTAATATTTTATCAATTAAGACCATTTTATATATTAGATAAATTAGTTAATCCTATTTATACTCACTAATTTTACAGCTTGGATATAATGATCACATTTAAATAATTATATTTCATGGTTCCTTAAGCCTCGGTGTTGCGTGTAGTATATTCTATCGAACGTGGTTTTTTTATAATCTCAATGTGTTACATTTTCTCCCACTAATTTAATAAATTCAATCCTTACAATTTGATCTTGAGATTCATAATTAATTGTTTGACAGTTTAATATACCTTTCTTGAAATCCTATAATATAAAAAGGGTTGATAAAACGTCCCCTTGATAAGAGAGAATGGGAAATATGAAGGTCGTTAAGAATAACACATAACTAGAAACTAAATTGGAGAAAATTCATGGTATGTGAAAATATGGGCATGTAAGAAAACTGTAATTCCAAAATAAGGATGGAGAGTGACAGAGATCATTGATCGCAAGAAAGTGAATGGTCAAGGGAAAGATAATGACCATAAAACCATAAGCCGAAGAGGACTGAAAAAGACCCTTAATTCATCAAAAATAAACTTAAAATTATAAACATTTCATTTCAAGATCATTATCTAAAAATTGAATAATTTCTTACCACATGGACTAAGAAAGTAATAAAAATATACTTACTTTACAAGTATAATTTTATCCTTCAATAAATTTCTACCACAATGTCATCTCTTTCTCCAAACGATGAGTTTTGAAGATAAATGTTTTATACATGAAGTACTAAAATTGACTTCTAACAGATCATGTAATCCACAAAAGGATCACAAGTCATTCCTTCGACCTTTAGATATAAACCAAAACCTTAATGGCTAGCTAATGGTAATTATCAAAATGAATAAAACACCATAAAAATAAACAAAACATTAATCACGAAAGCCTTAAAAATAAAACCCAAATTTCAACATAGATATTTCGGTAAAAATTAACCTTAAAATTCTTCAAAATATTGTATAATGAGATTAGAACAAAAAATGTAGAATGTTTTGATCACATATACATTAAATATAAATTGAATGTTTATCTTCAAATAATACTAATCTACCTTAATGTATCGTAACAAAAATGTATATTCCCTAATCATATAATATCCCAAACATGCTGATAATTTCTATAAATAACTAGAATCACCATAAAGCTTCAATAAAATAAAATATTTTTCCAAAATATAATACAATTTTTATAAATAAAATATAATATAATAATGTTTTATTTTCATTGTTATATAAGTTTCAAAATTGTGAATCAATTAATCAATAAATCCATTTTTAATCCCAGATTTATCTCTATAAAAAAACATATTTTCCCAAAATTATCTTAATCTTAATCTATCACATCATTTAAAAAAATGTAATATTACCTTGAAATCACATAGAAAAGTGGTAGGTATTTCAGCCTTATCTCCCTTCATTTGTGGGTTCAAGGGTCATGACCTTTCTAGATGGGATAGGTTTCACTTTTTACTAAAACAATATTAATATAATTCTCATTATGTCTCCATATATATGATAGACATACTTAAAAATAACATTAATAAACAATGAAAATATAAACCTTAAAGGTTATAAATACATATAAACTGATAAAAAGTAAATTATTACAAAAATAATACTTCTTATTGAACCTAATGGTAATATATACTTTAACCCAATAAAAAATCTCGCAAAATACCATATTAAAATATCATTACCTAATTCCTGAAATAGGGTTTATATGAATTTGAACTTAAGAACAACATTGAACACATAGACCCATGTTGGAATCCATAACTTTTAATTTAACCTCTCTTGAAAAGATTATAATATCCAAAGTTATCTAGAATTTTATTTTAATACCAACTATAAGGAACCAACCCTAAATATTTCATATTATTATTTTGTTATACATGAATTTTCATTCTTACATACCCATAAATTTTTATAGTATGTAGTTTTATAGAATTAGTTCATAACTCATATGTAACAAAAACATTTTTTTTCAAAGTGGAAACTTGTCATTGGTATCCATTTTACTACAACATAAAACATTGAAAAAGAAGAATGTTTTATTTTCATGAATAACACTCACAAATTTAAACATGAATTTTTCGTTGTTCTTACATGTCCTTACACACAATGAAATACATATTCAAATGTTGGATGAGCATAAAAAGATCAGTAAAGGACATAAAAATGTATAAATCTAATAGTTCTGTTAAAAACATAAAACCAAAAAATTAAATAACTTTATCACTTTATTGTTCGAGCATATGAAATAAATCATTTATTTATGAAAAACATAAACTTTTATTTTTATCAAATAAAACTTTAAAACTCATAAAAATCAAATATAAATCCATTTTGTGTGACTTGGATAAACATTTTAATAATCCATTCTAAACCCATGTTTTAATTAACTTGATCCTAGTTAAATCTATAGTAGAAACCACATCGATTAAACCTCTCCATTATACCTATGAAAAAAGGAGCATTACCCAATTCCTTGTAGAGTCATAATAGGTACCTTCCTTCACATAATCTATATCGAGAACAACTATATTCATGATATATAATAGAAATCAACCCATAATATAAGTTGTATTAAGATCACCTGTTTCACATATATAATGATAAAGTACTATATCTTGAGTACAAAATTTTATTAATTCATATTTTCATCATAAACACATGAAAAAATATGTAATAACCATATGAAAACATTTTTTTATATTGAAATACTATTTCTTTTCAAAAAGAATTTTAATAATGAAAATTCCCCCATTGGAGGGAAATAAGGATTTTCTCTGAATAAAAAATGAAATATTTTAATGAAATATTAAAATAAACTAATGGTTATGATGATGGAAAAATTTATTGTCACAATATATTTTAAAATAAAACTTTTCTTGTTTATTTTGTATATAAATTTGAAAAACTCCATAAAAAGAATACTTTTTAAAATGTAAAAGATTCAAACCCAGTATTACAAATCTAGTGGTTACTTTACTACATCAACATAATATATAATTGATCACATCCTAAAGGACCCAATTGTTTAGTAGTCATGATAAATAATACACCTACTTTAATATTAAATTACATTTAAAAATATTAAAAATGACATAGTGAAAGAAAAAAATACATCCCTGAACTCATTCAAACATTTATTCTTCATATCCTAGGGTAAAAGAAACAAAATAAGGTTGACCATAGATGTCCAGTAAGGGTTACATTTACTATAAGGCTTAATGAATCATTAAGGAATAATTAATTTCAAAATTTAAATAAATAAAAACGAATATAATTTGACCAATAATTTTATTATCATGAATAGATAAGGAATAAAAAATATGGCAAGGTAAATTACTAAAAACACATTAAATTTAATCAATAAATTGAGCAAAAAATGCATCCATGGATAATATCAATGCAATAATCTCATATATAAAAATAACTAAATTATCATTGATTGAAATTATTGATATTTAATGTCATAAAATATGAAATTATTCCATCTACACATTGATGTTCTTTCTAAAAGATAGTTTATAATTGTGGGTAAAGATCAAGTTAATTCCATCTCACTTATTTGTATCATGAAACATATAGATGCTCTGGAGAGCTATATAATTATCTTCCCCACCAATCATAGTTTGTACAAATAATTACACATATATCAAATGATTGTTTTAATTCTGGAACAATATTCCTTAACAAAAAAATTCTGTATTGACTAAATAATATATATTATTAATAATTCCACAATCAATCAAATAAATTCCATGCTAAAACACCATATATAGAAATGATATGTGTTTTGATAATTAAATACATATATGATGACAAATATGGATATTTAAGGGATTGTAATTTCAAATGATATGAGAAATTGAATGTTTCAAGGGAATGTTAATGACTTTTTAATTAATCAAGGAATTGAAAGTAAATACTTACTCTAGTAAAACCGATCAAAAACTATCCAGTTAAATAATATGGATTGAATCATTAAAACATAACCCATGTAGAGTATATGTAATATAAATGGTTTTTCACGCTGATAAATAGAAATTTCAGTAACATATTATTAAAAATATTATGAGGAAATACCCTTTTTAGTTTAAAAATAACTTTTAAAACAAAAAATATCCATAATATTAAAGATTTTTTTTGAAAATAATATTGAAAACATGTAAAGGAATCATCAATGAATTGGGTGGTTAAGAAGGCTTAACATTTTGTCCATGCTGAGTTTATTAATACAAAGATTCCTTTCACATTTTTTCTAAGAATATTTAAAAAATAACTCATTTAGAAAATGATAAAAAGATTCATTTAAACAATTTTTTAAAATTAAGGAAATCATATATTTTTATTTAATGAATTATTGGAGAAAATTTAAAACATTCTTGAAAATAGTTTTGGAAAAAATGGATATTGAAGAAAAATAAATTTCGACCAAAGGTTGAAATTGTTGGGAAAAAATCTCACAAGGTAACATTGAAGTATTTTGGGGTTGATTGTGTTTGTTGACAAAGCAGGTTTTCATGGAGAATTTTCGAGTTCTAGAGAATATTTTGACAATCCATGTTGACAAATAAATATGATAAAGGAATGGACGATCTGGAGGCGGTACAAAAGAGCGGTACAGGGTGGCGCCGTTTCCCAGTGTTTTCCAAATTTTTGGGGTCTAAAATTTAGAGTTTGGTGAGAATCGCGAAAATAGTATTTCCATGAAGACCATATTTATATATGGAAAATACATGAGTTTCGCGAAGATGGGATGCATGGATTGGATTTCGGGAAGACTAGAAAAATGGAGGCAGTGATGTTTCGTGATTACTTCAACGCTTCGCGAACAGCAGAGTTGAAGCGCATCGCGGCGGTGAAGGGATTTGCGAGGGAGCTTTGCGGCCAAGGCGTGAAGGAATGTTGACGGTGATGATCCACGATTAAGACGAGCTCTACGATCGGAAAATTGCCGCGGTGCTTCGTGATTTAGACAGAATTCCGGCGGAAACTTCGGAGCTTCGCGATTTGAGATGACGTGGCGCTGACTTTGCATGGAAAGTTCAAGGGTCGGTGGAATCACCTATAAATAGAGGTTGTCCCCCTCCAGAGAAGAAGAGAGACTTTTCAGAGAAAATCATTTTCTCTCGGTTCGCGAAGGTAGTTCGCATAGCCTGTGTGCTTCACGAAAAAAGAGCTTTGCGGCGGCTATTGTAGCTCCACGAAAGTTGTGAGCTCCGCGTTGGCTCAGTGAGCTTCGCGAGGGAAGTTGCTCTGCAACGACTTGAGCTTCGCGGTAGTGCTTCGTGGTAGTGCTTTGCGATAGTGATTCACGAAAAGGCAGGAGCTTCGCGAAGGCTTGTTTGAGCTTCATGAAATTGGGAGCCTAGCGAAGTAGGGTGCTTTATGAAGGCGATTCCAAAGGAATTGCCCAGTGGTTAAGAGGCAAAGAGGTATTCATTAGTGGATGAAAGTTGGACTTCAATAGATCATCTATCAACAGTTGAGGATGAATTCATTAGTGACAATGAAGAGACCTACAGGTCTATAAAATGTGAGTGGATTCCCTTCCAGAGTAGTGAGATTAAGAAGAGGAAGAAGGGGATCCTCTCCACCGGCAGTGAGCCAGAGAGAGAGAGATAGTGAGTGACCCTTGGGAAAGCAGTGAGCTGACTCTAAACCATGAAAAGGCAGTGAGCCTGGGACAGAGTGACTGTACCGGAACATTGTAATCCACAGCTAGTGAAGTATAATGGAATTTAGTACGGCCGGAAACTTGTCGGCATATGCTCCTTGGACGTAGCCCTTAGCAGTGAACCAAGTAAAATTGTTGTGTCCTATGCCTGATTTACTTTCTGTTTATATTGTGCAACAGGAAAGAGAGAGAAGAGTGTTTTTATTTACAGAAAAACAAGATCAGAACGGGCGTTAATTTTAAATTAGTCATACCCCGATTCACCCCCCCCCCCCCCTCTTAGGGTATTCAGCCTTGTGGACCTAACAGAAATAATTCCATGTTTTCTTAAAAACACTTTCTCAATAATTTTAAGAATAAAAGAGAGTAAAATGGTACTATTTCATCAAAATTTTATGAATAACCATATGATAATGAAATTAAAGGGTTTTATTTATACAACGATCAAATAATTTATATTAATTGAATTTCAAGCATAAATAATCCCGATTAAAATAACATCGAAGAATAAAATCATAGTTCATTGATAAAATTTGAATCATAACCCCCATAAAAGAGGTAACATAAAATAAAAAAATAAACATGCTGAATATTAATTTAATAATGATATAAAATGTCAAATTGATAGTAGATACACCTCATAGAAATAAATAGGTTCATAATACTAAATATTTCTCAAAAAAGTAGAAATTCAGGTGAAATATCCTATAATGATTGTATTGCTTAAGTGAGAATTAATCAATGGATTGACTATGTGAATCAATTGTAAACAAAAATATAGAATTTTAAATATAACATAAAATAATAAAATTTCAGTACACAAATAATCATTTAATATCACATAAAATGAACATCTTATATAACCCAATGAAGAGAAATTTAATTATTAAATTCCTCACCATGTGGTAAATTTCAATTCAAATCCCCTTAGACAAAATATTTTAAATTTAAGGATGAAATTAAATTATTAATGAATTATTCATGATATTACATGTAAAATTGCCATTGTATACTCCATATAAACTAAATAAGGTGCATAACAATAAAATATTCCTTAATAGAAGGAAATTGAGACAAAACCCATTACCACTTGTTTCTCTTTGGTTAAACATTCTTTAACCAAATGTATAATTTTTATAAACATGTTATTAATTTATTAAAAACACATATTCGTATTTAAAATAAAATATATTAACTTATTATTACATATTAGTAGCTGTTCAATACAAATATTTCTTTATCACTCGTGTTTCAGTTGTTACTTGCTTTTTTCCTCAAGGATTTCCTATTATAGAATTTTTGGTTATTTTTTATAGGATATATATCTATAATATCTATGATATATTAATTTTTTAAATATCATATTTATTATATTGATTTATTTTTAGAAATATTCATGAAATTTATACATGTAAAATGAATCACATAACTTCATGGAGATGATAGGTCATACATACAAACAAGTGACAACATCATTCTATTTATGGGTAAAAGGCTATGGAATTGGATGATATATTAATTTTAAATATTTAATATAATTTCATATCTATCATATATATTTATTATTTCCATCACTATGACTATGAATGTGTGTTAGTGATAGAAAGAAAATCACATCAGTTCACAAGGAAGTAGTCCATTAATTTATTATTTCCATTACTATGACTAATAATGGAAATTTTAAATTGTTTAATTTATGGAATAGAAATGACAGTTTTACCAAAAAATAGAATTTTTCACTATTCAATAAATATTCATTATTTTTAAAAATAAAAAATTACTATATTATAATTTAATCATGATTATTTATAAAATTAATTTTATTCTTTATATAATATTTTTAATATTGGTAAAAATTAATTTAAAAAAAAGGTTTTTAAAAGGCGACAGAAGCTCTTTTTTAGAAAATAAAATTTTTTAAGAATAATATTGATATATTATTATCTCATGCATAGAAAGATATATTATACTAATGATAAAAAATTAATTGAATATATAATATATAAATTTATTTAAAATAATTCACCAATAGTGTTAAATTGAATTTATATGTTAAAAACACATTGGGTGCATAAAAATGTTTTTATAAAAAAGGTATATTCCAATGTTTTTTTATTTACAATCGATTGATAACCAATGAATTTATTTTATACATGTTTAAACCACACACTTTTCATAAATTATTTATTCATATCCATATATTCTGATTTAATGTCTAGGTTATAATGATTTTATATAAATAATATATTTCATGAATCATTTAAGATCAGTGTTGTGTGTCATTAACACTATTGAACACAATATTATTATTTTAAAGTATTTGGGTGTTACATTCCCATAAATTTAAATAAATTGTGTCCTCACAATATTACATTTTTCATGGAAGTCTAGGATTTGATATTACAAACTACATTTGTTAAAAACTCGTATCATAAAAATGGTTAATAAAACATCATCTTAAAAGTGGTAATGGGAAATGAAATGGTCAACTAGAATGACATATAAATAGGTTTCCAATTAATAGAAAATTGTTGGGAAGAAAAAATATAGACACGGAATAAAATCATAAATAATTATCGAGATTGATGTATATCAATGATCAAAATAAAGTGAATGATCAAAATAATGGTTATAATCATAAAACCATAAATTTTTTATGATTTAAAACATCATCGATTCATCGAATGTGATGTTAATAGGATAAATTTTTTATGATCATTTTCCTAGAGTAGTGGGATTATTTTAAAATCAATATAGAGAACATCATAAAATATAATTATTTGATATGTTTTTATTTCATAAGAATAATTCTTTGGTCATGATTTCATCAATTTATGATTCAAATTTTACATTGTTGACCAAATATTGAAAATGATTTTTTTCCTCGAGTACTAAAATTAACTTTTAAAGGATCATAATATCCATAAAAGATTGAGGATCCTTTTCATCTCTCTCAAAATATTTACCAAAACCAGAATGGTTATAATAAGTTATCCAAAACAATAAATTAATATTAAAACCTCAATCCAATACCTAATAATCTATCCATGAAATAATTTTAGAAAAAAAATGTCATATTAACTAGGAAATAATGTAGGCATGTGTTATGCACTGCACCCTTTTCACCTATCAATTGTGTGTTTAAGCCCCATGACCTTTCTAGATACGATGGATTGTCACCCGGTTTGAAGCATATCTATTTATAAAACCATATTAATAAAAGTCTTTTATAATTACAAAAAATATGATAAAATTCCTCAAAAATGGAATTAATCATCAAATCACTTTTTAAAAACTACGGTTTTCAAATAAAACAATTTTTGTTCCATGAGATAAAATAATTTTAATTGCCTATTATTACCTTAAAATCAATTATCATATTAACCCTATTGGTTTTTAATACCTTTAAACTTATTAAGAGAATATTATTATTAAAATAATACTTCATGTTGAACCTTAGTGATACATATACCTCTACCTAGTTAAAATTCTCACAAAATGTCATAAATCCCCAAAAAATCCCATCACTTAAAACCTCAAAAGGGGTTTCTAAGACTCTGAACTTATGATAAAATTTAAATTGATAAACAATTATGGCATCCATAACTCTTAAGTTAATCATTTATAAATATGAATATTATTCCATGAAAATTAATATAATCCTTAGATATTTAATTATCCTTATAACCAAAATACTATTAATTAAAATACTTACATATTATCACTCGTGAATCCTTGTAATTAAATACACCAAAACTTCTATTTGAAAATAACCCCTTGGTCTATGATTTATCCATTAAATTATGTAACTAAATTAGACAACTCCCAAGTTCTCAACATTCAAGGATATGAACTAAAAATGGATCTTTAGGAAGAAATTTATTTCCCTCCCTTGAATTCCTCAATTTCCCCCTCTAATTCATTCAAATATTCCATTATATTCAATATAGAAACAAAATTTTTTTCCATTGAGACTTTCTAAAAGATTTTCCTTACACATGTCTAATATGAATGAAATTGACCCATATTTCGTCTATGGTCTCCCCCACTAGAGCTCCTAGAGGACTTCATCCTTCTCTTCATTGGTGATTTTGAGAGTTAGGTAAGGTATAGGTGGTTAATCATATTTTGAGACAATTGATTAGGAAAAATAATGATATCATTCACTCCATTAATTATCCCATATGGTTGATCATAATCATAAAATTTACCATCATATTCAATTTTAACATGATCTATTAAGGTTTCGTACATTGACTACAACCAAAAATCATAGTGTAACCAATAAAATTCATTGTGGGAAAACAATATAATAATTTATAGGATGTATAAATCATGAAAAGTTATTTTAAATCTAATAAACCTCAGGTTTATCCTAGGCCATTCATTGTCTTCATCTATTAAATTTTTTTATAGTGGTTTGAAAAGAAAACATGAATTATTCAATGTATATCCCCCGAGAGTGTTAGACCAGGTGCATAGTAAGGCTCATTGTCATGCAATGGATGGCGATCGAGCCAAATCCCAATTTTCCCTTTTCAGAATTTTTACCCCTATCTAAAACTATTCTAGAACCCCATTCACTTATAGTATAAAAACATGGATATATTTGAAGGAAAACCATATAATCTATTCCTTTGTAAAAAAAATAATATTATTCTATTTCTATCCTCATTTTTTATCATGGGGTTATGTTCCCTAATCTTGTTTGTTTTAAATCTAGTTCCATTGGTTTCTACTAAACTTCCTCTAATGACAACTATAAAGACCCTTACCCCAGAAACCCCGAGCCAGTGGTTACTTCACAGATTTTTCATAAGATACATGTTATTGCATCATAAAAGAGAGAATAGTTTAGTACTATTGGAAAACTAGATAAAAACTTTAATATTACATTTCATTTGAAAACATAGAATACAATATAGTGAAAGTCAAAAAGTATTCATCCATTAACTCATTTGAAGAATCCTTATTCCCATCCTAGAGAAAGAAAAAAAATATGGGTGAGATCATATTCTCATTAAGGGTTACATATAGTGGAAGATATCATAAATAAATAATGTATAATTAATATAGAAAGTTAGTTTATTTAATACACATTTAAATTAATCAATAACATGACTATCATGATTATATAAGACATAACCAATAATGAAAATGTAAATTATAGAAAATACAGTCCATTTAATCAATAAACCAATCAGAAATACATCCATGGAAAATATCAATGTGAAAATATTATTGATTATAATAACTGAGTTCTCAATGAAGGAAATAATTAATATTTGAATTCATGATCTTAGAAATCATGATATTTATATCCTCAAGATGTTACACCAAGAATGTTTAAAACGATTGGTAAATATACATTTCATGTTAGCTTACTGATTTGTCTCATGGGACCTGTTAATTAATCAAGGGGAAATATAATTCTAGCCCCCAACTATCACTACATGTCAAAATTATTCATCACACATCGATTTATTGATTAAATTCATCAACAATATGGTTTATAAAAAAATTTTGTATTGAGAAAATAATAAGGAATTTCAATAATACACCAGTCAATAAACTAACTTCAATAATTAAACACTATATATATAAATGATGTATTTTTATTAAATAAGAATATCAATGATAAATAAAATTAATATTTAAGGGAATTTAACTTCCAATGATCATATGAAAGTGAATTTTTTTAGGACAAGTTAATGACTACAAAATTAATCATGGAAGTGAATGTCAATATATCCCCTATTTAAACTAATCATCAACCATCTAGAAAAAAAAGAAGGATGGTATCATTATGTCATAACTATAGTGGGTTATAATTTAAATAATGTTTTTATGAATATAAATACCATAAACATATAAATAAAAATATTCCTGAGAAAAATACCATTTTCAAATAGAAAATTATTATTTTAAAAAATATCTATAATGTTAGAATTTTTTTAAAATAATCATAGATATTTTTTCATGAATCATCAAATAATTATGTGGTCATGATGTTTGAAAATTCTATTCAAATCGATCATTTTAAAATAAATATTCCATACACATTTTAAAAAAATGTTCAAAAAGTAACTTCTTTATAAAATGATAGGAAGATTATGTTTAAACAATTATTTAATTGTAAAAATTAGATAAAAATTTATGTAAACAATTATTACAGAGTATTAAAAACATTATTGAAAACATTTTTAGAAAACATGGATTTGGAAGAAAAATACTTTTCGACCAAAGAGAGAAATAATGTTAGGTTTTTTAAATACATTTTCACAAACTTTTTAAGCCCCAAACTGGGGAAAATAGTATAATTAATTATGTATTTTAATAAAAATAGGAGATTAAAATAAAAGGGGTTTCTTTAGATAAATATAAAATAATTTCCTTCTATGTAAACTCAAGCATAAATAATCCAGATTAAAATGAGATTCAAGCATAAACCCTTACCACTTTGGTAACTTTTGAATCATAACCCCCATAAAAGTGATAAATTTAAATAAAACATTATATAACATGAATATAAAGAGATTTATGATATATTATATAAAATTTGAAGTAGATACACCTCATAAAAATATATAGTTACATAATACCAAATATGTCTCAATAAAATAGAAATTGAGATAAAATATCTTACAGTGATTATACCATAGAAGTAAAAAATAATCATTGGATTTATTAAGTGTATTAAGTGTAAATAAACGTAAAATAATAGGAACTACAACAAAAAATAATAAAAACACATTACACAAATAATATTAGAATATCAAAAACATTGACGAAGTAATATAACCCAATGTAAATAAATTGAGTTATAAAATTCAATACCACTTGGTAACTTTCACGTAAAATCTCATGGGATGAAATATTTAAAAAATAAAACTTAAAATAACATGAATTATTAAATATTCATGATATTAAGTCTAAAAGTAGCGAATTATACACTATATGAAAAGAAATTAGATGCATAATAATTAAATATGCCAGAATAAATGTAAATTGAGATGAAATCCATTACCTCATGTTATCCTTTAGTTGAAATGCACATAAGCTCATGAATAAAGGTTTTAGAATGTTATGAATTTTTCCCATAAACATATTATTATTTATCATTTCATATATTATCTTATTATAACATATTATCACCTGTTCACTTCTAGTATTTCGTCATAACCATTATTTGGGGTTCTAACTGCTTCGTTTACTCATGTATATTTTATCATGGAAGATCTAGTTCTTCATATTAGGATATAAATACCACATATAAATAATTATATTAATTTTTTTAATAGCATAATTATTTATTGGATACATATTTGAAACGATTATTGAATGTTGGGCATGGAAAATGAATTTCATCACTTTGTGGTTATAGTAGGATGTACGTACACACGAGTGATGATATCATTACATTAATGGGTAAATGGGTACAGAATCGGATGATATATTAATTTCAAAAAATATATAAAATTTTATATTTATCAAATATATTCATTTTTTCAATAATTATGACTATCCATGTGAGTCAGTGAAGGAAAACATATTACATTAGTTCGCGAGATAGTTGTCCTTTATACACACAAGCAATGAACTTGTTTTTGTTGGAGGGAGAAGGATATAGATGAATATTATTCCATAAAAATAATAAAATATAATTATATGTTAGATAAATTTGGAATTATATTGAACATTTTAATACATTGTTTAGGGTGGAAAAGAAGAATTAAAATAGTAGGAGCTTAGTGAATGCAATTAGCTTCACTTAGAAGGAACTCCATTTGATCTCTTATTAAGGACCATAGAATTTATATTTTGGGAATAAAATATACTATAAAATGTGGATATGGATTTTTGAGAGATATTATATTAGTTTTTGGCTGATCCGAATGGATTGAGAGGTGTGAATATTTGGGGGGAGTGAGTTTCCTTTTATAACTGAGGAGGAGTGCAATTTTTTAAATACCCAAATCTATTCAATAATTAGAAGTCACTTTCACCCCAAGTTCCTAAAAAATTGATAAATAATGGGGTGGATAATAGTTAATTTCGATTCATTCCTATGATGAAAAAATATAAGTGTTTTAAATATGTTATTCCCTTATCCTCTATTTTTACTTACTTTTACTATATTATTTTTCACCACGGTAAATATTTCTTCATCCTAGGTAATTTACCATTTAATAAAAAATTAAACGGAGAATTATTAGATAATTTAGACTGAATAAAACATAACATTAAATCCAATTTATTATAAAAATATCATCTTGTTGTAAAATTAATTTTAACATGAGTGTATTCAATGTGAAAAACCATGTTTTAACATTAATCACTGAAAAAATTTAATATCATTACTAATCCTTATGACAAAAAAAATTGAACGTATTATTTCATATTAATTATAATGAATAAAAATATTTAATCCATTATAGGAAGTTCAATTCATAGGTGTGTTATAATTTAATTTTAAAAATAATCCCTCAAATCATATTGAAAAAAGTTTTTCAAGAAATTTATTTTTCAAGAATAAGATAAACATTAATTAACTATATGACTATATATAATTATTATTTGGATTTATTTAATATATTTATATGTATGATAAATACAATTCATTTAAATTGATCCTTATTTGTAATTATTCTAATTACCTAAAATGGGGGAATATTGTGCACTAAAAAAAGTTTTAAAAAAAGACATTATTAATACATAAATAAAAATATACCAAAATTTGATATAAATAATTAAAAAATGTAATTAATAATTTTAAATATAACTACATTATAAATTTTTTAATTTTAAATCAAATTCAAATCATAATTTCACTTTTAAACTTTTACTTTATTGAAAAAAAATGACTTAATGCTCAAAGGATTTCTTATTTTTTATTAATTTTGATAATCCCCTTTTAAAGGTTGAGGGGTAATATTTGTAAAGTATATATAACCATAGGAAATAATCCTTAATACTTGTTTATTTCATACCCAAATACCAACCACCCAAAAATAATCCACACCCAAGTAATGCACCTTTTTCCCCCAAAGAGACCGACCTTGTAAAGCTACTCAGCAAGCAATCCCGATGCATAAATGATTAGGCTCAGTAATAATGGAAAATCCATAACCTATCATTCATCTGAATCAAGTATAATTTTTTTTCTCTTAATGATATCCTCGTCTATGAATTCACTACAGTATCTGGCTTAAATTTTTGTTGCATTCAATTTCATCTATCGAACCTCACTTCGTCAAGACTACTCAACGATAATATTGTCCCGCTAACTCACTGCATACCTCCTGACCTCACTTGACACTAATTAACCATTTTCACGACCACCCAATTCGACCTCCTTTCCACCAGTAACATCCCCACACTTTTCCCCCTTTTTGTCGATCATGACACCTACTGCCTTGTCTGAGGACGCCCCTTCACATTCGACTGGCCTACGTCAGTCCTACCTTTCGTCATCGCCCACCAGTATCTGAAAACCCCTCTACCTCCCTCATCAATTTCTGATAGAAAACAAACCCCAAATCATAATATTAATCACCTGCGAAAGCCACCATTTTCCTCCCCTGCCACCGCCTTTCTCGCATAGTCTTTGAAGATCTGCACTAATATACGTCATCCAAAATCCCTAGATGGAACCTGAAACCCATGATACACTATATATGAAGATATCCCCTAATTAGGATAAAATATTTTGGGTGGTATTTGATCCAGTGCTTCTTGATGCAGTGGTGGAAATCGAGCACCACTGGGATAGTTTCACAAAAAGTGATATTTTTCATAATTCACAAAAAAATTATTCTTCTTAAAAAAATAAAAAAAACACTAAGATAATTAAAATATTTTGATTTAAAAAATTAATTTCAATTTTTAAAATAATTTCTCAAAATGGGAAGGAGCCTGTTCTTTAAAAAAATACATTTCTATGAATAAATTCAATTTATTTTTATCTCGTGGTTATAAAAAAATATTAGATGAATTATAGAATTTTTTTTGAATATATAATGCCTAAATTTCATTAAAATCATTCACCAATAGTGATCAATTTAATTGATAACATAAAATACATTATGTGATTAAAAATGAATTTCTAGAAAAAAATTCTTTTACATTAAAATTATTTTTATTTTTATTTATAATATATTTATGACCAATGAATTAATTTTATACATGTTTAAACCATATAATTTTCATTATATAGTTATTCCTAATCACACACATAAATTTAATTTTAAGGTTAAAACGGGCATGTTTAAATAAATTATTTCATGGGTTGTTTGAGCTCGGTGTTATGTGTCATGTATGATATCAAACATAGTGTTCTTATTTTAAGATATCACAGTGTTACAAATATTATATGAAAAAAAATTAAAATAAACATAAAATTCCCATTTTTATTTCCATATAAATACAATAATAATGTATGTTTAAAAATATGGGAAAGGAAGAATAAGAGTTGGATGGTAACCATTAAAAGAAGTTATTAAAATAATTTCCATTACTTTGGGTATGACTCAACCCATAGGTTCATTATGTTAGAGAATACTAAACATATTTGAATTATTTCCAAGAATAATAACCTCTTTTAAGTATATTATTCCTTTTATTTCAATGTTATAATGAATTAGTTAATCAATTAAGTTCGTGTCAGGTATTTGGATGATATTTGGATCGTATATCCAAAATGACATCGATATTATGTCTATAGTCAATGTATTCATTATTATAGAATATCTGGAATAATATTCAAGTGATAATTATCATTTTTCAAAATTAATTATAATTATAAAACTAATCATAAAATATATTTATGAAAAATGAACTATGATACGATCATGGAGATAGTAAGTGATACGTATGTATGGGTGACGTTTCAATTTTCAACAACTGTTATGGAAAAAAGATCAGTATTATTTTATATTTCTATAATGTTCATAATATTATAAATTCCATATTATTTCTATAAATATAATTTTATATACAACCCATGTAAGGACTTGGATTTTCCTACTTTTTTACAAATGTTTTGGAAACATTCCAAGACTAGGCACAATGGCTATGTGCGATTCTGAGGCCTGGGGTTCCCAAAAAGATTTTTTGAAAAATGTTATGTTTTTAATAGCAGATTCATTTAGATTTTATACAAATGTAAATCAACTCTTAAATGGATACCCATATAAAAAATCAGAGTCCATTATTGAGCTTATAGTAGTGTTTTTACCTTAGGAGGGACCTAACATTGGTCGGTGCTGGTCATCCATAGAAAAAGTCACCAGGGGCATAACCTTAACTAAAATAGTTAAATAAAAATAATTTTACTTTTAAATCCTAATACCTCATAAAAGGTAACTCAGATTTGAAATATAAGGTCACCATTTAGTTCATAAGGGGTATTTTCCTTAGCCAAGGGCTAATGTTGATCAGTGTGGGTTTGCTGAGAATGTTAGTTTTTGGATGTGCATGCCATTAAAATATTTAATAAAAATATTTTTGTTGATGAAACAAAGATTTTATTTTCAAACAAAAGTTTTTAGAAATCCAGGGTTATCACCATAACCCTACAGTTTCCTTAAAGTAGAGAGAGAATAAGGCCCTCCAAACGTTTCGGTGAAACTAGATCGAAAGTCTGATCGGAGCACGACAGGGATGAATGTTGGTGGATTAAGGGTCAACGACGACATGGAACCCCATTCTTCATCAACAACTAATCCAACCACATGGTAGAGTGTTTATATATTCATGATTTCTTTTACACTTTTTTAGATCAAATGATGAATGCAGACCAACCCACAAACACATTGATCTGCAGTTTGATCGTTCTTACAAGGTGGATATTTATGGAAGGATTAAAGGGAATATATTTTGGGGATTATTATGAAATTGGTTTCTTCATGCTCCCGCTAACATAAATGGATCACAGACAAATGAAAAAGACCATGATACTTTCTTTGAGTGTTCATGTTTATAACTCGTCCCCCCTAAATCTATCATGTTCTTTGTGCATTCTTATACCATGGAAACCCTATGCGAACAATTGATCATTGCGCCAAAAATCCCTGGTGCAATGATTGGTGACCAAAGTTTGTGATTTGTGATAGCATTGAAGAGGTGCAATGGGAGTGCATAATATAGAAGAAAAATCACGGTAAAGGGTGCGACGAACGGTGGCACACCAGTAGGGTGGCCGGTGGTGAGGGGACCGTGCGACCCGGTGGGAGGTTGGGTTCTGACTGGGCTCACAACCATGGTCCAGTGGGACCATGACAGGGGATGAGCCCACAATGGTGTAGGACACGGTTGGAAAACAAGAGCCATGATAGGAATCCATGGTGGCAGGATACATATCAAAGGCCACATCGGTAGAATCTCATGGCGATGGGGAGGATATGGGACTAGGCGGGGAATATAGAACGGAAACGTGAAATGTGGTCTAGTAGTATTGATCAGGGGATCTGTCTGGCCACACAATCAGAAATCCTCATTGACCAGAGGGATGCTGCTAGGGCGGGCAGCGTCCGACGGAGTAGAACTAGCCCACATGACGTGGGTTAGGCTGGAGAATTAGGACACAGTCTAGCAGACCAACTTGTAGGGCCGGTTCCGGTTGGGCCAATTCAGGCTGACGCAGAACAATCGGGTCAGGTCTGGTCATCCAAATCTGGTTGGATCGTCCAGATCAGACTAGCCACTATTTACTAAATTAGCCATATCTTCCAAACCATCTGTCTGTTTGATGAGCTATTTATAGAATTGGGACCCTTGAAATGAGGCAGTCCTTGTGATATACTCTAATAGAGTTTTTGAGAAGTTTTTTTGTTACCTAATCGTTTGAGGGGTAGGTTCTCCCAGAACAAGCATGTTATGAGCAGAATCATACGGATGGATGTGTCTATGCAACCATGGTGACTATGTGTCTTTGTGGCTGCATGACCCATTGATTCTCTATGCACCATCGACTCTCCATGCACCATCCACGCTCAATGCACCATCTATACTCTATGCACCATCGATGCTCTATGCTCTATCGATGCTCCAAGTGCCATTTACACTTTGTGCGTCATCGAAACTCCCTACACCATCGACGCTCCCTACAACATCGATGCTCCCTACTCCATCAATTCTCCATAGACCATCGATACTCCCTACACCACTAATTTTTTGCATTCCACTGATGATCCCCGCACCACCGACACTCTATACACCACCAAACCTCTGTGCACCTTCGACATTTCTGCTATCATAGAGATTGGAATATCTGAGGACAACAACTGGAAATCATTCTCTTCCTGATTTATTATAATACCTATATGAGATGACTGTATTGAATATACTTCTTGTGTTTCCTTTGTGTTGTAGTTTATGTGTTTGCTTTGTGGTGTAATTCGTGTATTTCTTAGTGGTGTAAAATTTTGTTTTTTGGGTCCCTACATAGTATTGTTTTACTCACCCCTTCATGGGTTATGCCTACATGTGTCATGTATTGGGAATAAAGTCGATGATTTAATAGATTTATTGGTAGACCAAGTCCAGGTTATGCTTAGAGAGAGTCCTGATAGATGATGTGTTTTTCAGCGACTTGAGATAGCTATTTCTATACCTACCCTTCAGGTAGGGCTTTTTGCGGATGAGATTCAAGAGTTTATACTTTTTAGTTGGGCTTGTAATCTGTCCCTGATTAATTTCCTTTTTTTTGTATCATAATACTCGGTTGTTGGTATCTTAGTTTTATGCATGATTGTGTACTTAGTGTTTTCAATTTTACCATTTTGGGCTTGGAGATGGGTGAGTGTGTAAATGTAGATAGGAAAATACCTCCCATTTGTAGGATATTCCACCAAAAGTCTAGGATGCAAGCCCATATCATGTCATAACAAAACTGGATGGTCCTCTATCTTCACTGAGGAGGTTCAGGTCATCTAAGAGAGAATGAGGACTGCAAAGAGCCGGAAAAAGTTGTATGATGATAGGAGGTGGAGGACTGTGGAGTTTGAGGAGGAAGACCATATGTTGCTTCTGGTTTCACCTCGACGGGGATGGAAGAGATTTGGTTGTGGAGGAAAATTATCTCAAAGATATATAATCCCTTTTTAGATTCTGGGTAGAGTTGGTGAGGTGGCATATCGACTAGATCTACCCCCATAGTTTGACTGTGTAAATGATGGCTTCCATGTGTCGCAGTTGAGGAGGTACATGCATGTTCCATCACAAGTCATCAACTGGGTAGAGATAGACATTGCTAATGAGGAGACTTTTGTAGAGTACCAAGACGAGACAAAGGATCGAAAGGATCATATCCTTCTTGGGCTGTTGATTCCTATGGTGCGCGTACGGTGATAACACAAGAATATTTATGAGAGCACATGGGAGTGGGAGGCTCAGATTCTTGCTCAGTACCCTCACCTTTTTATTGAGTATCCCTTCTTTTAGATTTTGGAGACATAAATCCCTAAGGTGGGGAGAATGCAATGACTCTCATTTTACCAATTTTATTTTTTGAAATTTTTTGGGGAAATTCTGAGACCAGGTGCTGAGACAGTGTACGATTATGAGGTCCGGGGTTCCCAAAATGTTTTTTTAAAAAATGTTATGTTTTTAATAGCACACATACGCAACCATTATAAAAAAGTGGACTAATTATTAAATGGGATCCCAGATCAAAAATCATAGGGAACCGTTGAACTCAGAGTAATGAATTTAACTTAGGCGCGGTCTAACATTGGTCTATGTGGGTCATCTGTATAAAAAGTCACTCTGGGTGTAATCGTAAATAAAATAATTAAATAAAAGTTATTTTATTTTGAAATCCTAATAACTAATAAATGGTAAATAATATTGTGAATATGAGACCACCATTGAGTTCGTAAGGGGTTTTTCTAAGGCGAGGCCTAACATCGATCAACGTGTGTCGGCTACAAAAGTTAGTTTTTTGAGGAAAACATCATTACAATATTTAATAAAACTAATTTCATTGATGAAAAATAGATTTTATTTTTAAATAATCTTTGTCAAAAATCCAAGTTTATCACCATAACCCTGGAGTTTCCCTGATATAGAGAGAGAATAAGGCTCTCCCAACATTTGGCCACATCAAGATTAGATGTTTTATCAGAGCACAGTGGATTGAAAAACGTCGGCGGATTGAGGATCAACGATGACATGGAACCCCGTTCTTCATAAATTACTAATTCAACCTTGAGGTATGTTTTCAACCTCTTTATGATTTCTTTTCCCCTTCTTATGATCAAATGATGAATGGTGAATAACTCATGAACAAGTTGATCCGCGTTTCAATAATTCTTATGGGGTGGATAATTATTGATGGATTAAAGGGAATAGATCTTGGTGATTTCTTTATAGTTGGTTTATTTGTGATCCCACTAACATGAAAAGATAAAAGGATGAATGAACAAGGTCACGATCCATTATTTTGGTGTTAATGTGCAAAATACCTCCCCCAAAATCTATCACGTTCTTTGTGTGTTCTTGACCCTTTGAAACCCTATGAGAATGATCGATCGTTGCACCCATGATCCCTGGAGCAATGATATGAGACTGAAGTTTGTGAACTATGATGGAATTGTGGAGGTGTGACATGAGAAAAAAAGGTAGGCATCATCTCATGATGGAGGTTGTGACAAAAGGCGGGTTGACGGTAGGGTGGCTGGCGGTGAGTGCAGCATGTGGCCCAGTGGGAGGTTGGGTTCCGATGGGGTGCACAACCGTAGTTCAGCGGGACAACTCTAGAGGAGGATCCTGTGGCGGTTCTGGATGCAGGTGGAAGAAAAGATCCAAGGAAAGAGGTCGTGACAGCCAGACATGGCACATAGACCGCGTTGGAGGAATCCCACGGTGACAGGGAGTTCGTGGGAA
Source organism: Viscum album (assembly GCA_963277665.1). Taxonomy (NCBI): domain Eukaryota; kingdom Viridiplantae; phylum Streptophyta; class Magnoliopsida; order Santalales; family Viscaceae; genus Viscum; species Viscum album. Next base: position 288,748,596 of record OY728162.1, read on the forward strand.
AAAGTTGGGAATGCAGATCAACTGCATGAATCATGGTGAAAATTCATTGACCAGGGGAGCCATATGACCACACATTCAGGAGACCATGTAAATAAATGTGATGAATCTATGGCAGGCCAGGTCTGGTAGAGAAGAATCGGCCTGCACAATGTGGGTCATGCGGTAGAATTGGGCCACAGTCCAGTGACCCAATGGGCTAGGCCTAGCAGGATGGTCCATTTTGGGCTAGCCCATACTGACCAGGTTAGGTCGGGTAGGCCGCAATGGTTTTGTTTGTGTTGATCGGACTATGTCGGGACATACCTGTACTAGACTGGACACTTTTTACTAAATTTTCAATATTATTCAAACTGTGTGTCCATTTGATGTTTCATTTGCAGTGTTGGGACCCCCTAGAAAAGTTGATACCTTTGAGATACTCTAAGTGAGTTTATTTTGATGATGGTTTATGACCTCATTTCTTGAGGATTTGGTTATCCTGGAAGAAGTGTGCTATGAGTGGAATCTTGATGCTGGTTGTGACTATGCAATCTTGGTGACTATGTGACTTAGGGGTTGCATAACCCATTGATGCTCAGTTCACCATCAATGCTCTATGAACCATTGATGCTTCATGTGAAGTAGAAGCTCCATGCACCATAAATACTTTTTGGGACATCGACGATCTATGATCCATTGATGTCTTAGGTGCCATCGCTGCTCCGAGCGCCATTGACATTCAGTGCACCATTGACTCTCGGTGCGCCACTGATGCTCCATGTGTCATTGATGTTTCATGCGCCATTGATGCTCTTTGCACTGTCAACACTTCTAGTGTCATATAGATTGGGAGATCTGTGGACTACAACTAGAAATACTTCTCTTCATGCTTTATAATTATACATGTGTGAGACGACTGTATTGACTGTACTTCATGGGTTCTATTTGTTGTGTACTTCATGTGTTTCTTTATCGTGTACTTCATGTATTTCTTAGTGGTGTACCTTTATGGTTTTAGGGTCCATAATGAGTATTGTTTTACTCACCCCTTTATGGGATATTCCCACACCTGTTGCATCTTGTGCAGATGATCGACGCTTTGACAGATTCCTTGGTGGGTCGAGACCTGGTGGTGCTTAGTGAGAGGCACGACAGATGAGGTGTAGTTCAAAAACTTCAGAAAGATATTTCTATAACAGCCCTTTAGGTAGGTATTTATTAGGATGAGATTAAGGATCTTGTACTTTTACTTTTGGTTGGGATTGTATTATAGACCTGTTTACTTTTCTGTTTTTATACCATCGTACTCTATTGTTGGTATCTTATTGGTACACATTCTTGTTTACTTTGTGTTTTCAGTTTCATCATTTTGGTCTTGGAGATGGGTGCGTGTGTATATGTACATAGGGAAATGACTACCATTTTTGGTATATGTATACTTGGTGCTAGTAGCAATCCCCTGGCCTATTGAAGGCAGTCTTGGGGTAGTCATGGAATGGGCCTAGAGGGATAGGTCATGACAATTCATGTGATGTGGTTGTGAAGAAGAAATCACATCACTTTGTGGATGTGGTAGTGTACACCTATGGATGAATGATGATATAATTTTTGAGTAAATTGAAATGTAATAAATTAAATGATATACTATATTTTGAGAAAAATAAATATTTCATGAATAATGTATATATACATTTAATCCATCACTATAACCAGCTGTGAGAGGACGTGATGGAAAATGAATTACCTTGGTTTGTGAGGCGGTAGTCCACCAGACACATAAACTATGGTTTGATTTCACATTTTATGGAAGAAGATATGGATATAAGTCATGAAATAAACATAATAAAATATCTATAAATATAAGAAAAAAATGTTATTATTTCAGTATAGTTGAAGAATATTCTAAGGAAAAATAAAACAAAAATTATTGATTAAGAACTTTACCTCTTCAAACAAAATTTTAAGGTGTACACTAGAAACATTAATTGGTTGGTTTTCTGATAAAAACGGCCTCTAGGATATGCGTTGGGATATAAGTAATGTATCTCGGTAGGGATTTTCTATCATTGGACTTCTATTTCAAAGAAACTCTTTAACTATTTTTGGTGTCTTGTGTTGTGCTCATGCACATCATCTAAAAAATTTGTAATTATACAATTCATGAGAAGACTACTTTCAATATTCATTCTACTATACTTCAATTTTTTACAGTAGTTAAGGTTGTTAACACCCTACAACATGGTCATTGCAACAATTCTGTACACAACCTTATAGTTCTTAGATGACTGGGAATAACTGTATTTTGTCCTCCAACTCATGGTACTCTTGAAATATTCTAGATCCCACTACTCATGGGATGCATAAAATGTAACTTGGATGGATCCTCTAGAGATAATTCATGATCTTTAGGATTTTGGGTATTATTTAGATAAAACAATTCCAACATAATGTGGTGTCTTTATGGTCTATATGGTTTTGTAACTTCTTTATTGGCTATGATTCTTGGGATAATCAATGTAGAGGATATCGCTAAATATAGAGGATGAAATAAGATTTGGATTGAGTGTGACCCAAAGGTTTTTATATAAGAAATAAGAAATGGTCATTTTCATCATTTATGGAAACTCACTACTCAATAGATAAGATTTTTTGAGATTCATTTAACAATGTTCTATTTCACCACACATACATACCAAGAAGACAACTACCTTACTAATAGATGTACAAAAAATTATAAATAGTGAAATTTGAGTTTTTTATCACATTCCTAATGAGACTATGTCCCTTTTACAAAGATATATTTTTAAAATACCATAATTTCATCTATTGTAACTTATTTTTTCATAATAAATGAGACTTCTCCCTTTTTGAAAGTTATCACCATTAAAAAATCAGTATCTCTCAATATTCAATGATAAATGAATATTATCTGAAAAATTCCAAAAATCAATGTGAGGTAAATTTTAACAGGTTGATTTAAAATTTTCTATCCCTTTTATCAAATATAATTTCCAAAATTTCCAAATATTAATAAAATATTTTCTCATAAAACCAATAGAAACCATTTTTAGTAGATATATATTTGAAGAATAAAATGAATTTAAAAAAAATTGAGTAGTTATTTATTAATAATTTATCAATAATTTTGTATTCTGTGTATAATTTATATATATTTCATAAGTATTTAATCCTATTCTTACACACCAATTTAATAGATAGGCTATAATAGTCATATTTAAATAATAATATTTTATGGTTTTCTTATCCTCAAAGTTGCATTTAGTATAAGCTATCACATATATTTTTCTTTTCTAAATCTCAGGACATTAAATTATTTTTTATATATTTTTCTTGATAATGTATGAAGATTATTTTAACTTTGAGATAGTGTTGGCTAGTGGGAAGTCATATGGGTAAACATTACATAGTTGAGGTGCCCTATTTTGAAGATGAGTGTTTAGGGTACTCTTGGTTGGATGGAACTAATATGAAATAGTCATATCTAACTATTGAAATAGGCAAGTGAGCCTAATTGGGATGTGATGTGACTTAAGAGAATGTGGGTTGGGTTCTATAATTGGGCGGTATGCGGAAATGAATTTGTTATTTCTAAAAGTATTTGAGGTAACTCAAATGGTACACACGTGGAAAAAGTTGAATTTTGAATTAGAGACATCCATGATTAGGTTGAAGATAGAAACATCATGGTGAATGATTGAGGGAGTACTATCTAGAGAACCTAATTAGTGTGGATTGGGATGAGTGACATGTGTGTTGGAGTTGGTTCCCTAGAACCAACTAAATTTTACTATAGGTCACTTGTATATCCATTAATTTTAATTTTAAAATTACCTTATCACATATATATTTTTCTTCAAAATATCATTAATTAATATGTTCAAAGGGTATATATCTCATCAAAAGATCATAATAGTTTCCCACTATGCTAAGAACTATAAAATTCCATGATGATATTTTTAAACCTCATTCAATGGTCAGATGTTATTCTATAATGGGGAACATTATATGATTATTGTTATTTTTGAGTGATCATAAGAAGATGATACTTCTTATCAGGAAGTTCACTATTGGTAATCTATAAGATGGGATAAAATAACAACAAACCTGCCTTTTGTAATTCTATATGTTCACCAGTCATCATATTTTTCTATCAATGAGCATGTATAAGGATCTTTATAATCTAATATTATAATTAATGCATGTCATGAATCAAACACGTATAAGTATTTCCACAAACCATGATGAAAAAAATTTCATGGAAAAGTTAAGTACATTGCGTGAATGATGGATTAATTCTTATTAATCGATATGTTCATGAAGGATTTGTTGCTTCCATATTTATTAAATTTTATATCTTAGACCTTTGAATTAAGTAAATTGGTACATTAAATTCCATAATGAGGGTGTAATGTTGTGTTTATTTAATATAGTAAAATATTTATTTATGGATCATATAGGTTGATGTCGCGAGTGTAAAACCAACTTATTGAAATATAGTGACAATGGTATTATATTACATAGTAAGTGTTTGTGTGTGGTTGTTGATGTTGTGACATTAACTTCTTTAACAAAGGTGCCTTGAACCATTTCTAAATAGTAATATTGTACATTAAGAGATCCCTCTTAATTCCAATGAGCAAGAAGCCTAGAGGGTCACACACTAAGTGGTTCCATTAATCTCAATTAAATTCTATTTTAATTTAATTATTAGAATAAATATTACTCTCATGAACGAGGAATAATTTTGTTCCGGATTTATTCATCACAAGTATTAAATTAATATTTATTTATAAGTTAATTGTTTAATTACGTGAATATATAATATTTATTTATTTATTTTTATTTTCAACGTAATAAATAATTACTTATTAAATAAAAAATAATGTATTTAATTATTTTAGTATTTAATAGATATTTATTTACCAGAATTTGAACTAAATATCAATTTGATTTATTTAATATAAAATAAATATTTATTCCCCAAACTATGAATAGAATTTATGCAGTATTTATGAATAAATATTTAATTAAGTATTTATTATTTTATTCTATAAATCTCGAGGAGTAAGAGAAAACCAAGATGGTTTTCAGTGATAAATATTAATTTTTATATAGGTAAAATAATAGTTATGATTTCCCTAGTTTGCACACACCATGAATAATAATAATATTATCATTATTATTAAATGTATTTTGGTCAGATGAGGTATAATATAATATATAAGGTATATTTTGTAATTAAATAACATTTTAACCATAAAAATTATCTATAAATAGATCCATACATTCATTGTGTACATGTTGATTGAGATAGATGAAGATATACAATCATCATTGGAAAAAATTCTAGAACACTCTCTCAATACCAAAGAATGTTCTAGAGATTTTTATCTCCCATATATACTCTCAAGAATGGGAGTTCAATGATGATACTTCAAGATGGAACGATTCATCTCAGTGATCAAGAAAACCACCACAACACTACATATCTTCTATACAAGAACCCTTAATAGATCTGCAATGTTAAGAGATCAATAGAGCATATGTTGATCACTACTAGAGGGATTCTACACTTGGATCCTACAAATTCAATGAATGTAGACCAACAAGAGTTTTTTATGATCAAAATAATCATCAAAGGATGATCTCAAGACCTAGGTATTCTTTCTTATGAACTATTGAAATTTATTTTAAAATTAAGATGAAAATATCTTCTCTTGGTTATGAAAACCCTTCTTTTCAATACTATTTTGAAAAAAATTATTGGTCAAGATGTGTACATATTGTAAAATATGAAAATGGTCCTGAAAATCCAGAAATTAATGTGTTTGGATGAACCCAAATAAGTGTTTCTGATGTAATTGGAACCTTCAAGTGGTATCAGAGCAACAATGTTTAAATTTGTAATTATTTGATTATTGATAAATTATATGAAATTGTGGTTAGCTTTTTTATTCAAGTTTATTTTTTATTTAATTTTTATATTAATTAACACTATTTACACATATTAATTTTCTTTATATTAAATTCATAATTTCTAAAATATCTCATGACTGAGATAAGGAATGATCAGTGATGTCATCAAGAGGAGCTGAGGATTCTTTTAGGTAGACAAGGTGACACAACATGTGACTAGAGTTTACACTGTGAACCCAAGTTCACTACACCAAGACATGACTCAGAATACATGATACAAAAAAAGTAATAACACATAGTTTAATTATTATAAACTATGTGATGATTGGTCTATCCTAAAAGATAGTTTATTGGACATCATGCGTTGTAGCTGGCATACACACCATCAAGTCTACCTATTTTAGTGGAAAATAATGCTAATCATGTGGTCAAATAGATGGTTTATATCATGTGAGAATTATTACCTATACAATTAATGAGAAAATTCACTTGTATCTAGTGTACATGTAATGTGACAATTAATTCCCCCATTATAAGAATAAACCAAGTAGATCAGTGGGTTACTCTGACACATGAAAAGTGTAACACGTGGCATGTATATTATTAATACACACAGTGTAATCCAGCCAAGATAATTACATGTCCTTGGGAATTTATATTTGATACATAGAAATCTAGGAACACAATTTGTAGATCATTAGTATACAACACATAGTATCCCAATACATAATATAAATAAATTATATTAAAATAAGTGATTACAATATAGAAAACCTAATTACACTTTTAGCATGATATTTGTTTAATTTGTAATAATGTTTTCAAGAATTAATAAATGGTAAATTAATTCTTCTATTTATCTATATTTATTGACCATATAATTTATTCTCTAGGAATTAATTTATGAAGGGTATATCCAAGGGACTTCAGGTGTTTTTTAAGAAAAAGGGAACTAATAAATTAATTAATTAATTAATTGATTGAATCAATACAAGAACATTTATCATATTAATAAAGAATTAATTGATGTGAATTATAGCGAGTATAATTTTCTATATTTGTTGCATGTGTATGAAAAATCATGAACTTTAAACATACTTATTTATATTTTATTTTTATTTACTATATTTTATTACATTAATTTTAAATTATTTTTTATTAAATTAAATATGATGGTGTGTGTGTCATACTTATATCCTTTATTATGTAAGGCATATGAGTCTATGTTTTTTATATAATTACCCTTAACTAAAACATTGGTTCCCCTCTTCTGTATGTGAGTTATAAAATGTACTTAATAAATGGTTTATCCTAAGGCACATGGAGGAGGTTCGAGATTAAACTAAGAGGAAACTATCATGGAAGATATATATGTGGAAATGTGGAATGTTCCAACTATTTCTAATACAGAAATAATGAGTTTTCCCCTATGATCATAGGTTGATTTATTGTCTTCTAAATAAACCAAAAAATAAACAAACTCATTATCACATCATTCATTTATTAATTTTTTTTCCTTATGCATGATCTGTTTTATAGATGCAAGACCATGATCACATAAATAAATGGAAAAAATGAAAATATGAAATTAAAATAAATGGGTTATGTGTAATTTTTTTATTGGAATATGTTAAATACCTAAATTAAAATCCACATTATATTAACAAGTCATGTAATATATAAAACAAGAAATTTTTATGCGTAATAAACATAAAATTCCCCAATGTTAATATTATGTTGTTTATCCATCCTTCATTTTAATTAAGATAAAATCATAGTAAAAGTTTTGATTTTACCTCCATCAAGGTACCTTTTAATTATAGAAAAGTCTTAACTAAGATAGCAGGTCTATGTAACCTAATATCTATTGGGATTAATGTAATTTTTTATTGAATAAAAACTATGAGGAATGTGTTGAGGAAATATTAGTATGAATTTTTTGATTGAGGAGTCCACAGAATGGTTCATAGGACTCCCAATTTCAAGTGGGAAAGACCACTTACCTAAATACATTATTATAATTTTCATAGCCTATGTCTAGATTATAAGATGTGAAATATGGATAATTTCCACTAAAATATCTAGGAAATTAAATATTTCCTGTTCAATTATTTGGGATTTTGACAGTTGATAAAATTGTGGGAGACATAATGAAATTAAAATTATTATGTCCCACAGAATCTATCATCAGGTAATTTAATAATCATTAGTTGTAATTATTTTATAAAAAATGTATGAAAACCCATGAAAACAATATTATCATTCTATAACTTTGGGAATGTAAATAAAAATACAAATTTTTAGATATTTTTAAATCATTTATGGAATACATTTTTATCAGAAAATTTTAATTATGCATTGAAATCCCCTATTTCTATACTTCTACCCTAACAGGTGGGAAATTGTGAAATGGATCCCTACAATAGATATATAGTGGATTTCTCTTATATCCATTATATTATATTATCATCTATTTATTTTTTCCTTCCAAAATAATAATCAACATCAATAATAAACACTATAACAATCATACATCACAAAAACTATAATAGAATTAACTATATACAATTTTTCTGTTTACATCCATAATCCAAAGCCTAAATTGGTCAAAATAAAAGTGAAGAACAAAATTAACAAAAAAATAATCATAACACAAGTGATAAACACCCATCAAATTTCTTCCAATATATATCCCCAAGTATAATCCACTAGTAAGAGAAACCTCTACCTTCATAAGAAGCCATGCCTTTACCATAGTTAGAAAAAACAAGGTCTACAAACACCCAATGGATGTATATAGCGTGTGACCTCACATTCTGAGTAGTATCCCACCAGGTGTTCCATGCATATAAAATAAAAGAAAAATAAATATTCAATATTGAAAAATAAAGTAAATAGTTTGAGTTTAAAACATTCTTTAAAAATTATAGTAAATGTAAATAAAATAAGAGTAATAGGGGAGTAGGTAAAAACAAAACATATTACCATTGGTATTCCCTAAGTGTATATGTTCAGTGGGGACCTAGGATCCTCATACTCTTGGTGATCATACTATGGATAAAAAAGTTTGTTCCCTTGTTTGAACATTCTCCAAAACTCACCATCATCAATAATTTACTTAAAATTATAACATAAACCTACTAGGTAGGTTATTGAATAATTAGAATAATTATCCTAGTATTCTTTCTTATATACCCAATATTTCCTAGTGATTTTACCCATTTTCAAAAAATAAAAGTCCACTTTCATCACAACTCAACCATCCCATACCGAAGTACAACATTTCCGACCATAACCACAAGGGGAAACCATTTCATGAACATTTCACACACACACACACACCAAAACACGTTGAAACCATCCATTCACACATAAATAAAACCTTTTTACAGAACATTTGTATCTTAAGGAAAGAAAATTAATTCCTAAAATAATGGCCCAACATGAAACCACTAACCTTTTGCCTTAAAAACAACAATAACCAAATGATAATCACAATCCAAAAACAGAAAAGCTCTTAAAAAGTCAAGAAGAAACATCAAAAATCAAAACCCTAGACATAAAATTCAGATTCGACCAAACCTAGTTCATCACAACCATTGGGTAGAAGAAATATCAAGAAGGAAGAGAAGAGAAACAAAGAAAATAGGAGTGTATACTCTTACATAGAGGTTCCTTAGATAATCCAATCCAAAAAATCCCAAAAAATCAATCTATGTATGAGAGGATGAATGGGGGTGGAAAGCTTAGGGATGGGAAAATTAGTAGTGGGGTAAAAGGAGGGGTGATATGGGTTAAATAATGGAGGGGAATGTTTAGTGAATTCATTATTTTTAAAATTTGGGCAAGGCACATGGTTTGAATGCATGGTTTTCTAAACCATATAATAAGTGTGTAGGTGGATCAACCTCTATTAGAAGAGGTTTCACAGTTTAGGCTATATAGTTTCAAAAACCATGTGCCTAACCTTATGAGAAAAATAGTTTATATTCCCCAACTTACACAGTTTTATATGGATATCACATGGTTTCCTCTAACCGTGCATAGACCGTACACCACCCTTTGTTTCCTCAAAATTAAAAATCCTAATAAAAAGACCAAGTGAATATATAGATGAAATGAAATTCCAAATATAAATGATAAATACCTAAAAATAGCACTGTAGGTGTTATAATTATCCCCACCATGTTACATTACACACTAATCAGAATGTAAATGAGGCCACTACTTTTCAACAAAATACTTCGATTCCCATGTATCATGCTCATTATTACCATTTTTCCATAAGACTCAAACCGAAAAAACTATTCCCCTTGAGGTGATTTTACCAAGGAATCAATAATATGTACTACTGGTTCGGTAACTAAAAAATAGAGTTCCATCTTAACATTTTCCCAAATCAACACATGAGAAAGACTTAGATTAAACCTTTTCATCTTAGAGATGTGGAAATCATCATGAATCAAAATTAACTAAGAAGAAAATTAAAAGTGGTGGGAAACTTTAACGATCCACTTAGTGATTTTTAAAGGTCGTGTATACCTTGGAGTTTGGTTTCCCTACCTCCTAAGGTAGAGGTGACCCAAACAAGGTACCACCTTTACAAACACCTAATCACATACTAAGAATGTCAATGATTGATGATGATGATCAGAATAAGATATATAACAGTTATGAGCTATCGCCAAATGTTGTCTGGTTATCTGAATCTTTACTTTCATCTCTTTCATGATAATCGGTCCCACTAAAGATGTATCACCACTCCCATCTTCCAAAAATAGAATCAGAAAGGCTAAATAGATGGGGATTCCAAGGAGTTAAATCCTAATTTAGGATTGGTAACAATTATTATAAGAAAATTCTTCCAATCCTATATACTTATACAAGGAACCTATGAAATCCAACACACTGGAATGAAGCATCTCTTATAGGATCTGGTTTTATTTCTTTGATTGGCCATCGGTTTGGGAATGATATATATTGCTAAGCCTGACATGGGACCCCATTTAACTTTAAAGGAATTCCATAAACTAGAGTTGAAATGAGGATCTCTATAAAAAAAATAGTATATTAAACACCATGCAACCTCATGATCTCCTAGACATAAAACATGTCCAAATTCTCTACTTTTGTGGTGTCTCTACTCAGAAAAAAGGGAGGATTTTTTGAAAACGAACAGTTAAAACCAAAATAAAAGTTTATCCATGGGTTTTATAGGGAAACCTGATAATGAAATCCATGAATACCTCATCCTAATTCTAGGTAAGAATACGAAGATGTTGAAGTAATTATTAGGGCCTCTGGTGCACATATTTGACTTGAAGATAAGTATAACACCATGAAATAAAGTCCACAATGTCATGCCTCATTTCTAGACACCAAAACAAACAGTTCATGGTATAGAAAATCTCAGTAGCTCTGATATGGATAGACCAATGAGACTAGTGAAATTCTTATATCACCATATTCCTGAGTGGGAATGGTACTACATAATAGACTCTAAAGAAAATAACTCCCTCGAAAGACAAATAACACTCACTGGGAACCTCTCCACCTTTTTGAAGCTATCCAGAATGCAGATAGAAGACATGTTTTGGTTTAACTACTCATATTATCTCTATAAGAAAATATTCAATTTGAAACTATCTAAAAAATCACCCCTTTGTGTTTTTTGGAATTCAAGTGAATTTGAGTAAATATCCCAATTAAATTCCACTCAAGACTAGAATAATTTATACCATGTGTCAGAAAAATCCTACATAGAGCATAGGTGAATATGTTCCCTTTACTAAGGGTATTGAAAATGTCCATGTCAAACACCTTGGTGATACTCCAATCACCATCTCTACCTCAAATTTAATTCTTTCTAGGAGAAGATTTTTCATAGTCATTTATTATCAGAATACATGATGATATTTTCACCAAAATGTAGTAGTTTCAACACTTAATGGAACATATCATAGCCACATGATTGAGGTCTTGGGTTGGGAAATTCTTTTCATATCACCAGAGATAGTTAGATCCATAATCCCCCACATGGTTTCCTGACATAATCACAAAATCAAAACATGTATTTGACATGGCACGGTCGGAAATATAACCCTGCACTTCCTAGGGTAAGATCAAGATATGGGTAATGGAAAACTAAAAATTGAGCTCCATAAAAGATAATTGTAATTCTGGTCTCTAATAAATCTTTACCCCATCCTATGTATGATCTTTCATAGGTTACACATGTCAAGATAAGTCATCGAAAAATAATATTTAGTACCCTGCTAGGCCCAAAAAAAATTTGATCTCAAAAATATTTCTTGGATATTTCCATGACATAAATTCCCTAAATTTATTTGGATCAGATAAAATTCAATGTTATTATATCATATAACACATAATCTTTACATCCTTGATCCAGAAGTTTCATTTAGACAATTTGGCATAAAAGGGTAGTCTTGCATGATTTCATGAATGATTCTTAAATACTATCCATGTTCTTCCTATGATTTCAAGTAAACCAGAACATCATCCAAATAAAATGGAATTTGATTCAATGTATCTTTCCAACACATGTTTTATAAGGGCCATGAAATTTTTTGGATAATTCCTTTAACTATATGTCATTGCTAGATATTTGATATGGTGATACCTTATTTGGTAAGCAGTCTTTGTAACATCAACTTCTCTTACGATAGCCCGGTGATACTCTGAATGATATTAGATCATATAAAACCATATCTTTCATTTAACCTAGCCAAATATATCATCAATATAGGTTAGTGTGATTTCAATCATAATCATAACTTGATTCAACTTCCGAAAGTCAATACACAACCAAATAATCCCATTGAATTTCACAGAAATTATTACTAGAGATATCAATGGAGAATCACTTGGACGAATGAAACCTTTTCACTCCAAATAATATAGTTGATCCTTAAAATACATTAATTCATAATATTCTATATGATATAGGTGAATTTATACCAGTCATGTCCCTTGTACCATGTTAATCATGAACTCCATGTTCGTTCAAGAGGAAATACAAAGAAATCTTCTAGGAGCACATCTAGGAATTCAATAACCGTGAAATTAAACCCACTTTCTAAGACTTATATACCATTTTCCAACAAGAGTGAAGATATATTAAAATGAAGCTTACCCATAATTTGATGTGTAAGCCTTCCTTGTCCTAATCGCGGATCCCATTTTCCATAAAAATTTGAGTTCACCCAATCGAGTATGTGAAGGTCACCCACTGAAGATAAGACGAAATATGGGACATAATTATTTTCATAAAATCTATACATAATATCATGTTACAGAATTAAATCTCCCAGATAAGGAAGTACCATTATAGCTCAACTTATTTCAAGGAGACATCAGAAGATATGCCTTGAAAACCATTCTCCTTCCTATTATAAAGATGTGTAACTATCTCCAAGGAATACACTATAAGCTTGATTAGGAGTCTAATAAACTCTCTAAGGTAGAAAGATATCAAATATTTTCAAGAGAACATGTTTAATAAAAGAATAAATATAAATGGTTCATTGAGAAAAGTACCTCTGACTGTCAAATCATCTTCATGATATATCACTTGTACCGGATCCATAACATGTATATGTTTAGAATCTATCTGATCATATGGTTGATTAATAACCTATGGATCTTCCTTAAGAATAATCTACCAATATAATGATCTTATATTTATACCACACCCACCAAAACAATATCTCATATCCCATGGGCCATTATTCTGGGATTTTATCCATCTAGGATCTATGGAACTTGTTCTACTCTTAGAATAATGTTCATTCCTAAAAATATTTCTATATATTACTCATGTTTTAAAAAGGTATAATATCCAATGTGGGACAATATATGAGGAAAACATGTTCCAAAACTATTTTAACTAATGGAACACAATAGTCCAACCACCAATAATTTTTTATAAAGGTTGTCAGGGTGGGAAACTAAATCTATTACCACTCTTTTTCCCTTTACTCCTCCTACTTTATATTCCTTTTAGATAATATCATCCCACTATGGATTTACATTTGAATAATCAAGTTTAAATATTACATAGACACCTATTTTATTTCCACTATAAAATCCCAGTCAACCACCATAGCATAAGTCATCAACTTAATCATAAAGACCTATGATTAGATATTTAGCTATAGCCCCATTTCAAACCATCATGACCTTATCTTAATGTTAGTGGTCAGATCTGGATACATAGAGATAGGATTTACAAAGAGGTTTTCATATTAAAAAACTGAATGGCCCCTAGTTATGGGCCAAGAACCCCTGAGTCTTGGTGAGGGACAAAGTCTCAGCAAAGAACTTCTTGATGAAGACGACATTGACATAAAAGCATCAAACTTCATTTTTAAGGCCTCGAGAGTTCTAAGTAACTCAAACAAACTCTCCATTTTCTTCACCTAGTCTTCTACTTCCAAGGGTCAATGATTCCTTGAAAGTAAGTGGGATTGTGGTTAAGGACCTCTTGAGCTTGATCCTTTTCTATCATTGGTTCAAATCCTCTATCCTATGAATGTCCTGATCATGCTCCATGATATATGGTTCATATATCTTAATCCCCCACAAGTATAGCTCTATGATCAAATATAAGCATAACCAATGGATAATAATATGAAGCCTCCTCTTGTGGCTATACATTAGGTGTCTAGGGAGGATTGATAAACCCCACATAAAATAAAACAAAAAGGGAATATCATAAACACATCAAACCATGTGTAATTATGAAAACAATAAATTAAACTAATAACATAAATCCTTATCAAACACAAACAACTCAAACTACTCTATCCTACCTTGGTGTCCATTCGAAATCTATAGCTGATGCATTACACCCTGGGAAGAAGTCAAAAAAAATTACCCATATCATATGGATACCCAAGGACCATAAAAGGTGTGTTGGTTATAAAACCCACTTGCTACTAGAACCTTATGCCCCGACATTCCTATATATTTTCTATTTGGTTTTCCTAACGAACAAGACCCAAGATAAATGGAAAACCATCATATGATGCCATTTTATCATGAACCGGTATAGGCTTCCATCCAACTCAACACCCAACCCAACCCATGGCATGTCCCTAAGGGAATTAATGTTCCCCACATGCTAGAAATTTATTCATAGGAATCTATAGAATACTTTAAGAATTATTTTTATGATTACAATAATAATAAAAACCAACAATGATCCCCATAAAAATCATCCATCACAAAAACTATAATAGAAAAACTATTTACTAGTTTTTATTTTACTTACATAATCAAAAGACTAAAATGAAAAAATGAAAAGAGGCCAAAAGGACATCAAAAAATCTCTAGACAACATAAGGGCCAACCACCCATCATTTCATTGGAAACACTTGTCCTAAAAAGGAAGCCATTATTTAGATAATCCTCCATCTTCTTAAGAAGCCTCACCATTACCTGAGTTAGAGAAAACAAGTTCTACATACTCTTAATGGATATATATAGGGTTTTATGTCACAATCCCAATAATATCCACCAAGTGTTCCAATCATATCTGTTATGAGACAAATACATATGCTAATTTTAAAAATGAAGGAATCCTTTTGATTTTAAAACAATCATTAAACATTATAGAAAATGTAATGAAAATAAGGGTAACTGGAGAGTACATAAAAACAAAACATAATCACTATGGGAAATCTCTACGTTATTGGGGTATTTGGGGACCTAAGATTTTTTTACTCTCTATGGTTGTACCATGGACTTGAAGGTCCGTTCCCATGATTGGTCCATATCTAAACCACATCATCTTTAATATTTTAGTTATTGTTGTCACATAATCCTACTTGGTATAGCACATAATTCCTAGAATAATTGTCTTAGTATTCCCTCATAACTACACAAAATTCCCAAGTTCATTCCCACCTTTAAAACCATATAAGACCACTTTTATCACAAGTCACCCATCATATGCAGCAACACAACATTACCAACTATATCCATAGGGGGAAACAATTTCACAACCATTTCATACAAACACTAAAAACCTAGAAACCTTCCATTTCTAAACAAAAACATTGAGAAAACCTATATATTTATAGGCATGCAAGATCAATTCATTAAATAATGGATGAAAACTAAAATACCTACCTTTTCCTTTGAAAAAACAGTGAAATGGTTGATAATCACAATCCTAGTATAGAGGCAGTCCTACATAAGCATGAAAAAACTAAAAATAAATAAAATCCCAAGACATCATTTTATGATTAAACTAACCCTAGTTCATAAAAACTGTTGAGTAGAAGAAAAGATTAAGAAGGAATAGATGATAAACCATGGAAAGAAGATATAAAATTATTAGTTGGATGTTTCTTGATTAATCTAAGCCAAAATCCCCCAAAAAATCAACATATGGGGGTAATAAAAAGAGTTATGGAATGACTATGGATTGGGTAATCAGAAGTGGAGTATAATGATGGATGGGAGGGTTTAAATATAGAATGGGTGGTTTAGAAAATTAATTATTGTTAAAACCTGGGAATTTCGCTCCATTTGGATGCATGGATTGAAAAATTGTGCACCAACTATGTGGGTATATCTATCTATAATGGGAGAGTCCACACTGTTTCATAATCCATGAACCTTACCATGCGAGAACACTAGAGACTTTATCATATATCACATGGTTTTCGTAGGCTGGTATATTGTCTCCTCTAACTGTTCGCCAACCATTCACCACCCCTTTTCTCCCCCAAACTCAAAATCCCAAAGAAAAAGACCCATGAAATCTATATATAAAATTAATGAAAAAAATAAATGATAAATACCAAAAAATTGCACCATGGGCATGAATCTTCATTTTACATAGCTCTATAAAATATAAAACATGTGTGTTTCCAGTTTGGAAATCTCTGTATGTGCTATGAAAATTCATTTGAAAATTATAAATCCTTCAAGATTAGAACTATAATATAGATAGGTTCTCATGACCATATATATAACTCATTTATCTCAGATTTTAATTATATAGTATTTAATGAATATCTCATTCTTTAAGGTTTCTTTATTTGTATTATTCTTGAAAATTCAATTAATGCTTTTTAACTTTATTAATAAAAGTGATATTTATTTATATATCATTTTTTACATTCTCAAATTAGACTTTGATCATGTATAATCTTAACATTATTATATTTTGATCATGATAAAATATCATAATCATCCTCTCATTTAATTCTATTTATCATCATAATTTATTTCTAGGAACCCAGAAAACCTTTATGTGTCATATAGTTTCATAGTGATACTGTTATATAAGTCTATATGACTTTTAAAAAATTCATAGAAACAAATGTATTATATTTATGAAATTTATGATTCCATTTCATCATATTTTTATTACCTTTACATAGGTATATAACTTCAATGGTGCCCTTGTGTAGGTTATGGATTTTAAATCTAACCCTCACGTAGCCTTCAGATTTTCGGAGTCACCTTTATGCAAGTATCTAGTTACCTTAATAGAACTTATTATATCTATTTATCATATTAAATTGATCTTTTTTTTCTTTTTTTAAGATCATATCCTCTTTATTTTATCATTCTTAGATCACACCCCTTTCTTGGTATGAGTGATGTTTATATCATGGAATATATTGCATCATCCTAAACTAATTTTATCATTATTAGGTATAAATATAGATAAATGAGTTATATATGAAAACTATGTTGGATGATATTACATGTAAGAATAGAGAGATCATACCGATGCTTAATGTGAATCACATATACACTGAGAATCCTTTTCCAAATTTATCAATCTACTGAACATCTCACATGTACTACCACCCAAAAAACATACACTAGTGCATTTAAAAGCTACACTACACATGATAACACCTATGATTCTTTGTATTCAAAATACTACTGACACTCCTTTTCCAATTTCTTAAAGTATATTAAGGATCACATGTATGTTGGTGAGTAAAATCACATACATAACTCATAGAATGAAAATTATGCTAATATTTTTTCCTATGAGATGGAACATACAATAGATTTAATATGTATGATTTCTTTGATTTATGTACTAAAATTCGAGATTTTTGTAAACAATTTCATAATTAATTAAAACAAATCATAATAAATATGAAAAATATTATCCTTTATCGAATAATTTTTCTCACTTATTTCTACTTCCAAAATTAAATGTACCATAGTATTTCATTATCCTCTTATAAGCTAGATTATTACAACACATTAAACCTATTTTGACCATTAAAATGATAGTTTAATATGATATCCAATAGAAGTTTCAACAACTAGATTTTACCAGGTGTTCATCTTCATATGTGTTCATTATAGACAATGCTTTTCCAAGATTTCTCACTAGTCTTTAACATGATGTTCTCTTAATATTTTTTTATTTTATCTTGTAAATTCACCCTTAATGGTATTAGCTCATTCCATATGTCGTGTAATTAATTTTTCTTATATATTGAACAGAAAAAAGTATCTTAACTCCTTAAAGATTAGTGAAACTATCATCTAATGTAATAGAAACAACCAAGAAGCTATCCAACCAGATCTTCATATGTGCATCATTTTTGGGAAACACCTTATTCATGTCTTGGGAGGATACTCAAGTCTTTCACCCCTTCTTCCATTATTGTATATTGGAATTATTTATTGATAATAAATAAAACCACACACCAAAGGGAACTTCAACCACCAAAGGATCTAATATATTAACCTCACAGGTATATGTCTTTGTGACCTCCTCTCTCAAATGATACCCCTCCTAGGTCAATAATGAAGGGAGAGAGATAATGACCCTTGAAGATCTCCTTTAGAAGGCCCTGAGTTGGTGACCAGAATCAAGGGTATAAGAATCACATAGATGAAAGGAATTATCCTCAAGAATATTAGTAGTATTGGGAGACAAAATAAAAAACCACCAATAAAGCCTATAAAAAACCATAAAATAGAAATAGAAACAACCCAAACTACATAAAAATTGACCAAAAACTTATGAATAAAAATATCCATGTGAAGTGATAAAAACAATACTATGGAAGAAACTCATCAAAACCCCAATTTACAAGATAGTAATGTATATCTCAATTCTTGAAGTCCCCATGGAATCCTAAAAAATAGTTTATATATATAGGGTGATCATAACATGTTTAATTTTTAATATCATACCCATGATCTCTCATTCAAATATGAAAAGTAAATACTAATGCACCTGTGAAAAACCATTAAAACCAACAAGCACCCAATAGGCCAACTATCCATCCAAACATCACCATGTAACTCTAAAAAAATAATGAATCTATGTAAAATAAAATATCATTGAATGAAATATAAGCAAACATTCTTTATAGACACTTCCCCACTGACTTTCTACTCTCATATCCAAATTTCAAAAACCCTATTCTACTATTCCTTCAATTTCATCACATCACAAATCCAAAAATCTCATATGTGGGTCAGAACACAACCACACCTACCTCAGCCTCACAAGGTCTAACATCTCATGCTAGCATCACTAAAAATCTACATATCACTAATTGGTCATGTAACTAGGGTATTAGGGTATCATGTATGTGTTGAAAATTAACATTTTTTCATCCTACCACACACAACCCCCACAACATATCATATTCTCATCATCACTAGGTATCTCCATTACCAGTTGTCATCATCACTAGGTATCTCAAACACTAGATTTCATCATCACTGGGTATCTCCAACACCATCCCACATCATCACTAAGAATATCTAGTAGTGGTGGTAATCATCACTAGGAATAAAAAACACCAACCATCATCATAACTAGGCATCTCTAACTCCATCCGTCAATACCAAGAATCTCTAAAAACATCTGTCATCGACACTATTTTTGAATAAATAGTGATAAACATGGGGTATCCAACAATACAATTTACCACCAACCTAGATGTTGGGGAAAACACTCAAAACACAAAATATTTTGGCATTGGTAATGTTATAAAACATGGGCGGGGAATTTATATAAATAACTTTAAAATAACATATAGATATATAACATACAATAAAAAACATATACTTTCTCATATAATTCCACTAGCATATCCCATAACACCACCACAACATCACACGATCTATTCTGTAAATTGTTTCCTCCATTAATTCAAACCACCACGCAAATAATTCCCACACAATCCATAACTCTGTATCAATTTCATGTTCGTCAACTTTCTATAATCTATTATTTACCAAGAAATGTCAGTTCCTTAAGATATTTTATTCCAAAATTTAGATTTTCCCATTATTAATTAATCAATTTATATATTCATTCACCATTCATTAGTTCCATCCTATATAATTAGTTACCAACCCATGATATTGTAGTTTTTTAATCCAATATCTCCATTGCTAATGGGAAACTACATTAGTACACTTCATAATGACCCATCTACCTCACACCAAAAAAAATCACATACCATACTATCAACACAACCTAGTAATCACACTATAACAACAAAAAAACAATCTACCATAAATTACACCCCATCACATCCTATGTCAAAAAACAATATCTTCTCTTCCCAACACATTCCACACCCAATTCGATCACCACCATCACCTCATTATCCACACAAGAACCCCACATTCCACATAAGAAAATAGTGCAACCCCACCAAACACTTCTAACACCAATAATCATCTCTCATAATCACTATAATTTTAGATTTATATAAATTGACTCATCAAATTATTTTATTATTTTGGTGGTTAATCTCACACAATTCAAGAATTTTATGGGAAAATAGTTCAATATCCACATATATGTTCAAGACCTTTTATTCAGGGTAATTGTAATCAATAAACACAATAAAGGTTTTAAAAATAATGACAGACACAATATATAAGAATATTCCAAAAACCATGATTTTCAAACTAGCATAGAACATGGATAAAATCATAAGAAATATAAAAAATGATAAACACAAGTTAGAAGTCCCATAAAATTTCAATTTTAGTTTAATAAAATTAATTATATTCTTAAGTTGATCCATAATACCCACCCAAAGGAATAAAAAATCAGGATATTCTCATAAATACACATAATAAAGGGAGGGAGAGGATCTCTTACCTCAACCAATGATCCCAAAATAAATTAAAAAGAATGAAGAAGGGGAAACATGGTCACCAAGAAAAAAAAGTTAAGGAAGACCCTTATCAACATGAACAAGGTGACCCCCAAACCCCATCAAAATCATATTCAAACACATCCCAAAATGGCTCATTATCACCATCAAGAATCTCAAAGATGATAACCCAAAAAAGGGGAAAACTCAATTTTCATAACAAAAAACAATACTCTGGAATTTGGGGATCGAAGATAAAAATGATGGGACAAAATAACTCCCCAAAATTCCTATAGTTATCCTAGGGTTTGAAATTAAGGAGAGTAAAATAATGAAAAATAGATTTGGGATGGAATTCATGTGTAGCGTGGAATAAAAATTATGAGTTGAAAATGAAATTCATCCCACAAAACCCTTAATCTTCTAAAAATTCATGATGTTACAAATTATTTCATGTTAGGAAAAATTCGAGTCAAATATTCACTGAATTTCAAGAAACCTTAAGAAAAATAAATTCATTTTAGGAAGAGTGACTCACATCATGAATCAATTTTGGGTATAACCATTCAAATCGCAACCTCTAAGCCATGAACTAACCCTCATTCCTATACTACATAGTAAATCGCATTCACATCATAAAAAATGGATCACACCATGAACCATTTTCTACCACATAATTCTATCTCCAAACTCCTCTAAACGTACCTCAAGCCTTCTCAACACCAATACTCATAATGGAATGGGTTGACAAGTCATGAGTTATTACTTATGCACCATTCTCCACTATAAAATTAAATATATTGTTGAAATTTAAATTTAAATATATCACTCAGCATTTCACCAAATTAAATTTAAATATTTAATTTAAAAATAAATTATTTAAATACATAATAAACATATATTAAAATATGAATATCATATATAAAGTTTTACGATCATTTTTAATAAAAAAAATTTGATTATACATTACAATTACTATTTTATGTCATATATATTTTTTATATAAATTTATAACAAAATACATTCCATATTACTTCTAATTGATGATTCAAAATATATAATTTATTTTATCAAAATAAGTTTCCAATTATAAAATTTTAAAAGTCAATAAAAAATATAAATTAATAATTTTTTTAGATTAATATATATTTCTTTTTGAATTCAAAAATCACATTATTATTTCATATATTGACATAATTATTTATAATATCTTTATAAAAATAAATATAATTGTAAATACATAATGTAGTGTTTTTAGAGAAACATATATTTCTTTTTTAAGTTTAAAATCGCATTCCTATTTTGTATAACCTCATTTTAGATCATTTAATATAGCTTCACTACCTTTATAATTATAATATTTGGTGGTATGATTGTCATAGTAGATCGTGATATTTAATTGTAGGAGAATTTTGTCTTTTTATTTATATTTTATTATCCTTGTGTACTTTTATTGAACATATGGGGTGTATTCATCATATATATATAATATTATATTATTAATATAATAATTTAAGTTTATTTTTTGTATACTAGTGTACTAGTTCATATAATTGAATTTAATTTCATTATAAAAGAGATTCAAATTATTAAAATATAATACAAAAAAATCGTTGAGATTATACCTCAAAGGGGATATTAATGAACTAGGTTTTCCTATAGTATGCTGCAAATTGATAAATAATCCAACCTCTCCCACGATATAATTTAACGAAGAAAAATGTCTGAATTTCGCTTCTATATGGAAAAAAATTATATTTAGAGTTTTGAAAATTGTAGTCTTAATGTGATCCATATAGGTTACAATATTTTCTGGTTTATAACTGGTTTCTTCCTTAATAAAACATACATTCTCATTTACCTCATTAAGATCATTTCAAAAGTAGAAAATTGAAATTATGTTCTAGGGAATATAAGAATCAATTTTAATCATCCATATTTATCCTTATCCTTTGAATTTATCAATGGATTTTGAGTATTATAGTTTTTTTCAATAAGATATGAAGAGAATGTCAATCTTGTAAACTGAATATAGGCTCAGTAATATTGGAGTACCCAACATTTGGAGATATTAAGGAAATTGAGATTGGATATATATATATATATATATATATATACATATGCTGGAGATCCATTTGTAGTTTTGTAAAGGTGACTGAGAGGTTACTATAGAGAGATGAGAAATCAAGATGAAGATAAAATTTCTTAATGTTTTAGAAAATATATATTTAAGGAATCCTGATTTATATATGATGACTGTGGAGACGGAATTGTTAAGAATCAATTAAATTACTATTGGTTGATGAATTCATTATCTGATATAGTTTCTTGATGTGTTTTTATGTTAGTTATGATTGAATCAGAACAAATCTGGTGTGCAAATTGAGGAACCAACCTTGTTATTTTTTAAATTAAGAAATATACAAGAATTAGATGTAATAATTGGTTGATTATATAAAATGATATCTCAATTCATGAGATATGTGATATATTTAAATATTAATTAATAAATCACTATCATTAAATAAATTTAGTGTATATTGAGTTGATAATTATTTAGGATTTGAAACATTACTGAAATATTTAATAAGAGTATTTATATGTCATATATTTTTTAGGAATTGATCTGAAAATATTTTTGAAGGTTTAATAAATTCATAATTCCATTTAAGTTGTTTTTATATGAACTTGAGTGGCTATAAATTCCATGAGAAATATTGAAGAGGTTTTGAGGTGAGTTGACGATGTTGTGGAATTATAATTTTTGGATGAAGATTTAATAAAGGCATATATAATACCCTTAGAAGGATACAAGAAAAATATAAGAGGTTTCTGAGATATGTAATGTCCTCTTGTTTATATATTAGAAAATGTAGGCATTACACTAAGATACATAACTTCTTTTTTATGGAACATAGTTTTTTCTTAATGATGTATAATATCTCCAAATACATATAGAAGAAAAATATAAAGTTTATACTAATATGAGAAAAAGTAAATACCACATTGTGAGACATAATATAATTTAAATTATATAAATGTTTAATAAATTGATGTTCCCATGCATGGTTTTTTGTTTTTATCAATAATGAAGGTTCATTTGGTGTATATGAAGATTTAAATAAGTATTTTAAATGAGTAAAGATATGTGTGAGGGTTTTTCCATCATAAATAGATAATAAATATATAGATACTACTTTAACAACATGTCTATATAGATTTAAGTAAAAACACCATACATGTGATAGTTGATGTTATGTTATCCATGTTAAAGGAAAGTGTTGATGATGAGAGTACTATCTAAAACAATGTTAAATTGAATTTTAATAATTATTAAAGGTATGATTTTAGATTTTTTATACTGAAATTATAAAGGCATTTATGGTATATGATATTCTCAAAAACAAGTTTTCAATAACTGCAATGCATTAAGAATAATGCTAAATATTTTTTTTGAAGAGTTAATATATTTCCCAAAATCATTTGAGTTTTCTATGATGTGTTTTAGAAGGCCTCATATTGTGTTTCATATGTTCTATAAGGTTTAATGAAGTTACTTCTTAGTTCAAGAATTTTGGGCATGAAAGAAATTATTTATAATTAGATTCATAATGTATTTCTAAATTTTTTGTAATATATAGGCGAGTGCATAATATGAGCTTCATGTGTAAGATGTGTTACCATGTAATATTTGAAATACATAATAAATCTAGTTAGGTATGATGGGATTCTCAAAATATATGAACCATTTATGAATGTTGTTTATATAAGATGATATCCACATAATATATTGATCTCCTATGATAACAAGCCCATGTAAGATATTGAAAAATCATATGAAACATGTATTGAAAAGATGGTTTCCATGTAAGATGATCCTGTTTTTTATATGGGTTTGTAAGATAATAGCTTTTATATGATAGAATTCTTTAAAATGACACTGAAAAATTAATAATATATTGTATTTAATAAGATAATAATACTATAAGATTCATTAAATCTTAAAAGATCACTTGGGACTTCATAAGTGAGAAATATTGAATATCAAAATGAAATACTTATATTTTCAGACAAATAAAATATAATTAGAAAAATGAAAATCAAATGGTTATATTTCACTATTCTTTATTGGATTCAAACACCATTATCATTCATATAGATCTTTATTTATGTTGATCTTGAATCATCAAACCAAAGGTGATACGGTGGGATTAGATGAGTGTTCAAAGTTGAAAGATGTAGTTTCACATCACAGTGTAGGATCCCAAGCACACATAGATAGATATTTTGATATAATTTAACTTGATTGTTTTTTATAGAAATTAGAGTTTATATTTTTCAAATATCACATGGTTAAATTATCTTGATACTTTGGGAGTTTAAATGAGGACATATTATCATGAATTTTGAGTAAGAGTTCAAAATTAAAAATATCTTCCTATTTGAATAATGTGGATCACTAGATATTTCTAAATTAAGATTTTCCAAAAAAAAATTGAAAAACAATATTAATGATAATTTTAATATAAAAATTAAATGATAATTAGATGATGATAATCTTTGACACTACTATTCAAAAAAACTCCAAAAGTAAAAGAAGAATAAGTTGATTCAGATACCACTACTATGATTAGAAGATAAAATATGTGTGAAAGTGAAGAGAACCTAGAGACATCTAGGAACATCTAATACTTTTAGGAATAAATACAAGGAGGTATTAAATAAACATGTATTATAGAAAGAGATCAATTGGGGTATTCCAAATCAAACTGCGAAGAATAGAATGGTCGGTGTGTTCCACACCAAGTATAGGGATATGTAAATGTACTATTGAAATATTCTTGAAAGTATAAATTCACATACTGTGAGAGGTTTTCAATCTAGTGACAAGCACCAAGATATGTTAGTGAATTAAATAACTGGTGGGAGGATGGTAACTATGCGATGCAGTATAAAGAACCTCTAGTGGGAAATTGAAGCACATGATAAGATTTCATGTAAGCATATCATTAGAACATTCTATATTACCACTACCATTAAGAGTGGAAGAATCCATGATTTTGGGGGGGAAAATTATGGAAAGAAGTGAGCCTTCAAGGATTAACCGTATAAATCACTGTGTCCTATGCTATTTAAATTTTCAATATTTGGGTAAGACTAAGAGATACAAATAATAGGGAATTGATCCTTAACTAGTTACATTGGTTGATTGAAAAAATAACATAAAATGTAAAAATGATCACTAGTTAACCTATCACATTCTATGTGATCTAAAAAACATGGGAAATTAAATTAATTTCATATATTACATGGTATCATATTATTAGATCCCATTATTAATATTATTTTAATTTTCCAAAATGATGTCTAATTTTTATGAAGTTTTTAAGGTTCCGAAAATAGAAAAATATGGCAGATAATTCTATTAATATTTGTCTGAATTTTTTGGATAAGACTTTAAAAAATAGTAAAAAGAGAGAGGAAAATAAGATTTTATGAATTTAAATGTCAAATATGAAATAATTTTTATTGATTCAAGATCAATCTGTGGATAGTACGAGGAGGATGAGTCCAAAAATATAGTTTAAGAACTTCACTTTGAAATAAAAAATCATCTCTTGAAAGTATCTAAATAGGTGTCCACTTGTATAATTAGTGTCATCAAGGAACTTCTTGGTGAAAAGGAATAAATAGAAGAATAAATTTATGAAATAAAGAATTCACTAAATAAGAAATTCTAAAAGAGAATTACTCTCATAGAAATATTTCAAGGAAATGGATAATTGATTTCACATTTCAATTCAATAATTTACCTAGATAAATAATACTTTTAATGGAATTTTTTAAGATAGTTTTTTCTAACATTATACATGTATAATTCATATATGAACCTGTAAAATTTTAAAATTCCTCCATCAATGTTGATGATGCTCAATAAGAATTTATAAAAAAAGAATAAAAGAGATTAATAACACATTAAAAGAATTAATGAAAGTGTAGCAATAAAAAATCAATATGATGAATAAGGTTTGATAAGGAATCCGATAATTCGTTTAGGAGTAAGATGTCTCCCTCGTCATTATGTTTCTTAATATTTAGGTGAGACAGATATTATAGGAATCAACATAACATAGAACTTCCCAAATTTCTGAGAGGAAAGACACTGGCCAAATAAATATATTATGAATCATAAATCTATGATGAATTTTATATGTGGTAATCATATCATGTAACATTAATTTGATCAATATGAAATAATCTTTAAGAATAAAGTAACACATTTTCCAAGTAATTTTGGTTTCACTAACGCTAAATCATATGAAAATTCATAGTCTAAAAACAAAACTCTACAAAATGAGAGGTTAAAAGTTATAATAAATCTATGAATACCTCAATGGTGTATATAGTAATAACCAATAAAATAATCCCCTAAGAAGATCCTTAATGATATTTATTTACACTCAAAAATCGAAAGGTGGATAAGAAAAAATTTCTAGACTGATTGTAGTTGAAGAAAAAATAAATAAATTGTTTTAGCCAAAGTCAGTGTAGTTAGAAGTTCATGAATAGGGTAAGTGATTTTTTGTGTAATGTAACAATATTTTGAGACTATAAAATTTCCATAATAAGGATTATTGGAGTTAAATTATAAATATAACATATTTTACAATATTAGAATTTATAGAAAAATAAAAAAAATATCAGGAAAATAATTAGTTTCTTTGATAAGTTCTGTAGATATTGTAAAATAGTATCCCACCATTTTGATGGGTGGTAAAAGTATCACACATAACACATATAATACACTAATGTGAATAAAATACAATAATATAAAATCAAGGAGGTGAAAAAGGAAACAAGTATCCCTTGGGAGAAAACAAAGAAAATAAAAAAGCTTAACAAAATTAGAGAGTTGAGAAAAACACATCCAGGAAGTATGAGAGGAAATATGGGGTGGATTTCAATAACAAATAAAGGTTATTATATTGAGGAAAAAAGGTACACACCATGGAAAATTATAAATATTCCTTAGATATCATGATTCAAGGGATCAATATGATACTGAAAAGGGGAATAATTCTAGGGGAGGAATTAAAGGACTAGATTTATTGAAGATTTCCTAATTGAGGATATATATGTGCTTCATAAGAAAGGTAACACAATTTTTTTAAAAAATTTACATTCTTCCCAAGAAAAAATAGGATTTTTAAATTAATGGAAATATAATAATGAATTCTTCTACTAACTTAATGTAACGCCCCGACCGCAGTTACCTAGAGTCGGTGCATTATTGCATAACATTGACATGATCACAAGAAGGATCAAATCTCGAAAGACCGATTGGTTTAGTAGCCTTGGAAACACTAGATATATTCATAAGTCTTACATTACATCATAAAAATGAAAACTACGACAACATATTTTCTTCATATTCCACACTCATATCCCCATATACTATCCCTGCAGGTCATTCATAATTTACTTCTTCATACCCTGGGAAAATTAAAACATAGAAAAGGGGTGAGCTCAAATGCCCAGTAAGGATAACAATATAGCAGAAACTTTCATAAATAAGAATAAACATTTAAGGCAATGTATAACTAAAACAAAAGCCTTTTAAACTTTAAATTCAACATAGTATGGAAAAAATAAAATGAAATAATGCCATTTACTTATTCACATGGATATTATACAAATCAAATAATCACATGCAATATCAATAACCACTTTCGTAATGACGGAATGCATAATTCCAGACTATCATAACCACATAGCCAAGGCATCATGCCAAGACTACAAATAAGATTTTGTCAAGGCCTTGTGCTAAGAAAATAGTTTGTCTCGTGAGACCTACCGATGCATCGAGGAGCTATAGCGGGCTCCACCCGTCACATATTAAGTCCAATGCATTCTCATATGAAAAGGTTTAAACATAATATAAACATTCGTATTAAAACTAGCATACGAAATGTCAATACTTTCACCATAAACTATGAATGGTATAAAAATAGCACATCTATAGTCAAACATATCACAAAACCTTCCATACAATATAGAACTGTTGTATCATAATAAATCAACTTCAAATAAGCGTAAAATCCATCATAGGATGTTGACATAGATGAAATCAAAACTCTTTTTAGAGAAATATCTCTTTCTATTTTTGAAATCATTTAAGAGTCATATATTTATAAAATAAAACATTTTCTTTGAAAATATTCTTATAAGCATGTAAGGGAAGCTTCGATGATTTTATAATGGCAGAAAATAACCGCACCCGCCGTATAAGTTAAAAAAACATTCTTACCTTAAATCTGTTGAAAAGGTTAAAAGCACCTTGTTTGGAAAACGACGGAAAGATTCCTTTATAAAACTCATATAAAAATTCAAACAAGGGTATAAATGACATTAACACATATTCTTTTAAATAGTAAAAATGTTTTGGAATACATTTTTAAGAAACATGGATGTGGATGATAAAGAGATCCCAGTAGATTATTACGTATAAACAGCCTCGGATAATGAAGAGATTGTGAAATAACCCTTACCTTGTACTTTTCCTGGGTTGGGGTAGGTTAACCTCCTGTATAATGGTGAAATAATTGTTATTAAATTTTACAAGAATCATATACATTAACATGATATCATATATGATCTTTTAACATTGATTTGTTAATAATATCTTAGTATTATCGTTGTTTCGGGTGTTAACTTACTCATTTTCTTTTATATGTTTTGTTACGTAACTCAGGTTTTTAATGGATAAGTTGTATATTGTTCATATCTAGAATTATATCAAGTCCTTAATCATCATTTTAAATGATAAAATGATAATTATACTTGAATGGATATGATGGAAAATGAATCTCATCGCGTTCGTGGAGACGGTAGTCCGTACGTACGCACAAGTGACAATATCATGATTTTGATATTAAAATAATATATAGATGGATGGTATATCATATATAAATAATCATTAAAATGTTACATTTATTATTTACATGAGTTACACATCATTATTATACCCATCCAAATAATAATATATTGAATTACAATTACACCACGACGTGGAGACGGTAAGTCGTACGTACGCACGCATGGTAACATGTTATTCAAAGGGTGGATAGAATAATGAATATGGTTTTACCATATTTATAATAACATCAAAGTATATATAAGATACTGTAGTTATTATTTTAGAATTGTAATAACAATGAATGAAGAATTGGAAGAAGAAAGGAACTTGGGAAAGGGTGGTGAAATCATTACCTCTTCTTCGGGTTCTTCCTTTTGATTTGATCAAAAGGGCTCCTTAGGTTGGATTTCTGATCAACAAAAGTCCACTAGGTTGTATTTAGGGAAGTGGGGAGAGTATTTGGGAAGAGTTTGGACGAACCAAAAGGCTTTTATGGTGTGAATAAATGAGAAGGAGGAGTGCCCTTTTATAAGAGGGGTGAGGGGCACCTTTGGAAAAGCTAGAAATATTAATTTATAATAAATTCATAATCAGTTTCTAATGGCTCCAAAGTTTATTATTTAAATTTTAAGGTGGGGATAGGTCTAAAACCATTCAACAAATAGAATTTAGACTTGTTTGGGTTACTATATTAACCTTATCATTAAGTATTAACTCTTAGTTAATTAGTTTGACATTTACCATGTCACTTTGTATTTTTATATTATATAGTTAATAAACATACTATATACATCCATGAGACCCCTAAGTGTTCCATTAATGATATAACTATCATGATATAAGTCTCTTGGAAGAACCTTAGATTTTTATGAATTTAATATCAATTAATAATATAATATTTGTTTTAAAAACTCTTTTATGTCAATTTTGACACTATTCAATAGTTGATTTTTGTGAAACTCATAACAGAATTATTACTTCTAAAAAAGACATTTAAATGAATTATAATATGTCATATTATCCTATAAAATTAGTGTAATTCATAAAAAGTCTCAAATTATATTTATTTGGTTATTTATAATATCAATTATTTTAATTTGTCACTATTATGGTAATTACTGCATCATAATTGTGTCATAAATAAATTAAATTATTTAAAGCCTAAAAATTATAAATAAACTATAATTATGTAGTAAATCTTTGTATCTTTCTAATGAATATTTATAGTAGAAAATCCAACATATATAACCCTACGTAAAAATTGTTTTTCTAAAAGATATATGCTTATGTCATTTTTGTACTTATTTTAACTTAATTAAAATAAAGTGTCCATATCACCTACAAGTGGCTCCATGGGGTCTCCAAATCGACCCAAAGATGCCTATGGTCGAACATGTATCCACAAATAAGTCTAGAACACGTTTTATAGTAATTTAGTATTATTATAATATTATTTGTTTAACCCTTATTTACCGGATTTACCCTTAACCATGGTAAATAAAATATTTACCGAAGTAATTATTCAAAATGTCTAAAAATAAAAGTTACCTATTTACACAATTTAAACATCCTGATTCCAAATATGTAATCCATTTTTCCAAATTCAAATCACAGAAGTGGGAGAAATTAATTTAAAATTAATTCTTGTTGTTAAAACAAAAAGCGTGTTTTTAAGAGATAATAACTATCAAAAGAATGACACTTGTTTATGTCCGGTTTAATTGTAAAATTATGTCCAATGACCAACATTGTATTAAATGGTAAAAATATATTATAAATATAATTTAAAACCACTCAAATTCATAATTTATCACTATTAATTATTTTTATTAAAAAAGTTGTTTTAATTAAAATTTAGTAATTTTCACTATTTGTCAAAATATTAAAGTTATCCGAAAAGTACCAAAATTTAACCTTAGGATAAATTCGATATTACGAATCCAAAAAGAAGTCCATTTTGAAATATAAAATATATATAATTTCAAAAAGTGGTTATTACTATTCATAAATGCTACTTTGATTGGTTATGGTGTGTTAGAACTATGTGTTGCGTACAACACACGCTATCACATTATTCAAAGAGAAGCGTACCGTAGAAGCTTGGGGTGTTACATTCTCCCCTCCTTCAAATAATTTCATCCTATAAATTTCTATAATACTTATCACATGAAAAGACTCAGGTGGTTCTTCATCATAAGTTCCTCGAGTTCCCACGTTGCCTCTTCCATCTTATGGTTTCTCCACAAAACTTTTACCAGACACGTCGTCCAGTTTCTCAGTACTTGTTCTCTCGTATCAAGAATCCTGACGGGCTCTTCACAATAAGACAGATTGGGTTCCAGTTCTAATTCTTCATAGGTGAGTGCATGCATTGGGTCATGCATGTATTTCTTTAACTGAGATACGTGGAACACATCGTGAACTTTGGAGAGACTTGGCGGCATTGCCAATCGGTAAGCTACAGCCCCAATTCATTATAGAATTTCGAAAGGTCGGATGTACCTGGGACTCAATTTAACTTTCTTACAAAAACGTATGACTCCCTTCCATGGAGATACCTGCAGGAAAACATGATCACCGACTTGAAATTCCAAATCCTTTATTCGATTATCGGCATAGCTCTTCTACCTACTTTGAGCTGCTTTGATGTGATTTTGGATTACCTTCACCTTTTCCATCATTTCCTCCACCAGTTCTAGACCTACATGTTTTCTTTCACTAATGTCATCCCAACAGGTTGGTGTGTGACATCTCTTTCCGTATAACGCTTCATATGGTGACATCTGAATACTTGAATGAAAGATATTGTTATAAGAAAATTCTATCAGAGGTAAATACTAATCCCACATACCCTGAAAGTCAAGTGAGCAGGATCTCAACATGTCTTCTAAGGTTTGAATAGTCCGTTCTGATTGTCCATCTGTCTGAGGGTGGTAGGCAGTGCTCAAATGAAGTTCAGTATCCAGGGATTTATGAAGACTCTTTCAGAATCTTGAAGTAAAACGAGGATCACGATCAGAAACAATCGATAGGGGTACTCCATGAAGTCTCACAACTTCGTTAATATATAGTATTGCTAGATGTTCCAGTGGTAGATCTTCTCTTATAGCAAGAAAATGTTCTGACTTGGTAAGACGATCAATAATAACCCATATCGGATCATTCCTTCTAGGAGTCTTTGGTAGCCCCACGACAAAGTCCATCGTAATATTGTCCCATTTCCACTCCGATATGGGAAGATGTTGCATGACTCTTCCAGGGTGTTGCCTTCCAGCTTTCACTTGTTGAAAAACCATACATCTTGACACAAAATCAGCAATCTCCCTCTTCATATTGTCCCACCAAAAATGTTCCTTCAAATATCTATACATTTTGGTGCTCCCAGGGTGTATAGAGAAATTGGAACTATGAGAATCATCCAACAATTCCCTTTTTATATCAGGTATATTGGGAACAGAAAGCCTCTTTCCGAATTTCAAAATTCCATTTTCATACACAAAATCTCTCAATCTCCCATCATTCACAGCTTTAATCTTCTTTTGAAATTCTCCATCATTAGTATAAGAACTCTTAATCCTTTCTAGTAAAGATGGTTTGGCAACCATTTGAAAAATCATTGATGTTTCTCATTCCCTGGTTATTCACATGTCCATCTTTACTAGATCCATGAAAATTGGATCCCTTTCAATTCTCATATTGTTCAAAACTCCATGATCTTTTCTTCTCAAAGCATCTTCCACCTTGTTTGCCTTCCCCGGGTGGTAGTGTATCGTGCAATCATAATCCTTGAGTTATTCAAGCCATCTCTTTTGCCTCATTTTGAGTTATTTTTGTGAGAAAATATACTTCAAACTCTTGTGATCAGTATAAATCTCACATTTTTTACCATAGAGGTAGTGCCTCCATATATTCAAAGAAAAGATCACAGCTGCTAACTCGAGATCATGAGTAGGATAGTTTTGTTCATTAATTTTCAACTGTCGTGATGCATAGGCAATAACCCTATCATTCTGCATAAGGACACAACCAAGTCCTTTCTTCGATGCATCACTATAAATAACGAACCCATAATTCCCTGATGGTAGAGTCAATATAGAAGCATTGACTAATCTTCTCTTCAGTTCTTCAAAACATTCTTCACACTCTTTTGTCCAAACAAATTTAACCCCTTTACATGTGGGCTTCGTTAATGGGTTAGCCAATCGGGAAAAACACTGGACGAAACGTCGATAATAACCTGCTAAACCAATAAAACTATGTACCTCAGTTATAATCGTAGGTGCTGGACATTCTTGGATTGCCTTAGTCTTAGAAGGATCAATAGAGATTCCATCATTAGAGAAAATTTGACCAAGAAAAGAAATCTCCTGAAGCCAAAATTCACACTTGCTAAACATCCCATATAATTCATGCCTTCTTAGAGTCTTCAAGATAATACGCAAGTGATTTTCATGATCTTAGTAGCTTTTGGAGTATACCAAGATATCATCAATAAATACCACCACAAATTCATCGAGATACTCCTTGAAAACTCTATTCATCAGATCCATGAATACATAAGGTGCATTAGTCAATCCAAAAGGCATTACAGTAAACTCATAATGCCCGTACCTGGTTCGAAATGCTGTCTTCGGAATGTCTTCCTTCTTCACAAACAACTGATGGTATCCAGATCGAATTTCAATCTTCTAAACGTAATGAGCTCCATGCAGTTGGTCAAATAAATAATCAATGCGTGGTAGGGGATACTTGTTCTTTATTGTTATAGCATTGATCTCCCTGTAGTCAATACATAACCTCATAGATCCGTCTTTCTTTTTAACAAAAAGAAGAGGGGCTCCCCATGGAGAAACACTAGGGAAAATAAATCCCTTATTACTAAATTCCTCTAGTTGTTTCTTTAGTTCAACTAATTCTACAGTGGACATTCTATAAGGGGTCATTGATATAGGCCTTGATCCGGGAATTAAATCAATGGAAAACTCAACTTCTCGTTCTGGAGGATGTCCAGGTAAATCTTCCGGAAATACATCTACAAATTCTTTCACAATAGTTACATCCTCTATTTGAAAATTCCTTTCCTAACCCACAGTTATTTCATTCTCTTCCTCCCCAATAATTGAATTTAGTTGAGCTACTGGGGGTGGATCTAAATAAGAATTAAGTGGTGATGATTCTGCTCTAATATAAGGTGTTCCTTATCATCATCATCAAGAATCGTAACCTCTTTCTTCTTAAAATAAATCGTCGCATCATAGTCTAAAATCCAGTCCATACCGAGGATTATATCAAACTCAATCATAGGTATGACGACGAGATCAGTAGATAAAGAACATTTATGTGCTCTAATGGGGACTGATTCACAAAACTTTGTTGCAATGATACTTCCCTTAGGAGTTTTAACTAACAAATACCTTGTTAAATCAAATTGGAAATATCTAATTTTCTTCGCAAACTAGGAATATATGAAATAATGCGATGATCCAGAATCAAATAATGCATTTTCTAAACATGAGTAAATCATTAAATTACCTGCCCCTATGTCTTTCGAAGCTTCTACCTTAGCAGTAGTGATAACATAAGCTTGGCCTTGATCCCTTGGCCTTTTATGAGGTAAATTCTCCTGACGCTTAGGACATTCATTTGCATAATGCCCCATCTCCCTGCAATTGTAGAACTGAACATTGGTAGCTTCCTTCTTCGCCTTGCAATCATGAGCATGGTGGCCTTTTTCACCACAGTTGTAACAGACTCCTGTTCCCTTCAAGCAAGTACCAGGGTGTTTCTTACCACATTTACCACAGGATGGATATTCAACCTTTCTCTTCTTCCCCTTATTTCCATTCCCAGATTGATTAGCAGGTCTCTTCTTCTCTTTCCTTGCATTAAAGTCATAAGACTTAGAGAATTCCTTTTCGGTCTTGATAGAACATGAGACAATGTCTTCGTACGATGAAAAGGATTGTGAGACTAATGATCGATGGAGAAATGGTTTTAAACCATCAAATTAATGATCAATCTTACTTCTTGGGTTACATATATAATCTCCAGCATACCTTGTTAACCTTTTAAAGTTATCCTCATACTTTGAGACATTCTCATCCTCCTTTTGTCTCAGACTCAGAAACTGCCTTTCCATATCTGCTCGGTGGTCGCGAGGAAATTATTTTTCTAAAAACAGATCTTTGAACTCCCTCCATTCCATATTTGATACTTCATCATCTTCCTTCGTATTTTGAATCAATGACCACCATAGATCAGCATCTCCAGTGAGGCAGTAAACTGCCATGATAACTTTTTCCCTTTCACTACTCCCCAAAGACTGAAATATTTTCTCTAGGGAAAATATCCATTGCTCAGCTACTGAGGGATTTGTACTCCCATTGAATGTTGGTGGTTTTTGCCTCATGAATCGATCTATCATTTATCATCCACACTACAGATCAGGGTGCTCCATATGGGTAAGGTTATTATTCATAACCTGAGTGAGTTGTCCCAGTATGCTGATTAGCTGATCGGCACCAGTTGCATCACCAGCTCCACTATAATTATCTTGAGCAGGAGGGAAATCCCTACATGGAGTGTGTGCATTGATACAGTTTCCATTTCTTCCACTAGGTGCCATTTCTAAACAATGGCATAAACTAGACCAGTTTATGAATCAAAATACATAATCTCATACTTATAAAACACTTAACATAAATTGAACTATTTGTGGATATAATCTATAATCATAAAAATGTTTTCTTTGAGGAAGTATATACTCATAAACCCTTCATAATGATTTGTAAAGAAAATGAGAGTTATCCTAATCATATCCCCTGGGAGTGTCGTAACCAAGAGTGCAGTAAGGCCCGTTGTCGTGCACCAGTTCCCGTTCGAGTCTAGCTCAAAGCGGTGTTTTCGGGTTTTACCCCTTGGTACATCTGTGCCAGAGCCGCCTCTACCTACTCGTATCCAAACAGGGATGTATTGCTCGGAAAACTCACAAAATCGCTACAATACCTAAATTCTAGGATGTTCTTCTATACAAATCCTCAAAGTCCATCTTAAATCTATGTGCTCTAATCAGAGTTTATCTAAATCTAGCTTTCAAGGTTTGTACTAAACTTCCTCCGATACCAACTGCAACGCCCCGACCCCAGTTACCTAGAGTCGGTGCATTATTACATAACATTGGCATGATCATAAGAAGGATCAAATCTCTAAAGACCGATTGGTTTAGTAGCATTGGAAACACTAGATATATTCATAAGTCTTACATTACATCATAAAAATGAAAACTACAACAACATCTTTTCTTCATATTCCACACTCATATCCCCACATACTATCCCTGCAGGTCAATCATAATTTACTTCTTCATACCCTAGGAAAAATAAAACATAGAAAAGGGGTGAGCTCAAATTCCCATTAAGGATAACAATATAGTGGAAACTTTCATAAATAAGAATAAACATTTAAGGCAATGTATAACTAAAACAAAAGCCTTTTAAAATTGAACTTCAACATAGTATGGAAAAAATAAAATGGAATAATGACATTTACTTATTCACATGGATATTCTTCTAATCGAATAATCACATGCAATATCAATAACCACTTTCATAATGATGGAATGCATAATGCCCGACTATCATAACCACATAGCCAAGGCCTCGTTCCAAGACTACAAATAAGATTTTGTCAAGGCCTTGTGCCAAGACACTAGTTTGTCTCATGATACCTACCGATGCATCGAGGAGCTATAGCGGGCTCCACCCATCACATATTAAGTCCAATGCATTCCCATATGAAAAGGTTTAAACATAACATAAACATTCGTATTAAAACTAGCATACAAAATGTCAATACTTTCTCCATAAACTATGAATGGTATAAAAATAGAACATCCACAGTCAAACATATCACAAAACCTTCAATACAATATAAAAGTTTTGTATCATAATAAATCAACTTCAAATAAGCGTAAAATCCATCAAAGGATGTTGACATAGATGAAATCAAAACTCTTTTTAGATAAATATCTCATTCTATTTTTGAAATCATTTAAGAGTCATATATTTATAAAATAAAACATTTTCTTTGAAAATATTCTTATAAACTTGTAAGGGAATCTTCGACGATTTTATAACGGCGGAAAATAACCTCACCGCCGTATAAGTTAAAAAAACATTCTTACCTTAATTCTGTTAAAAAGGTTAAAAGCACCTTATTTGGAAAATGACGGAAAGATTCCTTTATAAAACTCTAATAAAAAGTAAAACAAGGGTTTAAATGACTTTAACCCATATTCTTTTAAATAATAAAAATGTTTTGGAATACATTTTTAAGAAACATGGATGTGTATGATAAAAAGATCCCAATAGATTATTACGTATAAAAAACCTCGGATAATGAAGAGATTGTGAAATAACCATTACCTTGTACTTTTCCTTGGTTGGGGTAGGTTAACCTCCTGTATAATGGTGAAATAATTGTTATTAAATTATACAATAATCATATACATTAATATGATATCATATATGATCTTTTAACATTGATGTGTTAATAATATCTTAGTATTATCATTGTTTCAGGTGTTAACTTGCTCGTTTTCTTTTATATGTTTTGTTACGTAAGCCATGTTTGTAATGGATAGGTTGTATATTATTCATATCCAGAATGATATCAAGTCCTTAAAAATCATTTTTAAATCATCAAATGATAATTATACTTGAATGGATACGATGGAGAATGAATCTCATCACGTTCGTGGAGACGGTAGTCCGTACGTATGCACGAGCGACAATATAATTCTTTTGATATTAAAATAGCATATAAATGGATGGTATATCATATATACAGAATCATTAACATGTTACATTTATTATTTACATGAGTTACAGATCATTATTATACCCATCCAAATAATAATATATTGAATAACAATTACACCACGACGTGGAGACGGTAAGCCGTACGAACGCACGTATGGTGACATTTTATTCAAAGGGTGGATAGAATACTGAATATGGTTGTACCATATTTATAATAACATCACAGAATATATAAGATATTTGAGTTATTTTTTTAGAATGGTAATAACAATGAATGAAGAAGTGGAAGAAGAAAGGAACTTGGAAAAGGGTGGTGAAATCATTACCTCTTCTTCAGGTTTTTCCTTTTGATTTGATCAAAAGGGCTCCTTAGGTTGGCTTTCTGATCAAACTAAGGCATCTAGGTTGTATTGAGGGAATTGGGGAGAGTATTTGGGCAGATTTTGGCCGAACCAAAAGGATTTTATGGTGTGAAGAAATGAGAAGTAGGAGTGC
The DNA here is from genome assembly GCA_963277665.1 of Viscum album. NCBI lineage: Eukaryota > Viridiplantae > Streptophyta > Magnoliopsida > Santalales > Viscaceae > Viscum > Viscum album. Next base: position 288,787,883 of record OY728162.1, read on the forward strand.
CATTTTATAAGAGGGGTGAGGGGAACCTTTGGAAAAGCTAGAAATATTAATTTATAATAAATTCATATTCGGTTTATAATGGATCCAAAGTTTATTATTTAAATGTTAATGTGGGGATAGGTCTAAAACCATTCAACAAATAGAATTTAGACAGGTTTGGGTTACTATATTAACCTTATCTTTAAGTATTAACTCTTAGTTAATTAGTTTGACATTTACCATGTCACTTTGTATTTTTATATTATATAGTTAATAAACTTACTATATACATCCAAGAGACCCCCAAGTGGTCCATTAATGATATAAATATCATGATATAAGTCTCTTGGCCAAACCTTAGATTTTAAGGAATTTAATATCAATTAATAATATAATACTTTTTTTAAAAACTCTTTTATGTCAATTTTGACACTATTCAATAGTTGATTTTTTTTGAAACTCATAAAAGAATTATTACATCGAACAATGTTAATTAAATCAATCCTAATATGTCATATTATCCTATAAAATTAGTTTAATTCATTAAATCTCCCAAATTATATTTATTTGGGTATTTATAATATCAATTATTTTAATTTGTCACTATTATGGTAATTACTGCATCATAATTGTGTCATAAATAAATTAAATTATTTGAAGTCTAAAAATTATAAATAAAATATAATTATGTAGGAAATATTTTTATCTTTATAATTAATATTTATAGTCTAAAATCCAACATATATAACCCTATGTAAAATTTTTGTTTCTAAAAGATATATACTTATGTTATTTTTGTACAGATTTTAACTTAATTAAAATAAAGTGTCCCTATCACCTACAAGTGGCTCCATGGGGTCATGAAATAGACCAAAAGATGCCTATGGTCGAACATGTATCAACCAATAAGGTTAGGACACGTTTTAGGGTAATTTAGTATTATTATAATATTATTTTTTTAACCCTTATTTATCGGATTTACCCTTAACCATGGTAAATAAAATATTTACCGAAGTAATTATTCAAAATGTCTAATAATAAAATTTACCTATTTAAACAATTTGAACATCCTGATTCCAAATATGGAATCCATTTTTCCAAATTCAAAACACAGAAGTGAATGAAATTAATTTAAAATTAATTCTCGTTGTTAAAATAAAAAGCGTGTTTTTAAGAAATAATAAATATCAAATGATTGACACTTGTTTATATCTGGTTTAATTGTAAAATTATGTCCAATGAACAAAATTTTATTAAATGGTAAAAATCTATTCTAAATATACTTTAAAACCACTCAAATTCATAATTTATCACTATTAATTATTTTGATTAAAAAAGTTGTTTTTAATTAAAATTTAGTAATTTTCACTATTCATCAAAATATTAAAGTTATCCGAAAAGTACCAAAATTTCGCCTTAGGCTAAATTCGATATTCCGAATCCAAAAATGAAGTCCATTTTGAAATATAAGATATATATAATTTCAAAAATTAGGTATTACTATTCATAACAGCTAGTTTGATTGGTTATGGTGTGTTAGAACTCGGTGTTGCGTACAACACACGCTATCACATTATTCAAAGAGAAGAGTACCATAGAAGCTTGGGGTGTTACACTTAAAATAAATAAATACTAAAAGATCATGGTTGAGAGATGGTAATAAACTTTTTTGATATCATCAAAGTGAAAGGAAACCCTCCCTTTATCCCTTATCATTTTTTATTATAACATATAGGTAATTGAAGGAGGTATTAAAATGAGATATGATCATGATGTACTAAAATATCTATATATAGTAAGAAAATAAGTTTCCAAAAAGGTTTCTTATTGGATAATATCAACCATGGTGATGTTTTTATGAGGTTAAACCCTCAGGTGGGGTATAATACGAAGTGGACTAGTAAAAATATCATTTTATCATGAATCTAGAATTTGTGGACTAACCTTTTAAAAGTGGAATAAATATTTTACAATTATTATTTTTAACCTTATAAAACATTTTTATAAAGTGGTAGTATTGGATGATGGAAAATTTGAGTTGAATTGGGAGTACTCTGTATTTCACTTGCAATTTTTTATATATTTTCTAAGATGAGTATATTATATAGAGTATTCTTGATATTTTTTATAAATTACCCAAAAATTAAAATCATAATAATGGTATCACATGCATGTAATTTTAAAGATAAACTTTATTTACTTGGTTATTCACTTTTGTAATGCCCCTCATATTTTCAAGGTGAATTAAAATTTTATTGTTTCCCTATAAATTTGTATCTTGTTTGATTTTGGCATGTTGAGGTGTCTATATTTCTTGGGAGTAGGTTTAGGAAGTCTATGATGAACCTTCAGTTAATATAGAGCATTAGGTAAGGGTTCATAGTGTTAAGGAAGCCTTAACATTATGAATATATCAAGGGCGAGTTATAAGGAAAATTTTTAAATGGTCTATGGTGTGATCTAGAGGTTAATGTTTTGAAATAAACATGTGATATTTTTAAGGGTAAGAGTGTAATTTCCCATAGAACCCATTATTTAATTCCCTCCTCTCCCCCACCCATCTTTATCCAAGGAAATGTGAAGTGGCCATCTTTGGAAATATTGGCTCATATCCTCTCATCTGTTGGGTGATTCAAGTGTAGTTCATTGTGATTGATACCTCTTGGTGAGTCTATTCACATCCAAGACAAAATATGATCATCTTTTACTCTATTATTGTCCACTCTTCTCATGAACCATAATATGTTCATGTTAGGGATGATTTTAGGATTTTTATCTGTAAATATTGAACCAAGAGGTGATTAATTATGATTTAGGTAGTAATTTATTACCATGATACAACATTTGTATGGAATGGTATTCCCTGATTTTACATTGGGTTCATGCTTAGCATCATTAGAACTATACTTTTAGTGTCAAAGTGATCTTCTGTGGTCTGTATCAATGTATTTGGTCTCTTAGAGCAGTGATAGTTGCATTCCTTAAAAAAAACATGATCCTTGTACTAGTGATAATTGTAGGACTATCCACTTGTGTAATTTAGTTGGTAAAGTGTTTTTTATTGTTTTAGAAAATGATAGGGTGACTTGGTATATTTTTATAGGAATTTAGGTGATGATTTTTCCTTGATTGTGTGGATTTTAATATATATTTATTATTGTTACTTTTTACTTGATATAACCTCCCTTGAGTGTGTGAGGGTGGGTCAGTGTTCTTGATGTGTCCTCTCTAAGTGTGTAGGGTTGGGTTAGAGTTCTTTATGTGATATCCATGGAGTGATTTGGGATCAGTCAGCATTCTTGATGAGGCCTTGACCTGAGTGATAAGGCACAAACACTATGATTTTTTTCATACTAATTTTTTTATAGAACATTCTTTCCGGTAATGAGATGAAGCATGTGGGTCTGGGGTTCATGATAGCTTCGTTAATGTATGATGACCCAAGGAGTTGTGTATTTATTTAGGTATTTATTATTTGTAATTTCATAAAATTTTATATGACTTTATACACTTATTTAAAGGATATTTTGATGGTTTCATACCAGTTTTAATCCCACACTCTGTATGTAAATATCAATGTATGCCTATACTTTATTGTTGGGGAATTATATGAGATAAAGGGCCCGAATATGTACAATTGTATAAGAGTAGAAGGTAGGCTAAGGTGGTGTAGGGAAAATCTTTAGGATCAATTTATATAGATACCACTTTATTTATTTTTAATTTTGGTTTTTATACTTATTGATCTTTTATATGTTGGGATCCATCAAAACTAATGTACTGGATATTGTGTTCTATTCTTTTATAACTTATGTTGATGTTATTAACATTTCATCTGACATGTGATCTTCCTATATTTATTTTTATTATTATTTATTTCATTGTATGTTATTACTATGATGTTTCTCTATTTTCTTGGGTATAGTCTCCCCAAGTTTCCAATTAAGACCCTATATCTACTCATCAACCTCTTACATAAGGTTAGGTGCACATGAGGTCATGTTGCCCCTTGGTTTATATTGAGTGGTTTGGGTTGGGGAATTAAAATTTGGAATCTAAGGTTTTTTTATTTTTTCTCTCTATTTGGGTAAGGAAGATAGGAGGTAAGGCCTTATCTAGTCTTGGTATGAAACCCATGCTTGGGAGTAGCTAACCCACATATGAGGAAAGTAAACATTTCTAGGGTGTAATTATTTTTTTTCTCCATCTTTATAATTGGACTAATTTCACCTTTACTTATTAGCATTATTTTTTAATTTATGACTTATGGATTTTCTCTTAGCCCAATAAGAATGAGTGGGTGTGTTCTTGAATCAAGGATAATCACCTAGGCTCACATTTCATGTTCTTAGTTGTCTGTGATCGATAAAGGATTGAATTAATTAAATCCCAAAAATAATATATTCCATGTTTTCCCGAATACATTATTGGTGAAATTTAATTAAAATTTCCTAATAATGTTTTGATTTATTATGTACATCTTACTATGACTAAATTTTAAGTGTTGATGATATAGGTTTTAGCCTTAGGTGGGTGGTAATTATTTTTGTATGCTTATTCCTTTAGAATATCATTTCCTTCTTGAGCTTTCTATGAGTTTTATTTGTCAAATTATACCTATATGTGATAGTCAAATAGATTTATAAATTGATTTTTATTTTTTTATCACTTGTTAAAAAGGGTATTTTCAAAGGGTTTTGGTTTTTAATTGGTTTCATGGATGATTTATGTTTTCAAAATAGTTGCAATGACTCATTTGAATTGTGTTTGAAATTTTAAATGGTATTTGGCCCTATTTTTCCTAGGAATTGAGTGAATTAGTGGATATTATGGAATTATTTAAAATGTGGAGAGATGGTTGGGTTTTAAAATTTGTTTAAAATAAAAAGGTGTTTTTATTTTAATAGTTTGAATGTTTTTCTACCATTTTTGAGCGAACAAGTGGTTTTAAGTGAATTCTAGTATGTGCAAATGGATTGGTACACCGATATGAGGTTTTAGTAAGGCATGTTTGACACTTTTAAATTGGTTTTTATAGTGTTTGTGTGTGACCCTATTTATATAAGCTAATTATTGTTATTGATGTGGATATTATACCAAGGGTAAGGAGGTTTTATAATTGTGTGGTTTAGTGAATAAACACCTTTCAGGTGGTGGGATCAAAGGTGGTTAGATGGCATAGTTTGAATTTTTTGTTGGAAATAATCCCTTAAAATGGGTAGTTTAGCATGTGATTTTTCCTTGTAATGGTTTCATTTCTCCCTATATAGAGAGTAGAGTGGCATTATGGGAGTAAGTTTTCAATATGATCCCCTATGATGGATGTGAACGCTCTAGTGGTTGGTTCATCGGTGTTTTTAGGTGGAGACGCCTGATTCAGATTGGATATTGTGTAGTTACACCTTGGTTTTTTATCCTTCCCTTGAGTGGTAATAGAGAGGGATATTTTTCATGTTTGTTGTGTAGTAGTGTCTCATATTTTGATACTGTTGTAGAGATTCATTTTCGATCAATAGATAGATTTTATTATTCTTTAATAGTTGTTTTGTTATTTTGGTTGAAAATGATGATCAATGATCATTAAAATTAAGTAGAAAAGTGTTAATCCATTGGAATTATAAGAACCATGATTATCTCCATATATTAATGGATCCAGATGTAGTGGAGAAGTATCCAATGGGGTGAACCCTTATAAAATTGTTTTACAAAGAATCATGTTTTTTTGTAGAGAAGCAGTGTAGGTTAACCCATTATGGAAGGTAGTGTAGTGGATGGCTATCATTATCATCTTGTGTGATTCCATGGTTGAATAGGAAGAAGTCATCTATTATTTTTTGGAATTTTTAAGGAGTGTTGAGGATTGTTTATACCTCCTAATAAAATTCCTCTAAGGTGCAAGTTAGTAAGGCTTGACCGATAGGACTCAGGCATCCTGGTTTGGCCAATGCATGAGAAGAGGCCTCTATGAAGATATAAAGAAATTTACAAGGGATCGTTGTCTTATTAGTATGTGACCTATTCAACTCATCTAATGAATTAGCTATAAAAATTATGTATTTTGTATTATGTTGGTGTATATTTGGTCTTGGAATTCCATGGTGGTGTTGTTATCTCGATATAATGGTTTATGAATCTAGGGATTTATTTTATATTTTGTGTAATGTACCTAAAAATTTGATCGTTTTTTGAAGTAACAAGTTGGTATGTATTCGGTTGATGTGTGAGAGTATTTTTTTTGGTGAGATAGGATTTTTCCCTAAGTCCAATCCATCCAGTTTGGAAGTCTGAACCTATTTGAGAAGTGTTAATGACACTCATGTTTGCGAGCGTTCAGATGATAGCAAGGTGGGTTTATGCTTGTGGTTCGGTAGTGGTGAAAATTCATAGTTTCATGTTGTCATTATTGTATAGGTGAACCTAACCCATGGAAAGTGTTAGGATACAGTTGTGTGTACATTTAATCAACCATGTTATTTTAATAAATAAAATATTTCCATGTGCGGCGATAGATCAGAGATGATCAGGTATAAACTCGCAACACCAACTAGAAGAGTGAGTAATAGACCATTAGGATGGATTTATTTTGTGGGATAATATAATTTTTTTTGTTTCCATGTGTGTATATTGTTGGTTTGGGTTGACTATATGCTCTTTTTAGGGTTTTTTGTAATGTAAATTTTCAAGATTTGATCCAGATCACCAACTATTTCTTAGCTTTTGGTGTGATAGATGAGGGTTGTTTAGTCCAGATTGGTATCACTGGTTATAGAGATGGTGATATTTTTTTTAAAGATGATTTTTTATAACTTTTTCTAGAAGTTTTTAGAATTCCAATCATAGGTGATGACCCTTGGAGTTCAAAGCTGGTGATAAAGTACTATCATGAGTATCACCTCGATTGGGGAATCAATACATGAGGAAGAAAGGGAAGTAAGTTCCATGGTTCAGGGGTATGCGTGGGACTTTGTGAATGATTTCTAGTGATAATACTGATTTAGAGTCTAGTGGGTCTTTTAAGGGGAGTATAGTGTGTCATGACCCCCTCCCCATAAAGTGTACCCCTCCTGGGCTGGCAATGTGAAAAGGGAGATAATGACCCCCGAGTCCCGCCTCCAGTAGGCCCCGGGTTGGCGACTAGCACCGAGGGTATAATAATATACAAATGGGAGGCATTAGCCTCTAAGAGAACACATGCAGAAGAGAGATATAGAATAGACTCCAATCAAATCCAACTCAGAACTGAAATATAAAAGGAAACCAAGTACATATATGAAATGTCATGAAAAAGTACTACAACTGAAAGGGGAAACTAAAAGTACCCAAAAGAAAGAAAAACGACAGCGACCACGAGCCCGAACAGCTCCTCCTCCAACCACAAGCTAGTAGTAACCCGCTTGATCTCCAACCTGCTCCAAGTTACCTGAAAAACAGTTTATATGTACATTGGGTGAGTATAACAGTATACTCAGTAGGATCCTCCCCAAGCCTCTCGTGCAAAGCTAAAGAATGCATGCTAAAGCCCAGTGAACAACAAGTGAAACTAACTCGTCACCTAAACAGGTATACTATGTTCCCAACCTCACCATGGCTACTCTCACCAAGTAACGCAGACAAGAATATAGAATATAGTAAAGAATATCAAGGGTACCCTGCTACTACTTCCCCACTGGTTTTCCGCTTTTCCCCAACGACATACGTCCTCTGCATCTCTCTCCAAAGGCTTGCCCGCAGACACCTGGGCTAAGCTCCACAATCTGCACCTCGTGCAACACATAGGCTTGCCCGCAGACACCTGGGCGAAGCACCACACCGTCCTCATAACCAAAAGTAACCAAGTAATTTCAAGGAGCCACCATAGCTCGCATAACGTGTATCATACGTCGGGTATAGTACCTCAATCCATTACAGCCCATACGCCGAGTAAGGATCCTCAAGCGATCATAGCCTATGCACGTTACACCTATAGAAGTCCGTAGGATACTATATACAGAATATATGTGTGTAAATAACCACAAGCCATTACATCCCTCTACACACATATATGGGGTAACTAACCGTTGTGCCTCATGGAACAAGTATCTACCAAGAGAAGAGAGCGGGGCCAATGGGGGTAGTCAGTCATTCAACCTCCCATCAGAATGTTGGGGAAAACACCCCCCCAGGGCTCAGAATCCCCGGGGCGTCAGTTGCCCTTACCGACAGGGTGGAGTAGCATATAGAAACACAAAAAGTACAGAATATATAAGTAACTCACATCCACACTATGGGCATTACCTAGTCTTAGATACAACTGCATCTAACGTCTCTCAGACTCCAGGCTGCTACTTCAAAGACTAGGTATCCTATAAGCACACAAACAATTGAAGAGATTTATTAGATTACTCCATTCTCATTTATCAGTTCCACTGTACATTAATTAATTCTTTAAAAATTAATTAAGAATGAACAATTCCACATTAAACTGAACTGGAATCACTTGCAAAAACAACTGCTCCTTTTTAAGATTCACATCACCTTTAAATTCCAGCATCTCCATCCCCGTGGATTTTCACCATTTAATCAAACATTCATTACAGAATTACTTTTCCACATTCCGAGGCATTCTAGAAAAACATCCTATGCTTCTAAACACAAATGAGGCTCAAAACGGTGAGTAGATATACTACCCGTCGAGTCTTTGCCGCCTATAGAAAGAGCATAGACCCATCCTCCATTGAGAGGCTAAACACGGAAAGCACGTGGCATACCCCGCGTGTCTTCGCCTCCTTCGGAAAGAGGGTAAGCAAGACCAGCTGCCTTGAGCAGTGGGGAAAAGTAAAGCAAATAAACAACCAAACCAAACCACCAACATCAAACCATCACATTCATCTCATACCATCACACTTGGTGTCCTCCCCGACACCCATATGCATAAACCGATGCATCTCGCCACACTAGGCATCATCCGCTGCCACAACCACAAGTCTCCATGCCTCCACATATCACAACAGCCATCCAGGCTCACATCACAGCACAAGTAGCAGGAAAAAAAACATCACAAAATGGGATCTCGGCCCTTTAACAAGGCATTCAACCTTCAAACACAATGAGCACTCAGAGCTCCAAACCACAAGGCATTCAGCCTTACAAGAAAGCGGGTAACTCAGAACCCTTTTGAAATTCCCACATAATCTGTTTTCTAATCCATATGGATTTGGCAGATTTGTTATTCGTAGGTTCCAATCATGGATACCTAATCAGCAAGCTATCACAATTAAATAACCATGCTTACTTCCCTAATTTGATTGTCCTCAAATTAGAACAACTACAACAATGACAAAAACCAGATTAATTTACATGCCTCTTTATCTTTAGCCAATTAATTAACAATTAATTTCCGGATTTACGTTCATTATCAATTTCTATCATGATCAAACAACAAATCAAAGAAAACATAGATATCACTATATCTAGGAAAACATGAGGCAAACCGTTATCATGGTATAAAGCAACAGCATGCGATCAACCAATTCTTTTAATCTGGTTCAAGTATTTAATTAGGTCAATTTCATTGTGATCCAAAGGGATAGATCATTCTAATTCTACGATTGCACATATACAATTTAGAGAAGCCATGAATCCCCTACCTCGAAGAGTTCTTGACGTCCTTTATCCACACAGCGGGCCACAATCCTTCTCTCGCGACAACTTATTTGGAAGAATGATCGACACAGCTTGGTTGCATCAAAACAAAGCAGAACCAATCCTAGGAGTAAAGATTGATTGAGAAACTCCTACGGAAAGGATTGAAAGGTTCTAGCACCTCTTAGTTGAGAACAAAGGGAAAGAACAAGGGAGAATGATATCTCGTCCCTTTTTAAGATTTTATGGGGCGACGGTTTAAGATCCGGTTAATTCTCCATTAAAAACGGATCACATTAACCCACGCGGTTGACAAAGTAAAACATTCCAAGCCTTAGGAATAATTAATATAGGATTTATGGCCTTTGAATCGGCCTTAAGAACCCATAAAATAAGGCTTTAAATGTATTTTACGTCAAAGGAAATGTAAAAAGGGGCAAAACTGTAGGAGTCTGGAAACACTGTTCAGCCACCGTTACTGTACATGAAACCGATCTGTGAAACCGATCTGTGAAACTGATCTGTCACACCGATCTGTGAAACCGATCTGTGAAACCGATCTGTGAAACCGATCTCTCACACCGATCTATGAAACCGATCTGTGAAACTGATCTGTCACACCGATCTGTGAAACCGATCTGTCACACCGATCTGTGAAACCGATCTGTCACACCGATCTGTGAAACAGATCTGTGAGACTGATCTGTGAAACCGATCTGTCACACCGATCTGTGAAACCGATCTGTCACTCCGATCTGTGAAACCGATCTGTCAGACCGATCTGTGAAACCGATCTGTCACACCGATCTGTGAAACTGATCGGTGAGACCGATCTGTCGGACCGATCGGTGAGACCGATCTGTCAGACCGATCTGTGAAACCGATCTGTCACACCGATCTGTGAAACTGATCGGTGAGATCGATCTGTCAGACCGATCGGTGAGACCGATCTGTCAGACCGATCTGTGAAACCGATCTGTCAGACCGATCTGTGAAACCGATCTGTCACACCGATCTGTGAAACTGATCGGTGAGACCGATCTGTCGGACCGATCGGTGAGACTGATCTGTTACTGTTCATAAAACTGGAAACACTGTTCACAGAACTGGAAAATTGGCAAAGTGTTAGGGATATGTCCCCTTGGCCTCCCGGAACACCTCTAACACCAAAATTCCACAAAGTAATGGACTGGAGAGGTCCGGGCCATTACATTAGATACCTCTCAAAACATTCTCGTCCTCGAGAATTAAAAACCAACCCGGAAGAAAAGAGGGGTCCGAACAACCACCCCATAAGATACCTCTCAGGGGAAAACCACCATGAGTTGTTCCAAAAGCTTAGAAAAAAACTACGACATCCGAGAGTATGGAAACAAACAATTCATAACCAAACAATTCAAACATAACATCTCATCAAAGGTACATAAATAAAACATGAAAGGTCCAACCACAAAGAAAACATCATTAAAAGGAAAGGAGTTAAACATTAAACAACTCTGGGTACTGAGCACGTATCTGTGACTCACGCTCCAAGGTACTCTCCTCCATGGTACCGTGTCTCCACAAGACACGAACTAAGGGGATAGAACGCCCATGCAACACCTTCTCCTTGTGGTCTTGGATCTCCACAGGTCGCTCCTCGAAGGTTGCATCATCATCAATATCGATCTCTCCCCAATCGATAACATGAGATTCATCATGAAGGTAACGACGGAGCTGCGATACATGGAAAACATCATGTATCTGACTCATTTGAGGGGGAAGTGCTACTCGATACGCCACACCTCCAACACGAGCTAACACCTCGAAAGGCCCAACAAAACGGGGAGAAAGCTTACTTCCGCGACCAAACCTTCGCTGCCCACGACGGGGAGTCATCTTTAGAAACACATGATCCCCAACATTAAACTATAAGGGTATCCTTATTTGATCAGCATAAGATTTCTGACAATCTTGTGCTGTCTTCATCCTCTCACGAATCACATGAACCATCTCTGTTGTATTCTGCACTAGTTCTGGTCCGAGAATTGCGGACTCTCCGACCCCAGTCCAGCACAACGGAGAACGGCATGGTCGGCCATACAAGGCTTCAAACGGCGCCATGCTGATGGTAGAGTGAAAACTATTATTGTAAGAGAACTCTACCAAGGGTAATTGCTTCGTCCATAAACCTCCAAAATCAAGAACACATGAGCGCAACATGTCTTCAAGAGTCTGGATGGTTCGCTCTGTCTGACCATCCGTTTGAGGATGAAAAGCAGTGATAAGGCATAGTTGAGAGCCAAAAGCATGCTGGAGACCTCTCCACACCCTAGAGGTAAAACGAGGATCTCGATCAGAAATGATCGTCTTAGGAACTCCGTGAAGCCTCACCACCTTTTCCAGATACTGCCTCGACAAAACCTCCACTGAGCTCGACTCCTTGACTGCTATGAAGTGGGCCGATTTAGTTAAACGATCCACTACCACCCATATAGCATCATGTACTCCCGGAGCTCGAGTTAAACTTGTAACAAAGTCCATTGAGATGTCCTCCCACTTCCACTGAGGAATCTCTATGTGTGGGAGAAGACCACCAGGAACACGGTGTTCGGCCTTCACCTTCTGGAAGACTAAACATCGAGACGCACATTCTGCAACTGTACGCTTCAGCCCAGGCCACCAAAACTGACTTCTCAAGGATCGGTACATCTTCGTCACACTAGGATGTACCGCCAAGGGTGAACTATGGAACTCTCGGAGAACCATCTCGTGCATCGCCAAGGGAACAAAAAGCCTGCCATGATACAACACTCGGTGTTGTTCATCCTCCGACCAACCATCAGGGGCCTCACCACATACAACCCTGTCTATCCAAACTTCCACCTCTAGATCACCCAACTGAGACTCTTCCACCTTCTGCATCAGGGATGACTGCACCGTCATCTGGAAAAGACAACCTCTTCCCCCAACTTCTCCCATATCAAGATGAAAAGCTGATAGCTCTTCCATCACTCTCCAGGAATCACCAGATTCATGCACAACATCATTACGTGACTTTCGGCTCAGTGCATCAGCAACAACATTACCTTTTCCTGGTGTATACGATATTTCGAGGTCGTATTCCTGCAAGAACTCCATCCACCGACGCTGCCTCAAGTTCAAGTCACGTTGGGAGAAAACATACCTCAAACTCCTATGATCGGTGAAAACCACAAAGCGCTCGCCAATGAGGTAATGTCTCCACAACTTCAGCGCAAACACCACGGCTGCCAACTCAAGATCATGGGTGGCATAGTTGCGTTCATGGGGACACAACTGCCGAGACCCATAAGAAACAACTGACCTCTGCTGCATGAGAACACAGCCTAGCCCCAGATGTGAAGCATCACAGAAAACATCAAACTGGACTCCCTCCGCTGGAAGACAAAGGACTAGAGAACTTACCAACTTCTCCTTTAGATATTCGAAAGCTTCCTGACACTGATCAGTCCATATGAACGCTTGATCCTTCTTGGTCAAAGCTGTCAGAGGAGTCGCAACTCGGGAGAAATTGTCTACAAACCTCCTATAATAGCCTGCGAGACCAAGGAAACTTCGCACCTCTGACACGGTCTTGGGGGCTGGCCAAGACACCACTGCTTCTATCTTCGAAGGATCCACAGCTACTCCCTGTTGGGACACAACATGTCCCAAGAAACGAACTTCTTGAGCCCAGAACTCACACTTGGACAACTTCCCAAACAACCGATGTTGGCGAAGAACTCCCAAAACGGTTTGTAGATGCTCTGCATGCTCCTCTTTAGATGTGGAGTACACAAGGATGTCGTCGGTGAAAACCACAACAAACTTGTCCAGGAATTCACGGAACACAACATTCATCAACCCCATGAAAACAGATGGAGCATTTGTCATGCCTAATGGCATTACAACAAACTCATAATGCCCATGACGACAGCGGAAAGCAGTCTTCGGGATATCCTCATCCTTTACACGCATATGATGATATCCTGACCGCAAGTCTATCTTTGAAAACCAACTTGCACCCTTCAGTTGATCGAATAGGTCATCAATCCGCGGGAGAGGATAGCGGTTCTTTATTGTCACTTTGTTTAACAGACGATAATCGACGCACAACCGCAAACTGCCATCAGCCTTTTTCACAAAAAAAAACTGGTGCACCCCACGGTGACACGCTTGGCCGAACAAAACCACACTGAAACAGACCATCGAGCTGTATACGTAGCTCTCGTAACTCAGAAGGGGCCATCCTATACGGAGACATAGAGATAGGAGACGCTCCCGGCTGTAGCTCGATCCCAAACTCGATCTCTCGTCGAGGGGGTAAGGATACAACCTCTTCTGGAAAGACGTCAGGGTACTCCTCTACGACCCTAGGAAACGCAAACTATTGAACCTCTGAAGAACTCAGCATCATCCCAGCCATCATGGATGATAAGGATGAAACTCGTCTATAACTCATCCGAGGATCTCTCTCACCAACAAACACTACTTCCTCTCCGTATTCATCAAAGAAAACGACCTTCTTCCTGTAGCAATCCCCAACTGCCTGCACCGAATACAACCAATCCATGCCAAGTATGACATCATATGGTTGTATTCGCAAACATAGGAAATCTCCCCAAGAGCGGTGTTTCCCCAACACTAGCTCACAGTCTCTACATACTTCAAACAAGTCAGCTCGACCTCCAACTGGCGTAGTCAACGCCAAGGGCACTGGAAGCCTCTCTACCTCAAGTCCCAAAGAATGGACAAGGGTAGGTGATATAAAGGAGTGTGTCGCTCCTGAATCAAACAAGGCATACACCAAGGTAGAAAACAAGCAAAGGGTACCTCGGACGATGTCTGGCTCGCCTGGAGCTGGCAACGCTAGAGCATGAAGCTGACCACGACCACCTCCACGGCCTCTCTGACCCTGATGACGACCACCACCACAGCCGCGCTCTGCTCTCTGAGGACGGGGAGCGTCATGGGGTTGTCCTATACCTGCTCCATCTACCCTCGGGTGATCTAAAGCTGGTGCAACCTGCTGTTGCTGCCTCGGCTGGAACTGCCTCAACGGAGGAACCTGGAGTGGAGCGCCTGGTGCATGATGACTGCTCTGAAAAGTCGGGCACTCCCGCTGCTGATGACCACGACCACCACAAGAAAAACAAGCACCCGATCCCTTGGAATAGGTCTGAGAGTTTCTACCTCCGTAGAAACGAGATGGAAAGGGCTGGGACCTACCCCCAGGTGAACGGAAACTCTTCTGTCCTGAAAACCAGGAACCCCAGACCACAGCTCTGCTTCATGAGGAATCATGACGATTCCCCTCTCGTGACGATCCGGTCCTGGTCAAAGTCCTCTCAACAACCTCTGCCCTTGCCAGCACCTCAAGATATGTCTTCAGCATAAATGGGGTGACCTGGCGCTGGATCTCTGGATGCAAAGCCTCCTTGAAATGCCTCGCCCTGGCCTCATCATCTGGTAACAGGTCTGAAGCATATCATAGAAGGTTCCTGAAACGGATTCCAAACTCTCGAACACTGGAGCTCCCCTGTCGAAGGGTGAGTAGCTCCTGGCGACTGGACGCCTTCGCAGTCGATGAAAGAAACTTGACTCTAAACCTGTCGCAAAACTCCTCCCATGAGATCACTGACTCCTCACGATCACCGAGGAACAAGAACCACCACTGCCTCGCTACTCCACGCAACATTGTCACAACCAAGGACACCCAGTGTTCCTTCCGAGCACGAATCTAACTGAAGCCTATCTCGACCTCCTCCAACCAGTCTTCTGTGACTGCATCTGAAACGGAGCCCTCGTACTTCTGTATACTCTGGCGCTGGAACTCTCGGAGTGTCTTCCTCCATGTGTCATCGTCGTCAACCTCTACCCGGCGGCGATCTGCTGGAATAGCCTGCTGGGCATCTTCTACGCAAACCTGACGAGGACGTCGACCTGGAGCCATAGCTGTAAAATAACAACTGTTAGAGCTCCTAAGCCTGGAATTTGGAAGACTCAACATTAATTAGTTAATTGTTTTGTTTTATTAATTTTAGGTTACCTATCCCAAAGTCTACCCATTCAAACACAAGCGCAAAGAATAATGATGCATGATCCTTTCCTAGGTCTCTACCCTGCAACCAGTATCACTTTGTTTAGTAGCCATCGTAAACATAAAGGTCCGTGCAACATATCATAGGGGTCCCTGAACGCCTATGTCTCTGCCGGTCTCCAGTGTTTACCCCACTTTCTAAACATGAATGACACTGTTTCCCTACCATCCCATGCATCCTCACCTGTGCCTAACTCCAAACTCCATCCTATCCCTCAACCAGACCTCTGATACCACTCTGTCACAACCCCCTCCCCACAAAGTGTACCCCTCCAGGGCTGGCAATGTGAAAAGGGAGATAATGACCCCCCGAGTCCCGCCTCCAGTAGGCCCTGGGTTGGCGACTAGCACTGAGGGTATAATAATATACAAATGGGAGGCATTACCCTCTAAGAGAACACATGCAGAAGAGAAAGATAGAATAGACTCCAATCAACTCCAAATCAGAACTGAAATATAATAGGAAACCAAGTACATATATGAAATGTCATGCAAAAGTACTACAACTGAAAGGGGAAACTAAAAGTACCCAAAAGAAAGAAAAACGGCAGCGACCACGAGCCCGAACAACTCCTCCTCCAACCACAATCTAGTAGTAACCCGCTTGATCTCCAACCTTCTCCAAGTGACCTGAAAAATAGTTTATATGTACATAGGGTGAGTATAACAGTATACTCAGTAGGATCCTCCCCACGCCTCTCGTGCAAAGGTAAAGAAAGCATGCTAAAGCCCAGTGAACAACAAGTGAAACTAACTCTTCACTTAAATAGGTATACTATGTTCCCAACCTCACCATGGATACTCTCACCAAGTAACGCATACAAGAATATAGCATATAGTAAAGAATATAAAGGGTACCCCGCTACTACTTCCCCACTGGTTTGCCGCTTTGCCCCAACGACATACGTCCTGTTCATCTCTCTCCAAAGGCTTGCCCGCAGACACCTGGGCTAAGCTCCACAATCTGCACCTCGTGCAGCACATAGGCTTGCCCGCAGACACCTGGGCGAAGCACCACAACGTCCTCATAACCAAAAGTAACCAGGTAATTTCTGGGAGCCACCACAGCTTGCATAACGTGTATCATACGTCAGGTATAGTACCTCAAGCCATCACAGCCCATACGCCGAGTAAGGATCCTCAAGCCATCATAGCCTATACACGTTACACCTATAGTAGTCTGTAGGATACTATATCCAGAATATATGTGTGTGAATAACCAAAAGCCATTACAGCCCTCTACACACATATATGGGGCAACTAACCGTTGTGCCTCATGGCATAAGTATCTACCAAGAGAAGAGAGCGGGGCCCAAGGGGGTAGTCATCCATTCAACCTCCCATCAGAATGTAGGGGAAAACACCCCCCAGGGCTCCGAATCCCCGGGGCGTCAGTTGCCCTTACCGACAGGGTGGAGTAGCGTATAGAAACACAAAAAGTACAGAATATATAAGTAACTCACATCCACACTATGGGCATTACCTAGTCTTAGATACAACTGCAGCTAACGTCTCTCAGACTCCAGGCTGTTACTTCAAAGACTAGGTATCCTATAAGCACACAACCAATTGAAGAGCTTTATTAGATTACTCCATTCTCATTTATCAGTTCCACTGTACATTAATTAATTCTTTAAACATTAATTAAGAATGAACAATTCCACATTAAACTGAATTGGCATCACTTGCAAAAACAACTGCTCCATTTTAAGATTCACATCACCTTTAAATTCCAGCATCTCCATCCCCGTGGATTTTCACCATTTAATCAAACATTCATTACAGAATTACTTTTCTACATTCCCAAAAATTCTAGAAAAACATCATATGGTTATAAACACAAATGAGGCTCAACATGGTCAGTAGATATACTACCCGTCGAGTCTTTGCCGCCTATAGAAAGAGTATAGACCCATCCTCCATCGAGAGGCTAAACACGGAAAGAACGTGGCATACCCCGTGTGTCTTCGCCTCCTTCAGAAAGAGGGTAAGCAAGACCAGCTGCCTTGAGCAGTGGGGAAAATTAAAGCAAATAAACAACCAAACCAAACCACCAACATCAAACCATCACATTCATCTCATACCATCACACTTGGTGTCCTACCCGACACCCATATGCATAAACCGATGCATCTCGCCACACGAGGCATCATCCGCTGCCACTACCACAAGTCTCCATGCCTCCACATATCACAACAGCCATCCAGGATCACATCACAGCACAAGCAGTAGGAAAACAAACATCACAAAATGGGCTCTCAGCCCTTTAACAAGGCATTCAACCTTTAAACACAATGAGCACTCAGAGCTCCAAACCACAAGGCATTCAGCCTTACAAGCAAGCGGGTAACTCAGAACCCTTTTGAAATTCCCACATAATCTGTTTTCTAATCCATATGGATTTGGCAGATTTGTTATTCGTAGGTTCCAATCATGGATACCTAATCAGCAATCTATCACAATTAAATAACCATGCTTACTTCCCTAATTTGATTATCCTCAAATTAGAACAACTACAACAACGACAAAAACCAGATTAATTTACATGCCTCTTTATCTTTAGCCAATTAATTAACAATTAATTTCCGGCTTTACGTTCATTATCAATTTCTATCATGATCAAACAAAAAATCAATGAAAACATAGATATCACTATATCTAGGAAAACATGAGGCAAACCGTTATCACGGTATAAAGCAACAGCATGCGATCAACCAATTCTTTTAATTCGGTTCAAGTATTTAATTAGGTCAATTTCATTGTGATCCAAAGGGATAGATCATGATAATTCTACGATTGCACATATACAATTTAGAGAAGACATGAATCCCCTACCTCGAAGAGTTCTTGATGTCCATAATCCACACAGCAGGCCACAATCCTTCTCTCACGACAACTTATGTGGAAGAATGATCGACACAGCTTGGTTGCATCAAAACAAAGCAGAACCAATCCTAGGAGTAAAGATTGATTGTGCAACTCCTACGGAAAGGATTGAAAGGTTATAGCACCTCTTAGTTGAGAACAAAGGGAAAGAACAAGGGAGAATGATATCTCGTCCCTTTTTAAGATTTTATGGGGCGACGGTTTAAGATCCGGTTAATTCTCCATTAAAAACGGATCACATTAACCCACGCGGTTGACCAAGTAAAACATTCCAAGCCTTAGGAATAATTAATATAGGATTTATGGCATTTGAATCGGCCTTAAGAACCCATAAAATAAGGCTTTAAATGTATTTTACGTCAAAGGAAATGTAAAAAGGGGCAAAACTGTAGGAGTCTGGAAACACTGTTCACCCACCGTTACTGTACATGAAACCGATCTGTGAAACCGATCTGTGAAACTGATCTGTCACACTGATCTGTGAAACCGATCTGTGAAACCGATCCGTGAAATCGATCTGTGAAACTGATCTGTCACACCGATCTATGACACTGATCTGTGAAACTGATCTGTCACACCGATCTGTGAAACCGATCTGTCACACCGATCTGTGAAACCGATCTGTCACACCGATCTGTGAAACCGATCTGTCAGACCGATCTGTGAAACCGATCTGTCACACCCATCTGTGAAACCGATCTGTCACACCGATCTGTGAAACTGATCTGTCAGACCGATCTGTGAAACCGATCTGCCACACCGATCTGTGAAACTGATCGGTGAGACCGATCTGTCAGACCGATCGGTGAGACCGATCTGTGAAACCGATCTGTCACACCGATCTGTGAAACGGATCGGTGAGACCGATCTGTCAGACCGATCTCTGAAACCGATCTGTCAGACCGATCTGTGAAACCGATCTGTCACACCGATCTGTGAAACTGATCGGTGAGACCGATCTGTCGGACCGATCGGTGAGACCGATCTGTTACTGTTCATAAAACAGGAAACACTGTTCACAGAACTAGAAAATTGGCAAAGTGTTGGGGATATGTCCCATTGGCTTCCCGGAACACCTCCAACACCAAAATTCCACAAAGTAATGGACCGGAGAGGTCCGGTCCATTACATAGTGTGTATTTAATACGAAAGTATGGAAATGTATATAAGGAATGGTAGTGAATCTCACTCGAGTGGTGCCATTTCATGTATGTCTCCAAGAGGCAGATTGAGTGAGAGAATCAGATAACTGGGAGAAAAGGATGGATTTGATTAGAGGATACCCTTATAAGAACGTTTTGGGAAATGATAAGTCCCTATAGGGAGAGTTTTTAACACCCCATAGATTCACATGGTGTGTTATGATTTGATATTTTCCCTAGAAATGTGTATCTTAGCCATTTTTGGGTTTTTGGGGTGTTAGGATAGCTTAGGAACGGGTTTAGGATGACCTGGATGGACCTAAAACTAATTTAATGCTATAGAAAATGGTTTTATGGGTAAATAAGACCTTAATTAGATGAATAATTCAAGGTGAGGATGTCGGGGTGCTTCCCATAATGGTTCACTACTATAACCATAGGTTCACACTGTCAAAGGAACCATGATGTTTTTTTAGTAGAAAGAGTTTAATTTTATTTTATACCCCCTTATTTATTCCCCCCCTCTCACACGATCCATAAGTGACCTACGAAACATAAAGGGTTCCTCTTTGGTGACATTGGATCCTCTTCTCTCATATCTTCAGTGACTCAAGTTTCATTTTTTATGATTAGTTTTTCATAGTTAGTTTAATATCATTCATGTCCTAAATGATCCTATTCATTATAGATATTTTTTACTCTTCTAATGAACCCTAATATTTCCATGTTAAGGTTAATTTAATTGGTTTTTTTCATTAAGATCAAATATGGTTGTGATTCTTGGTGGTTTAGCTTCATAATTCATTAGTTAGGTAGTCCTTACAATGAAATGAATTTGTATGAAATTATATTCCTTCAATTGTATGTGGTTGAATATGTATTCCTTTGAGAGCTCTTGTTGTATAGGGAACCACTCTTTTCATTAAAATACATTACATAAGTTTTATGGAATACTTAAAACATTATACAAAAAATGCACATACCGTACTAGTCTAGTGCCTTTGGAATCATGGAAACATAAACACTAGTACATAAATGACATACATTATCTCCCACTACATTCTTCATGACTATCACCCTTATTAGACACATCAAACATAATACATATCTTCATAACTTGGGGAAGGAAACATAAAAAATGGTGACCCCAAATGATTAGTAAGGGTAAACAAGGGATATATGTAAGAATAATCATGAGCATAAGGGTATGAGAACATGATCATAAAAATAGAAGATCATACCCTAAAAATCGAAGATCATATACATGAATCATGACATAAATATTAGCATTTAATATAACATGAATCATAAGGAAATAAAGAACATAAGCCATGAAAGCATAGAATAGGACTAAAACATGGAATTGTGGAAAACACCTAGGTAGATAATATGATTTACATAGTATCCAAGGTATTTTTTTGAGACTATCTTAGTGGGAAAATCCCTTAACCGAACTAGGTTCACACCATGTTCCATCCCTGTATTACTAAACTAAGTTCACTCCTCATTCCAACCCTATATTACTAAACCGAGTTCACTCCTTATTCCATCACTGTAATACTGAACCAATTTAATTTCTTGTTCCATCCCTATAATACTGAACATAGTTCATTTATCATTCCAACTATGTCTATCTCATGAGATATAAATCTTTACCCAATGAATTGAAGGGATATATAGGTCCCACACATATCATAATTAAATCAGACATACAAGTTCCACAAAATCATAAACCATCATATCATAACCTATGTAATGAAATGGGTATTATAAACATGTAAAAATATTATAACCTTTGGAAAAATATATAGGTTTCATAATCATTTCATCTAAAACATAACCTGTGAAAGATAAATTGATTTCATAAACAGATAACCCATGAAAGAGAGACAAGTTTCATAAATACCATGACATTATGCATCAACCATTCATAGAAATAATACGAATGGAACCTTTAGATCATTTCCTATAAGTTAATGAGTAACATAAAAAAAATTCACCATCAATGGAAAATAAATTTGAAATATATTTCAAAACGTTTCTTGCCGAAAATATCCTTTCTTTTTTGAAGAAGGATTTTTAAAAGATAAAACCAATTGAAAATCAATTTCTTATTAATACCTAGAAAACATATAATGATGACATGGAATCATTTTTATCACATTTTCATTAAAAACTTATAAAATAAGCTTTAAGAAATTTTAAAAAACCTGTTTTGTGAAAACACTTTGAATTATTATAATGAAATCTTGAATTGCTTTTGAAAAACATTGTACATGGAAACATATAAAAGATGATTGGATTTTTTTTAAAACCCTTTATATAAAAATAATTTTAAAACATATAAATAAGGATTGGATACATTTTAGAAACAGTTTTTCTTAAAAAATAGTTTTAAAAACATTTTCTTAAAAATTAACCTTTTTAAAATGAAAAGGATGATTCAAAGAATTGATGATATGTAAATCTGTACTTGTCGTACGAGGTAAAAATAATATTCCTTTTACTTGGTAAAAAGTTTAGAAAAATTCTTTATTCGAAAATAAATAAGAATATTACTTTGAAGATATTTATGAAAGACAGTACGGGTAAAAATGAATTTTAAATATTTTAAAATAATGGTACAATATTGGTGGAAACCCTATTTAGAAAACATAGATTTCTGACCGAAGAGAGGGTAATGTTGGGATTAAAAAAACCTTTTCATTACTATATTATGTACCAAATACTAGAAAAATGTTACCAATATATAAATATAGAATACATAACCATATGAGAAGAAAATTCATGAATGTATTGAGATATGGGTTATAATATTTTATCAAAGGAAGCATAAATATAAAAATTTTGGAAAGTGAGGTCATTGTTTAAATAAACTATTATCATTTGGAAAGTTGGGATGATACTCTCCATGTAAGAAAAAAATAACATGAAGCATAAAATGTCATTAAAAGAAGGATATTCATGACATAACATGTAAAATGGAAGTATATATATAACACCCCAATATTTTGAAAATAAATTTAATATTAAAGCATGAAACACTAAGTCTCTATAGAACACCACTTTGTTATATCCTAGCTAGTACACATAATGTTTTCACTTTTGTGATTTTAATTTCTAAAAACTGACATACACAATTGTGTTTTGTAAGATATTTAGTGTCCGATAAGACAAAATTAATTTTTTGTGAATAGTAACATACCCTTATGAATAGTAATATGAACAATAATATGAACCATATGAATATTAAATCATATTATTATTTTATTTTCTCAATGTTATAAGATAATTAGATCATGATTGATTTTTCAAGGTGGTATAAAACAAATTATAGTTTTAAATTTGTATTTTTCGAATAAATTATGATTTTATTTAAAAATTAAATTAATAATATTTAGAAATTTGTTTTCAAAAAATGAAGTTCATTTTTTAATTCTAAATCATAAAAAAATATTTTGGGTGAATTTTGGGGATTTTTCTAAAATACTTAACTTTTTTATGAATAGTAAAATACGATAATCTACCGTATATATAAATTATCAGTTAAATTCACTATTTCTAGCATCATGGATAACATAAGAACAGTTGTTTTGATCTCACATGCACATATTACTATTATTGGTCACAATAATCAATAATATTGGTTTTCATTGGAAAAACAATAAAAAAATGAGTAAAATAATTTAAAAACCCTCCTCTCATCTGCTATAACACCCCGACTCCCACTTCTCATCAGTCCTCTCATGGCTTGATCCTTTTCTAAATTAGTCTCAAATATCCTCCCAAGCTCCTCCCCCACGTCCAATAGACCTTGGTCTCAAAAAACTACCAAATCCTCTCCCTTAAAGAGGCTCTCAAAGAGGATTACTTCAAGTTGTAAACTCCTATTTTTTATTTCTTTTTTATCATGTTCCTTTATTTTACTATTATTTCCTCACCTCCTTTCATCCAAATGTTGGGATGACTCAGGTAACTTACATGTACTATAATTTTTTATAATAAAGTAACAATTGTTCATCATATTTCTTTTCCCCTTTTTTTATACTAGAAATGAAAACACCATCCGAGATGTGTTAGTTTATCCCATTCAAGGACGATGGGCTTTCAATTTCTATCACACTCTTCAATTATGGTCATGAACCC
This sequence comes from Viscum album, assembly GCA_963277665.1. Classification (NCBI taxonomy): domain Eukaryota; kingdom Viridiplantae; phylum Streptophyta; class Magnoliopsida; order Santalales; family Viscaceae; genus Viscum; species Viscum album. The sequence continues at coordinate 288,811,757 of OY728162.1, forward strand.
ATTTTTAAGCATTAAATAGACCATAATATATTCGTTCTAACTTATTTAAGGTTTTGTAATATATTTTTACTGATTAATTTAATTTATAAATTAAAATGAGTTCGTTGTGATAAAAACAGCCAATTAACCCAAACAATTGCCATTAATGTTTTATATAATGATTCATCTTCACCCCCAATGACTAAATAAATTTTATAACCATTTAATATTCTGGTAGTTCAGTAATAACATACAACTTATATTCTAGAAAACCATTCTTATTCTACATGTTAATCCATACATGAATATAAGTAAACAGATCACGAAAACCAAGGAAGAAAACGCTCCCAAACAATAAAAATGAATCTCTTAAGACATAAAAATGCCATGAATGAACCTAATAAGAATATAATAAATCAATTAAATGTAAATGAGGTTATTTAATAATTAATTTATGAACCTAAATTTGATTATTTAGGTCATTAAGATCGGGTAAGGAACACCTTCAGACTTAAGGTAAGGGTTTTCAACCCGAACCTCCATTTTCATCCAGGTTGCTTATGAAAACAATATCTTATTTAATTTCTGGTTTTATACAAACACATTTCCAAGAGAACTCTTCTTTTTAATGTAAGAGAGTACTAATCTCAAGAATTACTTGATGATTTTAGAAGAGTATCTTCATCTATTTCAACACTAATATTGATTATTATGTACTATTGGTATTAATATTTATGATATCATATACCATATTTAATTTAATGGTTTAGTATTAGTTCTTATTCTGCTGTGTTCTCTTAAAACCATTCATGAATTTACTCTGAATGGTTAGTTTTTATGCTTAATATTCTAGGAAAGTTATTTACATTTCATATGTTAGTTTAAATATGAATTTATTTATAGTTTATATTTATACCCATTCATATGATTAATGTATTGGACTTATTATGTGATTTTTGGGGCCCTCTATATCCACTCGATGTATCAGTAGGTCTCATGAGACAATTAGATATAGACTTTGATGAGGCCTTGCCCATTTTTATATATAGTTTTGGATGAGGCCTTAATCATTTTTAGATCTCATGGTCGAGGCCTTGATGATATGTTTCATGATGTAAAACATAAGAATTTTCATCATTATGAAACTAGTAATTGAAAGTTCATGAGGTTATTCGACTAGTAGAATACCCATTATTATTCTTTATTGTGGTATTGTTTATTTATCACTTATTCCACCCATAATGTGTTCAGGTTCATTTTTAAGGCATGTGTTTTTAGTTATTTACCATGCCTAATGTTTTTTTATGATATCTTCTGCTTTATTGCTTACCCTTAATGAGCATCTGAGCTCACCCATTTCTTATGTTTCATTTTCTCAGGACATGAAGAAGTTTATTATGAATGACCTGTAGGAATAAACTTTTAGTTTTGGATGTTCCCAATGGAACTTATTTGTTGTTTTTCATTTCAAGTTGTAATGTTGATCTTATATATGTATATGGCTTTCAAAATGTATAAACTATTTTTTTCGTTTGGATCCAACTTTCTTATAATCATGCCAATGTAATGTAATAAGGAATCGACTTCTGGAAACTGGGGTAACGTCTTTATAGTTGATATCAGTGGTAGTTTATTATGAAAATTGGAAACAATATTTAGAAAATGTACATTAGGGAACAAACCCCTAATATAGTCTTTGAGGATAAACATACAATAAAATCATTGAATTTTGGTAAGGAATAGATTATGTGGATATTTCTAGAAACTACATCCATATCATAACACTACAAGTGGATATGGTTTATTCACAAATGTATGTAGGAGTGAAAACTTCGACAAGGAGTTTCGTGCTTGGATCGGGGTATCCTAGTACATAAAAACAGGCCTTACTACGCACCTGGTTTGACACACCCAAGGGATATGCTTAGGATAATTCACATTTTCTTTACAAGACATTATAAAGTACATAAATGTAAAATGTTTCTCAAAGAAACCATGTTTATGATTATGGTATTATCCATGAAAAGGTTTTCAATTTATGTTAAGTATTTTTTTTCTAAGTTGGGATAGTACATTAGGATTCATAACCTAATCTAGTGTATTCCATTATTTATAATTGGGGCCTAGTATAAGGAATAGAAATCACATGAATGCATGTATCCTATGTAGGAATTTCCCTCTTGTGCTAGATAATGATGTGGGATCTGGTGTTTTGACTAGTTCAGAGTAACTTATAACTATAGTAGGATAACTTACCACTACTTGAAGTTACTCCTATACCAACACCTCTATCCCAAAAACATAGAAAATCCTTTGGGGTTGGTTTCCTATACCAACTGTTTGTTGAAAACCATTGGTATATAAATTTTTAGAGTGTATTTTCCCAATGGTTTAAAAACTATTGGGATGGGTCTCAGTAGAGACACTTTTACCAATGGTTTTATATATAACCGTTGGGATAGGTGATTGTTTTACCAACAGTTTCAAAAAAAACTATTGGGATAGCGGAATGATTACCCCTTATGCCAACGGTTCATTGAAACCATTGGTATAGGTTTGATAATATGACCCAATGATTTTTTAAAATCATTGGGATGAAATGCCACAAAAGCAGCTCCCAAATCTGATCCAAATCTGCCCACATTCCGCCCTAAATGAGAGCACCATTTGTTCCAGTGTATAAACCCATCTTCCCAGAAACCGATTGTTTGTTCTTCCACATGAAATCTATAAGTTATAACTGATTTTTATGTTCTACCTCCATTTATTCCATTTTCATTCGGATTTATTTGAAGAAAAGGTTGTTTTTTGTTTTGATTATCCCTAAATGACAACTCCCCTATTCTTCGTAAACCCTTATTCCCACCCTGTGATCCATCCTTGATTCAAATAAGTGTTTGTTCTTCCACCTGAAATAGATGATGACATAGTTTAGAATATTTCCTCTAACATAAAACATGATTCTTCTAGTAGAATATCTATTCAAATGACGATTCCTTTAGTTCATAAATTTGTATCTATGGAATGTTATGCCCTTTCATAGAGTTTCGTTGAGCATCATTCCAATGCATAGAGTTCCTTTAAGGTGTTCTATTGAGATCATTTTGATTAGAATAATGGTTCATGTCTTATACTGTTATTTTAGTGATGTCATATTATATTGATCCAACATGGTTGTGAGTTCATAAATGTTAGGGAGACCTACTATGGATCTCCATTTCATAATCTATTTTTCTAAGGAATGGGAGGGGATGTGTAGTGGTATGGTGGGGGTTGTGCAGTGGGAGGGTGTTGGCTATGGGGGGGATGTGCAGTGGGAGGTTGGGGCTGTCTAGTGGGAGGGGTTAGCTATAGGGGTTGTGCAGTGGGAGGGGGATAGGCTGTAGGAAGGGTTGTGAAGATGGAGGGGGCTGTGGGGGGGGTGTAGTGAGAATGGGATGGGGGTGTGCAGTGGGAGGGGGTTGGATGTAAGGGGATGTGCAGTGGGGGATATAGGGTGGCTGTAGGGGCGGTTGTGTAGGGTGGTGATGAATGGGGTGAGGGGGTTTGTGCAGTGTGGGGGTGGGGGAGGTTGGGGTAGGAGGTTGTAGGGTGGGAGGGGGTTGTATGGGTCTGTAGGGTGAGAGGGGGGGTTGTGTAGTCGGATGTGGGTTGGATGGGCGATAGGGGGACTATGCAGTGGGAGGGTGGGGGCTGTGTAGTGGTGGTGGGGGGGGGGGGACTTTAGGGGGTTGTACAGTGGGAGGGGGGCTGTAGGGGGTGTGTAGTGGGAGTGGGGGGGGGTTGTGTAGTGGGAGGGGGTTGGCTGTAGATGGGTTGTGCAGTGGGGGTGTAGAGGGTGGTTGTGCAGGGTGGGGGCTGCAAGGGGTGAGGGGGATGTGCAATGTGATGGGTGGGGGCTGTCGGGGGCGGAGGGGGAGGGGGACTGCAGGGGGATATAGGGGGGAAGGGTGGATGTAGGGGGTTGTGTAGTGGGAGGGTGTTGGCTATGGGGGGTGTTGGGGGGTGTGTAGTGGGAGTGTGGGGGGGGGGGTATGCAGTGAGTTGGGGTTGGATGGGGGGGGTTGCAGTGGGATTGAGGGGCTGTATAGTGCGCTGTATATTAATTCCATGGGTCATCAGGACCCCCACCTCTGTATTACTATTTCATTGCATGGCACATAGTGTCACACTGTGAATGGATATAGACTAACATAAATCACCCAAACCAATACCTTGTACCCTCTCATCTGAAAAATATTTTAAATTCATGAAAAATACTTGTGCCTTTCCATATCTCATACATATAATAGCTCATCCTTATGCTATTTTGGCTATACACAGACCAAAAATCTCCTCCATCTCAAGTGCCCGATCATCATTTTCCCAAAATTTGATATGACATTGAATGTAGATGTATCATTACCACAATCCTATAATACCCCAACTAATCAATATAATTAATAGATCCCTTTTGTGGGAACTCCCCCCCATAGGAATTACCTACCTCATCACTTCCCGAACCAAGGTATAAATATCCTGGGGGTTCCACAACAACCATTATCCCATAACACCCATATTAGAATCATCATACACCACCATTTCCCACATCCCATAATATTCTCATTTCATAATCACACCATACATGATGACCATAAAATACAACGTCAAACTCAATGCACATACAAGTCTTGCATCACTTTTGATGCCCATATATTGACCACAATTTGTTAATTCACTTATAACAC